>CM035846.1:48239244-49576213 GCA_020510985.1 Pholidichthys leucotaenia | reverse complement strand
CCATAACCGGAAGTCCCCCCCTATTCTATTTAATCTTTATATGGATGCCTCGCGCTGGGACTGCACGGCGTAGAGGCGCGGCCCCCGGGCGGCGGATGGGGGATTGCACACGTGGACCAACGCAGTCTAAGGGAAGGACACCCTGACAGAAAACCCTGGTCCTCCAAGTTTGGGGGTTGGGCAGAAGGCCGACTACCTTCTCCTGTAAAAAAAAAACTAGAGTTATAGAAACTACGGACATCAATCTACAAGACAACCTGGGAGGAGCAGGGATCGCCGACTCCGGCAACATGACGGCGGTGGGTGAAAGCCTACGGGAAGCTCAGCGCCCGACAAGGTCCATTGTGAGCCCCAAATACAGACTGAACATTGGACACTGGAACATCAGGACCATGTTCAGAGAAGGAGCAGCAGCACAGATAGCGAGGGAGATGGAGGGATATAAATTAGACATTCTAGGGATCAGTGAATGCAGGTGGACGGGAGCCGGAAAGATACAGCTAGCATCAGGGAAGACAGTGCTCTACAGTGGGGACAAGGAGCTGCACGAAGGAGGAGTCGCCATCATGGTCAGCCAGCAAGCAAGGAGAGCATTCATGGAATGGACACCCATCAGCAAGAGAATCATCATGGCTCGATTCTATTCAAGACAGAGAAGGGTCACCATCATACAAGTTTACGCCCCCTACAACGAAAAGGAGGAAGCAGAGAAGGAGCAGTTTTACCAGGAGCTACAGGAAACAGTCGATGGATGCAACAAGAACGACATCATTATCATCATGGGCGACTTCAACGCCAAGGTGGGCAGGGGCAACACCGGATACGAGAGGACGATGGGGGTGCACGGCCTGGGAGAGCAGAACGACAATGGGGAGAGGCTGTGCGAGTTCAGCCAGATGAACGGCCTCGTCATAACCGGGACGCTATTTCCTCACAAGGACATTCACAAGGCCACATGGGTATCAGCTGATGGGAAGGTGAGGAATCAAATAGACCACCTGTTGATCAACGGGCAGTGGAGATCATCTGTCCTGGACTCTAGGGTACAGAGGGGAGCAGATGCCAACAGCGACCACTACCTGGTAAGGACCAGTATCAAGATGAGACTCAAGGCCCACAGAGATGATAACAGAGTCAAGCCAAAGCTCAACATGGAACGGCTAAAAGATGAAGAAACGAGGAGGACATACTGCGAGGCAGTAAGGAGCAAAATGGAAGAAAATAGGACAGAGAGCGAAGATGTAGAAGAGGTGTGGGAACAACAGAGAAACGCATATGTCAACGCTGCAGAGGAAGTGTTAGGTTATAGGAAAAGGAAGAGCAAGCCATGGATCAGTGAGCATACCTGGAAACTGATTGACAAGAGGAAGGACATCAAAATAAGGATGGACAGCACCCACTCAGAAAGAATCCGGAACAGGAGGAGAGAGGAGTACAAAGAGAAAGACAAGGAAGTGAAAGGGAGTGCCAGGGAAGACAAGCGAAAGTGGATGGCTGAGAAAGCACAGAGAGCACAAATTGCAGCGGAGAATGGACAACAGAAAGAATTATACAACATTGTGAAGCAGCTAACAGGACAAGGCACAAGACAAGCAGCAGCAGTGAAGCGCAAGAACGGAGATCTACTGAAGAACAAGGAGGCAAGACTGGCAAGGTGGAAGGAGCATTTCCAGGAAGTCCTCAACAGAGACGCACTGGAGGAGCCCCCACAAGCAGAGGAAGAGGAGAGAGAAGAACTTGATATCTCAACCGAAGCCCCAACTTTAGAAGAAATAAGATCAGCTCTATGCACACTCAACAATGGAAAATCAGCAGGAATTGACCGGGTTACGGAAGAGATGTTGAAAGCGGACCCAGAGCACACCAGCACAGAACTGAAGAGACTATTCGATCTCGTATGGGAGAAGGAAGCAGTTCCCGACCAATGGACGAAGGGGCTCATTTGCAAAATTCCGAAGAAAGGCAACCTTCAGGAATGTGGCAACTGGAAAGGAGTCACGCTACTGCCACTGGCCAGCAAAGTCCTCAGCAGGGTCCTGATTAATAGGATACAAACAGGGGTGGATCCGTCGCTCAGGAAGGAACAAGCTGGGTTTAGAAAAGGAAGAAGAACAACAGAACAGATATTCATACTGAGGAACATCTTGGAGCAAACCAATGAATGGAATGCCACTCTATACATCCACTTTGTGGACTTCGAAAAGGCCTTCGACTCCATCCACAGAGACAGCCTCTGGATCATCATGAGCGAGTACGGAATCCCCAAAAAACTCATCAGAATGGTTCAAATGTTGTACAAGGACTTCCAATGCTCGGTCATAGACGAAGGAGAGACAACAGACTGGTTCCCTGTTATCACCGGAGTAAAACAGGGATGCTGCATGTCAGGGTTTCTGTTCCTGCTAGTAATTGACTGGGTCATGAATAAGACCACAGATGGAAAAAGAACAGGCATAAGGTGGAACTTCTCAACCCTGCTGGAAGACCTCGACTTCGCCGACGATCTCGCGCCATGAATCACCTACAGCAAAAGACAGCCAGATTGGAGGAAAACGCCTGCAAAGTCGGACTGAAGATGAACGACCACAAGTGCAAGCCATGAAGGTGAACAGCAAGTCTGCAGAAAGTTGAGAGTCAGAGGGAATGAATGTAGAAGAGGTGGAGAGTTTCACTTATCTTGGAGCCACGGTAGCCAAGGACGGAGGCGGAGGAGCTGACGTCAAGAGAAGGATAGCCCTGGCCAATGCCCAGTACAAGCGGCTGAGCAAAATCTGGGCAACTGGAAACATCAGCAAGAAGACGAAAACCTCCCTGTACAGAAGCCTGGTGCTGTCAGTGCTTTTGTACGGCTGTGAGACTTGGAAGCTGACCAAAGGAGAGGAGGAAAAGCTGGATGCAATCCAAGCCAAGTGTCTGAGAAGGATATTGAGATGAGATGAGATGAGATTCAACTTTATTGTCATTACACATGTATGAATACAAGGTAACGAAACGTGACTTGGCATTTGGGCACGCTCTGCAGAGCGCATCCAAGGCCGGGGCAGCCGCTAGGCGCCAGTCATATTCAAGGTGCGCTGGCAGCAACACATATCCAATAAGACAATCCTGGAAACAACAGAAACCAAGAAAATCAGTGAGGTAATCAGAAGAAAGAGATGGAACTGATCGGCCACATTCTCAGGAAAAACCCGAAGGACGACTAGCGCTGTAGCCATGGGGGTGGACCCCGGAAGGACGCAGGAAAAGAGGCCGCCCAAAAACAACCTGGAGAAGGATGGTGGAAGTAGAGCGGACCGTTGCCTGGCTGGAGCTCTTGGGGCGAAGCACGCCACGCAGCTGCAGACCGACACCAGTGGCGGATTGATATCCAGGCCTTATGTGCCTCCTGGCACGGAGAGAATTAAGGTTAAGGTAAGGTTTATATGGATGAGTTGTCAAAACAACTGAATGCCTGTAAAACTGGGTGTTTAATAGGGAATAAGTTAGTGAATCATTTTATGTACGCTGATGATCTAGTTATTCTCAGTCCAAGTAGTGCTGGTCTTCAGGAGTTATTAAGAGCGTGTACTGCTTATGGAGAGGAAAATGACATAAAATATAATACAAATAAGAGTTGTGTGCTGATTTGCCGCACTAAAGATGATTTGTTAATGAAATTGTATAATATTTTATAATAATAATATTTTATTATTTTATTATTTATTATTTTATTATTTATAATATTTTATAATTTTATAATATTTTCAGACAACGCTGCAAAATCTACATGCAAGCAAATATTCTTGCACACAGGTTTGGTTTTTGTTCAGATGAGGTGAAACTGGTTCTTTTTAAAACCTATTGTACACCTTTATACACTGCTCATTTATGGATAAATTATAGGAAACAAAGTATGCAGAAATTACAGGTTGCTTACAATGATGCTTAAAGCCTCGATGAGGCAGTGCTTCCGAGTTATTTGTCTCATCACGTGTAAATACACTGCATGCAGTAATAAGGAATCTTATGTATAAATTCATCTGTCGGCTTGATGTATCTAGAAATGAAATCATTCAAGTCATGTCTAGCATTAAGCTCAGTTCTATTCGCTGTCAGTCACAGTTAGAAGGCACTGGTACAGTAGTCTTTTAAGTCTTTTTAAAGTCTGTACTGTCTTTGTACTTCTTTTAGTAGTTGTGTCTTATTTTGTAACTTTTTGATTGTTTTTCTTATTATCTGTTTTCAACTGTCTTGTTTTATTTTATTTTATTTTATTTATTTATTTTATTTTGATGGACCATGAGTCTGGAATAAAGTCTTTGATTGATTGATTGATATAAAGGTCTACATTTAACCATGAGAAACTCCAGGTTAGCTAAGCAGTGTCTCCCAACAGTGACAGAGTTCGTGCACCAAGCCTTGTTAATATAAATGCACACTCTCCCACCTCTGGTCTTACCGGAGTCATTAGCTGCTCTGTCTGCCCGGAGAGTGTGCTGTCCGGCCAGCTCGACAGCACCGTCAAGTAATTCAATTCAATTCAATTCAGCTTTATTTATAATGCGCCACATCACAACAAAAGCCGTCTTGTGGCGCCACACAAGTACTCCACTATGCAGCCATATTTCCGTGAAAATCATGATATTGCAGTTCATAAGTTTCTTATTGTTGGTGATCCGAAGCCGTAGCTCATCCATTCTGTTCGCCACTGACCGTACATTAGCGAGGAAAATGCTGGGTAGAGAAAGCCGGTGCGGTGTTAGCTTTAGCTTAGCTCTTAGCCCTCCGCGCTTCCCCCGTCTTTGTTTACGGTCTCTACACCGCCTGCGAGTACTTCCGGTCGGCCGGGTAGCTTACCTAGCGTCGGGTGTTCTCCAGAGCTCAGGGATGAAACGTAGGTTGCTGATAAAAAGGTCGTTATTTTGTAATCCAATGTCCAAAAGTTCATTTCAGGTGTAGGATGTAAAAGCGAAGCTTTTCTGAACGAACAGACCCGAAATGAGCAGAAATATCGCTGCTAATCCACAAAATCTGAAGAGACGCTGAGCCTCGCATTGTGCAAGCGCCGCCATCTGGTCTGAAAATTTTTGGAAGATAAAAAAAGTGGAATTCCGCGAATTAGCGGAAAAATCACATCCCTAGGAATAGTTGCGAATTTAAAGTAAAAAAAGTTGAAAATTTAAGAAAAAGTTGAAAATTTAAAGGGGAAGATTTAGGAGAAAGAAGTTGCAAATTTACAAGAAAAAAAGGTGAAAATTTACAGAAAAAAGTTGCAAATTTATGAAAAAAATAGTTGAGCATTTACAAGAAAAAAGTTGCAAATTTACAAAAATGTTGAATTTAAAGGGGAAAAAGTTCCAAATTTAAGAGAAAAAAGTTCCAAATTTACAGGAAAAATGCAAAAATTTACAGGAAAAGTTGCAAATTTACAGGAAAAAATGTACAAAAAATTATAGGAAAAAAGTATTAAAAATTAAAGTTACAAGTAAAAAGTTGAAAATTCATGAGAAAAAGGTTGCAAATGTATGACAATTTTTTCCCATTTCAGTTTAGTGCTTTGGTGCTTCAAAGTTATTTTATTCAGTTCTGTAACATGAGATAATGAAAAAGGCTTATGGTGATACTGAAAAACGTCGGGAGGATAGAAGATGTTTCAATAAAGGATTGAAATTGAATTGAAAAGTTTTTATTGTCAATACTACCATACGTGCAATACATACAGGAGAATTGAAATTTGACTTGACATTGGGCGCGCTCTATAAGCGCATCCCAGAGCCGTGGCAGCCCGAAGGCGCCAGTCATAGTGGGGGTAAAGAGAGAAGGGGTAGGGGATGACACAGTAGGCGAGAGAAAAAAACATAGTTATCAGAATAGCGCTCAGTGAGCGGGATTATGATTACAAGAAAAAAAGACCTCAATGCACATTTAGCAGACAACAATACACACGTTGACAAAGAGCGATGAGAGACCAGTGTGTGTGTAGTCAGCATATATAATCAGTGTGAGTGCAGGGTTGAATGTATCATTTGGTGATGTACAACAGAGAGAGACGCCCCCTGGCAACGGATAGTTGTTATGATCATGTTTTCAAAACACAGATAAAGTTCTGTATTAGACACATGATAGCGCTGTCCTTGAAGAGTCCGGTCTGCTGAACAGCAGCAATTGATGTTGATTGTTTGGGTTAAAGAGAAGCCAAAACTTCTTCCAGCCTTATCTTCCCAGGAGGAATGGATGTCTTCAGGGCGCCGAATCAAGGTCAATGTCAATAGGCACAGTTCACTTAGAGAAAAAATTTCACCTCTCATGCGATTCTGTGCATCACAATTTACAGGCTTTAGAATCATTCCCTGGAGAGCACTCAGTGACTCCAGATGTTATCCACCTACCGAAACATAGGTAACATGTCCAAGAGAGTCCATCTCTCTCCCAAGAGAGTCCATCTCTCTTCAATGCATGCCAGATGGTAAATTCCATGTTAATCCCATTTGCCGCTATCAGTGCTCCCCACCAGCTGGACAAATTTGATGGGGGAGCTATGCCGAGACCACATTTTGATTAGCTCATCCAACTATAATTTCGATACACCAGGAAAACTCCAGGGCCAAACAGAAAATCCTGTGATCATGCCAATCTTCAGTTGAATCACGCGAGTTCCAATTCTCGGGCTCCCCCCTGGCCCGATCTCCTATTAAAGTAGTGTCAATAGCATTAAGCCACAACTCCAATTCCATAATTTCCATAAATAGAGGATTTGTCAGGATCTTACACATCCTGTTAAGAAGGTGTTAAAATCTGTTGCAGTTATATCACAGCATCTACGTATACGTTTGTTATTTTCAGACTTTCTGAATGACGTTTTTATCCTTCACCAAAAACAATATTTGAGAAAATAGCTGATATCTGAGCTGAGGTGCAATGAAGTGGATCTCTAAGGATTCTTATACAGCACCTTCCAGTCGCTTTAACCACTTGCGCTCCGTTGTTCCGCGGGCGGGCAAGTCTCTGCGTCCTAGGGTGCACGAGGGCGCACGAGAGCGCACTCGTGCGCGCTCGGACACATGATGCATGATATACTGATGATGGTGCAGATGGAGATGGTGCTGGCCTCCAAGCGCCACTGAAAAAAAAAGCTGCAGACAGCCGCGAACAGATTAGTTCATCTGATTGACCTCTCATTCGACTAATAAGAGCCTTGAATTGGGTTTCTGAAACCATGAAGAGCCAATGAATGAAAACCTAGGAAGGAGGACCCGCCTACTGCGAATGCAGGAGCCAACTGAAGCACAGAAATTCGGGCTGGGTGAAGAGATATTTACTGTTGCAGCAGATGAAAACAAAGGACGCTGGACGAACCTGCTACAGACCCAGGCTCACCCAGCAGCATGGAGAACACCCACAAGTGGGACCTGCACTCATTCCAGCAGAATAGGATTAGGATTCTCTTCCGTCATCATAGACCGACGGAGGCCGACGACAAAGGTCGTAAATCATTCACCAAAACCGCAATACTGGAATTATGTTTTGATCGGGATCCACGAGCAGACCAGCGTCGCGTTCGTCTGACAATGGGGAAGAGAAGTTCGCCAGGACTCTGCTGCTGTGAAGAGGTAAGGTGTTATAAGCTAAATTATTATTTCTCCCTGAAAACTGTAATCCAAAAATGACTTTTGACCGATCGGTAAATTACAACTGTACCGCGCACGAAGTACGAAGTGCGTGCGCCGCGATAAACGGTTCATTTGCCGTGTTCGGACCGTGAACGCCCCCCCCCCCCCCCCCCCCGCTGCAGAAGCGGAGCGGGGGGGGGGCGTTCACGGTCCGAACGCCCCCGGTCCGCGGGGGGAAGCATATGACTCTATTCCATCATGTAGCGATGGCCGTCTTCTGTAGCGAGGGGGGGACAACCCCCCCCCCACACACACACACACAGTAGTGGGGGGGGGAGCCGCTGTGACAGCGTTGCTGTGGAAACATGCAAGGAGTGTAATCCGTCATGTAGCGAGGGCTGAACTCCGTCCTTTGTTGCGGGGGGGGGACAACCCCCCCCCACACACACACACACAGACACAGCCCTGAGTGTGACCTTTCATTAGAGCCCAAAATGAAGATTCTACATTGAATTATTCAAAAGTTACAGACATTTTTCCAAACTGTGCCATTTGGCACAGTTCCAAAACGCCTGGGAACAGCCTGAGAACAAAGCTGTGTAAAATATTCATTTTTTGTGGTATTGTTACCAAATTTGGATCTCAGCTTGATAACACTTGGTTCTACATTTCTGTTGCATTTTCCAGCCGGATCGGACAGCTGTGTGTTATTTGCAAGCATTTGTATCCAAAAAAACACCGTGTCCAAATTTATTTTCTTCAAGTTCAGTATGTTTAGATGACTGTAACTCAGTGGCCGGAGCACGTAGAGAGATCATGTTTTTTTTGCCAAAAAATTCAAAGTGTTTTCTTTTTAAAGAGACCAACCCCATGAAGATGCTGCAAAGGGTTGAATAACAGCTTTAGATTTACTTTGGGTACGTTTTTTTTTTGGCATTTTTAGGAAAATTGCCCGGAGTGCAAGGGGTTAACAATTCAGTTCTACTATGCAACTGTCTTATTCATGTTTTATTTTACTCACATGTCACATACTGTGCTCTGGCTGACTATGTGTTAGTTAAAGACTTCTGCCACATGCTGGGTGCCAAGTTTTTTCTAAACTAATCTTGGAGAAAAGAATCATTAAACACATAATAAGCCCTTTTTCACATGCTCAGACACAACATGTGGATTATTCATTTATTTATAAATTAACTGAACTGATTAACTGTGGGTCAGCATTTAACACCACGTGATGCAGATTCTTGTTTGTTTTGCTCAGTGACAGCAGCAGAGGCGTGAGGACATATTGAGAGCCGTGCATGTTTGTGCTTCGATCTCCACTGCATTATTCCTATTTCGCCCCTCTTATCAGCAACATCACAACTGTTTGGCTGTTTTGAAGAAAGTTTTCACACTCGGCCACTTTGACATTTGTTGCCATTGTAGTGGAGCAGAGACTGTGTGTAGCTGCACACAGATTATTTCCTCAGTTATTCTAATAGTCAAAAACTTAAGCAGCTTTTTGACAGTCTGAAGCCTCCTTATTGTGCTATGATTTGATTAGGATATACTACATGTCGTTTTTGTTAGCAGTAGCAGTTTAAAACATTTTCTTTTACTACAGACAGGCTCACCTTTAGATACTGCACAGCTTTCTGGACATTCCAGTTGTGGTTCTGCAGAGCAGCCTGACACTCCTCTATGGTCACTCCATGAACGGCCTCCTGAACCTGAAACGCACAACAAGCACACTGAGAGTCTGTTTGTAGACCTCAAGCTTAAATTATATTTCTGCATAATAGAAAATTATTGTTAAACATTGATTTCTTTAAATATGGTACTATGCATTTCATTCTTTCACTAATTGCACATTGCTTAGATCAGAGTTCATTCAAGTTCAGTGTATTTTGTTTCTTCTGATCCAAGTAAAGGGCTTTGACCTTGAAGATAAGAGCCGGCATGGAGAAGTATGGCAGAAGATCCCCCTCTCTCTCTCTCTCTCTCTCTCTCTCTCTCTCTCTCTCTCTCTCTCACTCTCTCTCTCTCTCAAAATATTGTTGGTATTTAAAGAATTATATTGTGCTGTGATGCTTTTAGCGCTCTCCTGATTAAAGAACAGATTAATCACATCCAACTTTCCTGAGATTCTTTATTTAGAGCTGAAACTGCTTTAACCCCATGTGGAGCCCATGCAATTGGCCTACGCTGGCATGTAGAATGATTACCTTTGTGTACGCCATGCATTTTGGTTTATTCAAACAGTGATGAGCAGAGAAGAAGCAGGACGTGTACAGGAGGAGACAAAGAGCTTGAATTTTGGTCTTGAGTAATAGTTCTCTGGGTTTTTTCCAAGGCCTTCTGATGCGTTTCTCTGGACATTGAAGATGAGTGAAAAAGCAGCTAGTCTAGTCCTTGTGTCTGACCACTTTCAAGTTTATCTATAAATTTGACAAAACTGGACAAGTGGATGACAAAAGAAGAACTGTCAGACCCTAAATAAATCTACAGCAGATGAACAGCGTCTGAAATTCATGCCCTTTGGAAATAGGAAAGAACCCGAATCACGCACTACAATTAAACAGAAAATTTGTAAAGGCCTATAACATTCACACAAAACAACTAAGGCTAGGAGGAAACAGGTGGACTACTGTTCCACCCCCCACACGGCTAGACGGATTATTCTGCCATCTCTGCTAGAATATTGTCCGTTACATAAAAGGACGCTGTGTTCCTAATATAAAGCACAAAACAATCCCATTATTCTAATGAACATATATACAAACAGGTTATACTTCTATTCACAAACTCAAACAACATGAATAATACTACCGTATTTTTGGGACTATAAGGCGCACCAGATTATAAGGCGCAATATTCGGGCTGCACGGTGGCGCAGTGGTTTAGCACTGTGGCAGCACAGTTTTACCCTCGGCCGGGGGACCGCGGGGATCATGAGATCGTGGGTTCGATCCCAGCCCCCGACCAACAGTGAGCTGTGTGGAGTTTGCATGTTCTCCCCGTGTTGCGCGGGTTTACTCCGGGATTTCTCCGGTTTCCTCCCGCACACCAAAAACATGTAGGTTTAGGGCGCTCGCGCACGCAGCGACCAGCAACCGGTGGCTTGTCACCAGACTGCAAACCAAGTCTACCTACGGGTACAAATAAGTAACAAAAAAAAAACAAAAAAAAAAATATCAATGAACGGTCTATTTGATGGTCTAATTTCATACATAAGGCGCACCGGACTATAAGGCGCATTAAAGCGAGGTAGTCGGAGCCGGGAAAAAAATTTTTTTTGCGTGCATGGAAAGAAAACCCTATCTATAGTCATTATAGACACATATAGCGCGATTGTCTGCGAGTGTGAATGACCTGTTCCACAAGCAGACGGAACGTTTTTAGTCCGTGGCTGTTCATAGCCATATTGGCCAGGATACTCGTTCGGTACTCGCTCGGTACTCGATATGGCTCGCTCTCCGGCGGCAGCCCTGATAAGTAAACATATGCCGGGACGCTTGAATTCTTTTGTCCCAAAAATATCATTTTTGAATATTTAATTACAGCTACACGGGAGCAGTTTCGATGCCGAAATTTCACATACAAATCCTAATATACGTGTTCTATACACCATTGGCTCTTGGGTATCGACTACCTCGCGAGGTAGTCGGATCTGGGAAAAAAAATTTTTTTTTTTTGCGTGCATGGAAAGAAAATCCTATCTATAGTCATTATAGACACATATAGCGAGATTGTCTGCGAGTGTGAATGACCTGTTCCACAAGCAGGCGGAACGTTTTTAGTCCATGGCTGTTCATCGCCATATTGGCCAGGATACTCGTTCGGTACTCGCTCGGTACTCGATACGGCTCGCTCTCCAGCGGCGGCCCTGATAAGTAAACATACGCCGGGACGCTTGAATTCTTTCGTCCCAAAAATATCATTTTTGAATATTTAATTACAGCTAAACGGGAGCAGTTTCGATGCCGAAATTTCACATACAAATCCTAATATACGTGTTCTATACACCATTGGCTTTTGGGTATCGACTACCTCGCAAGGTAGTCGGATCTGGGAATTTTTTTTTTGTGTGTGGTTGTGTGCATGGAAAGAAAATCCTATCTATAGTCATTATAGACACATATAGTGAGATTGTCTGCGAGTGTGAATGACCTGTTCCATGAGCAAATGTACGTTTTTTGGTCCATGGCTGTTTACATCGCCATAGTGGCCAGGACACTCGCTCGGTACTCGATACGGCTCGCTCTCCGGCGGCAGCCCCGAGAAGTAAACAATGCAAACAAATGCCGGGACGCTTGAATTCTTTCGTCCCGAAAATATCATTTTTGAATATTAATTACAGCTAAACAGGAGCAGTTTCGATCCACGATCCATTGGCAGATAGTGGCGTAACTCGCTAGCAATTTAACTCTGAACGACCTGTTGACACCAATATAGCGGTTGGAGTTCTTTGGTTAATCCACCCGGAATGATGGCAAGCTCCGAATTAGTTTGCTTCACTTGGGTTTTGACAGTATCGGTGAGATGGGCACGCATGGAGTGGCAGATCAATAGGGAGGGAGATTTGTGGAAAAAGCCATCCGGCCATTATGTTGAAGCACATATTACTCCGCGAGGCTCCTGACTACCGTAATGCTCCAACAATCCATCAAGCGGTTCGGCTTCGTAGCTTACCAAAGTCGTACTAAAACATTTTTGACAGATTTTTGAGTGCCGTGTACCACATAAAATTGGTTCGAGGTCAGTAAGCGCAACCAGAATTAATACATAAGGCACACCGGATTATAAAGCGCACTGTCGATTTTTGAGAAAATTAAAGGATTTTAAGTGCGCCTTATAGTCCAAAAAATACGGTAATTTCAACACCATGCATAATTACTTAAACCTGGGCAATTTATACACCAACAACATACATTAAACACATTGCCCCCCATTACCAGTCAGTCACAGTGGAGAACCCACCCCCCGGAGACCCGCCAGGCAGATCCCGCCCAAAGCATCATCTTCTCTCGGCGCCCAGAGACTGCCTACGTCGATGCCGAGACACCTCCCCCTCATCACTGATGTGCCCCAGCTCGTTGGGGTGTCTCCATGTACCATCAGACAACTGAAGGTAGTCATCCTCCCAAACAGCCACCACCTGCAACTGCCCCTGGTCCTCCTGTTGTTTCCGCTTCCTGCGAACCCCTCTCGATTGGGCCTCCTCTCTGGGCTGGACCACATCAGTGACCCCAGAGGACCCCGACTTGGCTTCCACTGGTCCTGAGTGGCACGTCATTTCATCGTGCCAGCCAGTCCTACCCCACTCTCTTTCATTTGAGACCCTGGCGAAGCTGTTGTATCCCCTTGTTTCTCAGTACCTCCCAGCCGAACTCCGGAAACAGGATGGGCCAGCCACTCGGCTTCACCCGCCGTCACGGGCGTCCCACCACACTGCCCAGTGCCCTCAGCTAGGGTAACTTGGGCTCTGGTGCAGGAACCCTCCCGCAATGGCCCTGGGTGGGGTTGGTCCTACTCACCTCCCAGAATACTAGGCCAAAGTTAGTCCCATACAGCATCGTCCACCACCCAGGGCACCGGTCGGCAGTCACTACAAACTTCAGGGTGGCGACCACCGCTGACTTGTATCGAGCCGTCAGCTCCACCAAACCCACAATGGACAGACTTTTTCCCTCCATAACCACATAATGGCATGAATGACCTCTCACTTGATAGTACGGGAAGAAACTCCTCACGGTGGGCCAACTCAACACAGACCTCACTACGCTCATGTCAATTGGCGACGGCACTTCCACTCAATCTAATTTCACCATACAATACATACAGCCGCCGGTGTCTGGAGAGACGGTGTGAATAACCGTGGGAGTTGAAGCAGGGGTGTCCGCTTTGCGATCGTCCGTACCTCCTCACTCAACCCTATACCCAAAGACCCTGGCAAAGTGATGCAGGAGTCTGCATTTCCCGCAGCGATTTACCTCTCACCTGACACTCTCTAGCCTTATACCAGTGCTTAGTGGACCCACAACCCGAACAGCCTGGGTGTTCCCAGGGTGGACATCATCTCACAGCTGTAGCGCATTCCTCTTAATCGCTATCGCCCGCTGTCCGGGTCCCACATCCTGCGTCGTTGATTGTGAGTCAGAGTGGTGAGCATAGCTCTCTCACAGAGGTCACGTGATAATTTATCCACTGTTTCACATTGTGTGAGCCATCTCTACAGCCGTGGGCTAATGTCAGTTTGCTGGAGTGCGTGAGGAGCCTCGACCGTGCTGACGAGCAAAGCATGTGCTCTGCCAACTGTCGCAGATCACCTTCTCCTCTAAATCACCAAACTGGCAGTCTCCAGCCAGCTGCCGCAGGTCCGGCAACATTAATGTTGTACTGACTCGCCGATCTGCCTGGTGGCACTGCAGAAACTGAATCCTCTGGACCAATAACGTTTGCAGGCACGCTGAAAATGTCGAAATGTCACGCCATTAGCTCAACCACATCCTCAAAGCTATCACTAGCACCCAAGGTAGCAAAGATAAGCTGTCCTTCCATACCTAAATTGTGGACCAGAATTGCCCATGCCCGTACCTTCTTCAGCTCACCAAGGTTTAGTGCCACCAAGTAATTTTGAAATGCAGCAAACCATCTCGCCCAAGGGACTGGAGACTCTCCCGGAGACTCCAAAAACGGCCAAATTGAAGACACGCCAGCATCCATAACTTTATCCTCGTCGCCAAATGTTATGTCTATGCGTCTATGTTGTGTCTATGTGTCACAGTGGAACAATGATGAGGCGAATGGTGAACTACACAGGACTTTATTATAGACTCACTGTAGATACAGAGACACTCCTGCTAGCCTGAGAGGTTGTCAAAAGAGACCACCCCTCTACCGAACAGCCCTCTAATACTCCGGGTGGCAGCGGAACCAGAAGATGAAGCCACCACCCGGGTCATACCATAATATGTCCTATTAACAACAGATTGGTCTATATGCAGCTTCCCAAAAAAATCCTTTCATAACATTTTGCCACATCTATAACACAGAGTAACAAAAATAATTTTTTTGTAAGTTGTCTGTGTTTTTTCAACTGATTTATAACAATTTTGCACCGCTGAATCTGAAAATGACATCCGTTTCTCTCAATCAGGTGCTAAGTAAAAACCTGTACTTACTTAGTACTTACTTAGTATTGTGCATGTACTTACCTTTACATAAAGGTAAGTACACGTAAATTGAATGTTACATCATCATTGTTCAAAATTCAGAGAATTTCAAGACATAAAAAAGAATTTTGCATCATATAAAGCGAAAATACCCACACATTTAAACAAAAACGTATAAAACAACATGTGGCCATAATTCAAAAAGTTGACCTGATTGAGCAAAACCAATGTGATTTTTGGATTCAGCACATCAAAATTGTCCTAAATCAGCTAAAAAAAAAACTTAGACAACAAATTTGGTGTTGACCAATGTAATCTTTCTTGCAAATTAATCTTATATACGTCTAAGCATCTGTAAATGATCACTTTCCCAGTATTCATATTGTAAATATTAATAACAAAACTAATTGTTCACTACCAAATTCTATGTGAACGATTTAAAATATATAACAGTCAAACAAACCAGAAACTCCCACTTCTCCAAAATAATAAATGTTCACAAAAACATTCTCAGAATACTGGTCTCCACCATTGATCATTTGATCAACCCTGATTTGATGAAGTCCAGCATGATGCCAACAGACTCACTATGTGAGGACTTTGCAGACCACTTCACCAGTAAAATAGAGGTTATTAGATCCAACGTTTTATTTCAAGATACTGTTTTTAGTGCTATTGAACCTCTGCTTTTATCTGAGGAAATGCTGGAGAGTTTTGCCTTGGTTGATGCTGAAACTCTTGGTAGAGTTTTCTTCTAAGTAAATCCAACGACCTATCTTTTAGACCCCATTTCCACATCACTTAAAACATTTTGTGGATTCTTCCAGGAGGAACTCTTAAACATAGTGAATTACTCTCTCCAGACGGGTGTTTTCCCTGCTGTCTTTAAAACAGCAGTGGCGAGACCCCTCCTGAAGAAGAGTAATTTAGATCCTGAAAACCTTAATAATTACAGACCAATCCAACTACCATTTTTAAGCAAATTTTTAGAAAACTTGTATTTTTACTCAGTTAAATTATTTTTTAATATCAAATAACATATTTGATGAAAAGCAGTCTGGTTTTAGGACGAACCACAGTACTGAGACAGCTCTGGTCAGGATTGTTAATGATCCTAAGACACAACATGGACTCTCACAGAATTTCAGTCCTGTTCTACTGGATCTAAGTGCTGCCTTAGATACAGTAGACCACCATATTTTTTTAACCAGACTAAAGGACCTAGTTGGCCCTCTCTAGGTTACTGTTCTGAATTGGTTTCAAGTTCTACCTCAGACAGAAACTTTTTGGCAAGCATGAGATACATGTTCTTCCAGAGTCTTCAAAATAAACTGTGGTGATCCCCAAGGTTCAATTTTAGGTCTAAGTACTTTTTAATTTGTACACTGCTGCTCTTGGGGATCTTATCAGGAGATATGGTGTTAATTACCATAGCTATGCTGATGACACAACTTTATATCGCTGTGTCTCCTGATGACATGGAACCAATTTAACACTCTTATAAACTGTATTTTAGACATTAAATCATGGATGGCAGCAAACTTTCTTCAACTCAACTGGGACAAAAACTGACGTTTTAGGTCATCGGTCCTGAAGCTCAGAGAGAGAAAAATTTTATCAAAATTACATAGTCTGCACTTCCGGTTATGGCTGCCACCGTGGACGGACGTGTCTCGCTCTGCTCTGCTCCTGGAGAAAATAAATCGGCAAATAACTCTCTCCATTTTGGGACCAGAACGTATCCCAGCATTTGAGCGAGGATATGTCGGCGAAGCCTAAGGCTGGAAAACCAGGAAAAGGAAAAAGCGAGCGCCGAAACAGTCCAAATTAACGGACTTTCAGGTCTGTGACGCAGCAAACAAGGCTCCATATATGGCGGAGGAGGCTGGCGGCGGTGCGATTTCTGCGGGGAATGGCGCAGATGCGCTGATGGCTGCCATGAGTTCAATGAGAGCGGACTTTTCCTCTAGATTTGATGGGATTATGACAGCGTTGGAAGGAATAAGAAAGGAATTGGGTGACTGTGTAGAACGAACGGCGCAGATGGAGCTCCGTCTCGCTAGTGCTGAAGATGACGTCACCCGTCTTCAATTAAAGGTGCGCACTTTGGAAAAAAAAAATAAATCTCTGGAAGATAATATTTTGGATTTGGAATCTCGGTCGAGACAGAATAATTTGAGGCTGGTGGGTCTTCCAGAGGAATCAGAAGGTCGGGACGTATGTTCCTTTCTGGAAAAGTGGATTCCGGAGGTGCTGGGCAGCGAGGAGTTGCAATCAGCAGTGGTTCTGGAAAAAGCACATCGTATTGGCCCACGGAGAGATAAGGGACCGCCGAGGACCTTAATTATGAAGTTTCTTAGCAACAGAGACAGGATGAAGATCTTCAACGCTGCACGTGCTAAAGGAGAGATTAAACACCAGGACCAGCAGGTGCGGTTCTACCCAGATTTGGCCACAGGAATCCAACAATTGAGGAAGCAGTTTGATCCCGTACGTAAGGAGCTGCGCAACCTTGGGATTCGTCATGGTGTAATCTATCCTGCGAGACTGCTGACCACGTATGAGGGCAGAACCCACATCTTCAAGACCCCAGAGGAGGCGCAGGAGTTCATCAAGAAGATCAAAGAAGAAGAAGAGACTGGTGGGAGCTAAGCATGAACAAAATATAAGGTAGAATAATTAAGCATTTGCACAGGCATCTGACTGACTTGAAGTAAATAGTAAGTTTACAAAATATAGATTGTATTATATATTAAAAAAAAAACAAAAACAAAACAAACAAAAAAAAAAACTATGATGTACAAAGTTGTTAAAAATCTTGGAGTTAAGTTGGAAAACTACAGAGGAGAGTTAATGTTACGTCATTAAAAGTAGTAGAGTTAGGGTGATTGGGAGGATGAAGAAGGAGTGGCTTAGGCTGTTCCCCGTGGGTGTGGAACGGTCGATGGCTATATCGGGAGACAGAATTTTTCTTTTGATTTTGGGGGGTTTGCCACAAGTGTGGGAAGGGGAAATTTGTTTGTGTGTAGTTTGTAGGATGAATGTTCAACCACTCATGTTTTTGCTTCTCTGTATGAGCATGTTTACACTGCAAGGTAATCCTAAACTCTCTATTGATCATGGACCAAAGTGTTAATCTTAATTTAACTTCATGGAATTGCAGAGGTCTACAAAATTTAAAAAAACTTAAACAAGTTATGAATAAAATAAAGGACATGGGTTCAAGAATTGTGTTTTTACAAGAAACTCATCTGATAGAGGAGGATGTTAAAAGAATTAGGAGTAGATGGCAGGGAAGTGTATTCACCTCTTCATTTTCATCCCGAGCCAGGGGAGTTATGACTCTCATACATAAATCAGTTCCTTTTCAAGTGAAAAATGTAATTGGAGACAAATTTGGAAGATATGTAATCATTCAAGGTTCTTTGCTATTAGAAAATATAAATCTTGTGAACTTATATGGTCCCAATATAGATGATCAGAAGTTCTTTGCTAATTTATTTCTCATCTTATCATCACTTACAGGGCAACATATAATAGCAGGGGATTTTAATTGTACATTGAATCCAGGTGTGGATAGATCAACAGGACTGGATTGTACGCACATTGGATGTAGGATGACTATTAATCATTTTATGAAAGAATTGAGATTGTTAGATATATGGAGAGAAATGAAACCACAAGTTAAAGCCTATTCTTGTTATTCCAGTACCTACAAGACATTCTCACGTATTGATTATTTTTTGATTTCCACAGAATTAAGGTCCAAGATTCAAAACTGCTTTTATGATAACATCGTGATCTCTGATCATGCACCCTGTTGTCTAATATATGTAGATAAAAAATTGACAAAGGAATCAGGTAGATGGCAATTTCAGCATAAATGGCTTCAGGATGAGGAATTTGTCAAGTATATAGAAAAACAGATAGACGAGTTCTTTGACATCAATACTACACAAACATCAGCATGTGTAAAGTGGGAGGCTTTCAAAGCTTTTATTAGGGGACATATTATTAGTTATACAGGATCAAAATCTAAGAAGACTCGAGAGGAGAGAGCTAAATTGGAACATAAATAAAAAATCTTCAGGAAAAAGTGTATGCAGGAAGTGACCCAAGGTTGGAGAATGAATTACTGATTTTGAGAGCTGAATACGACAAAAAATCAGCGAATAGAGCTGCCTCGAGTCTTCTAAGATTGAAACAATCTTTTTATGAACAAGGTGAAAAATCAGGAAATTATTAGCATGGCAGATTAAACAATTGAAATTAAAACACCAATTACCAGTATTATAAGTAATGGACAGGTAGTTATAGATCCTTTAGAAATTAATAGAGCCTTTAGAGATTACTATGAAAAATATATGATACCAAAAATGAACCTGATTTAACAAAACTAAATGGGTTTTTGAACGAACTATCTATACCGTGTATTCCAAATGAAAACAGGGAGATATTGGAGTCTAAAATTAGTCAAGAAGAAGTTGGGCTAGCCATTGATAAATATGAAATCAGGAAAAAGTGCAGGACCAGATGGTCTTCCAGTTGACCTTATAAAAAATTTAAGAATAAATTAATAAAACCTTTTTTGGAAATGGTTTAGAAGCATTTCAAAATAATAATTTACCATCATACATAAATAATGCTTAATTATACTGCTGCCAAAACCAGGTAAGCCCTCTAATAAATGTGAAAATATGAGACCAATAAGCTATTAAACGCCGACCTTAGATAATCTGTAAAATTTTAGCAAGACGATACAAGAAATTTTTACCAAATATTATTAATCGAGATCAGAATGGGCTTTATAAAGGTAGACAAGGCTTCCATAATGTAAGAAGGACTATTTAATATTATTTATTTTAATAAAGAAGCACCGGATACAGCTCTCCTATCATTGGACGCCGAAAAGGCCTTTGATAGAGTTGAATGGCCCTTTCTTTTTGAAGTCCTACAAAGGTTTGGACTTGGAAATAATTTCATAAATGGGTTCAAATAATATACAATAATGCTACAGCAGAAATCCTAACAAATAACAATATTTCAAAACCAATAAAAATCAATAGAGGATGTCGACAAGGCTGTCCACTTTCACCTTTACTGTTTACCTATGGCAAATTGAACCTTTAGCGATAGCGATACGTTTACATTCACAAATATATGGAATTAAAGTTGACCAACAGAACATAAAATCTCCCTGTACGCCGATGATATAATTTTGTTTATGTCGAATCTAAAAAAAATCAATTCCAACCTTGTTGAATTTAATAAAGAATTTTGGGGAAATATCAGGATATAAAATAAATAAAACTAAATCTTCAATATTAATGCTAAATGAGACCCAGAGAAATTACCCAGCCCCTGAGGTAAATCAATTCAATGTTGTAAATCAGTTTAAATATTTAGGAATCCAAATTATGCCTAAGCTAGAATCAGTCGCCAGTGTCAACTATGAAGCCTTAATGTCAGATATCAGTGAGTTAACTCAGAGATGGATGTCACTACCAATGTCGATGATCGGGAGAATCAATATACTTAAAAGAAATATTTTACCTAAAATACTTTATTTATTTCAATACATTCCCTTATCACCACCTTTAGATCTATTCTCAAGAATTAAAAAAAAGTTAGTGGAATTTATATGGAACAACAGGAGGGCTAGATTACGTTTGTCTTTATTATATTTACCATTTGATCGTGGAGGTCTGAAATGTCCAAATTTTATGTTGTATTATTGGTCGGCACAACTGAGGTCTATGACATATTATTTTTCATCAAATGATCTCCCTCACTGGACTGAAATGGAATCATACAATTTACCTTTACCTCTTCCCATATTCATATACTCAGATTCGGCAAAAAAAATTACAAAAACAAGTTAAAAATCATTTGTAAAGCATATGATCAAAATATGGTGTGAAGCTAAAAACTATTTAAAAGAACCACAGTTATTGTCACAATTTAGTCCAATATGGGGTAATCAATATTTTAAAACAGGGAGAGCGGACGCTGTATTTAAAGTATGGAATTTAAAAGGGATACAAAAGATTCAGGATTTATATTTGCCAGGTGCAGACAACATAATGTCTTTTGAAGAGCTGAGGATCAAATTTAATCTCAATAGAACACATTTTTTTTAAATATCTTCAACTTAGAAACTTTATTCGATCAAAATCAAAATAAAGCTCTCACTCGACCTATTTATTCATCCTTGGAAAAAATGATGATGAAAGATAGTAAAAGAAAGGGTATTATTTCAGAGTTTTATAACTCATTGACACTATCTTCAAGTGAAAATTCACTGAAAAGATTAAACTACTGGAAAGAAGATCTGCAAATTGAAATTTCAGAGGAAACAATGGGAATTGGCTTGTACAGAAGCTCAAACCAAATCAATAAATGCACGCCTTAAATTGATACATTTCAAATGGTTAATGCGGATGTATGTTACACCGGAGGAGTTAAATAGATATAACAAAAATATACCAGATACATGCACAAAATGCATGGAAAGTAAAGGAACCCTATTTCATTGTTTATGGGAATGTAGATTAATAAGAATGTTTTGGGAAGAGGTGAGGGTAACAATTGAAAAAATAATCTCAAAACAAATCATATTGAATCCTAAACTGTTTTTGTTGGGTCTGTACCCAGAAAAGCATAATTTTAATAAAAGTGAAAGAACATTCATAGACCTCAGTTTGCTTAATGCCAAAAAATGTATTGCACTATTATGGAAAAAGACTCATAGACCAGATGTGACTCAGTGGTTAAGACAGATGTTAACAAACCTTCCATTAGAAAGACTACATATATACTAAAATCAAAGGAAATTGTGTTTGAGAATATATGGAGACCTTTTATTGATTATGTAAAAAATTTAAACATAACTCTTGAAGAAGAAGGTGAATGATGTGTGTGGACCTTGTAAATTCCAAACTGGTGAACATAATATGTATACTTATGTATTGGATTGTCTAGACTAAACAGAGGAGCATTGTTGAAGACTTGATTTTGTTGGTGGTTGTTGGTGTTTTTAGTGCATTTTTTTTTTTTTTTGTAGTACTTTAGTGTTAGTGTTTGATTGTTTGTATCATGTTTGTTAAAAAAAAAAAAAAAGGTTCAATAAAGATATTGTGGGAAAAAAAAAATTACATAGTCTGTCTTTTACCCCATCCCAACAGGTCAAGAATTTGGGCGTCATTATAGACTCTGAGCTTGGTTTTACTCCACACATTAAAAATATAACACAAACAGGATTTTACCATCTAAAGGACATAGCCAGAGTCCACCCACTTCTCTCTAGAGTAAACACGGAGATACTGATGCATGCTGTTATCCCCAGTTATATTGATTACTGTAATGTCCTGCTCTCTGGTCTTCTAAAAAAGACAGTTTCAAATCTGGGTGTCAAGCCCAAGACAAATTTCCCCTTGAGGGACAATAAAGTTTATCTTATCTTAAATCTGCAGTTCTCAACTGCACGTGTTCTGATGAAGACCAGATGGCAGGCTCATATCACACTGGTTTTAAAGTCACTGCATTGGCTCCCCGTGTCCTTCAGAATTAATTTTAAGGTTCTTTTACTGGTCTATAAATGTCTGCATGGTCTTGAGCCTTCCTATTTATCAAAATTGCTTTTAACATATGAGCCCCCACGGCCCCTGAGGTCCTCCGGCATTGGTCTTTTAATTATCCCTACTGTCAGAACACACACCCACGGTGAGGCGGCTTTTAGTTACTATGGCTCACGTCTGTGGAACAGTCTGCCGGAGAACATCAGGGCTGCCGAGAATGTTCACATTTTTAAAAGCAGGCTCAAGACATACTATTTTAACCTTGCTTTTGATTAGTTTCCTATCTTAATTCTCTTAATTCAGGGGTGTCCAATCATGAGCCATGGAGGGCCAAGACCCTGCAGGTTTTCTCTTCTACCCAGTCTTCAGTAGGTTTTTTCACTTAGCAGTGGGAAGAAATTCAGTGGAATCTGCTGTTGAAGACACTGGTTGGAGGTAAAGCCTGCAGGGTCTTGGCCCTCTATGGCACATGATTGGACACCCCTGTCTTAATTTATGATTTCAAACCTATTTTATGTCACAATTTTACTTTTTACTGTGAATTATTAATACTTATGAATATATGTCTATTTGAATGTATTTAAATGTTGCTCTATTCTTCTAGTCATCTTGACTGCCTAATCATTTTATCAGCAAATTATTTTATTATGTATCGGTGCCTGTTTTATATTTATTGTTTATCACCCTGTCCAAGCTCCAGTGTTTCCTCATAGGGAGCCCTCCTACAGGGAATTGTGCCTGTTTTCTGGCTGCAGGGTGCTGGCCTGTGATTGCCCTGGTCTGCCCGGCTGAGGGGATCGTGCACTGCAGCACCACACCTGCAGTCTTGACCCTTCGGATTGGACTTGGGCGGTCTCAGAGGTGGTGTTCCTGTAGCCGTGGACCTGGCACTTTCCCTGCTGGTGATGGCTCCCTGGTGATGTTGCTTCCACACGTGGATCCTCGGTGCCCAGCCATAAGCCATAAGTTTTACACTGACGAAAGTTTCTTTGTGTATGTGTGTTTAATTGTGTTTTATTTCAATGTGTGAAGCACTTTGTGTTGCATCTTTTTGTATGAAAAGTGCTATACAAATAAAGCTTTGATTGACTGATATATATGACAGATCTAGGGCTGAAACGACTACTCAAATAAACCAAATAACTCGATTACAAAACATCTGTTTAACACAGTACTGCCAGTCTTCACGATCTTCCATTCACATGACAGAAACAAGATCCATTTTTGTCTGATGGCATGATGGCGTGGATTCAGTGGAGCAAGGAGAAAAGCAACAGAATGATGGGAAGAGAATAAGAGGACGAGAGCCTGAGAGAAGGACAAAATGTATCTCAAGTCTTGGATTGTTTCAAGCTCAAATGGAAGGAAAATACTGTAAAGTGGAGGCATTGTGAAGCCAAGCTAGTATACAACAACAGCACAATGTCAATGCTTTGGCATAGGGCTGGGCAATTTGACCTTAAATCAGGACTCAGGACTAGGACTAGCTATGTGTTTGTGGACTTGAACATGGGTTCATGCGCACGCAGCGACCAGCAGTGGGTGAAAAGTTTGTTGTCTTTTAGTCTCTGTTTTAATGTACTTTACTGTGTTTTAACATAATTCTCTGTGCCATTTTTGTCCTTGAATGTTTGTAAACTATATAACGAAGATCTCTTTGGTTCCATCAGTATGGATTTTTTTCTTGTTATTGCACTGTGGCTCCTTTCTTACCGGCTTTTTGTCTGGGAGGTCAGCACTGTCACGCCGGTAAGAATGCAGTATTCCAGAGACATGTTAATGCAGCTAAACATGGATAATCCAGCTTCTGTGATTGAGTTTGTGCCGCAACTGCCGGACTTTATTTTAAGAGACTTTCATGGACACAGCAATGAAAAGAGAGACAAGAGGAGGAAACACAGAAAGCGTGGAGGCATAAGATTAAACCTGAGGAGATGTAAGGTTAACCGCATTCCTCTCCCTTCCATTATTATGGAGAACATACAATCCCTGAGAAATAAAGTGGATGAAATTCAAGGAAATGTCCGACATCAGAAGGATTTCAAGAACTGCTGTGTTATGGCTTACACGGAGACGTGGCTTACGGATCATGACTGGGACCCGGACCTGTGTACTGACGGCTTTGGAGCTCCACTTTGCTTGGATCGGCAGGAAGAGGTAACGGGGAAACATCAGAGAGGCAGAGTATGTTTGTATATTAATAAACAGTACTGTACATCTGTCACGGTCAGAGAGCGCATCTGTACACCAGATGTGGAGCTTCTGTCCGTATCGCTACGGCCCTTTTAACTGCCCCGCGAGTTCCCCCAATTTTTCATAATGACTGTGTACATTCACCTGAGGGCGGATGCTGCCTCTGCCTCCAGTACCGTCTTTGATGTGGTACAGCGATTGCAGTCGATTTCCCCAGAGGCTCCAAATTTTACCCTTGGTGATTTTAACAATGTGTCTTTAAAGAAGACACTTAAAAACTTTTATCAGTACATCTCCTGCCCGACCAGGCGAGAAAAGACATTGGACTTGTGCTACGGATCTGTAGAGGGGGCCTATAAATCTCTTCCCCTTCCTCCTTTAGGCTCCTCAGATCACAACTGTTTACATTTGCTACCCACATATAAAACTGCTCTCAAAAGAAAGAAGACAAAGACCAGGGACATAAAGGTCTGGACAGATGACTCAGTGCTCTACCTCCAGGAATGTTTTAACTGTATGGACTGGGAGGTGTTCATACTGTCCTGCGGGAATGATTTGGACTCTTTGGTGGATGTGACATGCTCTTATATGGCTTTTTGCAGGGATGTGATCCTTCCATGTAAACGTGTCAAAATATATCCCAACAACAAGCCATGGGTCACTAAATCAGTTAAATCCTGTTTACAGAGGAAAGCACTTGCCTTTAAACAGGGGGTTGTTTCTGAGCTGCAGGTTGCCACAAAAGAGCTGAAGTCCGAAATTTTAAGAACAAAACAGAATTATAAATCAGAATTGGAAGGCAGTGTGGTGGCTTAGTGTGGTGGTTAGCACTGCGGCAGCACAGCAACTCACCCTTGGCCGGGGGATCCTGGGTTCAATCCCAGCCCCTGACCAACAGTGATCTGTGTGGAGTTTGCATGTTCTCCCCGTGTCTGCGTGGGTTTACTCCGGGATTGCCCGTGATGGCACCTATTTTTTTTTAAAATGGTGAACCAAATCAAAGAAGATAATGTAATTCCTCTGAATATGAATTTGGCTAGTATTATCCTGCTCCTTAAACCTGGAAAAGAACCTACGCTTCCATCCAGCTACCGTCCCATCTCGCTTATGAATGTCGATCTCAAAATAATTTGCAAAGCTCTCGCCAAAAGACTGGAAAGGATAATCCCGTTTATTATACACCCAGATCAAACAGGTTTTATCAAGGGTAGGCACTCGGTTGATAATACACGCAGGCTATTTAATTTAATAGACTACTGCAAGATCAATAATGTAGAAACTACAATCTTGTCCCTGGATGCAGAGAAAGCCTTTGACCGGGTTAACTGGAAATTTCTTTTTATGGTGTTAAACAAGTTTGGGTTTGGTTCATCTTTCATAAACTGGGTTAAAACACTATATAGATGTCCAGTTGCGTCTGTCTGAACAAATGATCAGACTTCCCGAAGCTTGAATCTCCAGAGAGGTACTAGGCAGGGGTGTCCACTCTCTCCCTCACTTTTTACCATCTTTATTGAACCATTAGCAGCAGCCATACGACAAAATGTTGATATCAGAGGTATTCAAACTGGAGAAAAGGAGCATAAGATAAGTCTTTATGCTGATGATGTATTGATTTTCCTTGAAAACTCAAAGATCTCTTCTTCAGACAGTGGTGCTCATTGATAAATTTTCATCATTATCAGACTACTCTATTAACTGGGTAAAATCAGTAGCTTTACCCATAAATTGCAATTTCCCAAATACATCTACTATTCCAATACAATCAGGGAATGTTAAATATTTAGGAATAGATATTTCCCCCAGGCTCTCAGAGTTATTGTGACTAAATCATATCCCCCTTTTAAAATAGATACAAGATGATCTTACGCGCTGGAGGACACTACCTTTATCATTAATGGGAAGAGTCGCAACCATTAAAATGATGGTCCTTCCTAAAATTAATTATTTGTTCTCAATGATCCCTACCCAACCATCAATGGCCTGGTTTAAGTCTCTAGACTCAAATATAAGTAAATTTTTATGGAAGGATAAACTATCACGGATTAGTTTAAAAACCCTCCAAAAAGCGAAAGAGTGCGGAGGCTTAGATTTACCAAATTTTTTTAGAATCAGAATCAGATTTATTGCCATTGTTCATGTAGTACACAAACTAGGAATTTGTCTCGGTGCAATGCTGCAACATTAAACATGATAAAATAAAAGAAATAAACTATACATGCAATAAAGTGTAGAATAAGAGTGAGTAATACTAGTCAGCAGTTAAAATATATTAGCGAGCAGCAGATAATGTGGAGAACCATATAGTGCAGTCGGTAATGCAGGAAGAAAACAGTGATGATTGACATGAGTCTGGTTGAGCTGCTGTACATAGTGCACAAGAGTCAATAAGTCACTTAGTGTTCAGCAGTCTGATGGCAGAGGGGAAGAAGCTGTTCATGTGACGGGAGGTTTTAGTCTGGATGGACCGAAGTCTTCTACCTGAGGGGAGGGGGGCAAACAGTACGTGACCAGGGTGTGAGGGATCGGCTATGATCCGGCCAGCACGCCTCTGGGTCCTGGAGATGTACAGATCCTGGAGAGATGGGAGCTTGCAGCCGATCACCTTCTCAGCAGTGCGCACGACGCGCTGCAACCTTAGTCTGTCCCTGGCAGTGGCTCCTGCGTACCACACGGTTATGGAGGTGGTGAGGATGGACTCGATGATGGCCGTGTAGAACTGCACTAACATCTTGGTGGGTAGCTTGAGCTTCCTCAGCTGCCGCAGGAAGAACATCCTCTGCTGGGCCTTTTTGATGAGGGAGCTGATGGTCGGCTCCCACTTGAGGTCCCTGGTGATGGTGGTGCCTAGGAAGCGGAAGGTATCAGCAGTGGTGATGGGAGAGCCTGTGAGGGTGAGGGGGGGCAGAGGGGTTGTGACTTTCCTGAAGTCCACAATCATCTCCACTGTCTTCAGAGCGTTCAGCTGCAGGTTGTTGTTGTTGCACCAGGACGCCAGCTGGGTCACCTCTCTCCTGTAGGCGGACTCGTCGCTGTTGGAGATGAGCCCGATGAGGGTGGTGTCGTCCGCAAACTTGATCAACTTGACAGACTGGTGGCTGGAGGTGCAGGAGTTGGTATAAAGGGAGAAGAGTAGGGGGGAAAGTACACAGCCCTGGGGTGATCCGGTGCTAATGCTAGCAGAGTCTGAGACAGTCTTTCCCAGCCGCACATGCTGCCTCCGGTCCGTCAGGAAGTCGGTGATCCACCTGCAGAGGGAGTCAGGCACGTTGAGCAGGGACAGCTTGTCCTGGAGCAGAGCGGGGCAGATGGTGTTGAATGCGGAGCTGAAGTCCACAAACAGGATCCTGGCGTAGGTTCCCGGGGAGTCCAGGTGCTATTTAATTACTTTTTAGCCAATAGATTGCAGTTCGTTTCAAAATGGACAAAATCAACCCCATTAGGGAACCCATGGTTAGATGCTGAACAGGCTCTCTGTGGGTCGCTAAATATCTCTGACTTACCTTTTATAAGTCCCTCTATTAAACGCCATGAGTGTTTTAAAAGTATTAATATCAGTTCCTCTCTGATGGCTTGGTGGAAATTTTTAAAAATAACAGGGTCTTCACTTGTCCCCTGTAAACTCACGCCCATTTGGAATAATCCTGATATCCTGCAACAAAAGAGGACATTAAAATTTCCACTATGGCAAGAGAAGGGAATAAACAACTTAGAACATCTTATTCAAGGTGGAAATTTTATCCAATTTCAGGATCTAGTGTCACAACACGAAATCAGTGATAAAAAGTATTTTGAATATCAACAGCTTAAATCCATAATAAAAGTAAGATTTAATCTTAATCAGACAGATTTAGAAGTACCAGTTAAGGTGGCAGAGTTTCTAAATCTCCGTTCCCCAAAATTGATATAGAAAATATATAGACTATTATCAAAGCTGGATGAATCCATATCTCTTCCAATATCAAAATGGGAGATAGACTTATCGATTAATAAGGAGGAAAGTTTCTGGACACAAATATGTTTAAACACTTTTAAGATGACTAAAAACTCTAACTTACAACTTATACAGTATAAAGTTCTACATAGAATTCATTATACAGGACAAAGGATGTTCAAAATGGGCCTGAGTCACACAAATATCTGCTCTCACTGTAGTAGCAATGTCCCAGATAGCTATATGCATGCTATGTGGTCCTGTGCACCGGTTCAAAAGTTCTGGCAGAAGACATGTGAAGACCTGTCGGCGTGGCTTGGGTATAGTGTCCCACCCTCACCCACACTTTGCATATTAGGTGATTTAAGTGAAATAAATACAGATGCAAGGATGTCACACATGGTTCTCACTGCCTTATGCATCGCAAAGAAAGCTATCCTCATGAACTGGAAAACAAGAAATAACTTATGCACGACTTACTGTGATAACTTACTATTGGATTATATTAGCCTGGAAAGAATGTCAGCCTCCTCAAATAATCAATTGGCGGAATTCAATTCTCTCTGGTCCCCGCTTATTAATTCTATAATCTGAGGGGTGGCGGGCAGTGACTCACTCTCCTTGGCACCTCTGGCGGCTGGCTGCGCCCCAACCGCAGGTGTCCGAGGGACCTGTTCCGGGGTGGCCGTCTGTCTGGCCCTGGGGGGGGGGGGGGGGGGGGGGGGGGTTGGTGGGGTGGGCCGGGGGGGTTGGGCTGTGGCCCCTGGCCGGCTGGCCTCACCCCTCGGGGGGGGGTCTAGGTCTGGCCCTGGGCCCCTGGTGCTGGGGGGGGGGGGGGCATCCCCCCGCCCCAGGCCAGGGTCAGGTGTGTGCTGGCAGTGGGGGTTGTCCCTGATGCATCCTTGCGCGGTGGGGTCGTGTGTTTCCTGGGCCCTGGTGCTGCCCTGGGGCTGGTGCCCGCATCCTGGGTCGCCCTCCCCGTTCACTGGGGTCTGCGGGTGGGGGGGGGGTGTGGGTGTGAGTGTAGGCTTGTGTATGAGTGGATGTGGAAGTGGGTGTGTGTTGAGTGGGCAGGTGGGGTTGTGTGTTTGTGTAGGTGGGTATGTGTGATGGTGGGTGGAGTTATGTGTGTGTATGGAAGCGGTTACTTGTGGGTAGATGTCTAGGGGGCGGAGGATGTGTGTATGGGTAGGAGAGCTTTGTTGGGTGGCAGGGGTTGGGCAGTCCATCTAGTGGCATGGGGGCTGGCGTTTCGGGGCTTGCTTGTCCCGGCCGCCCTGCTGTTGTGTTGGGGGGTGAGGCACTTTGCTACATCGCCCCTGGTGTCATTGGCAGCGGGTGTGTGTTGGTGCTTGGGGGTGGCTGGGGGGTCATTGGCGCGGGTTGTTGGCCGTGTTTCCATTGGGTTGTTCCGGGGTGGCTGTGGTTGCAGGGCGGCCTGCAGCTGTCGGTGTGTGTCTGGGGTGGGTGGTCGTGGGCCTGCGTGGGTGCTCGGGTGTGTCGCCTGGCGTGTTGGGCGCTGTGTGGGTTCGGCCCATTGTTCACTATTGTGACTGCTGTTGTCCATGTTCGTGTGTGTAAGATGAGTGGAAGTATGTTTGGCTGCCCCGTCATGTTAGTGGTGCTGGAGCGCCGGGGCGTGATGCTGGTGGGTCCTGGGCTGTTTCCACTGGCGGCCCTCGCCCTGGATTGGGATTTGGGGGCAGTGGGTGGCCTAATAAAGCAGTCTGCAAGCTGGCTTCTGGGGGGGGACGGCCTTGCTTTTAGACCGCCTACCTCCCAGTCTTATTTCCCGCCCTCCTCCTCCCCCTGATCTTTTTTGTTACATTTAGGGCTTTGGGGTGGGGGTGTGCTGCACTGTGTCGGTGAAGGGGATACCTTTGCCGCGTGGTGGGGCTGCACTCACCTCAATTTTAATTGCATTTTAGACACTGAGGGCTTGGGGGGATGGGGGCTCTGCTGCCCATCACAGTGGCTAACGATGCTTCAATTACTATCCCCCCAATTTTTATTGCACTTTAGTACTCCACACATTTATACACAATTATATCATATAACCGACACACACCCACCATGTTCTGTGCGGGGGGAGGAGGTGGGGGTCTTCTCCCACCCCTGTTGCCCTGCTCTTGCTGGGGGCGTGGGGGCCTGGTGGGGAGCCTGGGACCTATCATGTTGTCAAAATCCCTGGATGCTACTAATATATAGATACAACCAAGGAAATGACGGGGGGCTGAATATGAGTTTAAGTGTGAGTGAGAGGGTGATGAATGGAGGTGGTGATGGTGTGTCGATTTTGTGTGGCGCTTTGCATGCCGGGTGGCATCTTGGGGTGCCTGCGGTGGTCTGCTGATTGTTCGCTCAGATGGGCACCGGGGGGTGGGGGTCTGCTTCTGTGGCCTGCGCCGGTGGCCTCCCTGGTCACTGCCGGGCACTGGTGCATGTTCAGGCTCGCTGCATCTGCTTCGCAGCCGCCTTTTGAAGTAAAGGTGAATGAGGAGTGAATTTGAGTGGGTACTGGAGTGAGAGAGAATGGGTCAGTCTGGGTGAGTGAGAGGGGTGTGCATGGGGTCATGTGGGTGTGAAGGTATGGGGAGAGGTGTGCCTGCGAGTCGGGAGGGGCTGGATTAAGGGGGGTAGTGCCTCTCGGCAACGTGGGCTCACCTAGGTGAGGGGACTTCTTTGGATGTGGGGGTCCCCGGGGTGTGTGGCCGAGGCGCTGGGGCGGGGCCGCTGTGGGGGTGCCTGGGGGGGGCTCGTGCCGGGGGGCGCTGGCTGGTCTCTGTCCTGGGGGGTGGGGTTGCTGGCCTCCTGGTGCCTGGGGCCCGCTGGGGGGGTGGTAGTCGAGCGGGTCCAGGGGTGGTGCTCACCGCGCCGGCCACCGGGCGGCCTGCCCTCCCTTGATCGTCCCTCCGGGGGTGGATGCCTGGCTTTCCTGGGGCTTGCTGACCTCGGGGCTGGGGGGTGGTGGCGCTGCCTTGCCTGCTCGGGGTCCTCGGGGGGAGAGCTGCTGCGACCGGCCCTCCGCTCGTATGTTTCCTGACAAACCACTCACATGCACACACTTATTTTGCGCGCGTTCTCATATATAGGCACACAGACATACATGTACAAGTGTCTCTCCTTTAGCAGGTGCAGAAACCAGACTCGTGTTGAGACATCTCCGGTGGAAGAAGCAGTTTGTCTTTTGTTTGTTTTAGTTGTCATTTTTTGTTTGTTTGGGGGTTTTTTTGTTTGTTTTTTTTGTCTGTTCCCCTCCCTTTTCTTTCCCCCCTTCACACACTTCCTTTCCCTCTTCCCCATCTTGTTGGGTCTTCCATGGGTAAAACAATTAAAATAAAGTATTAAAAGTTATTACAGGAGGAGTTTACAACAATATACAGTGCGAAATTAGGCACTGTATAGGCTCCTCTTGGCAAAGTAAATCTGTTTTGGCACAGTAAGGGTGACAGATCCCTGTTCTGTTTGCCTAGCTGCCTGACAGGACGGGGGGTGGGGGGATGTCCTGTTTTTAATTAGTCTCATTCATTGGTTTTCCTCAGTCAGGCTTAATTTGAAAATGACCTACAGCATCATGTTTTGGTTTGGGGGTAACATCTGAGCAGTTAAAAGCAGTACTGTCAGAGTGGCTCATTTTTGCTTTCAGAGAAGCTGAAAGGAAAAACAAAAACATTTGGACATACTTTTTACTAGCCTTTAAAACTACATACACACTGCTGATGACTCAGTTATTGTCAGTCTCCTCCAGGATGGTGAGAGTGGCCACGGCCCAGTAGTTGATGATTTTGTTCACTGGTGTGAGGATTCCTACCTGCAGCTGAATACGACAAAAACTAAAGACATGATTATTGACTTTAGGAGGAAAACTCCCAGGCACAAAGTCACCGTACTAAAAGGCCAGACCACCAATCCTACAAATATCTTGGGACGATTATTGATAGTAATTTAAACTTTGAAGAGAACTGTGAAAGGGTGTGCAAAAAGGGTCAGCAACATTTGCATTGCTTGAGGAAACTTGCACGCTTCCAAACTGACCCAACCATAATGACAATGTTTTATCGGGCTTTTATTGAATCTGTTTTATCCTTTTCTTTAGTGTCATGGTTTGGTCAGATAAAACTGAAACAGAGGAAATCCCTGGATCAGGTAGTTAGATGGTCCAGTCGTTTGCTTGGTGAGTCACAGCTGAGCCTGACATCCCTGTACACCAGACAAGTACAGAGGATGGCTACCTCCATTTTAAATGATGACTCCCACCCTTTGCACTGCAACTTTCAGCTTCTTCCCTCAAGACGGAGGTTTGCTGTTCCAAAAAGTAAAACCCAGCGCTACAAAAACAGCTTTGTTCCTGCTGCTGTCAAAGAGTTGAACAAGTTGTAACAATATATTGCACATAATTTAGGTACCTATTTATTAACTCCATTTTATATTTACTTATTTTTGTAGGATGTTATTTGGGTTCCAAATATTTTATTGGGTTTTAGACCTTTGAGTTTTTAACCTCTTTGACTAGTTTTTAACTTTTTAATATGACCCTTCTCTCTTACCTCTGGTTTTTCTCTCATCTCTTTGTCTTTATACCCTGATTGATGGAGCCTTGAGTATTTTTATCATGTTTATAGTCAGCTTCATGTGTGCCTGTGTTTGTGTCTATGTTGAATGTAATTGTGGCTTGTAAATATTGATGTCACCAGACTGCAAAACAAATCTACCTACGGGTACAAATAAAGTAACCTGAACCTGAACCTGAACTCACAAAAAGTTTGGGATATTTGGCTTTTGGGTGAAATTTATAGAAAATGTAAAAAGTTCACACTGCAGTGATATTACAGTATATCATGAAAGTAGGGCATTTAAGTAGAAGCATGCAATGGTGATTTCCTCATCTCAATTTATTGAAACAAAAGCCAACAACAATGGTGGGTATACCACAACAAAAAATGTCAATGTCTCAATAACTTGTCATGTGCCTTTGAGCATCAATTACAGCTTGACAACGACATCTTGTGCTGTTCACAAGTTGACTTATTGTCTGCTGAAGCATGGCATTCCACTCTTCTTGAAGGGTGGCCCTCAGGTCATTGAGGTTGTGGGGTGCAGGGCTACGAGCCTCTACACGGCGACCAAGCTGATCCCATAGGTTTTCTATGGGATTCAGGTCTGGAGAAAGTGCAGGCCACTCCATTTGAGGTACCCAAGCCTCCAGAAGTCATTCCCAAATGATGCAACCTCGATGAGCTGGAGTAGTCTCGGCCATGAAGATGAAATTAGGCCTGTGGTGTTCATGTAGAGGCACAACGACTGGATTAATGGTGTTATTCAGATAGTATCGGCTTGTCACTGTACCATTCACAAGATGCAGGGCAGTTCTGTATTGACTAAGCACACCTGCCCAAGACTGTAACATGGTGACAACAGTGACTGATGCATAGCGCTCTCCTTGACGTCTCCAACGTTGTTGGTAGCCATCATTTCTGCTCAAAGTGAACCGACTTTCATCAGAGAACAGCACTGAAGCCCACTGGTCCCTTGTCCAGTGTAAATGTTCCCTGGACCATGCAAACGATGACGCCTGTGGCCAGGTACCGTTGCAGGTCGTCTAGCACGCAGACCACGCTGATGTAAACTATTTTGAATGGTCTGACGTGACACTTGGGTGCCTCTCACCTCCCTTAAATGTGCCTAGAGTTGAGTGGCATTCATCATCCAGTTCCGCAGGGCACTGTTCACAATGAACCGGTCATCAGTGTGGGATGTGGCTAAAGGGCGTCCACTTCTATGCCTTTCTGTGACTCTTCCATTCTCTCTGTATCTCTGTTGCAACCTGCTGATGACACTCTGTGACACTCTAAACTCAGCAGCCAGTTTCCTGAGAACATCCTGTTTGAAGCTTCGCAATGACGAGGTACTGTTGATCAATTGTGAGGTGTAGTCTTGGTCTCATGATGTCAAAATGTGAACAGCATGATGAAGAGGACTATTTAAATACCAATTCTAACTGAACCAGAAAATGTATTGGTCAATTCATGGATCAAACACCTGTTGTGAATTTTGCCGTTAAGTACCTTGTTAGAGAACAGCAAGTTATACAAAAAGTACTGAAACATTGAATAGTTGGACATGTGCATTCAAAAGGTTAGAGAAGGTCAAATTATTATTTTTTTCCCCTTTGTCCTGTCAAGCAGCGAGGTGAGCAAAACAGAAATCTGCTTCCCTTATTGTGAGAGAGAAGGTCAAATTAAGTTCACCTGTAAAGGCTATAGTGCATTTTAGGTACATCCTGAAATTTCACCTGAAAGCTGAATATCCCTTTTAGTGAGTAGTGTCTGTCACCGAGGCTGTCACAACTTTAAATTAATTCATGGAAAATGCACAACACGGGACCTAGAAGGACGCTGATTTTTAAAAACTTTGTCACCAAAACCCCCGTAAACACCTCCGTCCTTACCATTTTGACCCTCTCAGCAGAGCTCCCTCCTCCGTCCGTCCTGGTACAGGATACGGTGACTGTTGGTGCCGTCAGCCCCTCCGAACAGACGCGGGGAAGGCTGATCGACGTCTTCATCCCCGATCCCGGCCCACTCACGCTGCTGTTATTATTGCAGGAGAAATTAGCTTTCAGCTCACCCGGCGGGACTGGCCCCTGCAGCTGTGTGTGTCCTTGCACCGTCTGACCGCCGACGACCATTGGTCTGACGGTGGCGGTGTTGACGTGCCGCGCCGGCCTTTCCTCCCAGTCGCCGGCGGGGAGGGCCTCCGCCTCCCTGAAGAAGCGGTCAAACCGATCGAGGTAAGGTGGCCTCTCTGGCAGAAGGTAATAGTGGGTGTTGCTGACTTTGCGCCCGTCACGGACGATGGGCAGGATACAGGGTCCCTTGCTGGAGGAGGGGTCCTTTCCCTGCACGTTGGCGTGGATCACTTTGGGCGCGGCGTATTTGGGGTCTGACGCAAAGCTGTGCGTGGTCGGCATGAGTTTAGCCGGAGAGGTGGAGAGGTAGGAGCTGTAGGTGTGTGTGAGCAAGTTGGGACTGACGGAGTACACCATCTGCTGACCCATGGGGCTCGGCGTCCTGGAGCCCGGTTGGGACAGAGGGTCTCTGGGAGGGATCTGAGGCGGTCGGTCGTGGAGCGAGCACAAACCGTCCTCCGCAGGCTCAGCTGGCATTGGAGAAAGGGACAGGTCCCTGGACCAGCGCGGGGAAGTGTAATCTCCTCTTTTTATGGGACGAGGGGGGATGGGGACACGTGGGGGGATTTGGGGTTTGTCCTCACTGGGGGAGAAAACCCCCTCCTGGGTTTGGGGGTTCAGAGGAGTCTGGGGACAAGAAGCCGAGCTCTGGGGCGGCGAGCATGACCGATGAGCGGGGACGTTAAGCCTCCTCATGCACTCTTTTTGGAGTTCTCTGAAGATCTCGGCAGACTGCGAGAACGAGGTGGACAGGGACTGGCTCTGCTTGGTCGGAAGGAAGAGGTTGTCCTCCAGACCCTGGGAGGTCTGAGCTTCAAGCTCAACCTTCTGTCCAGAGGAGAGAAAAGATGGAGTTTCTTCTGGATTCCAGACATCACTGTGCTCTTCTTCATGGTACTGCTGCTCTGAGCTGTTGATGGAGCTCACCTTTACAAAGAGACAACATTTAACAATTAGATTTTAAGCACTTTTTTAAGCTCTCTATGGACAGGCAACAACAGTTGGTACATTACAGATACACGCCCAGAATGCATACCAAGTTCTTTTAAGTCCCTCTTTAAAAAAGCTACTTTTGGGGCATTCTGGGATCCAGGCAGAACCGTTCTGGCTATAAAGCAGAGTATGCAAATACCACGAGATCCCTCAGCCACTAGGGAGGGCCCCAAGGTACAAGTTCATCTTCAACAATTTTTGGTAGGGAAAATTAAACTTATGTTAAACTTTTTTCCCTCATAAATTTGCCACTTTTTCCCTTTTATATTTCCAGCTTTTTTCTTATAAATTTGAAACCATTTCCTCATAAATTTGCAAATTTTTTCTTGTAAATTTTGCAACTTTTCCCCTCATAATTTTGCAACTTTTCCCCTCATAATTTAGCAACTTTTTTCCTCATAATTTTGCAGCTTTTTTCCTCATAAACGTGCAACTTATTTCCTTATAAATGTGAAACTTTTTTCCTCATAATTTTGCAGCTTTTTTCCTCATAAATGTGCAACTTTTTTCTTCAAATATACAACTTTTTTCTTGTAAATCTGCTGTTTTTTTCTTGAAACTTTACAACTTTTTCTCATTAATCTGCTACCTCATTCTGGTAAAGCTGCAAATTTTTCCTCACAAATCTGTAGCTTTTTCCCCTAATAAATCTGTAACTTTTCCTCATAAATTTTCAACTTTTTTCTTGTAAATTTGCAACATTTTTCATGTAGTTTTGCAACTTTTTTGTGTAAATTTACAACTTTCTAATAAATTTGCCATCTTTTTCTCATACAGTGCATCCGGAAAGTATTCACAGCTCTTCACTTTTTCCACATTTTGTTATGTTACAGTCTTATTCCAAAAGTGATTAAATTCATTTTTTTCCTCAAAATTCTACACACAGACTTCCGGTCTGGACAACATGATGGTAGCAGCTTAACGCTGAAGCTCCCAGACCCCATCCGTGAAAATACCATGAAAATCAGATTTAACGGATTTATTGAAGAGTGAAAATCAAAAGACAAAGTCATTATGCCTAAAGGAAAACAGAAGAGATCGACATTTACCAGGCCAAGACGCGCATCAGCCGGAGAATCTGACCTGGAGGACAACAACCACTTGGAAATAGAGGAGCAGAATGAGGCTAGCAACACGGTTAGCTTAAAAACAGTACTTCAAGAATTAAGAGAATTTCGCTGAGAGTGTTGGGCCGAATTTCGTGAAATTAGAGACGAAATAAAAAGGACAAACAACAGAGTGGACCAGGCTGAGGCCCGAATCATGGAAGCAGAGGAAAGAATAAAAGGGCTGGAAGAAACCATGCTGGAATTACTCAAACGACAGACAAGACTGGAGGCTAAGCTAACCAACCAGGAAGGAAGACTAAGAAGGGACAACATAACCACTGTGGCGGCACAGTTTTACCCTCGGCCGGGGGATCGCGGGGACCGTGAGATCGTGGGTTCGATCCCTGCCCCCGGCCAACAGTGATCTGTGTGGAGTTTGCATGTTCTCCCCGTGTTTGCGTGGGTTTACTCCGGGATTTCTCTGGTTTCCTCCCACATGCCAAAAACATGCAGGTTAGGGAGTTATGGGGCGCTTGCGCATGCAGCGACCGGCAGCTGGTGGTTTGTCACCAGACTGCAAAACAAATCTACCTAAGGGTACAAAATAAGTAATAAAAAAAAAAAAAAATAAGAATTCATGGTCTGAAAGAAGGAATCGAGGACGGTTTCACCACAATGGCTGCATGCATGGAAACCATACTGAGAGAGAAGTTGGAAATTCCCCAATCCACCGATTTGAAAATAGAAAGGGCGCACCGTTCATTAGCCCCAAGGCCGTCGGCGGAAGCCCCCCCACGATTGGTGGTGGTGAAGTTTTCCAACTTCAGAACAAAAGAAGAGGTTTTGAGACTGGCTTGGCAGAAAAAAGGATTTATGCACCAAGAAAGAAAAGTTTTTGTGGAGCATGACTACACCCCGGAGGTCCTTAAAAAGCGTCAGGAATACAACAACGCTAAAAAGGTACTAAGAGAGAAGAAACTGCGCCTTCAAACTCCATTTCCGGCGAAGCTGCGGGTTTTTTACGGGGAAGAGATGTGTCTCTACAACTCGGCAGAAGAAGCAACCAGGGATATGGCGAGAAGAGGGCTCCCGGTAACGGTGTATAAACCCGCAGCAGACCCGATCGAAAGAATCAAGGCTCAAACGTGGTGCACACAGAGACCCTCAAAATCCATGGGCCAGCAGCGGGAAACCCAGCGCCAGGGCTATAAGGAAAAACTGAATGCTTTCAGGAGGGAATAACGATATTTTTAATCAATCTGCGCATCCAAACCTCCTCCTACAAGGTAACAAACATTAAAGGAGATGCAGAATCAGCAAGTGGTAAAACATTTCATGGAACAGACATAATATTAGAAACAAATAAGTCTTTAAAAAAAAAAAAAACTTGTTAAAATAGAAATGTGACAATGAACCACATGATCTCTCCACACTAACAAATACTGTATTAACGTGACTGTTTGCTGTGATGGTGGTGGGAGGTTGCGCACAATTTCATAGGGTGTAGGCATAAAAAAAAAAATAAAAAATAAAAAATAAAATCATTACAAGTTCGGATTGGGATCTGAAATTCACGTTAAAAACATGGGACAACTTACAGGGGTAAGAGAGGGCCCTCAGCATGTAACGGAGTTTGGGGAATTTCCCTCAGAGCCAACACACCATCAAGGCTCTTCTAAGGTCACTAAAAAGACCTCAGCTCAGGAAGATCTTTTGTCAGTTTTTTGTTTTAAAGTTTTATATACGATGTTCTTAATGTTTTTTATGTTCTTAATGTTCTTTCAGTTTCTGAGTAGCATAAAAGAGGGCCACTACACTGTGATACTAAATAAGCCAATACAATGGAGAAACAGGGTGTAACCAAAATAATTTCATATAATGTAAAAGGGATCCTGAATCCAGTTAAAAGATCCAAGATTCTAGGCAAAATGAAAAAAGACAAAGCAGGAATAATATTTTTACAGGAAACCCACCTAACAGACTTGGAGCACACTAAACTTAATAGACAAGGGTTTAAACTGATCTCTTCATCTTCATATAAGTCAGGGAGGAGGAGGGGGGTAGCGACATTGATCTCAACCAAAATTATATTTGAAAAAAATTCAGAACACAAAGATAAAGAAGGGAGATTTAGCATGGTACTTGGCTGACTAGAGGGAGAAGATATCACCCTGCTGAATGTATATGCACCTCCAGGGGCCAACTGGAAATTTTACAAAAATGTATTTGACCTAATGATAACTAAAGCCCAAGGTTTAGTGATATGTGGTGGAGACTTCAGTCTAAGACTGAATCCATACTGGAATGCATCAGGTAATTCTCCACATCAAAATAACACTCAAAGTAGAAAAACTCGGATGCTACTTAAAGAAATGGGAATCTGTGATGTGTGGAGGGAATTCAACCCCACTGTAAAAGATTATACATTTTACTCAGCACCACATTCATCATACTCAAGGACTGACCATTTTTTATGTTTAATAGAGACATTGGAAGAGTAAAAACATGTAAAATAGGACTGATGGAGCTCTCTGACCACAGTCCGATCTACATGGACTCAAATATCCAAAAATACACAAATAATGCATTTTCTTGGAGGTTAAATTCAAATGTGCTGAAAGGACCACTGAAAGATGAATTGGAATCAGATATTCTCAGTTATTTGGAAGAAAATGATAATGGAGAAGTATCCCCTTTAATACTGTGGGACGCATGCAAAGCTGTAATAAGGGGAAAGATTATCGCAAAACTGGCACTCCAAAAGAAACTGAGACAAGAAAAACTAATCACATTAGAGTCAGAACTTACAGTGGGGCAAAAAAGTATTTAGTCAGCCACCAATTGTGCAAGTTCTCCCACTTAAAAGATGAGAGGTCTCCAATTTTCATCATAGGTATACCTCAACTATGAGAGACAAAATGAGGAAAAAAAATCCAGAAAATCACATTGAAGGATTTTTAATGAATTAATTGGTAAATTCCTTGGTAAAATAAGTATTTGGTTACCTACAAACAAGCAAGATTTCTGGCTCTCACAGACCTGTAACAACTTCTTTAAGAGGCGCCTCTGTCCTCCACTCGTTACCTGTATTAATGGTACCTGTTTGAACTCGTTATCAGTATAAAAGACACCTGTCCACAACCTAAAACAGTCAGACTCCAAACTCCACTATGGCCAAGACCAAAGAGCTGTCAAAGGACACCAGAAACAAAATTGTAGACCTGCACCAGGCTGGGAAGACTGAATCTGCAATAGGTAAGCAGCTTGGTGTGAAGAAATCAGCTGTGGGAGCAATTATTACAGAATGGAAGACATACAAGACTACTGATAATCTCCCTCGATCTGGGGCTCCACGCAAGATCTCACCCCGTGGGGTCAAAAATGATCACGAGAATGGTGAGCAAAAATCCCAGAACCACACGGGATGACCTAGTGAATGACCTGCAGAGAGCTGGGAACAAAGTAACAAAGGCTACCATCAGTAACACACTACGCTTCCAGGGACTCAAATCCTGCAGTGACAGACGTGTCCCCCTGCTTAAGCCAGTACATGTCCAGGCTTGTCTGAAGTTTGCTAGAGAGCATTTGGATGATCCAGAAGAGGATTGGGAGAATGTCATATGGTCAGATGAAACCAAAATAGAACTTTTTGGTAAAAACTCAACTTGTCGTGTTTGGAGCAGAAAGAACACCATACCTACTGTGAAGCATGGGGGTGCAAACATCATGCTTTGGGGCTGTTTATTTGCAAAGGGACCAGAACGACTGATCCGTGTAAAGGAAAGAATGAATGGGGCCATATATCGTGAGATTTTGAGTGAAAACCTCCTTCCATCAGCAAGGGCATTGAAGATGAAACGTGGCTGGGTCTTTCAGCATGACAATGATCCCAAACACACCACCCAGGCAACGAAGGAGTGGCTTCGTAAGAGCATTTCAAGGTCCTGGAGTGGCCTAGCCAGTCTCCAGATCTCAACCCCATAGAAAATCTTTGGAGGGAGTTGAAAGTCCGTGTTGCCCAGCGACAGCCCCAAAACATCACTGCTCTAGAGGAGATCTGCATGGAGGAATGGGCCAAAATGCCAGCAGCAATGTGTGAAAACCTTGTGAAGACTTACAGAAAACGTTTGACCTCTGTCATTGCCAACAAAGGGTATATAACAGAGTATTAAGATGAACTTTTGTTATTGACCAAATACTTCTTTTCCACCATAATTTGCAAATAAATTCTTTAAAAATCAGACAATGTGATTTTCTGGATTTTTTTTTCCTCATTTTGTCTCTCATAGTTGAGGTATACCTATGATGATAAATGGAGACGTCTCTCATCTTTTAAGTGGGAGAAATTGCACAATTGGTGGCTGACTAAATACTTTTTTACCCCACTGTAAGAAACTAGAAAAAGAGCACAAAGACAACACTCATTCTAATGACTCGCTCAAAATTAAGGAAATTAAAAAACAAATAAATGAGATCTACACAATAGAAATCCAGAAGAAACTTACATTTCTGAAACAAAAATACTATGAAACAGGTAGCAAATCGGCAAAATTACTAGCCTATAAACTGAGGAAACAACAAACGGAGAGTGCAATCTACAAAATCAGAGACCCAGTATCAAAGGAAATAAAATTTAGAATTCAGGAAATTCTAAAAAGCTTTGAGAATTACTACAAGAACTTGTACTCCCGCAAAAAACACAAAAACGCATCCGAAGCCTTCCTAAATACATTAAATCTTCCCCAACTTACTGAGTCACAAAATAAAAAACTACTGTCAGAAATACAACCTAAAGAATTAGAAAAAGCAATTATGAAACTCAAAGCAAACAAATCCCCAGGAGCAGATGGCTATACAGCAGAGTGGTACAAAACCTTTAAACAGCAACTATCTCCTCTCCTCCTGAAAACATTTAACTATGTCCTCCACACAGGGGAAATCCCCCCCTCCTGGAGAGAAGGGGTCATTGCAGTCATACCTAAACCTGAAAAGGATAAACTAGACTTCTCCAACTACAGACCAATCAGTGTGTTAAATCAGGACTATAAACTTTTTACCGCTATCCTTGCCAAAAGGTTAGAAAATATACTGACAGACTTAATTCATTTAGACCAAACAGGTTTTATAAGACAAAGACAGACACAAGATAACATTAGACACACTTTACACATAATTCATCATATAAAAAAATATAATTTATAATGCAGCCATATTGGGATTAGATGCTGAAAAAGCATTCGATTTGGTTGACTGGTCTTTCCTATATAGAATCTTATCCAGTTTCAATTTTCATAACAACTTCATTAGAACTATACAGGCATTATATAAAAAACCAACAGCTAAAATAAGGATTAACGGTAAATTATCATCATCTTTTGAACTGGAAAGAGGATGTCGTCAGGGCTGCCCCTTGTCTCCACTGCTCTTTGCAATCTTCATAGAACCTCTGAGCCAATGGATAAGACAGAATCAAAAAATTTAAGGTATTACACTTGGTCAGAAGGAACATAAAATAGTACTGTTTGCTGATGACATTTTAATATACCTGGGGCAGCCGGACACCTCTTTCCAGAACTAATCTCAGTTTTTTTCAGAGTATGGAGAGTTATCGGGGTACGAATTAAACATGCATAAAACCCAAATTTTAACATTCAACTATGACCCAAATCAATATTTACTAAGCAAATTCAAAACTAACTGGGAGATGGAATCTATGAAATATCTGGGGGTCAACATCCCAAAACAACTCAACAAAATTATAACACTAAACTATGATCCACTGATGGCAAAAATAAAATCTGACCTAGCAAGATGGAATATGATACCATTCTTGGGTACTGCACAAAGAATTGAAGCAGTCAAAACGAATATACTTCCACGTCTTCTATACCTTTTCCAAACAATACCGGTAGAACCTCCCAAAAAAACATGGCAAGAACTGGACAGAAGGATCTCAAGATTCATATGGCAGGGTAAGAGACCTAGAATCAGATATAGAACCCTACAGCTAAACAAAGACAAAGGTGGGCTTGTACTGCCAAATATCAGGGACTATTTTAAAGCCGCGCAAATTAAAACTTTAGTAGAGATATGTAACCCAGTCTACATTGCACAATGGAAGGAGATAGAATGCCAAATAACAAGTGACATTCCCCTACAGGCGATAATAGGGAACAATGCCTTACCTAAACTTTTGAATAACACTAACCCGTGGATAGAGACCCCGCTAAAAATTTGGTTTAAGATAGTCAGAGAGAATCAAACTAAAGAACCCTATCGATTATTGCAATGGATTTTCTATGATCAGGACTTTACTCCTAATAAAACAGACACTAGATTTAAAAAAGTGGAAAGAGAACGGACTGATAAAATATTACGATTTTTTTAAAGGGCAAACTTTAAGAAGTTTTGAAGATTTGAAAAAACAAGGTCTAGTAAATCAAGACCTTTACAGGTTCTTTCAGCTTAGACACCACATAAACAAAATACTTAAAAAAGAGGATTTGGAAAGGGCCCAGTCAGGTGTTCTGAAGGTCTTCTTAATGGCATATAAAGGGATCCCAGGGACCAGATACACTTCAAAAATATACCATGGTCTTCAAGACTTAAAAGGAGACAACACATCATATACATACCTGCCAACTTTTCAAACCTGAAAAGCCTAGTAGCTAGCCGGGGTCCAGGGGCTGATGCTAATGCTAATAATGCTAATGCTAATAATAATAATGCTAATATTTGCCATACAAATATTAGCATTAAATCAAGTTAGAATGTAGCTAACAACCTCATATTTCTTCAACTTTCAAACCTGAAAAGCCTAGTAGCTAGCCGGGGTCCAGGGGCTGCAGTGTCAAACAAATATTAGCATTTGACATAGAAGTCACATATTAATTATATTAAAGGTAAAATATCTAAATCAATTGCAATACTACACAGAGCGAAATATTTGCTGAATCAACAACCCACATTATATACTTTGTATCATTCATTAATACTCCCATACATGACATATTGTACTGAAGTATGGGGAAATACATATAAAACAAACATATATCCAGTCTTTATGCTTCAGAAGAGAGCTATTAGAATAATAAACAAAGCTGCTTACAGGGAACCAACAAACCCACTTTTTCTTAAATTAAAAGCTCTCAAGTTGAAAGATCTGGTTGACTTTAAAACTGCAGTAATAATGTTTAAAGCTAAGAATCTGTCACTGCCCGCAAATATCCAAAAGTTGTTCCAAATAAGGGAGAAACGATATCATTTCAGAGGAACATGTATATTTCAAAAGCCTACAGTGAGAACTACTACCAAGCAACACTGTGTTTCAGTGCAAGGAGTCAGATTATGGAACGATTTTGGACCTGAATTAAAATCATGTACAACGCTTGGACAATTTAAACAAAAACTAAAGGAAGAAATACTCCAAATATATATACAAGATGACATGTAAAATCACATAAGGATTGTCATATCCAGTCTGTGTTGTGTTGTTACTTAGTTTTTTTTGTCACGTTTTGTCTTAGCTTTGTTCTGAACTGTAATCGCTCTTGTTTTGTTTTTCTTTTGAATTCTTGGATGGAATATGGGTGGGCAATATAAGCTGCGGCTTCAGCCATCACCCATTTCAGATAACTTATGTTGAACTGTATAATCAGAGGAGTTATTGTTTAATTTGACCTTGTTGGATTTTTTCGCCTTTGTTATATTATTCTGTTTCTTTTTAATCTATCTGAAATAAAGATTCATTCATTCATTAAATTTGCATTCAAAAGACTATCTTAACACTGCATAGAACTTCGAATAGGCCAGATGTGATGTATTATGAATACCAGAAAAGCACTCGGAGAACGCAGACCTCCGCCAAGCGCCACAGTTCCCCCCATAGTGTTTAACATCATAAATAAAATATTGAAAATAGCCCTATCTCGCAATGTTAAATTAAAAAAAAAAAAAGAATCCTTTAAAAAATTCCTGGATCCAGACAGTGATCCGGATCACCACCAAAATCTAATCATCTGTAGGATACCCCATTTCTGACAATCTGTGAAAATTTCATGAAAATCCGTCCATAACTTTTTGAGTTATCTTGCTAACAAAGAAACAGACAAACAGACAAACCAACGCTGATGATCACATAACCTCCTTGGTGGAGGTAACTAGAAGACTAGAGATATCAGCAGGGTATACTAGCACTGTATAACACACGTGCGTAAATGACGGCAAAATCGCTCTGATATTTTATGTGTTTACATGATACACCAAGCATGACAAGGCTTGCAATTACACAGCACATGTTCTTCAAGTTTGCCGCTAGCGTCACTGGCCTTGTGTTTTTTTATTTTTACGTGGTCTTTCACATCGCTGATTCCGCCATGTCCAATCAAAAAGTCTTGTCTACACAAAGTGCAATTTTCGTAATTTTCACCCCTTCTTGAGCGAATAACTACTCCCGGAAATGCTTTGCTGTATTCCTCACGAAAAGACTGTAATTTTCGTTTGTGTTTCACGCTCGTTAGTGATTTTTCTCCGGCAGACTCCATGATGAAAACGTATAATTCTTACCTGATTGCCTCGCGATTGCACATGGAAAATTGGCTCAGACCTCTCGCACATGCGCAATACACCTACATGAAGCAGTGCCAATTGCCTTTGTTCTAAATTTAGAAACGATTCCGAGCGACAGCGTGTTTGGAATTGCTTTCGTGTTTTCCGTGTTTTTTTTACGATTTAAAATTTTTGACTGAATTTTTTAGTGAAAAACCGTAATTTTGAATAATAAAACCGGAACCCGGAACGGGGTCTTAAAAACCGGAACCATTACGGCAAAACCGGAGTAGTTGGCAGGTATGCATATATAAAAGAGAGATGGGAAAAAGAGGGGAATTTCACTTTACAACTGGAAATATGGGAAAAGCTCAATAAACAACAATAGAAAAGTACTTCATCCCTGCTGTGGAGAGAATTTGGATGGAAAAATTTGGTAAGATTTTTCAGAACACCTGCACAAAACAAATTTACTCGTAAAGGGTTGAATTGTTGGCGCTTGTGTGGTGAAAAGACTGCAAATCATTTTCATGTGTTTTGGTCATGCCCAGTTATCCACCAATATTGGACCAATGTACAGACAATATTGGGGAAAATATTCAAAGTAACAGTTCCCTTTTCTTTTGTAACTTTGTATTTGGGTTTACTACAGGAATCACTGGAAAGACGAGGAGAAAAATACTTATTCACTGTTTTAATATTGGCAAGTAAAAAAAGCTCTAACAAAAAAATGGATGTTAAAAGACTGTCCTACACCTGAAGATTGGATTAACGTGATTCAGGACATTTATTCGATGGAAAAGTTGACATTTGCACTGAGACAGGACATGGATGGGTTCTTGAACTTTTGGCGACCCTGGAACGCATATGTGTCTTCCATTAGATCTAATCTTTGGCAAACACCATTTCAATAATGGCACCTCTCTTTGTTCCAAAGCTACTCAGATGCTCTTTTATTTTTCTGCTCTTTTAGTTTTTTTTTTTGTTTTCTTTTGTTCTTTTTTAATTTCTCTTTTTCTTTCACTTAAAAAAGGGTGTTGTAATAATTTTTTTCCAATGTTGTCAAAAAACAAAAAAAGGGGGGAATATGTGATGAAAATGTAAACAATGCAATGCTGTAATGACATGTATACCCTTTACAAAAACTTAAAAAAAAATTCTACACACAATATTCCATAATAACAACATGAAATAAAGTTGTTTTTTTTTTAATATTTTTGCAAATTTATTAAAAATGAAATACTAAGAAATCACATGTACATAAGTATTCACAACCTTTGCCATGAAGCTCAAAATTGAGCTCAGGTGCATCCTGTTTCCACTGATCATCCTTGAGATGTTTCTACAGCTTAACTGGAGTAAGCAAGGTGACCAAGAACGTCTGTGGACAGAGGAGAACCTTCCAGAAGGACAAGCATCTCTGCAGCAATCCACCAATCAGGCCTGTATGGTAGGGTAGCCAGACGGAAGCCACTCCTTAGTAAAAGGCACATGGCAGCCCACCTGGAGTTTGCCAACAGGGAGCTGAAGGACTCTCAGACCATGAGAAACAAAATTCTCTTGTCTGATGAGACAAAGATTGAACTCTTTGGCATGAATGCCAGGCGTCATGTTTGGAGGAAACCAGGCACCATTCATAACCAGGCCAATGTTGGTGGCAGCATTATGCCGTGGGGATGTTTTTCAGCGGCAGGAACTGGGAGACTAGTCAGGATAGAGGGAAAGATGAATGCAGCAATGTACAGAGACATCCTGGATGAAAACCTGCTACAGAGCGCTCCTGACCTCAGACTGGGGTGACGGTTCATCTTTCAGCAGGACAACAATCCAAAGCATACAGCCAAGATATCAAAGCAGTGGCTTCAGGACAACTCTGTGAATGTCCTTGAGTGGCCCAGCCAGAGCCCAGACTTGAATCTGTCACAAACCCCCGTGCGCATAACGCGGCGCACAAGAGAGAGAATGAAAAACCCAATCGCTGGAGTAGAGAGTGCCATGTTTATTAAAGTTCACCACAAAATAATAAGTCCAGTTGATCACCAAGTTACAGTTCAGTTTAACCACACAAAAATATTGAGAGATGTAATGACAGGATTAGGCCACCAGACATGCAGGGCACCTCCCAGATGCTCTACAGCCCGGTCTATGGGGAGCTTAGTGCTGCAGGGCTGCTTAGCATGAGAGAAAAGGCGAAACAGACACTTACAGGGCTGGAGCAAATCCAGGGTGCATCGTGCAGTCTGGAGGATGAGGTTGAGAAGCAGGGCCAGCCGAAACACCAAGGGAATACTCAGGCTTGAAGTCACGGGCTGAAGAACAGTGAAGGTAATGATCCACATAAGGGGAGAACTGGCTGCCACGTATGGAGGCGAATGCCCTGACAATCTCTTTCCTCCGAAGCAGATTGCCGGTGTGGAATGCGTGGGCAGGACTGATTGGCACCAGGTGTGTGAGACAGCGTGTGAAATGAGAGTGAATGGAGTGTGTGCATGTGTGTGTGTGCGCGCATGTGGGTGTGTGTAAGTGTGTGACCACCCGTGACAGTGCAGCTGACAGCACTTGACAGGAGGAGGGGGCGTGCCAGAGCTGTCAGGAGGAAACTAGAGCAAAGCATAACAATAAGTCAGAACTGTGTTTGGCTTCCAAACCCAGATTCATGACAGAATCCAATTAAACATCTCTGGAGAGATCTGAAAATGGCTGTGCACCGACGCTTCCCATCCAACCTGATGGAGCTCGAGAGGTGCTGCAAAGCGGAATGGGCCAAACTGCCCACAGATAGGTGTGCCAAGCTTGTGGCATCATATTCAAAAAGATTTGAGGCTATAATTGCTGCCAAAGGTGTGTCAACAAAGTATTGAGCAAAGGCTGTGAATACTTATGTACATGTGATTTCTTAGTTTTTTATTTTTAATAAATTTGCAAAATTCTCAAAAAGACTTTTTTCCACATTGTCATTATGGAGTACTGCGTGTAGAATTTTGAGGGAAAAAATGAATTTATTCTATTTTGGAATAAGGCTGTAACATAAATTGTGGAAAAAGTGAAGCACTGTGAATACTTTCCGGATGCACTGTAAATTTGCTACCTTTTTATCCCTAAATTTGCAGCATCTTCTGAGGAAGACAGCAGTCACCAGTCGAAACATGTAAAGGTAAAAAACATCTCCTTTTTGTTCTGGTCTGAAATAAGAAAAAACTAAAAACAAAAATCATAAATTTGCTACATTTTCTCATAATTTTACAACTTTTTTGTTTAAATTTACAACTTTCCTCATAAACTTGCAAACTTTATCATAATTTAGCATTTTTCCCTCATAATTTTTCAGTTTTTTTCTTGTAAATTTGCATTTTTTTTTTTAATTTTGCAATTTTTTTTCTCATAAATTTCAACTTTTTTCTAAAATTTGCAACCTTTTCCCCATAATTTAGCATTTTTTCCTTATAATTTTTCAACAGTTTTTCTCATAAATTTCCAACCTTTTTCTTGTAAAGTCCCCTTAATTTTCCAACTTCTCTCTTATTTTTGCAACTTTTTTTGCAACCCTTTTCCTTACAATTTAGCATTTTTTAAACTTTCTTCTTGTAAACTTGAAATTTTTTTTGGTAAATTTAGGATTTTATTTCTAATAAATGTGCAGTTTCTCATGTAAATTTAAGTATTTTTCTTACTATATGCTTGCGAATACATTCGTCTAAACCCAAAAAGGATAACAAAAGCTCTTTAACTAATACGGCTTTGTGTCACATAGCAAACAAGATGGCAGCTGATTCAACACGCTGGGCTGCAGGTGGAGTGTTTTCTCGGAATAAGCCAGAGACATACAAAACCAAAGATGGTAAAGTGATAGTTGAAGATGAATTACTGAACTTTATTGTGGTCAAGATGAGAACTTTGAGTCATGACAATACTGTTCTGTTGGTAACACAGAACTTTAGCTCAGAATGGATAGAGTCTTCAAAGAGGACTTTGAGGTGTGTCCCAACACAAGCCAGTGCCATATCTCCCATAAAGGAGCATAGAAGGATGCTAACAATGTGAAAATGTGCCTGAAGGTGCTAAATGAATGTAGTGAGGATATACCAAGATTTTTCTCATTTTATTTGGATGAGCCCTGTCTCATTTAACCACACTAATATATGGTTACCCAGCCACAGTGGGTGCACAAGTCAAGTGTACTCCATGTGCCGGTCCCAAGCCTGGATAAAATGGGCAGGGTACGGCATCCGGCATAAAAACTCAGCTTCAGCTGTAAGAGGACCCACCCCAACTGTGGGACTAATTGTGTCCTGTCAAAATAAATACGGATGATGATGATGTATCTGCGTTCCTGAGCTGAATGGAAAAGGTTAATAGTGAGATTTGCTGTGTGAAGAAAACCCTTGAAGCACAAACAAATGCTTGTGAGACTGCAGGTGGTACTGACTTCCCTGGATGCTCGGCTTACTGCTGTTGTGCAGCTGCATAGCCCTCCCGTCCTAGACTCTCTTGGAGGTGAGGCTGATTGTCCAAGGCCTGGTGATGAAATTACCTACAGCAACTCAGAGTGGACTGCTTCCACAGCTGTTGAGGTGAACTCAGGCCAACCAGAGTCTCCTGCCTGGAACGTTGTAGTAAAGTAAGGACATCACCGAAGACAGGTGCAGGGAACTCTCTCCACACGCAGTAACCCTTGCCCAGCACAAGCTACAGTGAAACGGGGCGGAAAACTACAGGCATAATTGGAACTGGCACTACTGGTAACATACAAGCCATCAAAATGAAAATGGTGAGTGTGTATACAACCAGATTTCCTCCAAGTCTGGATGCTGACTTCCTCCAACACTATTTGAAAGAGAAAATCGGGCGGGATGTCACGTGTCAGAAAATTGATTCGGCATCTGGCAGATCCAGTTCATTTCATGTAACTGCTGAATGTAACGAGGTTGTGGAGATGTATGACCCTCAACTTTGGCCTGCTGGGTGCTATGTCTGACGATATTATGAGCAGCGCCATCGAGGAACTGCAGGTGTCCCGGTGGCTTCCAAGAGGAATGCTAGCTCCCTGAAGATCCCTTTGACCGGTGGTGATGGTGTGACAGGGACCAATGAGCAGTAGATTACCTCCTGGATATGGAAATTAATAAGATTTGAGTTGTGTCTTATAATGCACGGGGTCTAGGTATAGGACATAGTGCTGCTGATAAGGCACGGAGACTGGCTGTTGATAAACTCTTGGAGGAGTGTGATATTCTGTGTTTTCAAAAGACATGGCTGGCCAAAGAAGACTTGGAGAAATTAAACCACTTACATAATTGTTTTCATGCTGCTGGAGAATCCACCACTGATTTCAGCATGAAGATGGTCAGAGGTAGGGGGAGTAGCCATTTTATGGCACATCAAATTTGACCCATTTGTGAAGGCAATAAGACTGAATGTGGACTGGGCCATTGGGTTAGAGATTAATGTGAATGAAAAGAAGTTCACAATCATAAATATCTATACACCATTTGAGTCATGTCATATTCTGAGGATGAGTTTCTTCATAGGTTGGCATTTCTTCATTCTTTTACTGAGGCTAATACTCATACCTGTGTTTTTAATATTGGGGATTTTAAGGCTGATTTGTCAGATGACAGTTCTATTTTTGCAAAGCATCTGTTGCAGTTCTGTGATGACAGTAATCTCACTATAGCCAGCAAACTGCTCCTGCCTGAAAATAGCTTTACATACAGCTGTGGACAAAATTGTTGGTACCCCTCTGTTAATGAAAGAAAAACCCACAATGGTCACAGAAATAACTTGAATCTGACAAAAGTGGTAATAAATAAAAATTCTATGAAAATTAACCAGTGAAAATTAGACAACGCTTTTGAATTGTGGTTCAACAGAATTATTTAAAAAAACCCAAAACAAACTCATGAAACAGGCCTGGACAAAAATGACGGTACCCTTAACTTAAAATTTTGTTGCACAACCTTTTGAGGCAATCACTGCAATCAAACGATTTCTCTAACTGTCAATGAGACTTCTGCACCTCTCAGCAGGTATTTTGGCCCACTCCTCATGAGCAAACTGCTCCAGTTGTCTCAGGTTTGAAGGGTGCCTTCTCCAGATGGCATGTTTCAGCTCCTTCCACAGATGTTCAATAGGATTTAGATCAGGGCTCATAGAAGGCCACTTTAGAATAGTCCAATGTTTCGCTCTTAGCCATTCTTGGGTGTTTTTAGCTGTGTGTTTTGGGTCATTATCCTGTTGCAAGACCCCATGACCTGCAACTGAGACCAAGCTGTCTGACACTGGGCAGCACATTTCTCTCTAGAATACTGTACCTTGATAGTCTTGAGATTTCATTGTACCCTGCACAGATTCAAGACACCCTGTGCCAGATGCAGCAAAGCAGCCCCAGAACATAACAGAACCTCCTCCATGTTTCACAGTAGGGACAGTGTACTTTTCTTGGTATGCTTCATTTTTGCGTCTGTGAACATAGCGCTGATGTGCCTTGCCAAAAAGTTCCAGTTTTGTCTCATCTGTCCATAGGACATTCTCCCAGAAGCTTTGTGGCTTGTCAACATGCAGTTTGGCAAATTTCAGTCTGGCTTTTTTATGATTTGTTTTCAACAGTGGTGTCCTCCTTGGTCGTCTCCCATGAAGTCCATTTTGGCTCAAACAATGACGGATGGCACAATCTGACACTGATGTACCTTGACCTTGGAGTTCACCATGAATGTGTTTAGAGGTTGTTCTGGGCTTTTTTGTTACCATTCTTCATCAAGATTACTCCTGCGGCCACGTCCAGGGAGGTTGGCTACAGTCCCGTGGATCTTAAATTTCTGAATAATGTGTGCAACTGTAGTCACAGGAACATCAAGCTGCTTGGAGGTGGTCTTATAGCAGGGGTGGGCAGTGAGGGCCATTCCACTGCAGGTTTTTTGTTCCACCCAGTCTCTTCAGCAGGTGTGTGCTCTGATCAGCTTCAAGGATTGCTAATCATTGAAAACACCTGCTGAAGAGACTGGGTGGAACAGAAAACCTGCAGTAGAATGGCCCTCCATGGCACATGATTGCCCACCCCTGTCTTATAGCCTTTACCTTTAGCATGCTTGTCTATAATTTTCTTTCTAATCTCCTGAGACAACGCTCTCCTTTGCTTCCTCTGGTCCATGTTTAGTGTTGTACACACCATGTCACCAAACAGCACAGTGACTACTTGTCACCCTTTAAATAGGCCAACTGACTGATTACAAGTTTGTAGACACCTGTGATGCTAATTAGAGGACACACCTTGGTTGAACATGTCCCTGTGGTCACATTATTTTCAATTTTTTCTAGGGGTACCATCATTTTTGTCCAGGCCTGTTTCATGAGTTTGTTTTTTAAAATAATTGTGTTGAGCCACAATTCAAAAGCATTGTCTGATTTTCATTGGTTAATTTTCATAGAATTTTTTTTAATTACCACTTTTGTCAGATTCAAGTTATTTCTGTGACCATTGTGGGTTTTTCTTTCATTAACAGAGGGGTACCAACAATTTTGTCCACATCTGTATATTAGAGATGCCTGGCACACAACGTCTTGGCTGGATCACTGTATATGTACAGCAGATGCCTATACTGCCTTGTCTAATGTTGAAATCTGGTATGGTATCTCTTTTTCTGATCATATACCAATTGCTATAAGGTTGAATACTGAGAACTTACCTGTCTTAGAAGCTTCTGATAAACATGTTAATTTTAAGAATCTGGACTGGTCAAAACTTGTTGAGGAGGATATTAGCAGATACTCCACTATAATGAAGGAACTGTTAAGTAAGCTTGAACTGCCTATGGATGCTTTATCATGCTTTAATATGAACTGTGACAACCCACAACACTGTTCTGAATTGTTTGCCATGTATGATAATATTGTAACTACTCTTAATGCTTCTAGTACACCCTTCTGTAAACTTAAGATGAAGGTATATGATGTTAAACCTGGTTGGAGTGATTTTGTGAAGGAGGAGTATGCTGTAGCAAGAGATGCTCCTATAACCTGGCTAGAGTCAGGGAGGCCCCGTTATGGTGCAGTGTTTGAGCATAAAAAACTCTCCAGGGCCAGGTTCAAATATGCACATTGGTTTATTAAAAATCAGAGAATTCAATAAGCGCTGACTCTCTTGCCAGGAAGTTACAAAATAACAAATATTGTGACTTCTGGGAAGAGGTCTGAGTTATGAATAACTTCAAGTTGCCATTGCCATCTTCTGTTAAAGGTGTATGTGGTGCAGAAAAAAAAATAGCTGAGTCGTGGCAAGAGCATTACTGTGTGAGTTATTTAATTGTGTTAAAGGTAATGCTACTGTGGTTCTAAATGCTGATCCTTTAGAACCTATGGTAATAAGGTCAGATGACATTTATGATGCTATCAGTATGCTGGATGATAACAAGGCTTGTGGGATGGATTGCATTTTTGCTGAACATCTAAAACATGCCAGTTACAGGCTCTGTCCCATGCTTGCCTTGTGTTTTACTGGACTGGTGACTCATAGCGTCCTTCCAGATCTCCATCATGTCTGTGCTGTTAGTCCCTGTCCTAAAGGACAAGGCTGGTACATTAAACAGTACTGATAATTATAGACCTACTGCCCTTGCCAGTGTCCTTTCTAGGGTGCTGGAAAGAATCCTGTTAACAAAGCTGGAAAAGTCTGTTGGCACTACTGACAACCAGTTTGGCTTTGAAAGAAATCATGGCACAGATACGTGTATTTATGTTTTGAAAGAGCTTATTTTTAAATGTAGATGCCAGATTTCTACTGTTTTTATGGGTTTTATTGACACCTCTAAGGCTTTTGAAAGAGTTAATCACAGGAAATTATTTGAGAAACTGATGGATGGGGGTGTCCCTAGATGCAGTTAGAATTCTTGTGTTCTGGTACGCTCATCAGAATATGCCGGTTAAATGGGGTGACACTATATCTGAATCCTTTTGCGTGAGTAACGGTGTTCGTCAAGGTGGTATTCTGTCTCCTGTTTTATTCAATATACATATACAGTATATATATGTGTATATATGGATGACTTGTCAAAACAACTGAGTGGCTGTCATACAGGCTGTCTTGTTGGGGATCTTGTCATCAATCACCTTATATATGCAGATGACTTGGTAATGTTTAGTCCTCACAGTGCTGGGCTACAGCTTTTACTGAAGGTATGTTCAGAGTACAGTAGAAATCATGATGTACAGTAGTTTTTAATGTAAAAAAAAAAAAAAGTAATGTCATGATTGTCAGAAGTAGAGCAGGCAGAAAATCAGATTTTCCTACTTTCTACCTGTGTGAGAACGCTCTGACATTATGTAAAGAAACAAAACATCTTGGTCATGTCATCACTGATGATCAGACTGATGACAGCGATGTATACAGACAGTGCTGTGAACTTTATGCCCAAGTCAACATGTTAATTAGATGGTTTAGTATGTGCACGTACCTTGTAAAATGTCATCTTTTTCAGTCTTTTAGTACATCTATGTATACAGCTCACTTGTGGTGCAGTTCTAGCACTAGCAGTTCCAGGAGGATCAGAGTGGCCTAGAACGACTGTATGCGGATGCTGCTTCATGTTCCTAGGTGGCACAGCGTCACTCAGTTGCTCGTGTCGTCTGGACTCTCAACTTTAGAGCCTCTTTTAAGAAATTCTATGTTCAGATTTAAATGTCGCCTGGATGCAAGCAGAAATGGCATCATTGTGGCTGAGAGCACACCGGAATGATAAACTGCATCTTTAATTCTGTTTTTATATATATTTTTTTTTCTTTTCTCTCCCTTTTTACTCATGTCTTTTAATGATGTCTGATCTGTGTTATGGGCCCTTTGTGTGTCTGGAATAAAGTTTTAATAATAAATGAATACATTATTTTTGTTTCAAGTGTCTGCAAGACAGACAATGATCATATTTATTGATATAAAATATATTCACATTAAACTAAAATTTAACTAACCATACCTCCATATCATCTTCATCTTGGGCTACGTCGTCATAGGCCGGTGGTGGCGGTAATGGCCGAGCGTCCCAGTCCACTATGGGTGTGGGGTGAAGGGGGCGGGGCAGCGATCTGGATGGGCTCTGAGGAGGCGTCCTGTCCAGGATGTTGTCAGCCTCCAAGGCAAGTCTGGCCAACGAAGGAATCTGACTCTCCACCACGGGAGAAGGTGTGGGAGTAGACACGGGAAATTCCTCCCCAAAGTCTATGAGGGACACTTCGTTCTGGCCCCAAGTCCTGACGCCCGCCTGTCTGGAGGCAGAAACCCATGCCGCAGGTTTGAGTTTGAGGCCTTTGATGGAGCCCGCTTTCCGGAGTGATAATCTCTTCAGCCCAGCGGAGGTCAGATCTTCGTCCTCGTTCACGGGATCGTAGCACGGTTCTGGAGATAAAAGGTGGAGCATTCATCACTACATCCTGAAATTAATTTCAGAGGGTGATAAAACTGAGGTCACGGATGCAAAACCACAGCAACACCACCCCACACTGTCTAGCACAGGGGTCGGAAACCTGCAGCTCTTCTGTCTGGAACTGCTGACCTCAGTGACAACAGATAAATAAATGAATGAAAAATGTTTTAAAAATTACACACAAAAAAACCACAAACTGACAAGAAAAAGTTTCAATTTTATAAAAACAAACAGCAAAAATTTATGACAAGAAATCCAACAAATTAGCAATAAAAAAGTTTGACAATTATTTTAAAGAAGTCACAAAATTATAAGAAAAAATTACAAGAAAAAGGCTATCAATTTTAAAAGAAAGATGCAAATTTAGGAGAAAAAATTACAAATTTATGAGAAAAAAGTTGCAATTATATGAAAAATTCCAATTTCATGAGAAAACCCCCCACACACAAATTTACAAAAAAGAAAGTGAATTTGTAATAAAAACTGATGCACATGTAAGAAACATGCCACAAAATTACAAGAGCATTTAATTTACGACAAAAAAGGCTGCAATTTGCAATAAAAAAAAGTTGTACACTTACAAGAAAAAGTCACAAAATTACAAGAAAAAAGTTACATTTACAAGAAAATAGCTCTCAAGTTTAAGAGGAAAAAGTTATAAATTTAAAAGAAAAAGTTGCACATGAAAAAAGAAAAAAACTTGTGAAAAATTAATACATCAAACTTTCATTAAAAAGGAAAAACATAAGAAAAATTTCAAGAAAAAATTATTTACAACAGGAAAAAAGGTCTCAAATTAAAAAAAAAAGGCTGCAGATTTACAAGGAAAATGTTACAAATTCATGAGGAAAGTCAGAAATGTATGAGCAAAAAAATGAATTTTTACGTAAGTAACTTATGACAACAGTGCTGCAAATATAGGATAAAATTTGCAAAAAAATATCTCCAGTTTACAAGAAAAGCCATAAATTTACATGGCAAAAAGTAAAAAAAAAAAAATTGCTATTTTATGAGAAAAAAAAGCAGTAAATTCAGGCAAGAAAAATGCATATTTACAGCCAAACTGCACATTTATGCAGAAAAAATGCAAACGTAAAAGAAAAAAAAAAAAATCAACAAATATATAAGAAAATTGTCGCAAAAAAAGTTCAGATTTGTGGCAGAAATGCTGCACATTTAAAAAGGAAAAACACGATCCTATTACTAATGTTGACAGACCGGCTACACTACAGCTGTTTTAGTTTCATTTTAAGGCTGAAACTTTTGTTTTTGGCTCCACGATATGTCTTTGGACAGAAATTGCTTTCTGCTGCAAAGGTTGCTGACCCCTGGGTTGGAGGGACACATGACTGTAAAGAGAGTGGACCAGAGATGTTGAGAATGGGGGGGGGGGGGGGGTAAACAGAGGACAAGAAAAAGAAAACAGCACGGACAGCAAAGGACAAGATGAAAAATGAGCGATGTACCTTTGAGGAGAGGGGCTAGAAGGGGACAGAGAGGGCAGGAGCAATGGGTGAAGATCTGCTGAGAGAAACCACACTTACTCTTGATTAACACGGCGGGCTGAGGAGGGCGAGGAGGAGGTTCCTCTGGGGGAGGGGCGGAGGGGAATTTAAAAAAAAAGGGTACCACCAGAGAAAATCAGAAACAAAGAGAAGAAAAGATAGAAGCAAAAAGAGAATACAAACAAGCAAGAAAAATAAATCAGATATGAAAGCTTTGTTAGAATAAAGAAAAGAAACGTTGAATTCACAAATGCATAAAATATAAATTTAAAGTTACTTGGTTGGGGGCGCTGTCGAGCATGGATACATAGTAGACGCGTCCTTACCAGCTCCGACATATCTTTTCATAAATGTCATTCTAAATGCCAGTTTATCTCGTTTTATTTCTCCTCTTAATATTGGGACCACTTAAGACACCCGCTGACATGTTTGGGAAGAACTCTTCTCGTCAGGAACGCTCTAACCGAGCCCCGAACCGTCAGGCTAACCAGAAAGCTAACTACCCGGCTCCTGCACATGGCATTGATGAAGACGCAGAAGAGCCGTCACTGTCAGGCCTAGTAAAGTTAACTGAAAGTTTCCGTGCTGAAACGTGCGACTCATTAGGCACACTGCAGACTTCTATGGACTCTTTTGGGACACGTTTGACTGAGGCTGAAACTTCTCTGCAAGAGTGTGACGACAGGATTACGGAGCTCGAAGCCAGGTGTGAAACGCTGGAGAATTGCAACAAATTTCTAATGTCTAAAACGGAGGGCCTCGAATCAAGGAGCAGACGGCAAAATCTTCACGTGCTTGGTTTACCAGAAAACATGGAGGGGCCACAAGTCACGACATTCATGACCAACTTCTTCACCGAGACGCTGGGTATAGAGGTTCCTGACGGGCCTGAGATGCTAGACCGAGCACACCGCCTTGCTTCCCAGCCTGCATGGGGTCAAAATGCTCCCCCGAGACCCATGATCGTAAAGGTGTACCATTTCAGAGTGAAACAGTGCATCCTCCAGCTTGTTAGAGAGAAGGGCCCATTTACTTTCTGCGGACACAAAGTCTACATTTTCCCGGATTTTACTGCAGATGTCACCAAACGGAGGACATCTTTCATTAACATCAAGCGAAAGCTCCGAGCTGCAGATGTCAGATACGGCCTGGTGTTCCCTGCCCAACTCCCCAACTATCGTTCAGTGGCGGCAAGTACAGTTTTGGTACAACGGAGGAGGCAAAGAAATTTTACGTGGAGACCCGCGTCTCCACGTGGACCGCTGAGGTCCATGTGGGTGACACCAATGGTTGACTCTTCATTGGCCCCTTGGGGGCAGTTTCCAGATGTACATAAACTAAGCAGTCTTACAACAACATTTTCTTGTCATTTTACAGACTTATTCCATTATAAGCGGCTTCACTGTGCGGGCTTGAATTTGGCGAGTCTAGATGACATCAATGTTCATGTTGCCGTTTATTTGTTTTGCTTAAAAAAAGGAGAATTTTGTTTTAAAAGTTCCTGTGACGTTTCAATTTTCCACTGTTGCATGTTTGGTGGCTGCACTGGTTCAGTGCAGAGTTAGGATGTACTATGTAGGGTGTAGACACTCAGTTCAGGGAAGCATTCAAAGTATGAGGGTTGGGGGTTTTTTTGTTCTTCACCCCTTTTTCTCCGCACTCTTTTTGTTGTGCTGTTGTATTTGTCAGGAGGCCTGATACACAAACTGTCATAAATACAAACTCCTAAACAAAACTATTACTCGTATCATTTGGAATAATGGCTCACAGTGCAGAAATTAAATTGTGTTCTTGGAATGTACATGGGATCCAGACCCCTATTAAACGTAAAAAAAAATTCTTAACTATTTAAAAAAAAGAGAGGGTACGGATAGCATTCTTCCAAGAGACCCATCTAAACAACGATGAACACCTATAGTTAAGAAGGGAATGGGTGGGCCAGATCTACTATTCCTCCTTCACTACTAACAGCAGAGGGGCAGCCATTTTGGTTCATAAATCCCTTCTTCTGACAGGGGTGGAGGTTAGGGCCGATACTGCAGGAAGGTATGTCATGATTAGAGGGACACTCTTTGGGGACCCTGTGTCCTGTTTAAATGTGTATGCCCCCCCCCCCCCCGATTCGCTCAACTGATTTTTATACTAAGGTATTTTCTCTGTTTTCTGAGTGGGCTGTTGAGCCCTCTGTGACAGCAGGTGATTTCAACTGTTGTCTATATCCACGTCTAGACAGGTCCTCAAAAACAGCAGAGTCTATTGTTGGACAAGCTCGCTCTTTACTTGGCTTCTGCACTGATATTCACTTTATTGATACTTGGAGGACCCTTCACCCCACTGATCGGCAGTATACATTTTACTCAAAAGTGCATAAAACATCCTGTAGAACTGATCATTTTTTACTCCTAAATATGCCCTTCAAAGAGTACTCTCTTGCTCCATTGGCAATATTATTATCAGTGATCACTCACCCATGTTTTTGGTTATGTCCAGCAAGACTCAAAGCACTAGGGGGCAATGGTGCTTTCCAAATTACCTTCTTAAAAATCCCATTTCTAAAACATACCTAACAGAACAGTTTAATCATTTTATTGTTGAAAATAATATCTCTGATGCGTCACCTAATTTACTTTGGGAAACTGCTAAAGCTGTTATATGAGGCTTCACTATATCATTCTTGGCAAACCTTAAGAAAAAACAGAGGACAGAGCAACAGTTTCTTGAAGGTAAACTAAGTGAACTACAACGTGAATTTAACCTTAAATCTTCAGATAACTTGAGATCTCAAATTGATGCCACTACAGCAGCTCTAGATGCACTTTTATCTAAAGAAGCTCAGAGATCTATACTGCTTGGTAAGCATAAGTTATATGAATTTGGCAATAAGCCAAGCAAGTACTTGGCAAATCTAATAAAAGGTAATACTGGCTCCCAGGGTATTCCAGGCATAAAGGATAGTTCTGGTAAAAGAGTTTATGACAACAAAGACGTTAACAACTCTTTCCTTTCCTTCTATGAAGGCTTGTACACTTCTGAGTCAGACCACAACTCAGAGACTTTGATGCATTTTTTTTTTTATCATCTGCCAAACTACCTCAAGCATCCAATACACAGAAAAAGCTGTTGAATAGGGCTATTTCCTGTGAAGAAGTTACAGAGGCGATTAACAGCTTACAAAATAATAAGGCGCTGGGGCCTGATGGTCTGACCCCAGAATTTTATAAGGCTTTTGGGGACTTGCTAACTGACCCCCTTCTCAAAATGCCGTCCTATTCTTTTGACTCTGGGGCTCTCCCTGACACTATGATGGATGCAAGTATTTCTCTAATTCTAAAGAAGGGAAAACCTGCAGATGAATGCGCATCCTACAGGCCGATTGCTTTGCTGGACGCTGACCGAAAATTATTGGCGAAAATATTGGCGAAAAGACTTGAAGGTGTCATGCCAGATTTAATTTCAACAGACCAAACTGGATTTATATTGGGTCGTAATTCCCTTCATAATGTAAGGAGACTATTAAATCTTATTCAGAATGGATCAAAGTCAAAGGTCAAATCTCTTGTTGTCTCCCTTGATGCAGAAAAGGCCTTTGATAGGATTGAGTGGCCTTATCTCCTAGGTGTCCTCTCAAAATTCAATCTTGGTGACAACTTTATTAGGCGGATATCTCTGCTATATGCTGCCCCCCCCCCGCCTCTGTTATTACAAACGGCCTGATGTCCTCCGCGTTCACAGTGAAACGCGGCTCTAGACAGGGCTGCCCAGCCTCACCACTTCTGTTTGCCCTTGCTATGGAGCCCTTAGCGGAGGCCATTAGATGTGATCCCTTGGTAACAGGCATAGATGTGGGTTCCCCAAATCATAAAATTTCCCTTTATTGTGATGATGTCCTCCTCTATCTAAGTAACCCAGAATCTTTTATAACAAGAGTTGTTGAAATAATTAATTCTTTTGGCCATTTCTCAGGTTACAAGATTAACTACTCTAAATCTGAAGCCATGCCCCTTACCCCTCAGGTATCTTGGTCTCCGCTATGCTCTACCCCCTTCCGTTGGTCCCCATCAGGTTTTGTTTATCTGGGCATGCACATTATTCCCTCTCTTTCTGGCCTATACAAAGCTAATTTTGTCCCTGCAATCTGTCAAATCAAGGAGGACTTTGCCTGCTGGACGGCCTTGCCGCTATCTCGCTTATGAAGGGTCAACCTTGCCAAAATGGTTATACTTCCTCAGTTATTGTATCCCTTCCAGATGATCCCAGCTCTCTTAACAAGAAAATCACTTGCTACTCTTAACAGCTCCTTAACATCTCTTCTGTGGAGGAACAAGCGAGCCAGGTTAAAACTCAGTATATTACAGCACCCACTGGATGAAGGAGGCCTGGCGGAGCCAGATTTTAGGCACTATCAAATCGCTTCCCTCTCTAATTACATTTGGCACTGGTTCAAAAATGGCCCAACATCCACCTGGCTTAATGTAGAGGCGGTTCCGGTGGCCCCTACTCCGCTTAGTCACATATTATATGCATCTAAGAAATGGGTTTGTCTCAAATTAAAGGGGAACTTTATTCTACAGAATACTTTAAAAGTTTGGAGGATGGTGAAGAAGCTTGGAAATCAGGATGGCTCCTTTCCCCTCCTCACACCTATTTATCTAAACCCTGATTTTCCTCCTGGTCTGGCCGACCAAGCCTTCTCCTTGTGGTCTGATAGGGGCATAGAAACTGTAGGTGACTTGATGACAGAGGGCACTCTGCTGTCTTTCGAGCAGCTCAGAGAGAAGTATAACCTCCCACAGAATAACCTTTTTAGGCATCTGCAAATCCATAGTTTTATTTCTTCATCCATTAAGCTGCATCCTAATGGGTTCTCTCTTTCACCTCTGGAGGAGGTGATTCAGAAACCAGACACTAGAAGACTAATCACCAGGTTCTACAAGACCCTCTCAGTTCCATCCAGTGATTGCACAGCTCACGTCAGATCTCTTTGGGAAGAGGATTTTGGAGAATCATTCTCACCTGATATAAGGGATGAGGTACGGTCAGGTAGTGCAAATTACCTATTTAATAACAAAGCTAGAGAATTACAATTCAAGATCAGGCTCCACATCACTCCAGTGAAACGCAATAAGTTTAACCCTTTATTCTCAAAATTTTGTAAAAAGTGTAAGATTTCTGAAGGTTCATATTTTCACTGTTTATTTGAATGTCCTCTTATTAATGACTTCTGGGTAAAAATATGTAAAGAAATTGATATTACATTCAAGAAAAAACGAGCTCTCACTCCTCTCAGCTGTATTCTAGGCGTAAATCCTACCCCACTGAATCTCCGCTCCTCCACACTCAAACTGTTGCAGGTGCTTCTCTTCAGTGCAAGAAGATGCATTCTTCTTAAATGGACCTCAGACTCTGTTCCTACAGTTACAACACTGGATTTGAGGTGTGATGGAACTCATACCGTTAGAAGCTATTAGCTTCCGGCTCAAAGACAAACCTTTTCGTTTTTTTGATATATGAGACCCCTTTTTGGACTATATAGGAGGGGATGGAGCCCAGGCCCCCTGGAGTGCCCTCTATGGTCTTGCATGGACTGAGATCTCAAAGGGTATTGCCAAATAGAGCACCATTGTTTCTGACTGTGTCCTAAAGAGGCAAACTTTCTGCTTCTGACAAATTTGTATTGTTGTATTTATTATTATTCATGTGGGGTTTTTTTGTTTTGTTTTTTTCCCCTTATGTGGAGACAGGGTGGGAGTTCGGGGGCTGAAAAAGAGGCCTCTTTTCTTCACTTCCCGCTGTTTGCCATTCCGTACTGCTTGTGACCCTCAAAAGTTCAATAAACATATTAATTAAAAAAAGTTACTTGGTTTTAGCCTTGCATACTGTATATGGATGCATGCCTATACATGTAAATTTGCAATTTTTTTCTCAATAATTTGCAACTTTTCTTGTTAATCTGCAGCTTTATTCTAATTATTTTTTTTAACTTTTTTCAAATGAATTTGCAACTTTTTCTTATTTTCTTATTGGCAACCTTTTTTCATGTCAGTTTGCAGCTTTTTTCTCATTAGTTTGTAACTTTTTTCACGTTCATTTGCTACTTTTTTCATGTAAATTGGGAACTTTTTTCTCATTAATTCCCAACAATTTTGAACATTTTTCTTTGAAATTCATGACTTTTGTCTCATAAATTTTGGAATGTCCCAATGGAATGGATTCTGGAAAATTTTATTCTGTGTGTTGTTTAATTCTTTTTAATGTTTGTATGTTTTTTTCCCTCACATTTTATAGGGTTTGAATTCTTCCCCATTACGAAATCTTGGATAATGTCCCCCAAAACCCAGAAATGGGCCTGACTACAATAACACTTAAAATATACCCCTCAGTATTTACTCTTGAGAAAATGTTCTGTTTATTTTATTGCCCCCCAACAGTGAAACGGTAACCTATTTTTAACCGTTTGTAAACAAACAGAAATAAGTTATAATTAAAAGTTCTAGCCAAAAGAAAAAAAAAGTCTAAAAAGCAAAAATCTCTTGTCTGTGATCAACAAAATTCTAAAAAAATTTGTTTACTATAAAACAACCATATTTTTAAGTTACAAATGCGATTTTTGAATTTGATGTCAGAAAATAAAGATGGAGAAAAGCATTCAAAGCTGTTCTTGCATTAAAACTAAAACACTCAAACAAACAGGCTTTTGGAGACTCACTGACTGATGCAACATGAATTCACAGGCTGTGTAATGTTTGCCTTAAATCTCTCATGACTGTGGTGGGTTTCAACTTCAGCCAGTTGTTCTTTACTCACTTTTAGCTCGTCCGGGCAGCTGTGTCAGCCGTGCAGAGCTGAGGTCTAAACCCATAACATCGGGAGGATCCATGGGGTTCCCCAGGTACAGACTGCAGGCAATTAAAGGCAACATTCAGTTGTTTTATGTTCAACTACGTCATAATGCTGCAATAAGCTGGCTGTTAGTCATTTAGTGCCATCTATTGGCGAGTAGCTATAGGTACAACACTGAAAAAAATACACAACACATAATTAATAAAATAATGTGATAAAGTTATAGTAATTACAAGTACAAATGAGGTTTTTCTTGCACAAACAGTATGTGACAATTTCCTTTTTAAATTTAAAACATTTTTCTTGAACATTTTTGTATTCTATTCTAAATTTGCAATATTTTACAATAAATTTGTGAAATTTTTAATTTGAAACTGTAACTTTATATCCTAAATTTGCAACTTTTTTCTTGCAAATTTATTTTCCTTATAAATTTCTCAAAACTTTAACTTTTTTCCCTATATACTGACTTTAATATAATTTACTCTCACCATTTTGTCATTTTTTTCTAAAAATTTGTGAATCTTTTTTCAAAATTTTACATATTTTTTTCTCATAAATTTGGTTTTTTTCCCCTCAAATTTTCAACTATTTTCATGTATATTTGCAGTTTTTTAGTCATGGATTTATATTTTTTCCTCATTAATTTGTGTTCTTTTTTAATGCAACTTTTTGCTGCAAATTTGACAATTTACTCTCAGAATTTTTCATGAAAACTTGTGAATTTTTGTTTTACTTTCCAGTGGCTTACTTGGAAATTTTCAATTTTACTGACGACAGTCTGGGAGATTTTATGTTTTAGGAAAATAAAATTTTAAGTGATTTCATGGAAAGAACATTAAAATTTCATTGCAGTGAATTTTTGGCTACAACAAAAAAAAAGTTGCATGATAAAAATAACTAAAGTACATCTTTGTGAAAAAGTTACTGAAGTGCACGCCCCTTCTTACTACTTCCCTTAGCATTTAATCAACCATGTAAATAATCTGTGTGCGGATTGTGTTTTTCCGTTAACGACACCGGCTCCTTACTCATCAATCCTGTCGGGGAAACCCCAGCAGCGGTGAGGGTTGGTGTCTCCGTGTCCCGTGTGGATGAAGCTGTTCTTCAGCGGGCGGCTGATGTCATGCGCCGACAAACCCGCCACTGACGTCACCACATTCCTGGGGAACTGTCCGACCTTTAGGGTGCGCTTGTTTTGACCCCGCCACCAGTAATTTTCTGCCCTGAAACAGGTTGGAATACTAAATGGCCAGTAACAGATTTTGCACTTTTTTGTTAAATTAACAACTGAAATCTTCATCAGTTGCTGAGTGCTGTCAGCCACTGCAGTGAACTGACTCCATCAGGTTGTCTTTTCGTTGATTCTCAGACTGTTCTTTAAATAGCTGATCCGGCTGCCCACTTTTTAGCGCCCTCTCCTTGTAACCTTTGGGCTGCCGCTTCTGCTTGGCAATGTAATGTCAAGGGCCATCATGCCACAAAGGCTTATGGGAGTGAATTGCCACAGCTAGTGTGCTGTTAACTCAATGATTAAAAATTTATTTATTGCAAATACCACTGCATGGGCTCTAAAGAACCTGTGAATAACAGTGAAATAGATATCTTACTCTCAGTTGTTATGTGGCTTATTTTATTATTAAGTTATGAGCACAACACATTGTGGTTATCATTTGTTAGCCTAGCTGGCATCTTGTAGTGTAGCAATTGTTTGTTTACATTTCTTATCAAACATTTACCCATTCCAAATAAACACTGTGTGGGTTCTAATGAACCTGTAATTCATATAAAAACATGTCTTATTCCCAGTTATTCTGTGCATTATTGACCCCAAACCTCATACTGGGTTTAGGGTCATAAGTTAACAACTGCCTTCACTATGTCCTGTCACGACAGAATGAATAAAGCTAGGGTCACCAAACTTGGTACAGCGTTTCACCCTGACGCCCTGAACTCTGACTATGGGTTTGGGGACAAACGGTCAAGGTTTTAAATCTATAGATTTGCAAAAGGCATGGGTTTGCATTTCGGATGAATGCATTTTAGTTTTATTTTCAGTGTATGTGCACAGCATCCTGTAGCTATCGCTATTGTTTGTAGACCTGGATAGCATTGCATAGTGTAGCTGTCATATTTGTCTCTTATCAAACATTTACCTATTCCAAATAACAATGCTCTATTGAACCTGTGAAATGAATCGACACAAATGTCTTAGTCCCAGTGGTTATGTGGCTTATTTTATTATTAACATGTGTGCACATTCATCAGGTAGCATTTGGTGCACACAGGCCTACCAAGGATGGGAGCTGGTCAGTTGAATATTTGGTATGTTTAAGCATAAGCGACTGGAGTCAAACTCAGCTGAAAATGTTGGGACATGTCCTTGCCACAGAGTCAGACATACATTTGGTATCACATCTTGCAAGTCATCTGGTTAACCACTGCAGTCCTTCAGCACATTATTTATCAGCAAGATTTTTTTTTAATGCATAGACTACCTAGCATCTTCAGCCTAAAATGTGTCAACACTCACCTTCCCTCTATGGTGGTGATGACATCATTGACCTGGATCTGGAGCTTGTCAGGCTCGTCAAAGTTCTGCAGGGCGCACATGTCTGTAGGCATGGACTGGAATGGATAAATACAGAGAAGCACCAAAGTTTCACATGAGACTCATATACTGTAACTGATTATCAAATTCATTATACGTAGTTTCAGCTTTGCAGAACATCCACTGGATGGCACTAAAAGTCAATTTATGCAAAAAGTGACTGACTTGCAGCTGACTGTCAAAGCTCTTTTAAAAAACAATATGTACAACTTTCATAAAAAGTTACCACCATATCTGTACACTCAGAACATGCTACTTCACCACTCAGACTAACTGCCTCCCTACCTCAAGCAGGAACTCCCGAAGGGCGACAAAAGTTGGTCTGTCGTCTGGTTTCTGAGCCCAGCACTGCAACATGACGTTATAGATGTCCTGTGGACAGTCCTCTGGCTTAGGGAGGCGTTCACCTTCTTTATCAATCTTATGAAGAATCTAAAGAGAAAAAAGACAAAATAGCAGTACATCTGTAAAAAACAACAAATATCCTCAAAACCATGGGCACCCAAAAAGCTAGAAACAGCCCTGACTACAATAACACCTAAAGTGCCCCCCTCAATATCTAGTTGTGAGCAGTAGGCAGTTTGTTATTTTTTAACAAGGGGGATGAGGGGTATTCACCAATTTAGCATGAGGTACAAATGTATAAATGTAAATTAGGTGCAAATTTGCAAGAATAAAGGTGCAAAGATAGAAGATGCTAGTTTAAAAATAACCCAGATGAGCACTGCTAATTGTTATGAAAAAGTTGCAAATTTATGAGGAAAAAAAAAATCACAAATCTATGGAAAAATTATGAAAAAAGGAAAAAAAATTGCAGATTTATGAAGAAAAAAAAAGTTGAAAATTTACAGAAAAAAAGTTCAAAATTTTTAAGAAAAAAGTTGTAACAGAAAAAAGTTGCAGATTTATGAAGAGAAAAGTCACAAATCTATAAAAAAAAAAAAAAAAGTTGTGTGGTGGCACTGTGTGGGGGTTCTCCGTCCAGAGTCAGGAGCCAGGGGAAGATGGAGCAAAAGGACTGAAGGAGGAAGTGGCTCTGGGGGGTCTCAGACGCTTTGGAAAGGACTGTCCGCCCCCCCGGGGAGTAGGGAGACACAGGAGTTGAGAGAGGAAGAGAGGTGGTTATTATGTTAATACACCACGCATGTCTTTGTGCTGAAAGTATTGTGTTTGGACTCCCTGGGTCTCACATTGCAAGAATAAAGGTTATAAAAAGGAGGCGCAGTGAGACCCAGTCAGAGTTATTTCCTGTACTTGATGTTGGAAGAAGAATAAAGTTCATGTGCTGTCCAGCTCGCTGTCTCGCCTGCTTTCTTCTTCCACAATGGTGACCCCAAGACGTGCCATGGAGAGCAAGCTGAGCACCGCCCCGGAGACTGCCCAGAGGGAGAGCGCCAGCGCCGTGTGCGCTGTCATAGTCAAGCTCCCAGACTTCTGGCTTCACAACCCGACCGCATGGTTCTTGCATATAGAAACCCAGTTCACACTCCGCGGGATCACAACAGACGACACAAAATATTACCATGTGGTCACTGCGCTGGATGTGCACGCCACGCAGCAGGTGATGAGCCTGCTCCAAGAGTCGCCGACCCAAGGGAAATATGAAGCACTCAAGAGGATGCTACTCCAGCGTTATACCCTGTCTGACAGTGAGAGGGCAGAGAGACTCCTAACATATTCAGAGTTAGTTGACAGATCAGCCGTGGAGCTTATGGAGAGCATGTTGGTGCTGAGGGGGAAGAATGACAAAACTTTCCTGTTCGCCCACCTGTTCCTCAGGAACCTACCTGCTACAGCGAGGGTGATCCTGGTCAACTCGCCGTGACTGGTGACCAAGGACTACCACGCCCTGGCGCAGGAAGCGGACCGCATCATTTTAGCAACCAGAGCTCTCAGCGTGACTGCAGCAGCACCGGCATCCATGAGGAGCTCCAGCAAGGTCGAGAAGCCGTGGTTGGTAGCCGGGACGGACACCAAGAGACGCAGGAACGGGGCGATCTGTTTCTATCATCGCCACTTTGGCTCGAATGCCCAACGCTGGCTGCTGCCATGCCAGTTCAAGAAGCCAGGAAGATGGCACGACCGACAGTCAGTAGCAGCTGCAACCGCTGGTGACAGGAACAAGCTGCTTTATATCACGGACACACGTTCGGGCAGATGGTTTATGGTGGACTCCGGCTCTCAGAAGAGTCTCATCCTGCCGGTCAGTGTAGACAGATCAGCAGGAGGCAGCGGTCCCGAGCTCACGGCCGCCAACGGATCCGCCATCAGGACGTTTCGCAAACGGACACTGGTAATATGCTTGCAGGGACGCAATTTCCAGTGGGACTTTGTGGTAGCTGCATGTTCTGCCCCCATTTTAGGCGCAGATTTTTAATGTGCTTATGGGTTCTTAGTCGATGTTGCCAACAAATGTTTAGTGGACGCTGTTTCTTTCACCTCCCTGCCCTGCACAGCTTGGGGAGCTGGGTCAACAATACTGGCTAACATTATAGCTCCAGGGTGTAAGTACCAGCATTTACTTGCACAGTTCCCAGCACTCACGGTCCCGACTTTTTCGGCTACGGTAACTAAACACGGAGTCGAGCATTTTATAACCACAAAAGGCCCGCCGGTGTTCGTGTGACCTCAGCGCCTGGACGAGGCTAAATTGGCTAGCGCACATGAGGAGTTTGCAAACTTGGAGCAGCTAGGCATTGTCAGGCGCTCCAACAGCCCATGGGCATCCCCGCTACACACGGTGCCTAAGGCTGACGGGTTGTGGCGATCGTGCGGCGATTACCAGCGCTTGAACAACGCCACGGAACACAATCTGTATCCCATCCCGCAAATCCAGGATATATCTGTGCACCTGGCCGGGACGCATGTTTTTTCAAAAGTGGATCTGGTCCATGGTTACCACCAGGTCCTGGTGCGCGAGGAAGACGTTCCTAAAACAGTGGTAATAACTCCTTTTGGCCTTTTCGAGTTTTTACGCATGCCGTTCGGATTAAAGGGTGTGACGTAAACCTTTCAGAGAATGATGGACGCAGTGCTCCGTGACTTGTTCTTCGTTTTTGTCTACTTAGACAACATTCTGGTGGCTAGCGCGTCTGAGGAGGAGCACCTCGCCCATCTCAAGATGGTTTTCCAGAGGTTGGAAGCGCACAGGCGCTTCTGAGTTAACTCGGCGAAGTGCCAGTTCGATGTGCCAGTGATTGATTTTTTGGGCCACCGCATTTCGCTGGAGGGCGCGATTCCAGTACCGGATAAGGTGCACGCCATGTCAGACTTTCCGCGTCCGCAGACCGTGAGGGCCCTACAGGAGTTTTTGGGAATGGTCAACTTTTATAACAGTTTCCTCCCCCAGGCAGCCCAGCTGATGCAGCCGTTGTATGCCGCACTTAAAAAAAAGAAGCCTGTGGAAAACATCGACTGGACTCCCGAGCAAGTCCAGGCTTTCGCAGATGCCAAAACAGCACTCACTGATGCCGCTTTGCTAGCCCACCCTGACCCGTCGGTGTGGACAGCGCTCACCACGGACGCATCTGATGTTGCCATAGGGGCAGTGGTGGAGCAGTACGTCTCCGGCTTGTGGCAGCCGCTCACATTTTTCAGTCGTACTTTGCGTGACAACGAATGCAAATACAGGACGTTCGACAGAGAATTGTTGGCTCTCCACCTGGCGACAAGCCATTTCCAGTTTTGGCTAGAGGGGCGCGAGTTCACCGCGTTAGTGGATCATAACACCACTAACGTACGCAATGTCCAAGGTCTCGGAATAGTGGTCAGACCGGCAGCAGCGGCATTTGGTCACGATCTCGGAGTTCACGACTGACATTCAACACGTTGCCAGTAAGCCCAATGTCGTGGCCAATTGCCTGTCGTGCGCGTTAGTCTTCCCAGTCTACATGGGAATAGATTTCCCTGCCATGGCTGTGGAGCAAGCCGGGGATGCGGACATTTGCGCGCTCCAGTCTGCACCTACTGGGTTAAAGCTGGAGAGCAGGGTGGTGCAAAAAGGGTGCTCTCCCTTACTCTGCAATGTCTCCACTGGTCGCCCACACCCGGTGGTTCTGAGCTCTTGGCGCCACTACATTTTTGAGTCGGTCCACTCCCTTTCGCATCCCAGTGTGTGCGCTTCGGTTAAACTGGTGGGGGCAAAATTTGTCTGGCCGCGCTTGCGCAAGAACGTGAAAGAGTGGGCTGCAGCGTACGCCACGTGCCAGAGGGCCAAAGTGCACAAGTCCACCAAAGCCCCCCTCCAGCCGTTCCAAATCTCGGCCAGGAGGTTCGACCATGTCCACGTGGATTTGGTGGGACCCCTCCTGTCGTCGCAAGGTTTCACGCATCTTTTGACAATCGTGGACCGCACCATGCGTTGGCCTTAAGTGGTCCCGCTGGCTTCCACCGCGTCCGCAGAAGTGGCTCGCGCCTTTTTGTCGGCTTGAGTTGCACGGTTCGGATCCCCATTGCACATCACTTCCGACAGGGGTCTGCAATTTGTTTCGGAACTCTGGTCCACAATGGCCCAGAGCCTGGGGGTCAAAATTCACCACACTAGTGCGTACAACCCCCAGGCTAACGGGTTTTGCGAGCGTTTTCATAGGTCGCTTAAGGCAGCGCTCAGAGCTTCGCTCACGGATGCAAATTGGGTCAACTGCCTGCCTTGGGTTCTTTTAGGGTTGTACTCTGCATCTAAGGAGGATCTGGCAGCCTCCCCGGCAGAACTTGTTTTTTTCTCAACCGCTGCGGATCCCGAGGAGTTTTTACCAGAAAATCCCACGCCTGGGGACAATCCACCCGCGCAATTTTTGCACGGTATGGAGGCTGTTAACGTGCCGGGCCTGGCCCACCATTGTTTTCCCCACACCTTCATCCCGAAAAGCTTACAGAACACCAGTTTTGTTTTTGTCAGGCACAATGCGCAAGGGACCCCGCTGCGCCCACCGTATGACGGACTGTTCAGGGTGCTGGAAAATGGGGCAAAGCATTTTGTGTTAGACTTGGGGGGCGTAGGGAGACCATCCGCATCGACAGGCTGAAGCCCGCTTTTGTGTTGGCAGATGAGCAGGTGGTGTTGGCCCAAACTCCCTGGTCCAGACGCCCACCATTGGTGGCTCTGCAAGTTGGTGTTTCCGTGGTAGAGAACTGTGCTTGCGAAGCTGACATGTGCCTTTCCCCCCACCCTTTTTCCCTCCACAGACTAATGTGCCCGCCTGCACACCTCGCCAGCAGGGTGTTTCTACCGGACCAGAGTTGATCCCCCGCTACAGCCCCTATGGGCGCAGGCTCAAGCCCAATGGACAAGGGGGTTAGTGCCCTTTCTGGGTGTTGGGGGGGCTGTGTGGTGGCACTGTGTGGGGGTTCTCTACCCACAGTCAGGAGCCGGGGGAAGAGCAGTGAGACCCAGTCAGAGTATTTCCTGTACTTGATGTTGGAAGAAGAATAAAGTTCATGTGTTGTCGAGCTCACTGTCTTGCCTGCTTTCTTCTTCCACAGTTGCAAATTTATGAGAAAAAAGTTGAAAATTTACAGGAAAACAACTGAAGACATTTTAGAAAAAAGTTGCAAATTTATGAGGAAAAAAGTTGCTAATCTATGAGAAAAAGTTGTGTGTTTTTTTGCATTTCTGCTTAGAATTGGTTGTTCAAAGTTATGTTATTAACCCCTTGCACTCTGGTCAATTTCCCTAAAAACGCCAAAAAATGACGTACCCAAAGTAAATCAAAAGCTGTTCTTCAACCCTTTGCAGCATCTTCATGGGATTGGTCTCATTTAAAAGAAAACACTTTGAATTTTTTGGCAAAACAGTCATAATCTCTCTAAGTGCTCCGGCCACTGAGTAACAGTCATCTAAACATACTGAACTTGAAGAAAATAAATTTGGCCTGGGTGTTTTTTTGGATACAAATGCTTGCAAATAACACACAGCTTCAGATACTGGCTGGAAAATGCAACAAAAATGTAGAACCAAGTGTTATCCAGCTGAGGTCAAAATTTTGTAACAATACCACAAAAAATGAATATATTACACAGCTTTTTTTCTTAGGTTGTTCCCAGGCGTTTTTGAACTGTGCCAAATTGTGCCAAATGGCACAGTTTGGAAAAACGTCTGTAACTTTTGAATGATTCAATATAGAAGCTTCACCTTGGGCTCTAATGAAAGGTGAAGGGCTGTGTGTGTGTGGGGGGGGTTGTAATGAACAAACAAGCCCCCACACACAAAGAAGCATCCCACGTAAAAAATGTTTGGCTTTTTTTTTACAAGAAAAAAATAACCTACAGTGCACTAAAAATTATACTAGAATATCTGTAATGTAGAAGATAACAACTCCCCCCCCCCCGCCACAGACGACAGACATCGCCCATCGCTACATGACGAAAAGCAGTGACGGTGCACCGCGGTCTACTACGCACAGTTGCACTAAAATATCTGCAATCCACTACAGAAGACTAGCGGGGGGGGGGGGGGTGTTCACAACATGACGGGGGGGGGCCGTTCGCAACATGACGGACCCGGACCGCTTCGCACAGTTGTAATTTACCGATCGGTCAAAAGTCATTTGGATTACAATTTTCAGGGATAAAGAATAATTTAGTTTATAATACTTACCTGTCCACAACAGCAGTGTCGCTGGCGAACTTCTCTTCCTCATTGTCAGACGAACATGACGCTGGTCCGCTTGTTACGGACTCGTGGTTCTGGTCACGCGACCCGGTCAAACCATAATTCCATTATTGCGGTTTTGCGCTTCCATGATTGCGGTTTTGGCGAACAATTTTTCAAAACAAATAACAGTAGTTAGAAAAAAAGACTGGTGAACACCTGTGTGTCACCCAGCCTTACACAAAACAGCTTTCGAACTTCTGTGCTTCAATTGGCTGGCTGTATTCACAGCCGTTGGTGGGCGGGTCCTTCTTGCTAGGTTTTCAGTCATTGGTTCTTCAAGGTTTCAGAAACCCAATTCAAGGCTCTTATTAGTCGAATGAGAGGTCAATCACATCTAAACCAATCAAAGCACTCCTTTGGCTTTCTGTTTGCGGCTGTGTCTGTAGTGGAAGAACGGAAATGCAGCCTTTTTTTTCAGTGTGCTCTAGGACGCAGAGACATGTCCGCCCGCGGTACACCGGAGTGCAAGAGGTTAAGTTATGTAACATGATATAAAACTTTATGATGATAATGCTGGGGGGGGGGGCAATTCTTTCTTTTTTTTTCTAGGGTTTTTTTTTGGGGGGGGGGCAATGTCTCCCTTCCCCCCCTTTGATTTACACCTATACATGTTGTTGTGGGGATGGCAGGTTAACAACGGGGATAATGATGAAGGGGGACTACAAATACCTGGGTGTCATGATCAGCAACAGACTAGAAATCCAACATTGATGCTGTGTACAAGAGGGGGAAGAGCAGACTCTACTTTCTGAGGAAGCTGAGATCCTTCAACATCTGCAATAGGATGTTGGAGCTTTTCTACCAGGCCGTTCTTGCCAGCACCATCTTCTTTGCTGCTGTCTGTTGGGGTAGCAGTATCAGAGCCAGTGACACCAACAGACTTGACAAGCTTATCAAGAGGGCTGGCTCTGTAATTGGTCTCAAGCTGGAGACCTTTGAGACTGTGGTGGGGAAGAGGACAGTGAATAAACTGTGATCCATCATGGACAACCCTGATCACCTCCTCCACCACACACTGGACAGACAGCGGAGCACTTTCTCCAGCACACTGCTACAGCTTCGCTGCCGAACTGTTAGTTACAGGAAATCTTTCCTGCCACATGACATTTCACTGTACAATAACTCACTCTAATGTTGAATTCTAGTCATAACTATGCTGCCACACTGTACCTTACAGTCTAATTGGTACCTCACATTGCACCCTGCGCCTGATAGCTCTGCATTGCACAGCGAGTTAGATTCATGTATCTATATGGGTCATCATCTATTCATCTGCGATGTATACAAGTTATTTAGGCAGTTTTAGTTTCCATGGGTAATCCCTTTTTCTTTTATGCTGTGTGTGTTTCTGTCCTTTTGGTTGTCTACTGTCATGCCACTGTTACACTGTAATTTCCCAGTTTGGGATCAATAAAGTACATCCATCCATCCATCCATCTTGGGTCATTTTGCTAACAAGGGGGATATCACCCTCCCCCATCCTCCCTCCAATCACCTACTGGTCATGAGAAAATGTTTTGTTTATAATCCCTTCAACAGAGAAATTAAATATCCGCCATCATGAGCCAGACTCATGACACTATGCATACGTTTTACCTGGCTACCGTTGAGGCCCAGCCACGGCTCCTGGCCATGCGTGAACATTTCCCAGAGAGTGACTCCAAACATCCACGTGTCTGTAGCATGGGAGAATGTTCTCGTTTTCAAACTCTCTGGGGCGCACCTGTAACAAGACAGATAAAACTATATTTTAAAACGGTTACTGAGAAAAACAATCTGGCCAAAATTCAGGGTAAGAACCAATGTAATTACAACTACTCCAACACAAAAAATCTCCAGAAACAGATACAGACAACACAAACGATAACATCTTAAGGTTTTGTTGCCTGACTGAAACCAAATCATCCTCACCTAAAGTTTTCCCTGGAACATACCAAAGTCAACTTCAGTTACTGTGCTGCCCGATCAGTGCACCCACCATGCAAATGGGACCTTGCGATGCTCCTGCATGACGTAATGTTCGTGGTTGTTGGGCAGTGCCCTCATCAGACCAAAATCACCAATCTTCACCCTCTGAGCAGAGGCCAGCAGGATGTTCCTAAAGAGTGAGGACATAGGTGTAAGTCAAGGTGGGGAGAGAGGGGACATGTCTCCAACAACCTGATAAAAAGAGAGAACTGTTCCCCCCAAAATCATCATAAACCTTTCTATATCATTTTACATAATTGAATAAAATGCATTTGAAGCACCAACATAACACATAAATGCAACTGTTTTTCTCATAAATTTGCTACTTTTTCCTCATAAATTCTCTACTTTTTCAGTATAAATGTAAATTTCCAACTTTTTCCTCATAAATCTGCAACTCTGTTTTAACAGCAGTCCCTTCTGACCACATCTACAGTACATTGTAATATTCTGTCACTGCCATAGCCCTGCCCAATGACAACATGAAATGAAAAATTTTAAACTTTTATATACACCATGTTACAAGCCAGATCAACAGAAATTCAAAATTCAATAGTCAGTCATTGAGTTCCACAGGGTTCTGAGTTAGGTCCAGTTCTTTTTACTTTCTACAGTATATGCTTCTGCTAAGTAATATAATTAGAAAACCTCGTATAAATGTCCATTGTTATGCAGATGATAGACAGTTATATTTACCAGTGAAGCCAGATGGCAGTTATCAACTAGCTAAACTAAAGGCATGTCTTGAAGACATCAGAGCTTGGATGACTTGTAATTTGTTATGATTAAATTCAATATTTGGTTAAAAAAAAAAGGTTAGAAATAGTTAGAAAAGTAGTAGAAGAAAAGTAGTTAGCAATATCTCAAAACTGATACTTAGCTCAGATGATACTATTCTAGCTGCTCGCAGTTCTGTGAGGAACCTTTGAGTCATTTTTGATCAGGATTAGTTCTTTAATTCACATATCAAACAAATTTCCAAGATTGTTTTTTAACATTTGTGTAATATTGCCAAGATTAGCAACATCTTGTCTTAGAGTGATGCTGAGAAACTAGTCCAAGCTTTTGTTAGTTCTAGATTAGATTACAACAATTCCTTAAAATATGTGGAAAGAGTTGACATGCTTCTTAAATCCAAATACACCCATTATGAAGGTGGAGATAAGGCAAGTAAACTACTTTCATATCAGATCTGTCAGGCATCCATATCCCATCAAATCCCTAAAATTCAAACTTCCCTGGGTGTGACAACTGACTCCCAGATAATTAATGATCAATTAAAACACTTCTATTCCACCCTCTATACATCCGAGCAATCGACAAATCATACAGATTTTATTTTTTTTCAGCAGCATTACCGTTCCAACTATTAGCTGTGCTTCTAACCTTCGATTAGAGGAACCTATAGCAGTGGAGGAAGTTCTACAGGCAGCTAAATCTATGGAATCTTCCAAATGTCCAGGCCCGGATGGGTTTCCTATTGAGTTTTACCGGAAGTTTATGGACAAGATAGCCCCCCTTCTGATTAATATGTTCAACCACTCACTTGACCAGTCCTCCCTCCCCCAGTCCCTCTCACAGGTTTCTATTTCATTAATACTAAAAAAGAATAAAGACCCTCTCCTTTGTACATCCTACCGCCCAAATTTCTTTATTAAATGTCGACTACAAAATATTAGCTAAATTATTGGCTACTCGCCTGGATACAATACTTCCATCTATAATTTCGTCTGATCAAACCGGCTTTGTTAAAAATAGGCACACCTTTTCGAATATCAGACGACTCTTTGATGTAATTTAAAAACCCTCTAATTCAAACAATCCTGAATGTGTGATATCCTTGGATGCTGAAAAGGCATTTGACAGGGTGGAGTTTATACCTTTTCTGCACTCTGGGAAAATTCGGCTTTAGGGAGAGATTTATAGCCTGGGTAAGCCTACTGTACTCCTCACCTGCTGCATCTGTTAGAACTAATAATTATTCGGACTATTTTCCACTTTTCCAGGGGACAAGACAGGGCTGTCCGACTATCCCCTCTTCTCTTTGCGCTAACTATTGAACACTTGGCCATTGTGCTCCCATCTAATCCTAAAATCTTTGGTGTGGTCAGGGGTGGTTTTGAACAGAGGGTATCTCTCTATGCTGATGATTTACTTTTATATATTTCGCAACCTGACATATCGATCTCAGAAGTTCTCTCTGTTCTTAATATGTTTGGTACAATTTCCGGTTACAAGCTGAATTTTGACAAGAGTGAATTTTTTCCGATCATTGTTGCAGCTCGCAATCTTTCATCACATATAATCCCATTTAAAATAGTTTTGGACGGGTTCACGTATCTGGGGGTTCAAGTCACAGAAAAGTTTAAAAATCTTTATAAGCATAATTTTGACCCACTTCTTGCCAAAACACAGGAAGATTTTGAGAGATCGTCTATGCTTCCCTTCTCTATTGCTGGTCTCATTAATTTAATCAAGATGAATGTTTTACCAAAATTCTCTTTTTTATTTCAATGTATCCCAATTTTCATTCCAAGATCATTTTTTAAGAAACTTGATGGTGTCATGATCTGAGCGCCGATCTCGTCCGCGCTCGGGTCATACATCATCTTTTTCTGGCTTTGACAGCAGTGTGTCCCTTCTGGCTCCCCGGGCTCTTATTGTGACAGCGCCCGGTGGAGCTTCCTGCTGTCAAAGCCGAACAGCTGTGCTGCATTCGGGGTCATTAGTGTCCGGCGTTAAAAGCGGGCGCTGAATGCACCCCGATGCTGCAGTCTCTGTTAAACTTCCGTTAAACTCCTGTCAAGAATGCTCTTCGTCTGACGCATCGGGCATCCCCCGGCTCAGACGCTGTCTATTCGTCATCTCCAAGTGTAAGTTTACCCTGTTGTAATCCCGTCCTCATTATAGTGTGTTTTAGCCCACCGTGGCTCTTTACTTTGTCAGTGTGTGTTATCCTCTGTTCCCTTACCCTTTAATAAAACATCATTGCAAACTCACCGGTGACTTGTGGCATCTTATGGTGGCTCGCGAGGGCCACCGTGACAGATGGGATTTTTTTTTTTTTTTTAATTTAAGTTTTTGTAAAGGGTATACAGGTCATTACAGCATTGCATTGTTAACATTTTCATCGTACGTTCCCTTATATTTTGCTATTTGACAACATTGGTAGAATAGTTATTACAACACCCCCTTTTTTTTTTAAAGTGAAAGAAAAAGTGAAATTAAAGAGAATTAAATTAAACAAACAAACAAACAAACAAAAAAACCCGAATAAACAAACAAACAGAACAGCAAAAAACAAACAAACAGAAAATTAAGTAATTAAAAGTAAAAGAGCATCTGAGTAGCATTGGAACAAAGAGTGGGACCATCATTGAAATGGTATTTGTCAAAGATTAGATCTAATGGAAGACACATATGCGATCCAGGGTTGCCAAAAGTTCATGAACCCATCCATGTCCTGTCTCAGTGCGAATGTCAACTTTTCCATCGAGTAAATGTCTTGAATCACGTTAATCCCATCTTCAGGTGTAGGACAGTCCTTCAGCATCCATTTTTTAGTTAGGGCTTTTTTACTTGCCAATATTAAAACACTGAATAAGTATTTATCTCCTTGTCTTTCCAGTGAGTCCGGTAGTAAACCCAGATACAAGGTTATAAAAGAAAAGGGAACTGTTATTTTGAATATTTTCCCCAATATTGTCTGTACATTGGTCCAATATTGGTGGATAACTGGGCATGACCAAAACACATGAAAATGATTTGCAGTCTTTTCACCACACAAGCGCCAACAGTTCAACCCCTTATGGGTAAATTTGTTTTGTGCAGGTGTTCTGAAAAATCTTACCAAATTTTTCCATCCAAATTCTCTCCACTGCAGGGATGAGGTACTTTTCCATTGCTGTCTATTTAGCTTTTCCCATATTTCCAATTGTAAAGTGAAATTCCCCTCTTTTTCCCCATCTCTCTTTTATATATGATGTGTTGTCTCCTTTTAAGTCTTGAAGACCTTGGTATATTTTAGAAATGTATCTGATCCCTGGGATCCCTTTATATGCCATTAAGAAGACCTTCAGGGACTTCCGGTTATGGCGGCCACCTAGAAGGACACGTATCACTCTGCTCTGCTCCTGGAGATAAAGATTCGGCAAATAACTCTCTCATTTGGAACAGAACTTTTCTCAGCGTTTGGGCGAGGATATGCCGGTGAGGCCTAAGGCTGGGAAATCAGGTGGGGGAAAAACTGAACCGCCGAAGCAGTCGAAATTAACGGACTTTCACGTCTGTGGCGCAGCAGGGAAAGCTGCGGATATGGCGGATGAAACTAGCGGTGGTGCGGTAACTGCTGATGATGGCGGCACAGGTGCAGTGCTGGCTGCCATTAGCTCAATGAGAGCGGACTTTTCCGCTAGACTTGATGGGATTATGGCAGCGTTGGATGCAATGAGAAAGGAGTTGGGTGACTGCGTGGAGCAAGTGACGCAGGCGGAGCTTCGTGTTTCCAGTGCGGAGGATGAAATCAGCGGACTTCAATTAAAGGTGCGCACTTTGGAAAAAAAAAATAAAAGTCTGGAAAATAATGTCCTGGACTTGGAGTCCCGGTCGAGACGGAACAACCTGAGGCTGGTGGGTCTACCGGAGGGAGCCGAGGGTCGTGATTCATGCTCCTTTTTGGAGGAGTGGATCCCGGAGGCGTTGAACAACGCGGAGCTAAATACATCAGTCGTCTTGGAAAGCGCCCACCGAATTGGCCCACCGAGAGGTAACAAGGGACCACCGAGGACGTTAATTATGAAGTTCCTCAGCTACAGAGACAGGATGACGATCTCCAACGCGGTGCGGGCCAAAGGAGAAATTAAATACCAAGATCAACAGGTGCGGTTCTACCCAGATTTGGCCTCAGGGATCCAACAATTAAGGAAGCAGTTTGACCCCATCCGTAAAGAACTGCGCAACCTTGGGATTCGTCATGGAGTGATTTACCCTGCAAGACTTCTGGTCACATATGAGGACAGAACACATATCTTCAAGACCCCTGAGGAGGCGCAGGAGCTCATCAAGAAGATCCAGGAAGAGACTGGTGGGGGCTAAGCATGAACAGAATATAGGGTAGAATATTTGAGCATTTACATAGGCATTTAACTGATTTGAAGCATATAGCAAGATTACAAAATATAGATTGTATTACATATTAAAAAAAAAATGTACAAAATTGCTATAAAATTTTGGAGTTAAATTGGAAAATTACAGAAGAGAGTTAATGTTACGTTATTAAAAGCAGTAGAGTTAGGGTGATTGGGAGGATGAAGAAGGAGTGGCTTTGGCTGATCCTCGTGGGTGTGGAGCGGCCGATGGCTATATTGGGAGACGGAATTTTTCTTTTGATTTTGGGGGGATCGCCACAGATGTGGGAAGGGGGAATTTGTTTGTGTGTAGTTTGTAGGGTGAAAGTTCAACCACTCATTTTTTTGCTTCTCTGTTTGAACATGTTTACACTGCAAGGTAATCCTAAACCCCCTATTGATCATAAACCAAAGCGTTAATCTTAATTTAACTTCATGGAATTGCAGAGGTCTACAAAATTTAAAAAAACTTAAACAAGTTATGAATAAAATAAAAGACATGGGTTCAAAAATTGTGTTTTTACAAGAAACTCATCTAATAGAGGAGGATGTAAAAAGAATTAGGAGTAGATGGCAAGGAAGTGTTTTCACCTCATCATTTTCATCCCGAGCCAGGGGAGTTATGACTCTCATACATAAATCAGTCCCTTTTCAAGTGAAAAATGTAATTGGAGACAAATTTGGAAGATATGTAATCATTCAAGGATCTTTGCTATTAGAAAATATAAATTTGGTGAACTTATATGGTCCCAATATAGATGATCAAAAGTTCTTTGCTAATTTGTTTCTTATCTTATCATCACTTACAGGACAACATATAATAGCAGGGGATTTTAATTGTACATTGAATCCCAGTATAGATAGATCAACAGGACTGGACTGTACACACAATGGATGTAGGATGACCATTAATCATTTTATGAAAGAACTGAAATTGCTAGATATATGGAGAGAAATGAAACCACAAGTTAAAGCCTACTCTTGTTATTCCAATACTTACAAGACATTCTCACGTATTGATTATTTTTTGATCTCCACAGAATTAAGGTCCAAGATTCAAAACTGTTTTGATGATAACATCGTGATCTCTGATCATGCACCCTGCTGTCTAATATATGTAGATAAGAAATTGACAAAGGAACCAGGTAGATTGCAATTTCAGCATAAATGGCTTCAGGATGAGGAATTTGTTAAGTACATAGAAAAACAGATAGATAAGTTCTTTGACATCAATACTACACAAACATCAGCATGTGTAAAGTGGGAGGCTTTCAAAGCTTTTATTAGGGGACATATTATTAGTTATACAGGTTCAAAATCTACGAAGACTCGAGAGGAGAGAGTCCAATTGGAACATAAAATAAAAATTCTTCAAGAAAGAGTGTATGCAGGAAGTGATCCAAGGTTGGAGAACGAATTACTGATTTTGAGAGCTGAATATGACAAAAAATCAGCGAATAGAGCTGCCTCGAGTCTTCTAAGATTGAAACAATCTTTTTATGAACAAGGTGAAAAATCAGGAAAGTTATTGGAGAGATTAGAATTTAAAACACCAATTACCAGTATTATAAGTAAAGGACAGGTAGTTATAGATCCTTTAGAAATTAATAGAGCCTTTAGAGATTACTATGAAAAATTATATGATACCAAAAATGAATCTGACTTAACAAAACTACATGGGTTTTTGAACGAACTATTTATACCGTGTATTCCAAATGAAAATAGGGAGATACTGGAGTCTAAAATTAGTCAAGAAGAAGTTGGACTAGCCATTGATAATATGAAATCAGGAAAAAGTGCAGGACCAGATGGTCTTCCAGTTGACCTTTATAAAAAATTTAAGAATAAATTAATAAAACCGTTTTGGAAATGGTTTTAGAAGCATTTCAAAATAGTAATTTACCATCATACATGAATAATGCCTTAATTATACTGTTGCCAAAACCAGGTAAACCCTCTAATAAATGTGAAAATATGAGACCAATAAGCCTATTAAATGCCGACCTTAAGATAATCTGTAAAATTTTAGCAAGACGAATACAAGAAATTTTACCAAATATTATTAATCGAGATCAGAATGGCTTTATAAAGGGAAGACAAGGCTTCCATAATGTAAGAAGATTATTTAATATTATTTATTCTAATAAAGAAGCACCGGATACAGCTCTCCTATCACTGGACGCCGAAAAGGCCTTTGATAGAGTCGAATGGCCCTTTCTTTTTGAAGTCTTACAAAGGTTTGGACTTGGAAATAATTTCATAAAATGGGTTCAGATAATATATAATAATGCTACAGCAGAAATCTTAACAAATAACAATATTTCAAAATCAATAAAAATCAATAGAGGATGTCGACAAGGCTGTCCACTTTCACCTTTACTGTTTACTATGGCAATTGAACCTTTAGCGATGGCGATACGTCTACAGTCACAAATATATGGAATTAAAGTTGGACCAACAGAACATAAAATCTCCCTGTATGCCGATGACATAATTTTGTTTATGTCGAATCTTAAAAAATCAATTCCGACCTTGTTGAATTTAATAAAGAATTTTGGGGAAATATCAGGATATAAAATAAATAAAACTAAATCTTCAATATTAATGCTAAATGAGACCCAGAGAAATTACCCAGCCCCTGAGGTAAATCAATTCAATGTTGTAAATCAGTTTAAATATTTAGGAATCCAAATTGTGCCTAAGCTAGAATCAGTCGCCAGTGTCAATTATGAAGCCTTAATGACAGATATTAATGAGTTACTTCAGAGATGGATGTCACTACCAATGTCGATGATCGGGAGAATCAATATACTTAAAAGTAATATTTTACCTAAAATACTTTATTTATTTCAATACATTCCCTTACCAAAAGCCAGAGATAGGGTGAGGAGCTCAGTCATCCGGGAGAGGCTCAGAGTAGAACCGCTGCTCCTCCACATTGAAAGGAGTCAGTTGAGGTGGTATGGGCATCTGATTAGGATGCCTCCTGGACGCCTCCCACTTGAGGTGTTTCAGGTACGTCCCACTGGGAGGAGACCCCGGGGCAGACCCAGGACTCGGTGGAGAGACTATGTCTCCCAGCTGGTCTGGGAACGCCTTGGTATCCCCTCTGAAGAGCTGGAACAGGTGGCTGGGGAGAGGGAAGTCTGGGCTTCTCTGCTTGAACTGCTGCCTCCGCGACCCGGACCTCCGGAAAAGCGGTAGAAGATGGATGGATGGATGGACATTCCCTTACCACCACCTTTAGATTTATTCTCAAGAATTAAAAAAAAGTTAGTGGAATTTATATGGAACAATAGGAGGGCTAGATTACGTCTGTCTTTATTATATTTACCATTTGATCGTGGAGGTCTGAAATGTCCAAATTTTATGTTATATTATTGGTCGGCACAACTGAGGTCTATGACATATTATTTTTCATCAAATGATCTCCCTCACTGGACTGAAATGGAATCATACAATTTACCTTTACCTCTTCCCATATTCATATATTCAGACTCGGCAAAAAAATTACAGAAACAAGTTAAAAATCCATTTGTAAAACATATGATTAAAATATGGTGTGAAACTAAAAAATATTTAAAAGAACCACACTTACTGTCACAATTTAGTCCAATATGGTGTAATCAATATTTTAAACCAGGGAGAGCGGATGCTGTGTTTAAAGTATGGAGTTTAAAAGGGATCCAAAAAATTCAAGATTTATATTTGTCATGTTCAGATAACAATGTCTTTTGAAGAGCTGAGGATCAAATTTAATCTTAATAGAACACATTTTTTTAAATATCTTCAACTTAGGAACTTTATTCGATCAAACCAAAATAATGCTCTCACTCGACCTATTTATTCATCCTTGGAAAAAATGTTGATGAAAGATAGTAAAAGAAAGGGTATTATTTCAGAGTTTTATAACTCATTGACACTATCCTCAAGTGAAAACTCACAGAAAAGATTAAACTACTGGAAAGAAGATCTGCAAACTGAAATTTCAGAGGAACAATGGGAATTGGCTTGTACAGAAGCTCAAACCAAATCAATAAATGCACGTCTTAAATTGATACATTTTAAATGGTTAATTACTAACTAACTAACTAACCTGCACTTATATAGCGCTTTTCTAGCCACAAAGACCACTCAAAGCGCTTTCATTAATACTAACCCTCTATTCTAAGGGCCTATAGGAAACAGATATCTAGGGACAATTTAGAACAGCCAATTAACCTAACATGCATGTTTTTGGCATGTGGGAGGAAACCGGAGAAATCCCGGAGTAAACCCACGCAACACGGGGAGAACATGCAAACTCCACACAGATCACTGTTGGTCAGGGGCTGGGATCGAACCCACGATCCCACGATCCCCACAATCCCCCGGCCAAGGGTAAACTGTGCTGCCGCAGTGCTAACCACTGCGCCACCGTATGTTACACCGGTGGAGTTAAATAGATATAACAAAAACATGCCAGATACATGCACAAAATGCATGGAAAGTAAAGGAACCCTATTTCATTGTTTATGGGAATGTAGAATAATTAGAATGTTTTGGGAAGAGGTGAGGGTAACAATTGAAAAAATAATTTCAAAACAAATCATATTGAATCCTAAATTGTTTTTGTTGGGTCTGTACCCAAAAAAGCATAACTTTAATAAAAGTGAAAGAACATTCATAGACCTCAGTTTGCTTAATGCCAAAAAATGTATTGCACTACTGTGGAAAAAGACTCATAGACCAGATGTGACTCAGTGGTTAAGACAGATGTTAACAAACCTTCCATTAGAAAGAATAACATACATACTGAAATCAAAGGAAAGTGTGTTTGAGAATATATGGAGACCTTTTATTGATTATGTAAAAAATTTAAACATTACTCTTGAAGAAGAAGGTGAATGATGTGTGTGGACCTTGTAAATTCCAAACTGGTGAACATGATATGTATACTTATGTAATGGATTGTCTAGACTAAACAAAGGAGCATTGTTGAAGACTTCATTTTGTTGGTGGTTGTTGGTGTTTTTAGTGCATTTTTTTTTTGTAGTACTTTAGTGTTAGTGTTTGATTGTTTGTGTCATGTTTGTTAAAAAAAAAAAAAAAGGTTCAATAAAGATATTGTGGAAAAAAAGAAGACCTTCAGAACACCTGACTGGGCCCTTTCCAAATCCTCCTTTTTAGGTATATTGTTTATGTGGTGTCTAAGCTGAAAGAACCTGTAAAGGTCTTGATTTATTAGACCTTGTTTTTTCAAGTCTTCAAAACTTCTTAAAGTTTGCCCCTTAAAGAAGTCGTAATATTTTATCAGCCCTTTCTCTTTCCACTCTTTAAATCTAGTGTCTGTTTTATTGGGGGTAAAGTCTTGATCATAGGCAATCCATTGCAGAAGTCGATAGGGCTCTTTAGCTTGATTCTCTCTGACTATCTTAAACCAAATTTTTAGCGGGGTCTCTATCCACGGGTTAGTGTTATTCAAGAGTTTAGGTAAGGCATTGTTCCCTATTATCGCCTGTAGGGGGATGTCACTTGTTATTTGGCATTCCATCTCCTTCCATTGTGCAGTGTAGACTGGGTTACATATCTCTACTAAAGTTTTAATTTGTGCAGCTATAAAATAGTCCCTGATATTTGGTAGCGCGAGCCCACTTTGTTGAGCTGTAAGGTTCTATTTCTGATTCTAGGTCTCTTGCCCTGCCATATGAATCTTGAGATCCTTCTGTCCAGCTCCTGCCATGTTTTTTTGGGGGGGTTCTACCGGTATTGTTTGGAAAAGGTATAGAAGACGTGGGAGTATATTCATTTTGACTGCTTCAATTCTTTGTGCAGTACCTAAGAATGGTATCATATTCCATCTTGCTAGGTCAGATTTTATTTTTGTCACCAGTGGATCATAGTTTAGTGTTATAATTTTGTTGAGTTGTTTCGGGATATTGATCCCCAGATATTTCATAGATTCCAGCTCCCAGTTAGTTTTGAGTTCACTTAGTGAATAATGATTTGGGTCATAGTTGAATGTTAAAACTTGGGTTTTATGCATGTTTAATTTGTACCCCGATAAATCTCCATAGTCTGAAAAAACTGAGATTAGTTCTGGTAAAGAAGTGTCTGGTTGCCCTAGGTATATTAAAATGTCATCAGCAAAGAGTGCTATTTTATGTTCCTTCTGATCAAGTGTAATACCTTGAATTTTTTGATTTTGTCTTATCCATTGGCTCAGAGGTTCTATGAAGATTGCAAAGAGCAGTGGAGACAGGGGGCAGCCTTGACGACATCCTCTTTCCAGCTCAAAAGATGATGATAAATTACCGTTAATCCTTATTTTAGCTGTTGGTTTTTTATATAATGCCTGTATAGTTCTAATGAAGTTGTTATGAAAATTGAAACTGGATAAGATTCTATATTGGAAAGACCAGTCAACCGAATCAAATGCTTTTTCAGCATCTAATCCCAATATGACTGCATTTAAGTTATATTTTTTTATATGATGAATTATGTGTAAAGTGCGTCGAATGTTGTCTTGTGTCTGTCTTTGTCTTATAAAACCTGTTTGGTCTAGGTGAATTAAGTCTGTCAGTATGTTTTCTAACCTTTTGGCAAAGATAATGGTAAAAAGCTTATAGTCCTGATTCAATACACTGATTGGTCTGTAGTTGGAGCATTCTAGTTTATCTTTTTCAGGTTTAGGTATAACTGCAATGACCCCTTCTCTCCAGGAGGGGGGGATTTCCCCTGTGTGGAGGACACAGTTAAATGTTTTCAGGAGGAGAGGAGATAGTTGCTGTTTAAAGGTTTTGTACCACTCTGCTGTATAGCCATCTGCTCCTGGGAATTTGTTAGCTTTAAGTTTCATAATTGCTTTTTCCAATTCTTTAGGTTGTATTTCTGACAGTAGTGTTTTATTTTGTGATTCCGTAAGTTGGGGAAGGTTTAATGTGTTTAGGAATGTCTCGGATGCGTTTTTATGTTTTTTGTGGGAGTATAAGTTCTTGTAATAATTCTCGAAGCTTTTAAGAATATCCTGAATTCTGAATTTTATTTCCTTTGATACTGGGTCTCTGATTTTGTAGATTGCTCTTTCTGTTTGTTGCTTCCTCAATTTATAGGCTAGTAATTTTGCCGATTTACTGCCTGCTTCATAGTGTTTTTGTTTCAGAAATGTAAGTTTCTTCTGGATTTCTATTGTGTAGATCTCATTTATTTGATTTTTAATATCTTTAATCTTAAGCGAGCCATTAGAATGAGTGTTGTCTTTGTGTTCTTTTTCTAGGTTCTTGAGTTCTGACTCTAGTGTGATTAGTTTTTCTTGTCTCAGTTTCTTTTGGGTTGCCAGTTTTGCAATAATTTTTCCCCTTATTACAGCTTTGCACGCATCCCACAGTATTAAAGGGGATACTTCTCCATTATCGTTTTCTTCCAAATATTTGAAAATATCTGATTCCAATTCATCTTTCAGTGGTCCTTTCAGGACATTTGAATTCAACCTCCAGGAAAATGTATTATTTGTGTATTTTTGGATGTTTAAGTCCATATAGATCGGACTGTGGTCAGAGAGATCCATCAGTCCTATTTTACATGTTTTTACTCTTCCAATGTCTCTATTAAACATAAAAAAGTAATCAATCCTTGAGTAAGATGAATGTGGCGTTGAATAAAAAGTATAATCTTTTACATTGGGATTGAATTCCCTCCATACGTCACAGATTCCATTTCTTTTAGTAGCATCCGAGTTTTCCTATTTTGAGTGTTATTTTGATGTGAAGAATTACCTGTTGCATCCCAGTATGGATTCAGTCTTAGATTGAAGTCTCCACCACATATCACTAAACCTTGGGCTTTAGTTATCATTAGGTCGAATACATTTTTATAAAATTTCCATTTAGCCCCTGGTGGTGCATATACATTCAGCAGGGTGATATCTTCTCCCTCTAGCCGCCCAATTACCAAACTGTACCTCCCTTCTTTATCTTTGTGTTCTGATTTTTTTTCCAAATGTAATTTTGGTTGATATCAATGTCGCTACTCCCCTCCTCCTCCCTGATTTATATGAAGATGAAGAGATCATTTTAAACCCTTGTCTATTGAGTTTAGTGTGTTCCACGTCTGTTAGGTGGGTTTCTTGTAAAAATATTATTTCTGCTTTGTCTTTTTTCATTTTGCGTAGAATCTTGGATCTTTTAACTGGATTCAGGATCCCTTTTACATTATATGAAGCTATTTTGGTTGCACCCTGTTTCTCCATTGTATTTTCTTATTTAGTATAACAGTGTGGTGGCCCTCTTTTTTGCTACTCAGAAACTGAAAGAACATTAAGAACATAAAAAACATTAAGAACATAGTGTACGAAACTTTAAAACAAAAAACTGTCAAAGAAACTTCCTGAGCTGGGGTCTCTTTAAAGACCCTGTAAGAGCCCTGATGGAGTGTAGGCTCTGAGGGAAATTCCTCAAACTCTGTTACGTGTTGAGGGCCCTCTCTTACCCCTGTAATTTGTCCCATGTTTTTAACGTGAATTTCAGATCCCAATCCGAATTTGTAATGATTTTTTTTTTTTTTTATGCCTATACCCTATGAGATTGTGTGCACCCTCCCACCCCCATCACAGCAAACCTTCACTCTAGTACAGTATTTGTTAGTGTGGGGAGAACATGTGGGTCATTGTTACATTTCTATTTTAACAAGATTTTTTTTTTTCCCTTTAAATTAAGAAGACATTTGTTTCTAATGCTATAACTGCTCCATGAAAGGTTTTACCACATGCTGATTCTGCATCTCCTTTAATATTTGTTACCTTGTAGAAGGGGGGATGGAAGTGCAGAATGACTGAAAAGAGAGAAAAACACAAAAAGGTCACTATTCCTTCCTGGAACTGGAAAGCTTATCTTTGTAGCTCTGGGGCTGGGTTTCCCGCTGCTGGCCCGTGGATTTAGAAGGTCTTTGAGTGGACCACGTTTGAGCTCTGATCCTCTCGCTCAGATTCGCTGCGGGTTTAAACACCGTTACCGGGAGTCCTCTTCTCGCCATGTCAGTTGTTGCTTCTTCCACTGAATTGTAGAGACATGACTCTTCACCGTAGAAGACCCTTAACTTCGCCGGAAATGGCGTCTGAAAGCGTAGATTCTTTTCCCGTAAAACCTTTTTGGCGTCGTTATATTCCCGTCGCTTTTTAAGAACCTCAGGGGCGTAATCGTGCTCCACGAAGACTTTTCTTTCTTGATGCATAAATCCTTTTTTCTGCCAAGCCCGTCTTACAACCTCTTGTTTTATTTTGAAATCGGAGAATCTTACCAACACTGAACGCGAGTGTGCTTCTGCCGCTGGCTTTGCGGCTAATGTACGATGGGCCTTTTCTATTTTCAAATCGGTGGTTTGTGGAATATCCAACTTCTCTCTCAATAAGGATTCCACACATTCCGCCACTGTGTTGAAACCATCTTCAGCTCCTTCTTTCAGACCGTGAATTCTGATGTTATCTCGTCTCTGTCTTCCTTCTTGGTCGGCTAGCTTAGCCTCCAGCCTTGACTGTTTTCTGTGTAAATCCAGCATAGAATCTTCAAGCACTTTTACTCTTTCTTCAGCTTCCAAGATTCGGTTTTCGGCCTGGTCCAATCTGCTGTTCGTCCTTGTTAGTTCCTCTCTGAATTCGTGAAATTCGGCCCGAAATCGTCGTAATTCATCATATAGCGATTTCAGGCTAACCTTTTTGTTAGCTAGGCCCAGCTCTTCGTCTCCTGAATGGAGGTCCTCGGGATCAGATTCTGCGGCCGCCGCGCGTCCTGACCTGGGGAATGCCAGTTTCTTCTGTTTGTGGTTAGGCATGGTGTTTTTGTCTTTTGATTTTTATTCTTCCAAAAATCCGTTAAGTCTGATTTTGACGATGTTTTCCTTGGCTTGGATCTGGGAGGTTCAGCGTTAAGTTGCTATCACCATGGCGTCCGGACCGGAAGTCAGATGGGATTATTTTAAGGTTTGTTTGGGATAAAAAGCCCCCAAGGATCCGCAAAATATTTTTACAGAGTCCCAGGGGGGAGGGGGGAGGGGGGAGGGGGGAATGGCCCCGCCAAATTTCAGCTTCTATTATCGGGCAGCAACCTTGCGCACGTTACACCATTGGCTGCATACAAATAATTCACCGGACATTTCAGAGTGGTTGAGACTTGAGAGCTCCTCCTGTCAACTGTCATCTTTGGCTGCTTTGGTCTCCGCCTGCAGCGGGCCCGACTGCACAGAGTATAGTAGAAACCTTCTGCTGAAGACAACTCTTAAAATTTGGAACCAATGCAGATGCCATTTTGGCCTACGGACATTCTCCTTGCAAGCTCCTATTTGTAAAAACCACGTGTTTAAAGCGTCACTGGGGGATGGAGGGTTTGCTTTGTGGTCTGGCCAAGGTGTAAATTCATTTAATGACCTGTACATTGAGGGTGTTTTCTCATCCTTCGAACAACTTGAATCTAAATATGGGATCCCTAAAACCCATTTTTTTCGATTTTTTTTTTTTGATTTCGTGTACTTTATTGATCCCCAGAGGGGAAATTGAGGGCATCCACCTGGATGGATGAGGCAGCCACGGTACGGTGCTATCCCTTCACCATTCACACACACATTCACACCTAGGGCCACTTTAGAGTCTCCAGTTAACCTAACCTGCATGTTTTTGGACTGTGGGAGGAAACTGGAGAAAACCCTGAGTAAACCCACACAGACACGGGGAGAACATGCAAACTCCGCACAGATCACTGTTGGTCAGGGGCTGGGATCGAACCCGGGATCCCATGGCCAAGGGTGAGTTGCTGTGCTGCCACAGTGCTAACCACTGTTCCACCGCACCACCCAAGGTATCTACAGACTCGTAGCTTTGTCAGAGGGATGACTCCCCATTTTCCATCTCAGCCTTTAATTTCATCTATTGACACTCTTCTGCTTCCATCCCCAACTAAAAAAGGTGCCGTTTCAAGTAGCTATGACAGAATTCACGCTCTCAGGAATGCCCCACTGTCACACATCAGGTCTCTCTGGGAGCAAGACATGGACCAGGAGTTTACCCAAGACTTATGGGAGGATATACTTCTCCGGGTCCATTCTTCATCTATTAGTGCCAGGCATGGTTTTCTCCAGTGTAAGGTGCTGCATCGTGCCCACTGGTCTAAATTGAAACTTTCTAAACTCTACCCGAACATTGATCCAGCCTGTGATAGGTGTAAAACTCCAGGCTCATTAATTCATGTGTTCTGGTCCTGTCCCTCCCTTTTTAATTATTGGGCGAGAATTTTCAGCACTCTGTCCAAGGTACTTAAAGTACACTGACACCCAACTCCCTTAGTTGCTTCTTGGCTTCTTTGCTTCTTGGCTTTTTTAACTTTGTTAGCCAGACGATTGATTTTATTGAGGTGAAAATCTCCCTCTCCTCCCTTATATGAATCCTGGGTTAGAGATGTTCTTTACTTTAGTAAGCTGAAGAAGGTAAAACATACTCTTTGTGGCTCAATTGTAAAATTTTCCACGACATGGAAACCTTTCCTTAAGTACATAAAGACATCACAGTTTGCCGATACATCTCAGTGAAGCTGGCTGCCCCTTACCCCTAATTTGTGTTTTTTTTCCCTTTTTCTTTTTCTCTGTTTTGAATATGTAATGCTGTTTCATGGTGCTATTGACTTCGATGACTGTTTAGTATCGCAACCTTATTTTTGGTGTTTTGGGTTCTGTTTGCCACGTTATTTTTGATGCTTGGGAAGACGCTTTGTATTTGATTCTTGACAGGCACTGTGGAAATCCCTGAAACTGGATTTGTACTGTGAGCTGTGGTGATATTTAAAAATAATAAAAAGAGTTTGGAAAAAAAATATGTCTAAAGAGTCTTCAGTTGATCCAAAGCATTGCTGTTAAATTTAACTACCTGCTACAGGAAGTTAGCCTGATGTCAAAAATATTATACGATTTCTATGAATTTCCCTTTGTTTGCTGTACACATGATCACATACAACATAACATCTCTTTATTTGGCGTTCTGACGCCTCATAATTTCACGAGGAAGCCATCTGTTCATCGTTCATACAACATTGGCGATTCCTCTTTTTTTAGGTGGAGTTAAGTTAAAAGTGTCACTGTGGTGCCCTCTAAAGGGAGCCGCCAAAAGAAGAAGCAAAAGTTGGGTTAGAAGTGGGGTGTAAAGGTATGTGGTAAAGACTGGGCAGTAGTGACAAGTTTTAACAGCTTTAACAGAGAATGAGGCTTATTTTTTACCAAAGATTTTTTTCTAAACATCCACAGAGCATGAACACTAAAATAAAAAAATTACTAATATGGGCAGGACCAAAACTTTAAGACCACCCAGCCCTGCCAGCCAGTGACTCATTCTGATTACAGGCCAAGTCTCACATTAACGGTCTGTGGGTGGAGGAGTAGGACAGGGAATAAAAATAATTCAAAACAGTTCCTGAATGTGAAAAACAGCCTCTGTAAAAATAGTTTTGACCCTTGCATAACTGCCGAAACCCCACCTGGCTGCCAAGTCCCTGTGGATGAACCTCCTCTGCTCCAGATAGGCCATGCCGCACGCCACCTGCACAGCATACTGGCACAGAGTGTGGATCAACACGGGGCCCTGGGGACTGACGCAGCGCAGACGTTCCAGGAGAGAACCCAGAGGGGCCAACTCAGTTACCTACAGGGAAACAGAGAGGGAGGCCACTATTAGCAGAGTTGTTTCTGGCTATAAAGCAGAGAACGCAAATGCTATTGGCCCCCTCAACCACTGGGAGGCACCCAAAACACAAGTTTGCCTTCTACATTTTTTAGGAGGAGAGTTAAAATTACCTTCAACTTTTTCCCCCCTCATAAATTTGTGATTTTTTTCTTGTAAAATTGCAATTTAGTCTTGAAAGTTTGTCACATTTGCTTATAAAATTAAAAAAAAAAGTTTTCACATAAATTTGCTACTTTCTTCTTGTAAATTTGCAGCTGTTTTTACTTGTAAATTTCAAACTTTTTCTTTTTTCCTCTCAAATGTACATTTTTCTTCTGGATTTGTGACTTATTTTTAATAAATTTGAAACACTTTTTTCCTCATATATTTGCAACTTTTTTCTCATAAATTTGAAGCTTTTTCCTCAAATTTGTTACATTTTTTCTCTCATATATTTGCTACCTTTCTTCCCCTCAGACTTGACTTTTTTCTCATAAATTTGTAGCATTTTTTTCTTTAAAATCTAACTTTTTCTTGTAAATTTGCAAGTTTTTTTTCCTCGTAAATAGGCTACTTTTCTCATAAACTTACAGCTTTTTTCTTGTACAATTTGTGACTTATTTTTATTAATTTGAAAGTTTTCCCTTCATAAATTTTAAATTTTTTTCTTGTAAATATACTCATTTTTTTCTCATAGATTTGTGACTTATTTTTAATAAATTTGAAACTGTTTTTTCTCATACATTTCCAACTTTTTTCTCAAAAATCTGCTACCTTTTCCCCTCAGACTTGTGAATTTTTCTCAAAAATTTGCAAATTTTTTTAATATGCAACTTTTTCTTGCAAATTTGCAGGTTTTTTCTCATAAATAAGATATTTTCTCATAAACGTACAACTTTTTTTCTTGTAAATTTGAGACTTACTTTTAATAAATTTGAAACAGTTTTTCCACTCAGAAATTTTAAACTTTTTTCCCCCAAACTTGTGACTTATTCTTGCAAATTTGCAGCATTTTTTCTCATAAGTTTGCAACTTATTTTCAAACAAATTTGAAACAGCTTTTTTCTTGGAAATTTGCAACTTTTATCTCATCAATTTGCATCTTCTTCTTGCAACTTTTTCCTCTCCTGTAAACTTGGGACTCCCGTAGCACAATTTTGCAGAAGGCCCTCAAAAAGCTAGAAACAGCCCTGATTATTTGGATCGGGGCTGCAGCTAGCAGACAGGAAAACTGGGGGGAAATCTGGGGGGAATTCCTCATATATTTACATAAGGAAAAGTCTCAAATTGATTTCAAAAATGTCTCATTCACTAGAAACATGCCACAATTTTGTAGGAAAAAAAAAAGAAAGTTTATGAGAAATAAGGGCACAAACTCAGGACCATGTGTTTCAAATCCACAAGAAAAAAGTGTACATTTTTATAGGAAACGCTATACACAGAAACCTCACAATTTTACAAGAAAAAAATTGCATATTCATGGGGAAAATTTGCAAATTTACAAATTAAATGGTCTCAAATTTATCGCAAATAAAGGCAAGAAAGTTGCAAATTTATGCCAAAAAAGGCCACAAATTTACAGGAAAGACTGCAAATTAAAAAAAGGAAAAACTTCACTAATTACACAGAAAAAAATTGCAAATTTATGAGAAAATGTCACAAATTTAGGGATTTTATGTAGAAAAGCTTCAAATTCAGATGGAAAAACTTCAGAATTTTACAAGATAATTGCAACAGAAAAATTTACAGGTTTAAAAATTTAAAGGTTTGAAGTTTTTAAACAAAGTTTCAAACATAACATTTAATAATTTATGAGAATTTTCAAATTTATGATAAAAAAGCCACACATTTAAAAGAAAATCAGTAATGAAATGAGGGAAACAAAATGAGAAGATCACAATTTAAAGCTGAAAAGTAGGCAGTTACATCAATTTTCAGACTCAAATATGGACGTCAACCCCTGGCTTAGATGCAGGTGTGCATGTATACAACTTTGTGTCTTTTCATTTTCCCCCTGCGTGTATTTGCTTGTTCCATGTGTCCACTACCATCTTCATTGGGTGGGTGAGCACCACACCGTAGAGGCGGATCAAGTTCTGGTGGTCCAGTGAGTGCATGGCGTTGACCTCACAGATAAAATCCTCCAGAGCGTCAGGCTGGCTGAGCACGTCCGTCTTCAGACACTTCACAGCAACGTTTAGCTAGGAAAAAAGACGGTTTGAAAATGTCATGAAATAGGTATTCTAGGTCCCATTCAGTAAAAAAAAAAAATGGTGCATTTGTTGGTTTTAACCTTTTAAAATGCTTTCTTGGGTCATATTGCATCAGTATGCCCCCAGGGCAGCTGTGGCTACAGAAGTAGGTTAGCACTACCATTGTCTGTCTGTGGAGTGAATGAATAATGGACTCACTGTAAAGCGCTTTGGGTATCTTGAAAGGCACTATATAAATGCAATCCATTATTATTATTATTATTACATGATTACAGTAAAAATATTAAACTCTCTGTTCCCTTAGAAAGACATTTCCCCTCCTTACTATCACAAAATCCGGTCTTCAGTTACAACCATCGCCGTGCTATTGGCTGTGACGATCCAGTCTCCACCCAGAGTTCCGGAGCTCAAGGCATTAGCTTCAGAGCTAATTGTGCTACTGTGCTACTATGGCGTTAGCTTACCCACTGCAGTTTTTGTTACCATTTTCTTTAAATTCCACTCACCCCACGAGACATCCCTGTTCCCACCTGGTTCATTCATCCACAGTTGATAATACAGTGGATATAAAAAGTCTACACACCCCTGTTTAAATGCCAGATTTTTGTGATGTAAAAAAATGAGACCAAGATAAATCATTTCAAAACTTTTTCCACCATTAATGTGACCTATAACCTGTACAACCCAATTGAAAAACAAACTGAAATCTTTTAAGGGGGGAAAAAAAAAACTTACAATAACCTGGTTGCATAAATATGCACACCCTCTTATAACCTCTTATAACCAATCCCATTCAAACTCATGTTAAATGAGTCAGCACACACCTGCCACCAATTAAAGTGCCTCTGATTAACCCCAAATAAAGTTCAACTGTTCTAGTAAGCTTTTCCTGACATTTTTGTAGTCACATTTTACAGTACAAGCTATGGTCCACAGAGAGCTTCCAAAGCATCAGAGGGATCTCATTGTTCAGCGGAATCAGTCAGGAGAAGTTTACAAAAGATTTTCCAAGGCATTAAATATACCATGGAGCACAGTGAAGATGTCATTATCAAGTGAAGAACATATGGCACAACAGTGACATCACCAAGAACTGGATGTCCCTCCAAAATTGATGAAAAGATGAGAAGAAAACTGGTCAGGGTGGCTGCCAAGAGGCTGACAACAACACTGAAGCAGCTGCTGGAATTTCTGGCAAGTACTGGCTGTTTAGTACATGTGACAACAATCTCCTGTTTAGGGTGGCAAGACGGAAGATCTTAAGAAGACAAACATCCAAGCCTGGTTATCCATCCATTCATCTTCTACCGCTTTTCCGGAGGTCCGGGTCACGGAGGCAGCAGTTCAAGCAGGGCCTCTTTCCACCAAACCAGTTCCAGTGCTAGTTTGGTTCTGGGGCTGGTGCTAGTGCTTAACCAGTTCTTCTGGAGTGGCTCATAAGAACCAGTTGTTTTTCCACCGATATGGAGCTAGTCGGGAATTATGTCAGAGCTACGTCATTACGTAGTGTGAAGCGCCCAACTCCCGCAGAACACCAGAGAAGACGGAAGGTGGCGGTATGCACCTCTCACTTGTTTGCTATCCGCCAGTAACCGAGAGAAGAAGAAGAAGTAGCAGCGCTAGCTTGTCAACAGCTTGTCAACATTGAGAAGTTTCTTGTCTCTTTGGGAGCGCTGCTTTTATTATTCCAAACCTGTATTACCATCCAAAACCAGTTTTATTCTTAATGGCAGAGAACGGCGGCTACGTTTAAGGACACCGGTAATCATCAATATTTCAGTTATCAGCCGTTGTTAGATAAAGTCTGTAGCGCGAGCATTGACGACACTTTTAAACATAATATTTATGTCATTTCTGTAATAGGTGGTGTTACGGTGCATTACGAGACGGACGTCACCTGTTATGTCATGCCAAAAAGTGATCAGCTGCCCAAAAAATGATCGCCATGGGCTATATTGTTATGGGTTATATTAGCCGGTAAATATATATATTTCAACAGATAAACAGTACTTAGTTAGGTATAACAAGATATATTTAACACTTATGATGCATTTTGAACCCTAAACAAACTTGATCTGGGATTAAAAGCAATTAAAATAATGCAGTCACAAGGTTACATGGAAAAATGTATAGATTTACTGTATATATACATGAAGATACTGTATAAATGCATATTCTATGCACCTCCAAACAACAGAGTTGTGAAAGGTATACCCTTCTGTACTTGTGTCATCTATTCTGGTTAAAGTACTAATTCAAGTTTTTATTCATGTCGGGGTAACAAGAGACAGACTGTAAAGTGTACAAGTTAAAAGTACTTTCCCCAGAAATGATCTTGTCCAGAGCTGACAGAATGTCATGTGGTACGTTGTCAACAGAATATAAACTCATTATCATTTTTGAAGCTGGCAACTTGGAACATTTTCCACAGAAAAAGTACATAGATTTAAAGTTTGTTGCTGCTTGTTCTTTAAAAAATGTGAAAAAAAGTTGTCAAAAATATGAGTAAGTCCACAAATACCTGATATATTGTCCAATACCTGGAAAAATGAACTTAAGTGCAGTAATTCAGTACTTGTACTTTCACTTCCCACCACTACATTATAGTGATTTGCATTGTCCTAAATAACTTTATATTTCATGCATATGAAATGTGAAGTCTTTAACTTTTTAATATGACCCTTCTCTCTTATGTTTTTTCTCTTATCTCTTTGTCTTATGTCCTGATTGGTGGAGCCTTGAGCACTTTTATCATGTTTATAGTCAGCTTCATGTGAGCCTGTGTTTGTGTTCATGTTGAATGTAACTGTAGTTTGTAAATATGGATGTCACCTGAGTGCAAAACAAATCTATCCATGGGTACAAATAAAGGAACCTGAACCTGAATATGTTTGGTGTGAGGATAACAATGTAGAAGCAGAAAAACACTTAAGGAAAGAAAGCTTTTATTTCCAAAATGTGCAAAAACTTTAGACTGCTACATATGAAATATTATGTACACACAGCCAAAAATATCATTGCTGTGATAGTTACTTTTTTTACAGTCCCTCAAGCACAGACAACGCGTCCCATCAGTCCAACAAGGGTATTGGTCCTGTCCTCCATCTTCTGGATGCTTTGCAGCAAAGCGAAGTTCAGCTGCTCCTCCCTCCTGCTCTGCTCCTGCTGTCCCATCTGACCGTAGTCAAGAAGGAGGTCCATGTTTGTGTCACACTTCTGTTTCCCTGTTTTAAAGTACAAAAATAAGCAATATAAAATAACCACACACTGAAAAATGCAGGAATCGTCAATCCAAGATTGAATGTGTCTATTCAACATCCATTTACTGTTAGTGGCATCACAACATTCAATTCAAGTGTATAATTGGTTTAATTCACTCCCTCCTTTGTGTGACTGGGTCATGATCCATCCAGGTGGATGCCCTCAATTTCCCCTATGGGGATCAATAAAGTACACAAAATCAAAATGATCTGAACATAAATTACCTAATCTGGTCTGATTAGAAGAGCAGGAGGAGGACAAGCTTGGAGCTGGACACCACAGGTCTGGTTGGTTCTCCCTCATCATCCAGCTGTGATAAATCTGTAAATATATATAAAAAAAAAAAAGTGTTTTAGTTTGTGCAGTAAACAACTTAAGCCTTCCATTAAATGTGCAGACATAGAAGACAATTTTATTCAGTATCAATGTTAGCAAAGCTTACATGTCTGATTATGGAATAGAAGAATAGGAATAGATGAAACTTCATTGTACTGTACAGTTGTACAGTACAATGAAACTGTAGGTGCTCCACCAGGCTACTGCGCAATAAAGTAAGAGAAGGATTAGATAAAATACGGCTACACAACATACAATTAAACACGAGTGAAATTTTTTTAAAAAATGGCCTAAGATTATGGAAATATTACCAAAATAGTAAAAAAGACGACGTTACTAGAGTCTGGTAGAAAAATCTCCCATAACATAACGCAAGGCACCCATTCATACACAGTATTCATACCACAAAAACCGTATTTTGCGCTGGATGTCTTTATAAAAAAAAAAAGTATTCTGTAAGATGCTAAGATTTCTGTTCTAGTTTCTCAAACGCGCATTTCTGTATGGCGAGGAGAAACGTTCGTGCTAAAAACAGTTAGCTTGTTGGCATAGCTAACCGAAAATACTATAGTCACAAGAGTGACTAAAAAAAATATCCGCACTTTGGCCATTACATATCAATACAAGCGCATATATATGTATACATATATTGGTTAACGTCTGGCATTTTAAAGACAATACACTTACCAGCGTGTTTTAAGCAGTTTGTTGTCCAGACTAATCCACAGCAGTGATGATGGTCCGGATGGCTGGCCGATCCTCCAAAACAGTTCATCACGAGTGGCCCCCTCCAGCTGATCTTGTACTACTGTTTATGTCCATAGAGCCAAGAAATGTGTCTCCTCTTCACTCTAAAATCTGTTTGGTTTTGGAATCTGTTGCGTGCCCCGCTGTTTGGAAAGCAACATGGCGGTCAGTAATGTTTTGAAGCTGATCAGTTAACCACGCCCATGGCTATGGACGTAACCAACGTAAACTAGTGCTGCCGGTGGCCCAGCTAGGAGTTGGGGCCATGATAGCCCCACTTTTGGGAGCCCGGGACTGGTGCTTTAGTCGGTGGAAAACCAAAGAACTGGTGCTAATGACGCTCTGGCTCCAGTTAAGCACTGGAACCGGTTTGGTGGAAAGAGGCCCGCAGAGAAGCCCAGAATTCCCTCTCCCCGGCCACCTGCTCCAGCTCTTCAGAGAGGAGACCAAGGCGTTCCCAGACCAACTGGGAGAAAATTTATTTTGTGTGTTATCGGTCCTCATTAGAGTTAGCCTTGGTAGTCAAGCCATCTAGCATTAGCTTAGCTGTTGGATCGCAGTCAGTTCTGACCATTATTTTTTTTAAATACATTCTCTCTACTTTCACTACACATCCTTGTTCCTCTATCAAAGGACTGACCATCAGCCATTCTTAGGTGTTATTTTAGCTAATCTGACTATAGTTCATAGCTGCTGTAAGCAGTTGACACTGCACTCTTTCATGATTGATTCTTTGTTTACACGCCTCTGTCCCACAGTGATGCTTTATTTCATTCATTCTTTCAGGCAATTTGACGTTAGCTCTGTGTTCACTACCGGAGCTAAGAGCTAGCCAGCTAACATTTGCAACATGGCGTCAACAACTAACCTCATGAGTGATAAAATAGGGAGCATAGAGTGAACTGGGGTTCATGAGCATTTAAAGAGACATGCGCTCAATTGAGCCATTTGGAAGAAGGCTGTTAAAGTGGAGTTTGCATGTTCTCCCTGTGTCTGCGTGGGTTTACCCTGGGTACTCCGATTCCTCCCACAGGCCAAAAACATGCAAGTTAGGTTAACTGGAGACTCTAAAGTGGCCCGAGGTGTGAATGAAAAAAGGATGGTTCATAGATAATGCTGCATTAATTAAACTCTGAGGTATTTTGATCCAAGCACATCACAGATGTTTCATCAAGACCAGTGGGAACTATGTCGACATGTGGTTAGAGCGTATTAAATGTTGTGGAGAGTGCAAATAACGGAGGCAGACTCATGCAGCAGACGACTTTATTCACTCTCACATCAGTCATACACAGAAAAGGCATTCCCTCAATACACCAGGGTCTCTCCTCTTATATCATCCGCCCGTCTCACATCTGCATGACATCTCGCATCACAATACATTCAACCCTTCTCCCCCCCATCTCCCTCCACTGTCTCCCAACTACTTCTTCCTGCTACTTCACCATAATCTCTCTCATCTCAATACCTATTGTCCTTCTCTGTTTACTCTCTGCATCCAGTCTGAGATGATTAACCCCACGTCTACACCGCCCCCCCACCCCCCCCGGATCTCAGACCGAGTGTCAGTCCTCATGTCCTTTTGGCTTCAGTCTCCTCCCGTATCTGCTGTAACGGGGGTTTTCCGCCTCCGCGGCGCTGCTGTGCCAGTGGGGGGCTCCTGGGGGTGTGTCTGTCTGCGGGTGGGCAATGGCGAGGGGGGGGGGACACATTCGACTTGCCCATGTGGCTGCTCTGATGAATCGTTTACCTGGGGAGTTCTCCATGGGGGTCTTCCACGCCGAGGGGCCTGAGCCAACATCACTTGCTCGTCCGCCACCACAAAGGCGGGCTTAAGTCTGTCTATACATATTTTCTCCCTACGACCCCCCAAGTCTAACAAAAAACGTTTGTCCCCTGTTTCCAGCACTCTGAACGGGCCATCGTAGGGTGGGCGCAACGGGGGGGCGGTGGGCATCGTGCCTGACAAACACGAACGCTGCGTTCTTCAAAGTTTTTGGCACAAAAGCGTGTGGAAAACAGTGGTGGGCCTGGCCCGGCAGCGTGCCTGTATCTGCACTATGCTGCAAACGCCGAGATGGACAGTTGTCTGGCGCGGGATTATCTGGCAAAAATTCCCCGGGGAGCTGAAGTGGCTGAGAAAAAACAAGCTCTGCCGGGGAAGCCTCCAAATCCTCTTTTGGTGCGGAACGCAACCCCAATAAAACCCACGGCAACCGGTCTACCCAATTTTTTTTTTTGTATACTTTATTGATCCCCAGAGGGGAAATTGAGGGCATCCACCTGGATGGATGAAGCAGCCATGGTACGGCGCTATCCCTTAACCATTCACACACACATTCACACCTAGGGCCACTTTAGAGTCTCCAATTAACCTAACCTGCATGTTTTTGGCATGTGGGAGGAAACCGGAGAAATCCCGGAGTAAACCCCCGCAGATACGGGGAGAACATGCAAACTCCACACAGATCACTGTTGGTCAGGGGCTGGGATCGAACCAGGGATCCCATGGCCAAGGGTGAGTTGCTGTGCTGGTGCAGTGCTAACCACTGCTCCACCGCACCGCCCAAATTGCATCCGTCAGCCAAGCCCTGAGCGCTGCTTTCAATGACCTATGGAAACGCTCGCATAACCCATTGGCCTGCGGGTTGTACACGGTTGTGCGATGAATTGCAACACCCAGGCTATGGGCCATCGTGGACCAGAGGTCGGAAACAAACTGCGGGCCCCTACCAGACGTTATGTTCGACGGGATGCCAAAACGTGCCACCCATGTCGTCAAAAAAGCGCGCGCCACATCCGCGGACGTGATTGCCGCCAGCGGGACTGCTTCTGGCCAGCGTGTGGTGCGGTCCACCACTGTCAGAAGGTGTGTGAACCCCTGCGATGGCGGAAGGGGGCCCACGAGGTCCATGTGAACATGGTCGAACCTCTTAGCCGGTATACGAAATGGCTCCAATGGAGCCTTCGTGTGTCTGTGTACGTTGGCTCGTTGGCACGCTATGCAGGCTGCAGCCCAATCTTTCACTTGTTTGCGCAGGCCTGGCCAAACGAACTTCGCTCCCACCATTTTGACTGATGTGCGCACTCCTGGGTGTGCCAGAGCGTGAACTGACTCAAACACTCAGCGGCGCCAAGCAACTGGGATCACCGGGCGCAGGCGTCCTGTGGAGACGTCGCAGATTTGGGGGAGGGGGGGCTGCCATCTTGCAGTACTCTGCTCTCCAGCCTTAACCCTGTTGGTCCAGACTGGAGCACGCACACGTCCACATCGCCAATCTGCTCTGCGGCCATGGCTGTATAATCTATCCCTACGCAGACTGGGGCCACTACTGCGCGCGAGAGGCAGTCCGCCACCACATTCAGTTTACCCGACACATGCTGACTGTCGTAAACTCCGAGGTCGCAGCCAACTGTCTCTGCTGCCGGCCCGACCATGGTTCCGAAACCTTGGCCATCACGAATGTTAGCGGCTTATAGTCCACAAACGCGGTGAAGCTGCGCCCTTCCAGCCAGAACTGGAAGTGGCGTATGGCCAGGTGGACAACCAGCAACTCTGTCAAACGCGCTGTATTTACGCTCACTGTCGCGCAAATACCTGCTGAAAAAAGCGAGCGGCTGCCAAGAACTGGTGACGCATTGCTCCACAACGGCCCCTATGGCCACGTCCGAGGCGTCGGTAGTGAGCGCTATCCGGGCCGCTGGGTCCGGGTGCGCCAACAGTGTGGCGTTTGCCAGGGCTGTTTTAACCTCAGAGAATGCCTGCTCCCGCTCCGGAGTCCATTCGACTCTGTCCGCCAGTTTCCGTTTCTTGAGCGCGGCGTACAATGACTGCATGAGCTGAGCTGCGCGGGGGAGGAACCGGTTATAAAAGTTAACCATCCCCAAAAACTCTTGCAGCGCCCTGACCATCTGAAGCCGGGGAAAATTCGCCACGGCGTGCACCTTGTCAGGCAAGGGTATTGCTCCCTCCGGTGAGACGCGGTGCCCCAAAAAGTCAATCCCCGTCACGCCAAACTGGCATTTCGCCGGGTTGATTATTGACCCGTGCTCTTCCAACCTCTGGAAAACTGTCCTGAGGTGGGTTACGTGTTCGTCCTCGGACGCGCTGGCCACCAGGATATCATCCAGGTAGACAAACACAAACAGTAGATCGCGCAACACCGCATCCATCATGCGTTGGAATGTCTGTGCCGCGCCTTTTAATCCGAAGGGCATGCGTAAAAACTCAAACAAGCCAAACGGATTTACTACTGCTGTTTTGGGTATGTCCTCCGCGCGCACTGGGACCTGGTGGTAACCACGGACCAGGTCTATTTTAGAAAAAATGCATGCTCCGGCGAGGTGAACGGAAAAATCCTGAATATGGGGAATCGGGTAGCAGTCGTGTGCTGTGGCATTATTCAACCTGCGGAAATCTCCGCACGGTCGCCACAATCCCTCAGCCTTGGGGACCATGTGTAGCGGGGATGCCCATGGGCTGTTTGAGCGCCTGATGATGCCCAACCTTTCCAAGTTGGCAAACTCCTCACGCGCTATGGCCAGTTTAGCTGCGTCCAGGCGTGGACGCAGGTCGAGGTCGTGCGAAAACGGGCGGCCCCGTGGTGGTGATAGTGTTCCACCCCATGTTTAGTGCTGGCCGCCGAAAACGTCGGGACCGTGAGTGCTGGGAACTGAGTGAGCAGTGTGTGGAACTTACCGCCTGGAGCTGTGACGTTGGCTAGCGTTGTTGGCCCGGCCCCTCGAGCTGTACAGGGGAGAGAATCAAAAGACACTGCATTTTCCAGGCGTCTGTTAGCAACATCGACTAGCAACCCGTGTGCACACAGAAAATCAGCTCCCAGGATTGGGAAACTCAATGCCGCTATGACAAAAGTCCACTCGTACATACGGCCATGTAGGGATAAAGTCAGTGTCCTCTCACCAAAAGTCTTAATGTCCGAGCCGTTTACGGCTACCAGCTGGGGGCCGCTAGCTCCCGCTAGCCGGTCGGCGTAGGATGGCAGGATGAGGCTCTTTTGGGAGCCAGTGTCTACGAGGAACCGTCTCCCCAAGCGCGAGTCCGTCACGTACAGCAGCTTGTTTCCTTCACCGGCGGTCGCAGCTGCTACCAACTGCCGGCCTTGGCGTTTCCTGAACGCTTGAATTGGCACGGTGGCACACATCTGCGTGCATTCTCTCCAAAGCGGCGGTGGTAGAAGCAGAGCGTGTCTCTCTGGCGCTCCCTGGCCCCCGCTGCCACTACCGTCGCCGGCTCCTCGCCTCCGCAGGGTCGTCTTGCTGGGTTCCGACGCCGCTGCGTTCACTGTGAGGGCTCTGGTGGTGAGGATGATCCGATCTGCCTCCTGGGCTAGCACACGGTAGTCACGCGTGGCCAGTAACGGCGAATTGGAAAGAACTGCTCTCGCCTCTGTTGGGAGGTTCCGGAGGAAAAGGTGGGCAAACAGAAAATGCCCGTCGTCCGTGCCCATCAGCGCCAACATCTTCATCAGTTCGACCGCCAACCCATCTCCTAACTCAAAGCGCCTCAGGAGCGTCTCTGCTCTCTCACAGTCCGAGAGTGTGTAGCGCCGGGTCAGCGCGGCCTTTAGAGCCCCGTATTTGTCGTGGGCTGGAGGCTGTTGGAGCAGGCTTGCTACTTGCTGAGACGTGAGAGCGTCCAGCGCTGCGACCACATAGTAATATCTGGTGTTGTCTGCCGTTATTCTCTGGAGGGCGAACTGAGCCTCGGTGTGGTGGAACCAAGACCGCGGGCCGTGCAGCCAAAAGTCCGGTATTTTGACCGAAACAGCACACGCGTTGCTGGGGCTTTCCGTCCGGGCCGCCTCTGGGATGCTTGTCGCATTGCTGGGGGTTCCTGTCGGGGCCAACTCCGGGGTTCTTGCCCCGTGTTCCATAATTCGTCAAGGGGTCACCAGTGTGGAGAGTGCAAATAATGGAGGCAGATTTATGCAGCAGACGACTTTATTCACTCTCACATCAGTCATACACAGAAAAGGCATTCCCTCAATACACCAGGGTCTTTCCTCTTATATCATCCGCCCGTCTCACATCTGCATGACATCTCGCATCACAATACATTCAACCCTTCTCCCCCCCATCTCCCCCCACTGTCTCCCAACTACTTCCTCCTGCTACCTCACCATAATCTCTCTCATCTCAATACCTATTGTCCTTCTCTGTTTACCCTCTGCATCCAGTCTGAGATGATTAACCCCACGTCTACAATGTCTCCTTTAACAAGATAATGCTACTTATGTTTCCTCACCAACTTTCCCGAAGGCGTCAGCCACTCTCCTCTCTTCACGACACCAAAGGAGCCGTCCCCAAGCTTCTCAAACAGTGTCAGGTCCTTCTCTGGGATGAGGCAGGTCAGAGCCTGCTGTTGCTGCCCATCAGAGAGACCACCACCACAGTTGGTGGTTATCACTCCCTCCTCCAGGCCCAGGGGAGGCGTGGGTGAAAGCTTGCGAAATGAGGAAGCCGGCTGGCCCTGCTGGGGGTAGTCTCCTCCATCTGGACGTTTACCGCTGAACACCTGAAGAGGAACAGGCGAGAAGGTAAAAATAAACTGTAAACTTCAAGGTGTTCTACTTCCTCCATTCCTGTCACAAATGTACAAGTCTGTATGCAGTGTTTGGTGAGCGTGCTGCTGGAACACGCGCGCGCGCGCACACACACACAATTGAGAACTGTGACTGTCTATGATTTGAACATGTTCTCACTGTGTGCACATGTTGAAAAGTGAATGCACAAGACAAGTTGTGCAACTGGTACAAAAACAAAAACTCACATGTGCTGTCATGAGCAGCACACAAGTGCACATGCAAACACTTATAAGAGGGAAATTTCCTGCCTCTTGGCTTAAGTACTGACAGCACAGCAGGAGTGACTGAGCAGATAGGAAGCAGTCATTAACAAACACTATTAGATTAAGTGGTCTGGATGTTCCTGTGTGCCTGTGTGTGTGTCCCCTATACTCTATCTGAAAGCAGACACTGTGTGCACTGTTTGGAGCCCGTTAAGGGAAACCTTTGTTGAGAGATTCTGAATTACACTGTTTACCAACATAGGAATGCATACAAACCTGTGGGGATATAAGTGAAGATAATTTCAAACCTGTAACACATCACTTAGGAGAATACAACTTCTACATTTAACAGAAATGTTTTTTTTAACCAATTCAACCATTCTCATTAACAAACTCAGAGTTGTCAAATTTATAAAGTAGTTTTAAAGAGCCACTATTAGGCTTTTTGAGGATTCCCCTCTATTTTATTGGGTTATATAGCATTTTTGTGACTGCAAACTCAAACAACTGAAAGTCTGCCTACACAGGAGTTCTCTTCTCCCACAGAAACTAAGACTACAGAGCTCTCGGAAACGCCTCGGTTGGATTGGCTGTTTTCTTCTAAGCGGTCATCAAGTCATTACTTAAGAGACCTGATGCAGACCTGTCTACTGGCTAGTCTGGTACGCCCTCGGAGGAGGACAGGAAGTTTCCCACTGAGCCTCCGAACTCATATAGCTACAGTGCAGCTAGTGAGTTAGCTAGTGGCCCAACTGTGTTTTTTAACCCCTTAGCATTCCAGCCAATTTCCATAAATTTAGCATGGATTTCTCCGGTTTCCTCCCACATGCCAAAAACATGCAGGTTAGGTTAACTGGAGACTCTAAAGTGGCCCTAGGTGTGAATGTGCGTGTGAATGGTTAAGGGATAGCGCCGTACCATGGCTGCTTCATCCATCCAGGTGGTGGATGACCCTCAATTTCCCCTCTGGGGATCAATAAAGTATACTAAATCTAAAAAAAAAAAAAAAAAAAAAAATAAATCAAACTTTATTGTCATATTGCTGTACATACAACTGTAGCGCAGGCAAGATGAAATTGCGTTTCTCTCGGCATCCATATAAATAGAAGCAGCATGATATAAGACACACTCACACATATCTTCACCCCCCCATCCATTCACACATCCCTGAGACATACTTGGGAAAAACTAAGTAACTATAATATACAAATAATATACATAATGTCCATAGGTGCAGTAGTGTGTATGAGAGATTCTGGGTCAACTGTTCAGCATCCTGACAGCTTGTGGAAGGAAGCTGTTGATCAGTCTCGTGGTTCTGCCTCTGACGCTCCGGAATCGTTTACCAGATGGAAGAAGTTCAAAGTGTTTATGTAGAGGGTGAGAACGGTCCTTGACAATGTTCAGTGCCCTGCTCCTACAACGGTTCTGAAAAAATTCTTGGACAGAGGGGAGGGAGACTCCAATTACCCTCTCAGCTCCCTTGACTATCCTCTGCAGGGGTTTTTTGTCTGACATACTGCAGCTGGAGTACCATGTAGCAATGCAGTACGTCAGAACACTCTCCACCACACCTCTGTAGAAGGTCCTGAGGATGCAGATGGGGAGAGAGGCCTGTTTGAGTTTCCTCAAGAAGTGCAGTCTCTGCTGAGCCCGATTCCTGATCCCCAAGGAATTCTTGCTCCAGGTCAGGTCCTGCGAGATCTGCATTCCGAGGAACTTGATGTTCTCCACTCTCTCCACTAAACGGCCGCTGATGCTGAGGGGGACGTGTTCAGGCTGTGACCGTCGTAAGTCGATAATCATCTCCTTCGTTTTGTCCACGTTGAGCACTAGATTGTTCTCCCTGCACCATTCCTCCAGGTCTCTCACTTCTTCCCTGTACATTGATTCCTCATCCCTCTAAATAAGTCCCACCACTGTGGTGTCGTCTGCAAACTTAATAATCTGGTTCCCCTCGTGTCTGGATACACAGTCATGTGTTAGAAGTGTAAACAACAGTGGACTGAGTACGCAGCCTTGAGGGGATCCAGTGCTCAGCGTGACAGAGTTGGAGATGTTGTTTCCAACCCGGACAGACTGAGGTCTCTCAGTCAGGAAATCCAGGATCCAGAGACATGTGGCGGTGTTCAGACCAAGAAGGAGTAATTTCTCCATCAGTCTCTGGGGAATAATGGTGTTGAATGCTGAACTGAAATCAATGTACAGGAGTCTGGCGTAGGTGTCTTTCAGGTCCAGGTGGGTGATGACAGAGTGTAGGGTGGTGACTATAGCATCCTCCGTGGAGCGGTTTGAACGATATGCAAACTGGAGCGGGTCGTGTGACGCAGGGACGCAGGCTGTAATGTGTGGTTTGACAAGCCGTTCAAAACACTTCATCACAATTGGTGTCAGTGCAACAGGACGATAGTCATTCAAACAGGACACAACTGGTTTCTTTGCCACCGGTACAATGATAGAGGTTTTGAAGCATCTGGGAACAATGGCCTGACTCAGGGAGATGTTATAAATGTCAGTCAGGACATCCGCCAACTCGCTCGCGCAGTCTCGGAGTACACGTCCCGGGATGTTGTCTGGACCTGCAGCTTTACGTGGGTTGACTCTGGTTAGGGTCCTCTGTGTGTCCGCTGTGTTGATGGTAAAAGCTGGTCCGACCGATGGTGGGGGTGGGCCAGCCCTCCCTCTGGTTGTTGGGTTAGATGCTTCAAAACGTGCAAAGAAGTCATTGAGCCTGTCTGGAAGTGAAGCGTCGTCATCATCGACCCCCTGCCTAGACTTATAGCCCGTCAGTGTCCGAACTCCCTGCCACATCTGCTTGGTGTTCCTAGTGTCACAGAGGTGTCCCTGGATTTTCTCCGCATAGGCGCGCTTCGCCGCCTTAATTCCCTTTGAGAGCACAGACCGGGCTGAGCGGAGAGGGATCCTGTCCTCCGCTCTGAAGGCTGCATCTCTGGCTGTAAGCAGCGAGCGCACCTCTGCAGTCATCCAGGGCTTATGGTTACCCCGCATAGTGATGGTCTTCACTGTAGTGACATCCTCTGTGCACGTCGCGATGTAGCTGGTGACCGTTTCACTATACTCCTCCACATCTGTCTTGTCTTCCTGGGAGGCTGCTATTTTGAAAACCTCCCAGTCTGTGTGCAGAAAACAGTCTTTCAGTGCAGAGGTTGCACTCTCTGGCCAAATCCTGATTTGTTTCACTGCCAGCCTGCTGCGCTTCAATAAAGGTTTGTAGACAGGCACCAGCATCACGGATAGGTGGTCAGAAAGGCCGAGGTGGGGGCGGGGTATAGCCTTATATGCATCTGTGTTTGTATACACTAAGTCCAACATATTCTCTCCTCTGGTCTTAAAGTCTACACATTGTTTAAACTTAGGGAGCACAGTCTTTAAGCTGGTGTGGTTAAAATCCCCCGCAACCACCACAAAACTGTCCGGATATGAAGTTTGGATTTCACTAATCGCATCGTGCAGTTCCCCGAGTGCCTTCTTAGCATCAGCGTTAGCGTTAGCGCTCGGCGCTATGTAAACAGCCGCTACAAACACGTTGCTGAATTCCCTCGGCAAATAATATGGCCGACAAGTTACAATAACGAACTCCGCCAACGGAGAGCAGTGTTTAGACACTAATGTGGCATTAACGCACCAGTTCTTGTTAACATAGATGCATAGCCCCCCCCCCCCCCCCCCCGGCTCTTACCGGAGCTCGCCGTTACTCTGTCGGCACGGAACATCGCCATATCTTCCAGCTGAATGGCCTCGTCAGGGATGTTGTCGTGGAGCCATGTCTCCGTGAACACAAGCACACAGCAGTCTCTCCACTCTCTCTGGGTTTCTCTCACCAGACGCAGCTCGTCCAGCTTGTTGTCGAGGGAGCGTTTGTTAGAGAGAAGAAGCGACGGTACAGCTGGTCTGGAGGGGTTAGCCTTTAGCTTAGCATGGATCCTGGCCCTTTTTCCACGCTTTTGTCTGCGTTCACACCATCTGCGCTTCCTCCTCTCTCGGGTAGCTTCCAGCGGGGACTCCGCCAGAATTCCATGCTGGCGGAGAATGTCCAAATCACAACAGAGCGCCGCGATTCTTGCAGCGTGCAGTACCTTGATGTTTAATAAGGTAATATGCAAAGAAAATAAAATTCTTTCTTCACTGAATGGCAGTAGAAAACTTAATGTCCCCCCCCCCCCAGTGGAACACTGGAATTTTAAGAGGTTAAATTTGCAACTTTTTTTCTCCTCAATTTGCAATTTTTTTTTTTTTTTTTACTTTTTTCTCCAATATTTGCAACCTTTTCTTATACATTTGTAACCACCTCCTCGATTAGCAGCAGTTAGCTGCTGTTAGCAGAGTTAGTTCTTCACTCATTCAGTGTTGTTTCTGTGCTTACTACACCCCAGAAACTGGTCATATGCAATCAACCACTGAAACCACACACTTCTCTCTCCAATCATGCTTTATTTGGGCTTTTAAACTCTAACATTTAGCCAGTATTTGATACTTAGTGCAACAACAGAAGCTAAAAGCTAACGTTAGCCTCAAACATGGGGTAGCCATCAAAACATCAACCTCAGATAAATGAGGAAAGAGGGAGGGTCTGGTGACCTTGGGCTCCTTAGCATTTAAAGCTATACACTACAAAACAGCCCGTTTTGAGAAGAGCTCCTTCCCTGTGTGCAAAATGGTACTGCAGTGATTTAACCCTGAGGTGCTTTGAGAAAGCAAAGCATGTCAGAGATTTCATTAACATGTCTGGGAACTGTGTCAACATGTGGAAAAAATGCATAATAGAGGCTCTTCAGGTGAATGAAACAAATTATTGGCCCGTGCACAAAGACTAGCACCAAGAGATTATGTCATCAGCAAAAAGGACGTGTCATTGAATCTTCACACATATTTGGCTACTTAGATATAAACAGTAGCAAGAAGTATGGTGTGTGGTTTCACTGGACCAGACATGACATAATGCTGCAGACCTTTTTAAAAAAAAACAAAAAAAAAACACAGCACCTCTCTGCTGTCATGGTGTGGTAAGCTGGTTTCAAATGGGAGGATTGACATTCGAAAGATTCTGACTATGACAGAACTGCATGCACCCACTTTGTCACTGACACATAGATGCAGACTTGGACAGACCACGCCGTATTTACAGAAACGTCTCATTAAGGCTCCCTTAAAGAGACAGATATCATGGTATGGCAGCTAAGTATTCACTTTCTGTGAATAAAGGCTGAAAGAGGAAGTAAAAGAAGAAAAAACTGAAAGGTATCTCATACATTATGCAGAAGGAATCAAAGAATGAGCAGCAGCAGAGGAAAACTAAGGAGAAACTGGCAGTACGGTGATAGAGTGCGTGTGTGTGTGTGTGTGTGTGTGTGTGTGTGTGTGTGTGTGTGTGTGTGTGTGTGGTCGTGGTGGTTCTTCCGTCTATAATTACACCTGTCTGTTTCCGCCTCTGGCAGTACCCTCGGATACAGAAATCTGCTTCCTCAGCCAGTTATATGGGGAGGTGGGAGAGGAACAGTTTGGCTTTTAGACAGTGAAGCCAGTGGTCTTAACTTTTTATGATATCACGACCATGCCCCCACAGGCTATTCAAATTGCTATAGGATGATAACCAATTTATTTTCAAATTAAAACTAAAATATTCTACACGCTGAAGCTTCAAGAAATTACAGCCCAATATTCATCACACATCACCCAAATTAAGTTAAAAAACAGATCCTGTCACATGAACGTCACCTTCACCTGGCTGTAACACTTTGTTCAAAGGTTGGTAGACAATCTGGCTTGGTAAAGGTAAAGCAAGGTAAAGCCAGCTTTATTGTCATTCAATCCATACAGCCAATCATGTACAGTACAACGAAATAACATTTCTCTTATCTACAATGTTCATCACATCTTGAATCAGAGGGGTCGCTGCCATGCAAGGCGCCACAACAAATTTCTCTCCTCCGTTCCATTATTGTTGGGCACCAAGCTGGACGGCAGGAAGTTCCACTTTTATATGGTCTTTGGCATGACCCGGCCGGGATTTGAACCCCGGCCTCCCGGGTGTGGGGCGGATGCCTCCGGTAAACAGAAAGCTAGCGGACATGGCTAGAACATATAGAAAATAAACACGGGGGGGGGGGGGGGCTAAAAAGTTCATAGTGGTCAAATTTGGCCAAATGTGGTTTATTTTTCAACATAGTCTTCCCTTCGGTTCACACACTTCTTCCATCGGTGTTGCAGCGCTTGGATCTCTGCGATTGAAAATTAAACCACATTTGGTCAAACTTGACCACTATGAACTTTTCACCCCCACCCCCGCTAATACACAGATGTCAGGAAGCTAGCCTAGTGGAGTCCTTTCTCTCAGGTTGCACCCGACAAACCAAGTGGGAGGTCGGTCAGAAATCCCAGCTGTGGCCGCTCACTGTTAACTGTGCTCTAATGTTAACTGTGACCAGTTAGCATTAGAAGCCCAATATACCTGCAATTCACGTCCAAAATATAACGATATAAGTCAGAATTTTAAAAAAGACAAAAAAACCAATCTATGCAAGAATGATGTGAGATATGATGCCGAGTGTGGATTATTCAACAAGCTGGGACAACAGATGTCTGGTGTCTAGAGAGCCTAAAAACAGCAGTATAACAGCAAAATTACAACTACAATCTGACCTGACAACATCAGGATTAAGAAGGTTTTTTTCCTTATAAATTTGCAGCTTTTTAATTATAAATCTTACCTTTTTCTCATAAAATTGCTACTTTTTCTGGTATTTTTTAAAATTATTTGCATAAAGTTAGTCTTTTTTTCTTGTGAAATAGTATGGGTGATTTCCTCATTACACTATTTTTTTTTTCAAAATTTGTTATATTTTTGGCATAAATATGTATTGGTTTTTTTCCCCTAAAGTTGGCATATTTTTCTTTGGAAATGTAATACCCTTTTCAAGTAAAACTTGTAACATTTTTCCCAATAATCTGCTTTTCTCATATGATTTTCTTATCTGATTGTTACCTTTTGAAGGTAACAATTGGATATGCTGTCTTTTTCATATAAATTTGCAACTTTTCTAATAAAATTGTATCTTTTTCTGGCAAATTTGTGACTTTTTTCTTGGCAATTTGTGGGTTTTTGTGTAATAAAATTGCAACATTTTCCCTAAATTTGAAGTATTTTTGGCACAAATTTTCAGCTGTTCTCATAAATATAATTTTCTTTGTAAATTTATTAATTTTTCATGGGTAAAACTGCAGCATTTCTTACATACAGCATACACGGGCAGCTCGGTGGAGCAGTAGTTAGCACTGTGGCTAGCACTGTGACAGCACAGTAAGAAGGTCACGGGTTCAATCCCACCCCCGGACCATTGGTGACCCTTCTGTGTGGAGTTCGCATGTTCTCCCCGTGTCTGCGTGGGTTTACCCCAGATACTCCGGTTTCCTCCCACAGGCCAAAAACATGCAAGTTAGGTTAATTGGAGACTCTATAAAGTGGCCCTGTGTGTGAATGGTGAAGGGATTGGCGCTGCATCGTGGCCGCCTCATCCATCCAGGGGGATGCCCTGTAATTTCCCTCTGGGATTAATAAAGAATGCCAAAATATATATGTATATATATTTTTATTACATTTTTCTCATAAAATGCCAACTTTTTCCAATAAATTTGTGATTTTTTTTCCAGAAATTTTGTGACTTTTTTCTTGCAAATTTGTGGGTGTTTGCCTAAAAAAAAAAAAAAAAATCACAAAAAACATTTCCCAAAATTGTGAGATTTTTTTTGCAAAAATTTTCAGATTTTTTTTTTTAATTTTCTGCTTTTTAGGATATTTTTTCTCATGAATGTGCAACTTTTTTTTTTAACCTGTAAATGTATTGCTTCTTAGAAATTTATGAATTTTGTTTCTCAAGGGCTCAGGGAGCTAGGGTAAAGAGTCAAAGGTTCAAAGATTTATATTTGTCAATACTTCTATACGTACAGGACATACAGGAGAACTGAAGTGCCGTTTCTCTCTCTTAGTGGTGTGCGCAATATATAAGACAAGAAGGAGTAAGGATGAAAAACAACAACAGTCTAGGTACAGTAATGCTACCCATAGTGCAAATGAAGATAAAACCCAGCAATCCTATATACAGAAAAAGTGGAGCCGTAATACCCATAATTGGAAGTTCAATGCGGTAATGTAGGTGCAGACAGTGACAGATTGCACTGCACATGATCAATATTTCAATAACAGACAGACAGCAGCGGGTATGGCATTTGTGCAAATGGTTGCAGTAAGGTGCAGAGACATACAACAGCAGATGTAAGTACTGCTGGTGTGCCAAGTCTTTCTGTGCAAACAGCTGAGGTAGTTATTGTGTGGGTGAGTGTATTACGGTCCAGGGGTGGGGGGAAAGTGGGCAGAGCCACACATGGCCCTAGAGCCGCAGGTTGCAGACCCCTGCTCTAGCGGATGTATCAGATGATAAAGGAGGCAGCTCTGTATCAGGTCTGTTAAAGGGACACGTGTAGAGGACCTCCGGTCTGGACGCCATGGTGATAGCAGCTTAACGCTGAAGCTCCCAGACCTAATCCAGGAAAACATCTTGAAAATCAGACTTAACGGATTTTTGGAAGAGTAAAAATCAAAAGACAAAATCATCATGCCTAAAGGAAAACTGAAGAAATTGGCATTTCCCAGGCCAGGACACGCAGCGGCCGAAGAATCTGAACTGGAGGATTTCCGTTCAGAAGACGAGGAGCTGAACGTAGCTAACAAGAAGGTTAGCTTTAAAACGTTATTTGAAGAATTACGACGATTTCGCCGAGAGGTTTGGGCCGAATTTCGTGAATTCAGAGATGAATTAAAAAGGACAAACAGCAGAGTGGACCAGGCCGAGAACCGAATCTTGGAAGCTGAAGAAAGAATAAAAGTGCTTGAAGATTCCGTACTGGATCTACACAAAAGACAGTCAAGATTAGAAGCTAAGCTAACCGACCAAGAAGGAAGGCTGAGAAGAGACAACATTAGAACTCACGGTCTGAAAGAAGGAGCCGAAGATGGTTTCAACACAATGGCGGATTGTGTGGAATCTTTACTGAGAGAGAAATTGGATATCCCCCAAACCACTGATTTGAAGATAGAAAAGGCCCATCGTACATTAGCCGCTAAGCCAGCGGCAGAAACGCCCCCACGTTCGGTGGTGGTGAGATTCTCCAATTTCAAAATAAGAGGTTGTAAGACGGGCTTGGCAGAAAAAAGGATTTATGCACCAAGAGAGAAAAGTCTTCGTGGAACACGATTACGCCCCGGAGGTTCTTAAAAAGCGCCGGGAATACAACGACGCTAAAAAGGTGCTACGAGAGAAAAAACTGCGCTTTCAGACACCATTTCCTGCGAAGTTAAGGGTCTTCTACGGTGAAGAGACATGTCTCTATAATTCGGCGGAAGAAGCAACAATTGACATGGCGAGAAGAGGGCTCCCGGTAACGGTGTTTAAACCCGCAGCAGACCAGAGCGATAGAATCAAGGCTCAAACGTGGTCCACACAGAGACCTTCAAAATCCACGGGCCAGCAACGGGAAACCCAGCGCCAGAGCTACATGGATAAGCTTGCCGTTTTCAGGAGGGAATAGCGACCTTTTTTTTTTTTTTTTTTTTTTCTTAGTCATTCTGCACATCCAACCCCCCTCCTACAAGGTAACAAACATTAAAGGAGATCCATAATCAGCATGTGGTAAAACATTTCATGGATCAGTCATAGTATTAAAATCAAATAAGTCTTTTTAATTAAAAAAAAAAAAAACTTGTTAAAATAGAAATGTGACAATGATCCACATGTTCTCCCCACACTAACAAATACTGTATTTGCGTGAATGTTTGCTGTGATGGGGGTGGGAGGGTGCACACAATTTCATAGGGTATAGGCACTAAAAAAAAAAAAAAAAAAAAATCATTACAAGTTCGGATTGGGATCTGAAATTCACGTTAAAAACATGGGACGACTTCCGGTCTGGACGCCATGGCAACTGCAGTTTAACACTGAAGCTCTCAGACCCAATCCAAGATAACACCTTGAAAATCAAACTTAACGGATTTTTGGAGGAGTGAAAATCAAAAGACAAAATCATCATGTCTAAAGGAAAACAGAAGAAACTGAAATTCTCCAGGCCAGGACACGTATCGGCCGGAGAATCTGAACTGGAAGATCTCCGTTCAGAAGACGAGGAACTGGTGGTAGCTAACAAAAAGGTTAGCCTGAAATCCCTATTTGAAGAGCTACGACGATTTCGCCGAGAGGTTACGGCCGAATTTCGGGAATTCAGAGACGAATTGAAAAGGACAAACAGCAGAGTGGACCAGGCCGAGAACCGAATCTTGGAAGCAGAGGAACGAATAAAAGTGCTCGAAGATTCTGTGCTGGACCTATGCAAAAGACAAGCATCTATAGAGGCTAAGCTAGCCAACCAAGAAGGAAGACAGAGAAGAGACAATATAAGAATCCATGGTCTGATAGAAGGAGCCGAAAACGGTTTTAACTCAATGGCAGAATGCGTGGAATCTTTACTAAGAGAGAAATTGGATATTCCACAAACCACCGACTTAAACATAGAAAAGGCACATCGTTCATTAGCCGCTAGGCCAGCGGCGAAAGCGCCCCCACGTTCGGTGTTGGTAAGATTTTCCAATTTCAAAATAAAACAAGAGGTTGTCAGACTGGCTTGGCAGAAAAAAGGATTTATGCACCAGGAGAGAAAAGTCTTCGTGGAACACGATTACGCCCCGGAGGTCCTTAAAAAGCGCAGGGAATACAATGACGCGAAAAAGGTGTTAAGAGAGAAGAAACTGCGCTTTCAGACGCCATTTCCTGCGAAGTTAAGGGTCTTCTACGGCGAAGAAACATGTCTCTATAATTCGGCAGAAGAAGCAACAGCTGACATGGCGAGAAGAGGGCTCCCGGTAACGGTATTTAAACCCGCAGCAGACCCAAGTGAGAAGATCAAAACGCAAACATGGACAACACAAAGACCTTCAAAATCCACGGGCCAGCAACGGGAAACCCAGCGCCAGAGCGTCGCGGATAAACTGTCCGTTTTCAGGTTGGAATAGCGACCTTTTTTTTTTTTTTTTTTCTTGAATCAATCTGCACATCCAACCCCCCTCATACAAGGTAACAAACATTAAAGGAGATGCGTATTCAGCATGTGGTAAAACATTTCATGGAACAGTCATAATATTTGAAACAAATAAGTCTTTTTAATAAAAAAAAACAAAAAAAACTTGTTAAAATAGAAATGTGACAATAATCCACATGTTCTTCTCACACTAACAAATACTGTTTTTGCGTGAATGTTTGATGCGATGGGGGTGGGAGGGTGCACACAATTTCACAGGGTATAGGGATAAAAGGAAAAAAAAAATCATTACAAGTTTGGATTGGGTTCTGAAACTGACGTTAAAAGCATGGGACAACTTACAGGGGTAAGAGAGGGCCCTCAACACGTAACAGAGTTTGAGGAATTTCCCTCAGAGCCTTCACTCCATCAAGGCTCTTACAGGGTCTTTAAAAAGACCTCAGCTCAGGAAGTTCTTTTGACAGCTTTTTGTTTTAAAGTTTTATACACTATGTTCTTAATGTTTTTCTTGTTTTTAATGTTCTTTCAGTTTCTGAGTAGCACAAAAGAGGGCCACCACACAGTTATACTAAACAAAACAACACAATGGAGAAACAGGGTGTAACCAAAATAATTTCATATAATGTAAAAGGAATCCTGAATCCAGTTAAAAGATCCAAGATTCTAGGCAAAATGAAAAAAGACAAAGCAGGAATAATATTTTTACAAGAAACTCACCTAACAGACGTGGAACACAATAAACTCAGTAGACAAGGGTTTAAAATGATCTCTTCATCTTCATATAAGTCAGGGAGGAGGAGGGGAGTAGCGACATTGATATCAACCAAAATTACATTTGAAAAAAAATCAGAACACAAAGATAAAGAAGGGAGATACAGTTTGGTAACTGGGCGGCTAGAGGGAGAAGATATCACCCTGCTGAATGTGTATGCTCCCCCAGGGGCTAACTGGAAATTTTATAAAAATGTATTTGACCTAATGATAACTAAAGCTCAAGGTTTAGTGATATGTGGTGGGGACTTCAATCTTAGACTGAATCCATACTGGGATGCTTCTGGTAATTCTTCACATCAAAATAACACCCAAAGCAGGAAGACTCGGATGCTACTAAAAGAAATGGGAATCTGTGATGTGTGGAGGGAACTCAACCCCAGTGTAAAAGACTATACATTTTACTCAACTCCACATTCATCTTACTCAAGGATTGACTATTTTTTTATGTTTAATAGAGACATTGGAAGAGTAGAAACATGTAAAATAGGACTGATGGATCTCTCTGACCACAGTCCGATCTACATGGACTTAAATATCCAAAAATACACAAATAATACATTTTCTTGGAGGTTAAATTCAAATGTCCTGAAAGGACCATTGAAAGATGAATTGGAATCAGATATTCTCAGATATTTGGAAGAAAACGATAATGGAGAAGTATCCCTTTTAATACTGTGGGATGCATGCAAAGCTGTAATAAGAGGAAAGATTATTGCAAAACTGGCAACCCAAAAGAAACTAAGACAAGAAAAACTATCCACATTAGAGTCAGAACTTAGGAACCTAGAAAAAGAACACAAAGGCAACACTCATTCTACTGACTCGCTCAAGATTAAGGAAATTAAAAACCAAATAAATGAGATCTACACAATAGAAATCCAGAAGAAACTTACATTTTTGAAACAAAAATACTATGAAGCAGGCAGTAAATCGGCAAAATTGCTAGCCTATAAATTGAGGAAACATCAAACAGAAAGAGCAATCTACAAAATCAGAGACCCAGTATCAAAGGAAATAAAATTCAGAATTCAGGATATTCTTAAAAGCTTCGAGAATTACCATAAGAACTTATACTCCCACAAAAAACATAAAAACGCATCCGAGGCATTCCTAAACACATTAAACCTTCCCCAGCTTACGGAGTCACAAAATAAAACACTACTGTCAGAAATACATCCTAAAGAATTGGAAAAAGCAATTATGAAACTTAAAGCTAACAAATCCCCAGGAGCTGATGGCTATACAGCAGAGTGGTACAAAACCTTTAAACAGCAACTATCTCCTCTCCTCCTGAAAACATTTAATTATGTCCTCCACACAGGGGAAATCCCCCCCTCCTGGAGAGAAGGGGTCATTGCAGTTATACCTAAACCTGAAAAGGATAAACAAGAGTGCTCCAACTACAGACCAATCAGTGTACTAAATCAGGACTATAAGCTTTTTACCATTATCCTTGCCAAAAGGTTAGAAAATATACTGACAGACCTAATTCATTTAGACCAAACAGGTTTTATAAGACAAAGACAGACACAAGACAACATTCGACGCACTTTACACATAATTCATCATATAAAAAAATATAACTTAAATGCAGTCATATTGGGATTAGATGCTGAAAAAGCATTCGATTCGGTTGACTGGTCTTTTCTATATAGAATCTTATCCAGTTTCAATTTTCATAACTTCATTAGAACTATACAGGCATTATATAAAAAACCAACAGCTAAAATAAGGATTAACGGTAATTTATCATCCTTTTGAACTGGAAAGAGGATGTCGTCAGGGCTTCCCCCTGTCTCCACTGCTCTTTGCAATCTTCATAGAACCTCTGAGCCAATGGATAAGACAAAATCAAAAAATTCAAGGTATTACACTTGGTCAGAAGGAACATAAAATAGCACTCTTTGCTGATGACATTTTAATATACCTAGGGCAGCCGGACACTTCTTTACCAGAACTAACCTCAGTTTTTTCAGAGTATGGAGATTTATCGGGGTACAAATTAAACATGCATAAACCCCAAATTTTAACATTCAACTATGACCCAAATCATTATTCACTAAGCAAACTCAAAACTAACTGGGAGTCGGAATCTATGAAATATCTGGGGGTCAATATCCCGAAACAACTCAACAAAATTATATCACTAAACTATGATCCACTGGTGACAAAAATAAAATCTGACCTAGCAAGATGGAATATGATACCATTCTTGGGTACTGCACAAAGAATTGAAGCAGTCAAAATGAATATACTTCCACGTCTTCTATACCTTTTCCAAACAATACCGGTAGAACCTCCCAAAAAAACATGGCAGGAGCTGGACAGAAGGATCTCAAGATTCATATGGCAGGGCAAGAGACCTAGAATCAGATATAGAACCCTACAGCTAAACAAAGACAAAGGTGGGCTCACGCTGCCAAATATCAGGGACTACTTTAAAGCCGCACAAATTAAAACTTTAGTAGAGATATGTAACCCAGTCTACACTGCACAATAGAAGGAGATCGAATGCCAAACAACAAGTGACATCCCCCTACAGGCGATAATAGGGAACAATGTCTTACCTAAGCTTTTGAATAACACTAACCCGTGGATAGAGACCCCGCTAAAAATTTGGTTTAAGATAGTCAGAGAGAATCAAACTAAAGAGCCCTATCGACTTCTGCAATGGACTGCCTATGATCAAGACTTTACTCCTAATAAAACAGACACCAGATTTAAAAAGTGGAAGGAGAAAGGGCTGATAAAATATTACGATTTTTTTAAAGGGCAAATCTTAAGAAGTTTTGAAGATTTGAAAAAACAAGGCCTAATAAATCAAGACCTTTACAGGTTCTTCCAGCTTAGACACCACATAAACATCCATCCATCCATCTTCTACCGCTTTTCCGGAGGTCCGGGTCGCGGAGGCAGCAGCCCAAGCAGAGAAGCCCAGACCTCCCTCTCCCCAGCCACCTGCTCCAGCTCTTCAGAGGGGACACCAAGGCGTTCCCGGATCGTGACCTTATCGTGGTGGGGGGGTTTGCGTGCCCCAGTGATCCCAGGAGCTATGTTGTCCGGGGCAATTTGCCTCTGATAGGGTCTCCCAAGACAAACTGGTCCTGGGTGAAGGGCCAGACTAAGAACGATCCAACAGACTCTCATGATAAATTGTATATCAAGGATTCAGTGTACCCCGCCCGGTATGGGGTTACCGGGGCCCCACCCTGGAGCCAGGCCTGGGGGAGGGGCTCGAAGGCTAGCGTCTGGTGGCCAGGTTTCCACCCATGGGACCCGGCCGGGCTCAGCCCGAAGGAGTTACATGGGTCCGCCCTCCAGTAGGTTCACCACCTGCAGGAGGGATCATGGAAGTCCGGTGCTATGTGGATTAGGTGGCAGTCAAAGGCGGAGACCTTGGCGGACCACATAAACAATATACTTAAAAAGGAGGTTTTGGAAAGGGCCCAGTCAGGTGTTCTGAAGGTCTTCTTAATGGCATATAAAGGGATCCCAGGGATCAGATACATTTCTAAAATATACCAAGGTCTTCAAGACTTAAAAGGAGACAACACATCTTATATAAAAGAGATGGGAAAAAGAGGGGAATTTCACTTTACAACTGGAAATATGGGAAAAGCTAAATAAACAGCAATGGAAAAGTACCTCATCCCTGCAGTGGAGAGAATTTGGATGGAAAAATTTGGTAAGATTTTTCAGAACACCAGCACAAAACAAATTTACTCATAAGGGGTTGAATTGTTGGCGCTTGTGTGGTGAAGAGACTGCAAATCATTTTCATGTGTTTTGGTCATGCCCAGTTATCCACCAATATTGGACCAATGTACAGACAATATTGGGGAAAATATTCAAAATAACAGTCCCCTTTTCTTTTGTAACTTTGTATTTGGGTTTACTACCGGACTCACTGGAAAGACGAGGAGAAAAATACTTATTCACTGTTTTAATACTGGCAAGTAAAAAAGCCCTAACTAAAAAATGGATGTTGAAGGACTGTCCTACACCTGAAGATTGGATTAACGTGATCCAAGACATTTACTCGATGGAAAAGTTGACATTCGCACTGAGACAGGACATGGATGGGTTCTTGAAATTTTGGCAACCCTGGATCGCATATGTGTCTTCCATTAGATCTAATCTTTGACAAATACCATTTCAATAATGGCTTCGCTCTTTGTTCCAACACTACTCAGATGCTTTTTTATTTTTAACTATTTATTTTTATTTTTCTGTTTGTTTTTTGCTCTTTTGTTTTGTTTGGTTTTTTTTAATTCTCTTTAATTTCACTTTTTCTTTCACTTTAGAAAAAAAAAGGGGGTGTTGTAATAATTATTCTTCCAGTGTTGTCAAATAGCAAAAAGTAAGGGAACATGTGATGAAAATGTAGACAATGCAATGCTGTAATGACCTGTATACCCTTTACAAAAACTTACATTTAAAAAAAAGGGACACGTGTAAATGAATTCAGAAATATAATGTAGCATAAAATCTTAACTTTGGTTTCACTGTTATATAGTTACTAAAAGTTTTCACAATTTCTGAACCTTAAGAAAAGGGTTTTTTTATACACAGGAAGAGGGTCCTTTTCCATCTTGGACCATAATGTCTTTCCAAGTTTTTTATGTCAAATTGCTTTGGAAGAGTTCAATGACTGAAAAATGTGAATTATTTACATTTTAAATCTGTCAGCTAGATTGTGCTGAATATAACGCACTGCACCTTTAAGAAACAATGTAATAACCTCACAGAAGAAAACAGCCAATCCAAAGGAGCCGTTTCAGTCAGAATTGTAGTTCAAGTTTCTGTGCAGGACGACTTTGGACTCTTTTGACTTTGCAGACCATATAATGCCACAGAAATCCTACATAACCTAATAAATTAAAGGGAAAACCCCAAAGATCATAATAGGGGCTCTTTAAAAGGGCAAGAATATCAAAGTGTTTATCTTAAAACATGCAGAGAGGCAAACTGAGGTCAAATATAAGGCTGCTCCAAGGTATAGTTAGTAAGTTGCTGTGCTCTCACTGATGTATCCATAAAGATAGATGCCACGTTGGCACTCGACTGCCAGGCATACCGCCCATGTACCATAATAAACGAGGTCGGTGTGTTGTGCCTGTCTCTGTCTGTCACCTTGCTCATCCAGGACTTGCGCTTGCACATGGCCTTCCTCCGCTTCACAGCCTCCCACAGCCGCCTCTGACCTGCATCAGACACAGAAGACGAACGAAGTTAACGGTCAGTGGTGGCGAACTAAAAAGAACAAAGACTACGGCCGTTTTCTCATTTCTGGAAGCATCGAGATGTTTTGAGCAGCAGAAAGTAAAGAACACTTTCAATTAAATTTCAACTGGTCTCTTCTTCCTGGATGAAACTGAAACCAAGATATAATTTGGAAGAAGGTAATGAACAATCAAAGAGCTAGAAAGGAAGTGCCCAGAGAGCAGAGATCTGAGAGGTAGAGAGAGATGTGAGTGAATTATGTGAGGGGGAGAAGTGGGTGTAATTATTCTTAAGCATCTTTGTAGCCGGGGCCCTGGGGGGTGGGGGGGCTTCAGTAACTGGATTTAGAACATTACTGCTCTGATCCCATTCACACACACACCACAGACAAAAGATCTGGCACTTTGATGTCCCCTCCTATTGTACCCAATTACTTCCTTGTGACTTTAAAAGGATATCAAGGGTATTAGTGATGGAGGATTAGCTGTAGCTACAGAACACCAAGGGTGATTCAGACGATTCGCTGCTGTTACTGAACATAAAAAAGAAATACTGCTGAATCACATTCAGTTGCATGAAAACAAACTGGCAGTTAGACATGCCATCTTTAGTTAACGGGGAAAAAATGATGGTGAGATATCACGGCAGCCGTCATCTGCTTCAGTTTTTTACGCTAACTTTGCAAGAGTGCACAAAGTGTAGGGTAGGTGTTCTGTTTCCCATCTTCCCTGATTCTCTTCCATCACTGGAAAAAGATTCTTGACAATTCAAACACACACATCCCATCAATTTATGTGAAAAATTATTATTACAATTCCAGCATTTTGGATGATGGCAACATCTGATGCTGAAATTAACAGGTGCATCAGTACTTAAAGCTCAATTTATTGCCGTGCACCAGTTTCTCTAACCAGTCCATTTTATTTTCATTAGTTGCCATAACTTCAGAACTAATCCAAATAATATTAAAAGAATATGGGGTATTATTAAACAAAATAATAATAAGTCATTCTAAAAACATAGACTATCTGGAGTACTTTATTGATAAAGATAATTCAGAAATTAGCAATAGGAGTGATGTGGCCGAAAACTTTAATAATTTTTTTGTAAATGTAGGGTTGAACCTTGCTGAAAAAATCTCTGATCCTGGGACAGTCATACTGTAAATAATATGGAAATAGAAAGAAATCCTCACTCAATATTTCTCACACTGGTGGAAGAAAAAGAAATATTGGATATTGTTAAAAAAAATGCAAGAATCCAAACTCAACTAATCATAATGATATTGGCATGACAATAATAAAAAAGGACATTGAAGGGATTTCTAAACCATTAATATACATCTGTAATCTATCATTTCAAACTGGTTAATTTCCTAACAAAATAAAAATAGCCAAGGTCATTCCGCTGTACACAGCTGGGAACAAACATTATCTCACCAACTACAGATGACAGACCTGTCTCCTTACTTCCACAATTCTCCAAAATATTAGAAAAACTCTTCAATAATAGACTGGATACATTCATAACAAAGCATAAATTACTCTCTGACAGTCAATATGATTTCAGATCAAACAGAACAACATTACATGCAGTAACAGAAGCAATGGAAGAGGTCACAAACACTGTTGAATAAAAAAATGCAGTGGGAATATTCACTGATATCAAGAAAGCCGTTGAAACTATAAATCATACTAAATTAGTTAAAAAAAATAGAACAATATGGTATCGGAGGTGTGGCATTGGACTGGATAAAGAGCCATCTACAGAAGAGACAACAGTTTGTGAAGTTGGATGATGTTTGTGCTCCATGTTTGGCCATTGTTTGTGGTGTCCCTCAGGGGTCAGTGTTGAGCCCCAAATTATTCATTTTATATATAAATGAAATCTGTAAAGTGTCACATATTTTGAAACTGGTGGTGACTGACGATACAAATATTTTCTGTTTGGGGGAGAATTTGAAAGAATTAATAGAGGTAATCACTAAAGAAATGAGCAAGTTAAAATTATGGTTTTGACAATACCGTTATAATTAAACTTAAAGAAAACAAAAATTATGTTATTTGGGAACTGCTGAATTAAAAAAAAGTCAGAATGAAAAAGTCTGCACACCTCTGTTCAAAACCAGATTTTTGTGATGTAAAAAAATAAGTCCATGATAAATCATTTCAAAACTTTTTCCGCCATTCATGTGACCTATAACCTGTATAACCCAATTGAAAAAAAAAAAAACCTAAACTCTCAAGGGGAAAATAAAAAATAAAAAAATTTATGATAACCTGGTTGCATAAATATGCACACACTGTTATAACTGGGGATGTGGCTGTGTTCAGAATTAACCAATCACATTCAAACTCATCTTAAATGGGAGTCAGCACACACCTGCCACCATTTAAAGTGCCTCTGATTAACCCCAAATAAAGTTCAGCTGTTCTAGTAGGCGTTTCAAAGTAGTAGTAGTAGTAGGCTATATAAGTCTGGATCCAGCTAGCGTGAAGAGGACCCTCTCCAAGATCAACCCACACAAGGCAGCTGGACCAGACCACATACCAGGTCGCGTTCTGAAGGACTGTGAAGAGGAGCTCAAGAATGTCCTGGCTGAAATCTTCAAAATCTCCCTGAGTCAAGCTGTTGTCCCAACGTGTTTCAAAACTGCTACCATAATACCAGTCCCAAAGAAGCCCGTCCCATCCAGCTACAATGATTCCCAGGCCCGTAACACTGACCTCCATCATAATGAAGTGCTTTGAGCAGCTGGTCATGCAGAATATCAAGTCCACCCTCCCTCCCTCCCTCCCTCCCATGGCCCCTCTCAGTTTGCATATAGGTCAAACAGATCCACAGAAGATGCCATCGCTGCTGCTCTCTACCCAGCTCTCACCCACCTGGACTCAAAGAACTCCTATGTGCGAATGCTGTTCTTGGACTTCAGCATTCAACACAATCATCCCCCAGCACCTAATACAAAAACTCAGACACTTGGGACTCAAAACCTCTCTCTGTAACTGGGTGCTGGACTGTCTCCCAGGGAGGCCACAGAATGTGCAGGTCGGCAGCAACACCCCCAAGACCATCACACTGAGCACAGGGGCCCCACAAGGGTGCATGCTCGGCCCGCTGCTCTTCACTTTGTTGACCCATGACTGCATACCAGCCTACAGCACCAATCACATCATCAAGTTTGCAGACGACACAACAGTGGTGGTGATCCCAGATGTCGGTGTGACAAGCTCTCACTCAATTCCCGTGACAATCTGTCCGCAGCTTCCAGCAGTTGAGCTAACTTCATGGCTGTGGGCAGTGTCAGTTCGCCCGTAAGCAGCCTTGACCTAATCGCAGCACAGTGGATATGCTCCGCCAACTGGTCGCGAATCATCTCCTTCTCCAATGGTCCAAGCTGGTACCCACTGACCAACAGCCCCAAGTCTGCCATGAACCGCTGAATAGACTCGCCCACCCGTTGGTGGCACTGTCGAAACTGAATCTTGCGAACCATGACGTTTTCCAGGGCGCAAAAATAACACGCCATTAGCTCAACCACTTTGTCAAAACTATCACAGTCACCCAGCGTGCTCGGAACACGCTGCTCCTTCACTACAAGATTGTGCACCAACAACTCACGTGCCCTCAACTTCTCCAGCTTCCCAAGGTTCAGCGCCACCATGCACGTCCGGAAAGTGGTGCACCACCTCGGCCAGGGGATCGATGGCTCACCGGGGGGGCTCCAAAAACGGCCGAATTTCAAACTCACACGCTTCCATACCTTGTTTTAATGCACTTTTATCCTTGTTGCCAAATGTTATGTCGGTATATGGAGTCAAGGACGAGGCCAGGTGTCGAACTGAACACACGTTTATTAAAGAGGTCACACACAGCACACACGCAGCTGTCAGGCAGAGAGGTGCCAAACAGACCACCCCTCCAACCCGCTGCCCTCTTATAGCCGCGGGTGGTGGCAGAACCAGAAGGTGGAGCCGTCACCCGTACCTCACAAATAAAAGCCTTAAGTATAACACAACAGATCACTCCTCCTCCAGACAAGCAGGCTATATAAGTCTGGATCCAGCTAGCGTGAAGAGGACCCTCTCCAAGATCAACCCACACAAGGCAGCTGGACCAGACCACATACCAGGTCGCGTTCTGAAGGACTGTGCAGAGGAGCTCAAGAATGTCCTGGCTGAAATCTTCAAAATCTCCCTGAGTCAAGCTGTTGTCCCAACACGTTTCAAAACTGCTACCATAATACCAGTCCCAAAGAAGCCCATCCCATCCAGCTACAATGATTCCCAGGCCCGTAACACTGACCTCCATCATAATGAAGTGCTTTGAGCAGCTGGTCATGCAGAACACCAAGTCCACCCTCCCTCCCTCCCATGGCCCCTCTCAGTTTGCATATAGGTCAAACAGATCCACAGAAGATGCCATGGCTGCTGCTCTCCACCCAGCTCTCACCCACCTGGACTCAAAGAACTCCAATGTGCGAATGCTGTTCTTAGACTTCAGCATTCAACACAATCATCCCCCAGCACCTAATACAAAAACTCAGACACTTGGGACTCAAAACCTGTCTCTGTAACTGGATGCTGGACTGTCTCACAGGGAGGCCACAGAACGTGCGGGTCGGCAGCAACACCCCCAAGACCATCACACTGAGCACAGGGGCCCCACAAGGGTGCATGCTCGGCCCGCTGCTCTTCACTTTGTTGACCCATGACTGTGTACCAGCCTACAGCACCAACCACATCATCAAGTTTGCAGACGACACAACAGTGGTGGGCCTCATCACAAACAATGAAGAGGTCAGCTACAGAAATGAAGTGAGCCACCTGGTCCAGTGGCATAAAGACAATAATCTCTTCCTGAATGTGGGAAAAACCAAGGAGGTTGTGGTCGACTTTAGGAGAGGACACACACACCATTCCCTTCTGATCATCGATGGAGCAGCTGTCAAGAGGGTGAGCAATACCAAGTTCATGGGGTGCACATCTCTGAGGATCTCTCCTGGTCCAACAACACCACATCACTGGCCAAGAAGGCTCAAACTCGCCTCCATTTCCTCCGCAAACTGAGGACAGCACGAGTCCCATCCCCCATCATGTGCCCATTCTACCGGGGCACCATTGAGAGCATCCTCACCAGCTGCATCACTGTAGTATGGAAGCTGCACCACCTCCTGCTGCAAGATTCTACAACACACAGTGAAAGCAGCCAGCAAGATCATCGGTGCCCCTCTGCCCCCCTCTCGGACATCTACCTCACCCGCAGAGCCATCAATATTGCAGGCAACAACTCCACCCCTCACACTCCGTCTTCAACCTTCTGCCTTCAGTGAAAAGGTACCGGAGCCTCCGGGCCCACTCCACAAGACTGCTAAACAGCTTTGTTTACCAGGCCATCAGGACCCTGAACTCTGCCCACCCCCAACACCGTAACACACTCACCCACACAATAACCTACCTCAGCTGTTTGCACAGAAAGACTGCCACACGAACAGTAATTACATCTACTGCTGTATGTCTCTGCACCTTACTACAACCATTTGCACAAATGCCATACCTGCTGCTGTCTGTCTGTTATTGAAATATTGATCATATACAGTCCAATCTGTCACTGTCTGCACCTACATTACCGCATTGAACTTCCAATTACAGGTATTACGGCTCCACTTTTTCTGTATATAGGATTGCTGAGTGTTATCGTTTATCTTCATTTGCACTATGGGATTGCTGGGTTTTATCTTTTATCTTTAGTTGCACTACAGGTAGCATTACTGAACATAGACTGCCGTTGCTGTTTTTCATCCTTATTCCTTCTTTTCTTATATACTGTGCACCCCACTAAGAGAGAAACGGCATTTCAATTCTCCTGTATGTCCTGTATGTATATTGACAAATAAAAAATTGTGAATAGTTGAATCTTATTGTTTTTATTATTGTTATTATTAGCATAATTATTATTATTAGGGAAGTGGGATGGATCACCATCATCATCATAGCAGTCTGTCAGGGGCAACAATGACTGTTTTATTTAGGTCTGATCAGATTCCTCCACGCAGCTCTGTCCTTCGCCCTCTGCTGCCAGGAACTCCTGACCTTGTTAACCTGGGCGATGTCCAAGCCAGTATGAGTTGCTTTCTGACTGACCATTTCATGTGACTGCTTGCAAAGTATTTGAGTACAGCTAGCTTTTGCTGGACTAGCAGCACATTCTTGGCAGATAGAGGTATTATCAGTGGCAAGGACAGGCCAAGACAAACTGACTCCAGTATCTGTTGCAGTGACTGACCAGATGGTTGGTCTGTTTATCTCTGCTCTTTGTGCAGTGCATGTCATGATGCCCCGACCGGCAAAAGTCCACCATAGACCTTGCTACAGATGTGCTTATCTGCCAGGATATCCACTCTCACCCCATGTAACTGAGAGTGGTCCACCACAGATGTGTGACAGATATTGTTTTTAGTTCTGCCAGGATGCCCAGTTTCACCCTCCGCACCCTCGGAAGGGCAGCGTTGCCGGTTGAGTCACCGACGGCCTGACCCATGAGACAGGTAGTACCGGTTTTCATGGTTATCCGGTAGCAAGCAAACCAATGCCTGACCTGACAAGAGGGAAGTGGGATGGATATGAATATATAAATTCATAACTGCATGGAGAAGGGGTGGGATTAAATAAGTTTTGACTTCTTCCCACTCCATTTTGAACATTTCTGTTGTGTTTTTTCTTTTGTTTTTTTTGTTTGTTTCTGTTCTACTTATGTTCAAAATAAAAACTTTCCAATCCAATTCCAATCCAACTTGAGTTGTGTCCTGTATTGCGCTGTGATTTTGTGCATCTAGAGAAAGCATATGACTGGGTGCCCAAACAGGAAGTGTGGTACTGTATGAGGAAGTTTGGAGTAGCAGACAAGTATGTGAGGGTGATGCAGGACATGTATGAGGATAGCAAGACGGTGATGAGGTGCGCTGTAGGAAGGACAGGTGGATTCAAGGTGGGAGGTGGAAATTATATTTGGGATCAGGTCTGAGCCAGGAGTCTCCATGGACCATGATGTTCACAGATGACATTGTGAGCTGTAGTGAGAGTAGGGAGCTTGTGGATGAGAATGTGTAGAAGTGGCGGTATGCACTGGAGAGAAGAGGAATGAAAGTCAGTAGAAGCAAGACAGAAATACATGAGTGTCAATGACAGGGAGGCAGGTGTAATGGTGAAGATGCCAGGAGTAGAGAGAGTGAAGGTGGATAAGTTTAAATACCTGGGGTCAACCATCCAAAGCAATGGTCAGTGCACGGGAGAGGCAACGAAGGGAGTGCAGGCAGTGAAGGAAGACATGGAGAGGGGTGGCGTGGCAGATGATCTGCTATGGCAACCCTTAAAGGAGAAGCCACAGGCCACAACTGGCCTCTGGGCTGTAGTTTTGACACCCCTAGTCAACGCAAAACTGACAACATGAATATTATTTAAAATCCACAACTCACCAGGTCGACCCATGCCAATTTTCTCCAGGTCTTCATTCTTGACATAGTCAAAGTGTGACAGCCGAGTGACGTTGAGGTCGTCTCTGATCCGCAGGAAGTACTGCTGCAGCTGGACCTCCATCAGCAGTTCCAGCAGCCATTCTGTCCCTTCCTCACACTGCATGCTGCTGCCCAGCTTCTATGGATAAGAGAAATAGCACAGATAGAGATAAGTGGGTTTAAAAATCAGTCATCATTCAATATTTAGCAGTTTTCTACACGCTTCTGCCAAAATCTGCCAACATTTTTAAACAAAGTCATGAAGAAAAATCAGAAATGAGCTCAAAGCCATTGTTTCCTCCATGGTAATCATTTCCAGCACTCTGAAACAGCTGCAACTCATTCATCATAAACAGTCAAACACACAAACTGATCAAAAACAAGTTATTCTCCAATAGACTGCTGCAACACACTAATTTTTCCTTGTACCAAATGATGCCCAACTTCACAGACTTGGTGTTATTGTGGTGCCATGTTGTGCTTTTTAGCAGTGAAAACAACTACGCACTAAAAATGTTAAAGAAAATAAAAGAGATAAATCGATGAACAAAGACAGAGTTCCAAAACAACGTGGCCACATCTGCCTGTAACACACAGAGTACGACCATAAATCTTGAATGTCAAAACACCATTCATCAACGTCCATTTACAGAAGTCCATATATATGCTTGGATCTTAGAATGCCTCCTTCAGTGGGCTTTTAGTGAAGTTGACAGGACTTCATTTACTGCAGAATCACTAAAACTCTGTTAAAATAACTGTGCTGTTCAACACACTTTTCAACCTATAAACCAACAATAATCTGTATGGAATGAGTGGAAGCTGACCTTTAGATTGTTCAGGGATTGGGGGGGGGGGGGCTGTCATGCCTCTAATGAATACTCAGAGTTTAAAAGAGAGGAACTTCCTGTGCCGGCTGAGCCAAGTGTCAGAGGTCGTGGCTTCTTCTCTGACATTTAAACCTCCTAATGGGATTAGCAGGGTACTTCCTATTGCTTAATGATGGTTGCCTGGAAAAGTTCAAGATCATTTTCTTAGAGGCTTAATACACTCCCTATGTTAGGGCTATAACCATCATAAAAGTATATGACTGATTCTTGCATCTGCTGTAGCTCTTCAGAGTGATGTCCTCACTCTGGGTCCACAGTATTCTTCATGAATTTTAGATGCAAACTTTGACTGAGTGTGGTCATCTATTTGGACGCTGCTGTCCCCAGTGATCATGTCAGATGTTTGTATCCTGATAAACAGTCATAATGGCAATTAAAAAAATTCGGTCAGCTTTCGGTTTGATTCAAAGGTTCAAGATTCAAAGATTTTATTTGTCAATACTACTATATGTACAGGACATACAGGAGAATTGAAATGGCATTTCTCTCTCTCTTCAGTGGTGTGCACAATATAAAAAAGAAAAAGGAATAAGGCTAGACAAAACAACAGCAGTCTATGTACAGTAATGCTACCTGTAGTGCAAATGGCGACAAAAGATGGACCCAGACCTCCCATAGTGCAAATAAAGATAACAATGACACCCAGCAATCTTATATACAGAAAAGTAAAGCAGTAATACTCGTAGTACCAAGTTCAATGCAATAGGGTAGGTGCAGACAGTGACAGATAGGACTGCACATGATCAATATTGCAACGACAGACAGCAGCAGATATGGCATTTGTGCAAATGGTTGCAGTAAAGTGCAGAGGGGGGGAGTGGACGGCGTTCAGGGTCCTGATGGCCTGATGAACAAAGCTGTGTAGCAGTCTTGTGGAGTGGGCCTGGAGGCTTTGATACCTTTTCCCCGAGGGCAGGAGGCTGAAGAGGGAGTGTGAGGGGTGAGAGGTGTCGCCTGCAATGTTGATGGCTCTATGGGTGAGGCGGGTGAGGTAGATGTCCGAGAGTGGGGGGCAGAGGGGCACCGATGATCTTGCTGTCTGCATTCACTGTACGTTGTAGCGTCTTCCAGCAGGAGGCGGTGGAGCTTCCATACTACACCGTGATGCAGCTGGGGAGGATGCTGTCAATGGTGCCCCGGTAGAATGAGCACATGATGCGGGGTGGGACTCGTGCTCTCCTCAGTTTGCGGAGGAAATGGAGGTGAGTTTGAGCCTTCTTGACCAGTGATGTGGTGTTGGACCAGGTGAGGTCCTCAGATGTGCACCCCCAGGAACTTGGTGCTGCTCACCCTCTCCACAGCTGCTCCATTGATGATCAAAAGGGGATGCTGTGTGTGTCCCTTCCTGAAGTCGATCACAATCTCTGTGGTTTTTCCTACGTTCAGGAAGAGGTTATTGTTTTTACACCACTGGACCAGTTGGCTCACTTCATTTCTGTAGTTGGCCTCCTCGTTGTTGGTGATGAGGTCCACCACCGCTGTGTCGTACGCAAACTTGATGATGTGGTTGGTGTTGTAGGCTGGTACACAGTCATGGGTCAGCAGGGTGAAGAGCAGTGGGATGAGTACGCACCCTTGTGAGGCCCCTGTGCTCAGTGTGATGGTCTTGGATGTGTTGCTGCCAACCCACACATTCTGTGGCCTCCCTGTGAGAAAGTCCAGCATCCAGTTACAGAGAAAGGCTTTGAGTCCCAAGTGTCTCAGTATTTTTATTAGGTGCTGGGGGATGATTGTGTTGAATGCTGTACTGAAGTCCAAGAACAGCATTTGCACACAGGAGTGTGACCAGCAGCTTTAAGCACTTCATTATGATGGGGGTCAGTGCTACCGGCCAGTAATCATTGTAGCTGGATGGGCTTCTTTGGGACTGGTATTATGGTGACAGTTTTGAAACATGTGGGGACAACAACAGCTTGAGCCAGGGAGATGTTGAAGATGTCGGCCAGGACATTCAAATCAAATCAAACTTTATTGTCATATTGCTGTACATACAACTGTAGTGCAGGCAAGATGAAATTGCGTTTCTCTCGGCATCCATATAAGAAGCAGCATGATTAAGACACACTCCCACATAGCTCCCACCCCCCCATCCATTCACACATCCCTGAGACATACTTGGGGAAAAAGAATAACTAACTATAATATACAAAATGTCCATAGGTGCAGTAGTGTGTATGTGAGATTCCGGGTCAGCTGTTCAGCATCCTGACAGCTTGTGGGAGGAAGCTGTTGATCAGTCTGGTGGTTCTGCCTCTGATGCTCCGGAATCGTTTACCAGATGGAAGAAGTTCAAAGTGTTTATGCAGAGGGTGAGAACGGTCCTTGACAATGTTCAGTGCCCTGCTCCTACAACGGTTCTGAAAAAGTTCTTGGACAGAGGGGAGGGAGACTCCAATTACCCTCTCCGCCCCCTTGACTATCCTCTGCAGGGCTTTTTTGTCTGACATACTGCAGCTGGAGTACCATGTAGCAATGCAGTACGTCAGAACACTCTCCACCACACCTCTGTAGAAGGTCCTGAGGATGCAGATGGGGAGAGAGGCCTGTTTGAGTTTCCTCAAGAAGTGTAGTCTCTGCTGAGCTCGCTTCCTGATCTCCAAGGAATTCTTGCTCCAGGTCAGGTCCTGCGAGATCTGCACTCCGAGGAACTTGATGTTCTCTACTCTCTCCACTAAACGGCCGCCGATGCTGAGGGGGACGTGCTCAGGCTGTGACCGCCGGAAGTCGATAATCATCTCCTTTGTTTTGTCCACGTTGAGCACCAGATTGTTCTCCCTGCACCAGCCCTCCAGGTCTCTCACTTCTTCCCTGTACATTGATTCCTCATCCCTCTGAATAAGTCCCACCACCGTGGTGTCATCTGCAAACTTAATAATCTGGTTCCCCTCGTGTTTGGATACACAGTCATGTGTTAGAAGTGTAAACAACAGTGGACTGAGTACACAGCCTTGAGGGGATCCGGTACTCAGCGTGACAGAGTTGGAGATGTTGTTTCCAACCCGGACAGACTGAGGTCTCTCAGTCAGGAAATCCAGGATCCAGAGACATGTGGCGGTGTTCAGACCGAGAAGGAGTAATTTCTCTATCAGTCTCTGGGGAATAATGGTGTTGAATGCTGAACTGAAATCAATGTACAGGAGTCTGGCGTAGGTGTCTTTCTGGTCCAGGTGGGTGATGACAGAGTGTAGGGTGGTGACTATAGCATCCTCTGTGGAGCGGTTTGAACGATATGCAAACTGGAGCGGGTCGTGTGATGCAGGGAGGCGGGCTGTGATGTGTGGTTTGACAAGCCGTTCAAAACACTTCATCACAATTGGTGTAAGTGCAACAGGACGATAGTCATTCAAACATGACACCACTGGTTTCTTTGCCACCGGTACAATGATAGAGGTCTTGAAGCATCTGGGAACGATGGCCTGACTCAGGGAGATGTTATAAATGTCAGTCAGGACATCCGCCAACTCGCTCGCGCAGTCTCGGAGCACACGTCCCGGAATGTTGTCTGGACCTGCAGCTTTGCGTGAGTTGATTCTGGATAGGGTCCTCCGTGTGTCCGCTGTGTTAATGGTAAAAGCTGGTCCGACCGATGGTGGGAGTGGGCCGGCCCTCCCTCTGATTGTCGAGTTTGATGCTTCAAAACGTGCAAAGAAGTCGTTAAGCCTGTCTGGAAGCGAAGCGTCGTCATCATCGACCCCCTGCCTAGACTTAAAGCCCGTCAGTGTCCGAACTCCCTGCCACATCTGCTTGGTGTTCCTAGTGTCACAGAGGTGTCCCTGGATTTTCTCCGCATAGGCGCGCTTTGCCGCCTTAATTCCCTTTGAAAGCGCAGACCTGGCTGAGCGGAGGGCAATCCTGTCCTTCGCTCTGAACACTGCATCTCTGGCTCATTCTTGAGCTCCTCTGCACAGTCCTTCAGAACGCAACCCGGTATGTTGTCTGGACCAGCTGCCTTGCGTGGATTGATCCTGCAGAAGGTCCTCTTCACGTTAGCCGGATCCAGACTCATGGCCTGCTGGTCTGGAGGAGGAGTGGACTTATGTGCCGTTTTGTGCTTCAAAGCAGCCGAAGAAGGTAATTAGGTTGTTAAGCAATGTGATCAAATCAAATCAAACTTTATTGTCATATTGCTGTACATACAACTGTAGTGCAGGCAAGATGAAATTACGTTTCTCTTGGCATCCATATAAGAAGCAGCATGATTTAAGACACACTCCCACATAGCTCCACCCCCCACCCCCACCCCCCCATCCATTCACACATCCCTGAGACATACTTGGGGAAAAAGAATAACTAACTATAATATACAAAATGGCCGTAGGTGCAGTAGTGTGTATTAGAGATTCCGGGTCAGCTGTTCAGCATCCTGACAGCTTGTGGAAGGAAGCTGTTGATCAGTCTGGTGGTTCTGCCTCTGATGCTCCGGAATCATTTACCAGATGATAGAAGTTCAAAGTGTTTACGCAGAGGGTGAGAATGGTCCTTGACAATGTTCAGTGCCCTGCTCCTACAACGGTTCTGAAAAAGTTCTTGGACAGAGGGGAGGGAGACTCCAATTACCCTCTCCGCCCCCTTGACTATCCTCTGCAGGGCTTTTTTGTCTGACATACTGCAGCTGGAGTACCATGTAGCAATGCAGTACGTCAGAACACTCTCCACCACACCTCTGTAGAAGGTCCTGAGGATGCAGATGGGGAGAGAGGCCTGTTTGTGAGTTTCCTCAAGAAGTGTAGTCTCTGCTGAGCCCGCTTCCTGATCTCCAAGGAATTCTTGCTCCAGGTCAGGTCCTGCGAGATCTGCACTCCGAGGAACTTGATGTTCTCTACTCTCTCCACTATTTATTTATTTATTTAGCGAATGCAAAGTCCTTAAGCCAAGCAGTTGCCTCCTGGTTTGCTGTATGGAGGGTGTGTAATCCTCCTTCCAGTCTTTGGAGCGGGCAAACCTCTATGATGTGTTCCATTGTTTGCTCCTCTCCACATGCGCACAGTGGGCTAGGGCTACTGCCCCATCTGTGAAGGCTGGCCAAGCAGGGGCCATGTCCAGTCCTGAAGCGATTGAGTGTAGACCACTGTCTCCTTGGGAGGTTGGTGCCCGGGACCTGTTGGTTGGGGTTTATCACCAGCTGTTTGTTTGGGACCTCCTTGGTCTCCCATTCCTCTTGCCAAGCTGTCTGGATGGTAAAGTCAGCTGGGGGAGGGTTTTTCCAAATCGGCCGTCTGGATGAAAGTCGGGCAGTGGGTGGGGTGTAGATATCTGCATGGATTGGTAAGTGAGGAAAATCTTTAACTTTTTGGAGCATCCTTTGAGTTAATGCTGCTCGCCGGATGTGTGGAGGGGCTATGTTTGACAGTACAGGGAGCCAGGGGAGTGGTGTTGAGCGGATTGTTCCAGTTATACTTCTCATGGTTGAGTTGAGCTGGGTGTCTACATGGTGTGAGTAAGATGACCTGGACCAGACAGGGGCACAATATTCTGCTACAGAGTATGAAAGGGCCAGTGCTGAGGTGCGCAGGGTGGAGACTGCCGCCCCCCATTTTGCACCAGCGAGCTTGCAGAGCAGGTTGTTTCGTACCTTCACCTTAGCAGCCGTCCCCTTTAGATGTTCCTTGAAGGATAAGGTCCTATCAAGGGTCACTCCAAGATAAGTTGGATTTGGGGCATGCTTAAGCTTGGATGGATGGTGGCAATGGATCAGCGTTCTCGTCGCGCCCTCCGCCAGTACCCGGGCTCGCCTGGGGAAGCTAATGATCCTACCAGCAGACTAAATTCGAAGAGACGACGCCTCTGTGCCAAGTCAAAGAAGAATCCTAGTCACAGTCCTAAAGCCGAAAGCAAACTCTCTCCACTAAACGGCCACCGATGCTGAGGGGGACGTGCTCAGGCTGTGACCACCAGAAGTCGATAATCATCTCCTTCGTTTTGTCCACGTTGAGCACTAGATTGTTCTCCCTGCACCAGCCCTCCAGGTCTCTCACCTCTTCCCTGTACATTGATTCCTCATCCCTCTGAATAAGTCCCACCACCGTGGTGTCATCTGCAAACTTAATAATCTGGTTCCCCTCGTGTCTGGATACACAGTCATGTGTTAGAAGTGTAAACAACAGTGGACTGAGTACACAGCCTTGAGGGGATCCGGTACTCAGCGTGACAGAGTTGGAGATGTTGTTTCCAACCCGGACAGACTGAGGTCTCTCAGTCAGGAAATCCAGGATCCAGAGACATGTGGCGGTGTTCAGACCGAGAAGGAGTAATTTCTCCATCAGTCTCTGGGGAATAATGGTGTTGAATGCTGAACTGAAATCAATGTACAGGAGTCTGGCGTAGGTGTCTTTCTGGTCCAGGTGGGTGATGACAGAGTGTAGGGTGGTGACTATAGCATCCTCCATGGAGCGGTTTGAACGATATGCAAACTGGAGCGGGTCGTGTGATGCAGGGAGGTGGGCTGTAATGTGTGGTTTGACAAGCCGTTCAAAACAAGCCGTTCAAAACCAGGGACAAGAGTTGCAAATTAGCTAATAGCTATACACTCTATGTGCAACACATCAGATTGATTGTCTTTGATTAATTGTCTATGTTTATTGCACTGTCCCTGTCAAATAAACTAATCTACTACTACTAACACTTCATCACAATTGGTGTCAGTGCAACAGGACGATAGTCATTCAAACAGGACACCACTGGTTTCTTTGCCACCGGTACAATGATGAGGTCTTGAAGCATCTGGGAACGATGGCCTGACTCAGGGAGATGTTATAAATGTCAGTCAGGACATCCGCCAGCTCGCTCGCGCAGTCTCGGAGTACACGTCCCGGAATGTTGTCTGGATCTGCAGCTTTGCGTGGGTTGACTCTGGTTAGGGTCCTCCGTGTGTCCGCTGTGTTGATGGTAAAAGCTGGTCCGATCGATGGTGGGGGTGGGCCAGCCCTCCCTCTGATTGTCGAGTTTGATGCTTCAAAACGTGCAAAGAAGTCGTTAAGCCTGTCTGGAAGCGAAGCGTCGTCATCATCAACCCCCTGCCTAGACTTAAAGCCCGTCAGTGTCCGAACTCCCTGCCATATCTGCTTGGTGTTCCTAGTGTCACAGAGGTGTCCCTGGATTTTCTCCGCATAGGCGCGCTTTGCCGCCTTAATTCCCTTTGAAAGCGCAGACCTGGCTGAGCGGAGGGCGATCCTGTCCTTCGCTCTGAAGGCTGCATCTCTGGCTGTAAGCAGCGAGCGCACCTCTGCAGTCATCCAGGGCTTATGATTACCCCGCATAGTGATGGTCTTCACTGTAGTGTAGTGTAGTGATGTCACTCGCACAGGTCTGAGGTGGAGTTTTGTAGTTGGTGAGGGTCTGTATGCCACACCAGAGGGAGCGTGCATCTCTGGTGTTGCTGAAGTGGCCGGATATTTTCTTGCTGTACTGTTGTTTTGCTTCCTTGATGCCACGAGATAGGTTGGCCCTTGCTGTTGTTAGTCCTGCAGTGTCACCAGCCCTGAAGGCTGCGTCCCGATCCCTCAGGAGCCTGTGGACCTCTGCCATCATCCATGGCTTTTAGTTGGCATGAACAGTGATGGTTTTGCAGTGAGTGACATCATCAATGCATTTAGCTATGTAAGCTATAACTACCTCAGTGTACTCCTCTAGGTTTGTGTGCCCATTGTGAGAGACTGCGTGCTTGAAAGTGTCCCAGTCTGTAGTGCTGAAGCAGTCTTTTAGAGTATCAGAGGCTCCCTCTGATCACACACGTACCTGCTTTTTTGTTGGTCTGATTGTTTTCACTCTGGGTCTGTATGCCGGCCTTAACAAGATGGTGATGTGAACAGAGAGATCCAGATGAGGAAGGGAGGAGACTCTGTATGCTTTCTTGTGAGTTGTGTACACCAGGTCCAGCAAATTGTCTCCTCTTGATGGAAAGTCTACATGTGTTGAATATTTAATAGTTTATAATGGTTCATACACATAAGTTGATAGTTATTACATATTGAAATACACGTGAAAACAAACAGATATTATAAACATTTTATAGTTAATCAGAAAGGCTATTCATAGCAGTAATTTAATTAAGATCCCAAAGGTGTTTTCCTTCAATGCAGTCGCTAGACATTGTCCACTAGACGGCGCTGGTGTTGTACCTTTGGCCATGAAATGTTATTGTTCAAGCTGCAGACTGAAGAAGAAGAAGTCAGTGCTAAGCGATGCAGTGCTATCAGAGAGACGGACGCATGTTAGTCAGCGGGAACAACAAATGTGTTGTAAACTGAGATGCAGCATTCTCCAGTAAAGCCAAATGAAGGTAAAGTTGGGTGTTTGGACATTCTTTCCTTATAACAACTGATGTTACAGCTAAATCCACAACATATTTTTTGGTGCCGAAACCCGGGAACCGGAAGCTGGGAAGCGGGAAAAAGTGAAGAGAGAACGTTGTTGGGATTAAGCCGATAGCTGTAACAACACGGAGAAGAAAGGAAAAAATGTCGGAGCGACTTCAAAGGCTAAAACAGAAACGGACCGTGCTGCGGACGTCCGTTACAAAGCTGCTGCAAATTATACAAGATGAAACAAGTAAGACTGATATAAACAGTGACCGTTTGCGGGAGCTGTTAGCCATGTTGTCACAGAAAGAGAAAGGCCTGCAAGACATTGAACCAGATATACAGCAGGAGATTCCTTTGGACGAGTTAGATGCAGACATGGTGCGGACACTTGAGTATCAGGACAACACAAATTTATGGAGGACGCGGGCAGAGAGAGCGATTGAACGGGCTGCCTTACAGCAACAAGAACAGGCAAGAGACGCCACCGTATCAGCGAATCCACATCGGCTGAGTGACGTGAGTACACGGTCAAATACAAGCAGACCCTCGGTAAAGTTACCCAAGCTCTCAATAAACAAATACAACGGAGAAGTGTGCATGTGGCAGGAGTTTTGGGACCAATTCGAAAATGCAATTCACCAAAACCCAGATTTGAGCAAAACTGAAAAGTTCACTTACTTGAAGTCATATCTCATCGGGCCAGCTGCACGCGCCGTCGCAGGGCTGAAAGTAACTGACATGAACTATGATGCTGCAGTAGACATGCTTAAGCAAAGATTTGGAAGGAAAGAGCTCATTGTAAGTGCACACATGTCTAAGTTACTAAATCTAAGTCCAGTTAAAAGGTCCTCAGACATTGTTGCCTTGAGACAACTTTGTGATGATGTTGAAGTACAAATCAGAAGCCTAGAAGCTTTAGGAGTCATGTCAGACAGTTATGGAGGTTTACTGTGCCCCATACTGTTCAAAATTATTCCTGCTGATCTTGCCCTTGAGTACACCCGCAAGACAGATATAGGGCAAAAGTGGGATGTTGATGGCATTGTAAAGTTTTTGCAACAAGAAGTTGAAAACAGGGAGCGTGCTGCACATTTGACACAAATGAGAGAGAATCATAAAGATACACATGCAAATCAGAAACAGCACTGCAAACCAGATTCAAGCAGAGAAAGGTGGAAAGGACCTAATGTGCCCTCAGCTGCAGCCCTCCACACAGGCAGTTCGAATACACCATTTGTGCACAGTTGCATGTTCTGTAACAGTACCAGCCACAAGTCAGAACAGTGCACTGAAGACACAGTCACAAGCAGGTAGGAAAAGCTAAAGAAAATGGGAAGGTGCTTCATATGCCTAAAGCCCAGACATCTTGCTCGAGACTGTAGATCCAAAAATGTGACATGCACTGATTGTGGAAGGAGACATCATGCTGTTGTGTGTGACAAAAGTGAGCAACCAACAGAAAGGACAGATGCCGCTGAAAACACGAGTGATGCAGTGGTCTCCTCAGTATTTCCATATGCAGCCAAACCAACACCAGAAAAATGTGAAACAGTACTATTGCAAACTGTGAGAGCAAGGATTGAAGGACCTGGAGGAAAGAAGATTGTGCGTTGCTTAATTGATGGAGGAAGCCAACGGAGTTTTGTCCATGAGAAGCAAGTGAAGGATTTAAAACTGCCAATACTAAAACAAGAGACATTAAACCTTCACACGTTTGGCTCAAAAAACCCAGTGACCACAAAATGCAATGTCATAAAACTAGTCCTGGAGAATGTGAGAAACAAAGATCAGAAAATCGAGATTGAAGCTGTTCAAACCCCAAGGCTTTGTACTGCAGTCATGAAAGTCCCCAGTGAACACATCCAACGGCAGCTGGAGAAAAAAGGGCTACCAGTAGCAGATGTGTCAGCGGGAGATAAAGATGGTTTGGAGCTATCAGTACTGATCGGAGCAGATTACTACTGGAGAGTAGTCACAGGTAAAACTGCGAGACTGTCAGACGCTTTTGGTTGCCATAGAAACCAGATTCGGCTGGGCAGTGCAAGGACCAGTTGTCATGTCCAGTATGAATGAAGCAACATGTATGCACATTGGAGTGGAGATCTCAAACCAGCTAAGAGCATTTTGGGAGATTGAGTCGCTGGGCATCACTACTAAAGGTGAGGAAACACCTGATGACAAGAAAGCCAAGGAGAGCTTTGACAGGTCAGTCAGATTCATTAATGAGAGATATGAAGTGGCGTTGCCATGGCGCCAAGACACACCCGAACTCTCAGACAACAAGAAGGTTGCACAAAAGAGGTTTGAAACCCTGAAAAGAAAGCTGAAATCTGACGTGACACTGTTTAAAAGATACAACGATGTAATAGAGGATTACACAGAACAAGGAATATGTGAAGATGTGCCAGAGAGCAGTCATTCAGCAGAGACAGAGAATGTAACCTACTACTTACCTCATCATGCTGTAATCAGAGAGGACAAAGTAACTACCAAGTTAAGGGTAGTGTTTGATGCTTCGTCACATGAAGAAGGTTGTTCCTCTTTAAATGACTGTTTATTACCTGGCCCAAACCTGAATGCTGACCTCATGAGCATTTTGATCAGATTCAGACAAAATCCTGTAGCTTTCACATAAGACATTACTAAAACTTTCCTTCAGATATCTATAACTGAAAGTGACAGAGATGCTGTGAGATTTTTGTGGCTTACAGGACCCCCAGATGTTGAAGGCACCAACACGCATATAATGAGAATGGCACGTGTTGTGTTTGGAGTAACTTCAAGTCCATTTTTACTTGCAGCCACTATCAGACATCATCTGGAGAAATATGAAGCTAACCAACCAGACACAGCAAGACTAATGAGAGACTCACTTTATGTGGATGATCTGATCGCTAGCTCAAGTAACTCAGACGAGGCATACAGATTTACTACAGGAGCAAGAGAAATACTGGCTGCTGCCAACATGAACCTCTGTAAGTGGACAACAAACTCCCTTGAACTGAAAACCAAGTGGTCAAACAGCAAGCTTGATTTCACACAAGAAACAGAAACACATGGAAGTGTGTTGAAAGTACTTGGTTTGGTGTGGAGACCGGACACAGATGACTTTGCCTTTGACCTCAAACATTTGATGAACATTCTAAAAGGAAAAGAAAACACAAAGAGGAGTGTTTTGAGATCATCCGCCAGAATCTTTGATCCTATAGGGTTCCTAACGCCATTTACCATTCGAGTTAAATGTCTGTTTCAGGAAATGTGGCGACGGGGCCTGAGCTGGGACGACGAGCTGCCTCCAGACCTTTCACAGGCATGGCAGCAGTGGTGCATGGAGCTTCCTCAGATCCACCAAATAGTCATTCCGCGGTGGTATGGAACAGAAAAACTGTCAGATAAATCACAAGTTCTCCATGTCTTCACAGATGCAAGCGAAAAGGCGTATGGCGCAATTGCGTATTTACAAGGACAAACAACAGAAGGAGAGACTGTTACTGCGCTCGTTGCATCCAAGTCAAGAGTGGCACCAATCAAAACAATCACACTGCCACGCTTGGAACTGATGGGAGCTGTGATTGGATCAAGGTTGGCAAATAACCTTTTGAAGGCACTGAATATGCAGATCACTCAACTCAGAATGTGGTCAGACTCCATGATAGCGATTCACTGGATTCGCAGTTCATCAAAGAAATGGAAACAGTTTGTTGCCAACAGAGTGATGGAGATACAAACTTTGACACCACCAGAACTATGGACACATTGTAATGGAAAGGTGAACCCAGCTGATCTCACCACAAGAGGTCAGTCCGCATCAAGGTTGAAAGAGGAAAATCTCTGGTGGTCAGGCCCATCATTTTTGAAAGAAAAGGAGCTTCAAACTACACCGCCAGAAACAGCACAAGAAATACTATCAGAAGAAGAGGTTAAAGCTGAGCTAAAGGCAAGTCAAGTCGCAGTACATCTCAGTAACAGTGAAAGAGTGCAATCTGAACCATTGCTACAGCTGGACAAATACAGCAAACTACAGACTGTACTAAGAGTAACTGCATGGATTCAAAGATTTCTCCACAATTGTCATTCAAGCAAAGACAAAGGGGAGAACTAACAGCAGAGGAAATGGCAAAAGCTGAAAGGGTATGGATACGTGAAGCGCAACTTAACAGTTTTGAAAGAGAAATAACAGAGTTGAAAACTGGAGAAAATGTGCACAAAGACTCAAAAATCAGAGATTTCAAACCCTTTCTAGACGAGCAAGGCTTAATCTGTGAAGGAGGAAGGCTGCATCAGTCAAACATGAGTTTCAATGAGCAGCACCCATGGTTATTACCCTCAAATCACAGATTTGCACAACTTCTGATAAAATACAGTCACGAAAATGTCATGCATTCAGGCGTGAGAGACACTCTAGTTCATCTACGAGAGAAGTATTGGATTCCACGCGCGAGACAGATAGTCAAAAAATGCATTTCAGACTGTACTATCTGTAAAAAATTCAAAGTAAAAGCAGCACAGCAAACAGCTGCACCTCTACCCAAAGACAGAGTTACTGAAGCACCGCCGTTTGAAGTCACAGGCGTTGACTTCGCAGGCCCACTGTTTGTAAAGTCCAAGAATTCTGCGGAGAAGGCGTACCTAGCACTTTTCACCTGTGCAGTTACACGTGCAGTGCACCTTGAACTAATATCGAGTCTATCAACAGAAAGTTTCCTTTTGGCATTCAAGAGATTTATTTCACGGAGAGGACTTTGTAGAGTAATCTACTCGGACAATGCAAAAACGTTCAAGAGAGCAGATCAAGATCTAAAGGAACTGTGGAAGGCTATAAAAGAGCCAGAGCTGCTGGAATATTTTTCTGAAAAGGGAATCAAGTGGAAATTTATTGCAGAAAGAGCGGCTTGGTGGGGTGGTTTTTGGGAAAGGTTAGTGCGCTCTGTAAAGGGATGCCTCAAAAGAGTAATGGGCAGAGCATCTCTAAGCTTTGAAGAGTTAACTTCTCTGTTGACAGAAATAGAAGCCACTATTAACTCAAGACCACTCACATTTGTGCACAACGATTTACAAGAACCAGAACCTCTGACGCCAGCTCATTTCCTCATAGGGAAAAGACTTACCTCTTTACCACCAAAGTCATTTTCCACAACAGGTCAGATAGCAAATGCAAATAAAGAAAGGCTGACCCGAAGATGGAAATATCGCCATAGACTTGTCAAGGAATTTTGGAACAGATGGAGGAGGGAGTATTTGCTGGACCTCAGATCGGCTCACACTCGTCATACCCCAAATCCAACACAACTCAAACCAGGAGATTTGGTCCTCATTGGAGATGACAAGATACCACGTCAAACATGGAAAACAGGACTAATCATAGAGGTGTTCCCAGGGAGAGATGGACTAGTCAGATCCTGCGCTGTGCGCACTCCAACTGGGACGACGTTAAGAAGACCAGTTCAGCTACTATATCCTTTTGAAGTTAATATTTGAACTGTCTTCTTGGGGGGGAGGGTGTTGAATATTTAATAGTTCATAATGGTTCATACACATAAGTTGATAGTTATTACATATTGAAATACACGTGAAAACAAACAGATATTATAAACATTTTATAGTTAATCAGAAAGGCTATTCATAGCAGTAATTTAATTAAGATCCCAAAGGTGTTTTCCTTCAATGCAGTCGCTAGACATTGTCCACTAGACGGCGCTGGTGTTGTACCTTTGGCCATGAAATGTTATTGTTCAAGCTGCAGACTGAAGAAGAAGAAGTCAGTGCTAAGCGATGCAGTGCTATCAGAGAGACGGACGCATGTTAGTCAGCGGGAACAACAAATGTGTTGTAAACTGAGATGCAGCATTCTCCAGTAAAGCCAAATGAAGGTAAAGTTGGGTGTTTGGACATTCTTTCCTTATAACAACTGATGTTACAGCTAAATCCACAACAACATGTTTGTGTAGATTTGATAGGAGGGCCTTTAAATCTGCATGGTTACTGTGATGTGGAATCCATCTGAATGCACCATTTGTGTCTCATTGATGGCCTGATAGAGTTCTTTTAATGCTTTACTTCTCTCGCCAATGCTGGTGGGTGGGGCCTACATGGCGGCTAGTAGGAGAGCTGAAAATTCTCTCTGCATGTAAAAGGGTCAGCACTTGATGGTCATAAACTCCACTAATGGAGATCAATGTTTATGTACAACAGTAGCATCATGGCACCAGGCGTCATTGTAGATACATACTGGTTGCCTCGCGTTTTCCCTCCTTCCGTGAGCACTCTGTCACTACGATAGCATGTTAGCCCAGCTAACTGAATGGCAGAGTCCGGCATATTGTCATTTAACCATATTTCTGTAAAGATAAAAACACAGTAGTTCCGCATATCATGTTCCGTAGTTCTCAGGAGCTGTATGTGGTCTATTTTGTTGTCTAGTGAGCGTACGTTGCTCAGAATGAGGAAAGGAATCGGGAGTCTGTGTGGGCTACCGGTTAGTTTCGATCGGAAACCTCCACGTTTACCTCTCTTTTGTTGCCGCTCACACCGTCTACGGCGTCTCCTTTTGGGATGAGACACAGCAGTTGAGTCCGGGGGTATGGAGGTCTGGTGGAGAAGACTTAGGCCACAGAGTTCCTTTGTAATGCTCTGATCCAGGACGTAATGTTTGGTCATATTCCTTATCTCCAGATGGCTGGGATGACTGTAGCTTATGTGCAGCATCATATATGTACATTGAACACATGAATATACACTTAGGTGTAATTTAAACAACACTAAATGGCACAAAACATGAAAAGAGACGAGAGGCCGCTGTGTGTTCACGTGCCACATAGAGTATTAAAAAAACAAATTTGGCTTGGCAAATTTGTTTAAAGGGCTCATTGACTGCACTTTTTACACATTTTAACAGCTCATTCATGTCTTAATGAAGTGCTTGTGACATATTTTGTTCACATTTTCTTTAATTTTTTTTAAATTACTGAAGCAAATTTGTTTTATTTTTCTTGCCTTTCTTCAAACACTCTGATTTATATATAGCCTGTCACTTTAAGAAACAGACTTCAGCTGTTCAACTCCGCCCTCCCTCTTATGTCAGTTAGCCATTAGCTGAGTACTTTGTAGCCGACTCCTTCCAGTTTGGATGAGCGGCGCTGGTTCACTGATCCAAAGTCGATTGTGTATCTTGTGTCACTCCAGCCCATCTCCCAATAATTTTAACATGATTCCACAACAAATTGCTAGCCCCCCCCCCCGATCACCGCAACCGACCTGGCCTGGGACCCGAGGCTGCTGGCCGAGCTGAGCTGCCAAGCCACGGAATCTCAAAGGGCAGTGTCTCACTCTGCAGGACTCCGCTCTGCTCCCACGGCCAGCTGGGGGATGCCCTACGCTGCGCGCGAGAGTGATGCGGAGCCCCGGAGGACTGTGGGGAAGCTGGCTGTGAGAGCCAGCAGCCTCGGGTCCTCATGCAGGTGGTTGCTGCAACTGGTGCTGGTGATTTGCTGTGGAATCACAGCAAAAATATTGGGAGATGGGCTGAAGTGATGCAAGGTATATTGTGGACTGTGGATTGGTGAACCAGGTGGTAACAGGGATGGGTATTAGGGTGACTAAGATCTGAAGAAAATAACAATATAAGCCACACTCGGTTCAAGCTTCCCATTACCAGTGTTAGCTTGGGGGCTAATAGCTCAGGAGCTAATAGTCTACCTTTAACACCACTTCCATATACATGACAAGACAGTTAGGCGGGCCAATAATAGAGCCCACTGCTCTATTATTGGCCCGTCTAGCATTTATGGTGTTTCTGGGAGAGAAAAAGGAGATAAAGGCTGTGTGGGTTTTTTTTAAGAGAATTGACTGTTTTGAAAACTTTGGGATAATTGGGTGACCAGTAGACTCATTTCAGACAGTTAAAACCTACAAACACACCATTTTTCAGTCAATGACCCCTTTAAAATTCCCATAAAAATAAGACTGTTTGGCTAGGTTTGTATTACAAGACATATTGCACAGTTCTGACATTTTTGTAGCATCAGATTTGCCTGTCATGTCTAACTGACTCCGATATGCTGTTCTCAGAAACAGCATGCAAGTTTACTTAGAAAGTGCCAATCCACAACAGTCGTCTCATAGCACTTTCAACTGTCAGGCAAAGACCCCACAACTGCACAAAGAGACCCCAACAATCAGGTGATCCCCCGTAAGCAGCACCTAGTGACGGCGGCGAGGTAAAACTCCCTTTGAACAGGAAACCTTCAGCAGAACCAGGATCGGGGAGAGTAGTCATCTGCTGTGACTGACAGAGAGTGAGGGGATAAAAAAGGACAAATCCTGATCAAAAATGACTCCAAGGTTCCTTACAGAGCTGTTAGGAGCTAGAATAATAACATGGTAAACTAAGTATCTGATTTGAGATAGGTATCTCTTAAGTTTTTTGGGCCCAACAGAAAAACTTTAGTCAACAGTATGGGTGTGCCCTATTGTATCGTTCATGATAATACTGGTATAAATTTTGATACCAGTGTAAAAATTAATATCATGATATTTGGGGTCTGCTGCGTGATGACATCACACCATTACACTGCTCATGGAAATTATGTGATACCACAGAAATGGCAAAACAAACATTTGATAAGTGATGACATCAGTATCCTGTGCATACCCTAGGGTGGTGTTTTTCAACCAAGGTGCCCTGATACATTCAGGTGTCTGTGGGAAATTGTCTGATTTCACTTCTTAATTGATAAAAAAAAATGCTAATAATTTGCATCATTGTACATGTAAGATAAGATAAGCCTTTATTAGTCCCACAATGAGGAAATTACAGGATTGCAGCAGCAAAGGGATAGCAGCACTCAGAGCAATAGTACCCCAATAGTACCCCAAAGACCCCAGCCTGATTGCTGGGGTCTTTCTGCAACTGTGGGGGTCCTCCCTACAGTTGATAGTGCTATGAGATGACTGTTGTTGTGAAATGGCGCTATATAAATAAAGTTGAATTGAATTGAATTGAATAGTAAATAAGATAAGATAAGAACTGGTTCGCCAAAGCAGTAAATAAATATACATATGTACACAGTTATATACACAGTGCAGGAGCATTGCAGCTAGATGGTATTAACAGCATTACAGTTAGTTACATTACCAGCAATGCATATTGTACAATGATGGCAAATTTTGGCAATTTTTTTCCGACCAATAAACAAGTGAAAGTAAATAATTTCCCACAGAAACCTGAATATATCAGGGCACCTTGGTTACAAAAACACCACCCTAGGGGGGGAAAAGTTGCATGAAGAGTGGTGACTTGTTTGTAGCCTTTGACAGGTGCAATATTTGACATTTCTGAGGCAATATTTTGACAAAGAAAGCCATAATAAGCTTTGTTCTCTTAAGTGCTCCCTTTTGTCCTTCTATTTACATGATGTTGAAAACCAACTCAAAGTGTGCAGCTTCACCCAGCACAGTCAATATGGCTTCAAGCGAGCCCAAAAAAGTAACGGATTAAAAAAAAAAAAATTAAGATAAAAGAATATGTGGCAACAGAAAGAACAAAACCTGTTTTGACATCAGGAAGCAAGTTACTATGATTCTATCAAGGTAAATTTTGATTCAGATTTTAGCCATTATTCTCCTGCAGTGTAGCTGTGAAGTGCTGCAATAGATTGTACAGGCAGATCCCATATTATGTTAGAAACTATGTTTGCACAGAACACTTTGTTAAATGAGGCAAAAACCTTGATCCATCCATCCTTTATACAAGGGGTCCAGGTACCCAGTGTGGCTCCTTTGGTACACTGGGTCCTTGTTGCAACTTTTTTTTTTTTTTTTTTTTAAAGGGACCTACTGCACCGCTCTTGGTCAGGTTCTTCATCCAAGACCAATTTGTCTTGGGAGACCCTACTAGGGGCTAAGTTGCCCCTGACAGCATAGCTTCTGGCATCATATGATGAGGTGGTGATCCACAGATGTGAGGCCAAAACCTACTGACAGTAAAATTTATCCTTGTGTGTGTGCGTGCGTGTGTAGATGCCGGGGCCACGGGTTAGCAAAGAAAACACAAAACTCCATACATATCAAAAAGTGCAACTAGATAATGAAAAACCTTTGGTAATTTAATATGATCACCTGTAGAACCATGGATGCAGTGCAGACTAAATCCAGATTCCAGCAGTGCCTGTGGCTTTAGGATTAGCCACAGCTGCAGTTATTTTAAATCCACATTTTGCTGCATCATGCCTGACTGTTCCTCTAGAAAGATGATCCATCGGTCTGTTTGGCTCGTACATTCTTAACACGTGATGAGCTCAGTTTTCCTCCAAAACAACCCATTTGTGTTTGCATCCATGAAGCTAAACATTTCCTGTTTGGTACATGGAACATAGACACCCAGCTATTACACCCCCTTATCCTCGAGGCCTGACCCCTTCCTTCGCAGTCAGCACGCAAATGTTATTTCTCCAAGTGGTGCCAAAGACGCAAGTCTGCTTCCTCCTGGGCCGGGTTACACGAGTGTGCCATATTTGAGGCACGAGAGGTCACAGTAAGGGTGCAGAGGCACTCGTGTTTCATCTGTCAACTTGCTAATCAATTAATAAACCAACCAATCAGGAACAGTTTCAATGTGCTGTGGCTTTTTTGTTTTTTGAGAAAAGTGCAAAGTAGGGAGCCAACAGAGGCAGTTAGCAAAAAGATCAAATCACATTCTAAGTGGAGGAAAATTGTGAACTAGTACTTAAGTTCATTTGAAAGTTTAAAACTCATTTTGCAACACCACAGCTATTTGTAATAGGAAGATAATCCACACTGTGGAAATGTTTACCAGAGAAACACTATGGGATTTGTGGCAGGACTCACAAATGAGCCAGAAATCTATCTTTAAACGGGTATATATGATGAAAATTCCCTTTTTTCAGAGCTTTCACACATCAATTTGCTACCAATGGAAAAACTGAAAAAATGAACTTTTGTTAGGGTCCACCTTGCTTCCCCCACCTCTCAATCAATAAGCTATTTTCAAATCCTCCGGCTGTGATGTCAGAACCAATGCTCACTGGAATCATAACAACAGCCATTCATCATCACCTCCACCCATGTTTTGAAGTGAGGCCCCAAACCCACACGCCTACTGTGCTGCTAGTGAGTGACATTAGCCGTGCGACCGCAGTTTTTATGACAATCTATGTAGGTTATTCACCTAGCTAGAAATCTCTGTTCCCAGTTGGCTCAATAATCCACAATTGATTGTATGTCTCATGTCATTCTGTTTTTTTGTTTTTTTTTTTTGTTATATTCAACCAGGCGGGCCCAGTGAATCAAGCAGTTCATTAATTCAGGGTTACTTTCTGTGCTTATTATATCACAGTGACCAGTCCTGTCGTACCGATCACCCAAACCACACACTGCAGTCCTGAATGATGTTTTATACGGGCTTTAACATTCCCACATTCAGCTAACTTTACATTAGTGAGTTCAGGCTGCATTCAACAACAGAGCTAACATGCTAACGTTAGCATAGAGTCTGGCATCAACCATGGATCTCAGCAGTGATGAAAGCGGGAGGTCGGGGTGAAATACGGTTCATTATCAATTTAAGTAACGTGCACTGAAATGCTTTGCTGTGAAGAACGCTGTTTAATCTGGGTGGAAAATGGTGCAATATTTAAACCCAAGGACTTTTAATCAAAGTATGCCACAGACATTTCATCAAGACCTCCATAAACCATGTCAACATGTTAAAAGTGGATGATACAATGCGGGACATAAGTATTGACACTCGTCTCCACCCACTCCACCCTGCCGGCACTCTTCTTCACCTCTCTTGTGCACTGTCCATTGCTTTGGACAGTTGACCCCAGGTATTTAAACTCATCTACCTTCACTACCCCTTCTCCTTGTATCTTCACTGTTACACCTGCCTCCCTCTCATTTACACACATGCATTCTGTCTCACTTCTAATGACTTTTATTCTCTCCAGTGTGCATCTCCTACACGTTCTCTTCCACCTGCTCCCTACTCCGACTACAGATCACAATGTCGTCTGCAAACATCATGGTCCACAAAGAATCCTGCCTGACCTCATCTGTCAGCCTGTCCATCACCATGACAAACAAGAAGGGGCTCAGGCAGGGCCACCTTAACTTGCCATTAGGCCCTGGGGCTGAGAGGTTTTGTAGGCCGTCCCCAACAGAATCTCAGTTTAAAAATGTGTAATATAGCTATGTTTTTAATAATGGACTGCAGTTATATAGCACTTTTCATGACACCCAAAGACACTTTACAATGAGTTCATTGTTCATTCACTCCACAGACAATGATAGTGGTAAGCTACCTCTGTAGCCACAGCTGCCCTGGGGCAGACTGACGGAAACATGGCTGCCAATCCACGCCAACGGCCTCTCCGACCACTACCAAACATTTATTCACATTCATACACCAGTGTCATGAACCAGGAACACACTGGAGGCAAGGTGGGTAAAGTGTCTTGCCTAAGGACACAACAGCAAGGTGGGGGAAGTGGGATTCAAACTGCCAACCCTCCAGTTATTGGGTGATCTTCTCTACCTCCTCAGCCACTATAGCCGCCTCATTTTTGTTTCTCTTTGAGAGATAATGCAATTTTGAGCTAGAAAACACAACTACACTCAAAAAAGTCAAATATAACTAAAATGAAATAAATTAAGGCTGTTTATGCTTGTTTTTTTGTCTGACAAAATATTTGTTCTTACTGTGCAGGTTATGTGTCAGAAAATTTTGCATGCTTTCATATACTGTAGTTTTAACTTGTTTTACGCAATTTGATAAGTCAAATTTTCTTGCTCTGTTGGCAGATAATTTTAGTTAAAATAGGCCAAAAAAAAATTCTGGCAATAGATAATTCTCGTTCAAATTAGAAAAAATATCTGCCAACAAAGTAAGATTAAATTGCTTAAAACAAGTAAAAACTTTCGTAAAGCAAGTAAAATCTTACAGAAAACTGCACAACAAAAATAAATTCTTGTCAAAATTATCTTGTGAGAGAAAAACAAACAAGGCCTTGATTTAGGATATTTTATCTCACCGAGATTTTCCTTTCTATAGTGTGAGAGATACTACTGCCTTCGGCATGAAGTTATATCAGTGAAGTATTCCTGATCCAAACAATGCACTACAGCAACAATCAAAACCTTGCACAGGTGGCTGGAAAGCATGGCAAATAGCACAGCTTACCTTTTTTAGAAGCATTTTCTTCTGGCCTTCTTTAAATTAAAATCCTTTATTATGTCCTTTAAGTCCAGCTCATGAATATCGTCATACTGTATGGATGCATACTTGATCCAGTCTGCTTTTTACCAAGTTCGGAGTCCACTGTCCCACACACAGCTTTCTGATGTAAGCAATCATGGCCCTTCTTCACCCTTCTCCTCCAGGTGAGTGCTTTAATGGCCTACCTGTCACCTCTGTGCAGTAATTAGCAGCTCCACCTCCACTTGACGCTCCAGCTTAGAAAAATCCTTTACGCTTCAGGTTTTTTTGAGCAATTTGTTTTCCCTAAGCTCTTTTCCTCTCAATAATTTTATGAGCGCCACTCTCAAACTTTTATCCAGACATTATGACCGAGATACTTCTTACCTCTCACTGCTGCTTGCATGGTCACATGTCAAAATAATTCCTCTGATAGGCTATTGTTATGTGGCACACACATGAGACATTTGTAAATTAGAGCAATCAGCAGCCACACATGAATATCAAGTGATGGACATAGAATTTGACCAATTAACAACAATGTGACCTTTTTCATTGGCTCATGATAAGCCTTGATCTTTGTAGGCCCCTGAGCTTCAGCCCAACCTAGCTCTTTCATTAAGGCAGCCTTGGGCTCAGGGCCGATCCCTGATGTAATCCCAGCCCCAGCTTGAATCCTGTATGAAGAAACTAATCTCCTGCAGTGCTCAGGTGGAAGTTTGGCTCATTCTTCTAAACTGACTGCCTTTAAATCTTGAAGATTCCGGGGGGACCTCTTGGGAATCCTGATCTTTAGCTTTTTTAACTAATTTTCACTTGAAGTCAGGTGAATGGGCCATTCTAACAACATGATTTTTCTTTGTTGTAAACCAATCGAGAGTTTCCTTTTTCCTGCTGTAGGCTCCACCCCTGTCTCATCCCCATCATCCTGATGGATGGCAGCAGATAATTTTCAAGAACATGCCAGTACACGACTCCATTCATTGTTCCTTCATCTACATACATGAAGTCTGCCAACGTCATGAGAAGAGGAACAGCCCTCACCATGATGCTTTCACCTCTAAACTTCACAGTTGGAGTAGTGTTTTTTGGGTAATGTGCAGTACCATTTCTCCTCCAAACATGGTAGTATGACAGGTGAGGATTTTTGAGTTAATACCAAAGTCTGGTGAAAAAAATGTCAGTAGTCTCATTTGAAATATATGGAAAAAATGCTGATGCGTTCAATACTTAGCCCCCCCCCCCATACTGTATGTCCCCTTTAAGGTTCAAAATGGCTTCATACATAATTAACATAAAGATGCTGACTTTTTTCCCCAAATTGTAGTGATGAAATTTAGAGTTAATAGAGAAAACAACTAGTGATAGAAAAGCAAAAGAAAAAAAAAGATACTGATGACAAGCAGAAATTTAAAGGAAGGATGTAAGAATTTAGACGCAGAAAAACAACATGATGTCCCTGCTGAGAAATGTCTCTGGCCTGAACTCAATGCTCACGGCGGGTGAGATGTTCAAACACACACACACACACACACCACCAACACCTGGCCAAAGCCATGTCCTGTATCAGACCTGCTCTACTCTAACATCCTTCTGCAATAACAACCCTCCCAAGGGACGGCCTTGGTCCAACTGGACACACACACACAGACCACTGCCCTCAACCATACCATACTGGTGATTCACATATTCCAACATCTGATTAGTCTGCATGATTTTCACTATAGCTGCAACAATCCATGCGAGGCATTAAATTTCCTCTGTGGAGTCGGACTTACTCGATACACATGAAAGTGTGCCAGGAATGGGAATGTCTTCTTCAGCTTGTCAATGCGCCGCATCCTGAATTCCCCGTCTGAGACAAAGCAGGGGATTGTAAATAAAACGTGTGGGCTTGTTTAAATAGCCGTCGGTGGCCGCTTGTCCTTTAAACTGTCACCAGAGCTGCGGCAGTCCTGGTCTGACGTTGCTGCTGCACATTTCTGGGGGAATTTTAAGAAGCGCACGCACTTTCTGGACCAGGACCCAGTGCTCTGAACCGGAGAGGGGGAAGAAAAACTTCCTGAAACCCTGCACGCAAATCTGCAACATTCCATGGCGGGGACAATCCTCCTGTAAGAAGCCCACCCGCCCCCCCTCCTTTATATGGCTTCAGATCCCCCTCAAAAAGTCAGTTGCAGAGCACCCAGGAGAACTCAAACAGGATTATATCTGCCACTTGGATGTAGGAGAGCCTTCTATCTTTGCCTTCTCCACAGTCTAGCCATGTGTCCTCCACAGACAGCAATGAGCCAGTCATCCAAACTTGCAGAACTTCACAAATAAGTCACTCCTCCTCCACCACCTCCTCCCTTCCTCCCATTCACTGCCCTCCTCTCCTCTCTTCTCTCCCCTTATCGCACACAGACTCCCTCTCTCATTCTCTTGGCTTTCCTCCTGCATTGACGGTCTGTTTGGCTTTCTGTCCCTCCATCGCCAAGCACGAGACTAAAAATAGGAGCGACTTCTCCCCAAGTCGATCGCAGCACAGGAAGCGCTCCGGGCTCATGGAGGGGCTCTGGTTTCACTTTTTAGGGTGAAAGAAACAGCACACGTGATTTGATCACCTGGAACAATGTCTGTTTAATGTTGAGCCTCAACATTGCCTCAACTATTGAGGTAATGCAGGTAATTGTTTCACAAAATTGAGCTTTACTGAATAGCTTTATTGTGGGATATTTTGACTTTTACCCAAAGACAATTATGAGAAAACAGTGTTTACCCTTTTTTAATTATAATAAACAGGACTATTTCCAGCTTTCTGAAGGCCCCTTCTAAGATTACTGTATGTTTGGGGGGTGCATGTTTTTGTAATGAGGAAGACTTCATACCCTTTTATAACAGAAAAGAAAATCTCTTCCTTCCAAACAAAAACCTTAAAAAATATATCCACACGTGGCCATCATTGGGTTCCCAGCAGGATTGGACATCAAGGTCTTGTATTGCTTAGCAACAGCATTTAAAACCTAAGATCTGCTGCATATTAGTTTTTAGAGCAGCACTATGTAACTTTCTTATTCCTTGTAGGAATACCAAAAAGGCCACAACCACGGCAACCATGACCCCAGTCCCAACAGCCAACCACAGGGCTTTTTGTTGTTGGTGGCTAAAGTTGTGCCCTGCTTAGTAATCACACCAAAAAAAGAGCTGTTGAAAGCAATGTGGGCCCACTCAGGCTGTGGATGAAGTGACATTCACTCAGTCAAATCTTGGTTTACCATCAAAATAATTTAGCAAACATTATCTTGAGGTGAAAATATATGTAAAATACAAATATATAAAATATATATATAAAATAGCGCTGCATTAAAATGTACAGGACAGCGATGTTATACTTCAGTTGTTTAGAACAAAGAGGCCTCCCTGGCAAGATTCAAACGCAGGACCTCCTGCTTTCCAAGTACTCACTGTAACCACAATACTACACAACTGCTTTAGCTTTCACGCTTTCTCAAATGATAAATGTTCAATTGAAAAGATTTCCAGCAGCAGTAGTACGTCATTCAAAAGTTAATGTGCGCTATATATTGTTTTCAAAAGCACAGAAGAGGCATGTTGCACTTTAGAGGAATGACACATTACCAATAGGATTTGAACCCAGGCTCCTGCATGACAGATGAGTATCTTAACCCCTACACCACACTACTGCTTTGGGTTGCACTCTCCAAAAAAACCCAAAAAACATTTGACTGACAAATGGCATTCACTTATATAGTGCTTGTTACTCATCTCTGGGTGACCAAAGTGCTTTACAGATCCTGCCATGCACCCACTCACTACATTCACACACTGATGGCGGCAGAGCTGCCATGCACCGGTGCTGGCCTGACCCACCAGGAGCAACTGGGGATTCAGCATCTTGCTCAAGGACACTTCGACATGCAGATTGCAAACAGCGCGTGAATCGAACCACTGACCCTCCAGTTAGTAATCGGCTACACTACACCTGCATCACAGCGGCCCCCAAGACGAGACAAAACGGCTGACAGACATTTCATAAACATGATTTTTGAACATTAACAGAATTGCACGAAATTTGCTGGTTATCTAAAGAATACTGTTTTGACTGTGTGTCTGAAGTTTCATCAAATTTGAATCATATATCTGGAAGTAAACCTAAAACTACAATCCAAGGAGAAACTGTACAGCTTGATTGGCCTAGAAAATCAAAATGGATTGACATTTTTGGATAATTTTAACACCTTTTCATTATCAATGTCTGTAGTTGATCTCTGCTTAATTTCAAGCAATTTGGATGAATGGCCTAGGAGTTGTTCGTTTTGAGTTCACTCACACATTTTTGAAAATATGTTGCAGAAATCTTCATTTTCAGAGTTTGCTACAATTGACAAAAAATTGCAGAAGGTTTCAGTGAATAGACTGATAACAAAAAAAATTTAGTCTAGGCCCAATCGCTCTCAAGATATTTGCAAAAACATAAAACTGCTTATTATAGCACCACCTATGTATGCAGTACCTTGATTTTTTTTAATTTTTTTTTTTGTCTCTGGGTAGTGGGGAGAGTTTCTGATCAGACTGTCAAGTTTCCACATATTACTGTTTTTGCTCCACATGCACTTTTAGCAAAGAAGAAGAAGGTGAAGAAAGCGGCGAAGAAGAATTCCCACCACATAGCTGCTTGGAACCCTAAATACAAACCCGGGTCACTGTGTAGAGGAACAGAAAAAACTGAACCATTAATACTGCAAACCTACAAGAAAAAAAGTTGCAAACTTACAAGAAAAAACTGCCATATTTACAAGAAGAAACATTTATGAGGAAAAAGGTTGCAAATTTATGATGAAAAAAGGGAACCACTTTACAAGAAAAAGCTGCAATTTTATAAGAAAAAAGTTGCAAATTTACAAAAAAGGTCAGAAATGTCAGGAAAAGAACTTTCAGATTTACAAGGAAAAAGTTGCAAATTTAAGAGAAAAAGGTCACACATTTACAAGGAAAAAAGTTTTAAAATTCCAAGAAAACATAGCAAATGTATGAGGAAAAAAGTTGCAAATGTACAAAAAAAAAACAAAACAGCAAACTTGTGAGAAAAAAGCTTAAAAGTTTGAGGAAAAAAGTTGCAAATTTATGATGGAAAAAAAACAAATTTACAAGAAAAAGTTGCAATTTTATAAGAGAAAATTTGCAAATTTAAATAAAAAAAGGGTCAGAAATTTCAGTTAAAAAAAAACAACTTTCAGATTTATAAGGGGAAAAGCTGCACATTTACAAGAAAAAAAGTTGTAAAATTCCAGGAAAAAGTAACAAATGTATGAGGAACCCCCCCCCCCCCCCCTAAAAAAAAAAAAAAAAAAATTGTTGTGGGTAGCCTGATAGCTTGGGGGCCACTCTGCTTTATAGACAGAAACAGCTCTGGTACGACTACCGCAATTCATTTCTAAGGTAATATTCCCTTTACTTGAGCAGAATTTCTGACTCCATCCACCTCTGTTTTAAGGCTAATATAAATTCTTGCTTGTGTTTCCCAGTTCCTTGGCTGTATCTTCAACACCACTCATCTCTTTTGTACTTTATGTACCCCCCCCCCCCCAAATGCTCCCTCTAGCAATTCAACCCACGACTGCATCTTTCTGCCCCCCCCCCCCCGCCCCCCGGAACAGTTAAGACAGTCCGTGCAGTGCAGAGCAGAGCGTAGTGCAGAGGACAGACAGAGGCTTCATGGTATTCGGCCCCAGAGGACCATTTGATCCGGTGCCAAAGGGTCACATTCAACTGCAGGATGGGGAGCTTGTTTCCTGTGATGTAACATTGCAAAAACACACACAGACACATTCACACAACGACCACATTCCCCCTTCTCTTGCTTCCGTTGCTAATGTCTCAACCTGCCTATTGTTAACATTCAAGGCTGTTTCCAGCTTTTTCGCGGCTCTATGCAACACTGTGTGTGTGAAGGTGGGGGAATCTCTCCTCTAGCAACAAAAACATTAAAATATAAAGTTGGGTCATAGTCTAGATCAGGGATCTGCAACCTTTGCAAACCAAAGAACCACTTTACCCTCCTCTGACTAAAATCGAATTAGCTGAGAGCTGCAACATCTGTTTGAACTTTAAAATACAGATTATGTTGCTTATAAAGTTTTATTATCATCATCATCATCATAGCAGTCTGCCGGGGGCGACAATGACTATTTCATTTAGGTCTGATCAGATTCCTCCACACAGCGCTGTCCTTCGCCTTCTGCTGCCAGGAACTTCTCACAATGCTACTGCATACCCGTACATGCCCATAAAAACCAAGTATAAGCAAGTATTTCTGCATGCCCGTAGAAAGCAAGTGTAAGCAAGCATTTCTGCATTCCTGCCTTTGATCTTTAACATGATTACCATGGCAACACAAAGTCCTATGATCGTGATACACAGACAGACACACAAACATATCTTGAATTATACGTATATATAGAGTGATATAGCACTGAACACAGAAGAAATGTAGTTTATGTGGCATTTTTGAATTAATACTACTTGTGCATGCTCAATACCCATGCATACCCATAGAAAGTTACTGTTACCATGGCAACAGTAACCATGGTGAAACCTGCCTTTGATCTTTGATGTCACCACTCCTTCAGTGATGCTTGCCTTTGATGTTTGATGATGTCATAGCAAGTCCTATGATCTTACAGCGAGTCCTATGATCGCGACATCGTGACAGACAGACACAAACCTGCCTTTGATCTTTGACATCACCACTCGTTCAGTGATGCCTACCTTTTATCTGTGATGAGCCTATGATGTCTATGTGACATCATATAGACACCATATATACACATGCAAGTTAGGTTAATTGGCATCAACTGGGGATTCTAATTGTCCTTAGGTATGACTGTGAGAGTGAATGGTTGTCTGTCTCACTGTTTTGGCCCTGTGATGGACTGGCGATCTGTCCAGGGTGTACCCTGCCTCTCGCCCAAAGATGCTGGGATAGGCTCCAGCCCCCCCGCGACCCGAAAAGGATTAAGCGGAAGAAGATATACATATACAGTATATATACAGTGGGGAAAAAAAGTATTTAGTCAGCCACCAATTGTGCAAGTTCTCCCACTTAAAAGATGAGGTCTCCAATTTTCATCATAGGTATACCTCAACTATGACACACAAAATGAGAAAAAAAAAATCCAGAAAATCACATTGAAGGATTTTTAATGAATTATTTGGTAAATTCCTCGGTAAAATAAGTATTTGGTCAATAACAAAAGTTCATCTCAATACTTTGTTATATACCCTTTGTTGGTAATGACAGAGGTCAAACGTTTTCTGTAAGTCTTCACAAGGTTTTCACACACTGTTGCTGGTATTTTGGCCCATTCCTCCATGCAGATCTCCTCTAGAGCAGTGATGTTTTGGGGCTGTCACTGGGCAACACGGACTTTCAACTCCCTCCAAAGATTTTCTATGAGGTTGAGATCTGGAGACTGGCTAGGCCACTCCAGGACTTTGAAATGCTTCTTACAAAGCCACTCCTTCGTTGCCCGGGCAGTGTGTTTGGGATCATTGTCACGCTGAAAGATCCAGCCACGTTTCATCTTCAATGCCCTTGCTGATGGAAGGAGGTTTTCACTCAAAATCTCACGATACATGGCCCCATTCATTCTTTCCTTTACAGTGTAAAGGAAAGAATGAATGGGACCAGGACGACTGATCCGTGTAAAGTTTACACGGATCAGTCGTCCTGGTCCCTTTGCAGAAAAACAGCCCCAAAGTATGATGTTTTCACCCCCATGCTTCACAGTAGGTATGGTGTTCTTTCTCCTCCAAACACGACAAGTTGAGTTTTTACCAAAAAGTTTTATTTTGGTTTCATCTGACCATATGACATTCTCCCAATCCTCTTCTGGATCATCCAAATGCTCTCTAGCAAACTTCAGACGGGCCTGGACATGTACTGGCTTAAGCAGGGGGACACGTCTGGCACTGCAGGATGTGAGTCCCTGGCGGCGTAGTGTGTTACTGATGGTAGCCTTTGTTACTTTGGTCCCAGCTCTCTGCAGGTCATTCACTAGGTCCCCCCGTGTGGTTCTGGGATTTTTGCTCCCTGTTCTCATGATCATTTTGACCTCACGGGGTGAGATCTTGCGTGGAGCCTCAGACTGAGGGAGATTATCAGTGGTCTTGTATATCTTCCATTTTCTAATAATTGCTCCCACAGTTGATTTCTTCACACCAAGCTGCTTACCTATTGCACATTCAGTCTTCCCAGCCTGGTGCAGGTCTACAATTTTGTTTCTGGTGTCCTTTGACAGCTCTTTGGTCTTGGCCATAGTGGAGTTTGGAGTCTAATTGTTTGAGGTTGTGGACAGGTGTCTTTTATACTGATAATGAGTTCAAACAGGTTCCATTAATACAGGTAACGAGTGGAGGACAGAGGAGCCTCTTAAACAAGAAGTTACAGGTCTGTGAGAGCCAGAAATCTTGCTTTTTATAGGTGACCAAATACTTATTTTACCGAGGAATTTACCAATTAATTAATTAAAAATCCTTTAATGTGATTTTCTGGATTTTTTTTTTCTCATTTTGTCTCTCATAGTTGAGGTACTGTATACCTATGATGAAAATTGGAGACCTCTCTCATCTTTTAAGTGGGAGACCGTGCACATTTGGTGGCTGACTAAATACAGTGGTACCTCTACTTACGAATTTAATTCGTTCCGGAAGAATTCTCGTAACGTGAAAAATTCGTAAGTAGAGGCGCGTTTTACATGTAAATGCCGTAATCCGTTCCAAGCCCCCAAAATTCGGGCATAAATTTTTTATAAATCGTAAAAACGCATCAAAACATGTAACAAATACATGTTACAATTAGATTACTGCACAATAAACATAAAATGAGAGTTTAAAATGAGAGAAAGAATAATAAAAGAGAATAATAAAAGAGAAAGAATAATAAAAATTATGTTCATTTACCCTTTAACTGCTATCGTCGTCGACGTCGTCACCTTTTGCCTTCTTTGGTTCATGTTCTGATCCAAGGACGTTTGCTTTTGTCGGCTTGTAAGTGCTTCGTTTTGTTTTAATACCGTGCTGATCGTTGATATATTACGGCCATATTCTTTGGCGAGATCAACCAAACGCATAAAGTTTTGGAAAAAAAAAAAAAACTTCGTGGCCAATGGGATACCAGGAAGATGCTAGGCGATAGCCAATGGCAGATCAGCTACAGGTATGTTTACGTTCGGTAAACTACGGAAGCTGCGAGGAGCGCGTACTTTTTTGCCTTTCGTATCCTGAAATTTCGTTCGTAACTAGAGGCAATATTTTCCCGTTGAGGCGTCTCGTAACCTGAAAACTCCATATGTAGAGACGTTCGTAAGTAGAGGTACCACTGTACTTTTTTGCCCCACTGTATATATATATATATATATATATACAGTATATATATATAGCGCGAGTCCTATGATCTTTGATGATGTCATAATGAGTCCTATGATCGTGAGGGAAGCCTGCCTTTGATCTTTGATGTCATAGCGAGTCCTATGATCGTGACATTGTGACATCGTCACAGAGATTTCTTGAATTATATATAGAGTGATAACAGTGATAGAACGTTATTGCTATTATACAGTGGTGTGAAAAAGTGTTTGCCTCTTCCTGATTTCTCATTTTTTTGTATGTCACAATTAAAATTTAATTGAACATTAAACATTTAATTTAATGTTTAATTAACATTAACAATTAATGTTTAATTTAATTAAACATTTAATGTTTCAGATCATCACTCTATATATCACTTCACTCTATATATATAAATTTCAAAAAATTTCTGTCTGTCATGACCATAGGAATCGCTAAAAGATCATAGGATTGCCTATGATGTTCCTATGATCGCTACATGATGCCTATATGATGTCATATAGACACCATAGTATGAGTCAAGAAAATCTGTGTCTGTGTATGATCAAAGGCAGGCATCGCTCATGATCATAGAACATCAAAGATCAAAGGCAGGCATCACTCACAATCATAGGACTCGCTATGACATCATCAAAGATCAAAGGCAAGCATCACTCACGCTCACTCACGATCATAGGGCATCAAAGATCAAACGCAGGCATCACTCACAATCGTAGGACTCGCTATGACATCAACGATCATAGGACTTGCTATGACATCGTCAAAGATTAAATGCAGGCATCATAGGACTTGCTATGCCATCAGCCTATGGTGTCTACCAATACTTACTTGTCAAAGATCCAAGGCAGGCATCACCATGGTTACTGTTGCCATGGTAAGAGTAACTTTCTATGGGCATGCAGACATGCTTACTTACACCTGCTTTCTACGGGCTTGCAGAAATACTTGCTTATACTTGGTTTCTACAGGCATGCAAGGGTATGCACTAGCCAAACAAATTTAAATATTAGACAAAGACAACACAAGTAAACACAAAATGCAGTTTTTAAATGAAGGTGTTTATTATTAAGGGGGAAAAAAAATCCAAACCTACATGGCCCTGTGTGAAAAAGTGATTGCCCCCCACCCCCGTTAAAACATAAATTAACTGGGGTTTATCACATCTTTGGAAAGCTGAGTTCAATTTCGGTAGCCACACCCAGGCCTGATTACTGCCACACCTGTTCTCAATCACTTAAATAGGACCTGCCTGACAAAGTGAAGTAGAAAATAGAGAAAAAAAACCCTGGAAAATACAGTTTTATAGAATAGGGTACCAGACGTGTGAGAGTGAATCACCAATATTTAAACTGCTAACCCAATAGATGATACAAATTTAAGAAATGAAGAGTTATGCAACCCAGTCAGCTACCCCCCCATCCCCCGCAGTAGCATCTCTGACCCTCGGTCGTCACCCTCTTCTTCTCCATCCTTCACTCAATCCCTTCATCTCTCTTCATCCCCTCATCCACCCGAGAATCTGGCCAAACTGAAGAATTTTCTTCTTTATTTGGAGCTGCCTTTGGTTTCCTGCCTCTAATCCTCTAAAAATGTTATCTCTCCTCCACTTTGCTGACTATAAACAAACCCTGTACAAGCAGCATGTCAGACCGGCATTAGAAACAGCCTCGTTCCCTCTGGAAACATATCCTGTACAGTTTCACAGGTTTTTGTCCACGCATCTTTCCACTTTTACTTTCCTACTTTCCTCTTCCCCACCTCCTTCTCTTTTTTTCCCCTCTACTGCTGCTTTCATCTGCTTTTAATTAGGAAGTTTTGTGTTTACTAAAGTAAGAGGGCAGACAGTGGAAACAACAAAACGGGCCTTATAAAGTGTCTGACGATAATCAAGAACAGGACAGCAGATGGGGAAACAACCCAGGAAAAATCATTATAAAGCATTGTTTTCTTGAAAGCGTGCAGAACTTTTCTTGTTCCAAAGTATTAAAAGAGCCCCTATTATGCATTCTGGGGAGGGATCCCTTTTATTTTAGCAAGTTATGTAGGACTTTTATGACATTATATGGTTCACAAAGTCAAAGAGCCCAAAGTCCTCCTGCACAGGAGATCTTTTCTCCCCCAGAAACCACAACTACAAATCACCCTGAATCGCCTCGTTTGTATTGCCTGTCCTCTTCTGTGAGGTCAACCCATAAGGATCTACTTCATTCACAGACATTATTTTAACTTATTTTATTATAGTTTATCACACTCTGAACTGGACGCCTCCCCGATCAGCAGTTTTTAACCTGCTCAGAAAAACTAAGAAAGACACAGAGAGGGTCTTGAGAGACAGCCTAGAGGAAGACGTAAAATCATCTATAGGATAGTATTAGTGACAGTTCTTTGACCAACTAACATACAGTAGTTTTTCTAAAAAGAGTCTTTATTTCTAAAAGCCTTCATGCATGTCTTTGACACTATTGTATCAGTCAAATAAAAATCATACATGAAGAAATGCTGGCACAGTCCATGAGAAACTGACCTCCTACATCTTATTCTGTGAAGACACCGTCAGTCCCAGCCACCATATAATAATGCACCCAAATAATAAGAAATGGCTTACAAGGGACATGAAAATCTGCTTAGTCCAAAAGAAAAAAGCTTTCCTACAAGGAGACAAACTGAGGGTGAAGAAACTGCAGAAAGATTTTGGGAGGATGGCAAAGCTGGCTAAAATAAATTATAAGAATAAGGTGGAGCAGAAATTAACATCAGGAAGTGCAAGAGAGACATGGCAGGGTTTAAACAATGATGGGCAGAGTCCCGAAACCTGCCATGGTCAACTGCCTAGACCCCATTTCCTTTGTAGAGCAGCTTAACAACTTCTTCACCCGTTTTAATACCAGCAGCACACCGACCACCTGGACTACCTCACCTTCCATCTCCCCCCATGAACCCCTTATCATTGAGGAGCAACTGGTGACATCCATCTTACATAGGGTCAATGAACACAAAGCCGCTGGCCCTGATAGGCTCAGAGGCAGGGTCCTCAAAGAATGTTCCACTCAGATAGATGGAGTCCTTACCAGACTTTTTTAGCATCTCTTAGATTCTGTATGTGTCCCTGATCAGTGGAAGGGATGTACCATCATTCCAGTCCCCAAAAAAACTCACCCTAAGGACCTGAAAGACTACAGACCAGTGGCCCTAACCTCTGTGCTCTGTAAGTGTATGGAGCGAGTGGTGTGTGACTTTTTGACCAACCTGTTGTCACACAAACTGGATGCTCTCCCGTTTGCCTATTAGGCAAAACGAGGTGTAGAGGACACTTATCTTACACTTTCAGATACTGTCACCAAACAACTGGACTCTTCACACCCACTGATTTTCTTTATGGATTTTTCTTCTGCGTTTAACACTGTACACACAGACACCTTGCTACATCACCTGACAGACCTGCAGGTTCACCCAACATTGATTTTATGGATTCAGAGTTTTTTATATGACAGGCCACAACAGGTGTTTTTAAATGGTTTTACATCTAGCAAGTTGATTTTAAACACAGGTCTTCCTCAAGGTTGTGTTTTATCGCCAGTTTTGTTCTCTGTGTACACAAATCACATCTCCTGTGACAGTAAAGGAATGACTCTTTTTAAATATGCAGATGACATGGCCCTGGTGGCTCATCTGACAGACAGTACTGCACTGACCCGCTATCAGCAGGCAGTCAACGATTTAGCTCAGACTTTTAATCAAAACTCCCTTGAGTTAAACACCACAAAGACTAAAGAGTTCTGCTGTGGGAGCAAAGAGGAACTTTTAACTACTCTCTTTACACCCCTCAGTATCCAGGGTCAGTCTATTGAGCAAGTTCAAGTTTTTAAATATTTGGGAATAGATATGGACTGCAGCCTGTCTTTTGCACACCATGTTGACTCTGTTTATAAAAAAGCACAACGCCTCCACCTGTTGAGGAAACTGAGAACTTTTAATGCCAGTAGACATATTTTAATTCTGGTTTACACTTCATTAATTGAATCCATTCTCATTTAACATTTCATCCTGGTACAGCTCCCTCTTCAGCACGGTGGTACAGTGGTTAGCACTGCTGCCTTACAGCTAGAAGGTTCCAGGTTCGAATCCCCAGGCTGGCAGGGGTAGGAACCTTTCTGTGTGGAGTTTGCATGTTCTCCCTGTGTTGGGTGGGTTTACTCCGGGGGCTCCAGTTTCCTCCCACAATCCAAAGACATGCATGTTAGGTTAACTGGTTGTTCTAAATTGCCCCTCGATATCTGTCTCCTATAGGCCCTTAGAGTAGAGGGTTAAGTGCTTGTGAAGTGCTTTGGTCTTTGAGACTAGAAAAGCGTTATGTAAGTACAGGTCCTTATCCCTTCATCAAGCACAAAACAAAGCTTTCCCGTATAGTTAACCAGGCTAGCAAAATCATTGGCTCACCACAGACACCATTGTCTGAACTTTATCTGTGATCTGGAAAGCCACCCTGATCACAGAGGACTCATCTCACATCTTTCATCACTCTTTTCAGTTCCTGCCATCAGGCAGACGATATAAAGTTCCGGTGGCCCATAAAAACATTTACAAGAAATCATTTATTCCCTCTGCAATAACCATCCTGAACAAAATCAAAGAGTTATCATACTGCACATGATTTTATTTACTGTTTCCTTTTTAACCATGTTTCCTTTTTTAAATTGTTTTTATCTTGTGAGTTTGAACATCTTGAGAGTGCTGAATGTGTTATAGTGTTGTAGCCATGTCAAAGAAGAATTTCTGTCACCAACTGGGACAGACAATAAAGTTATCTATCATCTATCATCATTAGCATTATATTTCCCCGAGGATCTCTGGTGAAAACTTGTTTCAGCTGTCAGAGTCAGAATGAGTCACAGTAAAGTTCACCACATGGCTGTGACAAATAGGAAGGTTATGTTTGCTTTGAACAGTTATGTAACTCACCAATTTGAAACAGATGACATGAAATAGCCCGCATTCTTTGAAAATCAGACATGCAGTGTGTAACAAATTATTTTTTATCCATCTATAAATTCAAGACATCGCTGTCCGTTTGTGTGTCTGTGTGTGTGTTTCTCAGATATCTCTCAAACCATTCGTCACACTGACCTAAGAATTTTAACGTGCTTTGCTGAAGCTAAGAGGTTGTACATCCCCGAATATTCCGTTCCAATAAAAAGCCAGACACCAAGGAACTTTGCCCCCAAATTAATGGACAGAATATTACAAGAGTTAGCTCTATAAAATTATTGGGGGACCTCACTGACGAATTTCTCAATTTCAAATGTCACATTGACAATCTATCCAAGAAAATGGCCCTATATGCTGCTCTGTTTAAAGCGAGACATTTTCTCCCACTTTCAGCACTTCTCACTCTATATAAAACTTTATTTGAGCCTCACTCACATTACTGCAATATCATATCGGGTAACACATTTCCAACTCACCTAAAAAAAGCTAGAAATCCTCCAAAAGAAAGTCATACATGGCTTATCATGGTCTGAATATAATTCTCCTACTAGTCATCTTTTCCATTGTTACAATCTTCTAAGACTTGCTGAGCATAATTACTTCCAGAATGCCTGTATAATGTATCAGGTTGTCCACAAACTCAACTATAAATTATGTGAACTCATTCCAACCTTCCTTCCCATACACACCTATACCACTAGAAATAAAAACCAAATTACTGGGAAAAAATGAAGACTAAAATCCACCAGGTTTAGTAGTGTGTGTAGAGGATCGCAGATTTGGAATGAGCTAGATGAGAATCTAAAAATGTCACCTTCCATCTCCATCTTCAAGAAAAAACTAAAAATGCAACTCCTATCATTATATAATTAATCTGCTATTTGTTACACAAAACTTGCTGACTGATGAGTTGTGACTCCATTGTAATTTTGTCTTATATGTTGATATCACTCCAATAGTATTTAATAACTTGACTATGTATCTTGAACTCACCTACTAATTCAGTGTAAACAAATGCTGGGATTATGTGCTATATGTCTGTTATATGTTTGTTTGTTCTTGTACACAAAGACATCAGACTGATTTCCGTCATTTTATAGTAGAATTGGGCTCCCTACTAAAAGCTTTAAATAGCTTATTTGGGATGACCCGTTCACACTCCAAAACAATGTAAAAAAAAAAAAAAAGCCTATTGCATATTGCTAATCATGCTGTTGATAATTCATATTGTAATTCATTCATGCTGTTGATAATGTGTGACATGTGTGTGTGAATAAACTGTTAAGAGAGTTATATGGAGTCACTCAGTTAAAATATGTAATTTTTATCAATAAAAGCTTAGCCAACGCTGTGTGACCAATACCAATACCAATAAGGTATCAATAAGGTATACAAGATACAAATACAAAAAAAAAAATAATGTTTGGTGTTTTGTACTTATAATATTGCTAAAAGATAAAAAGGATGCACTACAGTGGGTCTCAAATATTTGTAAATGTGTCCTGTTATAGTACTGCATGGCATTATTGATGACAGACTATAAACTACACATATAAACTAAATTATAATGGTGACTGAACAACTCCCATTCCCCAAAGTGCAAGATACAACATTTCTCATAAAAGATAACACAAATAAGTGATCTCACAAAAAATAAACAAGCAGTTCTTAAACAGTGGCTAATAGTGGATGTCCCATTCATTTTCAGTTATTCTGTAACTAATATTCACACAATCAATCTCAGTTCAGTCCCTTTCATCTATCGGTAAATTCAAGATCTCTCTGTCTGTGTGTGGTCCTCAGATATCTCTCAAACCGTTCGTCACACTGACCCAAGATTGCAAACGTGCTTTGCTGAAGGTACGAGGGTGTGCATCCCCAAATATGGAGTCACTCAGTCAAAATATGTAATTTTTATCAATAGAAGTTTAGCCACCGCTGTGTGACCACTCTATATCTTCATCCCCTGGCTTCAAGAAGTGTGGGTGGAGTTTCGGATTGACTCTGTGCTCATTGAAGAATACGCGGCATCACGACCATGCTGACTGGATAACACAGCATCACGACCTGTCAGTCACCACAACGCTTGCTGCTGAGGTTACGAGGGTGTGCATCCACGAGTATGGACTCAGCCTGCCCGGTCAGTGGTACACGTAAGTCCCGACTGCTGCTTCATTATGGAGCGGAATGACCAGATCAACTGCATACTGCATGCGGACACATGCTTTGACTAAATGACAGCAAGACACAAAAATGTCCAAATAATGAAATAAATCCTTTTTATTTAAATATTTACAGACAAATGGGCAACACTGATGCAAAACTTGCAGCCAAATGGGTCATTCTGCTCTCTGTGTGTGTGTGTGTGTGTGTGTCTGTGTGTGTGTGTGAGAGCCACTGGTGAAGGGATCAGCGCTGTACCATGGATGCCCTGAATTTCCCTCTGGTGATCCAAAAAGTACACATCACTCTTCATCATCACTCTTCTTCTTCTTTTAGATTTGATTGGCGGTTGGCAACCAGCTTACAGGTGCATTACCGCCACTGACTTGATTACCATCACCTATATCTTTGTATAAGGAGTTCTGAACAACTTGTGTGTGAAAAAATTATCCGTCCTTGGACTGTGTCCTTGGCGGCGTTAATAGCTGTGCCAGCCAGCCTTCTACTTCTTTTAGATTTGATTGGCGGCTGGCAACCAGCACATCGACGACTTCTTCTTCTTTTAGATTTGATTGGCACTTGGCAACCAGCTTACAGGTGCATCACCGCCACTGTCTTGACCATCATCACTCATCTTTGTGTAAGGAGTTCTTATAAGGAATTTGGATCACTCTTCACTCTATCACTCTATAAAAGCAAGTCACGCTTCATAGGACATCATAGGATGGCCTTATGATGTCACGTAGACCATGTGTCTGTGTCTTCTGATCTTTGCCTGAACATCATAGGACTTCCTATGATCTCAGGCATCATAGGACACATAGACAAATGTGTCTTTATGATGTCACATAGACCATGTGTCTTTGAAACCACAGAGATCATAGGACAATTTGTCTTTATGATGTCATATGATCGTTGCCTGAACATCATAGGACGTCCTATACCATGTGTCTTTATGATTTTCATGATCCTGGTCATGAACTAGAATTACGACGCACCTATCCCTCAACCAGTGGTCAAGAAGAAGAAGAAGACGACGACGACGAAGAAGAACCACCAGATGGAGAGCAATAGAACGACAACAACTGCTGCACGTCAGAAAAGATGCCAAGAAGATGAAACACCTGAGGTTCCAGCAGTACATCGCACCCGTCTGAGACAGGCGGACACCCTTCACCAGGATAGGGTACGACAGACTTTAAAGCACGTTTCTAGGACATCATAGGACGGCCTATGATCTCTGCCTCATCATCATCAGCGCGTCCCGTGAACTCAGGCATCATAGGATGACTCGCCATGCCTACACGACGGCAAATGTGTAACTTTGACAAATGCCAGTCTACACTACAAATGTGTAAAATGCCAAGCAAAGTGCTGATTTTCTCCAGATGCTCTGGTTTCTTAGTTTCTACAGGCATGCACGGGCCTTCCTGAACAGGGTCGAAAGCCACTTTTTCAGGATCGTGCCCATGAACTGGAATTATGACGCACCTATCCCTCAACCAGTGGTCTGAACAAAGAAGAAGAAGACCCACCAGATGGAGAGCAATAGAATGAGAACTGCGGCATGTCAGAAAAGATGCCATGAACGTGAAACGCCTCAGGTTCTACCAGTACGCCGCAGGCATGACTGTGAACAACACAGACCCGTCTGAGACAGGACTCCGGAGACCCTTCAGTGGTCTGAACGAAGAAGAAGATCCACCAGATGATGTCTATGTGACGGCACATAAAGCACATGACTCCCTACAAGACATATACGTATATAGACACAGGTAAGCAACGTAACACAGAACAGTGACAGGCAGGAGAAGAAGTAACAAGCAGGGGCAAACAGCCCCAGATGGCAGGGCATATTTTGTGTGATTTTTATGTTTTGCTGCATACAAAAGCCATCACATTTGACTGTCAGTTAGTGCTGTGCTGCTAGACCAACTGTCCTGTAACTGGCAAGAATTCTGTTCCAATGCATCCCCTCTACGGGCATGCAAGGGTTTCTACAGGCATGCACGGGTATGCACTAGTATTGCTAAAATATAAAAGGATGCACTACAATGGGTCTCAAATATTTGTAAACGTGTCCTGTTATAGTACTGCATGACTTTATTGACGATAGACTATAAACTACATAAATTAAATTATAATGGTGACTGAACAACTCACATTCCCCAAAGTGCAAAATACAACATTTATAAATATAAGTCATAAAAGATCACACAAATAAGTGATCTGACAAAAAAAAAACAAGTGGTTCTTAAACAGTGGCTAATATTGGATGTCCCATTTATTTTCAATTATTCTATAATTAATATTCACACAATCAAATAAACCCCAGTTCAGTCCCTTTCATATTTGTCAAAGTCTAACATGTGTGATTGCCTACACATAGGCCACACCTCTGTATTCCACTTTTAAACACAGCCTACGTTTGCCCTTGTAAAGCCTGATTGCACTAACTGTTTCAGACAGGAATACTTGCTTTCTATGGGCATGCACCAGTCTTTAACAAGAAAAGGAACAAGAATATTTCTAAAGCAACAGAGATGTGTAAAAAGGTCACTGAACCAAGAAAACATAAAAACAAGTGTACACAATTGCAATGTGCCCCCTCAGCCACTAGGGGGCCGAGGTACCAAGTTCACCATGAACATTTTTTGGGAGGAAAATTAAAATTACCTTCAACCTTCTTTTTTTTTCTACTTGCAATTTTCCCTCATAAACCTCCTATTGTTTTTTTTAGTAAATTTGGAACTTTTTTCTCAGAAATGTTATTTTCTCATGAATTTACAACCTTTATTGTAAATTTGTGACTTTTTACTCGTGAATTTTTACTTTTTCAATAATTTGTAAATTTTGTGTAAATTTGTGATTTTCCTCATAAATTTGCAACGTCTTCTCATGAATTTGCAATGTCTTCCCATAGATTTGTGACATTTTCTTGCAAATTTTTGACTTTCTCATAAATTTGCAACTTTTTCCACAAACATTTGTGGTATTTTCTTATAAACGTTTAACATTTATAAATTTGCAACTTTTTTCCCTGCTACATTTGAAACTTTATCCTACTAAATTTGAACCCCCCCCCATAAATTTTACTTTTTTAAGTAAATTTGAAACTTTTTTCATAAATTTATAACTTTTTTTTGTAAATTTGTGACTTTTTACCATAGTTTGTAACTTTTTCTTGTAATTTTTCACCTTTTTTTTCATAAATTTGTGACACTCTTGTAAATTGCAACTTTTTCCTGCATAAATATGCAACTTTTTTCCATACATTTTTTTCTTTGTAAATTTGGACTGTTCCTATGGATGCTGGTTACATTTTTACCTCTGCCAAGGAGATAATGTTTTCATGTCTGCAAAAACTACTGCATGAATTTGGATGGATGGATGGATGGATGGATGGAAATAGCACCTTGCCACAGACATGTATCCTCTGAGTGCCCTCTAGCTATCCTATTCAATGGTTTGATTTTTTTTCTTTGGGCTGGCTTATCTTTGACACAGCCGGGGTGGGAAGGGGGGGGGGGGTCCACAGGAAAAAAGTTTAGGAACCCACTGCTTTAGAGTTAATAAAGGCTCATCTGTAATAATAAACCTGAACAAATCAGCACCTCTATAAATCTCATTAAAGCAATCACAATTTGTTTGAAAAAGATGGGAGAAAGAGTAAAAGTGAGAGAATCAGGGGGGCATTTATAGAGCTCTGTAGACTGCAGTGATCGTTGCACTATAGCGCATGTCAGCCACACAACAGCAGCTCAGTTAGCTCTTTGTTGTGTTAAATCACTGGAAGGAATGAATGTGTCACAGTGCCCACATTTGCCTCCAGACTAAGGAGATTAGAGCTTTACAATTAATGTTCAGCAAGTCAGCACGCAGGCCTACTGCAGCACCACTAAGGGGCTCCAAATCTTAATTTGGGACCAGGTTGTCGACTACCGATTACTGTCCACAATTTAAAAAGCATCTATTGATCCAACGGGCCACACATTTCCAGATAAGCACTAAAGTCAGGAAAAACAAAACAGCCAAATTCCACTAAAGCCTGGTTCCTCACCTTAGAAATTATCATCAGGATGGTCAAGGATGCTCAAAATGTGTAGTCATATGACCTAAGAGAGCATTTAGAAAATTAAAATCCACAAGCACACCATGATTTAACCAATGGGACCTTTAACATTTTGATGCAGAAGCCTCCTCAGCCACTATTTTCTCTGTACAGACACTGCCATCCCATCTCCAGCTGTGTCTCCTCCATCCTCCTGTCAGGGCTCTACAATGGGAACATGAAAGGACGCTAATTCAATAAAACCCAGGTTAACTGTGTGAATGCGTGGGGTGTACTATCATGAACTGGCATCAAATTAGCGACTAATGGGATTATGGAGAACAAAGGATCATGTGAGGTCTTCCTCACAACCTCTGAGTACGGCGACACACATTAGGGTGACGCTGACTGTATACAGACGAGGGCGTGCAATGACATGCAGGCTCACGCCGGCTGGATTCACGGTGTCACAATGACCAAACGGGCTCAGCGGCTGACTGGCGCATTTCTAAGATCCGCTGTAACCTTTAGAGCAAACTAAGTTATAGCAGTCGGATATGTATGAGTAATTAGTTTTACAACAGAGCCAAAAATGTCAGCATCAGAGGTGGGTAGTACTTGGTTCCATCTGCTCACATACATGCACCTTTTCACAAAACTGTACTCAAATGAGTAGTATTATTGTAGGATAATTTTTACTCTTACTTGAGCCCATTTCTGAAGAAAAAAAACTGTACATTTGGTTGTAATCTTTGAATAACTTTCTGTTTTAATCAGTTTTCTTCTCATCAGATTTGAATCCACTGGGTCCTTGTAACTTTTTTCAGAGAGCCACTGGACCACTCTTGGTTTGGCCCTTCATCCAGGGCCAATTTGCCTTGGGGGATCCTACCAGGGGCAAGTTGTCCCTGAGAACATAGTGGCTCTTGGAACCATTTGGGCACTCAAAACCCTCCACCGCAATAAGATCCATGGAGAGGTAGAAGACACATGGATAATATTTTAATCTGAATATTTTCTAAGAGGAAAACATCACAAACTACAAATTTGCAAGAAAGAGCTGCAAATTTATGAAGGTTGCAAATGTGAAATAAAAAAGATAAATTCATAAGAAAAAGTTGCAAGTTCATGAGAAAAAGATCACAAATTTATTAGAAAAAATGCAAATTTACAAATTTACAAAAGAAACTGCAAAATTACAAGAGAGCTGTAAAACTACAAGAAAAAGGTTGCACATTTGCGAGAAAAATGTTTCAAATTTACAACAAAAAAGTTTTACATTTGGAAGAAAGACGCTGCAAATTCACGAGAAAAAAGCTGCAAAGTTACAGAAAAAAGTTGCAAATTCACGAGGAAGAAGTTGCAGCTTTATGAGGAAAAAATTGCAAATTTACAAAAGAAAAGTTGCAGCTTTACAATGAAAAACTTGCAAGTTTATGAGGAAAAAAAATTACATATTTTGACTGAGTGGCTCCATATTTGGGGATGCACACCCTCGTAACCTCAGGAAACCACGTTTAAAATCTGAGGCCAGCCTGACAAACAGTTCAAGAGGTATGCTTGGAACAGACAGACACACAAACACACACAGACAGCAATTCTTTGTATTTATATATATATATATGATCTCCCAAAAATGTGACAGCCCAAACGAAAAAAATCTCACTGAGAAATTTACTGTTCTTAATTTTCTGCTCCATGCGTAATCGTTCTCCAGGATTTACTGGTTCGGCTTCCACTGTGGGGAATCAAACAGCACTGATGTGGTGTTAAAAAGTCAATAACATTTAATGGTATTTATGTTATTTTAATGGAGAGAGTTGTAACAGTCAAAAGATAATCACCCGTCATTTTATTTATATGATGATTCACTAAAAAGTTTTTTTTATTCCATCCACCTTTTGAGGTGGTTTGGGCATCTGATCAGGATGCCTCCTGGACGCCTCCCACTTGAGGTGTTCCGGGCACGTCCAATGGGGAGGAGACCCCGGGGCAGACCCAGGACACGCTGGAGAGACTACATCTCCCAGCTGTCCTGGTAACGCTTTGGTATCCTCTCTGAAGAGCTGGAGCAGGTGGCTGGGGAGAGGGAAGTCTGGGCTTCTCTGCTTGAACTGCTGCCTCCGTGACCTGGATCGCCGGAAAAGTGGTAGAAGATGGATGGATGGATGAATGTGAACTTGTACCTTGGTGGCCCCCTTGTGGCTGATGGGGCTGTTGCATCACCTTAAATTTACAAGAAAAAAATCTTTGTTGACAAGTGTACTTGTATTTGAGTAATCAATACTATAGTGTAATCCTACTTTTACTTGAGTACAATTTCTATCTGCACTACCCACCTTCTGGTCTACAAAGAGAGACGATATCTATAACTTTGCTGGCAGACACACAAAGATGCGTCATTGTCGATCTCCCAAAGAGAGACCATCTGCCAAAGTCTGGCTTTCCGCTCTCCTAAAATCCCTTCACCATCCACAGCACCTCATCACTCGGAGGACAGGAGAAAAATTACGATGAGGTGGGTGTTAACGTCTGACTAGCCGACTGTGGGAATGAAAAGAGCTCTGGGTACCGACAGGCTGCAGGATACTAGGAAAAACACACAACAGGTGATGTTGTTGTTGAAAATTAATGATAAGACTTATGATGTTTAAACAAAAAAAAAAATAGTTAATTTATATGATTTATATCACTAATTGGTGAGAAAACAGCTGCAAAGAAGTTACAAATTCACAAGAAAAAAAAGTAATTTATGTTAAAAAGTTGTGGTTGAAAATTTTAAAATACATGAAAAGTCTCAAATGTACAACAAAAAGTCTAATTTACCAGAGAACAAAGTAATTTACATGAAGTTAATTTACAAAAAAAAGTTGCTAATTTACATAAAAAGTTGCCAGTTTACATGAAAAAAGTTGCTAATGTCAAGAGTTTAACATTTACAAGAAAGTTGCAAATTACAAGGAGAAAGTCACAAATTTAGAAGCTTGGGATCAGTCCGACAAGGTCTCCACCTTTGGCCGCCACCTAATCCACATAGCACCGGACCCCCATGATCCCTCCTGCAGGTGGTGAGTCCACTGGAGGGCGGACCCATGTAACTCCTTCGGGCTGAACCCGGTCGGGTCCCATGGGTGGAAACCTGGCCACCAGACGCTAGCCTTCGAGCCCCTCCCCCAGGCCTGGCTCCAGGGTGGGGCCCCGGTAACCCCATACCGGGCGGGGTACACTGAATCCTTGATATACAATTTATCATGAGAGTCTGTTGGATCGTTCTTAGTCTGGCCCTTCACCCAGGACCAGTTTGTCTTGGGTGACCCTATCAGAGGCAAATTGCCCCGGACAACATAGCTCCTGGGATCACTGGGGCACGCAAACCCCCCCACCACGATAAGGTGACGATCAATCTACGTTCCTACTCTCACCTATGGTCACGAGCTTTGGGTAATGACCAAAAGAACGAGATCGCGGATACAAACGGCTGAAATGAGCTTTCTCCGTAGGATTGCTGGACTCATCCTCAGAGATAGGGTGAGGAGCTCAGTCATCCGTGAGAGGCTCAGAGTAGAACCGCTGCTCCTCCACATTGAAAGGAGTCAGTTGAGGTGGTATGGGCATCTGATTAGGATGCCTCCTGGACGCCTCCCACTTGAGGTGTTTCAGGCACGTCCCACTGGGAGGAGACCCCGGGGCAGACCCAGGACTCTGTGGAGAGACTATGTCTCCCAGCTGGTCTGGGAACGCCTTGGTGTCCTCTCTGGAGAGCTGGAGCAGGTGGCTGGGGAGAGGGAAGTCTGGGCTTCTCTGCTTGAACTGCTGCCTCCGTGACCCGGACCTCTGGAAAAGCGGTAGAAGATGGATGGATGGATGGAAGTCACAAATTTACAAGAAAACATCAGGTTCTGAACCTAGTTGTTAAAAAAGTTGCTAATTAATGACAAAAAAGTCTAATTATGTTGAAATTTACTTACATAAGAAAAAAAATGCTAATTAAGGAAAAAACTTGTAATTTGAGAAAAAGTTGATAATTTATGTGAAAAAAGTTGCTAGTTTGCATGAAAAAAGTTGGTAATTTACATGAAGTGTTGCAAAATTGCAAGAATATTGCAAATTACAAGGAAAAAGTCACAAATTTACAAGAAAAAGTTGCTAATTAATGAAAAAAGCTACAAATTAAAGTGGAAAAAGTTGTTGATTTCCATGGAAAAAAATAAAAAATAATGAAGCGTCACTAATTTGTGAGAAAAAATGCACATTTGCAGAATAAAATAGCAATGGGGGATGCAAAAAGTTGCAAATTATTAGAAAAAAGTTTGTATGGAAGAGGGCTTGAAAAATGATCACAGGAGCAGCAAATTTATAGGGAAAAGCACTAGATTTATTAGTAAAGTCTAAATTGCCCTGTGCTCTGTACAACTGCGATAAAAGCATTCATATAACCATAAACTAATTGAGGATTTTTAATTTTTTTTTTAACTTTTTGGAAATTACTATCTGTTTTCTTATAAAGGAGCGGCTTTTTACCTTATAAATTTGCAATTTTCATGTAAATTTATGACTTCTTGTAAATTTACAACTTTTTTTCTTGGAAATGTGTTTTCCGTATTCATTTTTCCTCTCAGCAATTTATAACCCTTTTTTTTGTGAATTTGAGAATGTTATGGTAAATTTGGGACTTTTTAATAGTAAATGAGCATCACTCATTTTTTCACTTTCATTCTTGAAAATTTTAACTTCATTTAGCATCTTGCTTCTGCTAAATAAGTGATGATTTTCCAACTCCATGGAAAAACAAATGACCACTTCCTATCTCTTCAACTCCCTCTCCCATTCCCCCCATCAGGTCCAGCATAAGTAAGACCATTTATATAAAGCAATAAAGTTTTAAAGGGGCGGCGCAGTGGTTAGCACTGTGGCAGCATAGTAAGAAGGTTGTGGGTTCCATCCCACCCCCTGACCATGAGTGACCCTTCTGTGTGGAGTTTGCATGTTCTCCCTATTTCTGCGTGGGTTTACCCCAGGTACTCTGGTTTCCTCCCACAGGCCAAAAACATGCAAGTTAGGTTAACTGGAGACTCTAAAGTGGCCCTAGGTGTGAATGTGCGTGTGAATGGTGAAGGGACTGGCGCCGCACCATGGCTGCCTCATCCACCCACGTGGATGGCCTGAGTTTCCCTCTGGGGATTAATAAAGGACACAAAATACAAAAAAAAAGTTATTATACAGCAAGAGGAGTCTATAAATACTATTTATATACAGCATGTATCCAATATGAGCAGAGCTCCTTTTTGGCAAAGTAAATCTGTTTGGCACAATAAGGCAAGCAGATACTGCATGTGTTCTGCTTGCCAAGCTGCTGGACAGGATCCCCCCCCCCCAACAAAACAAACACTTCTCCAAATCACCACAAAAACACACCACCCTAAGCCATCTTTTCTTTGATCCCTTAAATCCGGTTAAGAGGGGTTAGAAGGGCGGCATTGACATTAAAAAATATCACATATTATTACTGATGCCCACACAGTCGCCAATCAAAAATGTAGGACAGTAGGTCCACTCTGACATATAAATGGAAAACACTGTCATTTACACATCTTAAACAGCTGCTGTATTTTAGATGCTGGATGAGGCAAATTCAGGATTTTCAGACAATGTCAGCCCAATAATCCCCTCATGCTCTGTCCATGTGTGTGTGTGTGTGTGTGTGGGGGGCATCCCAAAAGAGACCCATTTTAGGGAGCAAATGGTGGCTCTCATACAAACATGGACATTTAACATATGTATGACTCCGCTTCACAGGTGTTCTAACAATCGTTAATTACGTGGTCCATGTTCAGTGCGGTGTACACAGTAGCCATGTTTACATGCGCAAAATTTCTTCAATCTGATTACAGTTCAGATCAGAACTTTATTGTTTACATGGACCCTAAAAAAGTTGATCCGATTAGGACATGCGTTTGCATGCCTCACATGTCTGAACAGACTAAATCATTTTGGCATGCGCAGAATTGTCTGACATTCCGGAAATAGTAGAAGAAGCAACTTCCAATGTAAACAAATCTTCTTCATGTGTCTTTCTCTTTTTGAAATGGACCTGTGTTGTGTTATTCAGACTGTACTTTTGCTTCTGCTGGTCTCTATAATGAAGCCACAAGTCCAGCAGTAGGGCTGGGCGATAAATCGAATTAATTCGATTAATTCGCCTTTTTAAAAGTTGACAATTTGAAAATTTGCTAAATCGTAAAATCGATGTGACCTTAAATAAATAAAATACGGGTTCTTCTTCTGCCTTTTATGACTTGAGCATTGGCGTATGCTTCCGCCTCTTGTCTCCTTCCGCCTAAGCACTCATGCTCCGGCCATGGCGGACACAGCACAACCCGAAGAGTTGGTAGCGAGAAAAGGGACTCATATTACCTCGATTATATGGAAGTGGTTCGGCTTTGACAAGACCGACGCAGAGCAAACTGCAGTCCTGTGCAAGGTTTGCAGAAAAACTGTGAAAACGAAGAGCAGCAGCAGCACAACTAACCTCTATCAGCACCTCCGGCAGAGGCACCCTAAAGAATGGGAGGAGTGCTCGCAGCTACGGGAGTGCAGCATGGCTAGCACTAGCCAAAGCAAACAAGGTCACGCCGCGAAGAAACAACAAACTTTAGCCGCATCATTTTCTAGTGTCGTGCCATACGATAAGTCAGGGGCACGGTGGAAGCAGATGACTGAAGCCGTTGCTGTTCATTTAGGGATGGATATGGCGCCTATTTACACCGTAGAGAAGCCTGGCTTTCTCCACATGCTAAAAGTTTGGGATCCAAAATACCAACCACCAAGTCGTAAATACTTTGCGGAGGTTGCACTACCAAAACTGTACAACGAAACACGACAAGTGCTTTATGAAAAGCTGGACACAGTTTTATTTTTTTCCTGCTACTACAGACCTTTGGTCCAGTCAATCTCTTCAACCATACTTGAGTTTAACAGTGCATTATATCGACGAGAACTGGAGTCTGAACAGCTGCTGTTTACAAACCACCTACTTTCCTGAAGATCACACTGGAGAGCTCATTGCACAGGGGCTCAAAGACTCCTTGGCACTGTGGAAGCTGGATGAGGAGAAAATGGTGTGTATGACTACTGACAGTGGCACAAATATGATGAAGGCCCTGAAGCTAAACCAGTGGACCCACCTCAGCTGCTTTGGACACAGGCTCCACAGCGCAATAGGCAAGTAAAATGCAATGTGCACCATCATTTAAAATACAACATAAATCTATACTATTAAAATTTAAAGCAACACCTACTAAACATTATCAGGCATAATATTACTTGTTTAATTTACAGGGGTTTTTTTTAAATTTATTTTCTCCTATAATACCACTTTTTTTAAGCGGTGGTATATTCTTGATTCATTTACTACAACCACATACAAATTTATGTAATATTGCATTAATAACAATATTTTTATTGACATTACTATACATCAGCAAGGAGTTGTTGATATTTTGTATACTCTAGTAATGCTAAGTGTATTAATCATTCTTTTTCTTTACAGAGAATGCTTGTAAGGATGCTCGCATCGAACGTGCCGTAGGAGTCTGCAAGAAAGTCATCAGTGCCTTCTTTAGTTGGAAGAAGCGGAGAGACATGGCAGTGGTGCAAGCAGAACTTGGCCTCCCTGAACATCAGCTCATCTCAGAATCACCTACAAGATGGGGATCACGTCAGCAGATGATCGAGCGTATACTGGAGCAGGAGAAGGCAATTGGACAAATCTTGGGTGCAGATAAGAAAACAAGGCACTTAGTGCCAACCTGGCAGGACAGTGATGTTTTAGAGTCAGTAAATAAAGCCATAAAGCCATTACATGACTTTACTGATGCATTGTCTGGTGAGACATATGTGAGCATCTCTTTCATAAAACCAACCCTTCATCTGTTTAACAACAGTTTGCTGAAGTCGGATGATGATGATACTGAGCTCACAAAACAAATCAAAACAGATGTGCTGAAATATCTTAACCAAAAATACAGTGGTCAAACCACACAAGACCTCATTGACCTTGCCTCACTACTAGATCCCAGGTTCCGCACAACTTACATTGAGCCAGACAAGATTGCAAAACTAAGAGAGAGAACCATTGCAGAACTCTGTTCCACCATGCATTACAGAGGCATACCAGTTACTCATGCTGCAGATAAAGACAAATTTGAGAGTCAGGTTGTTGAACCCCCAACAAAGATGAAGAAATCCCTCAGCAGCTTCTTTAAAAAGACTCCAGTTGAGGCTGAAACAAAGACCTATGAAGCTAAAGTTAAGGGTGAGCTGTCAGCATACTTGCTGGCACCTGAAACTGATGCAGATTCAGACCCACTTACATGGTGGAAACAGCACGAAACACATTTTCCCAGACTTAGTAAACTGGCAAAAAAGTACCTCTCAATACCCGCAACAAGTGCCCCATCTGAAAGGGTATTTAGTACAGGGGGAAACATTGTAACGTGCACTAGAGCTTGTCTTAAGCCAGAGTCAGTTGACAGGCTTGTTTTTCTTGCAAGAAATCTAAGAGTTTAAAGCAATCAAAGCTGATGCAGTGTTTATGCACAGTATAAATAGGTGATGCTTCAAAGGTAAAACATATCCAAAGTTTATGAAGTTGGTGCTGCTTAAGTTCCTTTTTTTTGCACAAGAGGCAGTATTTCACATGTTTACAAGAACTAGTTTCATTGTAGTTTTAAGATATTAGTTTTTGACTTTGACAGTTGATTGTGACCTTCCAGCAAATTATGCACTTTTTTGCACATGGTTCATGTTATTAATGTTTAAGTTTACATTTTTTCTTTTTATTCTAAAATATGTATAACATATTTATTTGCAGAATTGTAGCAAAAGTTGAGCCGTCATTTGTGTGACATATGAAGTGTTTGAGCTTTTGCCTATAATCCAAACAAGCTTTGTCAGCAACACTGACGTGCTTGTAGAATATTTTTGTTTGCACAAGATTTATTTTTTAATAAATCAAGCTCCTTTTGAAATACATGTGTGTTGAGTTAATTAATTAAAATCGATTAATATCGTAATCGTCCAAGATGACCAAAAAAATCGAGATTTTATTTTTTGGCCACATCGCCCAGCCCTATCCAGCAGTACATACTTTTGCATATGATGAACAGAGGGAGACAGCAGGACGATACAGACCAGTTCTGTTTTACTCCCGCCATGTCTTCCGCTAGCTGCTGTAAAGGCGGAAATATGTTACGTCGATGTGTAGTTGACGTACAGGCATGTGCAGTAAACATATTTTCTTTTGGTGGAGAGATGGTGTAACCCTGGACACATTAAAGTTAAAGAGCAACATTGCACTAAGGATATTGAGCTGCTAGTGGTTAGCATTCAACCATATTATCTTCCTAGGGAACTATTGCATACTATCACAATAACAAACTGTGTACATTCCTCCCTCGGCAGATGCAACTGTTGCATGCGAGCTCCTACATAGTGTGGTCTCTCAGTTACAGATCTGCTACCCAGAGTCCCTCCTCCTTATATCTGGGGACTTCACCATGCCTCTCCGTCCTCTGTACCTCCCTACTTTTACCCAGTAAGTGAAATGCCACATCAGAGCCAACAAAACTTTGGACTCACTATATGCAAACATCAAGGATGCATATACCTCCGCCCCACTGGGCCACTCAGATCATAATCTTGTTAACCTGGTTCCAGATTACATTCCCATGGTGAATAAACAACCACCTTTGGTGAAGTATGTGAGGATTTGGTCAGAGGAGTCCAGGAAGAGGCTGAGGGATTGCTTTCAAACCACAGATTGGGATGTACTTTGTAGTCCTCATGGGGGGGACACTGACACTTTGATCCATTGCATTACAGACTAGATTGATTTTTGTGTGGAGAGCATTGTTCCTTCTAAGAAAGTGCAGTGTCTTCCCAATAACAAGCCTTGGGTGACACCTGAGCTTAAAGCCCTGCTGAATGAGAAGAAGAGGGTTTTTGGATCAGGGGATAAAGAAGATCTGAGGAGAGAACAAAGGAAACTGAAATGGAGAATAAGGAAAGGCAAGGACAGCTACAGAAAGAAACTGGAGCACCAGCTCGAGCAGAATAACAGTAGGGATGTCTGGAGAAGGCTGAAGAAGATCTCGGGACATGGAAAAGGTGGGGGGTGCCCAGGTTAGTGGCAGTAAGGAGTGGGCAAATGAAATGAATTAGTTTTTTAACAGGTTTGACTCAGGTCCCACTCCCACCCCTACCCATATCAGCCATCCTGCCTCCTCTTCACACCATCTGGGGTTGCTCCCTGTACCAGGGACATCTCCCACTCCTCCTCATCTGTTTATCAGGTGAGGAGGGAGCTCAGGAAGATCAGGGCCAGAAGAGCGACGGCCCGGATGGAATTAGCTCCAGACAGCTCAGGGAATGTGCAGACCAGCTACTGTATGTGGGGTGGCCATGCGCATGTTTAATCTGAGTCTTAGTTTGGGGAAGGTTCCTGCTTTGTGGAAGACTTCCTGTGTGGTTCCAGTGCCAAAGATTGTGCGCCCTAGGAAGCCTAACATAGACCTGCGGCCTTAACTTCCCATTTGATGAAGACCCTGGAGAGGATCATCCTCAGCCACCTCCGACCCTTGGTGAGCACACTGCTGGATCCCCTGCAGTTTGCTTACCAACCCAGGATTGGAGTGGAGGATGCAGTTATTTAAGATAAGATAAGATAAGATAAGCCTTTATTAGTCTATTTATAGAACAGAACAGGCTTTATTGTCACTGTACAGTTGTACAGTACAACTGTACAGTACAACTTATCTTCTGCACAGGTCACTGTCTCACCTGGAGAATATTGGAAGCTCTTTGAGAGTCATGTTTTTCAACTTTTCCAGTGCTTTCCAGTACAGTTCACCTGGTATTACGTAGGGGGAAATTGGAGGGAGCAGAAGTTGACTGTCACCTTACTGCATGGACTATTGACTATCTCACCAACAGACCGCAGTACGTGAGGCTGCATGACTGTGTGTCTGAGGTGGTGATATGCAGTACAGGGGCCCCTCAGGGAACAGTGCTCTCCCCTTTCCTCTTTACACATCAGATTGCAGATATAACTCCACTAGCTGTCACCTTCAGAAGTTCTCCGATGATACGACTATTGTTGGATGTGTGTCAGAGGGAAGCGATCTGGAGTGCAGGAGGGTCATCTCTGACTTCATCATCTGGTGTGAACTCAACCACCTTCACATCAACTCCAGCAAGACAAAGGAGATAGATGGCGGTTGACTTTAGGAGGAAACCATTAACAACTGCACTGGTAAATATCCATGGTCTGGACATTGAGGTGGTGGATAGTTATAAATTCCTGGGTGTTCTCCTCAATAATAAATTGGACTGGTCAGATAACACCTGAGCTCTGTACAAAAAGGGCCAAAGTTGGCTCCATCTGTTGTGCAGACTGAGGTCAGTTGGGGTCTGTAGGTCATTATTAAGAACTTTCTACAACACTGTGGTGGCCTCTGCAATTTTTTTATGCAGTTGTTTGCTGGGGAGTGGTAGCATGGAGATGGACCGGAAATGTTTGAACAGATTGGTCAAGAGGGTAAATTTTGCCCTGGCTGGTCCCCTGGACTCCACTGAGGTAGTGGGGGAGAGAAGGATGTTAGCTAAGCTAATGTCTATTATGGACAACACCTCTCACCCCCGCTATATGAGTCTGTGGAGTTCCTGAGCAGCTCCTTTGGTAATAGACTGTTACAGCCACTGTGTAGGACTGAACGTTACTGTAGGTCCTTTATCCCGACAGCAGATAGAATGTATAATATACACATAGGATAAATACTTGCTATAAACATGCATGTATTTTTACTGATGCATACAATACAATTTCTACATATTTTAAATATTACTGATCTTGTGTTTTTAGTAGTTTTTTTTTTTTTAATTTTTGGTTTCTGTCTTTCTTTTCTGACTTTGTGCTGTTGTAGTAAATGAATGTCCCCAGTGTGGGATTAATAAAGTCTTATCTATCTATCTATCTATCTATCTATCTACCCAAAGTCTGGAATGCGTTTACATGCACACCAATCGGATCAACAATTGGCATAACCCACCCATCTCGATCAGAAGGAAATTTTGATCTGAAGCACTGTGATCGGGTCAGAATCTTCAGATTGGCGTGTTTACATGAAGCATTTCTATTCCGATCATGCTTTTAATCCGGTTACTTATGTCCATGTAAACATGGCTAGTGATACCAAACTGCACAGTAGTATGTTTTATTCCCCTTTAAATAGGCTGAATGGCTGAAGAAAAACTTGAAGACACCAGTGATTCTAACCAAGATCACTTAGTGGCAGTGATTGCGGCAAAAGGCGGTGCCACAAAATATTACATTTAAGGTAATATCTTTGTCTATGCAATTTTAATTTGTTTAATTATATGAAATATTCAGCTGAATAAATAATCAAAAGCAACATCTGATTTGTGTAAAATATGATATAAATAAGATATGCCATCAAACTTCTGTCAGTTTTAAGTTATTTCAGAGATAGTTGTGTTTTTTTTGTGGAATCGTATCAACACGTCTGTATATCTGATGTTCACTGTGAGTTGTTGTGAATATTAACACTTGCAAAAACTCTGTTCAACACAAAGCTGAAACTGTGGAGGGAGACTGATCTGATTCACCCACCATCATACCAGAACAGCTGCAGTATCCACTGACTACAACAGAGCGTTAATACACAGACAACATTCATGACTTCTGAACCGCTGGACAAATCTACTCATTCATTCTTATGTCTTTTGTCTATACTTGGCAGAAAGTCTTGGCAGGCTGGTGTTAAACCCAGTATAGATACTGTATGGTGGTGCTCACAAAACTTAAATACTAACAGGAGCAGAAGCTAAGTCGCTGTTAGCCTCTGATGACTATCCCCGTCTTTTCAACTGTTTTACAGAGGGAATGTGTTATATAAGATAAGATAAGATAAGATAAGCCTTTATTAGTCCCACAATGGGGAAATTCCAGGATTGCAACAGCACAGGGATAGCAACACTCAGAAGGCAAGAGAAAAAACAAGAGCAGCGGGTATACATATGTACATATATATATATATATATATATATATATATATATATATATATATACAGTATATATATATATATAGACACACAGTGCGAAGCATTGTAGCTAGATGGGATAGGTATATAAATATATAAACACAGTGCGGAGCAGTGTAGCTGGATGGAATAAATATATGAGTATATAAACACACAGTGCGGAGCATTGTAGCTAGATGGAATAAATATGTAGATATATAAACACAGTGCGGAGCATTGTAGCTATATTTTATATATATATATATATATATATATATATTAATTATTATTATTATTATTATTATTATTATTGTATGTTGTGGGTGACGACTACACCTTTCCAGTTCCGCCGCCACCCAGGGTATAAAAGGCCTCTACCCCGAAGAGGCATGGTGTAGAAGAGCTTGGACTCTCTTTACGACCAGTGCCTCTGCCTTGACGGGAGCGCCTTCGTGTTGTGTGAGTTCATTAATAAAGCTACGTTATACTGCACCTCCGGCCTCATCATTGGTGCACTAGTTATGGACATAACAGAATGGACAAGAAATCATAGGTGCGTAAAGGACTCCCCCAGTGCAGCTAATGAGGTAATTAGCCACCGGGTATGTGACCTGGCCCACAAACTAGGGGTGGGACAAAAGACTGATTCAGTGATGGATGGCAATACTTGACACTAATGATGATGCTGTGGCGGTTCGTTTTAACCCCACAACAGACTAAGGACACTCAGCCCTCTTTTCTCTGTTTTTCTGCTGCATTACTGAGAAGCAATGTGCCATTCATGTATTTGTGATGCAAACATGCATGTGTTGTGATGTAATGCGCCATTCTGTATAGTGTGCATATGGCTTGTCCTTACTGTGCTTTTTCTGAGCATCTTAGATGTGCTTTGGTGTATTAATGTCTACAGGTAGACGAGTTTCTTCTGTCTCACCTATGTGATGTTAATCGATGCCTTTCATCCTTTGTACTCATGCGTCCTGTCCTTACTGTGACCTAGAGACTCAGATCAATATGTAGATGTGCTTGTTAGCCTCTTTGTCTTGCACTTAGAGTGAGGTCTAGCTAATCTGCCCATTGTGATGTATGGCTTACAAATGCAAATACCTCCTGCCTGTTCTGTTGTCCCTTTGATCATTCTAGACTGTGGGGTATGTCTTTTTGATGTATTGTTATGATCAAGTATTTAAGGTGCAACTCTGTAACGCAATCTCTCTCTTACTCTCTCACTCTGATCCTGCAACAGGTGGACACACGTGTCCGCCTCTCCTTCTCTGAGAGCCTAGGGATCCCGCTCCGGGCTGCTCCACTATGCACCGGAGAGGGGATCCCGTGAAGGTGGTATGATTTAATAAAACCTGCTTAAAACCACAGCATCGCTGCTTATTTTAGCATGCCGCCTCACTGGTGACCCCTCGAACACGCACACGTTTTGTGTGAATGCAACCTTCCGAGCTGGACAGCTGCACAGCTGCATTGGCGACCCCTTGAAGACGCAGCCTTCTGTTTTGGATGACCACGCTGGACCGGCCGCTCTCACAGAGAGCGCACGCACCTCGTCCTCTCTCCACGACGGCAACCTCCAGGGCCGACGGGGAGCGCAGCGCGTGGAACTGAACACACCATGGCCGCACGAGCGACAACGATCGTCTCCTCCCTCTCACCGCTCCAACGCAGCTGCACAAGCCCGGGGCACAAAGATCGTCTATTGCCTCGCACCGCTCCAACGCGTCTCCACGAGCCCGAGGGACGGAGATCGTCTACTTCCTCACACCGCTCCAACGCAGCTGCATGAGCCTGAGGAACATAAGATCGTCTATTCCCTCCCGCCGCTCCAACGTATCTGCACGGGCCTGAGGGACTAAAGATCGTCTATTTCCTCTCACCGCTCCAATGCACCATGGCCAATCTACAGCCACAGCTCAACCTGGATTTTACCGGCGCCATCTGCGCCGTTCTCCACCAAGTTTCTGCACCCTGACTCGCCACTCCAGTGGCCCACCCACGCACTGAACCTCCGCGCACGCATCGGGGAGTTACAAGGACGGCGCATCACGCACGGGACAAGTAACGGCTCCACAGACTGCCTTCCTCCTTCGCCGCTGCCTTTCAGGGCTGCCCGCTCACCTGAAGCACGCATGCAGCACGCTCGAAGGATTTGTTAACAGTCTCAGCCACGCCAGAGACCGCCATCGTCCTCCGCCGCTGCCCACAGAACCTTCAGGGCTGCTCGTTCACCTGAAGCAAGCACGCAGCTCGCCACTGGATTTTTTAATGGTCTTAGCCACGGCACAACGGGATTTCAGCCGTCAGCTGTTCCCGGGAGCTTTGGGGTTGCTTCAGCACCCAAAGCCAACAGTCCCCCTGTTTTGTTTACTTTTTCTCTTACAGCCGCTCCTGCTTTTCTTCATGGCCACAAGAGGAGTCAGAGACTAATTTTTCTTCTTGTGATCTCCGCACGTGCAACGGGACAAACCCTCGACGTCACGGAGCAGCAAGCAATTTTTGCACGGCTCAGGACGATTTCACAGCTCCTGCCGGCACTTCCTACCCCTCCCCTCCCTCCCCCTCCGCCTGCAGCGAGCTTCTCCCACAGCTCGCTCACACAGATGGATTATCGAGGTCGCGACCCCCTGCCGCGTCCTCTGGGGGGGAGCGTGTGTGGCGGTTCGTTTTAACCCCACAACAGACTAAGGACACTCAGCCCTCTTTTCTCTGTTTTTCTGCTGCATTACTGAGAAGCAATGTGCCATTCATGTATTTGTGATGCAAACATGCATGTGTTGTGATGTAATGCGCCATTCTGTATAGTGTGCATATGGCTTGTCCTTACTGTGCTTTTTCTGAGCATCTTAGATGTGCTTTGGTGTATTAATGTCTACAGGTAGACGAGTTTCTTCTGTCTCACCTATGTGATGTTAATCGATGCCTTTCATCCTTTGTACTCATGCGTCCTGTCCTTACTGTGACCTAGAGACTCAGATCAATATGTAGATGTGCTTGTTAGCCTCTTTGTCTTGCACTTAGAGCGAGGTCTAGCTAATCTGCCCATTGTGATGTATGGCTTACAAATGCAAATACCTCCTGCCTGTTCTGTTGTCCCTTTGATCATTCTAGACTGTGGGGTATGTCTTTTTGATGTATTGTTATGATCAAGTATTTAAGGTGCAACTCTGTAACGCAATCTCTCTCTTACTCTCTCACTCTGATCCTGCAACAGGTGGACACACGTGTCCGCCTCTCCTTCTCTGAGAGCCTAGGGATCCCGCTCCGGGCTGCTCCACTATGCACCGGAGAGGGGATCCCGTGAAGGTGGTATGATTTAATAAAACCTGCTTAAAACCACAGCATCACTGCTTATTTTTGCATGCCGCCTCAATGCACCGATTCCTGAACGCATTGATCAATCTTTTATCAATTATATTCATGTAAACGTTGCATACTCTTGGGTATTAATCAACCAATTGCGTTTTCAGCCCACTAGATGGTGCAAAGCAAATACCCAGTCAAGTGAAGTCATAGCTTGTCTTGTGAGATATGCAGCCAGCTTTGAAAGTTAGGAAGCAGTTGGATGCACCGAAAAGTTAGCTCAAATGTTAGGCTTTTTTAAAAAAAATTTATAACAAAAATGGAACAAAAAACCTTGACATGACACACAACCTGCAAGAAGTGCTGCACAAAAAAAAAAAAAAATACTATGAACAAGCAGGCCAGCACACATCTTGCAGCGTCGTTAGCAACAGCTAAGCTAAAAACACACCAGCATGAACTTGCTTTTTCTCCGGGTAGCACTGACCAGCAAACCCTGGATACCTACCACCATCAACCCCAGACCAAGCCAAGTAAACAACACCATCCACCACCCTCCCTGTGTGCAGAGGCGCGTCTCCTTGGAAAATGAAGCCCGGAGAATGTGGGCTACAGAAAGGACCACAGCAGCTGGAGGACTGAGCACCAGCAGTCACCAAAACAAAAGTGGCCGAGGTGAGTTGAAAAGAGTTAAAACTTATATGAAACAGATATTGACAGTTGTACTTTAGGGACAAAATTTGGCATTTATATGGGAGGGGGATGTATGGTATCACAATCGATCATAATAGTGGTGAGATTGTGATAGATCGTGATAGTATTAGATCGTGGCTCAAGTATCGCAATCTAAATCGGACCATAAGTTCCCCCATGATTCCCACCCCTACCACAAACCCTCAAGTGGTATATGTTGTAAACACTCAACATTGTTTATTTTGTGTGTGAAATGGCAACAGGACTGTTGTTTATTATATTATGCTCATTTACTACTGCACAGCATTGATACAATGCCACACTCTCATCAGTAAAAAGAAGAGCGGGGAAAAATAACCAAAAAAAAACCCAACAACATGAAAGGGTCAATTAACCATGATGCTGACTTAAGGTCAAACTACCCAGCTTTAAGCTCTTAAATATTATTTTCCAATATGCACAATAGTAGTGACATACAGCATTTGCGGTAGCTTAACAGCAGCAAATTAATAACTTGGTCAGTCAAGCTCTGTTTCTGTTTGACTTTACATGCATTCTTCCAACATTACCATCTACGAAATTAAATAAGTTTATTGCACTGTATATGGAAAAAAATACAAAAACATAGCTGCCAGTAATGTCTGTCAATGCATCACTGCATTTGTGAAACTGTGCTGGAGTTTTCAAAAGATGCAGGAGGGTGTAAGATGTCACACACTGCCTGTCACCGAGCTCATTGTGCAGCACTTCCAATGACCTCATGGCTCTGTATTCAATAACTCAGCACGCACAGGCAGAGGCTGACCTTGTGTGTGGGTGAGATGAGCATGTGGCATGTGAGGAGGGTGCTGGTGACATATCAATGTGAACGAGCGAGTACTGTCTGACGGAGGAATGAGCACTTAGGGAGTATAACAATCCTCTTTACACAATCCAACAGGCCTTTTTTTTTTTTTAGTTGTCAGCAGTGTTGGGCAAGTTACTAAAAAATACTAACTAATTCCAGTTACTAGTTACTTCTTTTCAAAAGTAACTGAGTTACTTTACCAATTACTGCATGATTAAAGTAACTAGTTACTTGGAAAAGTAATTTTTATGTTACTTTTAAATGCATAGTTAACCCCTTAGCATTCCTGCTAATTTCCAGCCAATGTGAAACGTTCTGTGGGTGGAAAACTAGAATTTTAAGAGGCTATGAAAGAAGATCTTTCATTATTCACCATTACACAGTGTTGTCTGTCACACAGATAAGACAAAAACATTGCATGGCCAGATTAGAAAAATTAATCTAAATATTTTTCTGTAACTAAAATATAATGACTCACTGCATCAAGTTTTTTTTTTTAGGTCCAGTAAAACAGCTCCCATAACCTGACCTTGATCCATTGACTTTTTTTGTTTTAATTTTGTTCAATCAAGTAGGAGTTAACACCCTCAGTTGAATAATTTGGTCAGAAGCCACAGAGAGAATATAAGAAATTATTAGACTCCATATACTCCAATAATTGTGAAGCAACAGTTTTTTTTTCTAAAACTTTGGAGAAAATTGGTAGTATACTAACAGACATACCTGATTTACAACTCTAGATTTAAATCCCTTACCATTTTAGCCGGTGTCCAGCCAATGTAAAATGTTCCACGAGTGAGACATCTTGCACACATAGCAAGATAATTTAATTGATGGATTACATTACGGGCTTATTAATGTTAGGCTAAAACAGACCGTTTTAGACAGAGCTTTTAGAACATCTTCAGTCTGTTTTATCCTGCCTTGAGCGCTCTTACTGTGGGAAAAATCTGAAGAAAATGAACATGATATTGCCAGTAATTTCCTCATTTTGGAGTGAGAGTTGGCAACACTGCATAAAGCTATCCATGTTTACCTTACCTTTATAGAATAGGTTTTATTGTCATTGTACAGTTGAACAGCACAGCGAAACTGTGGGTGCTCCACCAGGCTACTGTGCAATAAAGTAAGAGAGAAGAATTTGAAAATACTGGAAAAGCACTCGGAGAGCGCAGACCTCCGCCAAGTGCCACAGTTCCCCCCATACAGTGTTTGTGTGTACATTTTCAGATTCCTTGACCACGAAAACATATGACTAGCAATTGGATTGACAATGATAGGATTAGTGGTTCAGTAGTTATTCACGAAAATGGCATTTTCCGTAATGGCGGCAACAGTTCCCAACATACAGTGTTTGTGTGTACGTTTTCAGATTACTTGACCACGAAAACATATGACTGCCAATTGGATTGACAATGATAGGATTAGTGGTTCAGTAGTTATTCGCAAAAATGGCATTTTCCGTAATGGCGGCCACAGTTCCCCCCATACAGTGTTTGTGTGTACATTTTCAGATTCCTTGACCATGAAAACATATGACTAGCAATTGGATTGACAATGATAGGATTAGTGGTTCAGCAGTTCTTCACGAAAATAGCATTTTCCGTAATGGCGGCCACAGTTCCCCCCATACAGTGTTTGTGTGTACGTTTTCAGATTCCTTGACCACGAAAACATACAACTAGCAATTGGATTCACAATGATAGGATTAGTGGTTCAGTAGTTATTGACGAAAATGGCATTTTCCGTAATGGCAGTTTTCTTCTGGACGGTGATCCGGATCACCACCAAAATGTAATCATCTGTAGGATACCCCATTTCTGACAATCTGTGAAAATTTCATGAAAATCCGTCCATAACTTTTTGAGTTATCTTGCTAACAAACAAACAGACAAACAAACAAACAGACAGACAGACAAACCAACGCTGATGATCACATAACCTCCGCCAAGGAGGTTATGTGATCATCAGCGTTGGTTGGTGTGGGCTAGCCGCAGCCCCTCTCCTTCCCCCCCGGAAACCCCTAGCAGGCAAGGCAGCCCACACCCCCACAGCCTGGGGGTGTGGGCTGGCCGCGCCGGAAGCCTGGTAGCCTGGCCTCCCTCGATCGTCCCTCCAAGGGTGGATGCCTGGCTTTCCTGGGGCTTGCTGACCTCAGGCATTTGTGCCCTGTGGGGGTTGGTGGTGCTGCCTTGCCTGCTAGGGGTTTCCGGGGGGGAAGGAGGGGGGCTGCTGAGAGCGCCCCCCCCCCCCCCCCATATGTTTCCTGACAAACCACTCACATGCACACATTTATTTTGCACACGCTCTCATATATACGTACACAGACGCACACGCACAAATGTCTCTCCTTTAACAGGTGCGGATACCAGACTCGTGTTGAGACATCTTCAGTGGAAGAAGCAGTTTGTCTTCTGTTTGTTTTAGTTGTTGGTTTGTTTGTCTTTTTACTGTTCCCCTCCCTTTTCTTTCCTCCTCCACACACTTCCTTTCCCTAATCCCCATCCTGTCACGTCCTCCATCAGTAAAACAATTTAAATAAAGTATTAAAAGTTATTACAGGAGGAGTTTACAACAATATACAGTACAGTACATAGTTAGGCACTGTATAAAGCTCCTTTTGGCAAAGTAAATCTGTTTTGGCACAATAAGGGTAACAGATCTCTGTTCTGCTTACCTAGCAGCCTGACAGGACAAGGGAAAAAATAAAATAAAACGGTTAGAAGAAGACAGGAAAAAACACAGAAACGAACGCAGTAGTCCGGACTGTCTACCTGCTGCGTTCACACGCGCCACCATCCGATATGCAGTGATCCAAAGAAAATGTCCATTATCCACAGTTTAAATGTCTGTTGTGACAGAGACATGATCCAGTCCTTCTAATTCCTTTTGGAGATCAAAGTCCATTTTTGAATAATCTTTATCCAAGTAGCAAATAAATGCATTTTAATTTCAGTGGATCACAGTCCAGCTGTCTGATGGAAAAGTGTTATCACGTCTTCAGTATGGAACAACATATCTGGCCATCAGTCAGTTTAATTCTTGCTGGGTCACAAACTGTCCAGATGCATACCTGTGCTTGGAATCCAGCCGTTGGTGTTGAGACGAGTATTTCCACTTTACCTCCAACCGTGGCTGTTCAGAATACAGTAGATCCATTTTACAGTGTTGTTAGCATAACATAGCACTAGCTTTGTTGGAGCTGAAGATTGCTGTAAGTCTCAACTGGCACTTTAGTTTGCAACCCACCAATATGCTTTTGTTTTTAACCGCAACAAAGGAAAAATAATCTGTCTATTTCCACAAAAACAAAATAGCTTCAGCTTTTCCTCCACTCACTAATTAAGACTCAGGCTCTCTGCAACAGGCCATGTCAACTCATGGCTGCACCAGCTATGTAGGGTCAGTTTGTATATTCATTTATTTGCACTAAAAATATCTATCCATATTAATAAAACGAGTAAGGAGTAACACATCTGATCAAATTTCAGTAACTGTAGCGCATTACTGAATTTTTAAACAGTAATTCCATTACACAGCACATTACTGCAAAAGTAGTGGCGTTACTTTGTAATGCGTTACTCCCAACACTGGTTGGCAGATATGTGATTTATCATCGCAGAAAGGGCACAGGTGCTCCTTATAACAAGAGTGGGTTGCTACACACCACATTTGAAAGAGAAATAGCCCTACACATCACTCCTAAAAACACAGCTCCCAACAGTGAAGTTCGTAGGTGGAAGCATCAAAGTGTGGGGTTGTCTTTCATCTCATGGCACTGGGAGTTTGCATGAAGGTCCCAGTAATTCATGATACAGCAATGAGCAAGGAGTGACTCCTGAGATCTAGCCAGGAGTTAGATGAGACAAAGATCAGGATGGAAAATAGCAATATATTGTAATATCCAGCATATCACAAGATCGTGATAATATAGCATCGCAGCCCAAGTATGGTGACAGCTTTGTATCATGTGGCCTCTGATGATTACCACCCCTACTGTGTTTCTATTTATATTTGCACATTTCAATAAATAAATAAATATCATCTTTTCCTAGTCACAGCTATTTCTGGTTATAAAGCAGAGTACACCTCTATCTGCCAAGAATGTGCCGCTAGTCCAGCAAAAGCTAGTGGTACTCAAATACTTTGCAAGCAGTTTCATGAAATAGTCAGTCATAAAGCAACTCATACCAGCTCGGACATTGCCCGGGTTTGCAAGGTCAGGAGTTCCTGGCAGCAGAGGGCGGGGGACAGAGCTGCATAGAGAAATCTGATCAGACCTAAATGAAACAGTCACTGCCGCCCGCGACAGACTGCTATGATGATGATGCACCCTCGACATTTTTTGGAGGAAGAATTAAAATTGCCTTCAACTTTTGTTCTTGGAAATTTCCAACTTTGTGGTACATTTATAACTTTTTCTTATAAGTTTGTTGTCATAAATTTATAATTTTTTCCACAAATTTGCTATTTTTTTCTTGTAAGTTTGCAGCTTTTTTTCCTAATAAATTTGCAACTTTTTCCCCCTCATAAATGTGCTTTTTTCTTGTAAATTAGCAACTTTTGTATTGCAAATTTGTTTTAAAAAAATAAATAAAATTGTAAATTACTTTCCTAGGAAACTTTTAAACTTTTTTTTCTCATAAACTCTCCATTTTTTTCCTTATAAATTTGCTACTTTTCTCCTTGTAAATTTTAATTTTTTTTTCTCATAAATGTGCAATGTTTGTAATGTTTTAATTGGTTTCTGTTCATCTAGAAAAATGTATAATAAAGTTAATAATAAAGTTTATTTTTTTGTTTTTGTTGCAAGAGTAGAATATCATTTACAGTTTTTTTTGAAGGATTTGAACTCTTCTCCATTAGAAAAATAGGGGCCCCCAAACACAACCTTGCATAAGGCCTCCAAAAAGCTAGAAATGGCCCTGTTCCTAGCAAAATATAAATTGCAAGGCTGCGTGTCCACCGAGAGCGTAAAAACACTCTAGAACTGTTTTTCTGGCTGCTTCATGGGCACCCTTAAAAAAAAGTCTCCACTCTGTATCCTAGCAACCACTTGACCTGTCACTCAAAGATTGCGGTCGGTGTTTCACATATCTTGCACTGAAACTCTCTGCTAACTGTACTAAATCGAATCTAAATGGTAAGAAAACATGCATCTCTCCAAGTTTTCCACGTATCCATAGTTCACCTCACACTTTTTCATTTCCTTTTGACAGGATCCACAAAACATGCTGAAACTACTCTTCAGTATTTTTCCATCCACCTTTTGTCTACAGCTAAGAACACATCACTGTTGCAGAATCATAGGAACTGTGGAAGTCTACCTCTTCGTCATCGCTGGGCAGGCGTTGATAGTCTGACTCTGTTGTCTCCTGCAGTCTCTGGTACTCTGCCGTCTCCCCCATGGTAGGACCGAAAAACCCGGCAGTGAGCAAGCCCTACACAGTCAGTTGGTTGTGTCAGTCAGCTCACTTCAGCTTGTCCATGCAGCCGTTAGGATGACACGTACAGCAACACACCCGTTATTCACAAAGCAGTGCTGCACCATTTCACTCAGCTCGGCACAATACTTCCGAATACTGAGAAAACAGCATGGTCAGTTTTTTGCTTCTAGTAATAGCACCTTCATGGTCTCCGTTGTTTAGGCTGACTCAGCATTCAGTAAAAATGGCTGGAGAATGATGTCAGAGCAGAGCAGCGTCCACAGCCATAAAGAACAAGGGTAATTACACTTATGGAGATAGACATTAAAAATTAAATCCTCTTTAAGGCTGCAAGCAATAATTTTTGATGCATGAAGAACACTTTCTCTGTTGGATTGTTTTGTCCTTTTCCACATTAATAAGTCAAACTATCACTACTAATAATTATATTTCCTTAATAATGAGAATTCCTTCTGAGTCTTCTTCTCCAGCCAGATGTTACGCCCAAGGTGCGTCACAGAAGGTGAAAAGTCCAGCTGTCTTTATTTGCATCATCCATCACTATCTACCTTTCCTACCTTGTTCATCTCTGCTGTCATTACCTCTCTCTCTCGCTCTCTCTCTCTCTCTCTCTCTCTCTCTCTCTCTCAGACTCTTGTTGACCCTGCTTTATCGCTGACGCATGCTCCTCTCCATTTCTCCTTCCATGCCCCGGGCATCACTTCAGCCAGCTTACCTCCTCTTACTCATCATCAGGAGTGAAATATTGCAGCAGCTACAGCAGCAACCGTGAATTATTTTGTATTTTCCACCTGTTTTCTTTCATCCATCCTTTGTGTTCTGGCAGCTCAGCTCTAATGATGGCGACTGAAGTCCGGGGAGGATTTTTCTGACACTGCTTTTTTTTCCCCTAAATGGATTCCCTGATTGTTCGGTCAATGCCTAATCCCTTGCTGTTGCTGTTATTGTTTTCCCTCCTCCACTTCATTCAGTCCATCACCCCCTAACCCGCTTTCACACCCTTCCGCTTGCTTTTTTTTTTTCCATTTTAGCCCCAGCTCAGTGATTTGGCGAGTGGTTGCCTGCTCTATTACCGTAGCAACATCAACCCATCCCACCTCCTCCTTGCTGCCGTGTCCTGTAGCGGCAGCAATCCAGTCAGCAGTGGTCCTGGTAGAAGCAGCCAATGACAGAGAGGCAGGCCGCCAGCCAGGGGAGGGGGGAGAGAGACCGAGGGCGAGAGGCGGGGGAGTCCTAATGAGGAGAGTTAATCTTCCCTCTGAGAAAAAAAACACGACCGTGCTGCTTTGTGTGTAAGCACATCAAAAGCACCTCTCTGGTGTAGCGAGGGTATCCAGGCCATCTGGATCCTTGCTGAGTGGACATTTGGATAGAGGGGAAAACAGAATAAAAGGATAGTGCACGTGTGTGCATGTGCACTCATGCCATTACCTCCTGGTCTTTCCTACCACTACAGTCCAACTACTGAAGCTAACAAACAAAGCTTCAGCAATGTGAGATAAGTGCCTCTACGGCTGAGCGATATGGCTTCTAACATGTATTGCGATACATTTAGGGCAGGGGGTGTCAAACTCATTTTAGCTCAGGGACCACATACTGCCGGATTTAATGTCAAGTGGGCCAGACCAGTAAAATAATAGCAAAACAACCGAACGGCAACTCCAAATTTAGTTCAAAGAAGTACAACTATATAATGAAATGTTTACATTTATTGAACCACTGATCTTTTACAAAACATGAACAACCTGAATGAGTTGGAGTAATGACCCCAGTTACATGGCCTTTATCCGATTATAATTCAATTCAACTTTATTTATATAGCACAGTTTCACAACAACAGTCATCTCATAGCACTTTCAACTGTAGGGGGAACCCCCACAATTGCAGAAAGACCCCAGCAACCAGGCGATCCCCCGTGAGCAAGTGCTTGGCGACGGTGGAGAGGAAAAACTCCCTTTTAACAGGAAGAAACCTCCAGCAGAACCAGCCTCAGGGAGGGGCAGTCATCTGCTGCGACTGGCTGGGGGGGGGTGAGGGGATAAAGAAGATGAAAAGAACAGACATGTTGAGAGCAAACAGCACGATGGGGACTCAATCTATGGGAGAGAACAAACAGATGTTAATGACCAGCAAAAAAAAAATATTTCATTGAGAGTGAAGAAAGGAGTGAAGCCCAGTGCAGTTATTGGAGGTCCCCCGGTTGTCTAAAACTAATAGCAGCATAACTAAGGGAGGGTTCAGAAATATATGATCCCTCCCTAATTGTAGGCTATATCAAAAAGGAAGGTTTTAACCCTATTCTTAAAAACAGAGATCGAGTCTGACTCCCGAATCCAGATTGGCAGCTGGTTCCACAAGAGAGGAGCTTGATAACTGAAGGCTAAGCCCCCCATTGTACTTTTGGAGATTCTAGGTATTACAAGTAATCCTGCATTTTGGGAGCGTAATGCTCTGTTGGGATAATAGGGTAATATCAGATCTTTTAAATAAAAAGGGCCCTGATTGTTTAGAGCATTGAAAGTGAGAAGAAGGATTTTAAACTTAATTCTAAACTCTATGGGAAGCCAATGAAGGGAGGCCAGAACTGGAGCGATATGATCTCTCTTTCTAGTACCTGTTAAAACTCTTGCTGCAGCATTTTGGATCAACTGATGACTTTTTAGAGATGTTTTAGGACAACCTGATAACAGAGAGTTACAATAATCTAATCTAGAGCTAACAGAAGCGTTGATCAGTTTCGCAGCATCACTCTGAGACAAGATGCTCCTAATCTTGGCAATATTACGTAAATGATAGAAGGCAGTCTTAGAAATGAATTTAATATGTGAATTGAAAAACAGATCTTGATCAAAAATAACTCCAAGGTTCCTCACAGAGCTATTAAGAGAAAGAGCAACTGCATCCAAACTGAAAGTTTGATTTGGAAAGGTATTTCTAAGGTTTTCTGGACCAACAAGAATGCCTTCAGTCTTATCTGAATTTAATAGCAGGAAATTACAAATCATCCAAGCTTTGATTGTTAGAGCCAAGTTAGCTCTAACAATCCAAGTTAGCCAAGTTAGCCAAGTTAGCTCTAACAATCCAAGTTAGCCAAGTAATCAATTAGCCAAGTTAGATTGCATCTAACTTGGCTAATTGATTACTATCATCTGGCTTCATTGACAGGTATAATTGTGTGTCATCTGCATAACAATGAAAATGTATACAGTGCTATCTAATAATGCTGCCTAACGGAAGCATATATAAACTAAAAAGAGTAGGGCCTAGCACAGATCCCTGTGGAACTCCATGACTGAGCTTTGAGGTGAAAGAAAACTCATTTTTGACATGCTTCTGTTTTTAATGACAGTTTAAAATGTCGCCTTCTCTCCACAAATACTTATTCCTGCTTTCAGCTGCAGCTATTTGTGGTGGATCTCACAGGTCCTGTGTTATTTGCTGTTGTCTTTCGTCCTCCAAAATATAATAAGGACTTCATTAATGAGTTTTCTGAATTTTTGGCAGATGTTATGCCAAAATATGAAAAACGTTTGATCTGTGGGGACTTTAATATTCATGTCTGTTGTCCATCTGATCAGCTGGCATCTGATTTTAAAAGACTGTTGGCGACATTTAATTTAGATATTTTAGCAGACAAACCTACACACCGTCTTGGTCACACTCTGGACCTCGTTATCTCTGTTGGACTATCAGTCTTTCTCAAAGAAATTTCCGAGTCTGTCATCTCAGATCATTTCCCCATCATTTTTGAACTGTTGACCCCTTCATCACCCAGCAAGCCTGTTGCTCCATCATGCTGGCGTCGCATCATCACTTCTTCAACACCAGAGGAGTTTTCTGCTGCTTTTAGGGATTCACGGTTTTTTGCCTTGAATGGACTCGTTTCCCCTTCCCATCCGGATAATATTCTTTCCTCCTTTCATACCACCAGCTCTGGGATTTTGGACTCTATTGCCCCATTTCGGCTTAAAACGGCTAAACCAAAAACAGATCCCTGGCTAAATGACACTACCCGTGCCATTAGACAGCGGGTCAGGCAGGCTGAACGGAGGTGGAAAAAGGACAAATTACATGTGTCTCTGGGAATTTTTAGGGATTGTCTTGCTGATTACCAGAGGACCGTACAAAAGGCAAAATTTCAGTATCTCTCTGATATTATTTCCTGCAGCAGTCACTGTCCTAGAGTGCTATTTAACACAATTAACTCTTTTATAAACCCATGCACTCAGACTGTGACAGATGATTCGTTTACAACATGTGAGACTTTTCTTCACTTTTTTGTTGATAAAGTGGACTCTGTTAGACGAGTTATTAATAACAGTTTTAATGGAAGCTGGTCTATTGTCCCGGGTTACTCTGCTGTGCTTGAACAGTTTGAGTTGGTTTCTTTACCATCACTAGCTGATATAGAAAGGTCTCTGCAGCTGTTGTTCCCGCTGGAATCCTGAAAAGGGTTTTTAATACTGTTGGGCCTGGTCTTTTGGTTTTTATTAATTCCTGCCTTAGTTCAGGATTTGTCCCACCTGCTTTTAAACATGCTGTGGTTAGGCCCCTTCTTAAAAAACCTCACCTTGACCCTTCAGTTTTATCAAATTTTAGACCCATTTCTCATTTGCCCTTTTTATCTAAAGTTTTAGAAAAAGTTGTTTTTATACAGTTGCAGTCTTTTTTAGAAGACAATTCTATTTTTGAGAAGTTTCAATCTGGGTTTAGATCTCGTCACAGCACTGAGTCTGCCCTGCTTAAGGTGCACAATGATATTATGATGTCTGTTGATGCCAAATGTCCTGTGGTCTTAGTGCTGCTAGATCTTACAGCAGCATTTGACACTGTGGACCACACTATCCTTTTGTCTCGCCTGAATCACCATGTTGGCATCCATGGCACTGCACTTAAGTGGTTTGAATCCTACCTTTCTAATAGAACTTTTTCTGTAATGATTGGTGACATGTCCTCTTCTAGTGCCTCTCTCGCCTGTGGGGTCCCACAGGGCTCTATTCTTGGCCCTATTCTGTTTTCATTATACAGTATATGCTGCCACTCGGGTCAATAATAGCCAGGCATAACATGTCTTTCCACTGTTATGCAGACGATTTGCAGCTTTATTTGCCTTTGAACCCAGAACAAACTAACTCACAAAGTGTTCTATTGGATTGCATCATTGATATTAAGTTGTGGTTAAGCCAAAATTTTCTCCACTTAAATGAAGAAAAAACAGAATGTATTGTGTTTGGGGATACTGTAACGGCTGGCTTTGGTACCCTCTCTTTAAGGCTCAGTTCAGCTGTCAGAAATTTGGGGGTGATTTTTGACAGCCATTTAAAATTTGATAAACAGATTGACAATGTAGTCAAGATGAGCTTTTATCAATTACGTTTGTTATCCAAAACCAAATCTTTCCTGAGCCGTCATGATCTTGAGATAGCCATCCATGCTTTAGTCACGTCTCAACTTGATTACTGCAATGCACTTTATGTTGGCATCTCTCAGTCTTCTCTCGGCCACCTTCAACTTGTGCAAAATGCAGCGGCCCGTCTTTTGACCAACACACCTAGGCGAGAGCACATTACTCCGATCCTTTATTCACTTCATTGGCTTCCAGTCCATTTTAGAATTAATTTTAAACTTTTGCTTTTTGTTTTTAAAGCTCTTAATGGCCTTGCTCCGGTTTATATGTCTGAGACTTTGACTGTCCGTGACCAAGGCAGGGCTTTGAGGTCATCCAATCAGCTTTTGCTGGATGTGCCTAGGTCAAGGTATAAACATTGGGGTGACCGAGCCTTTTCTGTTGCCGCCCCCAGGCTCTGGAATAATCTCCCCCCTGACCTACGTGCTATCTCTGACCTGGCCCTTTTTAAATCAGAACTAAAGACATATTTGTTTAGGATGGCTTTTAATACCCAGTAGTGGTGATATTTGTCTTGGCATTTGTTTTTATTTTATTTTTAGGTTGTTTTTGTTTATGTTATTTGTTTTTAATGCTCTCTGTGTTTTTAATGCTGTTTATTTTCTGTAAAGCACTTTGGTCACCTACGGGTTGTTTTAAAGGGCTATATAAATAAAGTACATTATATTACATGAACAAACTGTAACCTATCAGATAAATAAGATCTAAACCACTTTAACAAAGTTCCATTAAGTCCAACATAGTGTTCTAATCTATCAAGTAGAATATTATGATCAATAGTATCAAAAGCTGCACTAAGGTCTAAAAGGGCAAGTACCGAAACAAGTCCATTATCAGATGCAATCAGGAGGTCATTAGTGACCTTCACTAAGGCTGTTTCAGTACTATGATGGGATTCTGAACCCAGATTGAAACTCTTCAAATAAACCATTTCCCTGCAAGTGGTCAAATAATTGCATAGCAACAACTCTTTCTAAGATTTTGGAAATGAAAGGGAGATTAGAGATTGGTCTATAGTTAGCTAAAACTCCTGGATCCAGTGTTGGCTTTTTGAGTAAAGGTTTAATTACAGCAGTTTTAAAAGACTGCGGTACATGGCCTAAAGTTAATGAAGAATTGATTATTTGAAGAATAAAGCTACCAATAAATGGGAAGACTTCTTTAAATAACCTGGTAGGAATAGGGTCTAAAAGACAAGTTGAAGGCTTGGGTGAGGAAACTATTTTGTCTAACTCTAAAAGGTCAATTGGAGTAAACTGATCCAAACAGATGTCAGTTGAAGGAGTTGTAGTAGTTACTGTATTTAAGTTAACGGTGGGAAGAATCTGATTTTATCTCTGATAGATGAAATTTTATTATTGAAAAAGTTCATAAAGTCCTGACCAGTAAGCTCTAAGGGAATGCTAGGATTGACAGAGTCCTGACTCTTTGTCAGCCTGGCTACAGTGCTGAAAAGAAACCTGGGATTATTCTTGTTCTCTTCTATTAATGCAGAATAATAACTCGTTCTAGCTTTTCTCAGAGATTTTTTATAAATTAAAAGATGATTTCTCCAAGCTAAATAGATTTCATCTAAATTAGTGGAGCGCCATTTTCTTTCTAACTGACGAGTCTTCTGTTTTAAGCTACGAGTTTCTGTGTTGAACCAAGGAGTTAGAAATCTGATTAGATTTTTTCTTTTTTAAAGGGGCTGCCATGTCTAGAGTCTGATGCAGAGAAGCTGTAACACTATCTACCATGCTATCAATTACAGAAGGAGCAAGCTGTCTATAACTTATTTCCGTTGTGTAGACACATGGCGTAGAGGAAACAATCTGCATAAATTTGGTAACATCATCTGAGAGGAATCTACTGTAGTAATATTTTTCCTTAGGAGCCAAATAGTCAGAAATAGTAAAATCAAAGGTTAACAGACAATGGTCTGACAGTACAGGTTTATGAGGAGACACTACAAGATTTTCTATTTCTATGCCATATGTCAGAACAAGGTCCAACGTATGGTGGAGATAATGAGTAGAATTTCCTACTTTCTGAGAAAACCCCACCAAGTCTTAATATTGAATTAAATGCCAAATTAAAGCAATCACTATCTACATCTACATGTATATTGAAGTCTCCTACTATAATTATTCTCTCTGATTTCAGCACTAAATCAGCTAAGAATTTGGCAAATTCAGATTAAAAACTATGAGTAGGTCGATGGAGGACGATAAAGTATGGCAAATAAAATTGGGTTTAGCCTAAAATTGCTAAAATGCCCAATACTGAGGACCAGGCCCTCAAAGGAATTATAACGTGTTTTTTGCTTTACATTAACTAGTAATTTGGAATGGTAAATTCTTGCTACTCCTCCTCCATGACCAGAACTTCTGGGATTTTGACAGTTTAAATAACCAGAGGGAGTTGATTCATTCAAACCAACATAATCCTCTTGCCCTAGCCAAGTCTCTGTAAGGGATATTAAATCAATCTGATGATCAATTAACAGATCATGGACTAGCAGAGACTTGGGATTTAGAGGCCTAATATTTAACAAACCACATTTAATTTTTAAATTATGAGGAGGAACAGAGGCCAAATCATTCAATTTAGAGGCTTCATGTTTAATTTGAGTTTTACCAGCTTTTTGTTTAATCACTTTGGGATGCTTATACATAATATTTTTATTTACTTTGGAGAGAGCAGACAATGATTCTCTGATGGGGAAGACAGGGGCTAAGTTGAGGGGTGGCGGATGAAGAGGAGCTGCAGAGAGGCGTGCAAAACTGCGACTCTGCTTCCTGGTCCCCAACTCTTGAGTTGTCAAGGTTTTGGAAATTTGGATAAAAATGATGCCAGATTGTTAGATAAACGAGAAGCACCATCCAAAGTGGGATGGATGCCGTCTCGTCTAATAAGACCAGGTTTTCCCCAAAATGAGTTCCAATTGTCTATATAGCCCACATTGTTTGCAGGACACCACACAGACAGTCAGCGGTTGAAGTATGACAAGCGGCTAAATATGTCATCACTGGTCAGATTGGGGAGGGGCCCAGAGAATACTACAGAGGCAGACATTGTTTTGGCAAAATCACACACCGATTCCACGTTAAGTTTTGAGACTTCTGACTGCAGGAGTCGGACGTCGTTAATGCCAGCGTGGATAACAATTGTGGAGTATTTACAGTTACTTTTAGCCAGCATTTTCAAATTTGACTCAACGTCGCCTGCTCTGGCCCCAAGAATGCATTTGACTAGGGCCACTGGAGTCTCTAGGTTCACGTTTCTGACTACAGTCGCCAATGATCAGAGTTTTTTCCTCAGCGGGTGTGTTGCTAAGCGGGGAAAAACGATTAGAAACATGAACAGGTTGTTGGTTAACTGGGGCTTTGCGGCTAGGCTTCCTTCTCACCATCACCCACCCAGTCTCCTCGCTGCTGAGGAGGATTGGAGGACCGATAGCAGGCCACCCTAAGCTAGGGAGCTCCACTGCAGCTAGGGGACATCCGTCGTTATTAACTGGCGAAGACAGTGTTTCAATACAGCAGAGCCGGGATTCCACATGAGACAACCTCACCTCGAGCGCCTCAAAAAAACAACATTTATTACATTTACTATTATCACTAAAAGAGGCAGAGGTGTAGCTAAACATCTGATAGAGTGCACACCAGAGGAGGAGAGGAAGGAGAGCTAGTAGCCATATCTAGTGGCTAACCCGAAGCTAACAAAAACACAGATGAAAGGTGAACAGAAGAGGGTGATTAGATGACACTGAGTGTGCACACAGGTGCAAGAGGCTTGATAAATAGAAGTGAGAGGTGACGGTAGATGGAAAAAAGTGATTAAAATACAATTAAAGGCAAAATCCTGGGGAGAATGAGGAGACCAAACCACAGACAGCCAGCAACACAGGAAGTGACGATACATTACCCCATTATTATACCATTTACAGTGGGGCAAAAAAGTATTTAGTCAGCCACCAATTGTGCAAATTATCCCACTTAAAAGATGAGAGAGGTCTCCAATTTTCATCATAGGTATACCTCAACTATGAGAGACAAAATGAGAAAAAAAAATCCAGAAAATAACATTGAAGGATTTTTAATGAATGAATTGGTAAATTCCTCGGTAAAATAAGTATTTGGTCACCTACAAACAAGCAAGATTTCTGGCTCTCACAGACTTGTAATTTCTTCTTTAAGAGGCTCCTCTGTCCTCCACTCGTTACCTGTATTAATGGCACCTGTTTGAACTCGTTATCAGTATAAAAGACACCTCTCCACAACCTCAAATGGTCAGACTCCAAACTCCACTATGGCCAAGACCAAAGAACTGTCAAAGGACACAAGAAACAAAATTGTAGACCTGCACCAGGCTGGGAAGACTGAATCTGCAATAGGTAAGCAGCTTGGTGTGAAGAAATCAACTGTGGGAGCACTTATTAGAAAATGGAAGACATACAAGACCACTGATAATCTCCCTTGATCTGGGGCTCCACGCAAGATCTCCCCCCGTGGGGTCAAAATGATCATGAGAACGGTGAGTAAAAATCCCAGAACCACACGGGGGGACCTAGTGAATGACCTGCAGAGAGCTGGGACCAAAGAAACAAAGGCTACCATCAGTAACACATTACGCCGCCAGGGACTCAAATCCTTCAGTGCCAGACGTGTCCCCCTGCTTAAGCCAGTACATGTCCAGGCCCGTCTGAAGTTTGCTAGAGAGCATTTGGATGATCCAGAAGAGGACTGGGAGAATGTCATATGGTCAGATGAAACCAAAATAGAACTTTATTGTAAAAACTCAACTTGTCGTGTTTGGAGGAATCAGAATCAGAATCAGAATCAGAATCAGGTTTATTGCCATTGTTCATGTAGTACACAAACTAGGAATTTGTCTCGGTACAATGCTGCAACATTAAACATGATAAGATAAGAGAAATAAACTATACATGTAATAAAGTGTAGGATAAGATTAAGTGATACTGGTCAACAGTTAAAATATATATTAGCCAGCAGCAGATACTGTGGAGAACTATATAGTGCAGTCGGTAATGCAGGAAGAAAACAGTGATGATTGACATGAGTCTGGTTGAGCTGCTGTACATGGTGCACGAGAGTCACTTAGTGTTCAGCAGTCTAATGGCAGAGGGGAAGAAGCTGTTCATGTGACGGGAGGAGAAAGAACACCATACCTACTGTGAAGCATGGGGGTGGAAACATCATGCTTTGGGGCTGTTTTTCTGCAAAGGGACCAGGACGACTGATCCGTGTAAAGGAAAGAATGAATGGGGCCATGTATCGTGAGATTTTGAGTGAAAACCTCCTTCCATCAGCAAAGGCATTGAAGATGAAACGTGGCTGGGTCTTTCAGCATGACAATGATCCCAAACACACCACCCGGGCAACGAAGGTGTGGCTTCGTAAGAAGCATTTCAAGGTCCTGGAGTGGTGTAGCCAGTCTCCAGATCTCAACCCCATAGAAAATCTTTGGAGGGAGTTGAAAGTCCATGTTGCCCAGCGACAGCCCCAAAATATCACTGATCTAGAGGAGATCTGCATGGAGGAATGGGCCAAAATACCAGCAACAGTGTGTGAAAACCTTGTGAAGACTTACAGAAAACGTTTGACCTCTGTCATTGCCAACAAAGGGTATATAACAAAGTATTGAGATGAACTTTTGTTATTGACTAAATACTTATTTTACCGTGGAATTTACCAATTAATTCATTAAAAATCCTTCAGTGTGATTTTCTGGATTTTTTTTTTCTCATTTTGTCTCTCATAGTTGAAGTATACCTATGATGAAAATTGGAGACCTCTCTCATCTTTTAAGTGGGAGAACTTACACAATTGGTGGCTGACTAAATACTTTTTTGCCCCACTGTACATGGCCACTTGAATAACACAACATAACAAAAATAATTTTTTTGTAAGTTGTCTGTGTTTTTTCAACTGATTTAAGACAATTTTGCACCGCTGAATCCGAAAATGACATCCGTTTCTCTCGATCAGGTCAGGTTTTTATGTTAAGTTATAAGCAGTTGTACAGCAGTTGTACTGGTGTACTGTAAATTGAATAGTAGACGTTGATAAAGGTAAGTACATGTAAATTGAATGTTGCATCATCAATGTTCAAACTTCAGAGAATTTCAAGACATAAAAAAGAATTTTGCATCATATAAAGCGAAAATACCCGTACATGTAAACAAAAACGTAACTTAGACAATAAATTTGGTGTTGACCAGTGTAATCAGATAACTGCAGCAATCCAATCATAACGGGTTTATTAGTGTACAGTACATGTAAACCTGATCATTGACCATGTTTACATGCACATGAATAAACCGGTTATGATTGAATTTCTGGAGTTTCAATCCAGATTAAGCCCCTTAATCAGTTTTTGACAGGCAAAACAGAATTATTGTCGTTTGAGACTATTTCATAAGTGCGAGAGAGCAAGGTACAGTATTATAGTCACAATTTAATCCTGAACCAAATAAAATCATTTTTAAAGCATGCAAACTGTTTCAATCAACATTAAGACCTTTAATCAATTTTTGGCAGGTGAAATACCATATTTATAAGCTATAACAGCCCTTTGAGACTATTCACAAGTGTAACAGAGCAAGTTTCAGTGTTACATTCACAATTTAACCGAGAAGGAGCAAATCAAGTTATTTTTAAAGTATGGAAACTGTTTCAATCAACATTAAGACCCATTGTGGCACATATGTTTGGTTCATATTTCCCACAAGTGTGTGGCACATATGTTAAGATAAGATAAGATAAGCCTTTATTAGTCCCACAATAATGACTACAGACCTGTAGCGCTCACCTCTGTAGTCATGAAGTCCTTTGAGCGCCTGGTCCTGTCCCACCTCAAGTCCATCACCACCCCTCTCCTGGACCCGCTGCAGTTTGCCTATCGAGCCAACAGGTCTGTAGACGATGCAGTCAACCTGGCCCTCCACTCCATCCTGCAGCACCTGGACTCCCCGGGAACCTACGCCAGGATCCTGTTTGTGGACTTCAGCTCCGCATTCAACACCATCCGCCCCGCTCTGCTCCGGGACAAGCTGTCCCTGCTCAACGTGCCTGACTCCCTCTGCAGGTGGATCATTGACTTCCTGACGGACCGGAGGCAGCATGTGCGGCTGGGAAAGACTGTCTCAGACTATACTAGCATCAGCACCGGATCACCCCAGGGCTGTGTACTTTCCCCCCTACTCTTCTCCCTTTACACCAACTCCTGCACCTCCAGCCACCAGTCTGTCAAGTTGATCAAGTTTGCGGACGACACCACCCTCATCGGGCTCATCTCCAACGGCGACGAGTCCGCCTACAGGAGAGAGGTGGCCCAGCTGGCGTCCTGGTGCAGCAATAACAACCTGCAGCTGAACGCTCTGAAGACAGTGGAGATGATTGTAGACTTCAGGAAAGTCACTACTCCTCTGCCCCCCCTCACCCTCTCAGGCTCTCCCATCACCACTGCTGATTCCTTCCGCTTCCTAGGCACTACCATCACCAGGGACCTCAAATGGGAGCTGACCATCAGCTCACTCATCAAAAAAGCCCAGCAGAGGATGTTCTTCCTGCGGCAGCTGAGGAAGCTCAAGCTACCCACCAAGATGTTAGTGCAGTTCTACACAGCCATCATCGAGTCCATCCTCACCACCTCCATAACCGTGTGGTACGCAGGAGCCACTGCCAGGGACAGACTAAGGCTGCAGCGCGTCGTGCGCACTGCTGAGAAGGTGATCGGCTGCAAGCTCCCATCTCTCCAGGATCTGTACATCTCCAGGACCCGGAGGCGTGCTGGCTGGATCATAGCCGATCCCTCACACCCTGGTCACGTACTGTTTGCCCCCCTCCCCTCTGGTAGAAGACTTCGGTCCATCCAGACTAAAACCTCCCGTCACATGAACAGCTTCTTCCCCTCTGCCATTAGACTGCTGAACACTAAGTGACTTATTGACTCTCGTGCACCATGTACAGCAGCTCAACCAGACTCATGTCAATCATCACTGTTTTCTTCCTGCATTACCGACTGCACTATATAGTTCTCCACAGTATCTGCTGCTGGCTAATATATATTTTAACTGTTGACCAGTATCACTTAATCTTATCCTACACTTTATTACATGTATAGTTTATTTCTCTTATCTTATCATGTTTAATGTTGCAGCATTGCACCGAGACAAATTCCTAGTTTGTGTACTACATGAACAATGGCAATAAACCTGATTCTGATTCTGATTCAATGGGGAAATTCCAGGATTGCAACAGCACAGGGACAGCAACACTCAGAGCAACAATCAGAAGGCAAGAAAAAACAACATCTAGTAAACATATGTCCATATTACTATAAATGTATATATAGACACACAGTGCAGAGCATTATGGTTGGTTGGTGAATATGCAGCAGAAAGTCTAAGCTCTCTCTCTGCGGATGCAGCAGGCCAGCTGGAAGTCTTTGGGCATGATGGTGACCCCCTTAGCGAAGAAGAGACCACCAGGTGGGCCTCGCTGGTCTCCTGCAGAGCCATGACGGCGAAGCACAGGAAACGCAGGACGGTCTTGAAGTCCTGAGCGATCTCCCTCACCAGGCGCTGGACGGGCAGCTTACGGATGAGCAGCTCCGTGGATTTCTGGCAGCGACGGATCTCTCTCAGAGCCACGGGCCTGTGACGGCGAGGCCTCTTCACTCTGCCGGTGGCCGGACCGCCTCTCCGAGCAGCCCTGGTGGCTAGCTGTCTCCTGGGGGGCTTCTTCCTCCAGTAGATTTTACGGGCGGTCTGCTTGGTTCTTGCCATCGCTCTTTATTATTCTGTCTTATATTTCTTGCACGCCGCCTAAACTCCAGCCCGGCACCCGCGTCATTTTCGCTACAGCTCCCGGTATGTCGAGTTTCCCATTAGCACCGGGCGGCGGCCAAGTGCTAGCTAGCACTAGCTCCTCCCCGCTGTAGCGTCTCCCGCTGCAAACCGTGGCTCCATCCGCCGACCCGGGAGACCCCCGGGGCGATCCGGGCGTCCATGATATATATACAGAGTGAAAGGTGTAGAAAGAAGAAGGAAGATAAAAAAAAAAAAAGGCTGTTGCAACGGGCAGCCTACTCGTGTGGCGCCACCGGTCCGGCGGAACCAGAACCAATGTTTGGTTCATATCTCCCACAAGTGTATGGCTTATGTGGATTGGGGCTTCACGTCTTGAGGGACAAAGAGTCTGGGTTGGCAGAGGTCGACAGGAGATGACGAGGAGGTGTGAGTTTTGACCTTTGTCTCAGAGAAGAGGCCCCGGGGGGATTCCCGGAACATCGGAGAATGAGAGACAATGGTGAATCTTCAAAGACGTAGCATTGTGACTGTATGTTTGTAGAAGCACCATGTGACTTGAGTTCTTAATCCCCGAGATGTATAAGAATGTGATGTGACATGATTCTGCCTCTTTTGGCTACTTGAGACTGCTGGAGATTGTGTTCTGCAATAAAGCTGAACCTGAGAAATAAACTCAGCCTCATCATTGAACACAACTTCCACACTGGTGACCCACAACAAAGAATGAGCAGAGAGAATTCTCCCGAGCGGAGCTCATCAGAGGCCAGCCTGATGGCTGCCTCCACGCTCCAGCTACCCGATTTCTGGCAGCACAGCCCGCGCTCCTGGTTTAGCGCAGCCGAGGCGCAGTTCAACCTCCGGAGAATCTCGAAGGATGACACAAGATTCTACCATGTGGTGGCGAAGCTAGACAGCCACAAGGTCCAGAGGGTGGAAGATCTGGTTAATCACCCACCGGACACCGACAAGTACAGCGCATTGAAGGAGGCGCTGATCAGCCATTTCACTCCCTCGGTGCAACAGCGAGCAGAGGGGCTCCTAGCATTGACGGAGTCAGAGAACGACAGACCTGCGGACCTGATGGTGAAGATGCTGAGGCTAAAAAACTCTGAGGATGGCGAATTTATTTTCGCCCACCTTTTCCTCCGGACTCTGCCGCCAGCAGTGAGAGTGACCCTGGCAGACTCACCCCGATTGGCCAAGCGAGACTACCATGGGCTGAGCAAGGAGGCGCAGCGACTCGTCGACGCCCACAAGCGGAGCGCGGTTTCGGCCGCGGCAGCTGAGCCAGGAACGGCGCCCGGAGGCGGTTTGGAGCCAGTGGTGGCGGTGCCAGACGCACCGACGACGGCGACGACAGGCACCAGGCGACGCGGAGCCGAAGACAGCCTGTGCTTCTACCACCGCCGTTTTGCGGAGAGGGCACACAGACGTCTCCCGCCGTGCCACTTCAAGCGCCCGGGAAACGCCAAGACCGGGGGCCGGTAGCAGTTGCGACCCTCGGAGAAGAAAACAAGCTGCTTTACCTGACGGATGCACACTCGGGGAAACAATTCCTCGTGGACACGGGCTCCCAGCTGAGCTTCGTCACGCCTACGTACGCGGAACGGCTGATGCCGTCTAAAGCTCCCTGGGTGTCAGTGTCAGCAGCGAACGGCTCAGCGATTAAGACCTTCGGTGAGAGGACTATGCTTCTGTCTTTACAGGGCCGTTCATTTGAGTGGACCTTTATTGTAGCGGCAGTCAGTTTCAACATGTTAGGGGCTGATTTTTTGTGCTCACATGGTTTATTGGTTGATCTTGCTAATAGACGTCTGGTTAATGCACTGTCTTTCCATTCTATTCCCTGCACAGCTCGGGTGGCCCCGCCGACTGCACATGCCAACGTCACAGCTGCGGGTGGTAAGTTTCATGCTCTGCTCACTCAGTTCCCAGCACTCACAGTCCCAAAGTTTTCGGCGACAGTGGCTAAACACGGGGTGGAGCATTTTATCACCACCACTGGGCTGCCCGTTTTTGCAAAAGTTTTGCGCTTGGACTCAGCTAAGCTGGCAATAGCGCGCGAGGAGTTCGCCAACCTGGAAAAACTGGGCATAATTAGACGCTCGAACAGCCCCTGGGCTTCGCCGTTACATACTTATATACTTATATACTTGCATATTTATTCTACCTAGCTGCAATGCTCCGTACTGTGGGTGTTTATATATTTACATATTTATTCCATCTAGCTACAATGCTCTGCACTGTGTGTTCATATACTCATATATTTATTCCATCCAGCTACAATGCTCTGCACTGTGTGTCTGTGTGTGTGTGTGTATATATTTATTTTATAGTAATATGTACATATGTATATTAGCCGCTCTTGCTTGCTTGTTTTTTTCTTGCCTTCTGATTGTTGCTCTGAGTGTTGCTATCCCTGTGCTGTTGCAATCCTGGAATTTCCCCGTTGTGGGACTAATAAAGGCTTATCTTATCTTATCTTATCTTACACATGGTCCCAAAGGCTGATGGCTCGTGGCGGCCTTGCGGCGATTTCCGCAGGTTGAACAACGTTTCGGCACACGACCGCTACCCGATTCCACACATCCAGGACTTTTCAGTTCATTTGGCGGGGGCGCGCATTTTTTCTAAAATAGATTTGGTGCACGGCTACCATCAAGTCCCGGTGCGCGCGCAGGATATACCCAAAACAGCGGTAATAACTCCTTTCGGGCTTTTTGAGTTTTTGCGCATGCCGTTTGGTTTAAAGGGTGCCGCGCAAACTTTCCAACACATGATGGATGCAGTTTTACATGACCTCCCTTTCGTGTTCGTCTATTTGGACAACATTTTGGTAGCCAGCACGTCCGAAGACGAACACGAAATCCACCTCACAGCGGTTTTTCGGAGACTGGCAGAGCACGGGTTAATAATTAACCCAGCGAAGTGCCAGTTTGGGGTGGCGCAAATTGATTTTTTGGGGCATCGCGTTTCGCCAGAAGGAGCGATTCCCCTGCCCGATAAGGTTCGCGTGATTAACAAATTTTCCCCAACCTCAAACGGTCAAAGCGCTGCAGGAGTTTCTAGGAATGGTTAATTTTTACAACCGGTTTCTTCCGAGCGCAGCGCAGCTCATGCAGCCACTGTACACGGCACTAAAGAAACAAAAGCCCACAAGTAAGGTCGAATGGTCTCCGGAGCGGGAGCGCGCTTTCTCCCAGGTCAAATCAGCCCTTGCAAGCGCCGTTTTGTTAGCGCACCCAGTTCCAACAGCCCGTTTGGCGCTCACCACTGACGCTTCTGATTTAGCGGTGGGGGCGGTCGTTGAACAGTTTGTGGCAGGGACCTGGCAGCCGCTCGCGTTTTTTAGCAAATCCTTGCGCGATAACGAGCGTAAATACAGCGCGTTCGACAGGGAGCTTTTGGCCCTACACTTGGCCACCCGCCATTTCCAGTTCTGGCTGGAAGGGCGCCGTTTCACCGCATTCCGTTAACATTTGCGATGGCCAAGATCTCAGAACCTTGGTCAGCCCGACAGCAAAGGCAGCTAGCCGCGATATCGGAGTTCACCACCGATATCCAGCATGTCGCAGGTAAACATAATGTAGTGGCAGACTGTCTCTCGCGTGCTATGGCAACGCCAGGCCCCGTGGGGGCAGACTCTGTAGCCGTGGCCGCGGACCAGAGCAGTGACGCGGAAGCGCGCGCAGCCCCGGTCCACGTAGGTTTAGATTATGCAGCCATGGCCGCGGAGTGGCGTGCGTTTTTAACAGCTTGGGTTGCGCGATTTGGAGTTCCGTCGGACATAACATCCGATAGAGGTCCTTAGTTTGTTTCCGAGCTGTGGTCGTCTATGGCCCGCAGCTTAGGGGTGAAGATACACCGCACTACCGCGTATAACCCCCAGGCCAACAGTTTATGTGAACGCTTTCATAGGTCATTGAAAGCAGCCCTCAGAGCATCACTTACGGATACAAATTGGGTGGACAAACTGCCATGGGTTTTATTGGGGTTGCGTTCTGCACCTAAGGAGGACTTGCAGGCCTCCCCAGCTGAGTTAGTTTTTGCACAACCTCTCCGTTTGCCGGGGGAATTTCTTCCCAAAAATCCTGCACCAAATTGCCCCCCCCCCCGCTCAGCTGCTGCAGAGCAGCACAGGATCAAACGCACTGCCTGGCCCAGTTCATCACAGCTTCCCACGCGTTTTTGTGCCAAAGGCTTTAAAAAACGCAGAGTTTGTTTTTGTCAGACATGATGCACAACGCCCAGGTTTGCGCCCACCTTACGATGGACCGTTCAGAGTGCTGGAAAAAAATGAGAAGCATTTCTTGCTAGATTTAGGAGACAGAAAGGAGTTAATTTGCATAAACAGACTCAAGCCCGCTTTTGTTCTGGCTGATGAACAAGTGCAGTTGGCGAGAGCCCCCCGCCGTGGCAGGCCACCGAGAAGGCATTCTCCAGAGCTCCTGCAGATATGTGCTAACAAATCTAATCCACAGGTGCGTAGAGACGCTGCAGAGGCAGCAAAGCCGGCTTACAGCAGATTCGGCAGGAGGATAAGACCTAAGAGACTGGGGGATTGATTTTTGTTATGTGGTAATGTTTTTATGTTATGCAGTTCTGATTATGTTTGTCCCATGCAGACGTTTGGGGGGGGGGGTCATGTGGCACATATGTTTGGTTCATATTTCCCACAAGTGTGTGGCACATATGTTTGGTTCATATCTCCCACAAGTGTATGGCTTATGTGGATTGGGGCTTCATGTCTTGAGGGACAAAGAGTCTGGGTTGGCAGAGGTCGACAGGAGATGACGAGGAGGTGTGAGTTTTGACCTTTGTCTCAGAGAAGAGGCCCCGGGGGGATTCCCGGAACATCGGAGAATGAGAGACAATGGTGAATCTTCAAAGACGTTGCATTGTGACTGCATGTTTGTAGAAGCACCATTTGACTTGAGTTCTTAATCCCCGAGATGTATAAGAATGTGATGTGACATGATTCTGCCTCTTTTGGCTACTTGAGACTGATGGAGATTGTGTTCTGCAATAAAGCTGAACCTGAGAAATAAACTCAGCCTCATCATTGAACACAACTTCCACACCCATAATCAATTTTTGGCAGGTGAAATAACATATTTATAAGCTATAACAGGTGGCTCAGTTGGTAGAGCATCCACCCCACACCCGAGAGGCAGGGGTTCAAATCCCGGCCGGGTCATGCCGAAGACCATATAAAAGTGGAACTTCCTGCCGTCCAGCTTGGTGCTCAGCAATAATGGAATGGAGGAGGGAAATTTGTGGCGGTGCCTTGCATGGCAGCGGCCCTCTGATTCTACATTTGGGGTGTGTGTGGTTAACACAGTAGATAGGTAGATGGCTGTACAGTTGAATGACAATAAGGGTGATTTAATTAATTTAAAATTTTGAATCCCCAGTTTGACGCCAATTAACCTAACTTGCATGTTTTTGGCATGTGGGAGGAAACCGGAGAAATCCCAGAGTAAACCAACACAGACAGAGGGAGAACATGCAAACTCCACACAGATCACTGTTGGTCGGGGGCTGGGATCGAACCCAGGATCCCCCGGCCAAGGGTGAGTTGCTGTGCTGCCGCAGTGCTAACCACTCCACCACTGTGCTGCCCTGGTTAGCATTCTACTACAGTATATAATTATAGAAGGTAAATAATGCCCAAACACTAGTATTCATGGGGAAGAAAAGCTTTATTGACTTTTGCATTGGTATACACGGATTTTGTTACTTTCAGCACACTTTTCTTAACAAATAAGGCAAAAGCTGCTACAGGATAAAATGTCATATCTGATTATTCTAACACAAAACTCATGAGGCGAAAAATATGACTAATCCCTCACTGTACTAAATATTCACAGACATACCTTCGCTAATTGCATGGACAAAAAGTTATGTTCGCTTTGCTCAAAAGCAGCAGTCAGCCTCAGAATAACAAGACAAACGGCTTTAGCTGAGAGAGGCAGCCTCCTGCAGCGAGCTGATCAGTTTCTGATGGCCCATCACTTTTTGGCAAGACACCGCAGCTTCTCTTGTTTTGAACATGTTCAAAAAATCTGTGACAAAAAGAACTGGGTCTGTTTGGACTCTCTGGCATGCCGGATTTGGACCATGGGCTGTATGTTTGACACCCCTGATTTAGGGTTGTATCGCAATGCATGATGTATATCGTGATGTCTTGAATCTCCTCCGAGCCACTGTATGATATAAATGTAAAACCTTAGTAAAAAATTACACAAATTTAGCAAACTTTATTGAATTAGTAGGGCAACCCCACTCATAAATTTGCAACAAATCAATAAATAATGATAGGCCTTCCTATTATGGCCTGTAAAAAAAGCAATAAAACTAAAACAAAAAAAAGGACTCGACACAATAAAAAGTACATAAAGCAAGAATTCTAGAAAAAGATATTTTAAAACCATATCAATTAAAGTCCACTTTATCTGTTTAGTCTTGTTTTTAACAGTAAGGGCCATGTCTTTGGCATGATAATTTGTGAGTGCAGATGTGATCTCTTTCCATTTTGCACTTTTGATGTATGGGATAAATTTTCCAAAAGAAGAAGCCATACATACATACCCAGTATGTCACATGCCACACTAGAGACAATAAAACACTCGACTTATTCTACGCAAACACTAAGGAGGCGTACACCTCATCACAACTCCCCCCACTCGGGAGATCGGATCACAACTTGGTTCATCTCCGGCCGGTGTACAACCCCCTAGTGCACAGACAACCTCCGGCCATGCGCACAGTGAAGTTATGGTCTGAGGAGGCAATGGACACTCTAAAGGGCTGTTTTGAAACCACCGCCTGGGAGCAGCTCTGCGATCCACATGGTGAGGACATCGATGGCCTCACTCACACCATCATGGACTACATCAGCTTCTGTGTGGACAACACCGTTCCCACCAAGACCATACGGTGTTGCTCAAACAACAAACCCTGGATCAACCCTGAGATAAAAACACTTCTGAGAGAGAAGATGAGGATCTTCAGGTCGGGGAACAGGGAGATGCTGAAGTCCGTACAGAGGGAGCTGAGGCGAAAGATCAGAGAAGGCAAGGACAGCTTCAGGAAGAAGATGGAGGACAAGCTGCAACAGAGCGACATCAGCGGGGTCTGGAGAAACCTTAAAACCATCTCTGGGCTCCAGAATACCTCCCCCCAGGCCACGGGGGGCAGCGAGTGGGCGAACAATCTGAATCTGTTTTTCAGTGGGTTTGACCAACCGCCCTCCCCCCTGACTGCACAACAACCACTGCTGCCTCTAAAGACATCAAGTCCTGCTGCCCACTCCCCACTCCACCAACAGCCCCCGACTCCCAACACACAGCCCCCCAACCTGACCCTCACTAAGACCCAGGTGAGGACGGAGATGAGGAAGATCAAGGCGAGGAAGGCGTCGGGACCGGACGGCATCAGCGCAAAGCTCCTCAAGTCCTGTGCAGACCAGCTGTGTGGGATTGTGGAGTACATCTTCAATTTGAGCCTGACGCTGGGGAGGGTACCACAGCTGTGGAAAACATCTTGTGTGGTACCTGTACCAAAGACTTCCCACCCCAAAGATCTGAACAGCTATAGACCAGTGGCCTTGACGTCCCACATGATGAAGACCCTGGAGAGACTGCTCCTTGCTCACCTCCGCCCCCTGGTGGGACCAGCGATGGAGCCACTCCAGTTCGCCTACCAGCATGGCATTGGGGTGGAGGATGTGGTGATCTTCCTCTTTCACCGTTCTCTGTCCCACCTGGAGAAGCCCAGGAATGCGGTGTGGATCATGTTCTTTGACTTCTCCAGTGCTTTCAACACCATCCAACCGATGATCCTGAAGGACAAGCTGCTGTGCGCAGGGGTGAATCAACACCTGTCATCATGGATCCTGGACTACCTCACAAACCGGCCTCAGTTTGTGAGAACCTGGGACTGTGTGTCCGACACGATCATCGGTAGCACGGGGGGCCCCCAGGGAATGGTTTTGGCTCCCTTCCTGTTCACCCTTTATACTGCGGACTTCTCACACAACACAACACACTGCCATCTACAGAAGTTCTCTGATGACTCTGCGATCGTTGGCCTCATCTCCAATGGAGATGAAGCTGAGTACAGAGGGCTTATCCAGGACTTTGTGGACTGGTGCCATCGGAACTGCCTCCAGATCAACGCGAGGAAAACTAAGGAGCTGGTGGTGGACTGCCGCAGGCAAGGACAACCCCTCACAGCACCAGTAAATATACAGGGAACAGACATCAGGTACTTACTCATCAGGTACCCAGGTACTTATAGGATAGTGACATCCTATAAGTACCTGGGTGTTCATCGGAACAATAAACTAGACTGGTCACACAATACTGACGCACTCTACAAGAAGGGACAGCGCAGGCTGTTCCTACTGAGGAGACTCAGGTCTTTTGGTGTACAAGGGGCGCTGCTGAAGACATTCTATGACACGGTGGTGGCATCAGCCATCACTTTTGGAGTGGTCTGATGGGGCAGTGGCATTACAGCAGCCGATAGGAAGAGACTGAACAAACTGATCAAGAAAGATAGCTCTGTCCTGGGGCAGCGCCTTGACCCAGTGGAGGAGATAGGAGAGAGAAGGATGGTGGCTAAACTGTCATCTCTGCTGGAGTCCGAGTTCCACCCTATGCAGGACATACTGAATGCACTGAGGAGCTCATTTAGCAGCAGACTACATCATCCTAGGTGCACAACCGAGAGGTTTCGCAGGTCCTTCCTACCTATGGCTGTCAGACTGTACAACCTAAGCAGGGCTGCTCGCAGAGATAGCAAAAAGACGTGACAACCTAATAGTTTTGAATGCAAAAGACGCAATAGACTTACACAATGGTCCCCTCCGGTATACAACTAGGAAAATACCGGTCGCTATGGAGGGTGAGAATATGTATGGGTACATAATCATACCATGTAGGATAACTAAGCAGACGGTTGTGCTGTTTCATTCCATCTAGCTACAATGCTCCGCACTGTGTGTGTTTATATATTTACATATTTATTCCATCTAGCTACAATGCTCCGCACTGTGTGTTTATATATTCATATATCTATTCCATCTAGCTACAATGCTCCGCACTGTGTGTTTACATATCTACATATTATTCCATCTAGCTACAATGCTCCGCACTGTGTTTATATATTTACATATTTATTCCATCTAGCTACAATGCTCCGCACTGTGTGTGTTTATATATCTACATATTTATTCCATCTAGCTACAATGCTCCACACTGTGTGTTTATATATTCACATATTCATTCCATCTAGCTACAATACTCCGCACTGTGTGTTTATATACTCATATATTTATTCCATCCAGCTACAATGCTCCGCACTGTGTTTATATATTTATATATCTATCCCATCTAGCTACAATGCTCCGCACTGTGTTTATATATATATATATATATTTATATGTACATATGTATACTTGCTGCTCTTGTTTTTTCTCTTGCCTTCTGATTGTTGCTCTGAGTGTTGCTATCCCTGTGCTGTTGCAATCCTGGAATTTCCCCATTGTGGGACTAATAAAGGCTTATCTTAATTTTTTTTGTAGTGGTTACCTGGGATGTTGAGAGCTGACTTTAATGCATTCTACATATTGTAGTGGATGACATCTCAAGTAGTGAAACAAATTAGTAGCACTGCTCCCTTTAAAAACAATGGCTTTGTGAAATAATTTGCACAAAACTGTATTTTCTTCAGTTTCTACCTTCCTAAGTCCACTGCCAGACAACAGAGCTGATGCTTTTTTTTTTCTCCTTGAAATTATTTCATTCAAATTTGCTTCTAATGCAGCCGGTGTGTGTGTCATTTAATTTCCCCCCCTTTCCCTGCATGCTGTCAGTGTTGCCAGATTGTCCATAAAGAAACAAGCATATCGGCTCCACAAAGACAGGCTCAAAAGAAGCAGTTTCTAAAGAAAAAAAAAATTGCAGGAAAAAGACCTGGCAATGACCCCGATATGAAATATGGCGTGGTAAGCAGCACAGCTGTGTATGAGGAGGCTCAACCGGGCAAATAAATGCTGACAGCTTACACTGCCATGACAATTTATGCTCGATATCCATGATAAAGGTATTTTATGTATCACGTATAGTAGAATGTATGGATATAACGAATATTCCATCCCACCTAGTAACAATGCTCTGCACTGTGTGTGTTTATATATTTACATATTTATTCCATCTAGCTACAATGCTCAGCACTGGGTGTGTTTATATTTATATATCTATATATTTATTCCATCTAGCTACAATGCTCCGCACTGTGTTTTTATATATCTACATATTATTCCATCTAGCTACATTGCTCCGCACTGTGTGTGTTTAAGATAAGATAAGATAAGATAAGCCTTTATTAGTCCCACAACGGGGAAATTCCAGGATTGCAACAGCACAGGGATAGCAACACTCAGAGCAACAATCAGAAGGCAAGAAAAAACAAGCAAGCAAGAGCAGCTAATATACATATGTACATATTACTATAAAATATATATATACACACACACACACACAGACACACAGTGCAGAGCATTGTAGCTGGATGGAATAAATATATGAATATATGAACACACAGTGCAGAGCATTGTAGCTGGATGGAATAAATATGTAAATATATAAACACCCACAGTATGGAGCATTGCAGCTAGGTGGAATAAATATGCAAGTATATAAACACACACAGTGCGGAGCAATGTAGCTAGATGGAATAATATGTAGATATATAAAAACACAGTGCGGAGCATTGTAGCTAGATGGAATAAATATATAGATATATAAATATAAACACACCCAGTGCAGAGCATTGTAGCTAGATGGAATAAATATGTAAATATATAAACACACACAGTGCAGAGCATTGTTGCTAGGTGGGATGAAACAGCATAACCGTCTATTTAGTTATCCTACATGGTATGATTATGTGCCCATACATATTCTCACCCTCCATAGCGACCGGTATGTTCCTAGTTGTATGCCGGAGAGGACCACTGTGTAAGTCTATTGCATCTTTTGCATTCAAAAAAAAAACAAAAAAAAAAAAAAAAAAAAAACTATTAGTTTGTTACGTCTTTTTGCTATCTCTGCGAGCAGCCCTGCTTAGGTTGTACAGTCTGACAGCCGTTGGTAGGAAGGACCTACGAAACCTCTCGGTTGTGCACCTGGGATGATGTAGTCTGCTGCTAAATGAGCTCCTCAGTGCATCCAGTATGTCCTGCATAGGGTGGAACTCGGACTCCAGCAGAGATGACAGTTTAGCCACTGTCCTTCTCTCTCCTATCTCCTCCATCGGATCAAGGCGTTGCCCCAGGACAGAGCTAGCTTTCTTAATCAGTTTGTTCAGTCTCTTCCTATCGGCTGCAGTAATGCCACTGCCCCAGCAGACCACTCCAAAAGTGATGGCTGATGCCACCACCGTGTCATAGAATGACTTCAGCAGCGCCCCTTGTACACCAAAATACATATACTTGCATATTTATTCCACCTAGCTGCAATGCTCCGTACTGTGGGTGTTTATATATTTACATATTTATTCCATCTAGCTACAATGCTCTGCACTGTGTGTTCATATATTCATATATTTATTCCATCCAGCTACAATGCTCTGCACTGTGTGTCTGTGTGTGTGTGTGTATATATATATTTTATAGTAATATGTACATATGTATATTAGCTGCTCTTGCTTGCTTGTTTTTTTTTTCTTGCCTTCTGATTGTTGCTCTGAGTGTTGCTATCCCTGTGCTGTTGCAATCCTGGAATTTCCCCGTTGTGGGACTAATAAAGGCTTATCTTATCTTATCTTATCTTATCTTATATTCAGTGTATATCCCATCTCTAAATACCTGTTGCGCTTCTCCTAAGGCTAGGCGATATGGCCTCTGAATATGTATATGGGTGTGTGTGTGTGTGTGTGTGTAACCCAATATGTAAATGGGTATGTGTATATGCTGTGTATTAACTATGAAAGACAAGGAATTATGACGGATCCGTTCTTTGTATTTCAAAGAAAACCATTTTTTCCTTATTTAGAATCAACTGCAAACCAAACAAATCCACAAATTTAGAATAAAGTGCCAACCTTTTACAAAATTATCTAATAAAAACCAAAGGGTTGCTCTGTCATCTGTTACGGCACCACTCCTCTCAGGAGTGGGACCTCTGTGTGTTTTTCTTATGTTGTAGGTGAGGCTGCGAAGGACCGCCCCTGGCTGAGAGGTGCGCTATATAAGCCATCTCTGTGCACCTGTCAGTAGCGCTTCTGCTCCCATTGGAGGCTGGTCACTTTCCTGGTGTTCGTGCTCTGCCTACTGCCTGTTATTCTGGTCGCTTGATCGGGGTTGTGCTGGCAGCCCCTGTTTGGTTGTTTGTGGCCTGTGGGTCTTGGTTTTGGGTTGGCCGCTGGGCGTAGTTATAGCCCTGACAGAGGTGTGTGGTCACTGGGTTGGCCAGTGACTAGTTTGTTGTCCTGTTTGTTTCACGCATCCAATACACACACACACCACTGATTATTACAGACACCTTCTTTTTTGCTTTTCTTTAAACAATAAACTTGTGTTTAAATTGGCACCTCCATGTGGTCTCCCCTTTTCGTCCAAGCCGCGAGCCAGGCTTGTGACACACCTAAATTGAATACACAAAGTGTGAACCCATCTTACTTTTTATAAAATAATTTAAAGTGTCTCACTGCCTCTTCAAAAAACATGCAGTATGGCTCCAATTTAATCACCATTATGAAATTACTCTGCCACCACCACAGCAACTAAACAAATCCGCAGCGAAAGCTTACTTTCACAGTTTGTGAACAGACAATTTTCAGACTCCAGTCAGTTATGAAATATTCATCATCAGAAAATGCGGAACAAAACCAATTCCATATGACAGAGGTAAGGCACCTTTATAGGGAACAAGATCCTCCAATTCTCCATGCGTTCCACCATGTTTCACATGGGTTAGTGTTGAGAAAAACGGGGGTGAGGGAGGCGCTTAGAGCTGGATGCTAATGTATTTACTCTAGCAAAAATGGGGGAAAACATGAAAATTTTTTATTTTATTTATTTAACCTTTATTTAACCAGGCAGGACAGATGAAGAACACATTCTTATTTACAACTGTGGCCTGGGGGGGAAGGGGCAAGGGGCAACTCATATTCATACCTCCCCAGTTGATGCCAATTAACCTAACCTGCATGTTTTGGGCCCCTGTGGGAGGAAACCGGAGAAATCCTGGAGTAACCCCACGCAGACATGGGGAGAATATGCATATTCCACACAGAAAGATCACTGTTGGTCAGGGGGTGGGATTGAACCCAAGATCCCATGGCCAAGGGTGAGTTGATGCACTGCCAGAGTGCTAACTACTGTGCCACCATGCTGCCCAAGTAAATAAGTAAATAAAATATATTTTTTGTGGGGAGAAAATTGATTCACTCAATTTTCATTAAAAAAAAATTCTCCCAGACAAAAGTATTCAAATACCAATTTAAAATCAATTTACTGCCCAGCTAAAGCTTTTTCTGCCCTCACTTCACGTCACTTGTTGTGTTTTCTACTTTTTTGTCCTTACGAGTTACAAAGGCTGCTCATTAAGGATTTCCCCTGACCCACTTCTGGTTACTATAGAAGGATGAAACTGCATGTGTATAATACAGTTCTCTATAAGTCACGTGGTAATTTGCAGCTCTGAACTCCTAAGAGTTTCTCTTTTACTGGTGCCAAGATGGAGTAACGTTTGATAATGGAGTCAGTTGAATGCCAAGCGGTCATCAGATTCCTGTACTCGAGAGGGCGCACACCACAGAAGATGTTTGATGAGATGAAAGAGACTTATGGGGAGGATGCCCCATTGTAGGGCTCTGTGATTAACCGAAAAGTAACTGAAAAAGATGTTTGGGACAAATAACCGGCATACACAGTCACGTGAAAAAATGAGGACACCTTATGAAAGCCTGTGTGTTTAACATATTTGGACATATGGATATTTAATATCAATTTTAACAATACTGGGATATTCAAGTCATATAACTAAACAATTAAAACTGAAGAAAAGACTTTTTAAAATTTCCTGTAAAATGTAGTTCTAAAAACATGCAGTTTTGTGTGAGGAATAAATTAGGACACCCCCACATTTATTCCCACTTAAAATGGCTAAAATCACACACAGGTGTATCACATCAGGTGCACATGATTAGAACATCCTTACTCAGCATTCTGAAGGAGGCTTGTCCTATTGAAACCTCAGAAATTTAGTTTGGTGTGGTCCCGACTGTTGAAGTGAGAGTGAACACCATGGTGAGATTGAAAGAGCTGTCTCAGGCCTTCAGAAAGAAGATTGTAGCAGTCTGGTAAGGGATTTAAAAAGATCTTAAAAGAATTTGAAATCAGCCATTCCACTGTCTGAAAAATAGTCTACAAGTGCCGAGGACATTCAAAACAACTGCCAACATGCCGAGGTCTGGCCATCCAAGCAAGTTCACCCTGAGAGCTGACCGCAAGATGCTAAAAGAAGTCTCCAAAAACCCTAAAATGTCACCACGGGACCTACAGCAGGCTCTTGCTACTGTTGATGTGAAAGTGCATGCCTCTGCGATCAGAAAGAGACTGCACAAGTTTAATTTACATGGGAGGCGTGCAAGGAGGAAATCTTTTCTCTCTAAGAGAAACATGAAGGCCAGACTGAACTTTGCCAGAGAGAACAAAAAGACCAGGACTTCTGAAAAAATGTTCTTTGGACAGATAAGTCTAAAATTGAATTATTTGTACACCAGAACAGAGGACGTGTTTGGCATAGCCCAAATACAGCATTCCAGGAAAAGAACCTCATGCCAACTATGAAGCACGGAGGTGGAAGTGTCATGGTTTGGGGATGCTTTGCTGCAGCAGGATCTGGCAACTCACGATCATAGAATCCACCATGAATTCTACCATGTATCAGAGGGTGCTGGAGGACCACATGAGACCATCTGTAAAAAAAATTAAAGCTGAAGCGGAACTAGAGCCTGCAACATGACAAGATGCAAAACATAGCAGTAAATCCACCAAGGACTGGCAAACTAAGAAATGGAGAGTCCTGGAATGGCTGAGTCAAAGCCCAGATCTTAATCGCATTGAGATGCTGTGGGGTGACCTGAAACGGGCTGTACATGCAAGAAACCCCTCAAACACCTCATAGCTGAAAGAATTCTGTGTTGAGGAGTGGGGCAAACTTTCATCAGACCTAGGTCAGAGACTGGTAAATGGCTACAAAAAGCGTCTCACTGAAGTTATTTCAGCCAAAGGGGGTAACATTAGGTATTAGGCGGTAGGGTGTCCTAACTTTTTCTTCAGAATAACGCCTTTTTGCTGATATCTTTTGTTTCAGGGTGTCTGCAGGTTTTAACAAGTGCAATTTTAGACTTTTTTAGACCTTTTTTAGACCATCATGGATTAAATTTACGACCTTCACGACCTCCTTCAGCAAGTCGTTTGCTGTAGCATGGCCCAGAAACTGAGAGCCAACGTACCGGGACTGTACCTGGCCGCCATCCCAGTATCTTATGTGAAGGTCCAGTTGCTTCTTTTTTGATGCGCGGTTCAAACTTTCGTCGAACATTATCACGAAGGGCCCAGACACCTTTGAGATACAATCTTTCTTGACGAACTCTGCTACTCCAAATCGGATGATATAGGCGGTCTTGTCTCTCCCGCACTGGAATGTTTTGGCTACTGTTGAGTCGGAAAACATTGCTTGAAACAGTTCCCCGATGTCGTCATTAGCTCTGTATGACTGGTGTTTAGCCACGGTGTTAAGCGCCCACAGAACTTCTGCCTTCATCGTTTCAGTCGAGCCCATTAGATCGCGAATATCATTTGTATTATTTCTTGACGTGCAGCTTGCAACCGAACAGAACTGAGCAATTCCATGAGAGTTGCGTGCTGCATTTGCTGATTCCTGGTGTTTGCTAGCTTTGATGTGTGACTCCAGTGCCCTGACGCTCAGGGTCCCGAGTTTAAGTGTTCTTTTGCACAACGTGCAGTACGCCTCAGTGTCATCATTGGGAACGCGTTTGAGCCAGTCTGCAAAGTCATCTCTTGAGAGCCAACTGTCATTAAATTTACATTTGCCCATCTTTTTAGTTTTGTCCTGCTAGCTTTCTCTCCTGCCATTCACACGTTACTTCACAACTATTCCCGCCTCGCTCGCGCACACAGCTCATTCAGACCAGAGCCAAAATGCTTGCTCCAGCATCCTGTGATGACAGTACATTTCCGTTTCACATCTGTAGTTTTATTGTGCGTTCCACTAACAGCAACATTTCATGTAGAACAGGGGTCGGGAACCTTTTTGGCTGAGAGAGCCATGAACACCACACATTTTAAAATGTAATTCCGTGAGAGCCATACAATATGTTTAAAACTAAAAATACAAGTAAATGTGTGCATTTTATGTAATTTCAACACTTTTAAAGTACAATAAGTCTCTGAATTCTTTTTAATAACATTGTTATGCTGTTGCTAATCAATGATGAGTATTTCTTACCATTAATGCGACTTCTGGTGCTCAATATTGGCTGAGCCTGGAGTACCCGGATGTGCAGCGGCTTTTGGGATATTCAAATTCAAACATTTATTTCAAACTCAGGGTTCATATTAAATGCAGAACTGAAACGAGTAGAAAATAAATAAATGCTTAAATTCAGCGGGCCATCTCGTGTGATCTGAGCTCGTAATGGCCGATGATTCTAAAACTATGCGATCTGGATCAATATTGGCTGAGCCTGGAGTACCCGGATGTGCAGTGGCTTCCGGGATATTCAAATTTAAATTCAAACGTTTATTTCAAACTCAGGGTTCATATTAAATGCAGAACTGAAACGAGTAGAAAATAAATAAATAAATGCTTAAATTCAGCGGGCCGTCTCGTGTGATCTGAGCTCGTAATGGCCGATGATTCTAAAACTATGCGATCTGGATCAATATTGGCTGAGCCTGGAGTACCCGGATGTGCAGTGGCTTCCGGGATATTCAAATTTAAATTCAAACGTTTATTTCAAACTCAGGGTTCATATTAAATGCAGAACTGAAACGAGTAGAAAATAAATAAATAAATGCTTAAATTCAGCGGGCCGTCTCATGTGATCTGAGCTTGTAATGGCCGCAACAGGGAAGATGATTCTAAAACTATATACAGAGCAGCAGACACTCGGCGCTCTTGTAAAAACAAAATCTTTAAAGTTTAAAGATTTGTTTGCGAGCCAGATGCAGCCATCAAAAGAGCCACATCTGGCTCGCGAGCCATAGGTTCCCGACCCCTGATGTAGAACTACACGGACCATAACTGCCACCATAACAGAAAAAAAAACTGAATGGCATGGAAAAGACATAAGAACAATACTTTAAAAAAAAACATTAATCCTTTATCGATATTTTGCATTGAAACGTAGGTCTTAAATTACTCAAACTCAATTTTAGACTCACAGCGCAAAATATCCCTGTATTTTAGACTTTTTTAGGCCTAAAATTGAAAATGTGTAATTTTAGACTTTTTTAGACTTTTTTAGACATCGCGGGCACCCTGTTTGTTTAATGAGTAAAACAAGGTTAATTTTTGTTATTAACCCACAATTAAATCACTTTCTTTTCCTGAGATAAATAAAAACAAGATTAGACATCAATATGCATGTCTAAGCCTGCATACACACGTGGACAAAATTGTTGGTACCCCTCTGTTAATGAAAGAAAAACCCACAGTGGTCACAGAAATAACTTGAATCTGACAAAAGTGGTAATAAATAAAAATTCTATGAAAATTAACCAATGAAAATCAGACAATGCTTTTGAATTGTGGTTCAACAGAATTATTTTAAAAACAAACTCATCAAACAGGCCTGGACAAAAATGATAGTACCCTTAACCTAATATTTTGTTGCACAACCTTTTGAGGCAATCACTGCAATCAAACAATTTCTGTAACTGTCAATGAGACTTCTGCACCTCTCAGCAGGTATTTTGGCCCACTCCTCATGAGAAAACTGCTCCAGTTGTCTCAGATTTGAAGGGTGCCTTCTCCAGACGGCATGTTTCAGCTTCTTCCAGAGATGTTCAATAGGATTTAGATCAGGGCTCATAGAAGGCCACTTTAGAATAGTCCAATGTTTCACTCTTGGCCATTCTTGGGTGTTTTTTGACATAATGTCCGGCTCAGGAAACACGCACGCAGGCTCAGGGTAGATTTAACAGCTTTATTCACAAGCAGGCGTGTATGGATGGGTGTGTGAGATATGTATATGTGGTGAGGGTGAACGCCGATGCACAGGAAGCAGAGCAGTGCGCCGTACAGCCGGACAACCCTATGGAGAGAACAGAGGACAGGGGTAAAGGGCCCCACACCTAGACAGGAATAATGAGCAGTGTGCTGCTTACTTGTGGACGACAGGTGGCTGGCATTGGCCAAGGGAGAAGCCCGGAAGACAGTGTCCTGCAGAGCCTGTGACGACGGTGAAGATTGGATGGCGATGACGGGGTATCCGCTGCCAAGGAATCCACCTGTGCACAGGGGAGAAGACTTGCAAAAGGTAAGGGATGGAATGCTTACGTAGAAGCGTAGTTTAGCTGTTGTTTAGGAGACGATCCAGCTGCGAAGAAGTGCCAATGCGAACAGACGGCTCCAGACCGCTGCACAGGGCTGAGTGGGCTAAATAGCTCGTGGCTGACGAGGCGCAGGTGTGCGCGCAGCTGAGGCAGATGATGAGCGGCAAGTCGTGACAGTACTCCCCCCACAGCAGCGCCTCCTGGCGCTGGTTTGTCCGGATGCACCCGGTGGAACTCCGTGATGAGACTCCTGTCCAACACCAAGGAAGAGCACACCCAGGACCTCCACTCAGGACCGAATCCCTCCCAGTCCACCAAGTACTGCAGCCCGCGACCTCGACGTCGGGAGTCCATGATGGAAGCGACTCTCCAGGCCGGGTGGCCGTCGATCATCAGAGGTGCAGGCGGCGCCGCAGGCGGGGGACAGAGGGGGTCGGAGACCACGGGCTTGATCTTAGACACGTGGAAGGTGGGACATATGTGGAGGGAGTGGGGGAGGGCCAGACGCACAGCCACCGGGTTGATGATTTTTGAGATGGTGAAGGGGCCAATGAAGCGTGGGGCCAGCTTCCTCTTCTCAGCCTTCAGGTGAATGTCCTGAGAGGCTAACCAGACTCGATGGCCCACCTGGTAGGCAGGGGCCGGTCTCCTGTGGCGATTCGCCGTGGTGCTGTTGCGCGTCACCGTGCGTAATAAATAGCGCATCGCGCGTTCTGGTCCACAGACTCCGACAACGTCTCAGGTGCGCCTGGATGGATGAAACGGCCAGCTCGCCCTCCTGCTCCGGGAATAAAGGTGGGTCGTATCCCAAGGACGCCTTGAAGGGGGACATCCCCGTGGCAGAAGACCGTGCCGTGTTGTGGGCATACTCCACCCAGGCCAGGTGCGCGCTCCAGGACGACGGGTTGGAGGAGGTGACGCAGCGTAAGGCAGCTTCCAGCTCCTGGTTGGCCCATTCACACTGCCCGTTGGACTGCGGGTGGTGGCCGGAGGAGAGGCTTACCGTGGCCCCCAGGGCGTTGCAGAAACACCTCCAATCTTCCGAGACAAATTGGAGCCCCCGATCAGAGATGACGTCCACCGGTATCCCATGCAGCCTGACCACGTGTTGAACCAGAAGGTCCGCTGTCTCCCGTGCCATAGGGAGGCCCCAGAGTGGCACGAAATGGGCAGCCTTGGAGAACCGATCCACGATGGGCAGCACAGCATCATAGGTGTTGGAGACCGGAAGACCGGTGACGAAGTCGAGGGCTATGCGGGACCAGGGCCTGCCAGGGACTGGCAGGGGCTGGAGCAGACCCGTGGGGGGGAGAGTTACCTGACTTGCCGGTAGCACACACAGGGCACGCCCAGACATAGTTGGTGGCGTCCTTCTGAAGCCCCGGCCACCAGAAGGAACGCTGGAGGAGATCCACTAGCCGGGAGACACCAGGGTGACAGGCGAGTTTGGAGGTGTGAACCCAATGGATGACCTCCCCCCGGACAGTAGCTGGAACAAACAGTCTCCCCTCCAGTCCGCCGCCAGTGTCCGGTTCGGTCTCCTGCGCCTTCCGGATCTTGTTCCTGATGGACCAGTAAATCGCCCCCACAACACACGAGCTGGGCAGAATGGTATGACCCGGCTCCTCCGACGTCTCGGGGGCAAACTGCCTGGACAGGGCATCGGGCAGGCCGTTCTTAGAACCAGGGCGGTAGGTGATGGTAAAACGGAATCGGGCAAAGAACAAGGACCAGCGCGCCTGGCGGGCATTCAGTCGTCTGGCAGATCTTAGATATTCCAGGTTCTTGTGGTCCGTCAGCACCACGAACGGCAACGCAGCCCCCTCCAGCCAGTGGCGCCACTCCTGCAGGGCGAGCTTGATGGCGAGAAGCTCCCTGTCCCCGACATCGTAGTTACGCTCAGCCGGAGACAGGCGCCGAGAGAAGAAGGCGCAGGGTCGCTTGACCCCGTCGGTGGGTGATCGCTGGGACAGCACCGCCCCCACTCCCGTATCAGACGCGTCGACTTCCACCAAACACTGCAGCGCGGGGTCAACCTGGGTCAGGACCCGGGAGGAGGAGAACTCCGTCTTCAAAGCCTGAAATGCTGCTGCAACCTCTTCGGTCCACCGGAAGGGGTTTTTGGGAGAAGTGAGACGGGTCAACGGGGCAACAATGGCACCGAAATTGGGCACAAAACGGCGGTAGAAGTTGGCAAACCCAATAAACTGCTGTACCTGCTTCCTGGAGGTCGGCGTGGGCCACTCAACCACCACTTTGACCTTCGCAGGGTTGGGAAGGACTTGGTTGTGCGAGATTACGAATTCTAGGAAGGAGGTGGTCTTGGTGAAAACTCACACTTTTTGGCCTTGACGTACAGCCTGTTCTCCAGCAGCCGTTGTAAGACCCACCTCACGTGGACCTGGTGTTCCTCCCGTGACCTGGAGAAGATAAGGATGTCATCCAGGTACACGAACACGAAGAGGCCAAGGAAATCACATAGGACGTCGTTAACGAGGCGTTGAAATACAGCGGGGGCGTTGGTCAGTCCAAACGGCATCGCCAGATACTCGAAGTGACCACTAGGCGTTTTAAAGGCCATCTTCCACTCATCCCCCTCCCGGATCCAGACGAGGTGGTAAGCACTGCGAAGATCCAACTTGGTGAACCAGGTCGCCCCCTGGAGGGAGTGGAAGGCAGTGTCCATTAAAGGCAGGGTGTAACGGTCCTTCTCCGTGATGTCATTAAGGGCCCGAAAATCAATACGGGGCGGAGCGACCCATCTTTCTTGGAGACGAAGAAGCACCCTGCGTCGAGCGGAGACGAGGAGGGGCGGACAATTCCAGCGTTGAGTGACTCTTTGATGTAGCTATCCATGGCCTCCCGCTCCAGCGCTGACAGACTGTAGAGGCATCCGGATGGCAAGGGCGCCCCCGGGCGGATGTTGATGGCGCAGTCGTAGGGCCGGTGAGGGGGGAGAGACATCGCCCTGGACTTACTAAACACTAGGCCCAGGTCATGGAACTCCGAGGGCACCAGGGTGAGATCCGGAGGCGCGGCATCCTTGGCCGGAGGGGGAGAGGACGGGGCGCAGGCTGTGGACTGTAGGCAGGTACCCATGCAGAAGGAGCTCCAGGCAGCGATTCTTCCTGTCTGCCAATCCAGCACAGGGTTGTGCAGGCGCAACCAGGGGTAACCTAGGATGACAGGCGACACAGAGGAGGACAGGATGTACAAGGTGAGATCCTCCCGGTGATTACCTGAGATAATTACAGGGACCGGCTGGGTGCGATGAGTCACTTGTCCAAGGGGCGCACGGGAGAGGGTGACCAGGCTGAGAGGAGTGGCCAGAGGGTGGCAGGGGATACCCAATTGGGTTGCCAGGCTCTTTGAAATGAAGCTCTGCTCTGCTCCTGAGTCCACCAGTGCGTGTGTGAGGTGCCCCGTGGCATTGTGACAGAATCGAATGGGCAGAGATAGACTAGTGAGGGGATTCGACCAGTTAGAGTCCGCGAGGCCCCCTACAGTGACTTGCGGACCTCCCCGTTTGGCTTCTCCGGACAATGCTCCACGGTATGTTGATTGCCTCCGCAATACATGCAGAGGCCCAACTCCCAGCGGCGCTGTTTCTCCGCTAGGGGGAGCTTTGACCGACCAACCACCATTGCCTCCGATTCCTCGGGAGGCTCCGGAGGAGGTAACGCCAGGGGGCGAGCTTGAGGCATGCGGACGGAGCCTCCGCGTGAGCGGCCGATTAACTTCCGCTCGGCGGATCGTTCACGCAGCCTGTTATCCAAGCTAATTGTTAAGGAGATTAGCTCCGAGAGCATCTCCGGAAGATCTCGGCAGGCCAGCTCATCCCTCAGACCAGAGCTGAGGCTGCGGAGGAAGATACTACAGAGTGACGCCTCACCCCAGCCCACATCCTCCGCTGCGACCCGGAAGTCGATAGCGTAATCCGCCGCTGACTGGCTTCCCTGTTGGAGGCCAAGGAGTCGGTCAGTGAGGATGCTATCACGCCGGGAATGATCAAACACCTCGAGAAAGCTCTGCACGAACTGGCTGTAGGAGAGGTTTGCGTAACTGGGCTTCGCCATGACGGCGTAAGCCCAAGTTAACGCTCGCCCCTCCAGGAGATTACCGATGTAGCCAATTCGGCTGTGGTCCGAGGGAAAATCCCCGGGAACGGGCAGAAACACCAACTCACACTGCATGATGAACCCCCGCGCTCCGCCGAGCTTCCCGCTGAAGCGGGCGGGGGTCAGGATTGGCGTGAGTCGGGTTGGTGTTCCCGTGGCAGACTGGCCGGCCACCGGAGCGGCAGGAGCTACCCCTCCCTGACGAGCCGGGGGGAACGCCTGCTGGGGGTCCAAGCGGTCTAACCGGTGAGTGATGTTAGTCAATTGATTCAGTATCACCTGCTGTTGGTGGGCTATTAAATCCACCCGAGCCTCGAGGGTGGAAAGACAGTGTGCGAGCCCGCTGTCTGCTGAGCCGCTCTGCTGGAGCCGTACTGACATAATGTCCGGCTCAGGAAACACGCACGCAGGCTCAGGGTAGATTTAACAGCTTTATTCACAAGCAGGCGTGTATGGATGGGTGTGTGAGATATGTATATGTGGTGAGGGTGAACGCCGATGCACAGGAAGCAGAGCGGTGTGCCGTACAGCCGGGCAACCCTATGGAGAGAACAGAGGACAGGGGTAAAGGGCACCACACCTAGACAGGAATAATGAGCAGTGTGCTGCTTACTTGTGGACAACAGGTGGCTGGCGTTGGCCAAGGGAGAAGCCCGGAAGACAGCGTCCTGCAGAGCCTGTGACGACGGTGAAGGTTGGATGGCAATGACGGGGTATCCGCCACCAAGGAATCCACCTGTGCACAGGGGAGAAGACTTGCAAAAGGTAAGGGATGGAATGCTTATGTAGAAGCGTAGTTTAGCTGTCGTTTAGGAGACGATCCAGCTGCGAAGAAGTGCCGATGCGAACAGACGGCTCCAGACCGCTGCACAGGGCTGAGTGGGCTAAATAGCTCGTGGCTGACAAGGCGCAGGTGTGCGCACAGCTGAGGCAGATGATGAGCGGCGAGTCGTGACATTTTTAGCTGTGTGTTTTGGGTCATTATCCTGTTGCAAGACCCATGACCTGCGACTGAGACCAAGCTGTCTGACACTGGGCAGCACATTTCTCTCCAGAATACCTTGATAGTCTTGAGATTTCATTGTACCCTGCACAGATTCAAGACACCCTGTGCCAGATGCAGCAAAGCAGCCCCAGAACATAACAGAACCTCCTCCATCTTTCACAGTAGGGACAGTGTTCTTTTCTTGGTATGCTTCATTTTTGTGTCTGTGAACATAGAGCTGATGTGCCTTGCCAAAAAGTTCCAGTTTTGTCTCGTCTGTCCATAGGACATTCTCCCAGAAGCTTTGTGGCTTCTCAACATGCAGTCTGGCAAATTCCAGTCTGGCTTTTTTATGATTTGTTTTCAACAGTGGTGTCCTCCTTCGTTGTCTCCCATGAAGTCCACTTTGGCTCAAACAACGACAGATGGTGCGATCTGACACTGATGTACCTTGACCTTGGAGTTCACCATGAATGTGTTTACAGGTTGTTCTGGGCTCTTTTGTTACCATTCATATTATCCGTCTCCTCCTGCGGCCACGTCCAGGAAGGTTGGCTACAGTCCCGTGGATCTTAAATTTCTGAATATGTGCAACTGTAGTCACAGGAACGTCAAGCTGCTTGGAGATGGTCTTATAGCCTTTACCTTTAACATGCTTGTCTATAATTTTCTTTCTAATCTCCTGAGACAACTCTCTCCTTTGCTTCCTCTGGTCCATGTTTAGTGTGGTGCACACCATGTCACCAAACAGCACAGTGACTACTTGTCACCCTTTAAATAGGCTGACTGACTGATTACAAGTTTGTAGACACCTGTGATGTTAATTAGAGGACACATCTTGGTTGAACATATCCCTATGGTCATATTATTTTCAATCTTTTCTAGGGGTACCATCATTTTTGTCCAGGCCCGTTTCATGAGTTTGTTTTTTAAAGTAATTCTGTTGAACCACAATTCAAAAGCACTGTCTGATTTTCATTGGTTAATTTTCATAGAATTTTTATTTATTACCACTTTTGTCAGATTCAAGTTATTTCTGTGACCATTGTGGGTTTTTCTTTCATTAACAGAGGGGTACTGTGAACGAGCAGCAAGGCGAGGCATGTGGCGAGCAAGAGGCGAGGCAAAATCTTTAGTTCCAATTTTCCATTTTATTACAACTTACAAGTAAATAGTCCACGACATCCGACATGGTTCTCAAGCTCCACTTCAATAATACTGCTCAAACGATTCATCTTGATCTGATCATCTCTTTTCATATGATGATCTCAAGATTCTAATTAACCATAATCGCCGATGATGACTCTGATCCTTCTGATCATCTCCTTTCATATGATGATCTGGATTCTCATCCTCCTTGGCGATTCTGAATCAACTCATCTCTCAATTATCCTGATCCGATCTGATTGGAACTCTTCTGAACTCAACTAATCTGTACTGAACTCTAGGTCACAATCATCACACCTGTTTTATACTGACAGAGACAATTAAGGCTGATTAGCCCCTACCATAATCCCAGGTAAAAACACAAATCTTCCATCATTTACACATACCCACTAATTCTAAAATACATAAATATTTTCCCCACTATACAACATAAATAACATATAATAAATAACAATCAATGACAACAACAATATAAATAATTCAATAAATAGTTCAAAACCCTTATTTACAAAACTAAACCACCCCTCTAACTTATCATAGATGTTTCCTTCCTGCAGTGTCCTATAAAAGGCCCTCCACTCCTAACGGAGTCTTTTGCCTGGACACACACAGGAAGCATATTGACAAAGGTATGTGCAATAACTTATCATTCATTATTTTACCCAAAATACCTAACCATACAATTATCTCCTAAGGGCATTCAAATTAAACAAAGACAGATTCCAAATAAATGTGTGTACTTTAACAGATAATCATAATAACATTTACCATTACAAATATACATGATCACACACACACAATAAGTCATAATAGTGGTGACATCCCATCGTCACAGGTACCAACAATTTTGTCCCCGGCTGTACATTAGCACCACACTACACCTGTGGCGCAGGTGTAGTGTGGCCAACTACTGATCGGAGGGTCAGGGGTTCGATTCTCGCTCTGTCTGCAGTCTGCATATCAAAGTGTCCTTGAGCAAGATACTGAACCCCCAGTTGCTCCTGGTGGGTCAGGTCAGTGCCGGTGCATGGCAGCTCTGCCGCCATCAGTGTGTGAATGGGTGGATAGCAGGCTCTGGAAAGCGCTTTGGTCATCTAGAGATGAGAAAAAGCGCTGTATAAGTGAACGCCATTTACCAATGTGAACATTTCGTAATAAAGAACTGAATATTTAATGGGGTGTCCTAATTTTTTCACATGACTAACTGTGTAGCAAGTTTGGTGACCTTAGCTTTCTTTGTTGTGAAAATATAGTTTATATGGCATTTTGGCCTTGACCTTTGACCTCGCATTCCGAAACCCATAGTCACAATTCAGAGTCTCAGGATGAATCTGTGCACTAAGTTTGGTGATCCTAACTTTACTCGTTCTATAGTCATACAGTATAGGAAATGGCAACCTAGACATTTGACCTTTTGCCCCCAAAACCATCATCGGAGCCAAACTGCAGTATGCACATCATCAGTGTATATCAAACCCTGGTACCAAGTTTCAGTACAATTGGAACTAAACTGTAGGAGGAGTTGCTTTCACAACACTTTGACAAACGGACAGATGGACAGCCCCATGACATAATCCCCCTTCGGTCTTTGACCCCTTTGGACTTCGAACGGCAGGGGTAAAAAAAAAGCCTAAAATCTACAAGAAAAACTGCAAAAATAAGGGAAAAACGCTTAAAAATATGAAAAAAGTTGCAACTTTATATGAAGAAGCTCCAAATTTATAAGAAAGGCCACATTTCTGGAAACACTGATACTTATGCAGTCCGCTAAGGGAGGAAAAAAAGACTACAGAATATTTAGATATTTAAATATATAGATATAAATCTTAAACTAAAACAAGACATAACAGGAAAGAAATAACCACAGAAAATACAAAACTCATCTTCTGAATTTGGTTCATCCTTTTTTGTAACATGAATGAACTTATCGTTTGTCAGTAGGATGTTCAAGCTGAGATTGTTAAAACGCCTCCTCCATCCCCATGACTGTAAGTCCAGAAGACTAGCTGTAGGTGTAATAATGCAGAGCTCCAACCCACACATTATAGGCTTTTTAAAACAAGCTTTAAGAAACCATAAAGAGTTATGAGTGGCAAGAAGGGCTTTAAGTCCTGGGTTCATCCCATCTCTTTACGACCGTTAGTGAGTAGACTGCAGGCTCTGGCGGCAGCACTAAGCTTTTCAACAGCAGCCTGATGAAATCCCCGCTGTCTACCACTGACGGAGGATTGTAGGGAGGAAATACAATCAGGGTAGTGACTGGACCGTACGGCACTGGTAAGCTGCATGTGTGAATGTGTCTGACATTCTGTATAAAAGTGATAGCTAGTATCAACAAGCTACAAGGAAAACAAGGACATTTTCTACATTAAATTAGAAAATACCAATACCAGGACTGATACGGGAACTGGCTCCAGATATAGAAACCAGAGACAATAGAAGAACTGATACTAGGTATCGATAGCAAAAACTGAAACCAGGGTCTGATATAGGAACTGATACCAGGAAACAATTTTCCAGAGGCCAGTAACTGCAACCAGTTTCAGAGACTGATACCAGGAATCAATAACAGAGACCAACACCAATTAAAGATACTAGATATTGATACCAGAGACAATAACAGACTGATACCAGGAACTGATACAGGAAACAATACCAGGAACCAATACCAGAGATGATAAAAGAACCAAACACCACAACCAGGAACTGCTACCATAGACTAATGCCAGGGTCTGATATAGGAACTGATACCAGACACCGGTACCAGCGAAGGATACCAGAGACTGATAATTGGAACCAACATCAGAAACTGATACCAGGAGCCAATGCCAGATATTGATACCAGGCTCAGATAACACAGACTGATACCAGCAACAAGTAAAAGAGAGCAATATCGGAACTGGTACCGGAGACAATACAGGAACTGATACCAGGAACCAACACCAGAGATGATACAGGAATCAATACCAAACATCACGATCAAGAACCGATACCACAGACTGATTTGGGAACTGACACTAGAAACTGATACCAGAGACGATACCAGGAACCAATACCAGACACTGACTACAAAAACTGATAACAGACCAATACCAAAAACCAGTGGCAGACCATGTATTTTTCAACTAGGCCTTCACTGGTGAGCTACCTGATTTAAATACCATCCATACAAGCACCATAAAAATAGCCTATAGGGTCATCCACACAAAGCATGTTAAAGAATGTAACTTTAGCCAACTTTACCAACTGAGCCACCGGAGTGGTGGCTCAGTTGGTAGAGCATCCGCCCCACACCCAGGAGGCAGGGGTTCAAATCCCGGCCGGGTCATGCCGAAGACCATATAAAAGTGGAACTTCCTGCCGTCCAGCTTGGCGCTCAGCAATAATGGAATGGAGGAGGGAAATTTGTGGCGGAGCCTTGCATGGCAGCGGCCCTCTGATTCTACACTTGGGGTTTGTGTAATTAACACAGTAGATAAAACACAATCTCGTTCTACTGTACATGATTGGTTGTACAGTTGAATGACAATAAGGGTGATTTAATTTAATTTAATTAACTATAAAATTATAGTTTTAAAAATCTTCACCTTTTCATTGTGGAGCTCTGTTTCCCTGCGCACTTGTTCATTGAGCTTCTTCTTCTTCTTCTTTTAGATTTGATTGGTGGTTGGCAACCAGCCCACAAGTGCTTTACTGCCACTGACTTGATTATCATCACTCTATGTCTTTGTATAAGGAGTTCTTATAAGGAGCTCTGAACAACTCCTTATTTGTGAAAAAATTATCAGTCTTGGCCGTAGCCAGATGGCTGTGTTCGTTGAGCTGCAGACCCACTCGTTTCCACAATGGTTGTTAAAAGCACTGTTGCTTGTAAATGTCCCGCTGTGCTTTGGTGTCTTGCTGCTGCCTTGGTTAGACAGCTCAAGTTTGCAAACCCTGTCTTGCTCCAAGTACAGTGAAGATAAAAAGTCTACACACCCCTGTTTAAATGCCAGGTTTTTGTGATGTAAAAAAATAAGACCAAGATAAATCATTTCAAAATTTTTTCCACCATTAATGTGACTTAAAACCTGTACAACCAAATTGAAAAACAAACTGAAATCTTATAAGAGAAAAAATAAAAAATAAAAAACTATGCACACCCAGTTATAACTGGGGATGTGGCTGAGTTCAGAATTAACCAATTGCATTCAAACTCATGTTAAATAGGAGTCAGCACACACCTGCCACCAATTAAAGTGCCTCTGATTAACCCCAAATAAAGTTTAGCTGTTCTAGTAGGCTTTTCCTGACATTTTTGTAGTCACATTTTACAGCACAAGCTATGGTCCACAGAGAGCTTCCAAAGCATCAGAGGGATCTCATTGTTCAAAGGTATCAGTCAGGAGAAGGGTACAAAACAATTTCCAAGGCATTAAATATACTATGGAACATAGTGAAGACAGTCATCATCAAGCGGAGAAAATATGGCACAACAGTGACATTACCAAGAACTGGACATCCCTCCAAAATTGATAAGAAGAGAAGAAAACTGGTCAGGGAGGCTGCCAAGAGGCCGACAGCAACACTGAAAGAGCTGCAGGAATTTCTGGCAAGTACTGGCTGTTTAGTACACGTGACAACAATCTCCTATCTTCTTTATACTGTATGTCTGGGCTATGGGGTAGGGTGGCAAGACGGAAGCCTTATCTTATAAAGAAAAACATCCAAGCTTGGCTACATTTTGCAAAAACACATTTGAAATCTCCCAAACGCATGTGGGAAAATGTGTTATAGTCTGATGAAACCAAGGTTGAACTTTTTAACCATAATTCCAAAAGGTGTATTTGGAGCAAACACAACACTGCTCATCACCAAAAGAACACCATACCTACAGTGAAGCATGATAGTGGCAGCATCATGCTTTGGGGCTGTTTTTCTTCAGCTGGAACTGAGGCCTTAGTCAAGGTGGAGGGAATTATGAACAGTTTCAAATACCAGTCAGTGTTGGCGCAAAACCTTCAGGCTTCTGCTAGGAAGCTGAAAATGATGAGGATCTACATCTTTCAGCACGACAATGACCCAAAGCACACATTCAAATCAACAAAAGAATAGCTTCACCAGAAGAAGATTAAGATTTTGGAATGGCCCAGCCAGAGTCCAGACCTGAATTCAATCTAACATCTGTGAGGTGATCTGAAGTGGGCTGTGCACAGGAGATGCCCTTGCAATGTGATGAATTTGGAGCATTTTTGCAAAGAAGAGTGGGCAAATATTGCCACATCAAGATGTACTACACTGATAGACTCCTACCCAAAAAGACTGAGTGCTGTAATAAAAGCGAAATATATTGCGACAAAGTATTAGTTTAAGGGTGTGCATATTTATGCATCCTGGGTATTGTAAGCTTTTTTTTTTTTTTTTTTTTTTAATTTTCCCCATTAAAAGATTTCGGTTTGTTTTTCAATTGGGTTGTACAGGTTATAGGTCACATTAATGGTGGAAAAGTTTTGAAATGATTCATCTTGGTCTCATTTTTTCACATCACAAAAACCTGGCATTTGAACAGGGGTGTGTAGACTTTTTATAGCCACTGCATCTGCTTGATCAGTTGCAAACAACAGGCATTCCCAGCGAAATAATTTGCAGCACTCCTCGGAGCCTGTAATGCAAGAATACCACTCGTTGCTAATATGGAAGTGATTGACAAACTCTTTCCCCAGCAGAGATAGGCCTGCTAGCTTTGGTGTTGACTGACCTCACTTCACAATGACCAGCTTTTCCTGAAAAGTATCTGGAAAATTGATTTTGTTAAAATATCAGTGACCAAATCATTTTCCTCTTCCCTGTCAGCCATTGTGAGTGGAAAAACAGCTATTATATTTAAACAGATATTTTGTAGCTGCTTAAGCAAATCCTTGCAGGTGTGTTTTGCTAGCTACAGTGGATATAAAAAGTCTACACACCCCTGTTCAAATGCCAGGTTTTTGTGATGTAAAAAATGAGACCATGATAAATCATTTCAAAACTTTCCACCATTAATGTGACCTATAACCTGTACAACCCTATTGAAAAATAATCTGAAATCTTTTAAGGGGAAAAATAAAAAATAAAAAAAACTTAGAGTATCCTCCATCCATCCATCCATCTTCTACCGCTTTTCCGGAGGTCCAGGTCACGGAGGCAGCAGTTCAAGAAGAGAAGCCCAGACTTCCCTCTCCCCAGCCACCTGCTCCAGCTCTTCAGAGAGGATACCAAGGCGTTCCCAGACCAGCTGGGAGACATAGTCTCTCCACCGAGTCCTGGGTCTGCCCCAGGGTCTCCTCCCAGTGGGATGTGCCCGAAACACCTCAAGTGGGAGGCGTCCAGGAGGCATCCTAATCAGATGTCCATACCACCTCAACTGACTCCTTTCAATGTGGAGGAGCAGCGGTTCTACTCTGAGCCTCTCCCGGATGACTGAGCTCCTCACCCTATCTCTGAGGGCGAGTCCAGCAATCCTACAGAAAAAGTTCATTTCAGCCACTTGTATCTGCGATCTCGTTCTTTCCCCAAAGCTCGTGACCATAGGTGAGAATAGGAACATAGACTGACTGGTAAATTGACAGCTTTTCCTTAGAACTCAGCTCCCTCTTCACCACAACGGACCGGTACAATGTCCGCATCACTGCAGATGCTGCTCCAATCCGTCTGTCAATCTTTCGCTCCATTCTCCCCTCACTCGTGAATAAGACCCCAAGATACTTGAAACTCCTCCACTTGGGGCAGGAGCCTGTCCCCAACCCGGAGAGGACAATCCACCTTTTTCCAGCTGAGGACCATGGACTCAGACTTGGAGGTGCTGATTCTCATCCCAGCCGCTTCACACTCAGCGGCAAACCGTCCCAGCAAGAAATGTAGGTCATTGCTGGATGAAGCCAACAGGACAACATCATCTGCAAACAACAGAGATGAGATCCTGTGATCCCCAAGCATCACACCCTCCATTCCCTGGCTGTGCCTAGAAATCCTGTCTATAAAAATTATGAACAGGATCAGTGACAAAGGGCAGCCCTGGCAGAGTCCAACTCTCACTGGGAATGACTCCGACCGAGTGATGGCAATACGAACCAAACTCTCACAACGGTCATACAGAGACCGAATAGCTCGTAACAACAATCAATCAATCAACTTTATTTATAAAGCACTTTAAAAGCAACACTCACTACACAAAGTGCTGTACAGCAAGAGAACATAAAAGCAGGGCACTAACACAAAGGGCGCTAACACAAGAATCACAGTAAAAAATTCATAAATAAAACAAAAAGTAAAATAAATAAAAATCCATTTCATTCAATAAAATCAAATGTCTCATACTGGGTCGAAGGCCAGGGAGTAAAAATGTGTTTTAAGACGTGTTTTAAAAATGGACAGTGAAGGTGCTTGTCTAATGTCCAGGGGTAAATCATTCCATAACCTGGGGGCCATGATCGAAAAGGCTCTGTCCCCTCTGAGCTTGCGCCTTGCCTTTGGTACCTCCAAAAGCAGCTGTTCAGCTGACCTAAGGGACCAGGTGGGAGCGTAGGGATGCAGAAGCTCAGAGAGGCAAGCCCGATACCCCATACTCCCAAAGCACCCCCCACAAAAAACCACGAGGGACGCGGTCGAATGCCTTCTCCAAGTCCACAAAACACATGTAAACTGGTTGGGCAAACTCTCACGAACCCTCGAGAATTCTCGAGAGGGTAAAGAGCTGGTCCGATGTGCCACAGCCAGGACGAAAACCACATTGCTCCTCCTGAATCTGAGGTTCGACCAACGGCCGGACTCTCCTCTCCAGTACCCTGGCATAGACCTTCCCAGGGAGGCTGAGGAGTGTGATCCTTCTAAAGTTGGAGCACACCCTCCAGTCCCCTTTTTTGAAAAGAGGAACCACCACCCCAGTTTGCCATGGCAAAGGCACTGCCCCCGACCTCCACGCAATGTTGCAGAGGCGTGTCAACCATGACAGCCCTACAACATCCAGGGCCTTGAGGTACTCAGTACGAATCTCATCCACCCCCGGGGCCCAGCCACCAAGGAGATTTTTTTTTTTTTGTAACTTTGATTTTTATTCATTTTTCATCATACATATTACATTCAGATCACAGTCTCTATATTTAAAAAAAGGAGCTAGAAGAAGAAAAAAAAAAGAAGGGGGGGGACAAATGTTGGAGCATCAAGTTTCTAGTTTCCATGTCTTAATTCTTCTGGTTTTTCCAGTGTCTTTGGTTATTCTTTCAATTTCTGTCTCGTTGTTGCACTTTGTAGTGTGTCCATTTCCACCATTTTTTTTCAGATTGTCCTTCTTGCATTCTTTGTCGATATGTTAGTTTTTCCATTAAACGTATATCCTCAACAATGTCTGTCCATTGCTCTTGGTCAGGAAGAACTTCTGATAGCCATTTTCTTGTGATTGTTTTTTTTACATGCAATCAGCAAGATTTTAACTAAATATCTGTCCTCAGCCTGTATTACATTGTCTCTTTTAAGATCACATAAATGCATCAAGTTACAGTTCATTGGTATATTATATCCTAATATCTCCTGTATTGTCACATGTATAGATTCCCAGAATGATGAGATTTTGCAGCATTTCCAAAACATATGCGAGTGGTTTGCATTTTGAGCCCCACAGCCCCTCCAGCATATAGATTTGGTATTTGTATATTTTCTTTGGATCTGTGGTGTAATGAAATAGCGAATCAGCTTTTTCCATCCAAATTCCCTCCATGTCCTTGAACTTCTTGTGTGTTGTGTTTTCCATATTTCTTGCCAGTTTTCTTCTGTTATGTTTAAATTTAGTTCTTTCTCCCATTTCTCCTTTATATAGTTACTTGAGTGTTTGTTTGCCGTAAGTTTCTGATATAGCTTTGAAATAATTCTTATTTTATTTCCTGCATACGAGCTTAAAATGAATTGTATAATCTCGCTCACATCTGTGTGGAGGTTATGCCTAATCTTCCTCATATAATAATCTCTCATCTGCAGATATCTGAAGAATTCAGATTTTTCTAGTTTAAATTTTCTTTTCATGTTTACAAAACTCCCGAAATCTTTTTTTTCCCCCATATTGCCCCATGCTTTGATTCCCTTGTTCACCAGATTTTTGTATCTCCTATCTTGCTTTGCCGGTTCAAACTGACTGTCAAATGCTACCCATTTCAATAGTTTTATGTCCTCCTTTATATTATACTTTTGTACTATTTTATACCACAGTTCCAAAGTAAATTTAGTGATTGGGTCTATTTGTTTGATTTGCTTATATGCATCTTTATCTCCTATTATGCTTTGTACTGGGAGTCCCTCAATTTCCTTTTCCATTTCTTTCCATTTTGCCTCGTATCCTCCGTCGCACCAACATATGATATATCTTATTTGTGCTGAGTAGTAATATTCCTTTAGACTCGGTAGGCCCAAGCCTCCTTTCTCTTTTGGTATTTGGAGAGTTTTATATTTCACTCTTGGCTTTTTACCTCCCCAAATAAATCTCAACATCATCCTGTCCCACTTTGAGAACTGGGCACCAGGAATCTCTGTTGGTAGAGCCTGGAAGAGGTAAAGCAGTCTAGGTTGTATGCTGATTTTGACTGTCTTAATTTTTGAATTCAGATCCATGTTTAAGATTGACCATCTATCAATATCTTTTTTTATTTCTTGTTCTAACCTATCATAGTTTGCTTTATAGATTTTGCTTAAATCTTTAGGTATGTTCAATCCAAGGTATTTTATTTCTTTTTGTTTCCAGTTTAGTTTGATCTTACCAGTTATCTGGTTTAAAGGGTTATAGTGGAATGTCAGTATTTGTGTTTTTGTTATGTTTATCTTGTATCCTGATAATTTTCCAAAATTTTCTATCAAGTCCATCATTTCCATTATTGATTCATCTGGTTGTTCAAGGTAAACTATAATATCGTCTGCAAATAGCCCAATCTTGTGTTCCGCTCCCTTTATTGTTACACCTTTTAATTTTTTATTTTGTCGCATCGCTTGAGCCAGTGGCTCTATGAACAGAGCAAACAAGGTGGGCGATAGGCAGCATCTCTGCCTAGGTGATCTTTGTATATTTACTTTGTTAAACTACCGTTTATCTTGATTCTTGCCACAGGTTTTTGATACAGTGTCTTTATGCATTGCACTGACTTTTCGTTAATTCCAAAGCGTTCCAGCACATTATATAGGAACATCCAATTAACCCTATCAAATGCTTTTTCTGCGTCTAAACTCATTATTACTGCACTTTTCTTTTCTTTATGTATTTAAGATAAGATAAGATAAGATAAGCCTTTATTAGTCCCACAATGGGGAAATTCCAGGATTGCAACAGCACAGGGATAGCAACACTCAGAGCAACAATCAGAAGGCAAGAAAAAACAACATCTAGTAAACATATGTCCATATTACTATAAATGTATATATATAGACACACAGTGCAGAGCATTATGGCTGGTGAATGTGCAGCAGAAAGTCTAAGCTCTCTCTCCGCGGATGCAGCGGGCCAGCTGGAAGTCTTTGGGCATGATGGTGACCCCCTTAGCGAAGAAGAGACCACCAGGTGGGCCTCGCTGGTCTCCTGCAGAGCCATGACGGCGAAGCTCAGGAAACGCAGGATGGTCTTGAAGTCCTGAGCGATCTCCCTCACCAGGCGCTGGACGGGCAGCTTACGGATGAGCAGCTCCGTGGATTTCTGGTAGCGACGGATCTCTCTCAGAGCCACGGGCCTGTGACGGCGAGGCCTCTTCACTCTGCCGGTGGCCAGAGCGCCTCTCCGAGCAGCCCTGGTGGCTAGCTGTCTCCTGGGGGGCTTCTTCCTCCAGTAGATTTTACGGGCGGTCTGCTTGGTTCTTGCCATCGCTCTTTATTATTCTGTCTTATATTTCTTTCACGCCGCCTAAACTCCAGCCCGGCACCCGCGTCCTTTTCACTACAGCTCCCGGTATGTCGAGTTTCCCATTAGCACCGGGCGGCGGCCAAGTGCTAGCTAGCACTAGCTCCTCCCCGCTGTAACGTCTCCCGCTGCAAACCGTGGCTCCATCCGCCGACCCGGGAGACCCCCGGGGTGATCCGTGCGTCCGTGATATATATACAGAGTGAAAGGTGTAGAAAGAAGAAGGAAGATAAAAAAAGGCTGTTGCAACAGGCAGCCGACTCGTGTGGCGCCGCCGGTCCGGCGGATATTATCATGTGTTTGGCGTCCCTCTATGAAACCAGTTTGATCATCCTCTATCAATTCCGTCAAGAATGTCTTTATTCGTTTACAGATAATTGTTGTATATATTTTATAATCCACATTTAATAAAGAGATTGGCCTATAGTTTCCGCATTGTTCCCTAACTTTCCCTGGCTTTAAAATAACTGAAATAATGGCTTTGTTCCATGATAGAGGTATTTTGTTGTTGTTTAATGTCCAATTAAATGACTTTAGGAGCTGTGGCGTGAGTTCTTCTATAAACAGTTTATAAAACTCAGACGGGTATCCATCACTACCTGGTGATTTACCATTTTTTAGTGACAATTACATCTTTAATCTCTTGTGTTGTTATTTCTGCTGTTAGCTTTTCATTTTGTTGGTTTCCTATTGATGGCAAGTCCAATGTGCATAGAAATTTTTTAATATCCTTAACATTTATGACTGGCGCCTAGCGGCTGCCCCGGCCTTGGATGCGCTCTGCAGAGCGTGCCCAAATGCCAAGTCACGTTTCGTTACCTTGTATTCATACATGTGTAATGACAATAAAGTTGAATCTCATCTCATCTCATTTGTCTCTTCAGGTTGCGAATATAGTTCTTGATAGAATTTATGGAATATTTCTTCTTTGTTTTCTGGGGTAACTGTGGTTTTATTTGTGATGGGGTCCTTAATCTTATATACATTATTCACTGTTTGTTGTTTTCTTAACCGTTTTGCCAGCAGTTTTGTGGCCTTTGGCCCTGTTTCATAATATTTTTGTTTTAAATATCTATTTTTCCTTTCAATTTCATCTATTTGTGTTTCTTTTATCTTTATTTTTTCTTCCTTAATTTCTTGATATATTTTTGGGTCATTTGTGTTTTGATGTTTACGTTCTAATTCCCTCAGTCTCTCACCAAGGAGATTTTTAACCACTTTGGCGACCTCAGCCCTTGTGATAGGCGAGTCATCCCCCTCATCCCCAAGCCCTGCTTCCTCTGTGGAAGGCGTATCAGTGGGATTGAGGAGATCCTCAAAGTATTCCATCCACCGCCCGACGATATCCCCAGTTGAAGTCAACAGCATCCCATCCGCCCCATACACAGTGTGGACAGGGAGCTGCTTCCCCCTCCTGAGCCGCCGGACAGTTTGCCTGAATCTCTTCGAGGCCAACCGAAAGTCTTGTTCCATGGACTCACCGAACTCCTCCCATACCCGGGTTTTTGCTTCAGCAACCACCTGAGCTGCACTCCGCTTGGCCTGCCGGTACACCTCAGCTGCTTCGGGAGTCCCACAAGCCAACTAAGCCTGATAGGACTCCTTCTTCAGCTTAATGGCCCCCCTCACCACTGGTGTCCACCACTTGGCTCAGGGGTTGCCACCACGAGATGCACCGACCACTTTGCGGCCGCAGCTCTGGGCCGCCGCTTCAACAATAGAGGTGGAGAACATGGCCCATTCAGACTCCATGTCTCCAGACTCCCTCGGAATGTGGTTGAAGTTCTTCCGGAGGTGGGAGCTGAAGACCTCCCAGACAGGAGCCTCAGCCAGAGATTCCCAGCACACCCTCACTATACGTTTGGGTCTACAAGGTCTGAATGGTATCCTCCCCTGCCATCAGACCCAACTCACCACCAGGTGGTGATCAGTTGACAGCTCTGCACCTCTCTTTACCCGAGTGTCCAAGACATACGGTCGCAGGTCTGATGACATGATAACAAAATCGATCATAGACCTGCGACCTAGGATGTCCTGGTGCCAGGTGCACATATGGACACCGTTATGCTTGAATATGGTGTTCATTATGGACAAACTGTGGTTAGCACAGAAGTCCAATAACTGAACACCACTTGGGTTAAGATTGGGCAGGCCGTTCCTCCAAATTACCCCCTTCCAGGTTTCACCGTCATTGCCCACATGCGCATTGAAGTCCCCCAGTAGAACAATGGAGTCTCCAAGAGGAGCACCCTCCAGCACCCCAGTTAGAGACTCCAAAAAGGTTGGGTACTCTGAAACATCATGTGGTACAAAGACACAAATGATGGTCAGGACCCGTTTCCCAACCCAAAGGCACAGGGAAGCAACCCTTTCGCCCACCGGGAACAACTCCAATATAGAGGCAGCAAGGTGGGGGGATACAAGAATACCCACCCCTGCTCGTTGCCTCTCGCCTGGGGCAACTCCAGAAAAGGCCAAGCTCCAGCCCCTCTCCAGGAGACTGGTTCCGGAACCGGAGCTGTGTGGTGAGGTGAGGCCGACTATATCTAGCCGGTATCTCTCAACCTCGTACACTAGCTCAGGCTCCTTCCCCACCAGAGAGGTGACATTCCATGTACCAAAAGTCAATTTAGAAAGCCTGGGACCAGTCCGCCAAGGTCTCCGCCTTTGACCGCCACCTAATCCACATAGCACCGGACCCCCATGATCCCTCCTGCAGGTGGTGAGCCCACTGGAGGGTGGACCCATGTAACTCCTTCGGGCTGAGTCCGGCCGGGTCCCATGGGTGGAAACCCGGTCACCAGACACTAGCCATCAAGCTCCTCCCCCAGGCCTGACTCCAGGGTGGGGCCCCGGTGACCCCATACTGGGCGGGGTACACTGAAACCTTGATCTAGAATTTATCATGAGAGTCTGTTGGATCGTTCTTTGTCTGGCCCTTCACCCAGGACCAGTTTGTCTTGGGTGACCCTATCAGAGGCAAATTGCCCTGGACAACATAGCTCCTGGGATCACTGGGGCACGCAAACTCCCCACCACGATAAGGTGACGATCCATGAGGGGCTTACAGTATCCTGCTTGCATAAATATGTGCACCCTTAAACTAATACTTTGTTGCAGCACCTTTGGCTTTTATTACAGCACTAAAACTTTTTGGGTAGGAGTCTATCAGTGTGGCACATCTTGATGTGGCAATATTTGCCCACTCTTCTTTGCAAAAATGCTCCAAATCTATCAGACTGCCAAGGCATCTTCTGTGCACAGCCCTCTTCAGATCACCTCACAGATGTTCGATCGGATTCAGGTCTGGACTCTGGCTGGGACATTCCAAAATCTTAATCTTCTTCTGGTGAAGCTATTCTTTTGTCGATTTGGATGTGTGCTTTGGGTCATTGTCATGCTGAAAGATGTAGTTCCTCTTCATCTTCAGCTTTCTAGCAAAAGCCTGAAGGTTTTGTGCCAACACTGACTGGTATTTGAAACTGTTCATAATTCCCTCCACCTTGACTAAGGCCCCAGTGCCAGCTGAAGAAAAACAGCCCCAAAGCATGATGCTGCCACCACCATGCTTCACTGTAGGTATGGTGTTCTTTTGGTGATGAGCAGTGTTGTGTTTGTGCCAAATATATCTTTTGGAATTATGGCCACAAAGTTCAACCTTGGTTCATAGGACCATAACACATTTTCCCACATGCATTTGAGAGATTTCAAATGTGTTTCTGCAAAGTATAGCCAAGCTTGGATGTTTTTCTTCGTAAGATAAGGTTTCCGTCCTTGCCACCCTAAACGGGAGATTGTCACTTGTATTAAACAGCTTGTACTTGCCAGAAATTCCTGCAGCTCCTTCAATGTTGCTGGTGGCCTCTTGGCAGCCTCCCTGATCAGTTTTCTTCTTGTCTTTTCATCAATTTTGGAGCGATGTCCAGTACTTGGTAATATCACTGTTGTGCCATATTTTCTCCACTTGACAATGACTGTCTTCACCATGTTCCATGGTATATTTAATGCCTTGGAAATTCTTTTATACCATTCTCCTGACTGATACCTTTGAACAGTGAGATCCCTCTGATGCTTTGCTGTAAGATGTGACTACAAAAACGACAGGAAAAGCCTACTAGAACAGCTGAACTTTATTTAAGGTTAATCAGAGGCACTTTAAGTGGTGGCAGGTGTGTGCTGACTCCCATTTAACATGAGTTTGAATGTGATTGGTTAATTCTGAACACAGCCACATCCCAGTTATAACAGGGTGTGCATATTTATTTTTTTATTTTTCCCCTTGAAAGATTTCAGTTTGTTTTTCAATTGGGTTGTACAGGTTATAGGTCACATTAATGGTGGAAAAAGTTTTTGAATCAATTTATCTTGGTCTCATTCTTTTACATCACAAAAACCATTGAACAGCGGTGTCTAGATTTTTTATATCCAGTGTAGGATGCTTTGCAGTGTGAGTGGAGGAGTAACCATCCAATCAAAAGACATGAAAATACTGAAGTTGTTGAATACCTTCTATGCGTACCCCTGGACATATAGAAGACATGTGATTGCTTAAAGCAACAGGATAAGTTTAACAGTTAATTTAACCTACAGAGTGCACTGAAGGCCCAAGGCAGATTTGCTTGACCCTGGCAACAGATGGCTGAAATATGATGGGACAAAAAAACTAACATGTATTATTACATCACTGGAAGGAGTGCAACTCAGAGAAAAGCTACAAAATGAAGAGAATAGACTACCGGGAATAATTTAATATGTCCTCATGGAACAAATATAAAAACGTAGGTTGTAAATGTAATTCTGATAGTGTTCAGGCCAGCAGAGAAGGCTTTGCTGGTCCTGAGGGTCCACCACTGCCAGAAACCAATACCAGGAACATCGGTTCCCATGCAAAAATTAAGCTTCTAGGACAAAGTATCATCGAGATAGCGGTCTCTGAAATATTGGGATTTTAAAGCACTTCACTAAAAATCCCCATTCATTTTAATGGGGAAAAAATTCCTCTTTTCACGTGAATATTTTGGAAATTCTGTATACAAGCAACTTAATCCAGATCGAGCCAAATGTTTCAATATAAATTTTGTGGGGGGTTTCTCAAAGTTGTGGAAGCCCAAATTTGGTAAAATTAAAAATGCAAAATATATGATCAATTTGGAGATAATCAAGCATCAAAAATTCAACAGCTGGTTCATGTTGAAACATTTTATTACAATGTAAAAGAAGCCTATTTAAGATATAATTTGTATGGTACTAACATCTGTTAGTTATAATAAAAAGAAATGATATGTTCCTTAATTTTTAAGCCAATTCAGAGCATTACAGAGGGTGAAATTAACAAAACTGAATTAAATTTGTGTTTATATGACTAAATAAATTAATAATAATAATATATTTGAATGATTACGAATGGCTTTTTGTCAAGGGGTGGCCAAATTTTTGTATACCATCATAATAAAAAAAGAAGAAAACTACATACCTGATTCCGACTCAGATGTCACAAAATTTCTCTTTACAGCCTGTTGGGTCCCCAGCGTTAACAGTACACTAATGTAAAAAGAAATATTTCTTCTTATAGGTCATGGTAGCAGTTTCCACCCACAACTTCTGGTCAGAGATCAAATGATGTTGTCTTAGACGATGACTTCATCTTACTGACTGTGAGAACCGCTGGATAAACTACCGGATGAATCACTACTGAACAATACAAAAGAAGACATTTAAGACTGACCAACGACTACTGCTGTGATGAAGTCAGTTCCTTTGAGGAAGATGTTGACACACTAAAAACATCATATGCTAAAAAAACAAGATGATGATGATCTGGGTGTGAACTATGGAGAAATAAACTGTCAACATTTCAGTTCTGCTTTGTCTTCATTACCAGTGGACTGTTCATTCAGTCCAGCAGTAGTACCATGTAGCATCATGTTGCCACAGGTATTATGGGTTTATTATTCAATATCAAAAGAGGAAGTGTGGTTAAACTGAACGTACTGTACAGTAGGTATGGCTGTGATCCAGCGCAGGCAAGAGGCAATGTAACAGTTCCACAAATGCCGTTTATTAGTTGACCATAATAAACAGATTATGATTAGAATAACAGACTATAATTTATTTACTTATTTTGCTCTGCCAAGATGAGTAATTCAATGATTTTTGCTAAGCTATTAAAACAATAAGCAAATTGCTGCACACACACAGTGGAATGAAACAGAAAAAAGTATCAAACACATTAGAAAAGGCCGTACACCAAGGCAAGCATCAGCTGAAATCCGTAAGTTGTTAGAAAGTAACCGGCCACACACAGGAGCTCCTCACAAGATATCTGACAAGGGACTAAGACGGATAGTCAAAAGAGTAATTAAAGACTCAAAAGGTGACTTGGAAAGGGCTCCAGAAAGACTTGGGAGGCAGCAGGTACAATAGTGACTGCGAAAACAATTAGCAATACACTCTCGGGCTGGACAACTGACCAAAATAAAACCAGAATAGATGTTTGGAGTGTAGAACCAACGTGATCTTGCTCATGTTGGTTTTTTCAATTATTCCCCTTTCCCTGTTGTGTGCGTCTATGTGAGAGCTTTTCTTGTACTGCCCCTTTAAGATGTGCCCATGAAGTTACAGGAGCGGACACGTAACTCCAGAAGCAGTGTAGTCAGTGCTGTTCAGATGCAGAGGAACACGGATGGAACAATTTAAGATGGCTTGTAAAGCCCCCATCACATCTTGATGATTTAGGCAGCGTATGCAGACGTTTAAAAAAATTTGGCGAATACGCTAGCGTACATCGAATAAGTCATGGGTAAGTTTTGTATAAGTTAAGAGCACGCTGAAGTGCAATGGTATATGTCATAGTACAGCCAGCGTATTTGCCAAATTTTTTTTAAACGTCTGCATACGCTGCCTAAATCGTCAAGATGTGATGGGGGCTTTACAAGCCATCTTTAATTGTTCCATCCGTGTTCTGCTGCATCTGAACAGCACTGACTACACTGCTTCTGGAGCTACGTGTCTGCTCCTGTAACTTCATGGGCACATCTTAAAGGGGCAGTACAAGAAAAGCTCTCACATAGATGCACACAACAGGGAAAGGGGAATAATTAAAAAAACAACATGAGCAAGATTACGTTGGTTCTACACCCCAGACATCTATTCTGGTTTTATTTTGGTCAATTGTCCAGCCCTCTTAGAGTGCATTGCTAATTGTTTTTGTCAGGTCAGGCATTGGCTTGCTTGCTACCGGATAACCATGAAAACTGGTACTACCCGTCTCATGGGTTGGGCCGTTGGAGACTCAACCAGTATCCCCGCCCTTCCGAGGCCGTGGAGGGTGAAATAGGGCATCCTGGCAGAACTAAAAACAATATCTGCCACAGGTCTGTGGTGGACCACTCCCAGTTACATGGGGTGAGACTGGACATCCTGGCAGATAAACACATCTGTCGCAAGGTCTGTGGTGGACTGTACCAGTCGGTGCATCGTGACATGCACTACACAGAGATAAACAAACCTATCATCTGGTCAGTCACTGCAACAGATACTGGAGTCAGTTTGTCTTGGCTTGTCCTTGCCACTGATAATACCTTTATCTGCCAAAAATGTGCTGCTAGTCCAGCAAAAGCTAGCGGTACTCAAATACTTTGCAAGCAGTTTCATGAAATGGTCAATCAGAAAGCAACTCATACCGGCTCGGATGTTGCCCGGGCTTACAAGGTCCACACTGATCTGTTCACACTCCGACAGGCAGCGAAAAGTAAGCTAGGAGCAGGAAGACAAAAGAAGAGGAAAACAGCAGCCTTTTTTGTAGCTGAATGGAATGTATGCACTCTGTTGGACAGAACAACATCACAGCGCCCAGAAAGACAGACCGCGCTTGTGGCCCTGGAAATGAACAGGTACAATGTAGACTGTAGCTGCACTTAGTGAAACAAGATTGCCTGGATATGACAGCTTGGAAGACCATAGGTACATCTTCTTTCGGAGTGGGAAATCAACTCAAGAAAGGAGAGAAGCAGGAATGGGCTTTGTAGTTAGAAATGAGATAGCAGCAATGCTTGATGAGGAACCGGTGCCAATCAACGACAGGATAATGACTATGAGACTCCCACTACAGCGGAAGATGTACGCCACACTCATCAGTGTATATGCCCCAACGATGACCAACACAGAGGAGGAGAAGGAAGAGTTCTACATTGATTTCCATGAGACTATCAGGTGTGTACCGACTGATGACAGGCTGATACTCGGAGATTTTAATGCCAGAGTTGGTTCGGACACTGAGAAATGGAAAGGAGTGCTAGGCAGTCATGGAGTAGGTAAGTGCAATGCTAATGGAGAACTTCTACTTGCACTATGTTCAGAGTACAACCTTGTGATAACCAAGGACACACACAAGAAGACATGGATGCACCCAAGATCCAAGCACTGGCACTTGTTAGACTACATCATAGTCAGGCAGAGAGACATAAGTGATGTATTGGACACCAGAGCAACAAGAGGCATTGACTGTGGTACTGATCATGTTATGCTGAGATCTAGATTAAGGATTTGGAGACAAAAATGGCACTGCAGGATGGGTGCGAAGCCACCACAGAAGCTAAACACTAGTGCACTGAAAGGCCAAAAGAAGCAGGAAGAACTTACACAGGAATTGGATGAAAACTTGAAAGACTGGGACAGCAACAACTCAGAGAATGACATAGGAGAGAAATGGGCAACACTGAAGGATACAGTGTATCAGACTGCGAGTGATATATTAGGCCACCCTGAGAGGAAACATCAAGATTGGTTTGATGAGCATGATGGACACCTGAAGAAACTACTACAAACGAGGAATACAGCTAGGCAGGAAACCCTACAGTGTAACACAAGGTCGAAGAAGAAGAAATACTCAAAGGCTCAGAGTGAGCTACAGAAGTACACCAGAGAGATGAAGTCCAACTGGTGGGATGAAAAAGCGGAGGAACTTCAAACTGCAGCAGACAGGAAGGACATGAAAACATTCTTCACAGGTTTGAGAGAAATCTACAGCCCTAAACCAAGCGGACTGATCCAACTAAAGGCTATGGATGGTAAAACGGTTTTGCAGGAGAAAGACAAGATCCTGGACAGATTTGCAGACCACTTTGACCAACTACTAAACAACCCTGGAGATCTCACTGAAGAGGCTAAAGATGCTCTAGTGCAGCGACCAGCTGTATCAAGTCTGGATGAACCACCAAATTTTGATGAACTAATGGCAGCTATCAGGACAACACAGGATGGTAAAGCTCCAGGAAGGGATGGAATTCCAGCAGAAGTGTGGAAATTTGGAGGTGTTCAGCTGACCAACTGCCTGCACAGGTTCATCCAAGAGATATGGGATGCCCAGAAAGTACCTCAAGACTGGAAGGATGCAAGTATTGTGCCTTTGTTCAAGAAAGGTGACAGGAAAGATTGTGGAAGTTACCGAGGTATATCACTGCTAGCCACTGTTGGTAAGATTCTCTCACGTGTACTACTGAACAGACTCAATGAACACATCTCGCAGAATGTACTACCGGAAACCCAGTGCGGCTTTAGAAGTGGAAGAAGCACAATGAACATGATTTTCTGCTTGAAACAGGTTCAAGAAAAGTGTATTGAACAGAACATGCCCCTTTATGTAGTCTTCATTGACTTCAGTAAAGCCTTCAATACTGTTTCGCAACAAGGACTTTGGCAGGTACTCAAGAAATATGGCTGTACAGAGAAGTTTGTCAGCCTGATCAAGGCACTCCATACAGGTATGCAAGCAAACATGGCAATGAGTGGTTCAGTATCTAAAGACTTTTCAGTAAGCAACAGGGTGAAACAAGGGTGTGTGCTGGCGCCTACACTCTTCTCGCTATATCTGGCAGCCATCCTTGAGGTGGCCTTCAAAGACACTTCAGAAGGAGTATACATTCAAACAAGGAAAGAAGCAGACTTGTTCAATGTGGTTCAGGTTCAGGTTCAGGTTACTTTATTTGTACCCGTAGGTAGATTTGTTTTGCAGTCTGGTGACATCCATATTTACAAGCCACAAATTACATTCAACATAGACACAAGCACAGGCACATATGAAGCTGACTATAAACATGATAAAAATACTCAAGGCTCCATCAATCAGGGTATAAAAAGACAAAGATGGGAGAAAAACCAGAGGTAAGAGAGAAGGGTCATATTAAAAGTTAAAAACTAGTCAAAGAGGTTAAAAACTCAAAGGTCTAAAACCCAATAAAATATTTAGAACCCAAGTAACCTCCTACAAAAATAAGTAAATATAAAATGGAGTTAATAAATAGGTACCTAAATTATGTGCAATATATTGTTACAGCTTGTTCAACTTTTTGACAGCAGCAGGAACAAAGCTGTTTTTGTAGCGCTGGGTTCTACTTTTTGGGACAGTAAACCTCCGTCTTGAGGGAAGAAGCTGAAAGTTGCAGTGCAAAGTGTGGGAGTCATCATTTAAAATGGAGGTAGTCATCCTCTGTACTTGTCTGGTGTACAGGGATGTCAGGCTCAGCTGTGACTCACCAAGCAAACGACTGGACCATCTAACTACCTGATCCAAGGACTTCCTCTGTTTCAGTTTTATCTGATCAAACCATGACACTAAAGAAAAGGATAAAACAGATTCAATAAAAGCCCGATAAAACACTGTCATTATGGTTCGGTCAATCTGGAAGCGTGCAAGTTTTCTCAAGCAATGCAAATGTTGCTGACCCTTTTTGCACACCCTTTCACAGTTCTCTTCAAAGTTTAAATTACTATCAATAATCGTCCCAAGATATTTGTAGGATTGTACACATTCGGTGGTCTGGCCTTTTAGTACGGTGACTTTCTGCCTGGGATTTTTCCTCCTAAAGTCAATAATCATGTCTTTAGTTTTTGTCGTATTCAGCTGCAGGTAGGAATCCTCACACCAGTGAACAAAATCATCAACTACTGGGCCGTGGCCACTCTCACCATCCTGGAGGAGACTGACAATAACTGAGTCATCAGCATACTTTATAATGTGTCTGTTGTCATGTCTGCTCCGACACATGTTTGTGTACAGGATGAAGAGTAGTGGTGACAACACACACCCCTGAGGAGAGCCAGTAGAAGAGCACTTTAGGTCAGACAATGTACCATTGACCCTTACTCTCTGCGTCCTGTTGGTTAAGAAATCCAGAATCCAACCCACCAGATTATTGCTCAAATCAAATTGTTGCAGGAGCCTTTCAACTAAGATACGAGGTTGGATTGTATTAAAGGCGGAGGAAAAGTCCACAAATAAAAGTCTGGCGTGTGTCCCATTAAAATCCAGATGTTTAAAAAGCATGTTAAACACGGTGACAGTGGCATCCTCCATTCCTCTGTGAGGCCTATAGGCAAACTGCAGAGGATCCAATGCATGCTCAGTCTGCTTTAGGACCTCACATCTGACCAGTTTTTCAAAAATTTTCATTAAAATTGAAGTCAAAGCAACTGGTCTAAAGTCGTTTACCGTTTTAGGACAGCTGGATTTTGGAACGGGAACAACCACGGCTTCTTTCCAGATCTTAGGCACATGTTGTGTCTGTAAGAACTTACTGAAAATGTAATGAAATATAGGACTCAGTTCATGTGCACAGGACTTTACCAAGCACCCACATATATTATCAGGGCCCTGACTTTTGTTCACTTTTACAGTGCAGAACTCCCTTTTAACATCCTACACCTCAATATTAAAGGCCAAATGTCACGTAACAAGGTACTTTAAATATCTTGAAACTAGATATAAAAGGGAACCAATCCGTTCGGGTCTTGGTGCATATGCTTCAGTAACAACGGAATATTCGTTAATTTAAAACTGCCGCGCTTGGCCTGACACGGCCCCTGGAATCGCCTGGGGAAGAAGGCGGAAGTGACGAAATCGATTGTACCCTCGTTTGATGCTTGGGGTATTTCAATTGATTGTTTATATGGAGACTGGAAGGTTGAAGTGAGCAACAAGAAAGAAAAAATTGGATATTTCACCCATACCTTAAAACGGGACTATCAGGGACAGCTGGGTAATAAGGGACACTTCTCTGGGAAATGTTTTCATACCTGTCAAGTGAGACGTTTTCGCCGTACTTCAACACCGTAAAAAGCGGCTATAAGGAACGGCGGAGCAACAAGGCACACCTCTCTGGGATCTCTGTCTGTTCCGCAACCGCTGCACAGCTCAACGTGTTAAACCATTGTCCTAATGACTTCTCATTGTAGTGAGAACAGCTCAAGCTGAGCGATCAGCCCACCCAGACAATTAAACTAATGAGTGACTCCACACTTCTCATGGTAGTGCGAATAGCTCATGCTGAGCGATCAGCCCGCCCAGACAATTAAACTAATGAGTGACTCCACACTTCTCATGGTAGTGCGAATAGCTGACGCTGAGCGATCTGACAGCACCAGCTGTGGCTGATCACACACACGAGTGCTCCGCAAAACACTCAATTTTTTTTCCAGTATATTTTTCCTTTTGGGCGTACAGAAATGGCAATACGCCCGTTTTTGCTAAAATTGCATTTTCCCCGTATTTTCCTTAAAATGTTTGACAATAACAACACGAACTACATTTAAAACATTTCCCAGAAAAGTGTCCACCACCACTCCGCCCACCAAAATACGGCGAAAACGTCTCCCTTGACAGGTATGCGCCTCCATTTTCATATTGATCTGGTCAATTTCTTGACAGCAGCGGCTCTCCTCCACTGTAATAATAATGGCTTCCGAAAAATCAATATTTATGGGGCGCCCTCGACAGACCCCCTTCGGCTTCGCAATTCTGGAGGTGATTAATGTCCAGTTCAATGACATTTTCCACTGGTTCTGCTCTCTGGTCATCGTTGGAACTGTTGTCATCAGACAAAGCATCTGATTCCGTCTCGGACGGGTCGAACCGGTAAGGTTCTATGCCTCTGTCACTGTCTGAACCACTGACAAAAAAAAAAGACAAAAAAAAAGACAAAACTAAACTAATTTGTTCACAATCGCTGTCACTTTCCGTCATGATTGTCCAATGTTGATAAGTGTGAATGTGGATAGGCAGGGCAGCCAGGGTACAACTGGTGATGTCAAAAACATGGGCGTGGTCTGGACTGGCTGTCACAAGCCAGCAAGCAAGGTGGGGCCTTCACCTGGTGTATTTTGTGCAATTATGTAAATACAGGTGGGTGATATGGTCTCCGGTATGAATATTTGGTTTAAGCTATGTGTATTTTATCTAAATTCGTTGTCATTTAGAAAAAAAAATTACGTGACATTTGGCCTTTAAAGTGCTGATTGTCTTTGAGTTTCTGTTTCAAGTCTTGGGTTTCTGTGCTAAAATCAAAGGAGTCAAAACGACCATAAAAACAATTAAGAGCATTAGCCAGCTCTGTGTCTGAATTAAAACCATCTAAAAACACACGATTACTGCGCTCTGAAGGTCTGCAATAGTTTTCATACTGGCCCAGTCTGAACCAAGTTTCTTTGTTGCCATCTTGCTTTCATCAATTCAATCAATTCTGATTTATAATTCTGTTTTGCTCTTAAAATTTCGGACTTCAGCTCTTTTGTGGCAACCTGTAGCTCAGAAACAGACCCCTGTTTAAAGGCAAGTGCTTTCCTCTGTAAGCAGGATTTAACTGATTTTGTAACCCATGGTTTGTTGTTGGGATATATTTTGACACGTTTACGTGGAACGATCTTATTTTTACAGAAAGCCATGTATGAGCATGTGACGTCCACCAAAGAGTCCAAATCATCCCCGCAGGACAGTGTGAACATCTCCCAGTCTGTACAGTCAAAGCATTCCTGGAGGCTGTGCACTGAATCTTCTGTCCACACATCAATGTCTCTCGTCTCCACCTTGCCTCTTCTGAGAGCAGTTTTATATGTGGGCAGCAAATGTACACAGTTGTGATCTGAGGATCCTACAGGAGGAAGGGGGAGTGATTTATAGGCGTGGCACAGTTTAAAGCCAAGAGTAAGACATCAATAAAGGTAGTAAGAGAAATGCTCTATGCCAACGACAGTGCTCTAGTTGCACACAGTGTGGAAGATATTCAATCTTTAGTGGAGAATGCAAGAGCAGCTAGCCAATTCAGCCTCAAAATCAACATCAAGAAGACAGAGTGCCTGTATCAACCACCAAAGTTCCAGTTATCAACATCACTACCAGAAGAGATCAGCATTGGTACAGGAGTACTGTTTCAGACAGGGAGTACTGTTTCAGAGAATGCTAGGCTGGAGGATGAACTATCATCTCAGAATGGGAAGAGCGAGCGTTGTGTTTGGAAACTTGAGGGAGAGACTGTGGAACAATCGACATTTGTCTATCCGTGTGAAATGCAAAGTGTACAAAGCGACAGTACTGGCTACTCTATTGTACGGTGCTGAAACTTGGACTGTCTACAGAGTGCAGGTGAAGAAACTCCACGCGTACATGATGAGACACCTTCGAGCCATAATGAACATCTCATAGAAAGACAAGATAACCAACATAGAAGTGTTGAAACGAGCTGGTCTACCATCAGTGGAGGACATGCTAATACAGATGAACCTAAGATGGCTCAGACATGTAGAGAGGATGGACCACCAGCGTCTCCCTCAGCAGTTACTCTACTCACAGTTATGCGAGGGCAAATGCAATCAGGGTAGACCAAGGCTCAGATTTAAAGACACTGTAAAAAGAAACTTGAAGAAGTTGGATATAGACAGGAGTTCCTGGCAGCGGAAGGCTAAGGACAGAGCTGTGTGGAGGAATCTGATCAGACCTAAATGAAACAATCATTGTCGTCCACGACAGACTGCAATGATGATAATGATGATGATGATGATGATGATAGCGAGGTCATCAAAAAATTTTGTGCATCCAGCGTATAGCTCATACGTCCCGCATATGCAGGCCAAAAGTTGTAGGTAAGTTATGTGACCATTGACACACGTTCACACACATGTAAGTTACTCATAAGTCAAAATACATTGAGATAATGTCTAGCATGTCCAAAACTTATTTCTAACCTATGAGTAACATGCTTTGAACCTATGTGTAACTTACTGAACGTGTTTCAAACTTATAGATACCATATAATGGTTTATTGGCAGTGTTGGTTCACAGGAGGAAACCATCAAGACTCTATGGTGACATCAGCTGTTTTATCCTTTCCATAGGCGTGAACAACCTGACAGATTTGACAGATCTGTCAGGTCGGTCACGCCCCCCGCCATGCGATGGTCTTTGAAGGAGAGAATCCTCTCGGTTGAACCAAGATGATAGAGCCTTCATGATCTCTCACACCTAGAATTCATGGATCGGGAGGCAACAGCAGCTTGGTATGACCACACTATGTATAAGTTAGGATAAGTTACGCATAAGTTAGACTATCGTTGGGCATAAGTTGTGAACACCAGCAACACGCTAAGCATTCGTTGATGTAAGTTATCTAAAAGTTATTGAAACATTCTACGTATATAAGTTACTAATACGTTATGTATACGTCCAACTCATTATGAATATGCGACGCATATGGTCAAAATTAACAATTTTTGCCATATGCAAGCATTTTAGAGAAATTTTGATACAGTTGTGCTCATATGTTTACATACCCTGGCAAAATTTGTGATTTTTTTTTTTGGTCCATTTTTCAGAGAGTATGAATGATAATACAAAAACGTTTCTTTCACTCATAGTTAGTGTTTGGGTGAAGCCATTTATTATCAAACAATTGTGTTTGCTCTTTTTAAATCATAATGACAACAGAAACTACCCAAATGGCCCTGATCAAAAGGTCACATACCCTAGTTCTTAATACCGTGTATTGCCACCTTCACTCTATATATAATTCAAGGAGCCTCTGTGTGTCTGTCTGTCACGACCATAGGACTCACTAAAAGATCATAGGATCGCCTATGATGTGCCTATGATGTGTCCATGACGCCATATAGACGCCATAGTATAGAGTGATTCAAGAAAATCTGTGTGTGTTTGTGTGTGATCAAAGGCAGGCATCACTCACAATCATAGGACATCAAAGATCAAAGGCAAGCATCACTCACGATCATAGGACTTGCTATGACATCATCATCAAGATCAAAGGCAGGCATCACTCACGCTCACTCACAATCATAGGACATTAAAGATCAAAGGCAGGCATCACTCACAATCATAGGACTCGCTATGACATCGTCAAAGATCAAACGCAGGCATCACTCACGATCATAGGACTCACTATGACATCATCAAAGAGCATAGGACTCGCTATGACATCATCAAAGATCAAATTCAGGCATCATCACACTCCCTATGCCATCATCAAAGATCATAGGACTCACTATGACATCATCAAAGATCAAAGGCAGTCATCACTCACGATCATAGGACTCGCTATGCCATCAGAGCACAGACTCGCTATGAAACCATCAAAGATCAAAGGTTACACCCTTGCTTATGCCTTTCTACGGGCATGTAGAAATACCTGCTTATACTAAGTTTCTACGGGCATGCACAGGTATGCACGGGCATGCACAGGTATGCACTAGTTAACATCAATGACAGCTTGAAGTCTTTTGTGGTAGTTGTGGGTGAGGCACTTTATTTTCTCAGATGGTGAAAGCTGCCGATTCTTCTTGACAAAAAGCCTCCAGTTCCTGTAAATTCTTGGGCTGTCTTTCATGAACTGCATGTTTGAGATCTCCCCAAAGTGGCTCAATGATATTGAGGTCAGGAGACTGAGACAGCCACTCCAGAACCTTCACGTGTTTCTGCTGTAGCCAATGACAGGTTGACTTGGCCTTGTGTCATTGTCATGTTGGAATGTCCAAGTGGGTCCCATGCACAGCTTCCGGGCTGATGAGTGCAAATTTTCTTTCAGTACTTTCTGATAATATGCTGCATCCATCTTGCCATCAATTTTGACCAAGTTCCCTGTGCCTTTGTAACTCACATATCCTCAAAACATCAGCGATCCACCTCCGTGTTTCACAGTAGGGATGGTGGACTTTTCATCATATGCCTTATTGATTCCTCTCCAAATGTAGCATTTATGGTTGTGGCCAAAAAGTTCAATTTTGGTCTCATCACTCCAAATAACTTTGTTCCACAAGTTTTGAGGCTTGTCTCTGTGCTGTTTAGCAATTGGCGTAGTAATAGCTTTCTTCTGGCAACTCGACCATGCAGCCCATTTTTCTTGAAGTGCCTCCTTATTGTGCATCTTGAAGTAGCCACACCACTTTTTTTCCAGAGAGTCCTGTATGTCAGCTGAAGCTATGTGAGGGTTTTTCTTTGCATCCCGAAAAATTTTCCTGGCAGTTGTGGCTGAAATTTTTGTTGGTCTATCTGACCATGGCTTGGTTTCAACAGAATCCCTCAATTTCCACTTCTTCATTAGAGTCTGAACATTTCTGATTGCCTTTCTCAATTCCTTGGATATCTTTTAATATTCTCTTCCTGTTTTAAAAAATTCAACTATTTTCCTCCCACAGGTTCTTTGATAATTCTTTTGCTTTCCCCATGGCTCAGAATCCAGCAACGTCAGTGCAGCACTGGATGATTCAGGGGTCTGTCAGGAGCCCAGAAACTCACTGAATTTTTATACACACACATTAACTACAAGTAGTGATGGGTCTGGCAACACCGATGCGTCGGCGCATGCGTCGAGCTCATAGAGCGAAACCCTGTGTCGGTGCGTGTCGGTGCGTATTGCTTTAAGAAAGTCACGTGACCGATACAGGTACTGTATCGGTCACGTGACGCTAGCGCGTCAAAACACTGACACGCCAGCGTTTATAAGGAAGCGCATCTGTCAACGGGATGCATTTGCGGACGGTCCTTGCGCAAATTTATCACAAATTATGGAGCACGAGCAGCCTCAAGGAAAAAGAAAGGTTTCCGCCGTGTGGGACCATTTTGATCCGATATCGGAAAATAAGGTATTTAAAAATAGTATTTGTAAAATACTATTTTCTTTGTTTTAATGTCCTTGTTGTTTCATCCTGTTCCTCTCAGAGTTTCCACTTGATCTATCTGAATTCAAATTCATTTGAAAGTGACTCTTAGTTTACTCTTCATATTTTCTGCAGGCTAAATGTCGCATTTGTTCAACAGAGCTGTCATATTTAAACAAAAGTGCCTCCTCAATGCTGAGACATTATAGGGCCAGGCATGAAAATGAAGTCCCGGATACACCCAGGATAGACTCAGGTATACAGCCCTTCTACTACTTACTCACAGTTGCTTTATTGATAATTAATTCCTATTAATTTATTCTTTACTTCATTTTTAACCATCAAGCTTCCAGGAAGCAGATGCTGGATGAGGCTCTGCTCAATTTCATCGTGAAGGACTGCCAGCCCCTCAGCATTGTGGAGAGTGAAGGGTTCAGGGAACTGGTTCAGGCCCTTCAGCCCTCATATGTTTTGCCAACCAGAAAGGTTTGTGGAAATTATCTAAAGTAGTAGTTGATATATCCAATTTATTTAATCTTTAATTTAAATATATGGATTTGCTTTTGGTTTGACTTGGTGTAATTTTCAGACCATCAAACAAACGGTGGCCAAAAAGTACGAGGAGGAACGGGAACGAGTGAAAAAGGAAGTACAGTAAGCTGTGGCAGTGAGTATAACAGCTGACATGTGGACATCTGTGAACATGGAGGCTTACTTGGCTCTTACCTGTCACTACATTAATGAGAATCTGCAGTTGTGTACGTCTGTGTTGGGAGTGCAATACTTTCCACAAAGTCACACTGCTGACAATTTGGCCCAAGTCAAAAGGGGCATGATGGAGGACTGGGCCATAACCAATAAAGTAAAGTGTTTTGTGACCGACGCAGCACCAAACATGATTGCATCCACTAGACCGCTCCAAATTTGGCACTCAATTTGCATTGCACATAGTCTCAATTTAGATGGGACCGTCTTCACAACAGCTGTCTGCACCCACTTCAGGCATGTTATTCAGCATTATTTGTTTGTTGTTGTTTGGAAATCATGTACTAAAATGCCAATTTGTTGTTTTTTAGATAACCTTTGGCAACATCTCAACATCGAAGTGGGCAGGCAGACCAAAAGTGCCACAGCTGATGCCATCCAGGAGGTGAAGAGATACCTGGCAGAAGGCAATATTGCCAGGTCCCAGGATCCTATGAGATACTGGGACAACCAAAAGACCATCTATCCAAACCTCAGCTTGCCTTACAAATTCTCTGCACTCCAGCCTCCTCTGTGCCGTGTGAGCGGGTGTTTTCTACAGCTGGAGAAGTTGTATCAAAAAAGTGTAACAGACTCAATTTCAAAACGTTGGAAAAGCTTTTTTGTTTTTAAAAAAAAATTTGTAAAAAAAAAAAAAAAAAAAATCCCAGTCCACAAGCATCCTCATTCACAACATGTTCACTTAGATTTTCACGTTATGATACATGTTCACATTATTTATTGACTGTATCTAAAAATATCAACGATATTTGAAATTAAAATGAAGATATGAAATAATACAATATAAAATACAATGACTTAAATTATATACTGCTCAAAAAAATAAAGGGAACACTAAACATCCTAGATTTGAATGAAATATTCTTATTAAATACTTTGTTCTTTACATAGTTGAATGTGCTGACAACAAAATCAGACAACAGCAGGTGAAATTGATTGTCAGTGTTGCTTCCTAAGTGGACACTTTGAGGGACAGTGTTCCCTTTATTTTTTTGGAGCAGTATATTATTGTATATACTAGGTCATCAAATCAGTGTCAGTTGAGTCTGTCAACTAGGTTGCCTGTAGAGATTTTTAAGGTCCAGCAGGTGTCAGTACTCAGTGACACAGTATCAACACAGCATCAATACAGTTTTGCAATGTGTTGAAACGCATCATGACGCCTCATGGACCCATCACTAACTACAAGTAAACAGATCACAGGTGAGGATGGTTATCTTTAGTAGCCATTTAAACCTATGTGTGTCAACTTGTGTGTATGTTATCAGGCCAAAACTCCCAGGGTATGTAAACTTTTGATCAGGCTTATTTGGACAGTTTCTGTTGTCATGATTTAAAAAGGGAAAACGCAATTGTTTGATAACACAGGGTCTATCCATCCATCGTCTTCCGCTTAATCCTTTTCAGGTCGCGGGATAACACAGGGTTACAAAAATAATTTTTTGTAAGTTGTCTGTGTTTTTTCAACTGATATATGACAATTTTGCACCGCTGAATACGAAAATGACATCCGTTTCTCTCGATCAGGTGCTAAGTAAAAACCTGTACTTACTTAGTACTGTGCATGTACTTACTTACCTTTATATAAAGGTAAGTACATGTAAATTGAATGTTATGAATGAATGCATGAATCTTTATTTCGGATAGATTAAAAGTAAAGATTAAAAAAGAAACAGAACAATATAACAAAGGGGAAAAAAAATCCAACAAGGTCAAATCAAACAATAACTCCTCTGATTATACAGTTCAACATAAGTTATCCGAAATGGGTGATGGCTGAAGCCGCAGTTTATGTTATGTCATCATTGTTCAAAATTCAGAGAATTTCAAGACATAAAAAAAGAATTTTGTATCATATAAAGCGAAAATACCCATATATATAAACAAAAACATATAGGTCCAGGTTCAGGTTACTTTATTTGTACCCGTAGGTAGATTTGTTTTGCAGTCTGGTGACATCCATATTTACAAGCCACAAATTACATTCAACATAAACACAAACACAGGCACATATGAAGCTGACTATAAACATGATAAGAATACTCAAGGCTCCATCAATCAGGGTATAAAAAGACAAAGAGATGGGAGAAAAACCAGAGGTAAGAGAGAAGGGTCATTAAAAGTTAAAAACTAGTCAAAGAGGTTAAAAACTCAAAGGTCTAAAACCCAATAAAATATTTAGAACCCAAGTGACATCCTACAAAAATAAGTAAATATAAAATGGAGTTAATAAATAGGTACCTAAATTATGTGCAATATACTGTTACAGCTTGTTCAACTCTTTGACAGCAGCAGGGACAAAGCTGTTTTTGTAGCGCTGGGTTCTACTCCGGGTACTCCGGTTTCCTCCCACATGCCAAAGACATGCAGGTTAGGTTAATTGGCATCAACTGGGGATTCTAAATTGTCCTTAGGTGTGTATGTGAGAGTGAATGATTGTCTGTCTCTCTGTGTTGGCCCTGCGATGGACTGACGATCCGTCCAGGGTGTACCGTGCCTGTCGCCCAAAGATGCTGGGATAGGCTCCAGCCCCCCCGCGACCCAAAAGGATTAAGTGGTAGAAGATGGATGGATGGATGGGTTCTACTTTTTGAGACAGCAAACCTCCGTCTTGAGAGAAGAAGCTGAAAGTGGCAGTGTAAAGGGTGGGAGTCATTTAAAATGGAGGTAGCCATCCTCTGTACTTGTCTGGTGTACAGGGATGTCAGGCTCAGCTGTGACTCACCAAGCAAACGACTGGACCATCTAACTACCTGATCCAAGGATTTCCTCTGTTTCAGTTTTATCTGACCAAACCATGACACTAAAGAAAAGGATAAAACAGATTCAATAAAAGCCCGATAAAACATTGTCATTATGGTTCGGTCAACTTGGAAGCGTGCAAGTTTTCTCAAGCAATGCAAATGTTGCTGACCCTTTTTGCACACCCTTTCACAGTTCTCTTCAAAGTTTAAATTACTATCAATAATCGTCCCAAGATATTTGTAGGATTGTACACATTCGGTGGTCTGGCCTTTTAGTACGGTGACTTTGTGCCTGGGATTTTTCCTCCTAAAGTCAATAATCATGTCTTTAGTTTTTGTTGTATTCAGCTGCAGGTAGGAATCCTCACACCAGTGAACAAAATCACCAACTGCTGGGCCGTGGCCACTCTCACCATCCTGGAGGAGACTGACAACAATAATTTAAATAATATAAAACAACATGTGGCCATAATTCAAAAAGTTGACCTGATTGAGCAAAACCAATGTGATTTTTGGATTCAGCACATCAAAATTGTCCTAAATCAGCTAAAAAAACTTAGACAATAAATTTGGTGTTGACCAGTGTAATAAATGGCTTCACCCAACTACTATGAGTGACAGAAAAGTTTTTGTATTATCATTCATATTCGCTGAAAAATGGCCAAAAAAAAAAAATCACAAATTCCGCCAGGGTATGTAAACTTATGCGCACAAATGTATGCCGGCATATGGTGCCTAAATCGTCAAGGCATAACAGGGCCTTAATGAAAACAAACGTGATCTCCACCTACGTAGCATATGATGATTGACTCTTTATTTCATCTGAAGATACTAAGAAAAGGCAAGCAGCATACGCAGATGTACTAACACTAGAAGGAGCAGAAGGTCAGTCGCTGCTAGCCTCTGATGGCTATTGGTGTCATTTCAGCTGCTTTAAAGAGACAGTGTTTCCTCTTACTCAAAGACCTTGGTGTGGTGGCAACATATTTTTCCAGGAGGCAGCGGGGGGGGGGGGAGAGCAGAAAACACATGACACGTTTGTAACTGCAATATGTTCATTTTATACTATTTATTTCTTTTTCAAATTTTGCACAGTAACTTTGCATATGGAACTTACCATTTGAAGTACTGTACAACCGAGGCTTGAATGTTGGAATATTGGGCCAGTTGGGGTCCCACCCAGACGTCCTGTGTTTGGTTTACTGCTGTCATCCTTCTCTCCATCCTCTGCTCTCACCTCTCCTGGACCCTCTGCCTGAACACTTTCCTCTCCTTGGCTCCTCTCTTCTGTCTCATCTTGCCCTCTCTGAGCTCTGTCTAATTCAGGTTCTCTCTCTGTCTATGGTGGTATACAAACAGGTTAGAAAATATCAAGTGTCATGTTTTGTCCTGCACGATTTTTTTTTGTCATGGTTTACATAAATGACAAAAAAAATTGTATTTTTTTGTATTTTTATTCTAGTTTTTTTTTTTCCTATTGAGAGAGCAGGGAAGGGGAAAAACATTCATAATAGTAATTTACTCATGCATACTTAAATTACATGTTCAGAGGTGGATATAGTAGCCAGAAATTATACTCATGTAAAAGCAGAGCTTTGGAATTAATAATTAAAAGTAGACGACCAAAAATTTCTAGGTGAGTTAACGGTATAAAGAGCACCCACTTAAAAATTTGAGTAATGGCTTCAGTCTTGAAGGTTTGAGGTTTTTCCTCCAAAATTTATCACAATTTTCGTATAGTTTTCTACTTTTCTCTGTAAATTTATCTAAATTTGAAACCATTTTCCTCCAATTTGTAATTTCCTCTTGTAAAATCAACTTTTCTTGTACATTTGAGACTTTATTATAAATTTGTGGATTATTTTATGGCTTATTTTTGTCTACTTTTTTTAATAAATTTGAAAAAGACTGTGGTATTATTTTTTTTTTACTTTTTCCTTATAACAATTTTTGACCATAATTTTGCAGAGCCAGAACAGAACAATAATTTTTTACCTTTTGTTCTAGATAGATAGATAAGATAGATAAATGTACTTTATTGATCCCAAACTGGGAAATTACAGTGTAACAGCAGCATGACAGTAGACAACCAAACAACACAAACACACACATGAGAGACAAAGGGATTACCCGTGGAAAGTAAAACTAACACAACTATAAAACCTATATTGTCGTCGGCCTCCGTCGGTCTATGATGACCATGGAAGAGAATCCTAAACGTCTACTCTGCTGGAACAGCACCGCCTGTGGCTGAACAGGCCGATGCGCAAATGGCAGTCCCTGTCACACAGGTCGCACTTGTGGGTTGTCTCCGTGCTGCTGGGTCTGTGGCGGTTCTTCCTGTGGGTCCTTTTTTCATCTGCTGCAGCAGTCAGTCTCTCTTCACCCGCCTTGAGCTGTCTGGTCAGGATGCCTCTCCATTTGGAGCGGTCCGTTGCAAGGTCCTCCCAGCGCTCTGTGTTGATCTCCCGGGCCTTCATGTCTCTCTTGCAGACGTCTCTAAAGCGCAGCTGTGGGCGGCCAACGTCCCTCCTGCCAGTTGCCAGTTCTCCATAGAGGACATCTTTGGGGATTCTGCCATCCTCCATACGGTGAACGTGGCCTAGCCAGCGGAGCCTGCGCTGCCTGAGTAGAGTGAACATGGAGGGAAGGCCGGTGCGGGACAGAACTTCTGTGTTGGGCACTTTGTCCTGCCAGGATATGTCCAGGATGTGGCGAATGCAGCGCAAGTGGAAGAAGTTCAGTCTCTTTTCCTGCCGGGCGTATGTTGTCCACGTCTCACTCCCATAGAGCAGTGTGCTGATGACGCAGGCGTTGTACACTGCCATCTTCATCTTGACAGAGAGTTTGGGATTCTCCCACACTCGTGTGGTGAGGCGAGCGAGTGTGAAGGCTGATTTTCCAATCCTCTTGTTGATCTCTGTATCAAGGGAGAGGTTGTTGCTGATCGTGGACCCCAGGTACGTGAACTGATTCACGACCTCCAGCTCGTAGTCGTCAATTGGTGATGGTTGGTGGTGCTTCCGTGCCTTGCGCCAAGACGTTAGTCTTCTTCAGGCTGATGGTAAGCCCGAAGTCCTTGCATGCCTGGGAGAAGCGGTCCATCAGGGTCTGAAGCTCCTGCTGTGTGTGGGTTGCGACTGCAGTGTCGTCTGCGAACAGCATGTCTCTGATTACAGCCTCGCGTACTTTGGTTCTGGCTTTCAGGCGGGCGAGGTTGAAAAGCCTGCCGTCAGATCTTGTGTGCAGGTAGATTCCCTTTGTTGCTGTGCTGAAGGCATGCCTCAGGAGCATAGCAAAGAAAACCCCAAAGAGGGTTGGCGCAAGTACACAGCCCTGTTTCACTCCGCTGCGTATGTTGAATGGCTCTGAGACGTTGCCATCGTGCTGCACTATCCCCTGCATGTTGGTGTGAAACGATTCGATAAGTCTTTGCAACTTTGGTGGGCATCCTATCTTTGGCAGGATCTTGAAAAGGCCCTCTCTGCTGACCAGATCGAACGCTTTGGTGAGGTCAATGAAGGCGACGTACAGGGGCATGTTCTGTTCTCTGCATTTCTCCTGGAGTTGGTGGGTGGAGAATATCATGTCTACCGTCGATCGCTCAGCGCGGAAGCCACACTGAGACTCGGGGTAGACACGTTCGGCAAGCTTCTGTAGACGAACAAGAACAACTTGTGCGTAGACTTTGCCAACAACGCTGAGGAGGGAGATGCCCCTGTAGTTGTTGCAGTCGCTTCTCTCCCCTTTGTTTTTGTAGAGGGTGATGATCTTGGCGTCCCTCATGTCCTGTGGTACGGCACCTTCCTTCCAACACTGGCAGAGGACGTCATGCAATGGCAGCAGTAGGGCGGTCTTGCAGTGCTCGATCAGGTCAGGGGGTATGCCATCATTGCCGGGTGCCTTGCCAGCGGCCAAGCTATCAATGGCCTTGCTGAGTTCATCGATGGTTGGCTCGGCGTCAAGTTCGTCCATGGATGGCAGGCAGTCGATGGCATCAAGGGCTGACAGTGTCACGGTGTTCTCTCTGGAGTAGAGGTTGGAGTAGTGTTCCACCCATCTCTCCATCTGCTTGTTCTTTTCTGTGATCATCTCCCCAGTGGAGGACTTGAGGGGGGCCGTCTTGCTCTGAGCCAGACCAAGTGCTTTCTTGATGCCATCGTACATACCACGGATGTTCCCTGTTATGGCAGCGGTTTGAATGTCTTGGCTGAGCTGAGTCCAGTACTCGTTGGCACAGCGCCGAGCAGTCTGCTGAACTTTGCTTCTCGCAGCCCTGAGAATCTGGAGATTCTTCTCGTTTGGGTACTTCTTGTACTCAGCAAGTGCTGAGCGCTTGGCTTCAATGACGGGGGTCATCTCGGTCAACTTGGCATCAAACCAGTCCTGTGACTTCGAGGTCTTCCTCCCAAAGGTAGCCAAGGCTGTGCAGTGGATGGTGTTTCACAGCTCTTCCCACTTCTGCTTTGCAGATTTTCCTTCTTGTGGTACACCAAGTTCCTTCTCAAAGGTGGAGGCAAACTGCTCAACAAGTTCGGGTTGAGCCATCTTGCTGGTGTCAATCCGTGCCTTTCCAGCCTGTCTAGCACAATGGAATTTCTTCAGCTGCAGCTTGACCTTGCAACACACCAATGAATGGTCTGTGTCGCAATCTGCACTCTGGAACGAACGGGTGATTAGCACGTTCTTCAGTGAGGAGCGCCTGGTCAGGATCAAGTCCAGCTGGTGCCAGTGCTTTGAGCGTGGATGTTGCCAGGAAACCTTGTGTTGGGGCTTGGTCTTGAAGAATGAGTTTGTGATGCACAGATCGTGATATGTGCAGAACTCGAGCAGCCGCTGTCCGTTGTCGTTCATTCTGCCCACGCCAAAAGGTCCAAGACAGGAGGGCCAGGAGTCGTGGTCAGACCTATATGCAAACCTATATACATCATAGCTTAATATATGATGACCCGTATAAGCACATGAATCATCCCATTGCACAAAGAAGGACTATCAGGAGCAGAGTGAAATGTGAGGTACCAGTTAGTCTGTAAGGTGCAGTGTGGCAGTATAGCTATGACCAGAATACAACATCATAGTGAGTTATTGTACAGTGAAATTGCATGTGCAGGAAAGATTTCCTGTACCTGGCCGTTCGACAGCAAAGCTGTAGTAGTCTACTAGAGAAAGTGCTTTGCTGTCTGTCCAGTGTGTGGTGGAGGGGGTGATCGGGACTGTCCATGATGGATCGCAGTTTATTTAGTGTTCTCCTCTCCACCACTGTCTCAGAGGTGTCCAGTCTGAGACCAATTACAGAGCCAGCCCTCTTGATTATCTTGTCAAGTCTGTTGGTGTCTCAGTAAAACATCTTTCTATTTTTGTCTTTAATAAGAACAAAAGGTAAATAATTAAAAGAAGACAAAATGAACCTACTTGAGCTAGAACAATAATTTAACTCAGATTTCACAGAAAAAATATTAATAAAATTGTATTTAATGAAATAAATTAACTTAAATTACCAAAGATGCAGTTATTTTTGTTATAATATTTCTATATATTTATAGTTTGTTTGTTTTTTTAAGAAATCTCACCACCCACACACCCTTATTTTTGAATCCAAATGTTGGCGCGTTTAGTTTGTCTGAAGGCTGCTGACAGATTGAAGTCATCGACTTTGTGAATTTCGGTCATCTTCACTTGCCAGGTACATAATAGTTAGTTAATATTAACCAAGGTAACGGTAAAAACATCTCCTTGTTATTTTTGTCTGAAATAAAAAGAAAAACAAAAAACTAATAATTAAAAAGAAGACAAAATTAACCAACTCGAGCCCTTAGCGACATCTGTTAGCTAAGTGACTCTTCCATTATTTCTCCCATTACCAGTGGGTTAAAACCATGATAAATGCCTCCAATGCTTACATACCTCTTCTGCTTTTTTCTGCATTTAAAATACGTTAATCAGGTCATGTTTCTCTCGGACAGTGATGCTACAGAGACACTCTGCCTGGCAACTTGAGCAGTCACGCGAACGGGGAACTTCTGAACTCTGCGTGGATGACAGTCATACACGTTGTTCGTGTGTGCGCTTGTGGACCGTCACTCCTTCATATTTTTTTTCTTAAATTTACATTTCCTCATAGAGTGGCAGAATAAATTCAAGCGTGGCGGGTCGCCACCCGGAAATGTTACCAGAGGAACCCCTGAAGAGGGAATGGACAACAAAATGAAAAAGCTAAAGCTGCATTTAAGAAACTGATGAGTCGCTAACAAGCTAATTAGCCGCCATGCACATGACCCACAAACCCTCAAGACCCACAATGTTTATTTTGTGTGTGAAATGACAATAGTCTTGTTGTTTATTATATTACACTTATTTACTACCACATCACAGTGATATTATACCACACTCTTGTGTAATATTGCTTAATTACAAGCCTTGGCTGATTTTAGGTCGAATTGCCCAGCCCTACGCTCTGCAGTCATCTGCTTTATGTATGCTCACCTTGCAAGAGTCAATTACCTAAGAACAAGCACACTGAAGCTCATTTAAAGTTTGCATTTCTCACCTTCCATTCAGTGTCTATGCAGAATGTGTCACGATGCATTCCGGTAGCATTGCATCTAGAATCACGAGTCATGGTGCTGTGTTGCCCACTCTTTCATTAGCATAAAGGTGAGGTCCCCTCTAATTTATACAAATGAGAAACGGGCATGTCAAGGCAATCGCCTAAGTTAACTCTTGTTAAGCTAATAGTTGCTAGTGAAAAAAATAAACATATTCAGCAACAGTCATTTATGTCTCACCTCAACTGTTAACAGAAATATATTGTGCCGTTTAGTTTTGAAGACATCGGAGAAAGTGTTCCATCCAGTTGTCATCTTGGACATGTGTACTACCTGAACAGACCCACTGGTTAACCCCTTGCACTCCGGTCAATTTCCCTAAAAACGCCAAAAAATAACATACCCAAAGTAAATCAAAAGCTGTTCTTCAACCCTTTGCAGCATCTTCATGGGGTTGGTCTCAATTAAAAGAAAACACTTTGAATTTTTTGGCAAAACAGCCATAATCTCTCTAAGTGCTCTGGCCACTGAGTAACAGTCATCTAAACATACTGAACTTGAAGAAAATAAATTTCACCTGGGTGTTTTTTTGGATACAAATGCTTGCAAATAACACACAGCTGTCAGATCCGGGCTGGAAAATGCAACAGAAATGTAGAACCAAGTGTTATCCAGCTGAGGTCAAAATTTTGTAACAATACCACAAAAAATGAATATATTTCACAGCTTTTTTCTTAGGTTGTTCCCAGGCGTTTTTGAACTGTGCCAAATGGCACAGTTTGGAAAAACGTCTAACTTTTGAATGATTCAATATAGAAGCTTCATCTTGGGCTCTAATGAAAGGTGAAGGGCTGTGTGTGTGTGTGTGTGTGGGGGGGGGGTTATTTATTCATTCATGAATGAATGAATGAACAAACAAGCCCCCACACACAAAGAAGCATGCCACGTAAAAAATGTGTGGCTTTATTTTTTTTTACAAGAAAAAAATAACCTACAGTGCAATAAAAATTATACTAAAATATCTGTAATGTAGAAGATAACAACTCCCCCCCCCCCGCTACAAAGGACGGACATCGTCCATCGACACATGACGGGCGCCGCGGTCTACTATGCACAGTTGTACTAAAATATCTGCAATAATATCTACAATCCGCTACAGAAGAGTAGCGGGGGGGGGGGCATTCGTGGGGGGCCGTGCGCTGTCCGGACCGGACCGGAGCCGTCATGTTGCGATAACGCACAGTTGTAATTTACCGATCGGTCAAAAGTCATTTAGATTACAATTTTCAGGGATAAAGAATAATTTAGCTTATAACACTTACCTGTCCACAACAGCAGTGTCGCTGGTGAACTTCTCTTCCTCGTTGTCAGCCGAACATGACGCTGGTCCTCTTGTTACGGACTCGTGGTTCTGGTCACGCGACCCGGTCAAACCATAATTCCATTATTGCGGTTTTGCACTTCCATGATTGCGGTTTTGGCGAACGATTTTTCAAAACAAATAAGAACAGCAGTAAGAAAAAAAGACGAACGCCTGTGTGTCACCCAGCCTTACACAAAACAGCTTTCGAACTTCTGTGCTTCAACTGGCTGGCTGTATTCGCAGCCGTTGGTAGGCAGGTCCTTCTTGCTAGGTTTTCAGTCGTTGGATCTTCAAGGTTTCAGAAACCCAATTCAAGGCTCTTATTAGTCGAATGAGAGGTCAATCACATCTAAACCAATCAAAGCACTCCTTTGGCTTTCTGTTCGCGGCTGTCTGTAGTGGAAGAACGGAAATGCAGAGTTTTTTTTCTTCAGTTTCTTTTTTTCTTCTGATCCCACTGTTCCACAGGGATCTGGCTTCAAAATTTCGAAAAAAAGAGGGAATTTATAGTTTCCTGGACTCAACCACATTTGACTGCCTTGTTCAGTTTATGCATTAATGTGTTACTTTTTTCCTGCCCCTCTTAAGTTTCATTGTTCTTGTGTTTGTCTTTTCAAGGTAAAGGTCCCTGACCTCTCCTCACAGCTAATAACCCCCATCTGCTAAATATGTTTGCCACACTTCTTCAATCCTAACTTTTATGCATAACCACAATTGAATATATTGCACTTCCATTTTTTTTTCTTATTTAATTCTGTCTGCATGTCTCTACCATGTGTCAGCGGCAAACTACAATTACTATAATAATCCCTGTTGTTGTCTTGTAGACATGGGGTCACTCAAAATTATAAGATATAATGTTGATGGCCTTCACAGCCCTGTAAAGAGGAAAAAAGTCCTTAATCAGCTGAAAAAGTACAGGCGTCATAGGATTTCTTCAGGAAACCCATTTATCAGATGCTGAGCATAATAAGCTAAAGAAATCCTGGGCAGATAAAGTATTTCACTCCTCACATCAATCTGGTAAAAAGAGGGGAGTCTCCATATTAATTCACAGACAAGTTAACTTCATAGTAGACAATATCAAAAAAGACTTAGAAGGTAGATTTATCATGGTTAATAGTTTCACTGATGGAATTCAGGTATCTCTGATGAATATACAGTGCATCCAGAAAGTATTCACAGTGCTTCACTATTTTCACATTTTGTTATGTTACAGCCTTATTCCAAAATGGATTAAATTCATTTTTCTTCCTCAAAATTCTACACACAACACCCCATAATGATAACATGAAAAAAGTTTTTTTTTTTTTTAGATATTTGCAAATTCATTAAAAATAAAAAAATAAGAAATCACATGTACATAAGTATTCACAGCCTTTGCCATAAAGCTCAAAATTGAGTTCAGGTGCATCCTGTTTCCACTGATCATCCTTAAGATGTTTCTCCAGCTTAACTGGAGTCCACCTGTGGTAAATTCAGTTGACTGGACATCATTTGGAAAGACACACACCTGTCTATATAAGGCCCCACAGTTGACGGTGCATGTCAGAGCACAAACCAAGCATGAAGTCAAAGTAACTGTAGACCTCTGAGACAGGATTGTTTCGAGGCACAAATCTGTGGAAGGGTACAGAAAAAATTTTGCTGCTTTGAAGGTCCCAAATGGGCACAGTGGCCTCCATCATCCATAAATGGAAGAAGTTCGGAACCACCAGGACTCTTCATAGAGCTGGCTGGCCTTCTAAACTGAGCAATCAGGAGAGATGGGCCTTAGTCAAGGAGGTGACCAATAGTCACTCTGTCAGAGCTCCAGCGTTCCTCTGTGGAGAGAGGAGAACCTTCCACAAGGAAAACCATTTCTGCAGCAATCCACCAATCAGGCCTGTATGGTAGAGGATACTCTTTGTCTCCCCTTCTTTTTGATACAAGTATTGAACCTTTGGCACAACTTATCAGAGAGGATGATAACATCAGAGGGCTGGCAGTGAATGGAGGACAACATAAATTATCCTTATACGCCGATAATCTGCTTCTATATTTGACAGAACCCACAACAACAATCCCACGGTTAATGAGCCTCTTCTCTACTTTTGTTTTTTTCTCAGGTTATAAAGTTAATATTGACAAAACTGTTGCCATGGACAAAGGTTGTGGAATCCCTCAACCATTCAAATCACAGTGTGGGTTCAAATGGCCAAAAGATGGTATTAAATATGTTGGAATTCAAATATCACCATCTGATAAACTGTTTGAACTAAATCACAGGAATATTATTCAAAATACTGCAAAAGATTTAGACCGATGGTCATCACTGCCCCTGTCTCTTATTAGGTCATATTGAAAGCATACGCATGAATGTGCCTCCCAAACTTTTATACACCTTCCAGATGCTCCCCATTCTGGTTCCTAGAGCAACATTTGATTTATTGGACAGATTAATTTCAAAATTTATTTGGCAAGGGAGGCACCCAAGAATCTGACTAAAAACACTGCAGTCTTCAAAACCACATGGGGGTCTCAAACTTCAGATATTATTTCTGGGCAGCACAATAAAGACCTTTTATAACATGGTTTAAGAGTATCTCAAATATGCGATAGTATGATGTGGAATAAAGTTTATGTACTATGCCTCTCCATACTCTGCCATTCCTTAACACACCCCTGATTAAAATCCAAATGAGTGAATGGACTAGGATCACACTAACAATTTGGAGAAAAATAAAACTATTGTTTAGATTGCCCAAAACAATTTCTATCTTATCAGATATCAGGTTCACGCAGGATCTCACCCGTTCCCGATGCTGGCTTCAAAAAATGGTCAGAGCATGGTCTTACCAAACTATACCAACTTCATAATAATGGAAAAATTAAGTCATTTTAATAGCTGAAAGAAGAATTCAAACTTAGAAATACAGATTTTTTTCCGCTATCTCCAATTAAGGAGTTTCTTGATGAAACACGAATGGAAAAAAGTTTCAGAACCAAATCCAATTGAAGAGTACTTATTGGAAATCTATAAAGGGAAAGGAGGCAAGAAATTTTTAAGTCATCTATTTAATATCTTTTTATCTACAATTGATAATGGTATACTAAACACCAAAAGGAATTGGAAAGCCGAAATGTGTACAGAAATTCCACTGGATGGATGGGAAGAGATATGTAGTACAGCACATACAAGCTCAAATTCATGGAGGGAATTCAAATGGAAGGTAATAAATAGATTCTTTAGAACACCAGAAATAATGGCAAAAATTTGCCTAAGATATCAAAATGTCTGTTAGAGAAAATGTGGTCCATATATCGGGAACCATACCCTTATATTTTGGTCATGGCCAAAATTAGGTACATTCTGGAATGACGTCTTTGATGCCCTCCAGAAGATATTTAACCCTAACTTAGTAAAAGACTCCAAGGTTGTACAATTGGGATTAACACCAGTGAGTTTTGAGGGGACTGCTAGGAAATACCTCTTATATTATTGACAGCAGCAATTAAATGTATCACAATTAGATGGTTAAATCCTGCCCCTCCAACATACCAGATGTGGGTAGATAAGGGAAATCTATCAGATGGAACAAATAACATACTCCTTAAGACTTCAGAAAGACCTATTTACAAAAAGGTACAAATCAGTCAAAATAATACTTCAACAATGAGGGGAAGGTTGCAGACCTGAGAATGGAAGGGGGCTATCAAATTATTTATTTAGTTATTTTCTCTTTTATATATTTATTTTTTGAGGAGTGTTTGTTTTGTTTTGTGATCCCTTTTTTGTGAAGTTAGTCACTAACAATGTTGTAAAGGTGAACTTAACAAGGAATGTGAAACCAACAGGTTTTAAGTGCAATGTGCAAACCACTGATTGTTAATAAAAATGTAAGTTAAAAAAAAGCCATTTCTGGAAAAATGTCTAAATTAATTACAGATGAAGCAAAGAGTTAGCAGTCAGTCCCTCCAGGATTGCGCGATCGCGTCAATTCACACAAAATCAGCCAATCAGCACAACTATTGCACAACCTTGCAACTCTGTCCAATCACCGCAACTTTCCCACCATTTTGGCCAATCCTCGCCAACTTCCGCCAATTTCACCAATCAAATTTGTCTCCAGGTGGCGCTGAATCACTGTCTAAACAATCAAATGCATCGCTGCACTGCGTTCACTTCCGTGTTTAAAGTATTAATGGGGGCGGCAGTGGCTCAGGAGGTAGAGCAGGTCGTCCAATAATCGGATAGTTGGTGGTTCGAATCCCGCTCTCCCCAGATATCCTGCCATTGTGTCCCTGGGCAAGACACTTTACCCCCAATTGCTCCTTGTGGGTCTGGACAGTGCCATGTTTGGCAGCTATGCCACCATCAGTGTGTGAACGTGAGCGTGAATGGGTGGATAGCAGGATCTGTAAAGCGCTTTGGTCATCTAGAGATGAGAATAAAAGCACTATATAAGTGAATACCATTTACCATTTTTAATGGAACACTTCAGCAAAAAACTGTGTGGTTTAAAAAAACTCATCCGCAAGGTTTCCAGCACTGTCCCTTCCTCCGTCTCCCTCAGCCTGCCAGTGGACGTCTCTGTCCTGACCGCGTGTACGAAGTGCTGGGTTTGTGTTGAAAAACATCTGCCTGCCCCAAAAGCATCCTGTTGTGGGTGCACACATGACGAGAGACTCCATAAAATCACAAACAAACGAGCAAATCTAACACTACAGCCAGTGTTTGATCATTTCATACATCTTTAGAGGTAAAATCATTACTACATCTTGTCAATGAGCTTTAAAGCTGTGAATCTCTGGTCTGGACATGGACAACCCCCCCCCCCCCCCCAAAAAAAATGAATAGATGTATGTCTGAGACGTGTGTGTGTGTGCGCGCGCGTGCATCAAAACACCAGCAGACAGACAGGTAGGAGTTATGAAAAGAGAGAGAGAATATTGTCTAATTTTTTTTTCAGAAAAACACAGACTCCAATAGACAATACAGACTAACAGAACAAATGATTTCTTTTCTCCTCTCCACTCGATACCGAGTGGTTGGGGACCATAGGGAGTTTTCAAATGAAGGCGCTGCGAATAATTTCCAAATCTCTACTCTGTAGCATGCATTCTATGCAATTTAGCTTTTGTAATGGATATTGTGTTAAAGTCTGTAGTGGCTGTTGCACAAAAGAGTTTCTGTATAGCAGAAGTTTCTGCTTAATTTACAAATTACTGTAATAGGAAATTTTTGACAATCCTGTGCTTTCTTGTATTGCAATATAGAATATCACTGTAGTAAGCTGGAAAAAACCATCTGCTTTAAAATTTGTAACTCTTCCCACGGCTTTTAGTGCAAAAAAAAAAAACCTCTCAAAACATCACAACTTTTATCACAACTTTTAAAAAAAAGCTCCCACGAATTCAGGCTTTTTGGGCCGCAACAATCATAAAAACATCTCGCGAAATCCTGGAGGGACTGAGCAATATGCATTACACTGCCTCAGGTTAAAAAAAGAAACACTGCAACTCACATAAAAGCACCAAAAGTCAAGATAAATGCACTAACTCAGCATGAACAAGAAAGGAGTCAAGTGTACCCCTGGAATACCTTTGCTGAAAAAAATTACCTGGTTGGAACTAACTGGTGTAAATTATTCCTTCAATAACCTTTAATGACTACTTGTCACTGCCTAATTCTACTCTCATTCAGCTAGTGAGTGGCTGCTAATGTCAAGCCCTAGGTGCTATTAATTCTTAATTAAGTCCTGTAAATCAGTAATTCAATAAGTAGGTAACTAAATAACTAAGTTGGTAAATACTTAAGTGGTTGAGCTGGCTGAAACCGAATCGTCACCACTGTGCACAGACAGTATTCATTCACTAATATAAAGTTTGACAACTGTTAACTGGCCAATACGTTAAGTTCACAAATGGCTCAAAGATGCTATAGACTATTCTTATTTATTTGTGTCACAAAGAAATATATTTTTAAAAAATGTAATGCTTGATAATAAAAAAACAAATTACAGTGATCCCTCACTTATCGCGGTTAATGGGTTCCAGAACCGACCGCGAAAAGTGAAAAACCGCGAAGTAGCGTCACCCCAATGACGTCATCCATAAACAATACGTACGTTCATTCTCTCACTCTCATATGATACGTGTGTGTGTGTGTACGTGTACATACATACGTAGATATAAAAGTGTACATAAATATGTTTTTAGAACTCTTTTATTCTTATAACAAGATACGTAACTCAAGATGAAAATGATTTACTGCACAGGTTAATGAGAGCTTTACTGCTCCTCAGGTGACGCCTCATCGTGAGGTGCTGGAGGCGCAGGATCATCGAGGGCAGCTTCCGATAGAGCTGAAGCTGCAGGAGGCGGCGTAGTGCCTCGACGGGAAGACTATTTCGCACAAAATGGCACAAGAGAACAGCAAAAAGTTCCACGCGGTGAGACTAAGTAACACGAGCGATAAAAAGCAATGAATGCGGTCTTCCTTCCCTTCATGAGTGCTCGGCAGGGAGAGGAGGTGGGTGAAACGTCTCGGCCAATCAGCTTGCGGGGTGAAACGTCTCGGCCAATCAGCTTGCGAGATTTCCGAGCCCAGCCAACACGACAACAGCGAACAGAGAGTTGTGCTGCTCTCCGTGTTGACACGTGATGGTCTAATGTAGTCTCCCTGCCTTCTGCTAGCGCCCGCCCATTATTTCTCAATTTTGAATTTTTGATGAATATTTTTGAAAAATCCGCGATGCACTGAGGGCGCGAAAGGTGAAGCGCGAAGTAGCGAGGGATCACTGTACAGCAGTTGTCTGTATGGATGTTGACAATTAAATTCACAATGATTTTGCATTCTAAGTGTTTCCTTTTCAATTAAAACTCCAAATAAGTTTATGCTTCAGTATGCTATTAACAGCGGTTGCGTTCATCATCATCATCATAGCAGTGTGTCGTGGCCGACAATGACTGTTTCATTGATGTCTAATCAGATTCCTCCACGCAGCTCTGTCCTTAGCCTTCTGCTGCCAGGAGCTCCTGTCTATATCCAGCTTCTTCAAGTTTCTTTTTACAGTGTCTTTAAATCTGAGCCTTGGTCTACCCTGATTGCGTTTGCTTTCGCATAACTGAGTAGAGTAACTGCCAAGGGAGATGCTGGTGGTCCATCCTCTCAGCATTTCCGAGCCATCTCAGGTTCGTCTGTATTAGCATGTCCTCCATTGATGGTAGACCAGCTCGTTTCAACACTTCTATGTTGGTTATCTTGTCTTGTCTTTCCATGAGATGTTCATTATGGCTCGAAGGTGTCTCATCATGTACGTGCGGAGTTTCTTCACCTGCATTCTGTAGACAGTCCAAGTTTCAGCACCGTACAATAGAGTAGCCAGTACTGTCGCTCTGTACACTTTGCATTTCACAGGGATAGACACGTCAATTGTTCTACAGTCTCTCCCTCAAGTTTCCAAACACAGCGCTTGCTCTTCCCATTCTAAGAGTTCATCCTCCAGCCTAGCACTCTCTGAAACAGTACTCCCTAGATACTTGAAAGTCTTGCACTTGACTAGTGGTGCTGTACCACTGCTGATCTCTTCTGGTAGTGATGTTGATAACTGGAACTCTGGTGGTTGATAAAGGCACTCTGTCTTCTTGATGTTGATTTTGAGGCTGAATTGGCTAACTGCTCTTGCAAATTTCTCCACTAAAGATTGCATATCTTCCACACTGTGTGCAACTAGAGCACTGTCGTTGGCAAAGAGCATTTCTCTTACTACCTTTATCGATGTCTTACACTTGGCTTTAAACTGTGCCACATTGAAAAAGTCTGCTTCTTTCCTTGTTTGAATGTATACTCCTTCTGAAGTGTCTTTGAAGGCCACCTCAAGCATGGCTGCCAGATATAGCGAGAAGAGTGTAGGCGCCAGCACACACCCTTGTTTCACCCCGTTGCTTACTGAAAAGTCTTTAGATACTGAACCACTCATTGCCACGTTTGCTTGCATATCTGTATGGAGTGCCTCGTTCAGGCTGACAAACTCCTGTGCAGCCATACTTCTTGAGTACCTGCCAAAGTCCTTGTTGCGAAACAGTATGGAAGGCTTTACTGAAGTCGATGAAGACTACATAAAGTGGCATGTTCTGGTCGTTACACTTTTCTTGAACCAGTTTCAAGCAGAAAATCATGCCCATTGTGCTTCTTCCACTTCTAAAGCCGCACTGGGTTTCCGGTAGTACATTCTGCGAGATGTGTTCATTGAGTCTGTTCAATAGCACACGTGAGAGAATCTTACCAACAGTGGCTAGCAGTGATATACCTCAGTAATTTCCACAGTCTTTCCTATCACCTTTCTTGAACAAAGGCACAATTACTTGCATCCTTCCAGTCTCGAGGTACTTTCTGGGCATCCCATATCTCTTGGATGAGCTTGTGCAGGCAGTTGGTCAGCTGAACACCTCCAAATTTCCACACCTGCTGGAATTCCATCCCTTCCTGGAGCTTTACCATCCTGTGTTGTTGTCTTGATAGCTGCCATTAGTTCATCAAAATTTGGTGGTTCATCCAGACTTGATACAGCTGGTCACTGCACTAGAGCTTCTTTAGCCTCTTCAGTGATTTCTCCAGGGTTGTTTAGTAGTTGGTCAAAGTGGGCTGCAAATCTGTCCAGGGTCTTGTCTTTCTCCTGCAAAACCGTTTCACCATCCATAGCCTTTAGTTGGATCAATCCTCTTGGTTTAGGGCTGTAGATTTCTCTCAAACCTGTGAAGAATGTTTTCATGTCCTTCCTGTCTGCTGCAGTTTGAAGTTCCTCCGCTTTTTCATCCCACCAGTTGGACTTCAGCTCTCTGGTGTACTTCTGTAGCTCACTCTGAGCCTTTGAGTATTTCTTCTTCTTCGACCTTGTGTTACACTGTAGGGTTTCCTGCCTAGCTGTATTCCTCGCTTCTAGTAGTTTCTTCAGATGTTCATCATGCTCATCAAACCAATCTTGATGTTTCCTCTCAGGGTGGCCTAATACATCACTCGCAGTCTGATACACCGTATCCTTCAGTGTTGCCCATTTCTCTTCTGTGTCGTTCTCTGAGTTGTTGCTGTCTCAGTCTTTCAAGTTTTCATCCATTTCCTGTGTAAGTTCTTCCTGCTTCTTTTGGCCTTTCAGTGCACTAGAGTTTAGCTTCTGTGGTGGCTTTGCACCCGTCCTGCAGTGCTGTTTTTGTCTGCAAATCCTTAATCTAGATCTCAGCATAACATGATCAGTACCATAGTCCACACCTCTCATTGCTCTGGTGTCCAATACATCTCTTATGTCTCTCTGCCTTACTATGATGTAGTCTAACAAGTGCCAGTGCTTGGATCTTGGATGCATCCCTGTCTTCTTATGTGTGTCCTTGTGCTTAAATATAGAGTGTTGGCTATCACAAGGTTGTACTCTGAACATAGTGCAAGTAGAAGTTCTCCATTAGCATTGCACTTACCTACTCCATGAATGCCTAGCGCTGCTTTCCATTTCTCAGTGTCTGAACCAACTCTGGCATTAAAATCTCCGAGTATCAGCCTGTCATCAGTCGGTACACGCCCGATAGTCTCACATAAATCACTGTAGAACTCTTCCTTCACCTCCTCTGTGTTGGTCATTGTTGGGGCATATACACTGATGAGTGTGGCATACATCTTCCGCTGTAGTGGGAGTCTCATAGTCATTATCCTGTCTTGATTGGCACCGGTTCCTCATCAAGCACTGCTGTTATCTCATTTCTAACTACAAAGCCCATTCCTGCTTCTCTCCTTTCTTGAGTTGATTTCCCACTCCAAAAGAAGATGTACCCATGGTCTTCCAAGCTGTCATATCCAGGCAATCTTGTTTCACTAAGAGCAGCTATGTCTACATTGTACCTAATCATTTCCAGGGCCACAAGCACGGTCTGTCTTTCTGGGCGCTGTGATGTTGTTCTGTCCAACAGAGTGCGTACATTCCATTCTGCTACACACAAGGTTGCCGTTTTCCTTTTCTTTTGTCTTCCTGCTCCTAGCTTACTTTTCGCTGCCTGTCGGAGTGTGAACAGATCAGGTTGCGTTAACTGAATATAATCCATCAACAGATTTTTTTTGTAGCAGCAACAGAAAAATCTGATGGCTGTCATTTTGACAGATTACACTGAAGGCAACAGTATATTTGGTTGTAAGTGTATATAGTTGTAATTGTCAAAGTCAAGTCACAGTCAACTTTGTCAGTTCTGCCATATACAGTACAGACGTGGACAAAATTGTTGGTACCCCTCTGTTAATGAAAGAAAAAACCACAATGGTCACAGAAATGACTTGAATCTGACAAAAGTGGTAATAAATAAAAATTCTATGAAAATTAAACAATGAAAATCAGATAATGCTTTTGAATTGTGGTTCAACAGAATTATTTTAAAAAACAAACTCATGAAACGGGCCTGGACAAAAATGATGGTACCCCTAGAAAAGATTGAAAGTAATGTGACCATAGGGACATGTTCAACCAAGATGTCTTCTAATTAACTCAGTCGGCCTATTTAAAGGGTGACAAGTAGTCACTGTGCTATTTGTTGACATGGTGTGTACCACACTAAACATGGACCTGAGGAAGCAAAGGAGAGAGTTGTCTCAGGAGATTAGAAAGAAAATTATAGACAAGCATGTTAAAGGTAAAGGCTATAAGACCATCTCCAAGCAGCTTGATGGTCCTGTGACTACAGTTGCACATATTATTCAGAAATTTAAGATCCATGGGACTGTAGCCAACCTCCCTGGACGTGGCCACAGGAGGAGACGGATAATACAAATGGTAACAAAAGAGCCCAGAACAACCTCTAAACACATTCATGGTGAACTCCAAGGTCAAGGTACATCAGTGTCCGATCGCACCATCCGTCGCTGTTTGAGCCAAAGTGGACTTCATGGGAGACGACCAAGGAGGACACCACTGTTGAAAACAAATCATAAAAAAGCCAGACTGGAATTTGCCAGACTGCCTGTTGACAAGCCACAAAGCTTCTGGGAGAATGTCCTATGGACAGACGAGACAAAACTGGAACTTCTTGGCAAGGCACATCAGCACAATGTTCACAGACGCAAAAATGAAACATACCAAGAAAAGAACACTGTCCCTACTGTGAAACATGAAGGAGGTTCTGTTATGTTCTGGGGCTGCTTTGCTGCATCTGGCACAGGGTGTCTTGAGTCTGTGCAGTGTACAATGAAATCTCAAGACTATCAAAGTATTCTAGAGAGAAATGTGCTGCCCAGTGTCAGCTTGGTCTCAGTCACAGGTCATGGGTCTTGCAACAGGATAATGACCCAAAACACACAGCTAAAAACACCCAAGAATGGCTAAGAGTGAAACATTGAACTATTCTAAAGTGGCCTTCTATGAGCCCTGATCTAAATCCTATTGAACATCTGTGGAAGGAGCTGAAACATGCCGCTGGAGAAGGCACCCTTCAAACCTGAGACAACTGAAGCAGTTTGCTCATGAGGAGTGGGCCAAAATACCTGCTGAGAGGTGCAGAAGTCTCATTGACAGTTACAGAAATCGTTTGAAGTGATTGCCTCAAAAGGTTGTGCAACAAAATATTAAGTTAAGGGTACCATCATTTTTGTCCAGGGCTGTTTCATGAGTTTCTTTTTTAAAATAATTCTGTTGAACCACAATTCAAAAGCATTGTCTGATTTTCATTGGTTAATTTTCATAGAATTTTTATTTATTACCACTTTTGTCAGATTCAAGTTATTTCTGTGGCCACTGTGGGTTTTTCTTTCATTAACAGAGGGGTACCAACAATTTTGTCCACGTCTGTATACACCACATACAGAGAACTGAAATGACATTACTCAGACCCACAGTGAAGCAAGGTAAACACTAAGTAGGAAATATGAATACAAAGTACAACATCTAACACCAAACATTAAATATTAAACATCAAACATCAGTGCAAAGAAAACCAACCCCCAACCAGAAGCTAACTACAAAATACTAAGGGTGTGGAAAATAACTAAATATGATAAAAATGAAGCCAGCATGTACTGACTTTAGGCACATATCACAGCACATAGAGGGTTAAAGTAGAATGCAGTGCAAAGAGGGCAGTTCATTGCTGCATACAGTGACTGGTGCGGCTCTGGGAGTGAACAGTTCCTGGATGAGAGTTCGGTTTTTGAAGCTCCTGAAATCAGTGTGTGCATGTGTGGGAGTGAACAGTACTTGGGGATGGCAGCCGGAAAGGGGGGTGGGGCAGAGTCCAGGATTTGTGTGTGTGTGTGGGGGGGGGGGCAGAAGGGGGAGAGGGGAAAGAGCAGAGAGAGAGTTGAGCTTCCTGACAGCCTGGTGGATGAAGCTGTCGAGTCTACTGGTTCTGGCACGCAGAATCTGTAGTCTCCTCCCTGATGGCAGCAGACTGAATAAGCTGTGTGATGGGTGCGTGGGATCACCTGCAATGCAGAGGGCTTTGCGGGTGAGGCACGTACTGTAGATGGCCTCAAGGGAGGGGAGAGAGGCATCAACGATCTTCTCAGCTGTTCTCACTATGCCCTGGAGGGTCTTGTGTCCTGCCATGTGGTGCAGCCGCCATACCTCACGATGATGCAGGTGGTCAGGATGCTCTCAATGGTGCCTCTATAGAAGGTACACATGATGGGGGCCGGGGCTTTGGCTCTTCTCAGTTTGCGGAGGAAGTAGAGATGCTGCCAAGCTTTCTTGGCCAGTGATACAGTGTTGGTGGTCCAGGAAAGCTCTTCTGTCATGTGCACACCCAGGAACTTGGTGTTGCTCACCCTCTCCACAGCAGCACCATTGATCGTCAGGGGAGCATGCTGGGTGTGCGCTCTTCTGAAGTCCACAACAATCTCCTTCATCTTCTCCACGTTCAGAGATTGTTGTCTCTGCACCACATGGCCAGGCGGCTCACCTCGCTCCTGTAGTTTGTCTTGTCTCAGCCGTTGATGAGACCCACCATAGTTGTGTCCTCCGCAAACTTGATGAATAGGTTGGAGATGTGTGTCGGTGTACAGTAATGGGTCAGCAGAGTGAAGAGAAGGGGGCTCAGCACACATCCTTGGGGTGCCCCTGTGTTCAGAGTGATGGTGCTGGATGTGTTACTGCCAACCTGTACCGCCTGCGGTCTCCCCGTCAAGAAGTCCAACAGCTAGTTACGCAGTGAAGTGTAGAGCCCAAGCTGGTCCAGTTTTTGAATGGGCTGTTGGGGGATGATTGTGCTGAATGCTGAACTAAAGTCTATGAACAGCATTCTGATGTAGGAGTCCTTTGTGTCCAGGTGTGTGAAGGCTGAGCGGAGGGCAGTAGAGATGGCATCATCAGTCGAGCAACTGGACCGGTATGCAAACTGGAACAGGTCCAGGGAGGAGGGCAGGGCTGACTTAATGTGCTGCATGACCACCCACTTGAAGCACTTCATGATGATGGGAGTGAGTGCAATTGGACAGTAGTCATTGTCGCAGGAGGGAGATGATTTTTTGGGGACTGGAATGATGGTGGTGGCTTTGAAGCATGTGGGGACAACAGCCTGTCTCAGTGAGATGGTGAAGATGTCTGTGAAGACACCTGCGAGTTCCTCTGCACAGGCTCTCAGTACGTGACCAGGTACACTACCGTTCAAAAGTTTGGGGTCACCCAGACAATTATTTTGTGTTTTCCATGAAAAGTCACACTTATTTACCACCATGAGTTGTAAAATGAATAGAAAATATAGTCAAGACATTGACAATGTTAGAAATAGTGATTTGTATTTGAAATACAAATATATGCTTCCGTTAGGCAACATTATTAGAAAGCACTGTATACATTTTCACTGTTATGCAGATGACACACAATTATACCTGTCAATGAAGCCAGATGATACTAATCAATTAGCCAAGTTAGAAGCCTGTCTTAAGGAAATCAAAGTTTGGATGACTTGTAATTTCCTGCTATTAAATTCAGATAAGACTGAAGTCATTCTTGTTGGTCCAAAAAACCTTAGAAATTCCTTTCCAAATCAAACTTTCAGTTTGGATGCAGTTACTCTTTCTCTTAATAGCTCTGTGAGGAACCTTGGAGTTATTTTTGATCAGGATTTGTCCTTCAATTCACATATTAAATTTGTTTCTAAGACTGCCTTCTATCATTTGCGTAATATTGCCAAGATTAGGAGCATCTTGTCTCAGAGTGATGCTGAGAAGCTGATCCACGCTTTTGTTAGCTCGAGATTAGATTATTGTAATTCTTTATTATCAGGTTGTCCTAAAACATCTTTAAAAAGTCTTCAGCTGATCCAAAATGCTGCAGCAAGAGTTTTAACAGGTACTAGAAAGAGAGATCATATCTCTCCGGTTCTGGCCTCCCTTCATTGGCTTCCCATAGAGTTTAGAATTAAGTTTAAAATCCTTCTTCTTACTTACAAAGCTCTAAACAATCAGGCTCCTTTTTATTTAAAAGATCTGATACTACCGTATCATCCTAACAGAGCACTACGCTCCCAAAATGCAGGTTTACTTGTAATACCTAGAATCTCCAAAAGTACAATGGGAGGCAGAGCCTTCAGTTATCAAGCTCCTCTCCTGTGGAATCAGCTGCCAATCTGGATTCGGGAGTCAGACTCGATCTCTGTTTTTAAGAATAGGGCTAAAACCTACCTTTTTGATATAGCCTACAATTAGGGAGGGATCATGTGTTTTCTGAACCCTCCCTTAGTTATGCTGCTAATAGGTTTAGTCAGCCGGGGGACCTCCAGTAATGCACTGGGCCTCACTCCTTTCCTCACTCTCTATGAAATATTTTTTTTTTGCTGGTCATTAACATTTGTTTGTTCTCTCCCATAGATTGAGTCCCCATCGTGCTGTTTGCTCTCTACATGTCTGTTCTTTTCTTCTTCTCTATCCCCTCACCCCCCAGCCAGTCGCAGCAGATGACTGCCCCTCCCTGAGCCTGGTTCTGCTGGAGGTTTCTTCCTGTTAAAAGGGAGTTTTTCCTCTCCACCGTCGCCAAGTGCTTGCTCACAGGGGATCGCCTGATTGCTGGGGTCTTTCTGCAACTGTGGGGGTCCTCCCTACAGTTGATAGTGCTATGAGATGACTGTTGTTGTGAAATGGCGCTATATAAATAAAGTTGAATTGAATTGAATTGAAATAATTTTTTCCTTCAAACTTTGCTTTCGTCAAAGAATCCTCTATTTGCAGCAATTACAGCATTGCAGACCTAACATGATTGCACAAGGGTTTTCTAATCATCCATTAGCCTTCTGACGCAATGAGCAAACACATTGTACTATTAGAACACTGGAGTAATAGTTGCTGGAAATGGGCCTCTATACACCTATCTAGATATTGCACCAAAAACCAGACATTTGCAGCTAGAATAGTCATTTACCACATTAGCAATGCATAGAGTGTATTTCTGATTAGTTTAAAGTTATCTTCATTGAAAAAAAGTGCTTTTCTTTCAAAAATAAGGAAATTTCTAAGTGACCCCAAACTTTTGAACGGTAGTGTATGTTGTCAGGACCTGGAGCTTTGCGTGCACTGATCCTGCCAAGGGCTCTCCTCACGCTGTCTGGGGACAGTGTAATCACCTGGTCGCCAGGAGGAGGTGGTGACTTCTGTGCAGGGGTACTGTTGAGTGCCTCGAAGCAAGCAAAGAAGTCGTTCAGCTCATTCAGCAGAGAGGTGGAGCTGTTGCAGGTCTGCAGTGTGGGCTTGTAGTCCGTGATGGTTTGTATCCCCCGCCACAGACTCCAAGCATCTCTGCTGTCGCTGAAACAATGGGCTATCTGTTATGTCTGAAATTACCCTGATTCACAGATGAGGCAAGGTGACTTGTGGAACACAACTTTATTGGACTCACTGGATATGGCGGCCACAGACAGGGCCCCAGCCAATGCACAGGCGAGACAAGAGAAAACAAGATGGCCGACCCAGCCTTATAGAGGGCAGGGCGGAGACGTCACTGGAGTTGCGCGTCACCATCTCACACTTAACAATAAGATGCATATCTCACACTATCCTCCTGGAGTACTGCCACTTGGCCTCTCTGATACTTTGGGATAGGTTGGCCCTAGCTGTCCTCAGGCCCACCTCGTCCCCAGCTCTGGAGGCAGCATTCCGAGGTTTCAGGAGCTTGTAGACCTCCCCTATGAGCCATGGTTTCTGATTGGCCCGAACAGTGATGGTCTTGGTGTCCATGACATCATCAATGCATTTTGCGATGTAGGCAGAAACGGTCTCTGTGTACTCCTGCAGATCTGTGGTGTTGTTGTAGGTGGCACCCTGTGTGAATTTATTTGCCAACAGCCATACAGACAAATGCTGGAAATTTTTTATTATTATCAAGCATTATTTTTTTTTTTAATATATTTCTTCATGTGACACAAACAAATAAGAATAGTCTACAGCAACTTTGAGCCATTTGTGAACTTACTAATGCACTGGACACTTAACAGATGTCAAACTTTATATTAGTGAATGAATACTGTCCATGCACAGTGGTGACAATTCAGTTGTTGTGAACTGTTGTGCTGTGAAAAACAAAAGCTTTTTGGTGTCTCTGTATGACAAGACCGTCAATGACGAAGTAGCTCATTCCGGCCTGATGAAATCACCCCAAGAGTGCTCAGATCTCCTGACCTTTGACCTTGAGCACAGATTATATACACAGACCCACTTGAAGATCACTGCATGAGTTTACCTAGGAGGAGTAGCGATTTTTCTGAAATCACGTAAGAGCCGAGATCCCCTGACCTTTGACCGTGGCCTCAACCTGCATGCAGACCCACCTGAGGCTCATTGTGAGTTTGAGGAGCGTCAGGGCAATTGCCTTGGAGAAGAAGTTTTTTTTATTTATTTATTTTTTTTTTTTTTTTTAAATCACATAAGTGCCCAGATCTCCTGACCCTTGACCTTGACCACAACCTGGATGCAGACCCACCTGGGGATCACTGTGAGTGAGTTTCATGAGAATCGGGGCAATTGCCTAGGAGGAGTGGCAATTCCTGTGAAATGTGTATGGATGGGCGGTCGGACAGATGAAAGAAAAATGAATGGATGTAAAATTGAAAGGACATGACGGTCCATCAAAATGATAGATAAGGACGATGTCTAGGACAACCTCTGGTTATTAAAATCCAATCTGTAGGCTTGATGAGAGTGTTGCTGATGGACTGTGTGGCCTCGGGGCACAAACCCAACAAGCTTTCCTCAGGACCAATCAATGTTGGGCACCAAGTCAACCCTCCTAATGACTTTTACTACTCATGATATTCCAGAATTGCCAGGTGAAATATTATCCCCAACAAATCCTCCCTCAAACCTTTTCGAAGAAAGATTTTCACTTTAGCCGAATCAGAGGGATCGCACACGCTCAACAAATCCATGCTGTGTGAGAGAGATGAGCGGATAAAGATGAAATGTGCGCTTGTGTGTACTCTATTACCACGAATGTGACAGAGACGAAGAGATAAATTGACTCTCCATGCCACATAATCCTCAGCTCTCATGTCTTTCTAGGAAGTACTGAGGAAGGCACGCGAGTGAGCATGGCATTTTCCTTCCCCTGGTCCCTTCAGGATAAACAGGTGGGATTTAAGAGAGTGATCTAAAGCCTGTGGGACAACACCAGGGACAGGATTTAGAAACAATGTGGACCCACAAAAAAAAACAATACTGAGCTGTGTATAGAGGGCTGATAAATAATGAAAAAGGCAGCAATGCATATGTTGTGAAATTTTGAATCAATACCATCACCGATGTTTGAAATAAATTTATACCAACAACTTTCTTTTGATTTCATCCATTTCATCTTTACTGTCAGGGATACAAAGAAATCTGCATTATAGCAAATAACAACAAATACTTAAATGGTTCAGTCCTTGATGTATTTTGAATTTTTAGCTATAGTCATACGAGGTTAGAGTAGCCTGAAACTGTATACAAGTAAAATCATGATATCAATGATATCAATTACTCAAGAGCCAGAATAGTCACCAAAAAAGTTACTTGCGTAAGAGTAAAAAGTATCTACTAACCAGACCGTCAATGATGGAGTAACTCATTTCTGATGAAATCACTCCAAGAGTTCTCAGATCTCCTGACCTTAACCTTGAGCAGAGCCTTGATGTAGACCAACCTGAGGATCACTGTGCATGAGTTTGCGGAACATTGGGGCAATTGTCTAGGAGTAACGATTTTTGTGAAATCATAAATGCCCAGATCTCCTGACCTTTGACAATGACCTTGACCTCAGCCTGGATGAAGCCAAACCTGAGGATCATTGTGTGAATTTGTTGAGAATCAGGGCAATTGGCTTGGAGGAGTAAATTTTTTATAAAAGTCACAAACGCCAAGATCGCCTGACCTTTCACACCGACCTTGACCTTCAGCACAACTTTGATGCAGACCCACCTGATGATCAATGTACATGAGTTCGATTATTTGGACAATTGCCTAGGAGGAGTATTGATTTTTTCCTGAAATCACACACTTGCACAGATCTCCTGACCTTTCACCTCGACCTTGAGCACAATTTGGTTGCAGAGGATCACTGTGTGTGAGTTTGGTGAGCATCAAGGCGTAGGAGGAGCAGTGACTTTTCTGAAATCACATAAGTACCCAGATCTCCTGGCCTTTCACCTTGACCCTGAGTACAACGTGAATGGAAATCCCCCTGACAATCATTGTGAATGAGCTCTGTGACCATTGCCTAGGAGGAATAGTGAGTCCCCTGAAATGTGGACCGACAGACAGGCAGACGCAGTGCCATCACAATAGCGCCTTTCGGCTTTGCGGGAATAACCTAAAACGTTGCTCAACTTGTTATGATAACCATCACCAATTTGCAGGGTTTTTTTCTCTCTAAATTCATGACTCTTTTCTCATAAATTTTCAATTTTTTGGAGAAAATTTAGCTGATGAGAAAACAGAATAAACAAAATGATATCTGAGGTTTGTGTAGTGTAGGGTCACTATTTGGCAAGAAACGAGTCACACATTTCCCATTCCCAGTAAATAACTGCATATATTCCTGTATATACAGTATTTGCATCCTTTTATAGAAACATGGACAGACTGTAATTTACTGTACATACTCTGTTGTCATTAAATCCTTATTTAAATCTTACACCTGAACGAGAGCAAGTTTTTAGCCAAAGTCAAATTCCTTGTATGTGTTGTGCATACTTGGCCAATAAAGCTGATTCTGATTTATCTCATGGTAAAGCCAGTGCGGCAACAAGTAGTCAATTATTCAACTAATTGATCAACAGAAAAATAATCAACAACTATTTTGATAATTCACTAATTGCCTATGTACCTTTTCAACCCCTGTCCAACTTACAAGGAAAAATATCAGAGAAAAAAGGTACAAATTTTGGAGACAACAGCTGCAAATTTATGAGAAAAAAAAATCATAACCGATTTTTTAAAAAGTTGCATAGTTGTGACAAAAACATAACAGGCTTACATTTAAAAGGTCACAAACAACAGGGAAATTAAAAAAACCCCACACACAAATGACTCAAGAGAAAAAAAAAAAGAGTTGCAAACTTGAGAAAAAAAATGAACATATTTCTTATAAAAAGGTTGCAAATTTTAGAAAAATGGTACGATCTTATGAGGAAAAAACTAAAAAAAAAAAAATTTTGGAGAGGAAAAAAGTTGCAAATTTACAAGAAAAAATAATTTCCTGACAAAACAATTTTTTTGAGAAAAAAAATCAAACTTGCATTTTAAAAAAAAATCAAACTTTTCAGAGGAATTAAAAAAAAAAATCAAAAATTTGTAAAGAAAAAAAACAACCTCAAGAAAACGGTCACAAATTTGCAAGACAAAAGTTGCAAATTAAGTGAAAAAAAAATTTCTGATAAAAACATTGCAAAATTTAGAAAAAATATTTAAAAGTTATGCAGGAAACTTTTTGTGACAAAAACAAATTTTGAAGAAAAAAATGGCATATTCACAAGGAAAAAAGTTGCTAATTTATGAAGAAAAAAAACCAACATAATTCCTAACAAAAACTCACAAATTCTTGAGAAAAACATTACAAACTTAAAAGAGAAAAGTCACAGACTTATTAGACTTGGCAGAGGAATTTTTAAAAAATCTTAGGGGGAAAAAAAGAAAAGCAATCGGCAGAATAATCAGTAGAAATTAATTGTTAGTTGAATCCCTTGGTATAAGTATTTACAAAATAATTAATAACCTACTTATACTTATTGTACAGTGGAACCTAAAACTGTAAATGGTTTATGAAAGGTTGCAGAGGACGGGATAGCAGGAATGAGAACGGGGCACACGCTTAATCTGTGTGTGCTGGTGCCAAGGTCACAGGTGAGGAGGTCTGCCAATCATCACAGGCCAAAGCTCTCTGTGCCATCTGGATGACACGGGACTTTGTATGTACTATATGTATGCATATGTGACATTGAAGCGACACCGAACATACCAACTCATTCTCACCCTCAGCTCACATGCCAGCAGGACAGCTCAGGATATAACACAGAGCCCATATGTGGGTCAACTGCATACAATCATCTAGGGATGAGGCAAGAACATCATATCAAACGGCTTTAGAAGGAGGCTGCAATTATTTTACACACCAGCAACAAAAGAGTCTGTTCAGGAATAACCCAACACTTTACAGACACTCCCTAAACAATCAGGTTTTTTTTTTTTTTTTAAAGCAAAAGAAAATTACTGGAAAATTATAATGATTGCACAGTCGTGGTCCCCATTAATAAACCAAGAAGATCAGATGAGGCTGAAAAGATGGAGGGAAGGCAACACAGATTCCTACAGGAAGTACACTCACTTCAACATATAATGCCGTCTATAAATCAGAGTACACGTATATACTACAGGCCCCGTCAGTCACTAGGGGGCCCCCAAGCTACAACTTCATCATTTGTGACTTTTTCCTTGTATATTCACAACTTGTTTCTTGTCAATTTACCATTTTTTTCTCAAAAATTTACAAAGTTTTTTTTCCCCATAATTATAGAACATTTTTCTCATAATTGTTATAAATTTGCAACATATCTGAAGCAAATTTGCAACATTGTTTTCTCATAAATTTCCAGGTTTTCCCCTCAAGAAGTTCAAAATTTTTTTTTTGTAAATTTCTGACTTTTCCTTCTATCAAACTTAGTTTTTGTTTTTTTTAAAAAAATATGCAGAATTCATATTGATGCTGTAAGGTTTTGTTTTTTTTTTTCCCTTTTTACGGGACAGAATTCTTCCACGTTCCATAAATACCCCCCCCCCCCCACACACACACACAAAATCTTGCACAGAACCCCCAAAAAGCAAGAAATTGCCCTGGTATTACATCTGAAAAACTTTTGGAATTAAAAATTAAACGTCCATATATTTTATATTTATAACACAAAGTGAATTATGTCAAGCATTTTTTACTTTGAATTTTGATAATTATGACTTATCGCTTTGAATTTAATTATAAATCAAGATACACTCATTTTTTAGATGCACTAGTACTATTAACTTTGTTTATTGCAAAATACGTTTAAAATCTTAAACTGAATTTTGCAATGATGTTGTTGTCTTTACAGCATGAACAAGGCAGTCAGAGAGAGCAGACTTTGTCCCTGATTTCATTTTCATTTGTAGACAATGTAACAAAAACATGAACCTTGGTGTGGACTTTCAGGTGTGAAAACACCCTAAAACACTTTACCAATCCCACTGGAGATTTAAAAAAAAAAAAACAACAAAAAAACCCCCCACTAGGTTAAAGTACAGAAATGTATGATGAAATGCAACAAATCCAAACTAATAATTCAACTGATCATCACTATTATAAATGTTTGTCACTCTACAGTGTCAGCAACAAATTCTAACATTTAAAAGGTTGAATCTCACAAACCATAAATTACCTTTTTGTCACATACTAAACTACATGTAACATACAGTAATAGTATAGTGTAGGGGTTAAAATATGCTTATTAAATAGAAATTCTGTGACAAACATTGAGTTTTTCATGGCTGGATGATAATGACTTCATCTGGCCACATGGGGGTAGCCTCAGACAGGAACATCAACATTTACAACTTTTGTTTGTCCACCATTTTTCTGAGGCACATTTAATAGCTCTGGACGCAATTTATTCTAAGGCTGGACAATATGGGTCAAAAAATTACAGTATACAGTATCTATATACTATTATCTATCTCACATTTTTAGAAAATGCAGTGAGTGAGTTTTCACCTTTCAAATGTGGTTTTTACTTACAAATATCTTTATTAGTAAAAGATTCAATTACATATTTATCTACAGAGATTCCCACAGAGAGAAAGTGCTTAGGTGGGCCGTTCATGTCTATTAATGGCCTCCACAAGTATAACTTGTTGCTTATTTTTGTTTGTTTTTCAGGTATCTGAGACAGCGGATCAATTTTGTGACACGCTCAATCTTATTATGAAAGTTTTCTCAAACCTTATGCTACTTGCACACATTTATTTTGAAAGTTCACTTACAGTTGAGCACGTTTTCAGTTCCTGTACAGTCGGACCCTGCAGCTAGTTATCTCAATATGTACAGTACTACCTATTCTATATCTCTCATGGAAAATATCTTAATATACACTCAAAACTTGATACTAGTCCAATCTCAAATATCAGATCAGGGACCCAAGTCAAGGCTTTTGTAGCTTGATCCATAGCAGAGTCACTGGGTTCACCTCCATTCAGATCTCTGTTGTTTCACGTCAACCTCGTCATAATACAGCAGCTGTAAAGAATTACAGCAGGAAAGGTGTTGCCAACATGTTGGCCGTGTGGAATACTCTCACAGTATTGAGGTGTCCGGGAAATACATGGCATTGTCTTTTAATAACTTCAATGTACTTAGGGACCAATCACATTGGTGACAGGTGATTTGTTCTGTGCCAAATGAAAAGGCCTTCTGCTCCTCCATCTGCTGGTGGCCTGCACTGGCCCCCACACACATTGTTTTTGTTTCACGTGATTCTGAGACTTCCTTAAGGTGCATTCAGAACAAACACTAAAGCATGAATTTTTCACAAGGCGCAATTACATGTTAACTCAATGTAAACATGCAAATAGACATGAATACACCTGTGGCTGACAAATTGGTACGCGGAACAAGATTGGCACCCAGCATCAAAGCCAGAATGTTTTTTAAAAATTATACATTTGTATACTGAAGACGTGACCTAGTACTTGATAAAAATCTGCAAGTTATTCAAACCCATATCTGTTCAGTTGTAAATTAAACACATTTGTCCTGGTGTAAAGGCGTTATGCGTGCGTGAAGTACTTTTGCGCATGCGGGGGTACAGATCTTGTTCCAGGTACAAATCGTGCAGCCACAACACCATCTGAGCAAGTTGCAGATGGGTGGAGTTGCCTTTATAACTTCAGCAGCTGTCTTCTACCCGCTGCAGAAATCCTCAAAACACCGTCATGTTTAGGTTTACATTATCCAACGGGGCTCTCACCTGGAAAAACTGGATCTGCCTCCAAAACTTCCCCTGAATGAAGCCTCCTAGCCTTCATTAGCACATCCATGGCAGGAATCCATGTGTGGCTAACTCTGACACTCCGATTAAGCTGCAGAGCTCTCACTCCATCTGTCTGCAAGTGAGTGGCAGTCTCATTTTCAAACTAGCTTAGTCTCCAGTTTTGATACTTTAACTCTGGTCATGGAAGAATCTTAAGGCTGATTACTAGCTGGCAATACCAAATCCCTCGGATGCTAGAATACCTAAATTTACATATTTTCTGCATGTTTACATTAACTTTACATGTATTTGCGTCACGCTTTCACATTTCGCCTGAATGCACCTTTAAGGAATCCCTGACAACAGAAGTGCAGCTTCTTCATTTTAAGATAAGCCTTTATTAGTCCCACAATGGGGAAATTCCAGGATTACAGCAGCAAAGGGATAGCAGCACTCAGAGCAACAGTTAATAAGATAATAAGAACTGGTTAGCCAAAGCAGTAAATGAATATACCTATGTACATAGATATATACACAGTGCAGGAGCATTGCAGCTAGATGGAATAAACAGCATTACGGCTTGTTAAATTACCCTGCAGAATATGAATATGTACCCAGACAGTATATTTCACATTTGAATCAACAGTGCTGTTGCCACCCTCAGTAATGACCGTTATTGTCCTAGTGGTGTATTGGAGGGGACGAGCTCTATTGTGCAAAGTTGTTACATTTAGTACATTTAATACGACCTCTACGAGCAGCCCTGGTTAGGTTATAAAGTCTGACAGCTGTAGGTAGGAAGGACCTGCAGAACTTCTCCGTCGTGCGCCTAGGATGGCACAGCCTACCACTAAATGAGCTCCTCAGTGCGTTCAGCGTGTCCTGAATGGGGTGGGACTTGGACTCCAGCAGAGATGACAGCTTAGTCACCATCCTCCTCTCTCCTATCTCCTCCACTGGGTCGAGGCATCACCCCAGAACAGAGCTAGCTTTTTTGATCAGCCTGTTGAGTCTCTTCCTGTCGGCTGCCGTGATGCCACAGCCCCAGCAGACCACTCCAAATGTGACGGCTAGTGCGGCGATATATGTGTCCTTGGCGTCCCTGATGGATATGGGGTAACAGGATCAGAAAGTTGTGGCAAAGAATAAAATGGATAGTAAATTAAAAAAAAAAAATGAGAAAGAAACTCAGAATTGAGTCGCTGCTGCAAAAGGCTGCTGATTCGTGTGGCGCCGGAAGTTTACCCCAACATTTGCATTTGTTCTGTTCCTGAGACTACCTCTACCAACCATTCCAAAGCTGGGGAAATGTTCCATTCTGCAGAACAGTAGGGAATGATCACACTTATCAAGTATTCCAGATTTTAGGGTCAAACCTTGATAAGTACGGAATAGGCACTACTGTGTGAGTGGGCTATTAATGTTTGTAGTTTGCAAGGAAAATGTCGGTATGAGATTGTGAATCGGTATCAGGTGAGAACAATGTAAGATTTTTATCTTAAAATAATGTTTCTAAATTAATTTGATGGTACATCAACCTTTGGGTTAATAACACTTCCCCATAGCTTGACTGGGTCTGCATTGCCTGCAACAGCTGTGGTCTTGATCGGGACACTGAAAAGACTACAACTATGCTGACTATAGCCTCAGTCCCAACAGCCAATCACAAGCACAACTTTAGTCACCAACAACAAAGCACCCCACCCCATGTGATTGAAAAGACGACAACTATGCCGATAATGACCTTAGTCCCAACAGCCAGTGTTACTACTCGCAACAAGAAAATTACATAGTGCTGCTTTAAATGACTTTGATCAGTATTGGTTGATCCGGGCATCACTAATTGATACAATGCCCAGCTCTAACTCCTTCATTTATTTTCTTTATCGCTTATTCCGTTCAGATCAGAGGGGGGCTTGAGCCTATCCCTAACATGCACGTCTTTGGTCTGTAGGAGGAAACTTGACAACCCAACATGAACCCACACAGACACGGGGAGAAACGTGCAGACTCCACACAGATAGGCCTGAGCTGGCTGGCAAAAGGATTTAAACCTTCCTCCCACGAGGCAACAGTGCACCCCCTTAATTGGCAAAGTGTGGCCCAAAACAGCAGAACTGACTGACTGAAAATATGAGAACTCTGGCAAAGATAAGAAAGGCAACAGAATATTGGCTCAAACTCTGATGTTAATAATTCCCCATAATGTCTGTGGCAGCTTAATCTCATGAGCATAATCTCATCTATTTTTAGAAAAAGCAAGCATCTCTCCATGCCCAGCCTTCATCCTGGCAAATGTTAAAATGTCAGCTTAATAATTTCAAGTGAAAACCTAAGACATTACATCATACGGAAAAAAAATTCGTAGCTGAATAGTAACTAGTAATATTTACTCAAGTACATGTACTCCAGTAACTTTTTCCTAAAGCTGTACTTTTGTGAGTAGGTTAATTGCAGGATACTTTTACATATGTAAATATATGAAGAAACAGTACTTTTAGTCAAACTTTAAATTAATGCTGTTCATATTTTTCTATCTTCAGATTTTCTTTGCATCTGATTTTAAATTTAAATCATTATTATTCAATTCTGGTTCAGGAAAGATTTGATTTCTACAGTTTCTTGATATGATTTACAGCAGGGAAGATAAGTATTGAACATGTCAACTTTTTTCTTATTAAACATATTTCTGATGGAGCCACTGACCTGAGATTTTCACCAGATATCAGGAACAACCCAAGTAATCCATATATACAAAGAAATCAAGGCAAGTGTGTTCACAAAACAAGTTATATTTAATAAAGTGGAATGACACTGGGAATAAGTATTGAACACACTTGGTGACATTCATTAAATATTTAGTAGAAAAACCTTTGTTGGTAACAACAGCTTCCAGATGCCTCCTGTATGGAGGAACTAGGTGCAGGCATTGCTCGGGAGTGATTTTAGCCCATTCTTCCAAACAAACTGTCTTCAGATCTTGAAGGTTCCGTGGGTGTCTTCTATGAACTCTGATCTTCAGTTCGTTCCATAGATTTTCAATTGGATTCAGGTGAGGTGACTGACTAGGCCATTCTAGCAGCTTTATTTTCCTTCTCTGGAGCCAGTTGAGCAATCCCTTGGCTGTGTGTTTGGAATCATTGTCTTGCTGAAATGTCCACCCTTGTTTCATCTTCAGCATCTTGGCAGAAGGCAACAGGTTCTTATCAAGCATGTCTCTGTACATTTGTCCATTCATCTTTCCTTCAATTATATGAAGTCTGCCTGTACCATGTGCTGAAAAACACCCCCACACCATGATAGGATGTGCAGTGCCATTTCTCCTCCAAACATGCTGTGTGTTGTAGCATCCAAAAAGTTCAATTTTGGTCTCATCTGACCAGACTATATTCTCCCAGTATTTTAGTGGCTTGCCTAAATGTTGTGCAGCAAACTTTAAAGAAACTTCAGCAGCTTTATCTTCAGCAATGGAGTCTTGCGAGATGAGCGTGTCATGCGGTGGCCCTCGCGAGCCACCATAAGATGCCACAAGACACCGGTGAAGTTTGCACAGTTTATTATCGAACAAAAGAAATACAAAATAATGAGCCATGGTGGGCTAAAACATACAACACTACATACAGGTGACCATAAAGCAAATAAGGGAGCACACTTACGGTCATAACAGAACTGACGAGACTGCCACGTCTTTCCACTCCCAGTTGCCCTCTTAAATGGAGGACCGCTGATGAGCCGAAATGCAGCTCAGCTGTCAAACTTGACAGCTGGAAGCCCCTCCAAGCGCTGTCACAATAAAGGCTCGGGGAGCCGGAAGGTACACACCGCTGTCAAAACTGGTGAGGATGATGCACGGCTCGAGCGCGGACGAGATTGGCGCTCGAACCATGACAGTATCTCCCCCCAAGGGCGACCTCCAAGCGCCCAATGACACCTAAGCCCCCCCCCCCCCCCCCCCAGGGTGGGCGGAAGGGGGAACAGGCCTGGAGGGAGAGAACCAGCAACAGAAGAAACACCATAACGATGACCGGGAGCACATTGATAATTACAGAGTAAGGTTTAACAGGGAAACACAATACTCCATAATGCACAAATGTTAATTAAGACAGGGCACAAATGAGGCAGTTACTGAGCATGGCTAACAGAAAACACAATACTCCATAATGCACAAATGATAATTAAAACAGGGCACAAAAGAGGCAATTACCGAGTAAGGTTAACAGAAAACACAATACTCCGTAACGCACAGTAACCCACAGGGCAGGGAAAAAAAACACAAGTTAGGCACGTTTCATCCCTCAGACAGGAGAGGAGAAAAAAAACATGCCAACAATGGCAGTGCACAGAGCAGAACAACTACACCAAATGACCTACTCCTCAGTGGGACCACACAACACATGAGGATGACAACAGGCAGAGTCCAAAAACAACGGGAACAGTTCCGGCGGTCTCCCTGCGTCCAATGGCCAAGGGGTGATTAGGGATTAAAGGACATATTCGGGCGGTCTACCCAAGTCCCAGGCCCGGAAAGTCAGAACCTCCAGCGGCCGAACCAGGTCGCTCAGAAGAAGGCACAGCACGTCGGGTGGCCGACCCAGGGCGCCGAACCGACGAAAAGGCTCCTCAGGCAGCCGACCCGCATCCCTCAGCCACGAGAACCGTGGGGAAACAATTGGCGACGGCTTCCCTGGCAGGGGGGAAGACATGGGAGAGCCAGGCCGAACGTAGAGGCCCCCAACGGCCCCCCGCGGCGATGAGCTGGGTTGGTGACGATGAGCCAAAGTGTCTGCAGCTCCTTCACCGACCTTGACCCATACCGATGCTGCACTTGCATTGGACCCCGATTGGGTCGCGGCTGTACCCGCGTTGGACCCCGATTGGGTCGGCGCAGCACCGGTGACGACCTCCAACCCCGAACCTGGAACCTCCAGCACAGCGACTGAGATCGGCACCGCACCGGTGACTCTGGAAGAAGGCTCAGGAGACAAGAAAGAACCGGGATCAGAATCACCTGTAGCGACAGAGCCCAGTGAGACGAGCTCGGGTGCAGCGGACGGCTGCCCCTGGCTCACCTCCCCGAGAGGCAGGCAGAAATGCTCCAACAGAGAAAGAAGAAAATAAAGTAGAGCACTTACCTGCACTCGGGTTCTGTTGCCGTCTGGGACTTCATTGATCCAGGCTCAGGACGAAGAAGATCGTAGTCAGGCTCCCACTCGGCCACGGCGGGTTCTGCAGCCGGCATGATGGTTTCTGCAGTCTGAGGATCCTCGGGCGCTGACGTCCACGCCGACGACCCACACGGTGTGGAGGCAGGGGACCCTCGACCCGCTGGCTCAAGCTGCTACTCTGTGGAGACCCAGGGATGCTTCATCGTCGGCGCAGATTCCATGCTGCAATCCGCTCTCCTCCTCTACCCATGACGTGGCTGCGGGGCTGGAACCAGGCTCTCCAGAACCGCAGGCCCCCTCCTCATCCAGCGACGTAGGCCTGGCGTCGTGGACCGCTCAGCGGAGGGAGACACAGAGGCAGCAGCTTTAGTGACAAGAGCCACAGCAGGTGGTGGGAGCTCGGGGAACTGCGAACCCCGAACTCCGCCCCCAGGAGTCAGACAAGGCAAATCACAACTATGAAGAGAAGAATGAACTTGCACTTGCCTGTTTCCTGGAGGATGGTTGGTGCCTGCTGTAGCGGACGTTGTTCCTCCCTTTCCTCGCTGGATGGTGACGGAGGGCCCCCCCCCGGAGGACGAGGAGGAGCCGCTCGCGATGGTCCACTAACTGGCTTCGCCGGGGCAGGACTCAAAACTCTCTCAGCAGCCGGAGATAATGTTGATGAGGATGGAGCAACAGCCGAGACGATCCAGGCACGATGAGCTGACGGGACAGCGAGAACAGGTGACCCGGGGGGAGAGGCTGCGAGAATTCCCTCCTGTCGTGACGCAGCAGGGGCGGCTGGCTGGGAGGCAGAGTTCCTCCGACGACCCGGAAACGGATTCAGACGGGGTTCTTGCTGAGGTTTGCTTAGAGCGTGGTGCCAACGTTTACTGGCTGATGTCGAGGCAAAGGTGAGGTCCGGAAAACGCCGCTCTTGAGCAGAAACGGAGGCGAGCAAGTCAGCGTACTCCAGATAGTCACTCAGCTCGGGATTCCTCTCAACCAGCCTGACAACCGCCGTCACGTGCTTTATGATCTGTGTGGCGTGACCGGCGGAGCGAGCTGCAGCCACTCGGTCCCAGATGGAGATTGCTGTCAGCTGCAACCTCTCTGGGGGATTCCCGACTTACGTCATGCTCGTTCGGGGATGACCCCTGGATGGTGCGAACTCCTGGACCGGATCGGGGACAGGAATGGGATCCCGAAACGAGGAGCGAAGGTGCCTCCTCTTCGGCCTCCTGCCTGAGTTTCCCTCCAGCCCACAGAGTAACTCGCGTTGGGAAGCGATGTCAGCCCTCCTCGTCGTGACTTCCAGGTGGTCGAAGTAGCGAGGAAGGCGATTAAGGATGACCTCAGCGTAGTCCAGGTGCCGGCGTACATCGCTGGGAGCGTCGTAGAGGGTAGCGGTGAAGAGCGTCCCATCTACATAGTCCAGGGCCTCCGCCAGCTCGTAGCCCAGGCTCCAAACGTGGCTCCTGAAAGATGACATGACCTCCCAGCGTGCAGGTACCCAGACCGGGAAAACAAACGTTCACTTTAGGCGAAACTCACCGGGAATGGTGTCTCAGTGTGGCGGCAGTCTACTGTCATGCGGTGGCCCTTGCGAGCCACCATAAGACGCCACAAGACACCGGTGAAGTTTGCACAGTTTATTATCGAACAAAAGAAATACAAAATAATGAGCCACGGTGGGCTAAAACATACAACACTACATACAGGTGACCATAAGGCAAATAAGGAAGCACACGTACGGTCATAACAGTGGGATGGTCGATGCGTCAGACCATGAAGGAATCTTTGATGACCGACAACGGAGAAACCTTTCACGAGACTGCCACGTCTTTCCGCTCCCAGTTGCCCTCTTAAATGGAGGACTGCTGATGAGCCAAAATGCAGCTCAGCTGTCAAACTTGACAGCCGGAAGCCCCTCCGAGCGCTGTCACAATAAAGGCTCGGGAAGCCGGAAGGTACACACCGCTGTCAAAACCGGTGAGGATAATGCATGGCTCGAGCGCGGACGAGATCTGCACTCGAACCATGACAGAGCGGGCATAAAGCCCATGTCGGTTGAGTGCATTACTCATCATTATCTTTGAAACAGCAGTACCTGCTAACTCCAGGTCTTTCTGGAGCTCTCCACGAGTGGTCTTTGGTGCTTGGATAACTCTTCTGATAACTCTTTTGACTCCTCTGTCAGAAATCTTGCGAGGAGCTCCTGGTCGTGGCCAGTTTATGGTAAAATGATGTTCTTTCCACTCCCGAACGATGGCTCCAACAGTGCTCATTCAATTCGGCAGTTTAGAAATGCGCCTGTAACCAATGCTATCATAATGATTAGCAACAATAAGGTTGCAAAGGTCTAGAGAGAGCTCTATGCTTCTAGTCATCATGAGTTCTTTGTGGAGTGACAATTTGATATTCACAGACCTTTTTAAAGGTCTTAATCATCTATCCATCCATCTTCTACCGCTTTTCCGGAGGTCCAGGTCACGGAGGCAGCAGTTCAAGCATAGAAGCCCAGACTTCCCTGTCCCCAGCCACCTGCTCCAGCTCTTCAGAGAGGATACAAAGGAGTTCCCAGACCAGCTGGGAGACAGTCTCTCAAGCAAGTCCTGGGTCTGCCCTGGGGTCTCCTCCCAGTGGGACGTGTCCGAAACACCTCCAGTGGGAGGCGTCCAGGTGGCATCCTAATCAGATGGCCATACCACCTGAACTGACTCCTATCAATGTGGAGGAGCAGCGGTTCTACCCTGAGCCTCTCTCGGATGACTGAGCTCCTCACCCTATCTCTAAGGGTGAGTCCAGCAATCCTATGGAGAAAGCTCATTTCAGCCGCTTGTATCCGCGATCTTGTTCTTTCGGTCATTACCCAAAGCTCGTGACCACAGGTGAGAGTAGGAATGTAGATTGACTGGTAAATCGACAGCTTTGCCTTAGAACTCAGCTCCCTCTTCACCACAACAGACCGGTACAACGTCCGCATCACTGCAGAAGCTACTCCGATCTGTCTGTCAATCTCTCGCTCCATTCTCCCCTCACTTGTGAATAAGACCCCAAGATACTTAAACTCCTCCACTTGGGGCAGGACCCTGTCCCCAACGTGAAGAGGACAATCCACCTTTTTCCAGCTGAGGACCATGGACTCGGACTTGGGGGTGCTGATTCTCATCCCAGCCGCTTCACACTCAACGGCAAACCGTCCCAGCAAGAACTGTAGGTCATTGCTGGATGAAGCCAACAAGACAAAATCATGGGTCTTAGGTCTTAATCAGCTGAAATTAATTTGCACTGATGGGGGATGTGATGGTTTCCTAAATTCTGAAGGATTTCAGCTGGTTTCTTGGCTTTCTATGCCTTTTTGCACCTCTTTTTTCATGTGTTCAATACTTATTCCCTGTGTTATTCCACTTTATTAAGTATAACTTGTTTTGTGAACACAGTTGCTTTGATTTATTTGTATGTATGGATTACTTGGATTGTTATTGATACCTGGTGAAAATCTCAGGTCAGTGGCTCCATCAGAAATATGTTTAATGAGAAAAATGTTGACATTGTGGCTTATATTATTCATATATCCATACCTGCATATGTATAAACTTAAGAGGAATGTTTAGTGATTACATATGTGAAAGGACCTCACGTCTCAAGGCAGGACAAGAGGTCTCGACCGCCAGCAAAGATCAAGGAGTAGACGGAGGCACAGCGGTGGAGACCTGAATGGACTTCCTGACCCCCCAGGGTCAGGTGGAGGAGAGACAGGACAATGGAGGAAGATAACACCTTGGGAGATGTCGGCTTTGATATGCAATGTCTTTTGTGATGTGATGTATAAGTAGGAAGGTCTGACTGCGATCAGTCTCTCATTCTGCTTCTGCATCGAGATGAGACATGTTAGGGACTGGAAGCTGATAATAAAACTTGATTTATAAAATCACTTCGCTTCCTCATTTCAGGCTCCCTACATTGGTGACCAGACGTGAGGATGGACCAAAGACGTTCTCCCGCTACAAGCTCATCAGAGGCGACCCAGGCAAACGCCGTCGCCAACGCAGACAGGGGAACGGATGGAAGACGTTCCCCCACAGCAGAATCGTCAGAGAGGGCTCAACCGAGCACCGTCCCCAGCTCCGCCGCCGAGAACGGAAGAAAGGCGTTCTCGCCCTGCAGACACATCAGAGACGGCCCAGGCAAGCGGCGTCACCGTCAAACTCCCAGAGTTCTGGCAAAACGACCCGAGCTCGTGGTTCCAGCAAGCTGAGGCTCAGTTTGCACTGGCGAGGATAACAGCGGATGAAACAAAATTTTACCACATCGTCGCCAGACTTGATGCCGCCACATCAAGATGCGCGCGGAGCGTGATTCAACAACCGCCCGCCCACGACAAATACAAAGAACTGAAGGCGATCCTCATCGAGAGCTTCGTCCCCTCGGCTGAGGAAAGGGCAGGGAGGATTCTGGCGATTTACGGCCACAGAGGACACAGACCGATGGCCCTCATGGAGGACATGCTGCAGCTGAGGGAGGCAGACAATGACAACTTCCTCTTCCAACATATCTTCCTCAGCACTCTGCCGTCACACATGAGAGGGACCCTGGCCAACATGCAGTGCAGCACCCAGCAGGACTTCCGCGCGCTGGCCCGAGAAGCGCAGTGGCTCATCAACTCCTGCGGCGAACAGATGGCCACAGCAGCATCTCGGCGCGGAAGCCCAGAGCAGCGGAGAGCCACAGACGATGGAGCAGAACCCGCCCACCATGGCAGCGATGCGACCAAGGCGCAGCAAGCGGAACGACCTCTGCTACTATCATCAACGTTTCGCCGAGAGGGCGTACAAATGCACGCCCCCCTGCAGTTTCAAGAGCCAGAAACCGTTAACAGCTGCGGCGCTCGGCGAGACTAACAAGCTACTCTACGTGACTGACGGACGCTCCGGGAGACAGTTCCTCATCGACACCGGAGCCCAGGTGAGCTTCATCACCCCGTCCAATGCAGACCGGGCAACAGGACCCCGGGGAAACGGAGCGATGGCAGCTAACAGCTCGATCATCGACACTTTCGGTGAAAGAAACCTGCCTCTGTCCATTCACAGCCGCAATTATAGGTGGACATTTATTATAGCGGCGGTGAGTTTTAACTTGTTGGGCGCTGATTTCTTATGTGCACATGGGTTGTTAGTTGATCTTGCAAACAGATGCTTGGTTAATGCACTATCATTTTCTTCTATCCCCTGCTCAGCTCGAGTCTCTCCACCACCCATGCAGGCCAGCGTCACCACAGCAGGAGGTAAGTTTGACCAACTCCTCACCCCATTTCCAGCACTCACAGTTCCTAAATTTTCAGCAACAGTAGCGAAACACGGGGTTGAACACTTCATCCCCACTACAGGCCCACCTGTTTTTGCCAAAGCTCGGCACTTAGACGCGACCAAGCTCGCCATAGCACGCAACGAGTTTGCCAACCTAGAAAAACTGGGCATTATTCGGCGCTCGAAAAGCCCTTGGGCATCGCCACTACATATGGTCCCGAAAACCGACGGTTCTTGGAGACCTTGCGGTGATTACCGCAGATTAAACAATGTGACAGCGCATGACCGCTACCCGATCCCTCACATCCAAGATTTTTCACTACATTTGGCGGGTGCGCGCATTTTTTCTAAAATAGACCTGGTCCGCGGCTACCACCAAGTCCCGGTTTGACCGGAGGACGTTCCTAAAACGGCTGTAATAACCCCTTTTGGTCTTTTTGAGTTCTTGCGAATGCCGTTTGGCCTCAAAGGCGCTGCCCAAACTTTTCAGCGTATGATGGACGCGGTATTACGCGACCTCCCCTTCGTGTTCGTCTACCTCGACGATATTCTGGTAGCCAGCTCGTCAGAGGAAGAACACGAACAACACCTCACCACGGTTTTTCAGAGGCTAGAAGAGCACGGGTTAATAATCAACCCAGCCAAATGCCGATTCGGCGTGTCACAGATTGATTTTTTGGGACAGAGTTTCTCCAGAGGGGACAGTTCCATTGCCGGACAAAGTGCGCGCGGTAGCAAATTTCCCACGACCACAAACGGTCAGATCGCTACAAGAATTTTTAGGAATGGTGAATTTTTACAACCGTTTCCTCCCCCGCGCAGCTCAACTCATGCAACCCCTGTATGCCACGCTCAGAAAACAAAAGCCCTCCAACGCGGTCGAATGGACCCCGGAGCGGAAACGCGCCTTCGCAGAAGTAAAAAGTGCACTAGCGAATGCTGCACTGTTAGTTCACCCCGATCCCTCGGCCCACATAGCGCTAACCACAGACGCTTCAGACCTGGCCATAGGGGCAGTCGTGGAACAACAGGTTGGCGGAACCTGGCAACCATTAGCATTCTTTAGCAAATCCTTAAACCAGACCGAGCGCAAATACAGCACCTTTGACAAGGAGCTGCTAGCGCTTCATTTATCCATCCGCCACTTCCAGTTCTGGCCAGTTCTGGCTTTTGTAGACCACAAACCACTCACTTTTGCGATGGCTAAAATTTCAGAACCATGGTCAGGCAGGCAACAAAGACAACTAGCTGCAATTTCAGAGTTCACCACAGATGTTTGACATTTGGCAGGCAAACTTAATGTGGTAGCAGACTGCCTCTCCCGCGCTGTGACATCGTCAGAGTGCGAGGAAGCAGATTATACTACCGCAGCCGCAGAGCTCATGGCCAACGCGGACGCGTACGCGGCCCCAATCCACGTAAGGATAGATTACGCGGCCATGGCTGTGGAACAAAGCAGCGATGCGGACGTGCGCGCGCTCCAGTCTGGACCAACAGGGTTAAGACTGGAGGAAAGGGGTTTGCGTGACGGTGTTCCCCCCCTAATCTGCGACGTGTCAACCGGCCAACCTCGCCCGGTAGTTCCAGCTGCGTGGCGCCGCCGCATTTTTGACGCGGTTCACTCCCTCGCACACCCAGGGGTGCGCGCCTCGGTTAAAATGGTCGCGGAGAAGTTTGTTTGGCCAGGCCTGCGTAAAAATGTAAAGGAATGGGCAAGGACTTGCATGTCTTGCCAACGCGCCAAAATTCACAAACACACAAAAGCTCCTCTAGAACCTTTCCGAATCCCAGCCAGGAGATTTGACCACGTACACGTCGACCTCGTGGGCCCACTACCGCCGTCGCAAGGGTTCACACACCTTTTAACAATGGTAGACCGCACCACACGCTGGCCAGAAGCGGTCCCGCTGGTGTCAACCACAGCCGCGGAAATCGCTCGCGTTTTTTTAACAACCTGGGTGGCGCGCTTCGGCGTCCCATTGGACATCACGTCCGATAGGGGGCCTCAATTTGTCTCAGAGCTGTGGTCAGCTATGGCCGGCAGCTTAGGGGCGACAATTCATCGCACCACCGCATATCACCCTCAGGCTAACGGGTTATGTGAGCGTTTTCATAGGTCTTTAAAGGCCGCCCTCAGGGCCTCACTGACGGGTACAGATTGGGTCAATAAACTTCCCTGTGTGGCCGACACACATTGTGGGCTCACGCTGCCACAGAGACAGAACTGAATGTGTATTGTGGAGTGTCACGTCTGCAAGGACTGAGGACTCAAATCTACAGGAGGTAACAAGGAAGTGTGAGATTTGTCTCTTTGTCCCACAGAAGACGCCCCGGAGGGTATTCCGGTTCATCAAGAAATGAGAGACAATGGTGAAGCTTCAAAGGGATGCTTTGTAACTGTATGTTGACTGAAGACACCATGTGACTTGAATTCTGATGCTGGAAATGTATAAAAGGGGGTTGAAGTATGATTCTTTCTCTTTCCTGCTTTGAGAATGCTAGGAGCTTGTGTTCTGTCAAATAAAGCTGGTTTTATGACTGAAACTCAGCCTCGTTATTTGAGCATGCTCCTACACTGGTGACCTACGACGGAGAATGAGCAATGAGAATTCTTCCGAACCGGGCTCGGTGGAAGCCAGCCTGATGGCCGCCTCCACGCTCCGGCTGCCCGATTTCTGGCAGCACAGCCCGCGCTCATGGTTTAGCGCAATCGAGGCGCAGTTCAACCTCCGGAGAATCTCCAACGACGACACAAGATTCTACCACGTGGTAGCGAAACTGGACAGCGACACGGTCCAGAGAGTGGAGGATTTGGTTAATCATCCACCAGACAGCGACAAGTACAGCGCATTGAAAGACGCGCTGATCAGCCATTTCACCCCCTCAGTCCAACAAAGAGCAGAGGGGCTCCTGGCGCTGACGAAGGCAGAAAACGATAGACCTGCGGACCTGATGGTGAAGATGCTGCAGCTCAAAGCCTCCGAGGATGGCGAATTCATTTTCGCCCACCTATTCCTTCGAACCCTGCCACCAGCAGTGAGAGTGGCCCTGGCAGAGTCACCCCGATTGGCCAAGCGAGACTACCATGGGTTGAGCAAGGAGGCGCAGAAGTTGGTCGACGCCCACAAGCAGAACGCGGTTTCGGCCGCGGCGGCTAGTTCGGGAACGGCGTCCGGAGACAGCTTGGGTCCAGCGGCACCAGACGCACCAACAACGGCGGCGACCGGAGCCAGACGACGCGGAGCGGAGAACGGCTCGTGCTTCTACCACCGCCGTTTTGCAGAGAGAGCGCACAGGTGCGTCCCACCGTGCAATTTTAAACGCCAGGACCGAGGGCCGGTAGCAGCCGCGACTCTCGGCAATGAGAACAGGCTGCTTTACCTGACGGATGCACGCTCGGGGAAACAGTTCCTCATGGACACGGGCTCGCAGCTGAGCTTCGTCACGCCCACCTACGCGGAACGGCTGTCGCCTTCTAAAGCCCCCTGGGTGTCAGTGTCAGCAGCGAACGGCTCCACAATTAAAACGTTTGGTGAGAGGACCATGCTTCTGTCCTTACAAGGCCGTTCATTTGAGTGGACATTTATTGTAGCAGCAGTCAGTTTCAACATGTTAGGGGCTGATTTTTTGTGCTCACATGGTTTATTGGTTGATCTTGCTAATAGACGTCTGATTAATGCACTGTCTTTTCATTCTATTCCCTGCACAGCTCGGGTGGCCCCGCCAACTGCACATGCCAGCGTCTCAGCCGCGGGTGGTAAGTTTCACACTCTGCTTGCTCAGTTTCCAGCACTCACAGTCCCCACTTTTTCAGCAACGGTGGCCAAACATGGGGTAGAACATTTCATAACAACCACAGGCCCTCCCGTTTTTGCAAAGGCTCGGCGTTTGGACCCAGCTAAACTGGCCATCGCGCGCGAGGAGTTCACTAATCTGGAAAAACTAGGCATCGTTAGACGCTCCAAGAGCGCTTGGGCTTTGCCGTTACACATGGTCCCAAAGGCTGACGGCTCGTGGCGGCCTTGCGGCGATTTCCGCAGGTTGAACAACGTTTCAGCTCATGACCGCTACCCGATTCCGCACATTCAGGATTTTTCTGTTCATTTGGCGGGGGCGCGCATTTTTTCTAAAATAGACTTGGTGCGCGGCTATCACCAGGTTCCAGTGCGCGCGCAGGATGTACCCAAAACAGCGGTCATAACTCCTTTCGGCCTTTTTGAGTTCTTGCGCATGCCTTTTGGCCTCAAGGGGGCCGCGCAGACTTTCCAACGCATGATGGATGCAGTTTTACGCGACCTGCCTTTCGTGTTCGTTTATTTGGACGATATTTTGGTAGCCAGCACGTCCGAAGGCGAACATGAAAAACACCTCACAGCAGTTTTCCAGAGGTTGGCAGAGCACGGGTTAATAGTGAACCCAGCGAAATGCCAGTTTGGGGTGGCGCAGATTGATTTTTTGGGACATCGCGTTTCGGCAGAGGGAGCAGTTCCCCTTCCAAATAAAGTGCGTGCCATAACAGATTTTCCGCAACCTCAAACGGTTAAGGCGCTTCAGGAGTTTCTAGGGATGGTTAATTTTTACAACCGTTTCCTCCCAAGCGCAGCACGACTCATGCAGCCATTGTACACCGCGTTAAAAAAACAAAAGCCCGCAAATAAAGTCGAATGGTCTCCGGAGCGGGAGCGCGCTTTTGCCCAGGTCAAATCAGCCCTGGCAAATGCAGTTTTGTTAGCGCACCCAGTTCCAACGGCCCGCATGGCGCTCACCACTGACGCTTCCGATGTAGCGGTGGGGGCGGTAGTTGAACAGTTTGTGGCAGGTACCTGGCAACCCCTCGCGTTTTTCAGCAGGACCTTGCGCGATAGTGAACGGAAATACAGCGCATTTGACAGGGAGCTTTTGGCCCTACACTTGGCCATCCGTCATTTTCAGTTCTGGTTAGAGGGGCGACGTTTCACCGCTTTTGTGGATCATAAACCGCTAACGTTTGTGATGGCCAAAATTTCAGAACCCTGGTCAGGCCGGCAACAAAGGCAACTAGCCGCAATATCGGAGTTTACTACTGATATTCAGCATGTCGCGGGTAAACACAATGTTGTAGCAGACTGCCTCTCGCGTGCAATAGCACCGCCAAGCCCTATAGGGGCAGACTCTGTAGCCATGGCCGCGGGCCCGGGCAGCGACGCGGGAGCGCGCGCAGCCCCGGTCTGTGTTGGGTTAGATTATGCAGCCATGGCTGCGGAGCAGGTTAACGACGCGGACGTGCGCGCGCTCCAGTCTGGACCAACAGGGTTAAGGCTGGAGCACAGGGTGCAACAAAACGGTATGCCCCCGCTAATCTGCGATGTCTCCACGGGACGGCCCCGCCCTGTGGTGCCAACCGCGTGGCGTCGCCGTGTTTTTGACTTGGTCCATTCTCTCGCGCACCCGGGGGTGCGCGCATCGATCAAATTGGTGGGGGAGAAATTTGTTTGGCCCGGGTTGCGCAAACAGGTCAAGGAATGGGCAGCAGCCTGCGTAGCGTGTCAGCGAGCTAAAATACACAGACACACTAAGGCCCCGTTAGAACCTTTCCACATCCCCGCTAAGCGTTTTGATCACGTGCATGTTGACCTGGTCGGCCCGCTTCCGTTATCACACGGGCACACACATCTTTTGACAATGGTAGACCGCACCACGCGCTGGCCAGAGGCGATTCCTCTGACATCAACCACAGCGGAAGAAGTTGCGCGAGCATTTTTAACAGCATGGGTTGCGCGTTTTGGTGTACCGTCGGACATAACGTCCAACAGGGGTCCCCAATTTATTTCCGAGCTATGGTCATCGATGGCCCGCAGCTTGGGGGTGAAGATTCATCGCACCACCGCGTATAACCCCCAGGCCAATGGTTTATGCGAACGCTTTCACAGGTCATTGAAAGCAGCCCTCAGAGCGTCGCTAACGGATACAAATTGGGTAGACAAACTTCCATGGGTGTTATTAGGGTTGCGTTCTGCACCTAAGGAAGATTTGCATGCTTCCCCGGCTGAATTAGTTTTCGCTCAGCCGCTCCGTTTGCCCGGGGAATTTCTTCCTGATAATCCCGCACCTAATGGCCCCCCCGCTCAGCCGTGGCAGAGCGGCTCAGGAACAAACACGCTTCCTGGCCCGGTCCATCACAGTTTCCCACACGTTTTTGTGCCCAAGGCTTTAAAAAATGCAGAGTTTGTTTTTGTTAAACATGACGCCCAGCGTCCAAGTTTGCGGCCGTTTTACGACGGACCGTTTCGAGTGCTGGAGACCGGGCAGAAGCATTTTCTGCTAGATTTAGGGGGCAGAAGGGAGCTGATTTGCATTAACAGGCTCAAACCCGCTTTTGTTCTGGCTGATGAGGAGGTGCAGCTCGCGAGGCCCCCCCGCCGGGGCAGGCCTCCGAGAAGACATTCTCCAAAGTCTTCACAGAGAGGTGCTAACAGCTTTAATCCACAGGTGCAGAGAGATGTTGCAGAGGCAGCCAAGCCAAGTTGCAGCAGATTCGGCAGAAGATTAAAACCCAGGCAGTTGGTGGATTGATTAGCGATGTATGGAGTGCTTTGTGTTTCTCTTTTTGTTATGCCATGCAGATTTTGCCTTACTCGACGTTTGGGGGGGGTAGTGTGGCCGACACACATTGTGGGCTCACGCTGCCACAGAGACAGAACTGAATGTGTATTGTGGAGTGTCACCTCTGCAAGGACTGAGGACTCAAATCTACAGGAGGTAACAAGGAAGTGTGAGATTTGTCTCTTTGTCCCACAGGGTATTCCGGTTCATCAAGAAATGAGAGACAATGGTGAAGCTTCAAAGGGATGCTTTGTAACTGAATGTTGACTGAAGACACCATGTGACTTGAATTCTGATGCTGGAAATGTATAAAAGGGGGTTGAAGTATGATTCTTTCTCTTTCCTGCTTTGAGAATGCTAGGAGCTTGTGTTCTGTCAAATAAAGCTGGTTTTATGACTGAAACTCAGCCTCGTTATTTGAGCATGCTCCTACACCTGGGTTTTATTAGGGTTGCGTTCTGCGCCTAAGGAGGATCTAGACGCCTCCCCGGCAGAATTAGTTTTCGCACAACCCCTCAGGCTCCCGGGTGAGTTCTTACCAGAACATCCAGAGCCCGGACACCTACCAGCCATGAGGCCCCTAAGCAGCACGGGACCGGACACGCTCCCCGGACCCGTACACCACTCTTTCCCGCGGGTTTTTGTCCCCCAAGCCTTAAAAAACGCCGAGTTCCTTTTTATTAGGCACGAAGCTTTAAAACCAACCCTCCGCCCACCATATGATGGACCATATAGAGTGCTGGAACCTGGTGATAAGCATTTTGTGCTTGATTTAGGGGACAGAAAAGAAACAGTCAGCAGTGACAGACTTAAACCTGCATTCATGTTGAGAGAAGAACCTGCACGGGTGGCGAGAGCACCTCGACGGGGTAGACCCCCCAAGAGACACAACTCAGCCCCCCCGCAGGGATCAAATAACCACTCTTCTCCCCCAGCTGCAAATCCCTTACAGGACGACCCCGCCAAGACACCAAAGCGGGCCTACAGCAGATTCGGGAGAAGATTGAAACCCAGAAGACACATAGACTGATGTAAAATTCACAAAGGGTTGTTAACTATGTTGTCGGATTATACCGTTGCAGTTTTAGGGCTGACTTATGACATAGACTATACTGTTGTTTTTACCACTGAATTTTCAACATGTGCATGCTGTATAGCTTGTAGGTAGCATAGCTGCTGGAGATATTTTTCCTTTTTCATGTTGAAGTGAATAATGGTATAATATGTCATGAAGGTGATCTTAAGCTGTAAACTTAATCTTATTGTCCTTTTCTTAGACGTTTGGGGGGGGGGCTGTGGCTTATATTATTCATATATCCATACCTGCATATGTATAAACTTAAGAGGAATGTTTAGTGATTACATATGTGAAAGGACCTCACATCTCAAGGCAGGACAAGAGGTCTCGACCGCCAGCAAAGATCAAGGAGTAGAGGGAGGCACAGCGGTGGAGACCTGAATGGATTTCCTGACCCCCCCAGGGTCAGGTGGAGGAGAGACAGGACAATGGAGGAAGATAACACCTTGGGAGATGTCGGCTTTGATATGCAATGTCTTTTGTGATGTGATGTATAAGTAGGAAGGTCTGACTGCGATCAGTCTCTCATTCTGCTTCTGCATCGAGATGAGACATGTTAGGGACTGGAAGCTGATAATAAAACTTGATTTATAAAATCACTTCGCTTCCTCATTTCAAGCTCCCTACAGACATGTTCAATACTTATTTTCCCCGCTGTATATTATATTCCAAGGCACATATTTGATTCTCCTGTCACCAACACATCAGAGGAAAAACCTTCCAAATTTGTGAGTAAAGTTGCAAATTCACTAGAAGAAAATTGCATATATGTGAAGAAAAAGTAGCACATTTAAAAGAAAAAGTGGCAAAAAAAAAAATAGCAAAAAAGTTACAGGAAAAAGGCTTATAGATTTATCACAAAGAAAGGACAAAAAAAACCAAAACAAATATAGCTGTATTTTTTTTTTTTTAAAAAAAGGAATCCACCTATACCTAAGTAAAAGACACGTAATTATCACAAAAAGTCAAATTTACAAGAAAAAATGCCACAAGTCTGAGAAAAAAACAAACAAACAACAAATTGTCAAACACAAGGGAAAAAGTAAAATATTTACCTAAAAAGCAACAGGAAATCTACAATAAAATAGCCACAAATCTATGAGGAAAAACATTCAGAACTAGAGACAAATTTAAGACAAAAAAAACTCAAAGGATCATAAATTGACAAGAAAAAAAATCAAATTAATGAAAAAACTTGAAATTTACAAAAATGTGACAAATTTGAGGAATAAACACTACAAACTTGTAGGAAAACGGTTACAATAAATACCTTCATAAACTTTTCATGTTACATAATTGAATAATATGCATTTGATGGACTAATACTAAGCATAAATACCATGTTTTTTCCTTGTGACAATCTTACATAGGTCCCCCCCCCCAAAAAAAAAGCTAGAAAAGGCTACAACAATACTTATAGTAATTTGTTATATATAGCAATATTTACTCTGGAGAAAATGTTCAATTTACTGTTCCCCAAAAGTGAAATTAAATATCCGCCCATGCTGCTTGTTAGTAGTGCTGTCAAATATGAATCCAGTTTTCTCTAAAAGGAAAGGTGCAGTAGGTGTGAGTATGTGTGTGTGGGCGGTGATGTGGGTTCTGTCAAGGACCTGCCAAAAGAATTGCATCATCACTGAGCAGAGCTGCTGTGGGTTGAGAGTGAGTGTGTCTGGTCAATGTGTAAGCTGCTCTTCCGGTCCCCTCTCCCCCTCAGGTGTGTGTGATTGAGAAACAGATAAGAAAGAAAAACAGGACATGCCTCACCCTGTGGCTGACGGCATGTTTTTGTGTGATGAGCTGAGATCCATGAGTTGTTAGAAAGTGATTCTACCTCCTATCTGTGGAAATTAATATCAGCCAGGTAGGTTTCTGTTACCAAGGTGTCATCTCATGGTGGTTAAAAGCCAAGAGCTTTCCCAAGACCTTCAGAACCTCGTTGTTATGAAACACATCGATGGATTTGGTTACAGACGTACAGTTGGGTCCATCTACAGTGCATCCGGAAAGTATTCACAGTGCTTCACTTCTTCCACATTTTGTGATGTTACAGTCTTACTCCAAAAGGGATTAAATTATTTTTTCCCCTCAAAATTCTACACACAACACCCCATGACAATGTGATTTTTTTTTTAATTTTTACAAATTTATTAAAAATAAAAAACTAAGAAATCACATGTACATAAGTATACACAGCCTTTGCTCAATACTTTGTTGATGCATCTTTGGCAGCAATTACAGCCTCAAGTCTTTTTGAATATGATGCCACAAGCTTGGCACACCTAACTTGGGGCAATTTCGCCCATTCCTCTTTGCAGCACCTCTGAAGCTCCATCAGGTTGGATGGGACGTGTCAGTGCACAGCCATTTTCAGATCTCTCCAGAGATCTTTAATTGGATTCAAGTGTGGGCTCTGGCTGGGCCACTCAAGGACATTCACAAAGTTGTCCGGAAGCCACTGCTTTCATATCTTGGCTGAGTGCTTAGGGTCATTGTCCTGCTGAAAGATGAATCATCACCCCAGTCTGAAGTCAAGAGCGCTCTGGAGCAGGTTTTCATCCAGGATGTCTCTGTACATTGCTGCATTCATCTTTCCCTCTATCCTGACTAGTCTCCCACTTCCTGCCGCTGAAAAACATCCCCACAGCATGATGCTGCTACCACCACTGGCGTGATTATTACTCGTGGCGCCCAGTTCCGGCGCCACACGAGTTGGCTGCCTTTTGCAACAGCGGCTCAATTCTGAGTCTTTTTATCTTCCTTCTTCTTTCTGATCCGGTGATAACTTTCTGATCCGGCACACCTTTCACTCTATATATATCACGGACACACAGATCGCCCCAAAGGTCTCCCGAGTTGGCGGACGGAGCCTCTGTTTACAGCAGGAGACGATACAGCAGGGAAGAGCTAGCTAGCACTCAACCGCCACCCGGTGCTAACGGAGAAACTCGACATACCGGGAGAACTGAAGCGAAAACGACGCGGGTGCCGGGCTGGAGTTTAGGCGGCGTGCAAGAAATATAAGACAGAATAATAAAGAGCGATGGCAAGAACCAAGCAGACCGCCTGAAAATCTACTGGAGGAAAAGCCCCCAGGAAGCAGCTGGCCACCAAGGCTGCTCGGAAAAAGCGCTCCGGCCACCGGCAGAGTGAAGAAGCCTCACCGTTACAAGCCCGGTACCGTGGCTCTGAGAGAGATCCGTTGCTACCAGAAATCCACGGAGCTGCTCACCCGCAAGCTGCCCTTCCAGCGCCTGGTGAGGGAGATCGCTCAGGACTTCAAGACCGACCTGCGCTTCCAGAGCTCTGCCGTCATGGCTCTGCAGGAGGCCAGCGAGGCCTACCTGGTGGGTCTCTTCGAGGACACCAACCTGTGCGCCATCCACGCCAAGAGGGTCACCATCATGCCCAAAGACATCCAGCTGGCCCGCCGCATCCGCGGAGAGAGAGCTTAGACTTTCTGCTGCACATCCACCAACCACAATGCTCCGCACTGTCTATATATATATATGTGTGTGTGTACATATAGATACTAGCTGCTCTTGTTTTTTCTTGCCTTCTGATTGTTGCTCTGAGTGTTGCTATCCCTGTGCTGTTGCAATCCTGGAATTTCCCCATTGTGGGACTAATAAAGGCTTATCTTATCTTATGAGTGGTGCCTGGTTTCCTCCAAACATGACGCCTGGCATTCATCCCAAAGAGTTAAATCTTTGTCTCATCAGACCAGAGAATTTTTTTTTTCCTCATGGTCTGAGAGTCCTTCAGGTACCTTATGGCAAACTCCGGGCGGGCTGCCATGTGCCTTTTACTAAGGAGTGGCTTCCGTCTGGCCACTCTACCATGCAGGCTTGATTGGTGGATTGCTGCAGAGATGGTTGTCCTTCTGGAAGGTTCTCTCTCCACAGAGGAATACTGGAGCTCTGACAGAGTGACCATCGGATTCTTGGTCACCTCCCTGACTAAGGCCCTTCTCACCTGATCGCTCAGTTTAGATGGCCGGCCAGCTCTAGAAAGGAGTCCTGGTGGTTCCGAACTTCTTCCATTTATGGATGATGGAGGCTGTTGTGCTCACTGGGACCTTCAAAAGCAGCATAAATTTTTCTGTACCCTTCCCCAGATTTGTGCCTCAAGACAATCCTGTCTCGGAGGTCTACAGACAATTCCTTTGACTTCATGCTTGGTTTGTGCTCTGACATGCACTGTCAGTTGTGGGTCCTTGTATAGATAGGTGTGTGCTTTTTCAAATCATGTCCAATCAACTGAATTTACCACAAGTGGACTCCAATTAAGCTGTAGAAACATCTCAAGGATGATCAGTGGAAACAGGATGCACCTGAGCTCAATTTTGAGCTCTATGGCAAAGGCTGTGAATACTTATGTACATGTGATTTCTTAGTTTTTTATTTTTAATAAATTTCCAAAAATCTTAATTTTTTTCCCCACATTGTCATTATGGGGTATTGTGTGTAGAATTTTGAGGGAAAAAATGAATTTAATCCCTTTTGGAATAAGGCTGTAACATAACAAAATGTGGAAAAAGTGAAGCGCTGCGAATACTTTCCGGATGCACTGTATATTTGGACACTGACTCACTTTTTGTCATTTTAGCTGTTTACCAAAACATAATCAAACTAGAAAAGCACTCGGAGAGCGCAGACCTCCGCCAAGTGCCACGGTTCCCCCCATATAGTGTTTGTGTGTACATTTTCAGATTCCTTGACCATGAAAACATATGACTAGCAATTGGATTCACAATGATAGGATTAGTGGTTCAGTAGTTATTGACGAAAATGGCATTTTCCGTAATGGCGGTTTAGCGCTACAGTTCCCCCCATACAGTGTTTGTGTGTATGTTTTCAGATTCCTTGACCATGAAAACATATGACTAGCAATTGGATTCACAATGATAGGATTAGTGGTTCAGCAGTTGACGAAAATGGCATTTTCCGTAATGGCAGTTTTCTTCTGGACGGTGATCCGGATCACCACCAAAATGTAATCATCTGTAGGATACCCCATTTCTGACAATCTGTGAAAATTTGATGAAAATCTGTCCATAACTTTTTGAGTTATCTTGCTAACAAACAAACAGACAAACAGACAGACAAACCAGCGCCGATGAAAACATAACTTCCTTGGCGGAGGTAAAAATTAACTAGAAAAAGGTTTCTAATTTTTGAGAGAAAATTCAGCAATGTAACAGAAAAAAAGTCACAAATTTATTGAGAAAAAGTTGAAGAAAATGTTAATTCTTTTACATCTTCAACTGCTTAATTCTTTAGGGTCACGGGGGGTGGGGTGGGGGTGGGGGGTGGCTGGACCCTATGTGATCACATAACCTCCTTGGCGGAGGTAAAAAAAAAAAAAAAAAAAGAAAAAAAGAATCCTTTAAAAAATTCCTGGATCCAGACGGTGATCCGGATCACCACCAAAATGTAATCATCTGTAGGATACCCCATTTCTGACAATCTGTGAAAATTTCATGAAAATCCGTCCATAACTTTTTGAGTTATCTTGCTAACAAACAAACAGACAAACAAACAAACAAACCAACGCTGATGATCACATAATCTCCCCCTTTGGCGGAGGTAAATACAGTTGTATAATCAATATGGGCTTCAAGTGCAGACTCTCAGCTTTAATTTGAGGGTATTCACATCCAAATTGGAGATACGGTTTAGGAATTACAACCATTTTTACACAAAAAAAAAATCATTTCAGGGTCTCCATAGTAATTGGAAAATTGACTCAAGCTATTTCATGGGCTGTTCCCTCATTAATCCATCATCAATCAGGCAGGTAAAAGGTCTGGAGTTGATTCCAGGTGTGGCATTTGCATATGGATGCTGCTGCTGTGAACCCACAACATATGGTCAAAGGTAGGGCTGTGCGATATGACAACATATCAGATGACAAGATAAAAACATCTATCGTTTCATATAAAACTATTTATCAAGATGGGGTGGACTTTCCAGCAAGACAATGATCCCAAGCATACACTTAAGATTCAAAGATTTCAAGATTCAAAGATTTTTATTTGTCAATACTTCTATATGTACAGGACATACAGGAGAACTGAAATGCTGTTTCTCTCTCTCTTAGTGGTGTGTGCAATATACAGTATAAGAAAAGGAGTAAAGAAGAAAAAACAGCAGTCTATGTACAGTAATGTTACCCATAGAGCAAATGAAGATAAAGGATAAAGCCCAGCAATCCCGCAGTGCAAATAAAGATAAACGATAAAACCCAGCAATCCTACATACAGATAAAGTGGAGCCGTAATACCCGTAATTGCAAGTTCAATACAGTAGTGTAGGTGCAGACAGTGACAAATTGGACTGCACATGGTCAATATTTCAATCTCAGACAGACGGCAGCAGGTATGGCCATTTGTGCAAATGGTTGCAGTAAGGTGCAGAGACATACAGCAGCAGATGCTGTTGGCTGAGGTAGTTATTGTGTGGGTGAGCGTGTTACGGTCCGGGGTGGAGGAGTGGGCAGAGTTCAGGGTCCTGATGGCCTGGTGAACAAAGCTGTTTAGCAGTCTTGTGGAGCAGGCCCAGAGGCTCCCATACCTTTTCCCCGAGGACAGAGGGCTGAAGAGGGAGTGTGAGGGGTAGGAGGTGTTGCCTGCAATGTTGATGGCTCTGCAGGTGAGGCGGGCGTGGTAGATGTCCGAGAGGGAGGGCAGAGGGACACCGATGATCTTGCTGGCTGCTTTCACTGTGCGTTGTAGTGTCTTCCGGCAGGAGGTGGTACAGCTTCCATACCACATTGTGATGCAGCTGGGGAGGATGCTCTCAGTGATGCCCCGGTAGAATGAGCACATGATGGGGAATGGGACTTGTGCTCTCCTCAGTTTGCGGAGAAAACAGAGGTGAGTTTGAGCCTTCATGGCCAGTGATGTGGTGTTGTTAGACCAGGAAAGGTCCTCGGAGATGTGCATCCCCAGGAACTTGGTGCTGCTCACGCTCTCCACAGCTGCTCCATCGATGATTAGAGGGGGATGCTGTGTGTGTGTCCTCTCCTAAAGTCAACCACAATCTTCTTGGTTTTTCCCACGTTCAGGAAGAGATTGTCTTTACACCACTGGGCCAGTTGGCTCACCTCATTTCTGTAGTTGGATTCTTCATTGTTTGTGATGAGGCCCAACACCGTTGTGTCATCCGCAAACTTGATGATGCGGTTGGTGCTGTAGGTTGATACACAGTCATGGGTCAGCAGCGGGCTCAGTATGCACCCTTGTGGGGCCCCTGTGCTCAGTGTGATGGTTTTGGAGGTGTTGCTGCCGACCTGCACCTTCTGTGGCCTCCCTGTGAGAAAGTCCAGCACCCAGTTACAGAGAGAGGTTTTGAGCCCCAAGTGTCTGAGTTTTTGTATTAGGTGCTGGGGGATGATTGTGTTGAATGCTGAACTGAAGTCCAAGAACAGCATTTGCACATAGGAGTTCTTTGAGTCCAGGTGGGTGAGGGCTGGACGGAGAGCAGCAGTGATGGCATCTCCTGTGGATCTGTTTGACCTGTATGCAAACTGAGATGGGTCATGGGAGGGAGGGAGGGTAGACTTGATGTTCTACATGACCAGCTGCTCAAAGCACTTTATTATGATGGGGGTCAGTGCTACGGGCCGGTAACCATTGTAGCTGGATGGGACGGGCTTCTTTGGGACTGGTATTATGGTAGCAGTTTTCAAACACATGGGGACAACAGCTTGACTCAAGAAGATGTTGAAGATGTCAGCCAGTACATTCTTGAGCTCCTCCGTACGGTCCTTCAGAATGCAACCTGGTTTGTTGTCTAGTCCAGCTGCCTTGTGGTCCAACTGGCTTGCAACAAAGAAAATCAAGTTATTTGAATGGCCCAGTCAGTTACCTGACTTAAATCCAATTGAAACCAGGATTCACAAGAGGATCCCCTTGAAATCTTCAGGATTTAAAGACAGTCTGTTTAGAAAAATGGGCCAAACCCCTACCTGAGCACTGAAGGAGATTAGTTTCTTCATACAGAAAGCATTGTGAAGTTGTCATTACAAACAAACGCTTCTTCACTAGACACAGCCATGGACAAAACTGTCGGTACCCCTCTGTTAATGAAAGGAAAAACCACAATGGTCACAGGAATAACTTGAATCTGACAAAAGTGGTAATAAATAAAAATTCTATGAAAATTAACCAATGAAAATCAGACAATGCTTTTGAATTGTGGTTCAACAGAATTACTTTAAAAAACAAACTCATGAAACAGGCCTGGACAAAAATGATGGTACCCCTAGAAAAGATTGAAAATAATGTGACCATAGGGACATGTTCAACCAAGATGTGTCCTCTAATTAACATCACAGGTGTCTACAAACTTGTAATCAGTCAGTTGGCCTATTTAAAGGGTGACAAGTAGTCGCTGTGCTGTTTGGTGACATGGTGTGTACCACACTAAACATGGACCAGAGGAAGCAAAGGAGAGAGTTGTCTCAGGAGATTAGAAAGAAAATTATAGATAAGCATGTTAAAGGTAAAGCTATAAGACCATCTCCAAGCAGCTTGATGTTCCTGTGACTACAGTTGCACATATTCAGAAATTTAAGATCCATGGGACTGTAGCCAACCTTCCTGGACGTGGCCGCAGGAGGAGACGGATAATACGAATGGTAACAAAAGAGCCCAGAACAACCTCTAAACACATTCATGGTGAACTCCAAGGCCAAGGTACATCAGTGTCAGATCGCACCATCCGTCGTTGTTTGAGCCAAAGTGGACTGCAGGGGAGACAACCAAGGAGGACACCACTGTTGAAAACAAATCATAAAAAAGCCAGACTGGAATTTGGCAAACTGCATGTTGACAAGCCACAAAGCTTCTGGGAGAATGTCCTATGGACAGATAAGACAAAACTGGAACTTTTTGGCAAGGCACATCAGCTCTATGTTCAGACGCAAAAATGAAGCATACCAAGAAAAGAACACTGTCCCTACTGTGAAACATGAAGGAGGTTCTGTTATGTTCTGGGGCTGCTTTGCTGCATCTGGCACAGGGTGTCTTGAATCTGTGCAGGGTACAATGAAATCTCAAGACTATCAAGGTATTCTAGAGAGAAATGTGCTGCCCAGTGTCAGACAGCTTGGTCTCAGTCGCAGGTCATGGGTCTTGCAACAGGATAATGACCCAAAACACATAGCTAAAAACACCCAAGAATGGCTAAGAGCCAAACATTGGACTATTCTAAAGTGGCCTTCTATGAGCCCTGATCTAAATCCTACTGAACATTTGTGGAAGGAGCTGAAACATGCCGCTTGGAGAAGGCACCCTTCAAACCTGAGACAACTGGAGCAGTTTTCTCATGAGGAGTGGGCCAAAATACCTGCTGAGAGGTGCAGAAGTCTCATTGACAGTTACAGAAATCGTTTGATTGCAGTGATTGCCTCAAAAGGTTGTGCAACAAAATATTAAGTTAAGGGTACCATCATTTTTTGTCCAGGCCTGTTTGCATTTTTTAAAATAATTCTGTTGAACCACAATTCAAAAGCATTGTCTGATTTTCACTGGTTAATTTTCATAGAATTTTTATTTATTACCATTTTTGTCAGATTCATGTTATTGCTGAAACCACTGTGGGTTTTTCTTTCATTAACAGAGGGGTACCAACAATTTTGTCCACGTGTGTATTTCACTTATCATGCGCAATGCTTTTTCCTCTTTCAGTACACTTTATTACACAGAACTTTATTATGAGCTAAAAGATTTTGACTTCATACTATGTGTGTGGATTTCTTAGGTCTGGTGAAAGTTTCATTGTATTTATTATTTCTAGAAAACTCTTTCCGGAATATCTATAGCTCCACAACTGGCATTCAGGACAGACCTACCGAAATTCTAACCACTCAAATGTCCAGTCTTGTTTTGTGTGGCTGCAAGTTTCTGCTGTCGATATATGAATGAGGAAACCTGATGCAATGCAAACACGGCTCACATACAATACACCAGGAGGTGACGGGCAGTATGCCAGTCTTCTGGGGGGCTGGGAAATACAACACCTATGTACTATACATGTCAGGAGGATTGTGAAGAGAATTAAGAGCGAAAGGTGAAACTAAAGGAGTGAAAACGACAGTGAGCCAGGTGACAATTGGCCTGCAGGTGATCTGAGTGAAAGAAAGCAAACTGGGGCAGTAAAGTTGGGGGTGAGGGGGGTGTAAATGGAGTGACAGCCGGATGCAAGTTCACGGTTAAAATAACACTCTCTCACACCCACACTCAAGTACGTGGTGACTCTAAGGGGCTCCCTTTCCTCCGAGGTCTCCTCTGTCAGTCTGGGCCCCAAAGGCTCTCCAAGCATTCAGAGACACTCGCCACAAAAAGCACACTCACTGATCACTGCTGCTATTCTGGGAGCTTCCTCTTTGCATCCCGACTAGTTCCTAGCCATCAGTCCACAAAAGCTTGTTGGTCTTCTACCCTCTTTAACGCAAACTGCTAACATGATCACTATTCACCTAGCAATGGAAGTTATTTAAAACATATCTGAAGCATCACAGATTGTAAAAGAAATACTGCTTATTTTGCTCTTTTAACAGATTTAAAATATACATTCCTACAACCAGGTAACCAAGGGCTTCATTCATGTGAGGAAAATTTGTACTGTGTGGCAACACGGTTACCTAAGCCAAGGTAACACCTGTGCCATTTGCATGCTAGCAAAGATTATATGAAAACTACCAACTTGATTTCAATGAAATGTAGTTAAGTGCTTATGCAAATTTTCTGCAGCTCAGGTAGGGTGAACCTCTTGTAACCTGAGAACACGTTGTGGCAATCCTAAAGTCAGAATCCCTCATGTCTTGGTTCAGAAGGATCGTCTTCTCCTTTCGCATGCTCCCTTTTGGGGTCGCCACAGCGGATCATCTGTCTCCATCTCACCCTGTCCCTTGCATCTTTATCTGTAACACCAACCCTCTCCATGTCCTCCTTCTTCTCCTCCTTCCCCCTTCTTCTCTGTGGTCTTCCTCTTTTCCTCCTGCCTGGCAGCTCCATCTTCAACATCCTTTGTCCAATATAGCCACTATCCCTCCTCTGCACATGTTCTAACCATCTCAGCCTTGCCTCTCTTACTTTGTCTCCAAACTGCTCAATGTGAGCGGTCCCTCTGATATACTCATTTGTAATCGTGTCCCTCCTAGTCACTCCCAATGAAAATCTTAGCATCTTCAACTCTGCCACCTCCACCTCCTGTCTTTTTGTCAGCACCACAGTTTCCAAACCATACATCATAGCAGGTTTCACTACAGTCTTGTAAATCTTCCCTTTCACTCTTGCTGCTACCTTTCTGTCACAAATCATCCCCAAGACTAGTTTCCACCCACTCCAGCCTGCCTGCCTGCCCTGTCTGATGTGGTCAAAATGTCATATACAGTGGATATAAAAAGTCTACACACCATTGTTCAAATACCAGATTTTTGTGATGTAAAAAATGAGACCAAGATAAATCATCTTAAACCTTTTTCCACCATTAATGTGACCGATAACCTGTACAACTCAATTGAAAAACAAGGGGAAAATAAAAAAAGAACTTGCAATCTAACTATGCATACCCTTAAACTAATACTTTGTTGCAGTACCTTTGGCTTTTATTACAGCACTCAGTCTTTTTGGGTAGGAGTCCATCAGCGTGGCACATCTTGATGTGGCAATATTTTCCCACTCTTCTTTGCAAAAACGCTCCTAATCTGTCAGATTGCGAGGGCATCTCCTGTGTACAGCCCGCTTCAGATCACCCCACAGATGTTCGATCAGATTCAGGTCTGGACTCTGGCTGGGACATTCCAAAACCTTAATCTTCTTCTGGTGAAGCCATTCTTTTGTTCATTTGCATGTGTGCTTTGAGTCATTGTCGTGCTGAAAGATGAAGTTTCTCGTCATCTTCAGCTTCCTAGCAGAAGCCTGAAGGTTTTGTGCCAACACTGACTGGTATTTGGAACTGTCCACAATTCCCTCCACCTTGACTAAGGCCCCAGTTTTAGCTGAAGAAAAACAGCCCCAAAGCATGATACTGCCACCACCATGCATCACTGTAGGTATGGTGTTCTTTTGGTGATGAGCAGTGTTGTGTTTGTGCCAAATATACCTTTTGGAATTATGGCCAAAAAGCTCAACCTTGGTTTCATCGGCCCATAACACATTTTCCCACATGCATTTGGGAGATTTCAAATGTGTTTTTGCAAAATGTAGCCGGGCTTGGATGTTTTTCTTCGTAAGATGAGGCTTCCGTCTTGCCACCCAAGACGGGAGATTGTTGTCCCACATACTAAAAAGCCAGTACTTGCCAGAAATTTCTGCAGCTCTGTCAGTGTTGATGTCAACCTCTTGGCAGCCTCCCTCACCAGTTTTCTTCTCATCTTTTCATCAATTTTGGAGGGATGTCCAGTTCTTGGTAATGTCACTGCTGTGCCATATTTTCTCCACTTGATAATGACTGTCTTCACTGTGTTCCATGATATATTTAATGCCTTGGAAATTGTTTTGTACCCTTCTCCTGACTGCTACCTTTGAACAACGAGATCCCTCTGATGCTTTGGAAGCTCTCTGCGGACCATGGCTTGTGCTGTAAAATGTGACTACAAAAATGTCAGGAAAAGCCTACTAGAACAGCTGAACTTTATTTGGGGTTAATCAGAGGCACTTTAAATGGTGGCAGGTGTGTGCTGACCAGTGTTGGGAGTAATGCGTTACAGTAACGCGTTACTGTAATGCCACTACTTTTGCAGTAACGTGCTGTGTAATGAAATTACTGTTTAAAAATTCAGTAATGCGTTACAGTTACTGAAATTTGATCAGATGTGTTACTCACGTTACTTGTTTTATTAATATGAATAGATATTTTTAGTGCAAATAAACTGACCCTACCATAGCTGGTGCAGCTGTCAGTCTCCGCGGGTTGGTTTCCTGTCCTGCCCCAGTTCACGCCGCAGCTCGGTGGCGACTTCTCATATTGAGCGCTAATCATCTGTTGTCCCAGCGGTGAGTAGCCCCTTACAGCTCCTACCTCTGTGGTTAAATATGAGTATTTTTAGAGCAAGAAGCTTGCATTTAATGTCCGCATTAAATGCATTTAAAGGTTTCTCGAGTACAGAGAAAAAGTGACTGATTTGTTGCAGTAAAGAAGAGTTTCTTGTAAGCGGTGAACTCATTTATCTGTGCTCTCCGTTTTATTTTATCTCATTCATTTACATGCTGTTGTGATATGCAACTATTTCATGGAAGTAAATTCTCTAAATATGCGTTTTTAATGGGCTGGTCCAGGGGTGTCAAACATATGGCTTGTGGGCCAAAAACGGCCCACCAGGGGGTCCAAAGCTTTCTGTGTGAATTTACAGCTTTATTTCTAGTAAATTTCTGACTTTCTACTGATTACAATAGTTTATGTAAATCTGAGACATTTTTTCTCTCTAAGATGAGACTTTTTTCTCATCAGTTTTCTTTTTCTTTTTTCAGATGAGAACAAGGGGCCTTTGATCTTGCTATGTGTGCAAGATGATTTAAGTATGCATTTCAAAGTAATGGTAAAATTACTTTTCCAAGTAACTAGTTACTTTAATCATGCAGTAACTCAAAAGTAACTCAGTTACTTTTGAAAAGAAGTAACTAGTAACTGTAACTAGTTATTGTTTTTTAGTAACTTGCCCAACACTAGTGCTGACTCCCATTTAACATGAGTTTAAATGTGATTGATTAATTCTGAACATAGCCACATCCCCAGTGATAAGAGGATGTGCATATTTATGTAACCAGGTTATTGTAAGTTTTTTATTTTTCCCCTTAAAAGATTTCAGTTTGTTTTTCAATTGGGTTGTACGGGTTATCAGTCACATTAATGGTGGAAAAAGTTTTGAAATGATTTATCTTGGTCTCATTTTTTTACATCACAAAAACCTGGCATTTGAACAGGGGTGTGTAGACTTTTTATATCCACTGTACACACACAGATGGGAAGAAAAAAAACTCCCATCACTTTATTTCTTTTTTCCCCATTTGTTAAAAAATGTTCCTTAGATTGGTTCTTTAAATGTCTTCTGAAACTACTAGCACCACAGCAGGGGATGTCAAACTCAATCCATTCCAGGCCAAGACCCTGCACATTTTACTTCCAGTCTCTTCAGCAGGTGTTTTTGCTAATCAGACAACAGTGGGAGGCAATTCAGTGAAATCCCCTGTGGAAGACACTAGATGGAGGTAAAAATTTCAGGGTCTTGGCCCAGAATGGAATGAGTTTGACATCCCTGCGACTAGAGCCACCTGCTAGCTATTTTTTTTTTTTAGGCATCCATCATGGTTTCACAGGTGCTTTTTTGAGATGATAAAAACTGTGACGGAACATCTGTTACTGCAGACTCCGGAAAGAATAGTAATGCACCATTAACACAGACCATAGTAGTGAGCAAACATGCTAATCTCTGAAATGTTTTTGGGTGGTACAAGGCACATTAGTAACTATATTTGAAACTGATGCTTAAAGGAGCACTCAGGATTTTGGATTAGAGCTCGTCTCTAAAAACCAATACAAAACTGTAGGTTGGCCACACCTCCTAACACCAGTTGTCACCGCATCTGCGTACTTCTGTTTTCTTCTGGTAGCAGAGTCCGTCTAACCACAACTCTGACACACAGGAAAGAAAGAAAAAAAAATTTTGTATAGACAGAAGTGATGTTACTGAGGAAAATAAGTAAATAAAATAAAGTAAATAAACACCACTGAATACTACTCCAATCTTATAACTGAATTTATAGTTACAAACCAAATCTGTCAGAATCCAAATTACGCAAGACAGCCAGGAAGAAGCATTTGATTTTCAGATTGTAATCTCCAAACATCTCTTCACTCCGATACTGCTGCAAATGTTACTGCTGCAGCAACCAGGGTTCACCTGCAGGGATCCGCAATCCAGTTGCCTCCAAGTAGTCTTGTGCTGGAGCTGGGGCTCTATTAGAATGCATTTTGCCAAACAGAATTCCTCCCAGAACAGATGGGTCTGTGCGCGTTGCCTCGTGAGTCAACTGTATAGTCTCCGGTAATTTTTTTTTTTTTTTCTCTGTCACATTTACAGTGACGGGATCCAGTTTCCAGTAGTGCTGGTTTTGGTCTATGAGTGAGGCAGGTTATATCTGAGGGAAATTAGTAATTATTCATCAGGATTTCACTGCATTCAATAAGCCAAGTTGTGGAGATAAATCTTGTAATAATAATGTTTTTCAACCACTAATTCATAGACAGATCATTTTAACTGAAGTAGAAACGTTATTTTAACATATCCTGTGAGTTTCAGCTGTTTTGTAGTTTAACAGACCCACCTGATAGAGTCAAACAGAATTTTGCAGAGAGCCTGCAACTTCTCACGGCAGGCGGAAAATTTGCGCCTCGACCCGCAGATTTTCATGTTACGTTTGTTTTTATACATTCCAACTGTGTGCATGAAAAATCAGTGTACGCCATGTTTTTGTGCATGCACAGCATTTATACGAGGCCCCTGGAGTTTGAGAATCAACAGAAGGACAGCCTGAGGGAGTCAGGTCACTGCAGTGGCTGATGGCACTCAGCAACTGCTGAAGATTTCAGTTGCTCATTTATTTATTCTCTTTTTTTTTTTAAGCGTAAAATGTAACTTACTGCACCTTCAGGTTTATAAAAATCTTATAGTGTGTGGCAGGCCTCAATTACAGTTTTGGCACCAAAATAACCTCTAGAGATCAGAGACCTAAATTTAAAGGTGCTGCAAGTCTAAGATAAGGATCTCTAACAAGTCTTCCACTCATATTAAATGCTGTTTAACACTGCTGTAATTAGAGCCACTTACAAACTCAAACACTGATTGACTGCCTCTGATAAGCAAGCTTTCAGTCTGAGCCAGGAATGAGTGCACAATCACACAAAGGTCTACAGCTCCTTCAATCAAAAGAAACAAAGGATACAGCGTCTTCTCAGTTCATCTCCATTCCATATTATCTCCCCAAACACAGACTGTTATTAGTTCTCTTTGTACTGAGGAATGCAAGCAAGCACCTGTTTGGGAGCATCTGGTTGGCCAGCAACCTGCGTGCGTGGGTCTGTTTGGGTCTGAAGGACAGAAGCAGCCAGAGTGACTCTCACTTCCTCTGACTCTACCTCATCAGCTAAGAATCAGTGTTCAGAGACTGAGACATAAAAATAAACAAACCAGATGACAAGCACAAGAATGATGAAACAGGAAGTGGTCAACTCAGGGTATCTGCAGGTGTAAGGGAGCTAAATTTAAGCCTTTTTAAGGCCACTTGATCAAATTTAAGACCTTATATTTGCAAAACAGCAAAACGCATGTAACCACATTAAATACTGTTTTGTCCAAGTGGGATTTTTTTTTTGTTCTCAATACAGCTCAAATCCAGGTAACTGCTGTTATTTCTGCTTTTTCAAATTCTGTTCATGTTAAATTGCAAAACAGCTATAACAAACCACTAACTCAATTTCCCATGCAGTGCAATTGTGTTTATTATGCTGAAAAAACTTGAAACACACAGAGAGAGAGAGAGGGAGAGAGAGAGAGAGAGAGAGAGAGAGAGAGAGAGAGAGAGAGAGAGAGAGAGAGAGAGAGAGAGAGAGAGAGAGAGAGAGATGTGAAAAAGTGTTTGCCCCCTTCCTGACTTCTCATTTTTTGTATGTTTGTCACATTTAAATGTTTCAGGTCATCAAACAAATTTAAACATTAGACAAAGATAACACAAGTAAACACACAATGCAGTTTTAAATGGAGGTGTTTATTATTAAGGGTAAAAAAAATCCAAACCTACATGGCCATAAGTGAAAAAGTGACTGCCCCCCTGTCAAAACATAAATTAACTGTGGTTTATCACATCTTTGGAAAGCTGAGTTCAATTCTCTAGCCACACCCAGGCCTGATTACTGCCACACCTGTTCTCAATCAAGAAATCACTTAAATAGGACCTGCCTGACAAAGTAAAGTAAATTAAAAGATCCTCAAGAGCTAGACATCATGCTGCAATCCAAAGAAAATCAGGAACAAATGAGAAACAAAGTAAATGGGATCTATCAGTCTGGAAAAGGTTATAAAGCCATCTCTAACACTTTGGAACTCCAGCGAACCACAGTGACAGCCATTATCCACAAATGGCGAAAACATGCAACAGTGGTGAACATTCCCAGGCGTGGCCAGCCGACCAAAATTACCTAAAGAGCGCAGCGGAGACTCATCCAAGAGGTCACGAAAGACCCCACAACAACATCCAAAGAACTGCAGGCCTCACTTGCCTCAGTTAAGGTCAGTGTTCATGACTCCACCATAAGAAAGAGACTGGGGAAAAAATGGCCTGCATGACAGAGCTCCAAAATGAAAACCACTGCTGAGCAAAAAGAACATAAAGGCTCATCTCAGTTTTGCCAGAAAACATCTTGATGATCCCCAAGACATTTGGGAAAATACTCTGTGGACTGACGAGACAAAAGTTGAACTTTTTTTGGAAGGTGTGTGTCCCATTGCACCCGCCGTAAAAGTAACAGCATTTCAGAAAAGGAACATCATACCAACAGAAAAATATGGTGGTGGTAGTGTGATGGTCTGGGACTGTTTTGCTGCTTCAGGACCTGGAAGACTTGCTGTAGTAAACGGAACCATGAATTCTGCTGTCTACCAAAAAAATCCTGAAGGAGAATGTCCAGCCATCCGTTCGTGACCTCAAGCTGAAGCGCACTTGGGTTCTGCAGCAGGACAATGATCCAAAACGCACCAGCAAGTTCACCTCTGAATGGCTTAAGAAAAACAACATGAAGACTTTGGAATGGCCTAGTCAAAGTCCTGACCTGAATCCAATTGAGATGGTGTGGCATGACCTTAAAAAGGCAGTTCATGCTCGAAAACCCTCCAATGTGGCTGATTTACAACAATTCTGCAAAGATGAGTGGGCCAAAATTCCTCCACAGTGCAGTAAAAGACGCATTGCCATTTATCACAAACGCTTGATTGCACTTGTTGCTGCTAAGGGTGAAACAACCAGTTATTAGGTTTAGGGGGCAATCACTTTTTCACACAGAGCCATGTAGGTTTGGATTTTTGTTTCCACTTAATAATAAACACCTTCATTTAAAAACTGCATTTTGTGTTTACTTGTGTTATCTTTGTCTAATATATAAATTTGTTTGATGATCTGAAACATTTAAGTCTGACAAACATACAAAAAAATGAGTAATCAGGAATGGGGCAAAGACTTTTTCCACACCACTGTATACGTGTGCGCGCACGCGCACACACACACACACACAGTACATACATACATACATGCATACATACACACACATATATAAATTAATTAAATACAAAATAGTATTTAATGTAGTTAAATGCGTTTTGCAAATGTAAGGTCTTGGTCTTGAGACCAGTTTTTCAAGGTCTCGGTCTCGTTCATTCATTCATCTTTCATTCATCTTCTTCCGCTTAATCCTTTTCAGGTTGCGGGGGTGCTGGAGCCTATCCCAGCATCTTTGGGCGAGAGGCAGGGTACAACCTGGACAGATCGCCAGCCCATCGCAGGGCCAACACAGAGAGACAGACAACCATTCACTCTCACAGCCATACCTAAGGACAATTTAGAATCCCCAGTTTGATGCCAGTTAACCTAACCTGCATGTTTTTGGTATGTGGGAGGAAACCACGTGTTGTCCAGGCTGCACTGTAGGTATATCCCTGGCGAGCGTCCAATTTGGCCCACACGTGGTGACGGCTCATCGGTTTGTTGTGGGGTGGGTGCAGGGCAGTACTGTGCGATGTATCCTGGCTCCCCGCAGCGGAAGCACCCTTCCGCGCGCCACCGCGGCCGTCTTCTCCGTGGGCACGCCGCCGTGGTTTGCCACAGCTCCTCCTCCTCACTCTCAGCTGTGGCCTGGAAGGCACTTTGTCTTGGTGCCAATGTCTCGGCCGTACAATTTATCAGCGGCTCCACCTGCTCCGCTTCTGCCACAGCCGTCTCCCAGCTGCTCGCGGTGTTAATCCAGATGTGGCTCTGGAGCTGGGCCGGGTGGACACCCCGGGAAGTTCTGGAGGGTGAGCTTCTCCACTACTTCTGGCTCGAAATCCGGGTAGCTGCGCCGTGTCAGCAGTTGTATGTCCGCTGCGTAGACTCCCAGGCTCTCCCGGCTGCCTTGCCGGCGGTTGGCCAGCTGTTCCTCTGCGTGCTCAGCATTGGCCGCTCTCCCAAACCGCCTCCGGAGTGCTCCTTGTAGCGCTGGCCAGCTGCGGCGTTCCTCGGGCCGGAGATTGGACAGCGTGCGGAGAGCCCTTCCCTCCAGGGCCAGCGCAACCTGCACAGCGGTCTCTTCGGGTGGCCAGCCATTCAGCGCAGCAGCCAGCTCGACCTGGACGAGGAAGTTGTCCAGCAGGGTTTCACCGTTGAAGCGGGGAATCTTGGCCCGCTGCCGGATGGGTGGGACGGTCGCCTCTCGGTCAATCGGCACTCCTGGTCGCAGTGGAATCGCCGGCCCGTCCTGCCCTGAAAAGGGCGGGGAGCAGGGCTGGTTTGCTCTGCTCAGCCCACCCTGCCTTGAAAAAGGCAGAAAGCGGGGTATGCTGGTCCCGTCGGGTCCGCTGCTCCATTCATCCCGGCGAGCAAGTCCGGGGGTCGGTGTCTCAGCTCTGTCGTCCATCCCCAGCTGAGTGATGAATCGCTCCAGTTGCTGGATCTCCGCTTGGATCCTGGCTTCCATCTGCTCCATCTCCCACTCCTGACACCAGTGTGACGTATGCGAGGTTCACACAAGAAAAGGAGCAGATGGCTGCGACAAAACAGGCTTTATTGAAGACAACAACACTGAACACAGACAGGAGGGGAGGTCATTCTCCCAGACGTCCGTTTCAATAAGGGTTACACAGACACATAATCATTCCTGTTCTAATTCTACCTATAACACTGCTGGGTCATTATAACGCAGTTATAATAACACAGTTATTATAATAACACAGTAATAACATTTAAACACACACGACAATAACGTCCTCTGCTGGTAAAGCATGCTGGGAAAATCCCTGCCCCCCTTAACACAGCCCCGACGTTACACTATTGTGCCAGCAGCAGCACTCCATTGATCAAGAAAACATATTTTCCACTTAAACTTTACTGTTATTTTTCTGTGCAGGTTATTTTGCTTTAATATGTCTTCATGTTAAGTGATATCTAACTGCTACTTGTGTTTAAGCTCACATGATTAACCTTAAAAAAGGCTCTGCATGTTCCCATATTTAGCTGGGAATAAAAGTGGTCCATTCTGAGTGATCTAATTTTGAATAGTTGATTATTTTATTTAACAGACATTATTTACCTTATTTGGGATTTGAATATAATACAGATCAAATATTACTTTGGAAAATCTTTGTGTTTTTTATACAGTGTGCTCCAAGAAAAATGAGCTGGTTAAGCCATATCACATGTAGTGGCAGAGAATAAAATAAATCTACTCACTTCTTTAAAATTTTAGGGTTTTTGTACTTGAGTATTACCTGTTTATACTCCTTTATACTCAAATTTCAATGCACGCTGGAAGCCAGTGTTATAACTTTTACTCTGTTACATAAACCTGACAGTTTCAGGTATTTTGCAGAATCAACATAAAGATTACTGCTACAAAATATACTGTAGTTTAAACCTGTGTTATAGATTAGTGCTGTATAAACTCAAAGACAACCAAATAATTATGACTTACAGCTTTTTGAAATAATTAATGAATCATGATATTCCAGTTCTTTGAGGGGTGTGTGTGTGTGTGTGTGTGCGCGCGCGTGTGTGCGTGTGTGTGTAAAATGATACTATACAGTATGTGGTCTTGACTACAACACTACTTTTTATATCCATCCATCCATCTTCCATCACAGGGCCAACACAGAGAGACAGACAACCATTCACTCTCACAGTCATACCTAAGGACAATTTAGAATCCCCAGTTTGATGCCAATTAACCTAACTCCCCACCCCTGACTACTTTTTATATCCACTATATATATATATATATCCTGCTCAAAAAAATAAAGGGAATACTTTGAAAACACATCAGATTTGAATCTGAGTAAGATGGACTAGCCTGCCACAATTTTGATATCCAGCTTATTTTTTCCCATTAAAATCTGATGTGTTTTCAAAGTGTTCCCTTTATTTTTTTGAGCAGTATATTTTATATATATATATATATATAGTATATATATATATATATATATAAAATATAGCACCTGCAGAATCTGCACATTAAGTTTTTATTCAGACTTTGCACACTCATGAGAACAGAACATGTTCTTGCTTTGAAATATTTATCTTGCATCTTTTTGCACAAATACCATATCTGCTGTCTGTCTGTTATTGCAATACTGATCCTGTGCAGTCCAATCTGTCACTGTCTGCACCTACACGACCACATCGAACTTGCAACTACGAGTATTACTGCTCTACTTTTTCTGTATATAGGATTGCTGGGTTTTGTCATTTATCTTTATCTGCACTATGGGACGTCTGGGTTTTGTCTTTTGTCGCTATTTGCACTATGGGCAGACTGCTGTTGTTTTTCCAGTCTTATTCCTTTTTTTATATTGCACACACCACTTAAGGGAGAGAAACAGCATTTAAATTCTCCTGTATGTCCTCTACATATAGTAGTACTGACAAATAAAATCTTTGAATCTTGAATCTTTTTTTAATCTCTTTACGTTTTTGCTCTCTTTTAAAATTCTTGATGCTGTCTTTCTACCATATCTTACTTTTTTGCGATCTGCGGACACTCATTCACCCACATCATCCTCACACACATTTAGAACAGAAAAATGACAGCATGGGCCCTAAATTAGGTCATCGTGGAAGTTTGATCCCTTTTCAGAAATATGAATGGTGTGCTTTCAGACCTGCACACCAAAGCTCTGTCACCATTCACCATGACCTCATGTCTGCACAGGACGGCAAACAGAAAGTGCAAATATAATCTAAACACAACCAAAACTCATGTGTGCTTAAGGCTGCCCTGCACACAGTCACACCCAGCTGCACTGAAAAAGCATTATAACAATGCCATTATCTCAGATACTGGATGTGTGAGTATCTGACCTGCAATATCCAGGCCTCAGAAACCTGGTTTTCTCCCCAGTGTCTGCTCTGACGGCGTAGATCCTCCTCTCAGGTTGATGACAAAAGGACGACCACGTACAGATGCAGCCCCGGGTCCATTGAGATGAAACTTTGCAGAGCCGATGTGGGGCGAGAACCTGATCATATGATTTCATCTCCATCCATTCTAGAGCACTACTCCAGAAGTTTGTCGCTGGAATTACCTGATTTGAGAAAGGGGGGTAAAAAAAAATGCTATTTCACCCCACAGTGTGTCACAGAACATGGTTAATAATGAAAATAGCATTAGCAAACAAGTAAAGAAAATGAAACCGAATATATGAAGTTTTACTCGTCAAAATGATTTAAAATGACACATTTCCTGCACAGACAAAACCATGAAGTAGGCAGCTTTAATAAAGCTGTGTTTATACTTGATGCCCGAGTCACTGCACAACTGAACAGGCGATGCCTCGAGTTTTTACTGTTAAAGCCCCCTTCACACTGGATGAAAGACCACACTACAACCTAAAAAAAAAAACTATCAGCCAAACCATGGATGGTCTTTTTGGTGTCTTGGCGATGTCTTCTGGACCATATTAAGAACGTACTGGGAAGAGATAGGAATCTCTAGTCACCTCACAATTTGATTACGATTCAGACAGCTGCGATGCGATTATAAAATAGTGTGATAGAGAATGATAGCGCATGATAGAGTGTGATAGGGCATGATGGAGTCTGACAAAGTGGGACAGAGTATGACACAGTGGAATAGAGCGAGATAGGGTGCGATAGGGTGTGACAGAGTGGGATAGGGCATGATTGAGTGTCAGAGTGGGATAGAGCAGAATAGGGCATGATAGAGAGTGACAAAGCATGATAAGCAGTCTTGCTGAATACCTCATGGCCGCACCTCGGACACAGTCCAAGGACGGATATTTTTTTTCCCCCACACATAAGGAGTTGTTCAGAACTCCTTATACAAAGACATAGAGTGATGATAATCAAGTTAGTGGCAGTAATGCACCTGTAAGCTGGTTGCCAACCGCCCATCAAATCTAAAAGAAGAAGGAGAGAGTGGGATAGGACATGTAAGTGTGACAGTGGGATAGAGCGTCATAGAGGGTGACTGGGTGTGAAAGAGTGGGATAGGGCATGATAGAGGGTGACACAATGGGATAGCACCTGATAAAGTATGACAGACCGTGATAAAAGATTCAAGATTCAAAGATTTTTGTCAATACTTCTATAGGTACAGGACATACAGGATAACTGAAATGCTGTTTCTCTCTCTCTTAGTGGTGTGTGCAATATATAAGAGAAGAAGGAATAAGGGTGAAAAACAACAACAGCAGTCCATGTATAGTAATGCTACCCATAGTGCAAATAAAGATAAAAGATAAAACCCAGCAACCCTATATACAGAAAAAGTGGAGCCGTAACACCCAGAATTGCAAGTTATGTGGCGGCCAACCGCCAATCAAATCTAAAAGAAGAAGAAGAATGCATCAATTGAAGAGAGTGATTCTTGACCAGACAGAGTGATGATATAGAGTGAAGTACGTGGTGGTAATGCACCTGTAAGCTGGTTGCCAACCGCCAATCAAATCTAGAAGAAGAAGTTCAATGCGGTAGTGTAGGTGCAGACAGTGACAGACTGGACTTCACACGATCAATATTTCAATAACAGACAGACAGCAGCAGGTATGGCATTTGTACAAATGGCTGCAGTAAGGTGCAGAAACGTACAGCAGCAGATGCAATTACTGCTGTATGTCACTGCAACCATTTGCACAAATGCCATATCTGCTGCTGTCTGTCTGTTATTGAACTAAACAGTTAGCGGGGCTAATATTCTTCTTCTTTTAGATTTGATTGGCGGTTGGCAAACAGCTTACCGGTGCATTACCGCCACTGACTTGATTATCATCACTCTATATCTTTGTATAAGGAGTTCCGAACAACTCCTCATGCACGAAAAAACTATCCGTCCCCGGACTGAGTCATTGTGCAGATCTGGAAATAAAGCATGATAGAGATCTGACAGAGTGACACAGAGAATAACAGAGTGTGATAGAACATGATACAGAGGGACAGAGTGTGACAAAGTATGACAGAGCAGGATACAGCAGAACATAATGTGAGAGTGGTTGACACAAATTGGTCACCTGATTAGTTTATACAACAAATGAATATTTTTTTCAAATTTACAGCACTTGCGAATTCCACTTGTTTATTACTAAAATTTAATGAATATTGCTGCTTTACAATAAAATCAGTAGCTTTGGTTGATGTGTCATTCTTATCCTGATCACAGATATTGTAATAATGTATGACTACTGAATTCAAAACTATGGGGAGTTGATACTGTGGTTGATTTAAAGTGCAGCAGAACAATGTTGGTCTGTGTTCTAATGATCACACCCTGATCATTAGACACGGTTTGTAATCTCCCATCTGTATATGAAGAGGATAAAATGCATCTATTGTTCTTCAAAATACAGGTTTTAAAAGGAATACAATTTCAGATTGAAAAGAAAATGCATCTTTAGAAGTCAATCTCATGAATAGCAAACGCCGCCTCATTCACATTATCAAACAGATTACTAGCAATGGAGTTAATCTGATAAGTAGCTCGCAAAAACTGAATTTAAACCACATAAAATTCACCCTTGCGATTAAATAACCAGTGGTAGGATACTACCGGAAGCAACTTCCTTTGGAGGACTAACTTGAACTGATTTGGCAGGTCTGGGGGCTGGGTAAGGAATTCCTGAGAGGCCCTGTTTTTCTCCCCCCCCCCCAAGGGAGGGCAGTATGAATGAATAAGATGCGATTCACACGGACACATGAGGCCACACTCCACCCACCACCTAGCAAAGTCGCTGACTGCGAGGCTTCAGTGTCATCGGAGGAGGAGGGAAAAAAAACACCCGGCTATTCTTTTTCTCTGTATACGCTCCATAAATAAATCCTTTGTCTGCTTCGAAAACAGACCACAGATGCAACTGGGACAGAAAAGTAACACCAAACAATCATTGCATGCAAGTTAACAACTGTGAATTACAAATAAATACACACGACCTCAACAGACTGGATCCTTTTAACTAACAAACAGTCAATGGGATGTCAATAATCTGTCGGACTGTGTCAGAGGTTAAAAGTTTCCTATTGACGAAATTCTGCAACATGCCAGACAGAGGGTGGTATGACACAATACCAGAGGATTTCACATTTTTGTTACACAACGTGGTGAAGGTAGACTGTGGTCATACGTAGCCCCCCCCCTCCACCACCCTGGCACGAAAAGACACACCACCCAGTCCCCGAAGAGAAGAACCAAAAATAAACTACACACACACAGAGGCTACATAACACCACAATGTACCAGCTGCTCTCTTTATTATTAATTCTGATATTACAAAATCTTCATAAGTAGTACTAATTATTATAGTAATCAGTATTATGATTACTTTTATGCTTTTGCAGATAATAAAAACACTATTGCAACACTATTGCATTAGCTGTTATGTCAGTTTCACAACAGCTATTTTTTTTTTTTTTTATTTAAGTTTTTGTAAAGGGTATACAGGTCGTTACAGCAATGCAGTGTTTACATTTTCATCACATGTTCCCTTATTTTCTGATATCTGACAACATTGGAAGATTAATTCTTACAACACCCCTTTTTTTTTTTTTTTTTTTTAAAGTGAAAGAAAAAGTGAAATTAAAGAGAAAAAAAAACAAGAAACAAATAACAAAAAAAACACAAAAACAAACCAGTAAAAAACAAACAAAAAGAAAAAGTAAGTAAATAAAGATAAAAGAGCATCTGAGTAGCATTGGAACAAAGAGCGGAACCATTATTGAAATGGTATTTGTCAAAGATTAGATCTAATGGAAGACACATATGCGGTCCAGGGTTGCCAAAAGTTCATGAACACATCCATGTCCTGTCTCAGTGCGAATGTCAACTTTTCCATCGAGTAAATGTCTTGGATCACGTTAGTCCAATCTTCAGGTGTAGGACAGTCCTTCAACATCCATTTTTTAGTTAGAGCTTTTTTGCTTGCCAATATTAAAACATTGAATAAGTATTTTTCTCCTCGTCTTTCCAGTGAGTCCGGTAGTAAACCCAAATACAAAGTTACAAAAGAAAAGGGAACTGTAATTTTGAATATTTTCCCCAATATTGTCTGTACCTTGGTCCAATATTGGTGGATAACTGGGCATGACCAAAACACATGAAAATGATTCTTTTCACCACACAAGCGCCAACAGTTCAATCCCTTATGGGTAAATTTGTTTTGCGCAGGTGTTCTGAAAAATCTTGCCAAGTTTTTCCATCCAAATTCTCTCCACTGCAGGGATGAGGTACTTTTCCATTGCTGTTTATTTAGCTTTTCCCATATTTCCAGTTGTAAAGTGAAATTCCCCTCTTTTTCCCATCTCTCTTTTATATAAGATGTGTTGTCTCCTTTTAAGTCTTGAAGACCTTGGTATATTTTAGAAATGTATCTGATCCCTGGGATCCCTTTATATGCCATTAAGAAGACCTTCAGAACACCTGACTGGGCCCTTTCCAAAACCTCCTTTTTAAGTATATTGTTTATGTGGTGTCTAAGCTGGAAGAACCTGTAAAGGTCTTGATTTATTAGGCCTTGTTTTTTCAAATCTTCAAAACTTCTTAAGATTTGCCCTTTAAAAAAATCGTAATATTTTATCAGCCCTTTCTCCTTCCACTTTTTAAATCTGGTGTCTGTTTTATTAGGAGTAAAGTCCTGATCATAGGCGATCCATTGCAGAAGTCGATAGGGCTCTTTAGTTTGATTCTCTCTGACTATCTTAAACCAAATTTTTAGCGGGGTCTCTATCCACGGGTTAGTGTTATTCAAAAGCTTAGGTAAGACATTGTTCCCTATTATCGCCTGTAGGGGGATGTCACTTGTTATTTGGCATTCCATCTCCTTCCATTGTGCAGTGTAGACTGGGTTACATATCTCTACTAAAGTTTTAATTTGTGCGGCTTTAAAGTAGTCCCTGATATTTGGCAGCGCGAGCCCACCTTTGTCTTTGTTTAGCTGTAGGGTTCTATATCTGATTCTAGGTCTCTTGCCCTGCCATATGAATCTTGAGATCCTTCTGTCCAGCTCCTGCCATGTTTTTTTGGGAGGTTCTACCGGTATTGTTTGGAAAAGGTATAGAAGACGTGGAAGTATATTCATTTTGACTGCTTCAATTCTTTGTGCAGTACCCAAGAATGGTATCATATTCCATCTTGCTAGGTCAGATTTTATTTTTGTCACCAGTGGATCATAGTTTAGTGATATAATTTTGTTGAGTTGTTTCGGGATATTGACCCCCAGATATTTCATAGATTCCGACTCCCAGTTAGTTTTGAGTTTGCTTAGTGAATAATGATTTGGGTCATAGTTGAATGTTAAAACTTGGGTTTTATGCATATTTAATTTGTACCCCGATAAATCTCCATACTCTGAAAAAACTGAGGTTAGTTCTGGTAAAGAAGTGTCCGGCTGCCCTAGGTATATTAAAATGTCATCAGCAAAGAGTGCTATTTTATGTTCCTTCTGACCAAGTGTAATACCTTGAATTTTTTGGTTTTGTCTTATCCATTGGCTCAGAGGTTCTATGAAGATTGCAAAGAGCAGTGGAGACAGGGGGCAGCCCTGACGACATCCTCTTTCCAGTTCAAAAGATGATGATAAATTACCGTTAATCCTTATTTTAGCTGTTGGTTTTTTATATAATGCCTGGATAGTTCTAATGAAGTTGTTATGAAAATTGAAACTGGATAAGATTCTATATAGAAAAGACCAGTCAACCGAATCGAATGCTTTTTCAGCATCTAATCCCAATATGACTGCATTTAAGTTATATTTTTTTATATGATGAATTATGTGTAAAGTGCGTCGAATGTTGTCTTGTGTCTGTCTTTGTCTTATAAAACCTGTTTGGTCTAAATGAATTAGGTCTGTCAGTATATTTTCTAACCTTTTGGCAAGGATAATGGTAAAAAGCTTATAGTCCTGATTTAGTACACTGATTGGTCTGTAGTTGGAGCACTCTAGTTTATCCTTTTCAGGTTTAGGTATAACTGCAATGACCCCTTCTCTCCAGGAGGGGGGGATTTCCCCTGTGTGGAGGACATAATTAAATGTTTTCAGGAGGAGAGGAGATAGTTGCTGTTTAAAGGTTTTGTACCACTCTGCTGTATAGCCATCAGCTCCTGGGGATTTGTTAGCTTTAAGTTTCATAATTGCTTTTTCCAATTCTTTAGGATGTATTTCTGACAGTAGTGTTTTATTTTGTGACTCCGTAAGTTGGGGAAGGTTTAATGTGTTTAGGAATGCCTCGGATGCGTTTTTATGTTTTTTGTGGGAGTATAAGTTCTTATAGTAATTCTCGAAGTTTTTAAGAATATCCTGAATTCTGAATTTTATTTCCTTTGATACTGGGTCTCTGATTTTGTAGATTGCTCTTTCTGTTTGATGTTTCCTCAATTTATAGGCTAGCAATTTTGCCGATTTACTGCCTGCTTCATAGTATTTTTGTTTCAGAAATGTAAGTTTCTTCTGGATTTCTATTGTGTAGATCTCATTTATTTGGTTTTTAATTTCCTTAATCTTGAGCGAGTCAGTAGAATGAGTGTTGCCTTTGTGTTCTTTTTCTAGGTTCCTAAGTTCTGACTCTAATGTGGATAGTTTTTCTTGTCTTAGTTTCTTTTGGGTTGCCAGTTTTGCAATAATCTTTCCTCTTATTACAGCTTTACATGCATCCCACAGTATTAAAGGGGATACTTCTCCATTATCGTTATCTTCCAAATATCTGAGAATATCTGATTCCAATTCATCTTTCAATGGTCCTTTCAGGACATTTGAATTTAACCTCCAAGAAAATGTATTATTTGTGTATTTTTGGATATTTAAGTCCATGTAGATCGGACTGTGGTCGGAGAGATCCATCAGTCCTATTTTACATGTTTTTACTCTTCCAATGTCTCTATTAAACATAAAAAAATAGTCAATCCTTGAGTAAGATGAATGTGGAGTTGAGTAAAATGTATAGTCTTTTACACTGGGGTTGAGTTCCCTCCACACGTCACAGATTCCCAATTCTTTTAGTAGCATCCGAGTCTTCCTGTGTTGGGTGTTATTTTGATGTGGGGAATTACCAGAAGCATCCCAGTATGGATTCAGTCTAAGATTGAAGTCCCCACCACATATCACTAAACCTTGAGCTTTAGTTATCATTAGGTCGAATACATTTTTATAAAATTTCCAGTTAGCCCCTGGGGGAGCATACACATTCAGCAGGGTGATATCTTCTCCCTCTAGCCGCCCAGTTACCAAACTGTATCTCCCTTCTTTATCTTTGTGTTCTGATTTTTTTTCAAATGTAATTTTGGTTGATATCAATGTCGCTACTCCCCTCCTCCTCCCTGATTTATATGAAGATGAAGAGATCATTTTAAACCCTTGTCTACTGAGTTTATTGTGTTCCACGTCTGTTAGGTGGGTTTCTTGTAAAAGTATTATTCCTGCTTTGTCTTTTTTCATTTTGCCTAGAATCTTGGATCTTTTAACTGGATTCAGGATTCCTTTTACATTATATGAAATTATTTTGGTTACACCCTGTTTCTCCACTGTGTTGTTTTGTTTAGTATAACTGTGTGGTGGCCCTCTTTTGTGCTACTCAGAAACTGAAAGAACATTAAAAACAAGAAAAACATTAAGAACATAGTGTAAAAAACTTTAAAACAAAAAGCTGTCATAAGAACTTCCTGAGCTGAGGTCTTTTTAAAGACCCTGTAAGAGCCTTGATGGAGTGAAGGCTCTGAGGGAAATTCCTCAAACTCTGTTACGTGTTGAGGGCCCTCTCTTACCACTGAAAGTAGTCCCATGCTTTTAACGTGAGTTTCAGAACCCAATCCAAACTTGTAATGATTTTTTTTTTTTTTTCCTTTTATGCCTAAACCCTGTGAAATTGTGTGCACCCTCCCACCCCCATCACATCAAACATTCACGCAAAAACAGTATTTGTTAGTATGAGGAGAACATGTGGATTATTGTCACATTTCTATTTTAACAAGTTTTTTTTTTTTATTACAAAGACTTATTTGTTTCAAATAATATGATTGTTCCATGAAATGTTTTACCACATGCTGAATATGCATCTCCTTTAATGTTTGTTACCTTGTATGAGGGGGGTTGGATGTGCGGATTGATTCAAGAGAAAAAAAAAAAAAAAAAAAAAAAAAGGTCGCTATTCCAACCTGAAAACGGATAGTTTATCCGCGACGCTCTGGTGCTGGGTTTCCCGCTGCTGGTCCGTGGATTTTGAAGGTCTTTGTGTTGTCCATGTTTGCGTTTTGATCTTCTCACTCGGGTCTGCGGTGGGTTTAAATACCGTTACCGGGAGGCCTCTTTTCGCCATGTCAGCTGTTGCTTCTTCCGCCGAATTATAGAGACACGTTTCATCGCCGTAGAAGACCCTTAACTTCGCAGGAAATGGTGTCTGAAAGCGCAATTTCTTCTCTCTTAACACCTTTTTCGCGTCATTGTATTCCCTGCGCTTTTTAAGGACCTCCGGGGCGTAATCGTGTTCCACGTAGACTTTTCTCTCCTGGTGCATAAATCCTTTTTTCTGCCAGGCCAGTCTTACAACCTCTTGTTTTATTTTGAAATTGGAAAATCTTACCAACACCGAACGTGGGGGCGCTTCCGCCGCCGGCCTAGCGGCTAATGAACGATGTGCCTTTTCTATCTTCAAGTCGGTGGTTTGTGGAATATCCAATTTCTCTCTTAGTAAGGATTCCACGCATTCTGCCATTGAGTTAAAACCATTTTCGGTTCCTTCTATCAGACCATGAATTCTTATGTTGTCTCTTCTTTGTTTTCCTTCTTGGTCGGTTAGCTTAGCCTCTATAGCTGCTTGTCTTTTGCGTAGGTCTAGCACAGAATCTTCGAGCACTTTTATTCGATCCTCTGTTTCCAAGATTCGGTTCTCGGCCTGGTCCACTCTGCTGTTTGTCCTTTTCAATTCTTCTCTGAATTCCCGAAATTCGGCCGTAACATCTCGGCGAAATCGTCGTAGCTCCTCAAATAGTGATTTCAGGCTAACCCTTTTGTTAGCTATCACCAGTTCCTCGTCTTCTGAACGGTGATCTTCCAGTTCGGATTCTCCGGCCGATACGTGTCCTGGCCTGGAGAATTTCAGTTTCTTCTGTTTTCCTTTAGACATGATGATTTTGTCTTTTGATTTTCACTCCTCCAAAAATCCGTTAAGTTTGATTTTCAATGTGTTATCCTGGATTGGGTCTGAGAACTTCAGTGTTAAGCTGCAGTCGCCATGGCGTCCAGACCGGAAGTCCCCACAACAGCTATTTTAACAGGAAAACATGGGACACAAATGCAACTAATCACATTTCGCTATTTTATCTCATCGTAAGATACCGATGGGGGGATATCCCTGCAGTCAGAATGTCAACTGACATATGCAGTGTCATGTTTTGTGATAAAACTTTGTTTACTGCAATGAGAACAAGCCACACCTGTGCAGCAATCATCCTGTTATTGCATCACATGTTTGTTTGTTTTTTTATTTAAGTTTTTGTAAAGGGTATACACATCATTACAGCATTGCATTGTTTACATTTTCATCACATGTTCCCTTTTTTTTTTTGTTTTTTGACAACATTGGAAGAATAATTATTACAACACCCCTTTGTTTAAGTGAAGAAGAAGACACATATGCGATCCAGGGTTGCCAAAAGTTCAAGAACCCATCCATGTCCTGTCTCAGTGCGAATATCAACTTTTCCATTGAGTAAATGTCTTGGATCACGTTAATCCAATCTTCAGGTGTAGGACAGTCCTTCAACATCCATTTTTTAGTTAGGGCTTTTTTACTTGCCAATATTAAAACAGTGAATAAGTATTTTTCTCCTCGTCTTTCCAGTGAATCCGGTAGTAAACCCAAATACAAAGTTACATAAGAAAAGGGGACTTATTTTGAATATTTTCCCCAATATTGTCTGTACCTTGGTCCAATATTGGTGGATAACTGGGCATGACCAAAACACATGAAAATGATTTGCAGTCTCTTCACCACACAAGCGCCAACAATTCAACCCCTTATGAGTAAATTTGTTTTGTGCAGGTGTTCTGAAAAATCTTACCAAATTTTTCCATCCAAATTCTCTCCACTGCAGGGATGAGGTACTTTTCCATTGTTGTTTATTTAGCTTTTCCCATATTTCCAGTTGTAAAGTGAAATTCCCCTCTTTTTCCCATTTCTCTTTTATATATGATGTGTTGTCTCCTTTTAAGTCTTGAAGACCTTGGTATATTTTAGAGGTGTATCTGATCCCTGGGATCCCTTTATATGCCATTAAGAAGACCTTCAGAACACCTGACTGGGCCCTTTCCAAATCCTCCTTTTTAAGTATATTGTTTATGTGGTGTCTAAGCTGAAAGAACCTGTAAAGGTCTTGATTTATTAGACTTTGTTTTTTCAAATCTTCAAAACTTCTTAAAATTTGCCCTTTAAAAAAATTGTAATATTTTATCAGTCCGTTCTCTTTCCACTTTTTAAATCTAGTGTCTGTTTTATTAGGAGTAAAGTCTTGATCATAGGCAATCCATTGCAGAAATCGATAGGGTTCTTTAGTTTGATTCTCTCTGACTATCTTAAACCAAATTTTTAGCAGGGTCTCTATCCACGGGTTAGTGTTATTCAAAAGTTTAGGTAAGGCATTATTCCCTATTATCGCCTGTAGGGGGATATCACTTGTTATTTGGCATTCCATCTCCTTCCATTGTGCAGTGTAGACTGGGTTACGGGTTACATATCTCTACTAAAGTTTTAATTTGTGCGGCTTTAAAATAGTCCCTGATATTTGGCAGCTCGAGCCCACCTTTGTCTTTGTTTAGCTGTAGGGTTCTATACCTGATTCTAGGTCTCTTGCCCTGCCATATGAATCTTGAGATCCTTCTGTCCAGTTCTTGCCATGTTTTTTTTGGGAGGTTCTACCGGTAATGTTTGGAAAAGGTATAGAAGACGTGGAAGTATATTCATTTTGACTGCTTCAATTCTTTGTGCAGTACCCAAGAATGGTATCATATTCCATCTTGCTAGATCAGATTTTATTTTTGCCACCAGTGGATCATAGTTTAGTGTTATAATTTTGTTGAGTTGTTTCGGGATATTGACCCCCTGATATTTCATAGATTCCATCTCCCAGTTAGTTTTGAGTTTGCTTAGTAAATATTGATTTGGGTCATAGTTGAATGTTAAAACTTGGGTTTTATGCATGTTTAGTTCATACCCCGATAAATCTCCATACTCTGAAAAAACTGAGATTAGTTCTGGAAAAGAGGTGTCCGGCTGCCCCAGGTATATTAAAATGTCATCAGCAAAGAGGGCTATTTTATGTTCCTTCTGACCAAGTGTAATACCTTGAATTTTTTGATTCTGTCTTATCCATTGGCTCAGAGGTTCTATGAAGATTGCAAAGAGCAGTGGAGACAAGGGGCAGCCCTGACGACATCCTCTTTCCAGCTCAAAAGATGATGATAAATTACCGTTAATCCTTATTTTAGCTGTTGAATTTTTATATAATGCCTGGATAGTTCTAATGAAGTTATGAAAATTGAAACTGGATAAGATTCTGTATAGGAAAGACCAGTCAACCGAATTGAATGCTTTTTCAGCATCTAATCCCAATATGGCTGCATTTAAGTTATATTTTTTTATATGATGAATCATGTGTAAAGTACGTCTAATGTTGTCTTGTGTCTGTCTTTGTCTTATAAAACCTGTTTGGTCCAAATGAATTAAGTCTGTCAGTATATTTTCTAACCTTTTGGCAAGGATAGTGGTAAAAAGCTTATAGTCCTGATTTAATACACTGATTGGTCTGTAGTTGAAGCAGTCTAGTTTATCCTTTTCAGGTTTAGGTATGACTGCAATGACCCCTTCTCTCCAGGGGTGGGGGGGATTTCCCCTGTGTGGAGGACAGTTAAATGTTTTCAGGAGGAAAGGAGATAGTTGCTGTTTAAAGGTTTTGTACCACTCTGCTGTATAGCCATCTGCTCCTGGGGATTTGTTAGCTTTGTTTCATAATTGCTTTTTTTAATTCTTTAGGTTGTATCTCTGACAGTAGTGTTTTATTTTGAGACTCAGTAAGTTGGGGAAAGTTTAATGTGTTTAGGAATGCTTCGGATGCTTTTTTATGTTTTTTGATGGAGTATAAGTTCTTATAGTAGTTCTCGAAGCTTTTAAGAATATCCTGAATTCTGAATTTTATTTCCTTTGATACTGGGTCTCTGATTTTGTAGATTGCTCTCTCCGTTTGTTGTTTCCTCAATTTATAGGCTAGTAATTTTGCCGATCTGCTGCCTGCTTCACAGTATTTTTGTTTCAGAAATGTAAGTTTCTTCTGGATTTCTATTGTGTAGATCTCATTTATTTGTTTTTTAATTTCCTTAATTTTGAGCGAGTCATTAGAATAAGTGTTGTCTTTGTGCTCTTTTTCTAGGTTCTTAAGTTCTGACTCTAATGTGGTTAGTTTTTCTTGTCTCAGTTTCTTTTGGATTGCCAGTTTTGCAATAATCTTTCCCCTTATTACAGCTTTGCACGCGTCCCACAGTATTAAAGGGGATACTTCTCCATTATCATTTTCTTCCAAATATCTGAGAATATCTGATTCCAATTCATCTTTCAGTGGTCCTTTCAGGACATTTGAATTTAACCTCCAAGAAAATGTATTATTTGTGTATTTTTGGATACTTAAATCCATATAGATCGGACTGTGGTCAGCGAGATCCATCAGTCCTATTTTACATGTTTTTACTCTTCCAATGTCTCTATTAAACATAAAAAATAGTCAGTCCTTGAGTATGATGAATGTGGTGCTGAGTAAAATGTGCAATCTTTTACACTGGGGTTGAATTCCCTCCACACATCACAGATTCCCGTTTCTTTTAGTAGCATCCGAGTTTTCCTACTTTGAGTGTTATTTTGATGTGGAGAATTACCTGATGCATCCCAGTATGGATTCAGTCTTAGACTGAAGTCTCCACCACATATCACTAAACCTTGGGCTTTAGTTATCATTAGGTCGAATACATTTTTATAAAATTTCCAGTTAGCCCCTGGAGGTGCATATACATTCAGGAGGGTGATAGCTTCTCCCTCTAGCCACCCAAGTACCAAACTGTATCTCCCTTCTTTATCTTTGTGTTCTGATTTTTTTTCAAATATAATTTTGGTTAAGATCAATGTCACTACTCCCCTCCTCCTCCCTGACTTATATGAAGATGAAGAGATCAGTTTAAACCCTTGTCTATTGAGTTTAGTGTGCTCCATGTCTGTTAGGGGGGTTTCTTGTAAAAATATTATTCCTGCTTTGTCTTTTTTCATTTTGCCTAGAATCTTGGATCTTTTAACTGGATTCAGGATCCCTTTTACATTATATGAGATTATTTTGGTTACACCCTGTTTCTCCATTGTGTTGTCTTATTTAGTATAACAGTGTGGTGGCCCTCTTTTATGCTACTCAGAAACTGAAAGAACATTAAGAACATAAAAAACATTAAGAACATAGTGTATAAAACTTTAAAACAAAAAACTAACAAAAGAACTTCCTGAGCTGAGGTCTTTTTAGTGACCCTAGAAGAGCCTTGATGGTGTGTAGGCTCTGAGGGAAATTCCTCAGATTCCGTTACGTGCTGAGGGCCCTCTCTTACCCCTGGAAATTGTCCTATGTTTTTAACGTGAATTTCAGATCCCAATCCGAACTTGTAATGATTTTTTTTTTTTTTTTTTTTGCCTATACCCTATGAAATTGTGCGCAACCTCCCACCACCATCACAGCAAACATTCACGTTAATACAGTATTTGTTAGTGTGGAGAGAACATGTGGATCATTGTCACATTTCTATTTTAACAAGTTTTTTTTTTTTTTTTTTTTTTTAAAAAGACTCATTTGTTTCTAGTATTATGGCTGTTCCATGAAATGTTTTACCACATGCTGATTCTGCATCTCCTTTAATGTTTGTTACCTTGTAGGAGGGGGGTTGGATGTGCAGATTGACTAAAAATATCGCTATTCCCTCCTGTAAACGGCCAGTTTTTCCTTGTAGCTCTGGCGCTGGGTTTCCCGCTGTTGGCCCGAGGATTTTGAGGGTCTCTGTGTGGACCACGTTTGAGCCTTGATTCTTTCGATCGTGTCTGCTGCGGGTTTAAACACCGTTACTGGGAGCCCTCTTCTCGCCATATCCGAGGTTGCTTCTTCCGCCGAGTTGTAGAGACACGTCTCGTCGCCGTAGAAAACCCACAGCTTCGCCGGAAATGGTGTCTGAAAGCGCAGTTTTTTCTCTCGTAGTACCTTTTTAGCGTTGTTGTATTCCCGACGCTTTTTAAGGACCTCCGGGGCGTAATCGTGTTCTACGAAAACTTTTCTCTCTTGGTGCATAAATCCTTTTTTCTGCCAAGCCAGTCTTACAACCTCTTCTTTTATTTTGGAGTTGGAAAACCTCACCACCACCGATCATGGAGGCGCTTCCGCCGCCGGCCTAGGGGCTAATGTACGGTGCGCCCTTTCTATCTTCAAGTCGGTGGATTGGGGAATATCCAACTTTTCTCTCAATAAGGATTCCACGCATGCCGCCATTGTGGTGAAACCATCCTCGACTCCTTCTTTCAGACCATGAATTCTTATGTTGTCTCTTCTTAGTCTGCCTTCTTGGTCGGTTAGCATAGCCTCCAGTCTTGACTGTCTATTGTGTAGATCGAGCACGGCATCTTCCAGCCCTTTTATTCTTTCCTCTGCTTCCAAGATTCGGTTCTCGGCCTGGTCCACTCTGCTGTTCATCCTTTTTATTTCTTCTTTGATTTCACAAAATTCGGCCCAACACTCTCGGCGAAATCGTCTTAATTCTTTAAATACCATTTTTAAGCTAACCTTTTTGCTAGCTTCATTCAGCTCCTCGTCTTCTGAATGGAAATCCTCTGGATCAGATTCTCCGGCTGATGCGTGTCCTGGCCTGGTAAATGTCGATTTCTTCTGTTTTCCTTTAGGCATGATGACTTTGTCTTTTGATTTTTACTCTTCCAAAAATCCGTTAAATCTGATTTTCAAGGTATTTTCCTGGATTGGGTCTGGGAGCTTCAGCGTTAAGCTGCTATCACCATGGTGTCCAGACCGGAAGTCCATCACATATCATGTTTTGATATGCAACACCTGTCAGGTGGATGGATTATTTGGGCAAAGGAGAAGCACTCACAGGAGTGTAAACAAAAGCACTTTTTCTTCTTCACCCTTTCACCCTTAATCAAAGCACAGGCCATCAATGAGACTTTTCCATCTGCCCCAACTCTTGGCTGCCCTTTCTATATCCCACCAGCTGGTTCTCAGTCTCCTACATTCAGCCCCATGATTTGTCTCCAACTGTTTCTACGTCAACCCCACTTCCTTTTCTCCAGCAGGTTCTGTGTCAGCGCCTTGAGGGTGATACTGGATGGTGGCTTCCTCAGGATATGACCAATGCAACCCCACTGAAGCTGGATTCATAGTAAGTAGCATGTCTGCATGGTGCGAGTGACATAAATTTCATCACTGTCCAATCTGCAGAGGGTCCATTCCAGTCTGACTCCGTGCAGCCCAAATTTTGCGATCGTGTGAACAGTACACAAGGGGTCTGCACTGAATTGCATGTCTGCCACAGTACTAAGAATCCCCAGCAAAGCTCAAATATAGTTTTGCCTTTTTAACTATTTTCTCTTCAGCCACCACCAACAACAAACATAGCTTCTTCCTCGTCTTGACTGCCACCATGAGCTGCCTTCATGTTCTTCCTCCTCATTTTGTTTGATTCTGGATGTTCATATCCATTTGCAGGATCATCACTGTCATCCATCCACTCTGGATATATAAACCCCAGATTACATTTAATGGGTATGTCTGTGTGGCAGATGGCTTTAGTACCTGAAAACTGGTTTTATCACTGCTGTGTACACATCTGCAGTCAGCAGTCCACTTCTTTTGCAGACACTATGAATCTAGCCTCACTCCTTAGCACCTGCTGGGTGACTGGCTCTCGTCATTGCTCTTTACTACAGAACTTCACTGCTGACTATGCCTCAGTGAAACGGAGAGGCATACGGTAATCACTCGATGCGTCTGTGTGCATGTAGTTGGTTGTATCAGAATCAGAATCAGGTTTATTGCCATTGTTCATGTAGTACACAAACTAGGAATTTGTCTCGGTACAATGCTGCAACATTAAACATGATAAGATAAGAGAAATAAACTATACATGTAATAAAGTGTAGGATAAGATTAAGTGATACTGGTCAACAGTTAAAATATATATTAGCCAGCAGCAGATACTGTGGAGAACTATATAGTGCAGTTGGTAATGCAGGAAGAAAACAGTGATGATTGACATGAGTCTGGTTGAGCTGCTGTACATGGTGCACGAGAGTCAATAAGTCACTTAGTGTTCAGCAGTCTAATGGCAGAGGGGAAGAAGCTGTTCATGTGACGGGAGGTTTTAGTCTGGATGGACCGAAGTCTTCTACCAGAGGGGAGGGGGGCAAACAGTACGTGACCAGGGTGTGAGGGATCGGCTATGATCCGGCCAGCACGCCTCCGGGTCCTGGAGATGTACAGATCCTGGAGAGATGGGAGCTTGCAGCCGATCACCTTCTCAGCAGTGCGCACGACGCGCTGCAGCCTTAGTCTGTCCCTGGCAGTGGCTCCTGCGTACCACACGGTTATGGAGGTGGTGAGGATGGACTCGATGATGGCTGTGTAGAACTGCACTAACATCTTGGTGGGTAGCTTGAGCTTCCTCAGCTGCCGCAGGAAGAACATCCTCTGCTGGGCTTTTTTGATGAGTGAGCTGATGGTCAGCTCCCATTTGAGGTCCCTGGTGATGGTAGTGCCTAGGAAGCGGAAGGAATCAGCAGTGGTGATGGGAGAGCCTGAGAGGGTGAGGGGGGGCAGAGGAGTAGTGACTTTCCTGAAGTCTACAATCATCTCCACTGTCTTCAGAGCGTTCAGCTGCAGGTTGTTATTGCTGCACCAGGACGCCAGCTGGGCCACCTCTCTCCTGTAGGCGGACTCGTCGCCGTTGGAGATGAGCCCGATGAGGGTGGTGTCGTCCGCAAACTTGATCAACTTGACAGACTGGTGGCTGGAGGTGCAGGAGTTGGTGTAAAGGGAGAAGAGTAGGGGGGAAAGTACACAGCCCTGGGGTGATCCGGTGCTGATGCTAGTATAGTCTGAGACAGTCTTTCCCAGCCGCACATGCTGCCTCCGGTCCGTCAGGAAGTCGATGATCCACCTGCAGAGGGAGTCAGGCACGTTGAGCAGGGACAGCTTGTCCCGGAGCAGAGCGGGGCGGATGGTGTTGAATGCGGAGCTGAAGTCCACAAACAGGATCCTGGCGTAGGTTCCCGGGGAGTCCAGGTGCTGCAGGATGGAGTGGAGGGCCAGGTTGACTGCATCGTCTACAGACCTGTTGGCTCGGTAGGCAAACTGCAGCGGGTCCAGGAGAGGGGTGGTGATGGACTTGAGGTGGGACAGGACCAGGCGCTCAAAGGACTTCATGACTACAGAGGTGAGCGCTACAGGTCTGTAGTCATTAAGTCCAGTGATCCGTGGCTTCTTGGGGACAGGGATGATGGAGGATTTGAGGCAGGACGGCACGTGGCATAACTTAAGGGAGGTGTTAAAAATGTCTGTGAATACAGGAGCCAGCTGTTTCGCACAGAGTCTCAGGGTGGAGGGAGACACGCCGTCTGGGCCGGGGGCCTTGCGCGGGTTCAGTCTGGAGAACTGTTTGAGCACATCCTGCTCACTGATGATAAGGGGAGGGGGGGAGGAGGGGGGGTGCCTTAAATGAAGTAGGGAATGTGGAGGCTGTGGAGCTGGAGGGAGGGGGGGGAGTTGGACACAGATGACGAGGTGTCAAAACGGGCATAGTGTTGGGACAGTCTTTGACAAAGGGCTTTGTCATCCTGACCTTTAGGAGCCTTAGGTCGATAGTTGGTGATTTGCCTCAGTCCTCTCCACACGGAAGCCGAATCATTAGCAGTGAACTGCTGCTGGAGTCTCTCTGAGTATAGAGATTTAGCCCTCTTCAGCTCTCTGTTAAACCGGTATTTAACCTCCCTGTAGCAGTCCCTGTCTCCACTTTTCAGCGCTGCTTCCTTCTCCTTCCTGATCTGTCTGAGCTTAGCTGTGAACCAGGGTTTGTCATTAGAGTAACTCACCCTGGTGCGTGATGGAAGAATGTTCTCTTCACAAAAGTGGATATATGAGTTCACAGTATCCGTGTACTCATCCAGATCATGCGTGGCTCCTTTAAGCATGCCCCAGTCAGATATTTCCATGCACGTTTCCAGCTTCTCCTCAGCATCACTGGTCCGTATCTTCGTAGTGCTCACAACAGGTTTAGTGAGCTTCAATCTCTGTCTGTATGTGGGAATGAGGTGAACCACACTTCCGCCCTCCCAAGAGAGCAGACGCTTTTTTCTTCTCTCCTGCTGACTTTTTCCTCCCCTCCTACTACTGGATCCCAGCTTGCTGTTGTCTGTCTGCGTCTAACTGCGACCGCCGAAAAGAAATTATGGAGTTAATAAGCTGGGCTTTGAACACAATTGACACTATTTTTTCAACAAGGAAAAGTGCTCCGGGGGAAGCTGTCTGCCCCGCTGGAACGGCTCCAGTGGGCTATCTATGTGACACAGGTAATTGGAAAATGCTGTGTCTCTCTAATCTCTCTATCGAAGATATTGAAGATTTGTTTATCTTCGTAATCTTGGTGATTGGGATAATTCTGATTGGGACGGGAATTGTCTTGGTTTACCGTAAATTGCTGAAGATGGATTCAACCTATCAAAATGCTGGCCAGGCGAGGTGCATCCAACTAATTGAGGAACTGGAGAAGACCCTGATAGCGACTACTGGAGAACTGTCTCGTAAGGTGGATTACATCATGGGTTCGCTCAGGTCTTTCCACGAATTCAAAGCTGCGCAATGAAGGATTAATGTACTGAATCTACAGAAGAAATACAAGTCTCCTCTGTGATCAGTCCTATTTGGCATTATTATTCCCCATGGAAATTCCTCCTGGCTGTCTGCAGACTGTGTTTTTTCAAAATCATGAGCACAAGGCCTTGGACAGCCAGCTGCAGCGCCAGATAAGACTGGGCGCCAGACAGACAAAACATCTTCTGCCAAGGGTCCTTGGGTCTCTCTTATTATCATCAACACTGCTCAACACCGCACACACATTGATTCATGAACTGATTAAAGATATACTGTACACTGCTCTCTTGTGTCTTGTGAAATTCTGAGTTGTTGCTCTGTGCTATTGAGAGATTTTTTTTCATTGTAATCATAATCTGCTTAAAAATAAGCTGTATTATGATAACGAAGTTTTTTTTCTCCTCCCCCCTTGTGTCGTTCCCTCCCTTCCCCTCCCTTTCTTATCTATCTCTGTTTGATGAGGCGCCTATTATGGCTGCCGTGTCGTTGTGTCGCGCGCATGCGCACCAATGTCAAGTCAAGTTCCTCGTGTGTTTTTTACATGCTTGGCAATAAAGTTTATTCTGATTCTGATTCTGATTCTGATTCTGAACCATCACGTGATCAGATAATCCCAGCGCAGCTCGAGGGACAGCGCGATATGCGTCTTTCACTGTGGTGTAACAGTGATCCAGTGTGTTTAATCCTCTGGTGGGGCATTTAATAAACTGTTTGTAGCGGGGGAGATCGTGGCTCAGATTGCACTGATTAAAGTCGCCAGCCACAATAATCAGCGAGTCTGGAAAACTCCGCTCTGTGTGTTGAATGTGATCCGCGAGCACGCGCTGAGCTTCGCGCGTGTCCGCGTCGGGAGGGGCGTACACAGCGATCATTATGAAAGAAGCAAACTCCCGCGGGGAATAGAAGGGCTTGCAATTGATAACAAGAAATTCCAAGGCAGGAGAACAGTGTTTGGAAATTACCGTTACATCAGAGCACCAGCTACAGTTGATGTAGAAGCAGACTCCGCCTCCTGTGGTCTTGCCGGAAAGCTCTGTGTCACGATCAGCACGGAAGAGCTGAAAGCCGTCGAGGCGCAGCGCGCTGTCCGGTATATTTTCCCGGAGCCAGGTCTCAGTAAAGCAGAGGACAGCTGAGGAGGCGAGGTCCTTAAAACGCATCAGCAGTCTCAGTTCATCTACCTTGTTAGAGAGAGAGTTGGTATTGGACAGAAATATGCCAGGCAGCGCCGTTCGCGAGCCTCTCCTGCGAAGTCGTGCGAGAGCGCCCGCTCGTCTTCCTCTCTTCCGCCGTCTCACTTTCCGAGCCAAACAATAAACCAGATCGGCGGCAGGGGCTAGAAAAACTGGGAGGAGGTCCGTGGGGGTGAAAGTCCTGATATTTAGAAGTTCTTCACGGGTATAAGTGCAAGCAGACACACAATTGACAAACAAAAACAAACAAAGAGCGCAGCGAAGCACCATGTCGACCGCTGTGGGCGCCATCTTGGTTTTCAGGGGTATCTGTCTGTTACCAGTTTTTCAGCTCGCTCAGCCAAAATTAAGTGGAACTAAAGGCTTGTATCAATGTAAATCCATATTTTCTCAACTTTTAATTTGCCAGAATTAAAAGTCTTTTCTGAAAAGAAAAAAAAAGTCTGATTCTGAAAAGTCTGATTCTGACAGAATCTTTTCTGTCCCGTCTGAGACCCCCCGGTACCACTTCCTCCTTCAGTCCAGTATTCCCTCTTCCCCCCGGCCCCCGACTCTGGGTGGAGAATTCCCCACACCGTGCCACCACAACATCACATTATTTTTCTTCCAATGTCCTACTTTTCTTCCGTACTGGGGGCTGCTTGGTTACAGTCATTATGCCTCACTGCAAACCAACTTACTTGCTTGCTTGCTACTTCTGCAGGGTGAGGGCTGGGTGGCCATCACCATGCGCAGAGCCAGTCAGGTTAACCAATGTGGGCCAACATTGCCGGTTTTGGCCCAGCTCCTCTTTGTCGTCACCAGGGACTCCGAGCTGTCAGAGGTCTCTCTCCACCACATCAAACCATATGGTGCGTGGTTTGCCCCAAGGTCTTTTCCACCCTGAAGCCCTGGGGTCAAACATGAGGATGGCTTTTGTCAAATGTTCTGGTTTTATTTAGCGAATGCAAAGTCCTCAAGCCAAGCAGTTGCCTCCTGGTTTGCTGTATGGAGGGTGTGTAATCCTCCTTCCAGTCTTTGGAGCGGGCAAGCCTCTATGATGTGTTCCATTGTTTGCTCCTCTCCACATGCGCACAGGGGGCTAGGGATACTGCCCCATCTGTGAAGGCTGGCCAAGCAGGGGCCATGTCCAGTCCTGAAGCGATTGAGTGTAGACCACTGTTTCCTTGGGAGGTTGGTGCCCGGGACCTGTTGGTTGGGGTTTGTCACCAGGTGTTTGTTTGGGACCTCCTTGGTCTCCCATTCCTCTTGCCAAGCTGTCTGGATGGTGAAGTCAGCTGGGGGAGGGTTTTTCCAAATTGGCCGTCTGGATGGAAGTTGGGCAGTGGGTGGGGTGTAGATATCTGCATGGATTGGTAAGTGAGGAGAATCTTTGGCTTTTTGAAGCATCCTTTGAGTTAGTGCTGCTCGCCGGATGTGTGGGGGGGCTATGTTTGACAGTACAGGGAGCCAGGGGAGTGGTGTTGAGCGGACTGTCCCAGTTATGGTTCTCATGGTTGTGTTGAGCTGGACCAGACAGGGGCACAAATGTTCTGGTGGAAGGCAGAGGACATGGCCAAACCAGCAGATACGCCGCTGTGTAATAAGGTGGGATGCTGCAGGCTGATGTGTGCGGGTTCGGAGCGCGTCATGAGAAGTGTGCTGGGGCCACCTGATGTTCTCAGTTGTTCTGAGGGCCCAACTATCAAACCCATCCACTCTCGAGGCCAGAGTCTTATTCAGTGGCCATGTCTCTGACCCACAGAGTAGGATGGAGAGGACTGACACATTGTATATGTAACCCAGTGTTAAAAATGTGACTAAAATCATAAATATCGATACTGCTTTAAAAAAAACACAAAACACTCATTTCACAATGGGAATAAATATTTTGAAGATAAATATATAAATAAATATAAGTTCATAAAATATAACCATAACTAGTTAAAAACATTTCTAAGGGGTTCTGATGGGGTTCCTAGTGTTTTTTTTTCCACAATATTTTTTATTGAACCTTTTTTTCCACAAACATAGCACACACAGTCAGACACTAACACAAAAGTAATTTAAAAATTAAAAAGAACAATAACAAAATAGCAAAAAAAAAGTGTAATAACACCAACAGCCAATAACAAAAACAAGTCAACAACAATGCTCCTCTGTTTAGTCTAGGTAATCTATTACATAAGAATACATAATATACATTCACCAGCTTGGAATTTGCAAGGTCCACACATATCATTCACCTTCTTCTTCAGAAGTTATGTTTAATTTCTTTACATAATCAATGAAAGGTCTCCATATATTCTCAAACACATTTTCCTTTGATTTCAGTATATAAGTTATTCTTTCCAGTGGAAGGTTTGTTAACATTTTTCTTAACCACCGAGTCACATCTGGTCTATAAGTCTTTTTCCACAGTAGTGCAATACATTTTTTGGCATTAAGCAAACTGAGGTCTATGAATGCTCTTTCACTCTTCTTAAAGTTATGCTTTTCTGGATACAGACCCAACAAAAACAGTTTAGGGTTCAATCGTGAATTGTTTTGAAATTATTTTTTCAATTGTTACCCTCACCTCTTCCCAAAACATTCTGATTTTTCTACATTCCCATAAACAGTGAAATAGGGTTACTTTACTTTCCATACATTTTGTGCATGTATCTGGTATGTTTTTGTTATATCTATTTAATTCCACTGGTGTAACATACATCTGCATTAACCATTTAAAATGTATCAGTTTAAGACGTACATTTATTGATTTGGTTTGAGCTCCTGCACAAGCCATTTCCCATTGTTCCTCTGAAATTTCAATTTGCAGGTCTTCTTTCCAGTCATTCAGTCTTTTCTGTGAGTTTTCACTTGAGAATAGTGTCAATGAGTTGTAAAACTCTGAAATAATACCCTTTCTCTTACTATCTTTTGTCAAAATTTTTTCCAAAGTTGAATAAGTAGGTCGGGTGAGAGCATTATTTTGATTTGAACGAATAAAATTTCTAAGCTGAAGATATTTAAAAAAGTGTGTTCTATTAAGATTGAATTTAATCCCCAGTTCTTCAAAAGACATTATGTTATCTGAGCGTGACAAATATAAGTCTTGAATCTTTTGAATCCCTTTTAAATTCCATACTTTAAATACAATATCCGCTCTCCCTGGTGTAAGATTACCCCATATTGGGCTAAACTGTGACAGTGAGTGTGGTTCTTTTAAATATTTTTTAGTTTCACACCATATTTTGATCATGTACCTTACAATTGGATTTTTAACTTGTTTCTGTAATTTTTTAGCCGAGTCTGAGTATATGAATAAGGGAAGAGGTAAAGGTAAATTGTATGATTCCATTTCAGTCCAGTGAGGAGGATCATTTGATGAAAAATAATATGTCATAGACCTCAGTTGTGGTGACCAGTAATACAACATAAAGTTTGGACATTTCAGACCTCCACGATCAAATGGTAAGTATAGTAAGGACAAACGTAATCTAGCCTTCCTATTGTTCCATATAAATTCCACTAACTTTTTTTGGATTCTTGAGAATAGATCTGAAGGTGGTGGTAAAGGAATGTTTTGAAATAAATAAAGTATTTTTGGTAAGATATTACTTTTAAGTATATTAATTCTCCCAATCATCGACATTGGTAATGACATCCATCTCTGAAGCAACTCATTAATATTTGTCATTAAGGCTTCATAGTTGGCATTGGAGACTGATTCTAGCTTAGGCAAAATTTGAATTCCTAAATATTTAAACTGATCTACAACATTGAATTGGTTTACCTCAGGAGATGGATGATTTCTCTGGGTCTCATTTAACATTAATATTGAAGATTTTGTTTTGTTTATTTTATATCCTGACATATCCCTAAAGTTTTTTTTATTAAATTTAACAAGGTCGGAATTGATTTTTTAAAATTTGACATAAACGAAATTATGTCATCGGCATACAGGGAGATTTTATGTTCTGTTGGTCCTACTTTAATTCCATATATTTGCGGATGTAAACGTACTGCCATTGCTAAAGGTTCAAGTGCCATAGTAAACAATAAAGGTGAAAGTGGACAGCCTTGTCGACATCCTCTATTGATTTTTATTGATTTTGAGATATTGCTGTTTGTTAGGATTTCTGCTGTAGCATTATTGTATATTATCTGGACCCATTTTATGAAATTATTTCCAAGTCCAAACTTTTGTTGGACTTCAAAAAGATAAGGCCATTCGACCCTATCAAAGGCCTTTTCAGCGTCCAATGATAGGAGAGCTGTAGCCGGTGCTTCTTTATTTGAATAAATAATATTAAATAGTCTTCTTACATTATGGAAGCCTCGTCTTCCCATTATAAAGCCATTCTGATCTCGGTTAATAATATTTGGTAATATTTCTTGGAGTTGTTTTGCTAAAATTTTACAGATTATTTTAAGATCAGCATTTAATAGGCTTATTGGTCTCATGTTTTCACATTTGTTAGAGGGTTTACCTGGTTTTGGCAACAGTATAATTAAGGTATTATTCATGTATGATGGTAAATTACCATTTTGAAATGCTTCTAAAACCATTTCCAAAAGTGGTTTTATTAATTTATTCTTAAATTTTTTATAGAGGTCGACTGGAAGACCATCTGGTCCTGCTCTTTTTCCTGATTTCATATTATCAATGGCTTGCCCAACTTCTTCCTGACTAATTTTAGACTCCAGTATCTCCCTGTTTTCATTTGGAATACCTGGTATGGATAATCTACCCCAAAACCCATTTAGTTTTGTTAAGTCAGTTCCATTTTTTGTATCATATAGTTTTTCATAATAATCTCTAAAGGCACTATTAATTTCTAAAGGATCTATAACTACCTGTCCGTTACTTATAATACTGGTAATTGGTGTTTTAGATTCTAATTGTTTAATCTGCCATGTCAATAGTTTTCCTGATTTTTCACCTTGTTCACAAAAAGTTTGCTTCAATCTTAGAAGACTTGAGGCAGCTCTATTCGCTGATTTTTTGTCATATTCAGCTCTCAGAATCAGTAATTCGTTCTCTAACTGTGGGTTACTTCCTGCATACACCTTTTCTTGAAGAATTTTTATTTTACATTCCAATTGGACTCTCTCCTCTCGGGTCTTCTTAGATTTTGAACCTGTATAACTAATAATATGCCCCCTAATAAAAGCTTTGAAAACTTCCCACTTTATACATGTCGTTGTTTGTGTAGTATTGATATCAAAGAACCCATCTGTTTTTCTATGTACTTAACAAATTCCTCATCCTGAAGCCATTTATGTTGAAAATGCCACCTAACTGGGCCCTTTGTCAATTTCTTATCTACATATACTAGACAGCAGGGTGCATGATCAGAGATCACAATGTTATCATAGAAACAGTTTTGAATCTTGAACCTTAATTCTGTAGAGATCAAAAAGTAGTCAATACATGAGAATGTCTTATAGGTATTAGAATAACAAGAATAGGCTTTGACTTGTGGTTTCATTTCTCTCCATATATCGAGCAATCTCAATTCTTTCATAAAATGATTAATGGTCATCCTACATCCATTGTGCGTACAGTCCAGTCCTGTTGATCTACCTATACTGGGATTCAATGTACAATTAAAATCCCCTGCTATTATATGTTGCCCTGTAAGTGATGATAAAGTGAGGAATAAATTAACAAAGAAGTTTTGATCATCAATATTGGGGCCATATAAGTTCACCAGATTTATATTTTCTAATAACAAAGATCCTTGGATAATTAGATATCTTCCAAATTTGTCTCCAATTACATTTTTCGTTTGAAATGGGGCTGTTTTATGTATGAGAATCACAACTCCCCTAGCTTGGGATGAAAATGATGAGGTGAACACATTACCTTGCCATGTTCTCCTAATTCTTTTTACATCCTCCTCTAATAGATGAGTTTCTTGTAAAAATACAATTTTTGAATCTATGTCTTTAATTTTAGTCATGACTTGTTTAACTTGACTTGTTTTTAACCCAAACAATTAACAAACAATTGCTGTTGTGCAGCAACCTGAACTCTTCAAGGACAGCATGATCATGTGTCTAATATGGAACTTTACCATCTGGCATGCACTGAAGAGAGATGGACTCTGTGGACATGCTTATCTGTGTTTAGAATACATGAACATAACATCCAGCCGTTGCCTAGGAGATGTCCTTTGTTGTGCATCAGCAACTGATACATTCACACTGCTTTCATACTGATATCACATGACTGATACACACACTGGTCTCTCTCTTTTGCGCTTTGTCAACGTGTGTATTGTAACTTGTCTGCTAAGTGTGCATTGAGGGTTTTTTTTCTATGTGATCATAATCTTGCTCACTCGAGCGATATTCTGATAACTATGGTTTTTTTCTCTCTGCCCAATGTGTCATCCCCTCCCCCTCCCCCTCTTTACTCCCCACTGTTTGATGAGGCGCCTTGCATGGCTGCCGTGTCATTAGGAAGCACTTATCGAGCGCGCCTAATGTCAAGTCAAATTCCTCGTATGTTTTTAACATGCTTGGCAATAAAGTTCATTCTGATTCTGATTCTGACTTGTTTAAGTTTTTTAAGATTTTGTAGACCTCTGCAATTCCATGAAGTTAAATTAAGATTAACGCTTTGATCTATGATCAATGAGGAGTTTGAGATTACCTTGCAATATGAACATACTCATACAGAGAAGCAAAAACATGGATGATAGAACATTCATCCTACAAACTAAACAAAAACAGATTCCCTTTCCCCACATTCGTGGTAATCCCCCCCAAAATCAAAAAATTCCGTCTCCCGTTATAGCTAGTGACTGTTCCACACCTGTGAGGATCAGTCAAACCACTCTCTCTTTCTCCCCTCAATCACCCTGACTCTACTACTATTCTTATGACATTAACTCTCTTCTTTAGTTTTTTCAACATAACTTCAAAGTTTTATAGCAATGTTGTACATCATAACTTTTTTTTTTTTAAATACAGTCTGTATTTTGTAGACATGTTTATGTTTCGGATCAATCAGATGTCTGTACATATGCTTAAATGTTCTACCTTTGTCATGTTCATTCTTAGCTCCCGCCAGTCTCCTTTTGGATCTGCTTGATGAGCTCCTGCGCCTCTTCAGGGGTCTTGAAGGTGTGGGTTCTCCCCTTATATGTGACCAGCAGTCTTGCCGGATGAATTACTCCGTGACGAATCCCTAGGTTGCGCAGCTCTTTGCGGGCAGGGTCGAACTGTTTTCTCAATTGTTGTATTCCTGTAGCCAAATCTGGGTAGAACTGCACCTGTTGGTCCTGGTATTTAATTTCCCCTTTAGCTCACGCCACATTGGTGACTGTCATCTTGTCTCTGTAGTTGAGGAACTTCATAATCAGCGTCCTCGGTGATGTCTTATTATCTCTCGGTGGGCCGATTCGGTGAGCTCTCTCTAAAACGACCAATGACTGCAAATCCACGTTATTCAGCGCTTCTGGAATCCACTTTTCCAAAAAGGAACACGGGTCCCGTCCCTCCGTTCCCTCCGGGAGGCCCACCAGCCTCAAATTATTCCGCCGTGAGCGAGATTCCAAGTCTAGGATGTTATCTTCCAGACGTTTGCATTTTAATTCCAGTGTTTGCAGTTTAGTTTGCAGGCTGGTGACGTCATCTTCAGTGCTTGAAATTCGGAGCTCTGCCTGCGACACTCGCTCCATGCAGTCGTTTATTTCTTTTCTCATACCTTCTATCGCTGCTATAATCCCATCGAATTTAGACGAAAACTCTGTTCTCATGGAGCTGATGGCAGTGAGCACTACGTTTGTCCCCTCTTCAACTGTTCCCGCTCCGCCGCGGGCTCCTTCCTCCGCCATTGCCTCTGGAGTTTTCTCTGTTTCGCCTCGAGCGTGGAAGTCTGTTAGCTTGGGTTGTTTTGTCGAGTTACCTTTTCCTCCACCTACTTTTCCAACCTTAGTCTTTACCATATCCGCACCAAAACACTAGGATGGGTTTTTGTTCCAATTAAGAGTTTTAGTAATTTTTTTTTATTATTTTCAAGAGCAGAGCAGTGTGAAACACGTCTTCCTACGTGGCCGCCATAACCGGAAGTCCGGGTTCCTAGTGTTTTTGTTTGGTATATTGAGCAACCATTGGCTGCGTCGTTTGTTGGCAGCATCAGCCAATGGGGTCATGCGCTCTCTCGCTCGGTCTTGGTGTAATCTGCAGAACGCTTTCAGTCACGGCAGAGACACCAACCGAGAGAACGCGATCCCTTACTGAGATGGTGAGCTAACGTGCTAGTAGCAGCCTTTGCTTGAATAAAACTCTTGAGATTGGTAAGCCTAAACCAACATGAGAAATGAGGTATTGCTGTATTGTCCAATTCTATAATACCTCTTTTGTTAAATTTTAAGATTTGAATCCAAAGGCTGTGAATTCACGTGAGCGCGGGAATCCCCTTTGAGGCATGCGTTGCTAGGCATGGTGAGTGCCATTCATTGTGTATGTGAAATGCTAACCGCTAGCTTAAAATGCTAACCTCCGATGCTAATTCCGGCTAGGTTTTTCATGGGAGAACAGTCATTTTTAAAGGCTGTAATGGTTAGCAAAGGTTTCATTTCACTTACTACTGACTGTTACTTAAGGGTGGATATTAAATCTGTGGTTTACAGGTATTCAGATGTGTCTATTTTATGCACATTTAGTAATGTGAAGAGATTTAAAGTAATGTTGTACAACTTAGAAATATTTGAAACCCATGTAATAAGCTATAGAGCATAGCTTAAGTTTTGTGTTCTGACCTATTCTGTAGGTCAGGTTTTTTAACCTGGGTTGACAAGAACGTGGATTCTCCAGATCTGGATGGTGAGCCGAAGCCCGAACCTACCTAACTGGTAGAGGTGATCCAACTGGTCACTATCGTATTGAAACGAACTCTGAAAAACTGAAACGAATACTCACAAGACTGGAACCAACTGTAACTGTATTTGGGGTATTTTATTTTATTTTTTATTATTGTATTCACGAGCACTCTATTTTTGTTTAAGCGTACACCATTAAGAAAAATACATATACTTGCAAGTTTCCATACTTCTAGTGTGTGTCTCATCTGTTGTTGCACCCTCCAGGCTCCTACGAACCTAGAATCTATCTGACCTGGCCCAATTGTCCCTTCTGTCCAGGTAGTAAGGTTAAAGGTAACTACACTGCCATACCCAGTACTACCAAAAGGGTACAAGACTGCACCTAAAGTGGTACATACTGTATATGCGGAGCTTCGTCTTTCGGGAGACTGAATGATGGCGCCAGAGAGGTTTCCATAGTGCCTGTGTCTGTGTGTGTACGTATCTGTCTGTTTGTTACCAGCTTTCCAGCTCGCCTGGTCAAAAATCAAGTGGAACTAAAGGCTTGTATCATTGTATCGCTATATTTTATCGAATTTTTATTTGGCACAATTTTGACATATGGCTTTGTTATCAAAATCAACACAAATTTACCTCACCTTTACCGTCAGTGAAGCTGGGAAAAAAATGTACTGTAATAACTATGTCAGGCCAGTACAGGTGGCAGTGCGTCTCCCCACTGCCACCCTGCCACATGCACTGAGGCATCAGCACCTTGGTGCTTTCATTTCTTCAGACTGTCTGATGTTTGAAAAAAAGGGGGGGGGGCTGAGACGGATGTTAAAGGAACAGCAGGTAATCTTGAGAACTAGGGGTAAATTTACTAATGTGCTGCGCCATCGCAAAATCCTGTTTTGTGTTAAAAAAAACTACTGTTAAGATTTACTAAAGAACGCAGGGCAAAATTAGCAGTGGAAAGGCGTGGACTATGTTAATTTTGCACCTGGCCTCATTACTTCCACCAGGCCGAAGGCCAGGAGGAGGTTATGTTTTTGCCAGCGTTTGTTTGTCTGTCTGTCTGTCTGTCTGTCTGTTTGTTAGCAAGATAACTCAAAAAGTTTTGGACGGATTTCGATGAAACTTTCAGGCCTTGTTGGAAATGGTACAAGGAAGAACTGATTAAACTTTGGGGATGATCCGGATCACCGTCTGCATACAGGAATTTTTTAAATGATTCTTTAACATTGTCAGACACGGCCATTTTCAACATGTGTGCAGGGGCAATAGAGGGCGCTGGTCGTCGTGTCTGATGAACACAAACTCCGCCTTCTTCAAAGTTTTAGGCACAAAAGGACGCAGAAAACAGTGGTGGGCAGGGCCCGCCACAGTGCCTGTGTTTGCGCTACGCTGCAAAACCTGAGACGGCCAGCTGTCCGCTGCCAGATTATTTGGCAGAAATTCCCCGGCCAGCCACAGGGGCTGCGCAAAAACCAGCTCTCTGCCGGGGGAGGCTTCCAAATCCTCTTTTTTCCGCGGAGCGCAAACCCAATAAAACCCACGGCAACCATTATCGCACCTTCTTTTGTCCAGCGGCTCCGGAACAGAGAGGAATCCCGGCGCCAGTAATGCTGCGCCTGATATGTGTGACTCTAATGCTAAAAGTGACTGCATCAGGGATTTACCACCTCAAGTCGCACTTTGCTACACAGCGCCACAAAAACTGTGCAGCCACATTCCATCGACGGATGAACATTTTCAGCCAGTGACAGAACCGACGCTTTCCAAATCCAATGCATCACTAGCAGAAGTGATGTTTTGTCATTTTGGGGCAGAGCACAATCTATCCCCATTGGTGGCAGATCACTTAAGTGCTTTGGTGCCAACATTGTTTCCTGACAGCAAGAGCACTCAATTTTTTTGTGCTACTTGGCTTATTATTTTCACAATACCAAAAAGTTATGGCTCAGCATTGTCTCCATATAAGTGTACATTTGAATAAATATGTTGGAAATAGTTCATGTTGCAGTTGCTGTTTGCTTAGTTTTTGTTTGTTTGTTTGTTTTTGCTACAGTTTTCTTTCATCTGCCGATAAATACAGTTTTTAAGTACTCAGTACAGGTAAAGCCCCCCCCCAATAAGGGAGGCATGAGGTCAGTACAGGTGTGAAAGCCCCCCCAATAAGGGAGGCATGAGGTATGCCTTGACAGGTCACAGCCTGGCACTTTGCACATGGAGGAGATGGACACAACAGCAACACTTCAGTTTATTACCTCCACCAAGGAGGTAATGCTTTTACTACAGAACCACTAACCCTATCATTGTGAATCCAATTGCTAGTCATATGTTTTCATGGTCAAGAAATCTGAAAACCTACACACAAACACTGTATGGGGGGGAACTGTGGCGCTTGGCGGAGGTCTGCGCTCTCCGAGTGCTTTTCTAGTTGCATATGTATTTGTGGGAGTTGTCATGTCAATGCACAAATTTGAGGGAGAGCAGTATTTAAATGACTGCCGCAAGGTGACTTACTAAGGTTTGCGGTTGTCAGTATCTAAATGCGCCAGGATTTAATGCCCCAAAAAAGCTTGTCTTAATTCATCTGCGCCTGATGACAGCGATCGCCGGTGCCAAGAGACACCAGCGAGAATTGAGGGTGCATGGCTGAAGAGAGAGAAGCTTCTCCCTGCGCATAATTTGATTTGGCATGACAGAACAGATTAATGTGAACAGAAACAATCTCACAGAGATCGGTGTTGTGCTGAACTGGACATCAGCCGGCAGAGGATTTTATAAAATTTCATTTGTTTATATATATATGATTTATTTCATTTATAATGCACTTTACATCTCTGGCCAAAATCTCTACGCAAACAGAATTAAGAACAAGAATAAAAGCAAACATTAAGTACATACAATGACACACCAGGAAATCCCTGGTGAGAATTGCTCTCAAATATTTTACCTGGTAAAATAAAGGACAAATAAAAAAAATAATAAAATAAAAAAGCTTTCCTAAACAATGACTTTGCATTCATAAAATAGTACAGCCCTTTCTACCTGGAGTGGACAAAAGGAGCACAGATCATTATATGTCCCCAGACATTGCAACATCGTAACTCAGTGACAACAGTCTCTGCTGTGGCTGTCCGAGGAATAAGTGAAATCGTGTGTGTTTAATTTTATTATGTTCCAGACTTCTGTAAAGACAAAACACACATACAGTATTTATGAAAAGTCATGGACTGGGAGACCTGTAGACAAGGCTTCCTCTGGTAGCATTTCTGGGTGGCAGCCAACCTCGCCAGAAAATTTACCGCCACACCAAGAAGGAGATATGAATTTAAGAAAAATATATGAAGCAATGACTTTCCGCAAGCGTGCACACAAACAACGCGTGTGGCCGTCATCCGCGCGGAGTTTAAAAGCGCTGCGCCCACGCAAACTTTCCAGTCAATCAGCAGGCAGTGTCTCACTAGCAGCAGCTTCGTGGAAAAGGAATGAAAACTGGGAAGTCAAACAGCAGAAATGGACTCTATTTGAAGAGAAACTTTGTGAAGAAGTCCGCTGTTTCTTCGTTGGTGAAAATCCTGGCGCATCAATGCCTTGGCGCTACCTATTGGGCGGGAGTGAAACTACAAATGATGGTTGTGTGCATGTGTCAACTGCTTGGCCTGGGTAGATGAAAAAAGTGAACATGTACAGCACTGCGTGCATGCCAGGCTCGTCCAAAGCGTATGCGGAGCAAGGCGGACTAGAGGGGAAATGCAGCATGAATAAGGCTTGACTGTCCGACAGAAACATGAGTTTATTAAAGTACTTTAAACGTGGAAAAAAAAACTCATAACAGGTATGTAAGCACTGGAGGCATTTATCATGTTTTAACCCGCTGGAAATGGAAGCAATAACGGAAGAGTCGCTTAGCTAAGAGATGTGGTTAGAATTCAAATGCAGCTGGCTTCATATGAAGGGAAAGGTAAGGGGGACTGATGAATTGCTGAGGATATATTTCACCAGCCACTACAATATTAAGTTATGTTCCCAATTATGTATCCGGCAAGTTAAGATGACTGAAATTCACTAAGTCAATGACTTTAATCCGTCAGCAGCCTTCTGACAAACTAAACGTGCCAGCATTTGGATTTCAAAATTAGGGAGGTTTTTCTTGGTGGTGAGGGAATTTCTAAAAAAAAAAAACCAAAAAAAACCCTACAAATATATAGAAATAGTATAACAGAAATAACAGCATCCTTGGTCATTTAAGTTAATTTAAATCATTAAATACAATTTTATTAATATTTTTTTCTTTGTAATTAGAGTTAAATTATTGTTCTGTTCTGACTGCAAAGTTATGGTCAAAAATATAAATTGTCATAAGGAAAAAGTAAAAAAAATACCACAGTCTGTTTCAAATTTATTTAAAAAAACAGTAATTTTATTTTTCAATTCAACTTTATTTATATAGTGCCATTTCACAACAACAGTCATCTCATAGCACTATCAACTGTAGGGGGAACCCCCACAGTTGCAGAAAGACCCCAGCAATCAGGCGATCCCCTGTGAGCAAGCACTTGGTGACAGTGGAGAGGAAAAACTCCCTTTTAACAGGAAGAAACCTCCAGCAAAACCAGGCTCAGGGAGGGGCAGTCATCTGCTGCGACTGGCTGGGGGGTGAGGGGATAGAGAAGATGAAAAGAACAGACATGTAGAGAACAAACAGCATGATGGGGACTCAATCTATGGGAGAAAACAAACAGATGTTAATGACCAGCAAAAAATAAATATTTCATTGAGAGTGAAGAAAGGAGTGAGGCCCAGTGCATTATTGGAGGTCCCGCGGCTGACTAAACCTATTAGCAGCATAACTAAGGGAGGGTTCAGAAACACATGATCCCTCCCAGGCTATATCAAAAAGGTAGGTTTTAGCCCTATTCTTAAAAACAGAGATTGAGTCTGACTCCCGAATCCAGATTGGCAGCTGGTTCCACAGGAGAGGAGCTTGATAACTGAAGGCTCTGCCTCCCATAGTACTTTTGGAGATTCTAGGTATTACAAGTAATCCTGCATTTTGGGAGCGTAGTGCTCTGTTAGGATAATACGGTAGTATCAGATCTTTTAAATAAAAAGGAGCCTGATTGTTTAGAGCTTTGTAAGTAAGAAGAAGGATTTTAAACTTAATTCTAAACTCTATGGGAAGCCAATGAAGGGAGGCCAGAACCGGAGAGATATGATCTCTCTTTCTAGTACCTGTTAAAACTCTTGCTGCAGCATTTTGGATCAGCTGAAGACTTTTTAAAGATGTTTTAGGACAGCCTGATAATAAAGAATTACAATAATCTAATCTCGAGCTAACAAAAGCGTGGATCAGTTTCTCAGCATCACTCTGAGACAAGATGCTCCTAATCTTGGCAATATTACGCAAATGATAGAAGGCAGTCTTAGAAACAAACTTAATATGTGAATTGAAGGACAGATCTTGATCATAAATAATTCCAAGGTTCCTCACAGAGCTATTAAGAGAAAGAGTAACCACATCCAAACTGAAAGTTTGATTTGGAAAGGTATTTCTAAGGTTTTTTGGACCAACAAGAATGACTTCAGTCTTATCTGAATTTAATAGCAGGAAATTACAAGTCATCCAAGCTTTGATTTCCTTAAGACAGGCTTCTAACTTGGCTAATTGATTACTATCATCTGGCTTCATTGACAGGTATAATTGTGTGTCATCTGCATAACAATGAAAATGTATAAAGTGCTTTCTAATAATGTTGCCTAACGGAAGCATATATAAACTCAAAAGAGTAGGGCCTAGCACAGATCCCTGTGGAACTCCATGACTAAGCTTTGAGTTGAAAGAAAACTCATTATTTACATGAACAAACTGGAACCTATCAGATAAATAAGATCTAAACCACTGCAACGAAGTTCCATTAAGTCCAACATAGTGTTCTAATCTATCAAGTAGAATATTATGATCGATAGTATCAAAAGCTGCACTAAGGTCTAAAAGGACAAGTACAGAAACCAGTCCGTTATCAGATGCGATGAGGAGGTCGTTAGTGACCTTCGCTAAGGCCGTTTCAGTACTATGATGGATTCTAAACCCAGATTGAAACTCTTCAAGTAAACCATTTCCCTGCAGGTGGTCAAATAATTGCGTAGCAACAACTCTTTCTAAGATTTTTGAAATGAAAGGGAGATTAGAGATTGGTCTATAGTTAGCTAAAGCTCCTGGATCTAGCGTTGGCTTTTTGAGTAAGGGTTTAATTACAGCCGTTTTAAAAGCCTGCGGTACATGGCCTAAAGTTAATGAAGAATTGATTATATGAAGAATAAAACTACCAATAAGTGGGAAGACTTCTTTAAATAACCTGGTAGGAATAGGGTCTAAAAGACAATTTGAAGGTTTGGATGAGGAAACTATTTTGTCTAACTCATAAAGGTCGATTGGAGTAAACTCATCAAGACAGACATCAATTGAAGGAGTTGTAGTAGTTACTGTATTTAAGTTAACTGTGGGAAGAATCTGATTGATTTTGTCTCTGATGGATGAAATTTTATTATTGAAAAAATTCATAAAGTCCTGACTAGTAAGCTCTAAGGGAATGCTAGGATTGACAGAGTCCTGACTCTTTGTCAACCTGGCTACAGTGCTGAAAAGAAACCTGGGATTATTCTTGTTCTCTTCTATTAATGCAGAGTAATAACTCGTTCTAGCTTTTCTAAGAGATTTTTTATAAATTAAAAGATGATTTCTCCAAGCTAAATAGATTTCATCTAAATTAGTGGAGCGCCATTTTCTTTCTAATTGACGAGTCTTCTGTTTTAAGCTACAAGTTTCTGTGTTGAACCAAGGAGTTAGAAATCTCTGATTAGACTTTTTCTTTTTTAAGGGGGCCACCAAGTCTAGAGTCTGATGCAGAGAAGCTGTAACACTATCCACTATGTTATCAATTACAGAAGGAGCAAGCTGTCTATAGCTTATTTCCGTTGTGCTGACACATGGCATAGAGGAAACAATCTGCATAAATTTGGTAACAGCATCATCTGAGAGGCATCTACTGTAATAATATTTTTCTTTAGGAGCCAAATAGTCAGAAATAGTAAAATCAAAGGTTAACAGACAATGGTCTGACAGTACAGGGTTATGAGGAGACACTACAAGATTTTCTATTTCTATGCCATATGTCAGAACAAGGTCCAACGTATGGTGGAGATAATGAGTAGAATTTCCTACTTTCTGAGAAAACCCAATCGAGTCTAATATTGAATTAAATGCCACATTAAGACAGTCACTATCTACATCCACATGTATATTAAAGTCCCCTACTATAATTATTCTATCAGATTTCAGCACCAAATCAGCTAAGAAATCAGCAAATTCGGATAAAAATTCTGAGTAGGTTGATGGGGGACAATAAACTATGGCAAATAGAATTGGGTTTAACCTAAAATTGCTAAAGTGCCCAATACTGAGGACCAGGCCCTCAAAGGAATTATAACATGTTTTTTGCTTTACATTAACTCGTAATTTGGAATGGTAAATTGTTGCTACTCCTCCTCCACAACCAGAACTTCTGGGATTTTGACAGTTTAAATAACCAGAGGGAGTTGATTCATTTAAACCAACATAATCCTCTTGCCCTAACCAAGTCTCTGTAAGGGATATTAAATCAATCTGATGATCAATGAACAAATCATGGACTAACAGAGACTTGGGAGTTAGAGACCTAATATTTAATAAACCACATTTAATTTTTAAATTATGAGGAGGAACAGAGGCCAAATCATTCAATTTAGAGGCTTTATGTTTAATTTGAGTTTTACCAATTTTTTGCTTAATCACTTTGGGATGCTTATACATTATATTTTTATTTACTTTGGAGGGAGCAGACAATGATTCTCTGATGGGGAAGACGGGGGCTAAGTTGAGGGGTGGCGGATGAAGAGGAGCTGCAGAGAGGCGTGTAAGACTGCGACTCTGCTTCCTGGTCCCAACTCTGAGTAGTCAAGGTTTTGGAAATTTGGATAAAAAAGATGCCAGATTGTTAGATAAATGAGAAGCACCATCCAAAGTGGGATGGACGCCATCTCGTCTCATAAGACCAGGTTTTCCCCAAATGAGCTCCAATTGTCAATGTAGCCCACATCATTTGCAGGACACCACACAGACAGCCAGCGGGTCAAGGATGACGAGCGGCTAAACATGTCATCACTGGTCAGATTGGGGAGGGGCCCAGAGAATACTACAGAGGCAGACATCGTTTTGCAAAGTCACACACCGATTCTACATTAAGTTTCGTGACTTCCGACTGCTGGAGACGGATGTCATTAATGCTGGCGTGGATAACAATTGTGGAGTATTTACAGTTACTTTTAGCCAGCATTTTCAAATTTGACTCAATGTCGCTTGCTCTGACCCCAGGAATGCATTTGACTATGGCTGCTGGAGTCTCTAGGTTCACGTTTCTGACTACAGAGTCGCCAATGATCAGAGTTTTTTCCTCAGCGGGTGTGTCGTTGAACGGGGAAAAACGATTAGAAACGTGAACAGGTTGGAGGTGTACCGGGGCTTTGCGACTAGGCTTCCTTCTCACCGTCACCCACCCAGTCTCCTCGCTGCTGAGGAGAGCCGCAGGACCGCTAACGGGGTTAGCTATGCTAGCTAACGCCGCTGCAGCTAAGGGGCATCCGTCAAGAGTAACTGGCGCAGACGGTGTTTCAATGCAGCGGAGCCGGGATTCCAAATCAGACAACCTCGCCTCGAGCACCTCAAAAAGACAACATTTACTACATTTACCGTTATCACTAAAAGACGCAGAGGTGTAGCTAAACATCTGACAGAGAGAGCACACCAGAGGAGGAGAGGAAGGAAAGCTAGTAGCCATAGCTAGTGTCTAACCCAAAGCTCAGGAGAGTGAAGAGAGCAAACCACACAGACAGACAGCAAAACAGGAAGTGACGATACGTTACCACAAGTGACGATCCGACCAAACAATCCATTTTTAAAAAACAGACAAAAATAAGCCATAAAATAATCCACAAATTTATAATAAAGTTTCAAAATATACAAGAAAAGTCAACTTTACAAGAGGAAATTACAAATTTGAGGAAAATGGCTTCAAATTTAGATAAATTTACAGAAAAAAGTAGAAAACTGAAAATTGTTATAAATTTTGGAGAAAAACCTCAAACTTTCAAGACTGAAGTCATTACTCAAGTTTTAAGTGGGTGTTCTTTGTACCCTTAACTAGAAATTTTTTGGTTTTCTCCTTTAACTTACATGGCACTTGATATTTTCTAACCTGCTTGTATACCGCCATAAACAGAGAGAGAACCTGAATTAGACAGAGCTCAGAGAGGGCAAGATTAGACAGAAGAGAGGAGCCAAGGAGAGGAAAGTGTTCAGGCAGAGGGTCCAGGAGAGGTGAGAGCAGAGGAAGGAGAGAAGGATACACCAGTTTAAAGTCCAAATACAGGACGTCTGGGTGGGACCCCAAATGGCCCAATATTCCAACATTCAAGCCTTGGTTGTACAATACTTCAAACTAAGTTCCATATGCACGGCAGTGGCTCAGGAGGTAGAGCGGGTCGTCCAATAACCGGATGGTTGGCGGTTCAAATCCTGCTCTCCCCAGATATCCTGTCGTGTCCCTGGGCAAGACACTTTACCCACCTTGCCTCCAGTGTCCATAACACTGGGTATGAATGTGTATAAATGTTCGGTGGTGGCCCGAGAGGCCATTGGCCTGGATTGGCAGCCATGTTTCCATCAGCCTGCCGCAGGGCAGCTGTGGCTACAGTAGTAGCTTTCCACTACCATTGTCTGTCTGGACTGAATGAACAACACAACATAAAAATAATTTTTTTGTAAGTTGTCTGTATTTTTTCAACTGATTTAAGACAATTTTGCACTGCTGAATCTGAAAATGACATTCATTTCTCTCGATCAGGTCAAGTTTTTATGCTAAGTTGTAAGAGTTGTACAGCAGTTGTACAGTTGTACTGTAAACTGAATAGTAGACATTGATAAAGGTAGGTACATGTAAATTGAATGTTACGTCATCATTGTTCAAAATTCAGAGAATTTCAAGAAATAAAGAATTTTGCATCATATAAAACGAAAATACCCATACATGTAAACAAAAACGTAAAAAACATGTGGCCATAGTTCAAAAAGTTGACCTGATTGAGCAAAACCAATGTGATTTTTGGATTCAGCACATCAAAATTGTCCTTAATCAGCTAAAAAAATCTGAGACAATAAATTTGGTGTTGACCAGTGTAATGTATCTGTAAAAAGCATCTTTGAGTGTCTATGATAAAGCGCTATATAAATCTGATGCATTATTATTATTATATGCAAAGTTACTGTGCAAAATTTAAAAAAAGAAATAAATCACTATGAAGGCAAGAAATCGCTGCGTCTGTCACGCTTCATAGGACATCATAGGACGGCCTATGATCTCTGCATGAAGATAATAAAACGTCCTATGAACTCAGGCATCATAGGGCACATAGACAAATGTGTCTTTATGATGTCATAGGGACCATGTGTCTTTGAACTCAGGCATCACATGCCTACGGGCATGCCCGTAGAAACCCATGCATGCCCGTAGAGGGGATACATTGGAACAGAATTCTTGCCAGTTACAGTAAGTGACAGTCACATATGATGGCTTTTGTATGCAGCAAAACATAAAAATCACACAAAATATGCCCTGCCATCTGGGGCTGTTTGCCCCTGCTTGTTATTTCTTCTCCTGCCTGTCACTGCTCTGTGTTATGTTGCTTACCTGCGTCTATATACTGTATATATACAGTATATGTCTTGTAAGGAGTCATGTGCTCTATGTGCCGTCATATAGACATCATCTGGTGGGTCCTCCTCTTCTTCGTTCAGACCACTGAAGGGTCTCCTCCTGTCTCAGACGGCTGTGTTGTTCACAGTCATGTCTGCGGTGTGCTGGTGGAACCTGAGGTGTTTCACGTTCATGGCATCCTTTCTGACGTGCAGCAGTTCTCCTCATTCTATTGCTCTCCATCCGGTGGGTCTTCTTCTTCGTTCAGACCACTGGTTGAGGGATAGGTGCGTCGTAATTCCAGCTCATGGGCACGATCCTGAAAAAGTGGCTTTTGACCCTGTTCAGGAAGGCCCGTGCATACCCACAGAAACCAAGAAACTGGAGCACGCGGAGAAAATTAGCACTTTGCTTGGTATTTTTACACATTTGTAATGTAGACTGGCATTTGTCAAGGTTACACATTTGCCGTCATGTAGGCATGACGAGTCGTCCTATGATGCCTGAGTTCATAGGACACGCTATGATGATGAGGCAGAGATCATAGGCCGTCCTATGATGTCCTAGAAACATGCTTTTAGTCTGTCGCACCCTATCCTGGTGAAGGGTGTCCTCTTGTCTCAGACGGATGCGATGTACTGCTGGAACCTCAGGTGTTTCATCTTCATGGCACCTTTTCTGACGTGCAGCAGTTATCATTCTATTGCTCTCCATCTGGTGGGTCTTCTTCTTCGTTCAGACCACTCGTTGAGGGATAGGTGCGTTGTAATTCAGTTCATGGACAGGATCGTGAAAATAGATTTGAGCAAAAAGAGGCTTTCCGGCATGGACTCACTGTATATGACATCATAAAGACATGAAGGCAGCCTTGATGTATATGACATCATAAAGACATGTTGCCTGATGTCTGTCACGGTATATGACATCATAAAGACATGAAGGCAGGCTTGATGTATATGACATCATAAAGACACATTTGTCTGTGTGCCATCACATAGGCATCACGAGTCGTCCTATGATGCCTGAGTTCACAGGACGTCCTATGATGTTCAGGCAGAGACCATAGGCCGTCCTATGATGTCCTATAAACGTGACAGACACACAGATTTCTTGCTTTTATAGCGTGATGATGATGATGTCTTGTAGGGAGTCATGTGCTCTGTCTATGTGCCGTCATATAGACATCATCTGGTGGGTCCTCTTCTTCTTCGTTCAGACCACTGAACGAAGCAGTTTCATTCAGTGCCGTGAACAAAGGATGCCGTGAACAGTTTCATGTTCACGGCATCCTTTCTGACGTGCAGCAGTTCTCCTCATTCTATTGCTCTCCATCTGGTGGGTCTTCTTCTTCGTTCAGACCACTGGTTGAGGGATAGGTGCGTCGTAATTCCAGTTCATGGGCACGATCCTGAAAAAGTGGCTTTCGACCCTGTTCAGGAAGGCCTGTGCATTTGTCTGTGTGTCCTATGACGCCTGAGTTCATAGGACATCCTATGATGTTCAGGCAGAGATCATAGGTCCTATGAACGTGACAGACACACACAGACACACAGATTTCTTGCTTTTATAGAGTGATGATGATAAACACGTTGGTCAATAATCAATTTATTCATGAGTAGTCCTTAATTTATACATATTAAACAATGGAGTCTGCCATGTAAAATGAGAATCAAAACTTTCATATATGACAAACAAAAAAAACCTACTTTATTTGGGTCTGTGCTTAAACAAAAACTTTTAAAAAAAGCTTAAAAAAACTGTATTGTGCTCCTCCACACTGGCTGTGCCTTTGTTGATGACCCGCTCCCTCAGGTGTGCCTGTGTGCAATTTTGCGGTGCTCTTGGTGGATGGGTGGTCATTATTGAAATGAAGTGACTGCATCTGTGTTCATAATTCTATGTGCTATTAATGGACACTGGCAAAAAATTGGCCACTCCCTGAGGTGCTCTGTCTAATTTGCACGTTTGCTAATTTGCACTGCCTTAGTAAATCTGCCCCCTAGTGTTTTAAAAGGGTAATGCAGTCCAAATTCTAGACTGGAAAGTGTTGACCCCACTTTCCCCTCCTCTCCTAACAAAGAGTCACACAGGTTGCCGAGTTGAGTACAGGACTGATGAAGTAAACAAACCAGCGGGAGTTATAGCACACAACAGCAAGTGACAATGACTCCTACAAAAGCTGCTCCAGTCTCAGAGAATAACAGTTAACTGCCCTTCACAAAATGTCTCTATTTGAAACACCCTGTAACCCCCCCCCCCACCCCCGTGCATTACCATGGAAACCATGGACACATACTGATACTACAGTGGATAATTTATATTTCTTAAAATATTAATTCAAATATATTTTTTATTATTATCAGTTGATATTGTAACGTCGGGGCCATTTTAAGGGGGCCAGGGATTTCCCAGCATGCTTTGCCAGTTTGAAACGTTACTGTGTGTGTTAAATGTGTTATTTCTGGGTTATACTGCTGTGTCATTATAACTGCATTATAATGACCCAGCAGAGTTTAGCAGGATTAGGGCAAGATGTATCATGTGTGTGTAACCGTAATGTAAACAGAGGTCTGTGGGAATGACCTCCACTGCTCTGCGTACTAAGTGGAGGTTGGGGGTTGGTGGTGTGTAAATAAAGCCTGTTCATCACAACCATCTTGCTCCTCTTTCTTTGTGTGAACCCTGCTACGTCACACTGGTGTCAGAAGTGGGATCTCCTGTCCAAAGCAGTAACGGGGCGCTGACATCGGGACGTTGTCGAGAACCAGAGGGGAGTAGTGTAGCGAACTCAATATAAGCACCCTACTTGACTTGCCAAGTGGGTTGATCCTATTGGCGACACAGGTAGGGTGCGGGACTCCGGAGCAGGAGGCGTGAGTTCGAATCTCCCGGTGGGACGTCGCCATGTCGAGCAGCACGTTACACTCAGTCAAGTAGGGTGCTTATATTGAGTTCGCTACACTACTCCCCTCTGGTTCTCGACAACGTCACGATGTCAGCGCCCCATTACTGCTTTGGACAGGAGATCCCACTTCTGACACCAGTGTAACGTGCTGCTCGACATGGCGACGTTCCACCGGGAGATTCGAACTCACGCCTCCTGCTCCGGAGTCCCGCACCCTACCTGTGTCGCCAATAGGGTCAACCCACTTGGCAAGTCAAGTAGGGTGCTTATATTGAGTTCGCTACAATATAAACAATAACCAGCATCAATTTTTCTTGTTAATAACAATAGTTTAATGTTTATTTGAAAGGGACATTACATACTAATGAACATTAATTCATTAGTATTAGGTGTGTTATTACCTTATTAGTATTGATGTGTATCTATTACTTGGCAGTCGTTCGGAGAGCAGAGTAAGAATTTCATTGCTCAAGAAATGTTGCATTTCTTAACTGTGCACATGATAATAAAGCCTCTGAAGTGAATTGAATTAATACAAATGTAAGTTTGCCAGATTTAGCAATACTGATAATTTGCATCTGTAGTCCCCAGGCGGGTCACAAAAACACACAAACAAACAATAATACATGAGAAGAACATCTGCAATAAAACTGTACAAAGTGGATATACAAAAGTGAAAGAGTTAAGGTGCTAAAAGACAAAACATCCAAATGTCACACAAGTGAAGTGCTGTGTATGCATGCACACACACTTGCACCCAAGCACCTCACAATAACAACAAACAACAGCAACAAGAAAGAGGCGGGGCATATGTGTGTGACGCACAGGCATATACTAGTATGCACATACTAGCATATGACTCATATGCCGCATATGCCGCAGAGCATCCACTAGTTATGCATACAGTTTTGGTTGTTTAAAAGCCAATTTTTACAATGAGTCTTAAAGTGTTTAGTGTGGTACGTTCTCTGATTGCAGCTGGTATATTATTTCAGATCTTGGTGCCCCTCATAGATAGCACACATTGTGCAAATGTGGTATGTCTGTGGGGGACCTCGCAGTCTCCTCTAGTGATTGCTTTGGTGGTTGTGCCGGTGACAGTCCTCAGTTTAACATTCTCCCAGGAAGGGGGGGCATGTATAGACATTTAATATTTTATAAATCGAAGAGGCAAATTTGAGAGTTCATAATTTTCAAAAGACAGAAGATTGTATTTCTTGTAAATGTGACAACAATGATATGTGAAATCTTTCTTATGAAAGATTATGGCTTTTTTTTTTTTTTTTTTGTATAAGGATTCACTGGGTTTGATTATGGTTACACCAGTAAGTGACCAGTTGGTAAAACAGTCATCAATGTGAGAGATCATTGCATGCAGAAACATTTTGGCCGCATAAACTGTCAGCGATGATCTAATTTGTTTAAAATTTCTTAGATTGAATTTTCTTATGTTTGAAATATTTTTGATATGTTTTTTTAAAAGTTAATCACGCCGAGGTACTTAAAATTCCTTTGTGGAGCCCATAGTTATAACCTATGTAACTCACATGTGGCTGGCTGAATTCAGCCAAGAGAGACTTTGAGCTAGCCATGTGTATTGACTTCACACCTCAAGAGGAAGACATGTCTGCACCCCCTGGGGACTCAGGAGAGGGGAGAAGATTACCCGGCCTGACCTTTGGGGGTCGGAAAGGAGAACAGAAGGACTCTGGGTGTTCTATTACAGATGAAAGGATGTAGCTGAGTATTGTGACTTTTGTGTGTGATGTATTGTTAGAGATGAATGTATAAATGTATGTGTGTGACTGCGTCCTGTCTCTTTTCACTCCGATCGAGAGAGGACGTAGGATGAGTGAGAATTAAAGCAGATACTGGAAAAATCATCCAGTCTCCTCAATTCTTGACTCCTACAATTGGTGACCTACGCATGAATCTGAGCACGCCGAGGCTGGAGGACAGCCTCGCGATCGATATGGAAGAGCTGGGAGACAGCCGCTCAGACCCAGATTCACCGGGGAATGCCAGCAGGGGCACAAGACTGATTAAGCTCCCCGAGTTCTGGCAAAGCGACCCGCACTCGTGGTTCCAGCATGTGGAGTCGCGGTTCCTGCTCGGGGGAGTTTCAGCGGATGACATTAAATTCCATAATGTCATCACGACGCTCGACAGCCGCACAGCTCGGTGTGTGCGGAGCCTGGTGGAGCAACCACCCGCTGTCGGCAAATACGACGCGGTGAAAGCCACCCTCATCAGGAGCTTTGTGCCGTTGTCTGAGGCAAGAGCCAGGCAGCTACTGGACCTGCACGACAGAGGTGGACGCAGGCCGACAGTCCTCATGGAGGACATGCTGCAAATGATCGGGACGGACAACGACGCGTTCCTTTTCAAACATATTTTCCTGAGAACCCTCCCAGCGCACACGAGAGGTTCCCTGTCCAGCAGGAGATGTTTGACCCAGCAGGACTTCCGCGACCTGGCCCAAGAGGTGGAGCGGCTCCTCAACACCTGCGAGGAACTAGAGGCTTCCGTGGCAGCGGCAGACCTCGGCGCGGCGGCCGGGGGCAGTGTGGAGCCAGAGACGGCAGTGACCACCTCAGCGGCGACGGCAGCGGCGAGATTCCGTGGCAGGGGAGATGACGGCCTCTGTTTTTACCATAGACGTTTCGCTGGGAAGGCGCACAAATGCATCCCGCCCTGCAAGTTCAAAAAGCAGGGAAACGACCTGGCTGGGAGCCGTTAGCAGCTTCCACTCTCGGCGAACGGAACAAGCTGCTTTATCTTACAGACGCGGGCTCCGGGCGGTAATTCCTAGTGGACACCGGAGCCCAGAGGAGCTTCATCACTGCCACCTATGCTGATCGGGTCGCGGGACCCCGCGAAGACGGAGCGACAGCGGCCAACGGCTCCAGCATCAAGACTTACGGAGAGAGAACCTTGTCTCTGTCCTTCCATGGCCGCGCCTATGAGAGGAATTTCATCGTGGCGGCAGTGAGCTTCAATATGTTAGGTGCTGATTTTCTGTGTTCACATGGTTTGTTAGTTGATCTGGCCAACAAACGACTAGTAAATGCACTCTCTTTCTGTTCTATCCCTTGTGCAGCTCGGATGTGCCTGCTGCCAGTTCAGACCAACGTCGCCACAGCAGGTGGTAAGTTTCACAGCCTTCTACACCAGTTCCCAGCACTCACAGTTCCTACTTTTTCAGCTAAGGTGGCGAAGCACGGGGTGGAGCACTTTATTACCACGAGTGGCCCACCCATTTTTGCGAAGGCTCGGCGCTTGGATGCAGCTAAACTCTCCATTGCGCGTGAGGAGTTCGCCAACCTGGAAAGGTTGGGCATAATTCGCCGCTCGAAGTCCGCTTGGGCTTCCCCCCTCCACATGGTACCTAAAGCTGACGGCTCATGGAGACCTTGTGGCGATTACCGCAGGTTGAACAATGCCACAGCGCAGGACCGGTACCCGATTCCGCATATCCAGGACTTTTCAGTTCATTTGGCGAAGGCGCGAATTTTTTCTAAAATAGACCTGGTCCGCGGTTATCACCAAGTCCCGGTCCGACCAGAGGACATCCCCAAAACAGCCGTAATAACCCCGTTCGGGCTTTTTGAGTTTTTACGAATGCCTTTTGGCCTTAAAGGCGCCGCACAAACCTTCCAACGGATGATGGATGCAGTGTTGCGCGACCTCTCTTTCGTTTTTGTCTATTTAGATGACATTTTGGTAGCCAGCACCTCCGAGGAGGAGCACGCAAAACACCTCACAACAGTTTTTCAGAGGTTAGGAGAGCATGGGTTGATAATCAACCCGGCCAAGTGCCATTTTGGCGTGGCACAAATCGACTTTTTAGGGCACCGCGTTTCCTCGGAGGGAGCAGTTCCTCTGCCGGCCAAAGTACGCGCAGTGGCAGATTTTCCCCAGCCTCGAACGGTAAAAGCGTTGCAAGAATTTTTGGGGATGGTAAATTTTTATAACCGTTTCATAACCCACGCAGCGCAGCTTATGCAGCCCTTGTACACCGCGCTCAAAAAGCAGAAGCCCTCCCATGTGATTGAATGGTCCCCGGAGCGGGAGCGCGCATTCACAGAGGTTAAATGGGCACTGGCAAACGCGGCAATGTTGGCCCACCCAGACCCGGCAGCCCGCATAGCGCTAACCACGGACGCGTCAGATGTGGCCATAGGGGCTGTAGTGGAACAGCAGGTTGCCGGGGTTTGGCAACCACTCGCATTCTTCAGCAGATCCCTACGCGAGGCTGAGCGAAAATACAGCGCGTTTGACAGGGAGCTGCTGGCGCTCCACTTGGCTATTCGCCATTTCCAGTTCTGGTTGGAAGGGCGGTGTTTCACCGCGTTTGTCGACTACAAACCGCTCACTTTTGCGATGTCCAAAACTTCAGAACTGTGGTCAGGGCAGCAACAGAGACAGCTGGCCGCAATTTCTGAATTTACCACCGATATTCAGCACGTAGCCGGTAAAATCAATGTGGTGGAAGACTGTCTGTCACGCGCGGTAACAGCACCCGTCCGCGCGGAAACGGATTGCGCGGCCACTTACCCAGAGCGCGGTAACAGCACGGACACGCGCGCGGCTCCGGTCCACGTGGGAATAGATTATGCAGCCATGGCGGCGGAGCAGAGCGAGGACGCGGACGTGCGCGCGCTCCTGTCTGGACCAACAGGGTTAAGGCTGGAACGCAGAAATCTACAAACCGGTTTCCTCCCGCTTATTTGCGATGTATCCACGGGGCGACCGCGCCCGGTGGTGCCAGCCGCGTGGCGCCGTCGCGTTTTTGACGCCGTGCACTCCCTAGCGCACCCAGGGGTGCGCACTTCGGTGAAAATGGTGGCGGAGAAGTTTGTTTGGCCGAGCCTGCGCAAGCACGTGAAGGAGTGGGCTAAAACCTGCATGGCTTGCCAGCGCGCTAAGATTCACAGGCACACTAAGGCGCCCTTAGAACCGTTCCACATTCCGGCTAAAAGGTTCAATCATGTGCATGTGGACCTCGTGGGCCCCCTGCCCACTTCACAAGGGTTCACGCATCTCTTGACAATGGTAGACCGAACCACTCGTTGGCCGGAAGTGGTCCCGTTAACATCGACCACAGCAGCAGAGGTGGCACGCGCTTTTTTAACAGCCTGGGTAGCGCGGTTTGGGGTCCCGTCAGATATCACGTCTGATAGGGGACCTCAATTTGCGTAGGAACTGTGGTCAGCAGTGGCCAGCGGCTTAGGAGCGGCGGTACATCGCACGACCGCTTACCATCCCCAGGCCAACGGTTTATGCAAGCGTTTTCACAGGTCTTTGAAGGCAGCCCTCAGAGCGTCACTGACGGACACAGATTGGGTAAACAAACTACCATTCAATTCAATTCAATTCAACTTTATTTATATAGCGCCATTTCACAACAACAGTCATCTCATAGCACTATCAACTGTAGGGAGGACCCCCACAGTTGCAATGGGTTTTATTGGGGTTGCGTTCGGCACCCAAAGAGGATCTAGATGCCTCACCAGCAGAATTGGTCTTCGCACAACCGCTCAGGCTGCCAGGCGAGTTTTTACCCGACCACACGGCACCAGGGCCCCCCCCCCCCCCCTGATTACCGTGTTCTCACCAGACAAAACGAACTGCACTAACGGAGGAAACAAACTTGGGTTTGATTGAAACGAACTTAAGTCTGTAGGTGTGAAAGCACTCTAAGATTTGACACTGGGGTTGAAAATGCACATTTTAAGTCATTGATCTCTCTGGAGGCCCAGATGTTCTTCAGCATCACAAAGGCTACCATTGCTTTGACAATCCTTGATATTTGTCTGTCAAGCACACTTCCAAGGTACATGACAGACAGACTCACCCTCCCCCATGACTCTTCACATATTGTAACTGCCAGTGAAATTGATCAACAAAATTAATGACATTATACAAGGTTGAGTATGAATAACAACAAATTCAACCCAATACTGTTATTATCAACCTTGTATCCTGTGAACATTTAAACTTGAAATTTGATACCCCAGCAGACAATAACAGTGCATGAGTCAACCGGATATTGTTCCTGAGGATGAAACCGCTCAACAATCCTGCTAATCTCCACCTCCTCCCTTCAGAAAGATTCCCGTACACTGGCTTTGATCTTATCCCCCAGTTGTGATCCTTAATTACCGAGTCAAACCTGCTGCATAAATGACACCTGAAATGCTCTGAATCATCATCAGGTCTTTCTCCAGAGATGTTTATCTCACACAGGAACCGGCACAGCAGTCAAACTCCAGACTGTGACATCCAGTTGGAGAGTTGGTAATGAACAAAGTTGGCTCCATTACCACAACAAACTGCCTGCTGGGCACCACGCCAGTACTGAGAGCGTTTCCGCTTAATTTATCTTACCTGCCAGATCACCTGTAACCATACTGCCCCAGAGCATGATAATGCCAACATCGTTACAGGTATGTGTTTAAACATGTCAAAAAGAAATGTTGAGACCCCCTCCCTCACTTTTTTTGTAATCACTTCACAATGCAAAGTCATTAGGAAGACATTTCTTGGCATATATAAAATTGCAAATTGAATGACAAATTATAGTAGATTATAGTGGTTCTGTGGTACTGAAATTAAGTGACTTCACCTTGAGGGCATTGGAATAATGTCAGTGAATGGAGCTAAAGTGCTAAAATAATTATACTCACTGCCAATGAAAACGCAGCATAATTTTTGGGTCCATCCTATCTTAGCTTGAGTAAGAGTGTTTGTATGACTCAAAATATGTCTAGAATTCATTTTCAATGGTTGTACTCACTGTCAAAACTCACTGCCTTTGAGCTCTGGCTCTATCCACCTTATTCCTTGGGGTGCCGCTGGAGGAGCGATTGTGGACAGAACTTCTGGTTTCGTTTGACCCAGTGTGAAATCAGTCAGTTTCAGTGGAGTAGCAGGGGCATTTAAAATAGTGTTTTTAAAAGTTTTTCAAATTCATTTTAATGTATAGTCCACATATGTGTTTTCCACTCAATGTGGCAGCTAATTTCAGCACTTGTAGTTTTTGTATTTTTGAATGTTTAGTTGTGCGACGCTTCTCAGAGATAAGCACAACTCAATCTGTGGCTTCAACAGCAATCATGCGCTGAAAACTAAAGGATTGTTCGCGAGATCGGTGGGACAGACACAGGACAGACACCAAGACAAGAGCCAGGTGTGTTTTCACTTGTATGAATGTCACAGCTCTGATGTTTTACCCCGAATTTAAAACACCCAAGCACGGTGTTGAATGTGCCGCCCTGCCATTACAAACTGCAGGCAACGAGGAGTCATTAATCATGACTTTCTTTCTTTCTTTGCTAGTGGCAAAATCCCAGGAAACCCCAGAGTGTCTAGTATCATTTTAAAGCTTAGAAATTGTACTTTCTAAAAATACCTATGTTTTTGCAGAAGACATAACTCCTGACCGATCGAACGGGGGTTTTCAACCTAGCTAAAATATTGTTTAGCATCTTAGCAGTGGCACTAACAAACGGAGCTCCAGTGTACAAGGCCACTTTTCAAGATCATCTTTCCATCCCTCGATAGTCATAGGAAGCGGTATGATTACACACGGTTACAAAAATAATTTTTTGTATGTTGTCTGTTTTTTCAACTGATTTAAGACAATTTTGCACTGCTGAATCCGAAAATGACATCCGTTTCTTTCGATCAGGTGCCAAGTAAAAACCTGTACTTACTTAGTACTTACTTAGTACTGCGCATGTACTTACCTTTATATAAAGTACATGTAAATTGAATGTTACGTCATCATTGTTCAAAATTCAGAGAATTTCAAGACATGAAAAAGAATGTTGCATCATATAAAGCAAAAATACCCATACATGTAAACAAAAATGTATAAAACAACATTTGGCCATAATTCAAAAAGTTGACCTGATTGAGCAAAACCAGTGTGATTTTTGGATTCAGCACATCAAAACTGTCCTAAATCAGCTAAAAAAACTTAGACAATAAATTTGGTGTTGATCAGTGTTATGTTACTGTTTTGAGGTGCAAGAGGCCGTGTTCCCGTATTTCTGATGCCGAAGTTATTGTTTTTTAACAAGGAAAAGAGTCCCGTTTCAGTGATAACCATATGTTCTAAACTAGTACTAGAAAATGCTACCACAATTCACGCAAGGGGCGTCATGGGGCCTAAGAATAAGGTGGATAGTCTTTTTGACCTCATTTCTTTTTGGTACTTAAAAGTCAAAAATGGGTGATTTTAAGGAGTGGTCATCTTCCCTATATAAAGAAGAACAAAAATGCATATCACTATGTTGTGAAATCTCCACGATGCCACAATGTGGTTGTGTTCCAGCAGAACAGCGCTCATTCACCTGCCACCCAAGTCACCATGGAGTACCTGCAGCAGCAGAACTTAGATGTCCTTCCTTGGCCTTCTTATTCTCCAGATTTATCCCCCATTGAACACTTCTGGGATCAACTTGGGCGACATGTTTTAGTCAGAGTACCAGCACCACAGAACAGACAGGAACTGGTCGTGGAATTGCAGGAGGAGTGACTAAATATCCCCCAGGACAACATTAGATGGCTCATGAGGTCCATGCGGAGGCGTATTACTGCCTGCATTAACGCAAATGAAGGCCATATTCCATATTGAACTTTGTTTTTGAGAGACATTTTGTTGTGATTTTGGAAAGTCAGGGTGCTTCTGTTTTGTTCAATTTTGAAAATTATTGGTACACAGATTTTCACTTGTTGACCTCTGATATTGTTTTGAGGAACCAGATGGCGCTGCTCTGCTGCGACCCGGGCTACCTTGTGCTGCTACTGTGTGTATGTTTGTAGCACTTAGTGTGTAGTTCTTAGTTTTTAGTGCTCAGTTTGAAGTATCATAATGATGTTTTTGCTAAAGGGGCTGCTTGTGATCTGGTTGCTCGGGATAATATGCCACTGTATTCAAGTGGATCGGGGCATGAGGCCGACCACGCTTCTGAGCTATACTCGAGACCAGCTCCTGCTTCTTCGTTCCAGCCACGTCTTGGCACCCCTCCTGCCTAGGGAGCTCTTACGAAATCCGACAGGAGGGCGAAGAAGCCGGTCACAGAAAAGAGGGAAACGTGGTGGAGTACAACAGAGACTGCGGAGGAGAGAGAACAGGCCACCACTGCCATCCATGTTGCTCTGTAATGTCCGCTCACTGAAGAGCAAAATGGAGGAACCCAAAATCAACGCCAGGTTCCTATACGAGTACCGGGAGTCATGCCTGCTCGTTTTTACGGAATCGTGACTTCAGAAGGATGTACCTGACTCGCTCCTATCTGTGAACGGCTTCTCCCTGGTGCGACAGGACAGGGACACGCTCTCCGGTAAGATCAAAGGAGGAGGTATTTGTGCGTACGTTAACAACAAATGGTGCTCACAGTTCACTACGAGACAGTCATTTTGTACCCCGGACATAGAACTGCTGTCCTTAAGCCTGAGGCCTTTTTATCTCCTCCTTGAATAAGTGACTTTCGCATTACGAGTGTGCATGTGCGGACTATGTGAGTTCAAAGTTCACGACTACCAAACATTCCGGTAGCTGCCTTGCTTTTGTATAGAGACAGTACTGTCACACCTGAACAACTGCCGTTTAAAGTCTGCTTCAAGCTTTAAATCGCCGTTATGCCAGGTGCACACTGTGCCATAGTGAAGTGTGGAAACGGCATGTATCATCTAGAGCGGTGGAAAAAGCAAGCTTGCAGCATACATGCATGTAACTTCGGGACCAGCGTGTGTACATGTCCGCCGCCATTCACGTTATATACATTTCTCACGAAGATGAAGGATCCGGACGAACGTAATTGTTGGATTAAAGCAGTAAGTATATATTATAACATAATTAAATAGTGTTGTGTATTGTTCAAGTTCTAGCCTAATTGACACGAGTCTAAACCCTGAAGTAGTAGGTATGGACAGGCAGGCCTGGATCTAGGATACAGTTCTTTGTATAGTCGTAATGAAGCTTGATCTACAAACACATGTAATTAAGGCCATTGACAAGTAGGCTGGTATAAAATAAAATTGCAAATCATTGAACACGTGTGGTACTTAAACGATAGTAGTATCAACCTATAGATCTAAGTAAGCAGGCTATGCCTTGTAGTGAAATTTACTCAGAATGACAAAACCAAAGTTGAGCTGTCAAACCACTTGCTTACCTTCTTTGTAGTCGTTTCGGAGTCTCGCAAGCAAGGGTGCTTGGTCCTTTAACAACAAAAAATCTGCTATGTCAGTGTACATACAGGGGGGCCATTCTGGCCAATTTCTGCAATGTGGCCATGAATGCAAGCGCAACTAGCTCATCCTTGTGTTTGCGGGTACAACTGGGAAGACCCCTACACATACAATATGCTCGTAGATCAGGAACTTTCCATAAATTAAATGTATCGAAAGATCATGTTTGGTAGCCACGTCCCCATGATGCTTTGCGCGAGCCAAGATGCGAAAGTCGCTTATCTGGAAACATTTTATTATGCACCGTTTATATCCCGCCCAGTGGGAACGCTTTCAACCCGGCGAACGCTATTGTTGACTGTGTACACAGACAACTGGAACGCACTCCTTAAGCACCTTGTTTGATTTTAATCACTGCAAACTGGATGCGGCACTGCCTGGCTTCAGCCAATATGTGAACTGCAGTATAAGGGGGAAAAATATTTTGGACAAATGCTATGGGAACATCAAAAATGCCTAGATAGCAAGGGTTAAGCCCCCCTTGGGGTCCTCAGACCATAATGCTGTTCATCTGATTGCGACTTACAAGTCTTTGCTTAAAAGCAGCAAACCACAAAGACAATCTTCATATGGGACAATGAAGGCATAGAAACTTTTGAGAGGTTGTTTTTCTTGTACCGACTGGGGACTCTTCCATAACTTGGAGTTGGAGGAGGCCATAGATACCATAACTAAGTATATAAAATTCTGTAAAGAAGATGTTTTACCTCAGAAAGTAATCACTATGTACCCTAATAATAAGTCTTGTATTTCCAAGGAATTAAATTTAATTAAATCACCCTTATTGTCATTCAACTGTACAACCAATCATGTACAGTAGAACGAGATTGTGCTTTACCTATCTACTGTGTTAATCACACACACCCCAAGTGCAGAATCAGAGGGCCGCTGCCATGCAAGGCGCCGCCACAAATTTCCCTCCTCCATTCCATTATTGCTGAGCACCAAGCTGGATGGCAGGAAGTTCCACTTTTATCCCATCTAGCAACAATGCTCCACACTGTGTGTGTTTATATATTTACATATTTATTCCATCTAGCTACAATGCTCCGCACTGTGTGTTTATATATCTACATATTATTCCATCTAGCTACAATGCTCCGCACTGGGTCTGTTTATATATCTACATATTTATTCCATCTAGCTATAATGCTCCGCACTGTGTGTTTATATATCTACATATTATTCCATCTAGCTACAATGCTCCGCACTGTGTGTGTTTATATATTTACATATTTATTCCATCTAGCTACAATGCTCCGTACTGTGTGTGTTCATATATCTACATATTATTCCATCTAGCTACAATGCTCCGCACTGTGTGTGTTTATATATTTACATATTTATTCCATCTAGCTACAATGCTCCGTACTGTGTGTGTTTATATATCTACATACAGTATGTATTCCATCTAGCTACAATGCTCCACACTGGGTGTGTTTATATATCTACATATGTATTCCATCTAGCTACAATGCTCCGCACTGTGTGTCTATATATATATATATATATATATATATATATATAGACACAGTGGGGTAAAAAAGTATTTAGTCTGCCACCAATTGTGCAAGTTCTCCCACTTAAAAGATGAGAGAGGTCTCCAATTTTCATCATAGGTATACCTCAACTATGAGAGACAAAATAAGAAAAAAAAAATCCAGAAAATCACATTGAAGGATTTTTAATGAATTAATTGGTAAATTCCTCGGTAAAATAAGTATTTGGTCAATAACAAAAGTTCATCTCAATACTTTGTTATATACCCTTTGTTGGCAATGACAGAGGTCAAACGTTTTCTGTAAGTTTTCACAAGGTTTTCACACACTGTTGCTGGTATTTTGGCCCATTCCTCCATGCAGATCTCTAGAGCAGTGATGTTTTGGGGCTGTCGCTGGGCAACACAGACTTTCAACTCCCTCCAAAGATTTTCTATGGGGTTGAGATCTGGAGACTGGCTAGGCCACTCCAGGACCTTGAAATGCTTCTTACGAAGCCACTCCTTCGTTGCCCGGGCGGTGTGTTTGGGATCATTGTCATGCTGAAAGACCCAGCCACGTTTCATCTTCAATGCCCTTGCTGGTGGAAGGAGGTTTTCACTCAAAATCTCACGATACATGGCCCCATTCATTCTTTCCTTTATACGGATCAGTCGTCCTGGTCCCTTTGCAGAAAAACAGCCCCAAAGTATGATGTTTCCACCCCCATGCTTCACCGTAGGTATGGTGTTCTTTCTCCTCCAAACACAACAAGTTGAGTTTTTACCAAAAAGTTCTATTTTGGTTTCATCTGACCATATGACATTCTCCCAATCCTCTTCTGGATCATCCAAATGCTCTCTAGCAAACTTCAGACGGGCCTGGACATGTACTGGCTTAAGCAGGGGGACACATCTGGCACTGCAGGATTTGAGTCCCTGACAGCGTAGTGTGTTTCTGATGTAGCCTTTGTTACTTTGGTCCCAGCTCTCTGCAGGTCATTCACTAGGTCCCCCCATGTGGTTCTGGGATTTTTGCTCACCATTCTCGTGATAATTTTGACCCCACGGGGTGAGATCTTGCGTGGGGCCCCAGATCGAGGGAGATTATCAGTGGTCTTGTATGTCTTCCATTTTCTAATAATTGTTCCCACAGTTGATTTCTTCACACCAAGCTGCTTACCTATTGCAGATTCAGTCTTCCCAGCCTGGTGCAGGTCTACAATTTTGTTTCTGGTGTCCTTTGACAGCTCTTTGGTCTTGGCCATAGTGGAGTTTGGAGTCTGACTGTTTGAGGTTGTGGACAGGTGTCTTTTATACTGATAACAAGTTCAGACAGGTGCCATTAATACAGGTAACGAGTGGAGGACAGAGGAGCCTCTCAAAGAAGAAGTTACAGGTCTGTGAGAGCCAGAAATCTTGCTTGTTTGTAGGTGACCAAATACTTCCTTTACTGAGGAATTTACCAATTAATTCATTAAAAATCCTTCAATGTGATTTTCTGGATTTTTTTTTTCTCATTTTGTCTCTCATAGTTGAGGTATACCTATGATGAAAATTGGAGACCTCTCTCATCTTTTAAGTGGGAGAACTTGCACAATTGGTGGCTGACTAAATACTTTTTTGCCCCACTGTATATATATATATACACAGTATATACATATATATATACATACATATACATATATATATATATATATATATATATATATATATATATATATATATATATATATATATATATACTGTATATATATATACTGTATGTACATATGTATACTTGCTGCTCTTGTTTCTTTTTTTTCTCTTGCCTTCTGATTGTTGCTCTGAGTGTTGCTATCCCTGTGCTGTTGCAATCCTGGAATTTCCCCATTGTGGGACTAATAAAGGCTTCTCTTATCGTATCTTATATGGCCTTCGGCATGACCCGGCCGGGATTTGAACCCCTGCCTCCCAGGTGTGGGGCGGATGCTCTACCAACTGAGCCACCACTCCGGTCAGAACAGTGCATAGTACAGAAAAAAGATTGCTTTTAAGACTGGGGACATGTTAAGATAAGATAAGATAAGATAAGCCTTTATTAGTCCCACAATGGGGAAATTCCAGGATTGCAACAGCACAGGGATAGCAACACGTATGAGAGTACATATGTATGAGAGTAAGTATGAAAAATATACAGAAAGAACTTAATTATAAACTAAGAACAGCTAGAGATGAGACAAGGAAGAAATTTGAATCTGAATGCCGAGGAAAAAGTTCTAGGAAATTGTGGGACTCAGTTAAAGTAATGACAAAGATGACTTCATCCAAAAGTTGCATTAATGTAATGAATGAGGAAGAAAAGGCAAACGAGTTGAATTTTTTTTTGCAGATTTGAGACTAGAGATTTTTCTCATGAACAAAAAGTTGCTCTGGACGCTATACCAGTTTTAGGCTCTACAATCCCAGCCCCCGACCAACAGTGATCTGTGTGGAGTTTGCATGTTCTCCCTGTGTCTACGTGGGTTTACGCCGGGATTTCTCCGGTTTCCTCCCACATGCCAAAAACATGCAAGTTAGGTTAATTGGCATAAAACTGGAGATTCTAAATTGTCCTTAGGTATGACTGTGAGAGTGAATGGTTGTTTGTCTCTCTGTGTTGGCCCTGTGATGGACTGGTGATCTGTCCAGGGTGTACCCTGCCTCTCACCCAAAGATGCTAGGATGGGCTCCAGCCCCCCCATGACCCGAAAAGGATTAAGCGGAAGAAGATGGATGGATGGATGGATGGATGGATGGATGGATGGAACAATTATAGTTGACCAGCTTGTTGTGGAAAGATTTTTCTCACGTATATGTCCCAAGAAGGCATCTGGACCTGACGGGATCTCTGGGCGCTCACTGAAGTCATGCAGTGAGGAGCTAGCAGAAGCCTGGAGTCCCATCTATCAGAAGTCCTTAGATACGTACAGTAATTTGGAAATACATAGAGTAATTTGGAAAAGCTCTATTATAATTCCTGTACCAAAAAAAGCAAGCTGTAAAGAGAATAATGACTATCGTCCTGTTGCACTGACCTCACTGGTAATGAAGTGCCTTGAGAAGATTGTCATTGACATTCTGAAAACTGATTTTGGAGGACTTTTGGATCCCCTGCAGTTTGCTTATAAAAATAAAAGAAGTACAGAGGATGCCATTTTAACCGTAACTCATTCTGTTTTTCAACATTTGGAGGAGACAACCTCATATGCACGTCTTTTATTGGTTGATTTTAGTTCAGCTTTTAACACACTGCAGTCACACCTTTTAATTAAGAGGTTAAATGATTTTAATGCGCATCCTGTTATTATTAAATGGTACCACTCGTTTTTAACTTATCGTAAACAGCAAGTTAGTGTAAATGGAACTTTATCTAAATTTAGAACCCTCAGCACAGGAGCTTCCCAAGGTTGTGTTAGTTCACCATTTTTGTTCACCTTCTACACTGATGAGTGCAGAAGTGTCTATCCAGGCAATCAAATTATTAAATTTTCTGATAACACTATTTTATCACTACTTCAAAAGGCTCATGATCTGTCAAGCTATTTTATAGAAATTCAGAGGTTTGTCAATTGGTGTGATGACAGTCATCTCATTTTGAATGCTGATAAAACAAAGGAGATGGTGTTTGACCCTTGGGGAGCTGGTGACCACAGGCCTGTGGTCATCAAATCAAATCAACCTTTATTGTCATGTTGCTGTACATACAACTGTGGTGCAGGCAAGATGAAATTATGTTTCTCTAGGCATCCATATAAATAAAAAGAACATGATTTAAGACACACTCACACACACCCTCACCCCCCACCCCAACACAGCCATTCACACATCCCTGAGACATACTTGAAACTAACTAGAACTACAATATACAAATAATATACATAATGTCCATAAGGTGCAGTAGTATGTATAAAAGATTCCGGATCAACTGTTCAGCATCCTAACAGCTTGTGGAAGGAAGCTGTTAATCAGTCTGGTGGTTCTGCCTCTGATGCTCTGGAATCGTTTGCCAGATGGCAGCAGTTCAAAGTGTTTATGCAGAGGGTGAGAGTGGTCCTTGACAATGTTCAGTGCCCTGCTCCTACAACGGTTCTGAAAAAGTTCTTGGACAGAGGGGAGGGAAACTCCAATTACCCTCTCATCTCCCTTAACCCCTTGCACTCTGGCCAATTTCCATAAAAACGCCTAAAAATAACTTACCCAAAGTAAATCAAAACCTGTTCTTCAACCCTTTGCAGCATCTTCATGGGGTTGGTCTCATTTAAAAGAAAACACTTTTGAATTTCATTCATGAATGAACAAACAAGCCCCCACACACAAAGAAGCATGCCACGTAAAAAATGTGTGGCTTTTTTTTTTTTTTTTTTTTTTTTACAAGAAAAAATAACCTACAGTGCACTAAAAATTATACTAAAATATCTGTAATGTACAGGATAACAACTCCCCCCCCCGCCCCGGCTACAGAGGACGGACATCATCCATCGCTACATGACGGACAGCGGGGACGGTGCACCGCGGTCTACTACGCACAGTTGTACTAAAATATCTGCAATCCGCTACAGAAGAGTAGCGGGGGGGGGCGGGGGGGCGTTCATGGTCCGGACGCGGCGCACGGACCGGTCCGTCATGCGGCGATGACGCACAGTTGTAATTTACCGATAGGTCAAAGGTCATTTTCATTACAATTTTCAGGGATAAAGAATAATTTAGCTTATAACACTTACCTGTCCACAACAGCAGTGTCGCTGGCTTACTTCTCTTCCTCATTGTCAGACGAACATGACGCTGGTCCGCTTGTTACGACTCGTGGTTCTGGTCACGCAACCCGGTCAAACCATGATTCCATTATTGCGGTTTTGCGCTTCCATGATTGCGGTTTTGGCGAACGATTTTTCAAAACAAATAAGAACAGTAGTAAGAAAAAAAGACTGGCGAACGTGTGTGTGTCACCCAGCAGCTTACACAAAACAGATTTTACGCACGGGACGCATGCTTTCGAATTTCTCTGCTTCAATTGGCTGGCTGTATTCGCAGCCATTGGCAGGCGGGTCCTTCTTGCTAGGTTTTCAGTCATTGGTTCTTCAAGGTTTCAGAAACCCAATTCAAGGCTCTTATTAGTCGAATGAGAGGTCAATCAAATCTAAACCAATCAAAGCACTCCTTTGGCTTTCTGTTCGCGGCTGTGTCTGTAGTGGAAGAACGGAAATGCAGCTTTTTTTTTCAGTGCGCCCTAGGACGCAGAGACGTGACCGCCCGCAGTATCCCGGAGTGCAAGAGGTTAACTATCCTCTGCAGGGCTTTTTTGTCTGCCATACTGCAGCTGGAGTACCATGTTGCAATGCAGTACATCAGAACACTCTCCACCACACCTCTGTAGAAGGTTCTGAGGATGCAGATGGGGAGAGAGGCCTGTTTGAGTTTCCTCAAGAAGTGCAGTCTCTGCTGGGCCCGCTTCCTGATCCCCAAGGAATTCTTGCTCCAGGTCAGGTCCTGTGAGATCTGCACTCTGAGGAACTTGATGTTCTTCACTCTCTACACCAAACGGCCGCCGATGCTGAGAGGGACGTGTTCAGGCTGTGACCGCCAGAAGTAGATAATCATCTTCTTCGTTTTGTCCACGTTGAGCACCAGATTGTTCTCCCTGCACCAGCCCTCCAGGTCTCTAACTTCTTCCCTGTACATTGATTCCTCATCCTTCTGAATAAGTCCCACCACTGTGGTGTCGTCTGCAAACTTAATAATCTGGTTCCCCTCGTGTCTGGATACACAGTCATGTGCTAGAAGTGTAAACAAGTGTAAACAACAACGGACTGAGTACGCAGCCCTGAGGGGATCCGGTGCTCAGCGTGATAGAGTTGGAGATGTTTCCAACACGGACAGACTGAGGTCTCTCGGTCAGGAAGTCCAGGATCCAGAGACATGTGGCGGTGTTCAGACCGAGAAGGAGTAATTTCTCCATCAGTCTCTGGAGAATAATGGTGTTGAATGCTGAACTGAAATCAATGTACAGGAGTATGGCGTAGGTGTCTTTCTGATCCAGGTGGGTGATGACAGAGTGCAGGGTGGTGACTATAGCATCCTCCGTGGAGCGGTTTGAACGATATGCAAACTGGAGTGGGTCATGTGATGCAGGGAGGCAGGCTGTGATGTGTGGTTTGACAAGCAGTTCAAAACACGGTGGGCTGCACGGTGGCGCAGTGGTTAGCACTGTGGCAGCACAGTTTTACCCTCGGCCAGGGGATCGCGGGGACCGTGAGATCGTGGGTTCGATTCCTGCCCCCGGCCAATAGTGATCTGTGTGGAATTTGCATGTTCTCCCCATGTTTGCGTGGGTTTACTCCGGGATGTCTCCGGTTTCCTCCCACATGTCAAAAACATGCAGGTTAGGGAGTTAAGGGGCGCTTGCGCACCCAGCGACCGGCAGCTGGTGGCTTGTCACCAGACTGCAAAACAAATCTACCTACGGGTACAAATAAGTAACAAAAAAAAAAACCCACTTCATCACAATTGGTGTCAGTGCAACAGGACGATAGTCATTCAGACAGGACACAACTGGTTTCTTTGCCACTGGTACTATGGTAGAGGTCTTAAAGCATCTGGGAACGATGGCCTGACTCAGGGAGATGTTATAAATGTCAGTCAGGACATCCGCCAACTCGCTCACGCAGACTCGGAGCACACATCCTGGGATGTTGTCCGGACCTGCAGCTATACGTGGGTTGACCCTGATTAGGGTCCTCCGTGTGTCCGCTGCATTGATGATGATAGCTGGCCCAACAGATGGTGGAGATGAACCAGCCCTCCCTTTGATTGTCGGGTTTGATGCTTCAAAACCTGCAAAGAAGTTGTTGAGCCTGTCTGGAAGCGAAGCGTCATCATCATCGACCCCCTGCCTAGACTTATAATTCGTCAGCGCCCGAACTCCCTGCCACATCCGTTTGGTGTTCCACATCCACAACCACACTATAACACAGGTTAGTTCCTATAAATATTTGGGAGTATGTATTGACAATTCATTAACCTGGAGCACACATATTGATTACTTCTGTAGTAGACTACAACAGCGGCTGCATTTTTTGTGTAGATTAAGAATACATGGCGTTGATAAAAGCATTTTGTTAATATTTTACCAGGCTGTGTTGGAGAGCTGTATTAGATACAGCATTACAGCTTGGTTTGGCAACCTCTGTGAAACTAAAGAACAGAGTGTTGCGTTTAATTCATACAGCATGGAAAATTATTGGAGTTAAAGAATATTTATCCATGCAGATCTTATACAAACTGGCAGCCTGCAAACAAGCTAAAAAAAATAATCAGTGATATGAGCCATGTACTAAACAATGAATATGTGCGGCTACCCTCAGGAAGGAGATAGAGAGTCCCCAAGTGCAGGTTCAATAGATATAAGAACTCATTTATCCCGACGTCAGTAAAACTTTTAAACTCAAATAGATAGGTCAGAGACACTTATAACTCCTGTTCTTAATGACTGCTGTTATATAATTATTTATGTATGTACTTGTATTATTTATTGAGTTTTATTTCATATATACACTACCGTTCAAAAGTTTGGGGTCACCCAGACAATTATTTTGTGTTTTCCATGAAAAGTCACACTTATTTACCACCATGAGTTGTAAAATGAATAGAAAATATAGTCAAGACATTGACAAGGTAAGAAATAATGATTTGTATTTGAAATAATTTTTTCCTTCAAACTTTGCTTTCATCAAAGAATCCTCCATTTGCAGCAATTACAGCATTGCAGACCTAACATGATTGCACAAGGGGTTTCTAATCATCCATTAGCCTTCTGATGCAATGAGCAAACACATTGTACCATTAGAACACTGGAGTGATAGTTGCTGGAAATGGGCCTCTATACACCTATGTAGATATTGCACCAAAAACCAGACATTTGCAGCTAGAATAGTCATTTACCACATTAGCAATGTATAGAGTGTATCTCTGATTAGTTTAAAGTTATCTTCATTGAAAAAAAGTGCTTTTCTTTCAAAAATAAGGAAATTTCTAAGTGACCCCATACTTTTGAACGGTAGTGTGTATATATATTATATATATATATATATACACAGTATATACTGTATATATATATACATATACGATATATATATATATTTTTTATTTTTTTTTTTTTATGAAGGATCTTATGTACTACATCCATTGTGTATGTGTGGATTGTGTGGTTGCAGCACGGGTGCTAAGCCCAAGACAAATTTCCCCTTGAGGGACAATAAAGTTTATTTTATCTTATCTTATATTTGAAGATGTCTAAAAAATAATTTGCATCCTTTAATTGACCATTTCCATAAAAATCTGTAAAAATATCAAACTTTTCTAGAATGAAAACAGGCCAAAAAGAAACCTTAGAAACCTATACACTAAAGGGAAAATACACCAGACAGCGCGCTGCGCCTCGAGGGATTTCAGCTGTTTCGTGCTGATCGAGACACAGAGCTCTCCGGTAAATCCTCAGGAGGAGGAGTCTGCTTCTACATCAACAGCAGCTGGTGCTCTGATGTAACGGTAATTTCCAAACACTGTTCTCCCGCCCTGGAATTTCTTTTTATTAACTGCAAGCCATTTTATTCCCCGCGGGAGTTCGCCTCATTCATCCTCATCGCTGTGTACGTCCCTCCCGACGCGGACACGCGCGAAGCTCAGCGTGTGCTCGCGGATCACATCCAACACACGGAGCGGATTTTTCCAGACTCTGGTTATTGTGGTTGGCGACTTTAACCAGAGCAATCTGAGCCACGATCTCCCCCGCTACAAACAGTTTATTAAATGCCCCACCAGAGGAATAAACACGCTGAATCACTGTTACACTACAGTTAAGGACGCGTATCGCGCTGTTCCCCGCGCTGCGCTCGGACTATCTGATCACGTGATGGTCCACCTCATTCCCACATACAGACAGAGATTGAAGCTCACTAAACCTGTTGTAAGCACTACGAAGAAATGGACCAGTGAAGCTGAGGAGAAGCTGGAAACGTGCATGGAAAAACTGATTGGGGCATGTTTAAAGGAGCCACGCATGATCTGGATGAGTACACGGACACTGTGAACTCATATCCACTTTTGTGAGGACAGCATTCTTCCATCGCGCACCAGGGTGAGGTACTCTAATGATAAGCCCTGGTTCACTGCTAAGCTCAGACAGATCAGGAAGGAGAAGGAAGCAGCGCTGAAAAGTAGAGACAGGGACTGCTACAGGGAGGTTAAATATCGGTTTAACAGAGAACTGAGGAGAGCTAAATCTGTGTATTCTGAGAGACTCCAGCAGCAGTTCACTGCTAATGACTCGGCTTCTGTGTGGAGAGGACTAAGGCAAATCACCAATTATCAAATCACCAATTATCGGCCTCAGGCTCCTAAAGGTCAGGATGACAAAGCCCTTTGTCAAAGACTGACCCAACACTATGCCCGTTTTGACACCTCGTCATCTGTGTCCAACTCCCCCCTTCCCTCCAGCTCCACAGCCTCCACGATCCCTACTTCATCAAAGGCGCCCCCCCTCCTCCCCCCTGCCCTTGTCATCAGTGAGCAGGACGTGCTCAAACAGTTCTCCAGACTGAACCCGCGCAAGGCCCCCGGTCCGGACGGCGTGTCTCCCTCCACCCTGAGACACTGTGCGAAAGAGCTGGCTCCTGTCTTCACAGACATTTTTAACACCTCCCTTAAGCTATGCCACGTGCCGTCCTGCCTCAAATCCTCCACCATCATTCCTGTCCCCAAGAAGCCACGGATCACTGGACTTAACGACTACAGACCTGTAGCGCTCACCTCTGTAGTCATGAAGTCCTTTGAGCACCTGGTCCTGCCCCACCTCAAGTCCATCACCACCCCCCTCCTGGACCTGCTGCAGTTTGCCTACCGAGCCAACAGGTCTGTAGACGACGCAGTCAACCTGGCCCTCCACTCCATCCTGCAGCACCTGGACTCCCCGGGAACCTACGCCAGGATCCTGTTTGTGGACTTCAGCTCCGCATTCAACACCATCCGCCCCGCTCTGCTCCGGGACAAGCTGTCCCTGCTCAACGTGCCTGACTCCCTCTGCAGGTGGATCACCGCCTTCCTGACGGACCGGAGGCAGCATGTGCGGCTGGGAAAGACTGTCTCAGACTCTGCTAGCATCAGCACCGAATCACCCCAGGGCTGTGTATTTCCCCCCCTACTCTTCTCCATTTATACCAACTCCTGCACCTCCAGCCACCAGTCTGTCAAGTTGATCAAGTTTGCGGACGACACCACCCTCATCGGGCTCATCTCCAACGGCGACGAGTCCGCCTACAGGAGAGAGGTGGCCCAGCTGGCGTCCTGGTGCAACAACAACAACCTGCAGCTGAACGCTCTGAAGACAGTGGAGATGATTGTGGACTTCAGGAAAGTCACAACCCCTCTGCCCCCCCTCACCCTCACAGGCTGTCCCATCACCACTGCTGATTCCTTCCGCTTCCTAGGCACCACCATCACCAGGGACCTCAAGTGGGAGCCGACCATCAGCTCCCTCATCAAAAAGGCCCAGCAGAGGATGTTCTTCCTGCGGCAGCTGAGGAAGCTCAAGCTACCCACCAAGATGTTAGTGCAGTTCTACACAGCCATCATCGAGTCCATCCTCACCACCTCCATAACCGTGTGGTACGCAGGAGCCACTGCCAGGGACAGACTAAGGCTGCAGCGTGTCGTGCGCACTGCTGAGAAGGTGATCGGCTGCAAGCTCCCATCTCTCCAGGATCTGTACATCTCCAGGACCCGGAGGTGTGCTGGCTGGATCATAGCCGATCCCTCACACCCTGGTCACGTACTGTTTGCCCCTCTCCCCTCAGGTAGAAGACTTCAGTCCATCCAGCCTAAAACCTCCCGTCACATGAACAGCTTCTTCCCCTCTGCCATCAGACTGCTGAGCACTAAGTGACTTATTGACTCTCGTGCACTATATACAGCAGCTCAACCAGACTCATGTCAATCATCACTGTTTTCTTCCTGCATTACCGACTGCACTATATGGTTCTCCACATTATCTGCTGCTCGCTAATATATTTAAACTGCTGACTAGTATTACTCACTCTTATTCTACACTTTATTGCATGTATAGTTTATTTCTTTTATTTTATCATGTTTAATGTTGCAGCATTGCACCGAGACAAATTCCTAGTTTGTGTACTACATGAACAATGGCAATAAATCGGATTCTGATTCTGATTCTGACTAAAGGCCTTTACATACTCCACAAGAACAGAGATTTTTTTTTTCTTTTTCTTGAGGTGGCAAGAACAAAGTTCTTTCTGGCCAGGACATTTCATACTTCTCAAAAAACTTGGAACTCCTGGGAAATTCAAATTTCTAACCAATCACACAATAGTTCTTGGACACCCCATGAAAAAAGTTCTGCCACAATGATGTGTCCAGAACAAGCTGCAAGAACTCCCAAACAAGGGCTGCAAGAACAAAATGATGTCATTTTGTTCTTGCAGCCCTGGGAGAGAGAATAAATTTCTCTGTTGTTGGGGAGTATGTATTGGCCTTTAGAAATCAAAGTACAGAAATTGACCTAAAAAGGTACAAATGCTTGTCGCTCCAGGAGTACCCTAAAAGGCACGAGAACTGCACCTTGAAGAACATATCTGGGGTCCCAGTGACAACAAATGTACTTTTAAATCCAAACAAAGGTCCATAGTTGCCACTTTAAGGGCCATTTCTGTACCTTACAGGGTACTTTTCTGAAAAGTACACTATATATACACTATATATATATATACTTATATATTTTTCTGTGTGTACCCGACAGAGGTACTTATTGATAATCTATTATTTCGACATACAGGGTTGCAAAAATTCTGTCATTATTATTACCTGTCATTTTAATTTTCATATAACATGACACCGGATAGCTTTTGTTTTTGTTCACATGATACACCAACAGCAATGCATATTTATGCTTCATTCTCCACTGCATCAGTCTCTTTTTTTCCCTTTACCAATCATATTAACAACATCAAAACAGTTTGAGCATTTCAAGAAGGGCTTTACGCTCAGCTGCTTTGACACTTTTGCAGTTGTAGTGAAGACTGTGTGTAGCAGCACACAGACAGAGAAACATGAACTGCCTTAAAGACCTAAAACACTAAAATCAGAGGGGACATTAATAAGCAGTACTGCACATCTGTCACGGTCAGAGAGCGCATCTGTACACCCCATGTGGAGCTGCTGTCTGTGTCGCTTCGCCCCTTTTATTTGCCTCGAGAGTTTCCCCAACTTTTCATCACAGTTGTGTACATTCATCCGAGGGCAGACGCTGACTCCGCCTCCAGCACCATCTCTGATGTGATCCAGCGGCTGCAGTCAATTTCTCCAGAGGCGCCAAACTTCATTCTTGGGGATTTTAACCATGTTTCTTTAAAGAAGACACTTAAAAACTTTCATCAGTATGTCTCCTGCCCAACCAGGCGAAAAAAGACATTGGACCTGTGCTATGGATCCATAGAGAGGGCCTATAAATCACTCCCCCTTCCTCCTTTAGGATCATCAGATCACAACTGTGTTCATTTGCTGCCCACATATAAAACTGCTCTCAGAAGAGGCAAGGTGGAGATGAGAGACATTGATGTGTGGACAGAAGATTCAGAGCACAGCCTCCAGGAATGCTTTGACTGTACAGACTGGAAGATGTTCATAATGGCCTGCGGGGATGATTTGGACTCTCTGGCTGAGCTCACATGCTCATACATGGCTCACTGTCAAAATAAGTTTGTTCCACGTAAACGTGTCAAAATATATCCCAACAACAAACCATGGGTTACTAAATCAGTTAAATCCTGCTTACAGAGGAAAGCACTTGCCTTTAAACAGGGGTCTGTTTCTGCGCTACAGGTTGCCACTAAGGAGCTAAAGGCCGAAATTTTAAGAGCAAAACAGAATTATAAATCAGAATTGGAAAGCAAGATGGCAGCAAATAAACTTGGTTCGGCCTGGGCCAGTATGAAAAAAATTGCAGGCCTTCAGAGCACAGAGCGCAGTAATCGTGTGTTTTTAGATGGTTTTAGTTCAGACACAGAGCTGGCTAATGCTCTTAATTGTTTTTATGGTCGTTTTGACTCCTTTGATTTTAGCACAGAAATCCAAGATTTGAAACAGAAACTCAAAGACAATCAGCACTTTAATATTGAGATGCAGGATGTTGAAAGGGAGTTCCGCGCTGTAAAAGTGAACAAAAGTCAGGGCCCTGATAATATATGTGGACGCCTGGTAAAGTCCTGTGCACATGAACTGAGTCCTATATTTCACTACATTTTCAATAAGTCCTTACAGACACAACATGTGCCTAAGATCTGGAAAGATGCCGTGGTTGTTCCCGTTCCAAAATCCAGCTGTCCTAAAACGGTAAATGACTTTAGACCAGTTGCTTTGACTTCAATTTTAATGAAAATTTTTGAAAAACTGGTCAGATGTGAGGTCCTAAAGCAGACTGAACATGCATTGGATCCTCTGCAGTTTGCCTATAGGCCTCACAGAGGAGTGGAGGATGCCACTGTCACTCTGTTTAACATGCTTTTTAAACATCTGGATTTTAATGGGACACACGCCAGGCTTTTATTTGTGGACTTTTCTTCTGCCTTTAATACAATCCAACCTCATATTTTAGTTGAAAGGCTCCTGCAACAATTTGATTTAAGCAATAATCTGGTGGGTTGGATTCTGGATTTCTTAACCAACAGGACGCAGAGAGTAAGGGTCAATGGTACATTGTCTGACCTAAAGTGCTCTTCTACTGGCTCTCCTCAGGGGTGTGTGTTGTCACCACTACTCTTCATCCTGTACACAAACATGTGTCGGAGCAGACATGACAACAGACACATTATAAAGTATGCTGATGACTCAGTCATTGTCAGTCTCCTCCAGGATGGTGAGAGTGGCCATGGCCCAGTAGTTGATGACTTTGTTCACTGGTGTGAGGATTCCTACCTGCAGCTGAATACAACAAAAACGAAAGATATGATTATTGACTTTAGGAGGAAAACTCCCAGGCACAAAGTCACCATACTAAAAGGCCAGACCACCGAATGTGTACAATCGTACAAATATCTTGGGACGATTATTGATAGTGGATTGAACTTTGAGGTGAACTGTGAAAGGGTGTGCAAAAAGGGTCAGCAAAATTTGCATTGTTTGAGGAAACTTGCACGCTTCCAAATTGACCGAACCATAATGACTATGTTCTATCGGGCTTTTATTGAATCTGTTTTATCCTTTTCTTTAATGTCATGGTTTGGTCAGATAAAACTGAAACAGAGGAAATCCTTGGATCAGGTAGTCAGATGGTCCAGTCGTTTGCTTGGTGAGTCACAGCTGAGCCTGACATCCCTGTACACCAGACAAGTACAGAGGATGGCCGACTCGATTTTAAATGATGACTCCCACCCTTTGCACTGCAACTTTCAGCTTCTTCCCTCCAGACGGAGGTTTGCTGTCCCAAAAAGTAGAACCCAGCGCTACAAAAACAGCTTTGTCCCTGCTGCTGTCAAAGAGTTGAACAAGCTATAAAAATTATATTGTACATATTTTATTTTATATTTACCTATTTTGTAAGATGTGTGCCTGTGTTTGTGTCTATGTTGAATGTAATTGTGGCTTGTAAATATGGATGTCACCAACTGCAAAACAAATCTACCTACGGGTACAAATAAAGTAACCTGAACCTGAACCTGAACCTGGATAATCACTATTAAATATGCACTATAAAGTGAACAGGTGGGAGTCAGAAGTCCTGTCCCGCCTGGTTAAATAAAAAGGTTAAATTAAAAGAAATTACAATAGATCGCCCTCAGTGTAGTCTGTCAAAATGACAGTCTTCAAATTATATAATTTGAAAATTGTATACACACACACACACACACACGCGCACGTGCGCGTGCGTGCAGTGGTGTGAAGAAGTGTTTGCCCCTTCCTGATTTCTCATTTTTTTTGTATGTTTGTCACACTTAAATGTTTCAGATCATCAAACAAATTTAAATATTAGACAAAGATAACACAAGTAAACACAAAATGGAGTCTTTAAATGAAGGTGTTTATCATTAAGAGTAAAAAAAAAAATCCAAACCTGCATGGCCTTGTGTGAAAAAGTGATTGTGCCACCCTGTTAAAACATAAATTAACTGTGGTTTATCACATCTTTGGAAAGCTGAGTTCAATTTCTCTAGCCACAACCAGGCCTGATTACTGCCACACCTGTTCTCAATCAAGAAATCACTTAAATCATCATCATCGGCGGTCACTCGTAGTCGAGTATGACTGTCCTCCCTCTTGGTCCTTGTGGGTCTTCAGGTGGGCATAGAGGCCAATTCTGGACCCGATTATTCTGCTGCAATGTGGGCAGGGGAATGTAATGGTGGTGGGTTTGGGTTGGTCCCGATTGTTGGTTGCTCTCTCCTTCCTGAGTCTGTGTTTGTCTCGTGCAGCATGATGGAGGTCAGCGTTGTACTGTGCGGCACCCTCACAGACAATGTTTCTCCAGGTCGCCCTATCGGTTGCCATATTTTCCCAAGCTTTTAGGTCTATGTGGCACTTCTTTAGGTTTGTTTTTATGTTGTCCTTAAATCTCTTCTTCTGGCCTCCTGGAGCCCGCTTCCCTTCAGCTAGCTGGGAGTACAGGACTTGTTTTGGGAGGCGAGAGTCAGGCATTCGGATAACATGGCCAGTCCATCTGAGCTGGTTTTGGGCAATGGTGGCAGTGATGGTGGGAAGGTTAGCCTCCTCCAAGACGCTGATGTTGGTGCGTCTATCCTCCCAACTAATCCTGAGGATTTTTCGGAGGCATCTCTGATGGTGTGCCTCAAGTGCCTTTAAGTGCCTGCTGTATGTAGTCCAGGCTTCTGATCCATACAGGAGAGTGGGGAGCACCACCGCTTTATAAACCAGGATTTTGGTATTCGCTTGGAGATCGCGGTTCTCAAAGACTCTCCTCCTTAGCCTTGAGAAAGCCCCACTGGCACTGCTGAGGCGGTGGTGTATTTCATCATCGATGACGGCTTTTGATGAGAGGAGGCTGCCAAGATATAAGAAGTGGTCCACATTTTCCAGTCGGATGTTATCAATGGAGATGTTTGGGGGTATGGCAAGTGTACTGCAGTTTGGTGATGGCCGGTGGAGTATTTGTGTCTTTTATATTGACGGCCAAACCGAGCTGTTTGTATGCTTTGGCAAAGGCAGACAAGATGCACTGAAGGTCCTCTTCTGAGAGGGCTATGAGAGCGCTGTCGTCTGCATACTGCAGCTCCATGATGGATATGGTGGTGGTTTGACCTTTAGCTCTAAATCGGTTGATGTTGAGAAGTTGACCGTCGATTCTGTACGTGATTTTGACTCCCGGGGGCAGATGTTGGTTCGTGAGACGGAGAATAGCAGCAATATAGATGGAGAATAGTGTTGGAGCGATGACACATCCCTGTTTGACTCCCGTGTCAACCCTGAAGGGTTCTGTTTCGTCTCCACTGCCACTGAGTACCGTGGCAGACATATTGTCATGCAGCAGTCTCAGTACCCGGATGTATTTTTCTGGGCAGCCAATCTTTGCCAGAACCAGCCAAAGGGCCTGACGGTTTACTGAGTCGAAGGCTTTGATAAGGTCTATGAAGGCAATGTATAATGGTAGATTTTGTTCCCGGCATTTTTCTTGCAATTGGTGAGCAATGAAAATCATGTCTGTGGTGCCTCTGTTTGGGCGAAAACCACTCTGGGACTCGGGAAGAATGCTCTCTGACAGTGGGGTGAGTCTATTGGCCAAGACCCGGGCAAAGGCTTTCCCTATGGTGGACAGGAGAGAAATGCCACAGTAATTCCCACAAACTGCCCTGTCCCCCTTTTTAAAGATGGAGACAATCAAGGCATCTCTGAGCTGTGCAGGGATTTCCTCTACTTCCCATATTTTCAGGAGCAGGGCATGGATGTGCTTCAGAAGATCAGGACCGCCTTCCTTCAGGACTTCTGCTGGGATGCCGTCAGGTCCAGCAGCCTTGTTGTTTCTCATCTTCCTGATGACGTCCTGTACCTCATCCAAGCTAGGTGGTTTTCCCATGCTTTCCTCTATGGGCTGTTGAGGGAGTTGATCAAGGGCCTCCATTTCAGGAGTGGTGTCCCTGTTTAAGAGGTCCTTATAATGCTCTTTCCACCTGTCTGCAATTGCCTCCTTGTCCTTCAGAAGCGAGAGCCCATCTTTGGAGCGAAGGGGGGTTAGGCAGCGGTGGCTGGGGCCATATACCGCTCGTGGCATCAAAGAATCCTCTCGTGTCTCCAGAGTCAACAAGCTGCTGGATCTCCAGGGCCTTCTTTGTCCACCACTGGTTCTTCAATTTCTTAACAAGTGTTTGTACGGCTGCCTTCGCTTTGGCATGGGCTGCTCTTTTAACCTTGCAGTGAATGTTGTTTTGCCAGGTGATAAAAGTTTGTCGCTTGATGTCGATGAGCTGTTGGATCTCACTGTCATTCTCGTCAAACCAGTCTTGATGTCTCCGCTTTTTATGACCGAGGATGCTTTTGCAAGAGTCCACGATGGCAGTGGAAAGTGTGCTCCAGTGTTTTTCAGTATCCTCTGGGTACTGTTTGGGCAAAGCTGCCCTAAGAGTATCCTGCAGCTGTTGTTGGTAGATAATGTCGTCCAACAACACGATGTTAAGCTTTGGCCGGCTCTGTCCTTTCTGCAACCTTCTTTTCCGCATTAAGCGGATAGACATGATGGAGCGAATGAGGCGGTGGTCAGCCCAGCAGTCACCTGCACTGGTCATTGCTCTGGTGTTAAGGACATTGCGGCGGTCTTTGGAGCGGACTATGATGTAGTCAATGAGATGCCATAATTTGGAGCGGGGATGCATCCATGATGTTTTGAACTTGGTTTTCTGACGAAAAAGTGTGTTGGTGATGACCAGGTTGTGCTCTGAGCACTTGGTTAGCAGTAGTATGCCATTGGAGTTTGTGTTTCCAACCCCTTCTCTCCCCAGCGTGCCGCTCCATAGATGATGGTTTCGTCCCACTCTGGCATTAAAGTCTCCAAGCAGGATTAACTTATCCTCCTTTAGGACTTCAGATAGTATTTTGTCCAGGTCAGCATAGAAGGCCTCCTTTACTTCATCCTGTGCATCAAGCATTGGAGCGTAGGCACTAATAACGGTGGCCATTTGACTGCAGGCAAGCATCAGACGAATGGTCATTAGGCGCTCGTTGATGCCCACAGGGAGCTCATGGAGGTGGTTGATGAGACAGTTCTTAATAGCAAATCCCACACCATAGATTCGTGGCTCATTTGCAGGCTTTCCCTTCCAAAATAAAGTATACCCGCCTTTTTCCTCCTTCAGCTGACCTTCATCAGCCAATCGGGTCTTGGAGAGTGTTGCGATGTCGATCCGGAACTTCCTTAGCTCTCTGGAGATGATGGCAGTTCGCCTTTCAGGTCGATCACTGGCTTGGTTGTCCATAAGGGTTCGCACATTCCAGGCTCCAATATGTAATTTTGTATGTTTCTGACCGCGTGGTGGTGATCCCTCTGGATGCGGTATTCCAGACAGGATTTTGTGAGGCAGGCTATGTTTGGGGTACTTTTTCTAACCCCCTCCCCTACTGGGGTGAGCAGAGTGGATCCTAAATAGGGCTGCTCAGTCATGAGTGCAGCTGCCGAGAAGCTCTTTCTGCCTCAGTCCAAGAGCTTAACGACTGTATCAAGCACCCATCGCCTGTGTGCCAGGTCGTGGCTAAGAACTCCCAGACTTCACTGTCCTGTCCCCGATACCACTTCCTGATCACCACAGGACTTTATCTTGTCCAAGATGTAAAATGGATGGGCTCCCTTTGGGAGGACACCTGCGCGTGACGTCTTTTATCGTGGGGAGACTGATGCGCCTGCAGCCACCACACGGTCCTTGACAGAGAGAGGCCTGAATCCAGTGGCATGGAATCCAAAACGACTGGAGACCACTCTCTGTTGCAGCCTTCACCCGCCTTCAGTGTCGTTGTGACTCATGGTGTCATCCTCCGCCACTCCCGCCGTTGAGGTCTTTCTTTCTTTCTTTGGATTGCTCTTGGTCTGGGACCTCCCCCTCGACCTTACCGCCATGGGTGACACTACCAGGAGCCAAAAGGCCCCCAACGGCATCGCTCTCGGGATCATTGGAACACACAAGGTTCTCCACCGCGACAAGGTGGCGATCCATGGAGAATCACTTAAATAGGACCTACCTGACAAAGTGAAGTAGACCAAAAGATCCTCAAAAGCTAGACATCATGCTGCAATCCAAAGAAATTCAGGAACAAATGAGGAAAAAGTATATGAGATCCATCAGTCTGGAAAAGATTATAAAGCCATTTCTAAAGCTTTGGGACTTCAGTGCACCACAGTGAGAGCCATTATCTACAAATGGCGAAAACATGGAACAGTGGTGAACCTTCTCAGGAGTGGCTGGCCGACCAAAATTACCCCACAAGCGCAGCGACGACTCATCCGAGAGGTCACAAAAGAGTGTTGGTCTTGCCCACAGTGTTCATGACTCCACCATAAGAAAGAGACTGGGCAAAAATGGCCTGCATGGCAGAGTTCCAAGTTGAAAACCACTGATGAGCAAAAAGAACAAAGGCTCATCTCAGTTTTGCCAGAAAACATCTTGATGATCCCCAAGACATTTAGGAAAATACTCTGAACTGACGAACTTTTTGGAAGATGCGTGTCCCATTACATCTGGCGTAAAAGTAACAGCATGTCAGAAAAGGAACATCATACCAACAGTAAAATATGGTGGTAGTAGTGTGATGGTCTGGGGCTGTTTTGCTGCTTCAGGATCCAGACGACTTGCTGTGGTAAATGGAACCATGAATTCTGCTGGCTACCAAAAAATCCTGAAGAATGTCCAGCCATCTGTTCGTAACCTCAAGCTGAAGCGCACTTGGGTTCTGCAGCAGGACAATGATCCAAAACACACCAGCAAATTCACCTCTGAAGGGCTTAAGAAAAACAACATGAAGACTTTGGAGTGGCCTAGTCAAAGTCTTGACCTGAATCCGATTGGGATGCTGTGGCATGACCTTAAAAAGGCAGTTCATGCTCGAAAACCTTCCGATGTGGCTGAATTACAACAATTCTGCAAAGATGAGTGGGCCAAAATTCCTCGACAGCACTGTAAAGATTCATTGCCAGTTATCACAAATGTTTGATTACAATTGTTGCTGCCAAGGGTGGCCCAACCAGTTATTAGGTTTATATATTTATTTATTTCGAACAAAAGGAGACAAAAAAGAACATCCAACAAATACACCAAAAGATACAAAAACACAATGCAAAGTAACGAAACCCTTTCCTTGGGTGCCCGAAAAACAGTAGGAAGAAGCAAAAGCTTTTCAAGTCCTACCCCTCAATACTGTAAGTACTTGATACTTAAATGAAAACAAGCTGCCACCAACACAGACCAATCCAGAATGAGGAAAAAAAAACAATAAAAACACATGAACAACAATGTACATCATTATCTCTTTCCCATTAAGGAGCAAAACAATTCCCTTTCTCAAGTCTATACCTTTCAAGAAAAATATTTTTGTACTTTTTCTTAAACTGTATGGCATTGTTACTCTGTTTAATGTCCTCATCCAAACCATTCCACAAAATCACCCCACAAACTGAAATGCACAAACTTTTCTGCGTTGTGCGAAAACAAGGAACTTTTAAATTAAATCTTCCTCTCAAATCATGCTTCCCTCTCTCTCCATAATCAACTGCTGTATATTTCCAGGGAGTAAATTATTTCTTGCTTTATAAACTATTTGTTAAGTTTTTAATTTCACCAGATCCATAAATTTCAATAATCTTAAACTTTAAGAACAAAACATTAGTGTGATCATAGTATTCTACATTGTTTACTATTCTTATTGCTCTCTTTTGTAATGTATATAATTTCTGTAGGGTGCTTTTGTAGGTGTTACCCCAGACTTCAACACAATAAAGCAGATATGGTAAAACAAGTGAACAGTACAGTGTATACAGAGCGTTGTGGTTTAGAATCTCCCTAACTTTACCCAAAAGTCCAATATTCTTAGCCAGCTTTGAGCTCAGGTGTTTTATGTGAGCTTTCCAGCAGAGTTTGTGGTCCAGTATTATTTCATATACTCTTTCGATCAATACATTATTAATCATCACTTTCACTTGCTCATGTATAATACAGTTTACAAACATAAATTTAGTTTTATCCAAATTTAAAGATAATTTATTTTTGTTAAACCATAATTTTAATTTACCCAATTCATTTGTGACCACATTCAACAACTGCTGCAAATTCTCACCAGTACAAAAGACATTAGTGTCATCTGACAAACTACTAGTTTCAAAATATCTGATACCTTGCAGATGTCATTAATATACAAAATAAACAATTTGTGGCCTAATACTGACCCTTGGGGAACTCCTCAAGTCATTTCTAATTGACTTGATCTAAATTCACCCAACTGTATAAACTGTTGTCTGTTTTTAATATAACTTCTAAGCCAATTTAAGATTATCCCTCTTACACCATAGTCCTCCAATTTTTTAAGTAAAAAATTCTGATCATGATCACATGATGTGACACAATCATGATCTATTGTGTCAAATGCTTTTTTCCAAGTCTATAAACACAACACATCATGTTTAGGGGGCAATCACTTTTTTCCACACAGGGCCATGTAGGTTTAGATCCCCCCCCACCCCTGTTAACAATAAGCACCTTCATTTAAAAACTGCATTTTGTGTTTACTTGTGTTATCTCTGTCTAATATTTAAATTTGTTTGATGATCTGAAACATTTAATTGTGACAAATATACAAAAACAATGAGAAATCAGGAAGGGGCAAACACACATATATATATATATATATATATATATAAAATGTTCTATAATTCAAAAATACACAGGTATGAGTCCCAAAATCTGTTTTACTTAAATGCCTTTTTTAAATTTTAATAACGTAAGCCCCGTTTCCACTGCAGGAACTAGGAACCAATTTTACAGGCATGCCAACCGTGGTGGTGTGTGTCTTCACCAAGAGAACCTCCCCTGTAAGTGGCCAAATTTACATGAAAAAAGGTTGCAAATTAATGAGAAAAAAAAATTGTAAATTTAAGAAAAAGTTGCAAATTTATGACAAAGTTGCAAATTTAAATAAAAAAGTTGCAAATTAATGAGAAAAATTTACACATTAACAAGAAAAGGTGTACACTTAAGAAAAAAGTTGCAAATTTACATGAAAAAAGTTCCAAGTTCATGAAAAAAATAAATTTACATTAAAAAAATGCAAATTAATGAGAAAACTGTAGATTAACAAGAAAAAAGCCACAAACATAAGAAAAAAGTAGCAAATTTACATGAAAAAAGTTGCAAATGAAAAAAGTTGCACATTTTTTTTAAAAAAGTTACTAATTTACATGGAAAAAATGCAAATTAATGAGAAAAATTTTGCAGATTAACGAGAAAAAAGTCAAACGAAAAAAGTTGCAAACTTTTCATGAAAAAGTTAGCAAATTAATGACAAAAATTGCAAACTTAAGAAAAAAGTGGCAAATTTATGAGAAAGTTGTGAATTTAAATGAAAAAAGTTGCAAATTAATGAGAAAAACAATACAAAATTACATTAAAAAGTTGCAAATTTATAAGACTAAAGTTGCAGATTAATGAGAAAAAAAATTGCAAATCTATAAGTGATAGAAAAATTTCATATTTGTCTTATATTTGTGAATTGCCTTGTTTCGGAGTCTGCCTCAGAGTCTGTGTAAAAGTGTCAAGGTTGCAGCTGCACTAGTTATCATCTTGTTTTTAGTCCATTCTGTGTGGCTCCCGTGTGACTGGTACTGAGTGAGTGTCATGGTTCCTGAGAAAAAGAATCTGTACACCAAGTTTTGACCAGATGTACTGGACCAATCATGATGGATAATTTCCCCTCCACCTCTCAGATAACGGAGGGCTTAAAGAACTGAATGATGTGTGTTTGAGTCAGAATTGTGTGCAAATAGGCTCTGAGACTATTTCTGTATTGTTCTCCACTGGCCAGTGTAATTAAATTTGCTGAAACTCTGATCCAGCCTGGTTTTTGACTGAAGGCTAAGAGGAGTTTTTCTAACATACTAGGCGTCAAAACAGGGACTTCATATATCTTTCCTGCCTGCTTCTGGTATCCTGGGACCACAGCAAGCGCACACAGCCGGCTCCCCCGCCGGTGCCAATGAGCTGGTTTTGTGGAAATGAGGCACGGTCCGGGGGCACTGGAGGCAGGGCTGGAGAGTGACGGAGCCAACCCGCAGGCGGATCACAGTGAATAAATTTAATTGTTGATGACGCCCGGTGACAGTCCGCGGTCTGTCTGAGAATACGCAAAAGAGTTGTAAGCCAAGCATTTGATACCACAAAGTCCAAATAGGTTCGGACGAGGTAGAGGCTTGGGGGTCCCGGTTCGAGGCCGCGGGGAAGTGCATTTCCACTGCATAAAGTGGACCCATAGAAAGCATGCGGGGGTATTAAAATCAATGCGAGATCTTCTTTACATCACAAGTGAGCATCAATAGAGTGAGGGATATCCTTAAAATAAAGGTAAATAGCGCTAATATAATAAGGATAAACTCTAATGTGGTAATAAGAACTAAAATACCTTAAGGTATCATTTAAAACAGGTCTAAAATGAAACAAAATAACCTTTAAAAATATACACGATAAAATAACCTCAAACTATAATAAAAATAAAACAAATATGTTAAATAAATAACTGCAGTTTATCTGGTCATTCGTGTGCTTGTTCATGTGTGTTTTTAATGTTTCACGGTGTACTTTGGTGAGAAAAAGAGAGAAAAAACAGAATGTGAGAACGCGGAAGTCAGGCAGTGAGACAGAAGTCAAGGTGGTTTTTTCTTGTTGTTGTGAAGTGGAAAAGGACAATGAGATTGTTGTTTCACGGCAAATGGCAAATTTGTGCATGGAAGATTGGTAAGTGACAAAGATGGGAAAAAAATGAATGAATGCGTTTTCAGAGCGGCAGAAGATGATTGACGATGAGAACCTTGGGTTGCCAGATCTGCTTATTATAAGCCACTTTGGGATTGTTTCACTAATATGTGTGTGCTTATCTGGAGCTTGCTATGTGTGCGTGAAAGGACTAACCTGTGTTGTGTTAAAGCAATAATAAGGTCACACTGAACTGAGGATTTTGGTAAAATGAAAGTTATTAGATGCTTGCTTTTTATCTCAAGATAGTTTTGGCAGTAATTTCTTTTGTTGAGCAGTTTTTGCTGGCTTTATGATAGTTACTTGTGTTAAGCAATTTAATCTTGCTTTATTGGCAAATCCATCCATCCATCCATCCATCCATCCACCTTATTTTAAGTAAAATTGCCTGCCAGCAGAGCAAGAAAATTTGATTTTTCTTTTGTTTGGGATGCCTGAAGGCAGGAAAACAGCATTAGGTTATTTCATTTGACTTATATTTGACTTTTGCAGTGTAATTGTATTCTCTAGCAAACAGTTGCATTATCTCTCCAACTGAGGGGCAACAGTGGCTTCAGATGGAAAAGAGGGAAAAAAAGGGGGGCGACAAGCTGACTTGGACTGGACTTGGGACGGTAAAATCAAAATCTGATGATAAATCTGAGAAATTGACCATAGTAAAAGGAAGGAAAAAGATTGACTAATATGTGCTCCATCTCTCCTACGCTGCATGATGAGTCTGGCATGGGGGCAGGGGGCTGTGTTTCTGCAACTCTTCCACCGTGCTTCCCCGCTGCTTAGCCCATACCCCAATCTCACAGCACTCCAGGCTAGGGAAGCTGCAGCTGACGTCACCTCACTTCCGCTCGTCATCACCCCTCTACAAGGAGTAGCCACACCGGGGTGCCCAAGAGTTAAGTAGATGTGCACACATGTTCACGCCACTCTCACCATCAATATGATCAATAAAACTGAAGATTATGAAAATTGTTGTCACTGAATAATATTCTATGATTGAACTTTAAACACAGCTTATATGGGACGATCCAAACCACAAACAAGGTAACGATCAAAGTGTTGAAGCTTATGGAACCAGGTTCCAAGGGGTTTGATGGGTATTCTGATTTAACTAAGGCTGCTAATGATTCAGGTGTAGAACCTTATTGGCAGCATTTGAAAAGTGTCTTTTTGCAAACATGCACCCACACCTAGCTGATTACATCTGCAAACATTTGGTTACATACCGCACCTGTGCATTTGCCAATGCGTTAACTTATGCCAAACATGCAGAGATAAAAGGGAAAAAAGGTGAAAGAAAAATCAACTCCTGTTTGTGTGATTGTTGACACGGGGGGGGGGGGGGCTTCATCCCAGTTCTGTTTGTCAGGGTGGCAACAGAACTGGACCCCAGTGGTGGAGGGGGACGGAGGGAGGCGTGGGATGAGCTGGCCGCGGCAAGGGGAATGTGATGTTTGTCATCAATGTGGACAAAAGGGCCATTGGCGGAGGCGATGTCCTGGACGCCAGCATCGGCGGAGAAAGGGGGGGGAGGACCCCACGGGCCAACCACCTGACTGACCGCACCGAAGCAAGGTACAACTGTTGATGCCAACACTGACATAACAGACATCCATTTACCTGACTTTGACTTGATATTAACAATGCAGTGTTTACCTAAAGTGACATTGCAGGTTCAGGACATTCCAATAAAGTTTCCCAACGGAGAATGGTATGAGAGCATCACATTTTCCACATGTGACAGAAGTACATGTAATGCAGGCCACAGACAAATATTGTTGACAGACATTTGAGTGGTCCAGATCCAAATTATGGAAAAACATTCCGCATAGGAATGTGGTCAATCTTGGAAATAAAGTTCTGATCCAAAGGTTCAACATTCCCCAAAACTGGACACCTACTAACTGCCTTTGAACTGGGTGACCACAGTGCAGAAATAAGTTCACACTGATGTTCCCAACTCACCCATGTGATCACGTTTTACATTAACACAAGGAGAGGAACACACACTCTCACAAATTCCAAATTCTCTGTGGTCAACAGGAAAGGCAGATGCAGGCTTAATAAAAAATGCAGAATTGGCTAAAATAAATGCTAAATCTCATTATAGGCCTTACCAAAGACAGTATCCTCTACGTCCTGAAGCCCAAGAAGGCATTAAACCAGTCATAGAGGACCTGAAAGCAGCAGGTGTCATTATACCATGCCCAAATTCTCCATGTAACACATCTTTGTTTCCTGTGAGGAGGGCTGGACCATCTTCCGGATGAAGAGTGGTCCAGGACCTTCACGCAGTAAACAAAGCAGTTATCCCAAGAGTTGTTTCAGTCCCCGACCCACACACTTTATTGAATGACCTACAACCACAAATGGAATATTTCACAGTAATAGACATCAATCATCTTGTCACAACGTACGACATCAGTCTTCTCACCATCCAGACACCTTGCATGCATGAAAGTGCTATTATCACAGCCTCATCTAACCATTGAACGTTGCACAGCAACACAATTAAATTCATTTGTAAATTAGGTCAAGGAAAAGTACTCACAGTGTATACCCACAGTCAGTATGCATTTTCTACCATCCATCACTTTACACAACAGTGGAAGCAAAGAGGCATAATTACAAAGACCTCATTTTAAAACTGTTAAGACTGTGTAAAACTTCCATCTAAATTAGCCATACACAAATGTGCTGCACACATTAATGGTACAGATCGAATCTCTAAGGAAAACACTTGCAGACAATACCGCAAAAGCAGCTGCACAAGGTCATATAGGAAACCACACCACAGCATCACCTCTTTTAACACTGACAACAAACTTATCACATGACGCGCAAACTGTTTCAGCAGGCCTCCACTCTGCTACATGGGGTTTCCCATGTATCAAAGGGGGGTATGATTAGTAAATAATGTAGGATTACTAAAAATAATTTGCTACTAGTAAATAATGTATGATTACTAAAAATAATTTGCTACTCAATTTTGTAAGAAGAAAACAATGCTCAAGGGAACTTAAAGTAGAACTGAACTGAACGGCATTGAACGGCACTGGGTGATAGTACATACAATTATAAAGATAATTTATCATTGGCACCCCCTCCACAAATCCCGGAATCTTGGAGAAAATCGCGATTTTGAATTTCCCGCCCTGAAAAATCAGACAAATCCGCCGAAGTGCAGCCGGAGTTCTGCGTGACGTCACGAGTGTGACACAGTCCTCCATGTTTACCATTGCGAGCACGTCGACACTGGTTGTTTTTGGTGCATTTTGTCGTGATAGTCGACTACAAAACACTTCCAACACCTGGGAAGATCTGTTCAGTGGCCAAGGAAAGCTGTCATGGCGACGAAAGAAAAGAAAGGGGGAGGAAAAGTGACCGGGAAGCGATGTGTTTCTAGATATACAGTGATCCCTCACTTATCGCGTTTAATGGGGACCAGAACCGACCGCGAAAAGTGAAAAACCGCGAAGTAGCGTCACCCCCCCCCCCCCCAAAGGCGTCACAAGCACTATTTTGCACAAAAAGGCACAAGAGAACAGCGAAAAGTGCCACTAAGCAACACGAGCGATAAAGAACAATGAATGCGGTCTTCCTTTGCTGGGTAAAACGTCTCGGCCAATCAGCTTGCGAGATTCCCGAGCGGTGAAGAGGTGGGCGGAGAGGAGTGGAGCGGTGGTCAGAGAGGTAGATTTTCAGTTGTGCGGGCTCTCCGTGTTGATACCTGATGTTCTAATGTACTCTCCCTGCCTTCTTCCTGCCTTCTCCCTGCCTTCTACATTAGAACATCAGGTATCAACACGGAGAGCCCGCACAACTGAAAATCTACCTCTCTGACCACCGCTCCACTCCTCTCCGCCCACCTCTTCACCGCTCGGGAATCTCGCAAGCTGATTGGCCGAGACGTTTTACCTCGCAAGCTGATTGGCCGAGACGTTTTACCCAGCTTCGCTCCCTGCCGAGCGCCTATACCCAGCGAAGGAAGACCGCATTCATTGCTCTTTATTGCTCGTGTTGCTTAGTGGCACTTTTCGCTGTTCTCTTGTGCCTTTTTGTGCAAAATAATGCTTGTGACGCCCTTGGGGGGGGGGGGGGTGACGCTACTTCGCGGTTTTTCACTTTTCACGGTCGGTTCTGGTCCCCATTAAACGTGATAAGTGAGGGATCACTGTAATAAGTTGGAAAAATGCTGTTGGTTTTTTTCCCCCCCTTTCTTTTTTATTGTTAATTTTCCTTATCCTGACACCCCAAACATGCCAAAGTAAAGACTCACCATTCTGTATTCAATAAGCGACTCTCCTCCCCATCACTGCTGCGGTCTGAGTCGGTGCCGGAATCCCCCGAAAATTCTGGCTCTAATCTGTACGGTTCGATGCCTCCCTCACTCTCTTCCTGTTCACTTGACACTCCTGCATCCTCCTCTGTCTTGTCACCGATCCTGAATGCCTCTTCACTCTGAAAACTCTGGTGTTCTTGACTGCTGGAACTGCTATCATCTGCCATTGTTGTTTTGTTTAGGGATCACACTCGTGACGTCACGCAGCGTCGTCTGCACTACTTCCGGTTTGTTTGGCACTGCCAGCCAGAGGCAAAAGTTTATCGGCTTATAGCTTGGCCATCGCACGGCCTAAAAATTTCTTTTATGTGTTGAAAAATACAATAGGTAATAAGGAATTAATCTGCTATTCTACTTTTTTGGCAAAAAGGTGAGTTCAGTTCTACTTTAAGGCCTGAAAAAGGCACCTTCCCTGCATCAACTTATCCTTTTCAAAACCTTTGCACGGATTCCACTGAACTAAAGAAATGTGAAGGGAAGAAATATTGTTTGGTGATTATTGATACATTTATTAAATGGACAGAAGCCTTCTCTTGCACTCATCCAAATGCTGTTATGGTAGCAAAGAAACTCTTAACTGAAATAATACCAAGATTTGGAATAACTGAAAAGATTTTCTCAGATAATGGAACACATTTTGTAAATTAGATTATATCACACTTAGGTACAACACTCAACATTAACTTGGAAGATCACTCAGCCTACCATCCACAATCTGCATGATTAGTGTTATGCACAAATAGGACTGTTAAAGAAGGCTTAGGAAAACTGTGACAGAAATAGGAAAAATAATGGATGGCAAACCCTACCTACACCCACCATTAAGGCCATTTAATCCAGGTGATGAGGATGTGTGTTTAGCTGATTACATGCAAATAATGTTAATTGACAGAGATATTGTTCATGCTGCTCTTCCCAGGAGGGACCACGGGGAAGCACCCATCTTGGCCAAGCTGGGGATCTGGTCCTTATCAAAGTCATAAAAAGAAAAACTGGGAAAATGCTCCCTGGCAAGGACCACACAAAGTCATCCTGGCGACACTAACAGCCATGAAAGTCGAAGGATGTGACTCCTGGGTGCTTTTGACACATTACAAACTTTACCCCCTACAAAACCCCCAGCAAGAAACTAATTAATCCCCATTTCCTCAGCAAGACTGTTTCTATCTTAATTCCTGTTGCAAACTACATCAGAGGGAAAAAAAAAATCCTCAACAAATGACTGTTTAACTGTTTTTCTATATGGGTGTCGGCTGACGGTTTGTCCCAGTAATGACTTGTATAGCGGAACAACTGTTGTTTTTATCATGGACAGACAAAATGCCAGAGAGAGAAGGTTGGCAACTGAAGGATGCAAATGGTACACATGTTTTATCATTATCATCATCATCCTTGTGATGACACTTTTGTTTGTTATTTTTAGGGACATCATTACCCATCTATCGTAGAGCTAGATACGTTACTCACACACACACCATAACTGGCTGGAAAGTCCAGGTCATCAGGATCATGTTTATGCTGGTAATGTGTGGATGAAGTATGCTAATTACACAGCCAAATCAGCTAATCGTTCAAATTGCTATGTGTGTTCTTTGCTCCCACTCTCAGCTGGTCAAATATCTGTCACTGCTAAACTAATGGAACTATCAGAAGCTGTTTGTTTCTTGCAAGAGGCTATATATAGAAATAGTACAGCAAGCATTACTTTGGATCACACCTGTCACATTGCTTATGACCCCACTGACCGGAGACACGACGCCCCTTACGCGGTGAAGGCAAGGTTAATCTTGCCGGGGAATTTCTCCTTTTGTCTAAAAGGGTGTGGAAACGTCTCTCTGGGCAGTTTACCGTTTTTTAAGTGTGCAACAGTGCATAGTGCATCTCGCCCCTGTACTGCTACCTGCTGGATCAACGAAGTGGACAAAAGTTGTCCTGAAGATCTTTTTTGCCAGTCTAGAAGCCTGGAAGGAAATGTCACCCTGCAGGAGCTCTGTAGCGCTGCTATTTGTGATTCTTACAAGCATGGCACACATATGGTGACAGGGGGATGGTGGCTGTGTGGCCATCATGCCTACTCACACCTGCCCATGAATTGGGGAGAGATGTGTGCCCCTGTAGTTGTGACTGACCATACCATCATACTGTTGGCAGGACAGGTGGGCAGGGTGAAGAGAGATGTCTCCTTTGCACCACATGATCCCATCTGGGACACAGATGTGCTGGCAGAATTCAAGTTAGAAATCATAGGGCAAGAGGTACTTAACTCCTTATAGACTACACTCATTTGTGAATTTTTCTTTATCTGCTTTTTCTGGTATAGATGAGAAATTAACGGCTCTTAGACTTAAGCTGACCCAAAATAGAATGGTTCTTGATCAAGTACCGTATTTTTGGGACTATAAGGCGCACCGGATTATAAGGCGCATTAAAGCGAGGTAGTCGGAGCCGGGAAAAAATTTTTTTTGCGTGCATGGAAAGAAAATCCTATCTATAGTCATTATAGACACATATAGCGCGATTGTCTGCGAGTGTGAATGACCTGTTCCACGAGCAGGCGGAACGTTTTTAGTCCGTGGCTGTTCATCGCCATATTGGCCAGAATACTCGCTCAGTACTCGCTCAGTACTCGATACGGCTCGGCGGAGAGCGAGCCGTATTTACAGCCATAAATACGTATTTAAAGCCATATTTACTGCTCCCGTTTACAGCTAAACGGGAGCAGTTTCGATGCCGAAATTTCACATACAAATCCTAATATACGTGTTCTATACACCATCGGCTTTTGGGTATCGACTACCTCGCGAGGTAGTCGGATCTGGGAATTTTATTTTATTTTTTGCGTGCATGGAAAGAAAATCCTATCTATAGTCATTATAGACACATATAGCACGATTGTCTGCGAGTGTGAATGACCTGTTCCACGAGCAAATGTACGTTTTTTTGGTCCGTGGCTGTTTACATCGCCATATTGGCCAGACTACTCGCTCGGTACTCGCTCAGTACTCGATACGGCTCGCTCTCCGGTGGCAGCCCCGAGAAGTAAACAATGCAAACAAATGCCGGGACTCTTGAATTCTTTCGTCGCGAAAATATCATTTTTGAATATTAATTACAGCTAAACAGGAGCAGTTTGAACTTCCGGTTATGGCCGCCATGTAGGAGGACATGTTCCACTCTACTCTGCTCCTAAAAATAATTAAAAAAAAAAAAAAAATCGGCAAATAAGTCTCTCAATTGGAACAAAACCTATCCCAGCGTTTGGGCGAGGACATGCCGGTAAAGCCTAAGGCTGGGAAATCAGGTGGAGGAAAAACTGAATCGCCGAAACAGTCCAAGTTAACGGACTTTCACGTCCGTGACGAAGCAGAAAAATCCCCAGATATGGTGGAGCAAGCTAGCGGAGGAACGGTGACTGCTGGCGACGGCACAGGTGCGGTGCTCACTGCCATTGGCTCAATGAGAGCAGACTTCTCCACTAAATTTGATGGGATTATAGCAGCGATTGAAGGAATGAGAAAGGAAATAAGCGACTGTATAGAACGAGTGTCGCAGGTGGAGCTCCGAATTTCCAGCACTGAGGATGACGTCACCGGCCTACAATTAAAGGTGAGCACATTGGAATTAAAAAATAAACGTCTGGAAGATAATGTCCTGGATTTAGAATCCCGGTCGAGACGGAACAACCTGAGGCTGGTGGGCCTCCTGGAGAGAACGGAGGGTCGGGATCCATGTTCCTTTTTGGAAAAGTGGATTCCAGAAGCGCTGAATAACGCGGAGCTGCAGTCATCAGTCGTCTTAGAAAGCGCCCACCGAATCGGCCCACCGAGAGATAATAAGGCACCACCGAGGACGCTGATTATGAAGTTCCTCAGCTACAGAGACAGGATGACGATCTCCAACGCGGCGCAAGCCAAGGGAGAAATTAAATACCAGGATCAACAGGTGCGGTTCTACCCAGATTTGGTCACAGGAATCCAACAATTAAGGAAACAGTTTGACCCTGCCCGTAAAGAGCTGCGCAACCTCGGGATTCGTCATGGAGTGATTTATCCTGCAAGACTGCTGGTCACATATAAGGGCAGAACCCACACCTTCAAGACCCCTGAGGAGGCGCAGGAGCTCATCAAGAAGATCCAAGGAGAGACTGGTGGGAGCTAAGCATGAAGCATGAACAAAATATAAGGTAGAATATTTAAGCATTTGCACAGGCATCTGACTGATCTGAAGCATATAGCAAGTTTACAAAATATAGAGTGTATTATATATTAAAAAAAAAAAACCTATGATGTACAAAGTTGCTATAAAATTTTGGAGTTAAGTTGGAAAAATACAGAAGAGAGTTAATGTTACGTCATTAACACTAGAAGACCCAGACATTAGCCCTCTTGTGGCCACTTGATGGTCCCCCTATGGGTTTTCTAGCCAAAAAGGCCAAATGGCCCCTCTCTGGGTCTTCTAGTGTTAAAAGCAGTAGAGTCAGGGTGATTGGAGGATGAAGGAGTGGCTTTGGCTGGTCCTCGCGGGTGTGGAGCGGTCGAAGGCTATAGCGGGAGACAGAATTTTTTTTTGATTTTGGGGGGGGATTACCACGAATGTGAGAAGGGGGAATTTGTTTGTGTGTAGTATGAATGTTCAACCACTCATGTTTTTGCTTCTCTGTATGAGCATGTTTACATTGCGAGGTAATCTCAAACTCCTTATTGATCATAGACCAAAGCGTTAATCTTAATTTAACTTCATGGAATTGCAGAGGTCTACAAAATTTAAAAAAACTTAAACAAGTTATGAATAAAATAAAAGACATAGGTTCAAAAATTGTGTTTTTACAAGAAACTCATCTAATAGAGGAGGATGTAAAACGAATTAGGAGAAGATGGCAAGGGAGTGTATTCACCTCTTCATTTTCATCCCGAGCCAGGGGAGTTATGACTCTCGTACATAAATCAATCCCATTTCAAGTGAAAAATGTAATTGGAGACAAATTTGGAAGATATCTAATCATCCAAGGATCTTTGTTATTAGAAAATATAAATCTGGTGAACTTACACGGTCCCAATATAGATGATCAAAATTTCGTTGCTAATTTATTTCTTATTTTATCATCACTTACAGGGCAACATATAATAGCAGGGGATTTTAATTGTACATTGAATCCCGGTATAGATAGATCAACAGGACTGGACTGTACGCACAATGGATGCAGGATGATCATTAATCATTTTATGAAAGAACTGAGATTGCTAGATATATGAAGAGAAATGAAACCACAAGTTAAAGCCTACTCTTGTTATTCCAATACCTACAAGACATTCTCACGTATTGACTATTTTTTGATCTCCACAGAATTAAGGTCCAAGATTCAAAACTGCTTCTATGATAATATTGTGATCTCTGATCAAGCACCCTGCTGTCTAATATATGTAGATAAGAAATTGACAAAGGAACCAGGTAGGTGGCAATTTCAGCATAAATGGCTTCAGGATGAGGAATTTGTTAAGTACATAGAAAAACAGATAGATGAGTTCTTTGATATCAATACTACACAAACATCAGCATGTATAAAGTGGGAGGCTTTCAAAGCTTTTATTAGGGGGCATATTATTAGTTATACAGGTTCAAAATCTAAGAAGGCTCGAGAGGAGAGAGTCCAATTGGAACATAAAATAAAAATACTTCAAGAAAAAGTGTATGCAGGAAGTGACCCAAAGTTAGAGAACGAATTACTGATTCTGAGAGCTGCATATGACAAAAAATCAGCGAATAGAGCCGCCTCGAGTCTTCTAAGATTGAAGCAATCTTTTTATGAACAAGGCGAAAAATCAGGAAAATTATTGGCATGGCAGATTAAACAATTAGAATTTAAAACCCCAATTACCAGTATTATAAGTAACGGACAGGCAGTTGTAGATCCTTTAGAAATTAATAGAGCCTTTACAGATTATTATGAAAAATTATATGATACAAAAAATGAAACTGACTTAACAAAACTAAATGGGTTCTTGGATGGATTATCTATACCGTGTATTCCAAATGAAAACAGGGAGATACTGGAGTCTAAAATTAGCCAAGAAGAAGTTGGGCTAGCCATTGATAATATGAAATCAGGAAAAGGTGCAGGACCAGATGGTCTTCCAGTTGACCTCTATAAATAATTTAAGAATAAATTAATAAAACCATTTTTGGAAATGGTTTTAGAAGCATTTCAAAATAGTAATTTACCACCATACATGAATAATGCCTTAATTATACTGTTGCCAAAACCAGGTAAACCCTCTAATAAATGTGAAAATATGAGACCAATAAGCCTATTAAATGCTGACCTTAAGATAATCTGTAAAATTTTAGCAAGACGACTACAAGAAATATTACCAAATATTATTAACCGAGATCAGAATGGCTTTATAAAGGGAAGACAAGGCTTTCATAATGTAAGAAGACCATTTAATATTATCTATTCTAATAAAGAAGCACCGGATACAGCTCTCCTATCATTGGACGCCGAAAAGGCCTTTGATAGGGTCGAATGGCCCTTTCTTTTTGAAGTCTTACAAAGGTTTGGACTTGGAAATAATTTCATAAAATGGGTTCAGATAATATACAATAATGCTTCAGCAGAAATCCTAACAAACAGCAATATTTCAAAATCAATAAATATCAAAAGAGGATGTCGACAAGGCTGTCCACTTTCACCTTTACTGTTTAGTATGGCAATTGAACCTTTAGCGATGGCAGTACGTTTACATCCACAAATATATGGAATTAAAGTAGGACCAACAGAACATAACATCTCCCTGTATGCCGATGACATAATTTTGTTTATGTCGAATCTTAAAAAAATCAATTCCGACCTTGTTGAATTTAATAAAGAATTTTGGGGAAATAACAGGATATAAAATAAATAAAACTAAATCTTCAATATTAATGCTAAATGAGACCCAGAGAAATCACCCTGCTCCTGAGGTAAATCAATTCAATGTTGTAAATCAGTTTAAATATTTAGGAATTCAAATTGTGCCTAAGCTAGAATTAGTTGCCAGTGCCAACTATGAAGCCTTAATGACAGACATTAATGAGTTACTTCAGAGATGGATGTCACTACCAATGTCGATGATTGGGAGAATCAATATACTTAAAAGTAATATCTTACCCAAGATACTTTATTTATTTCAATACATTCCTTTACCACCACCTTCAGATCTATTCTCAAGAATTAAAAAAAAGTTAGTGGAATTTATATGGAACAATAGGAAGGCTAGATTACGTCTGTCCTTACTATATTTACCATTTGATCGTGGAGGTCTGAAATGTCCAAACTTTAGGTTGTATTACTGGTCAGCACAACTGAGGTCTATGACATATTATTTTTCATCAAATGATCTCCCTTGTGGGAACCCCCACAACAGACTGGGACAGGCACAGCAATGTGTGTATTACTGTCTACAGACAGCCCGCTTCTTCTGGCTTTTTCCGGCTCACTACTGTGATGTTAATGTGCCATTCATGAATTGTGTTCATGCTTCCTGTCCTTACTGTGTCTATACACTGATGAAAATATGTAGATGTGCCTTGTAACCTCTTTTGTCCTGAAGTTCTGGAGCAGAGGCGAATCCTGGCTAGCAATCTCCTTATTGTTATGTGTCTCTCTCAAATGCAAATGCCCATACCTACTGCTGTGAATGCCTTTCATGTATTGTCTGTAGTTGGGTATATAAGCTGCATTATTCTGTAATTCACTCTCTCACTCTCACTCTGACGACTGCTTCTACCACTGCTGCTGAGAGCCTGAGGACACACACCAGCCCGCCTGCAAAGGGCTGGGGTGAGTCCTATGATGGTGGTATGATTTAATAAACCTACTTAAAACCCTCACTTCGCTGCCTTATTTTATCCTGCCGCCGCACTGGTGACCCGACGCTGAAAAGAGCATGCTGCCAGCGAACGCAGCACCCGGCGGTGATGCTCCGACGACAAGCGAACGCAGCAGCTCCCTTCTGCTTCAGGGAACTCTCCGGACATCACCCATGACCGGGAAAGCTGCAGCAAACTTCATGGTGGGATCTGCACGCCTAGATCGGCACATCCACGCTGGACTGGCCACTCTCACAGCTTCTCTCCATACGAGAGCGCACACACCTTGTCCTCTCTCCACGACGGCGTCCTCCATGGCCGACGGAGAATGCAGCATGTGGACCTGAACGCACCATGGCCGAGCGAGTGACAAAGATCGTCTCCTCCCTCTCACCGCTCCAACGCATCTACACGAGCTCGAGGGACAAAGATCGTCTACTTCCTTTCACCGCTCCAACACATTGAACAGGGATGGTTAAGCTCCCTGACCCTGGTTCTCCTCTCCAGCTAACCCACCCACGCACGGAGCCCCGGCACACGCACCGGGGAGTTACGAGGACGGCTTACCACGCACGGGACGCATACGGCTCTACAGACCCCCATCCTCCTTCGCCGCTGCACACAGGCCCTTCAAGGTTGCTCGTACACCTGAGGCACGCACGCAGCTTGCTCACTGGATTTTCTAACGGTCTTAGCCATGGCGCACAACGGGAATTCAGCAGTCTGCGGTCCCCGAAGGCTTTAAGGTTGTGCCTGCACCTAAAGTCAACACGCCAAGTCCCTTTGCTTTTGTTTTTTTTTTGTTTTTTTCTTACAGCCGCCCCTGTTTTTCTTCATGGCCGCTGTTAATCCTCGCCGCTCCTTTTTTCTTCACGGCTGCTATTAATCCTTGCAGGACTTAATCGCGAGAGGAGTCAGTGACTAATTTTTCTTCTTGTGGATCTCCGCACGTTCAACGGGACAGCCCCTCAACATCGCGGACCCACAAGCAATTTTTGCGCAGCTCAGACGATTTCACCGTCCCCGGCCGGCATTTACTACCCCCCCACCCTCCTCCACCTCCGCCTGCACAGAGCTTTCCCTGCTCGCTGCCGGACTATCGAGGCCTCAGCCGTCTGCCGAGCCCTCTGGGGGGGAGCGTGTGGGAACCCCTACAACAGACTGGGACAGGCACAGCAATGTGTGTATTAATGTCTACAGACAGCCCGCTTCTTCTGGCTTTTTCCGGCTCACTACTGTGATGTTAATGTGCCATTCATGCATTGCGTTCATGCTTCCTGTCCTTACTGTGTCTATACACTGATGACAATATGTAGATGTGCCTTGTAACCTCTTTTGTCCTGAAGTTCTGGAGCAGAGGCGAATCCTGGCTAGCAATCTCCTTATTGTTATGTGTCTCTCTCAAATGCAAATGCCCATACCTACTGCTGTGAATGCCTTTCATGTATTGTCTGTAGTTGGGTATATAAGCTGCATTATTCTGTAATTCACTCTCTCACTCTCACTCTGACGACTGCTTCTACCACTGCTGCCGAGAGCCTGAGGACACACACCAGCCCACCTGCACAGGGCTGGGGTGAGTCCTATGATGGCGGTATGATTTAATAAACCTACTTAAAACCCTCACTTCGCCGCCTTATTTTATCATCCGCCTCATCCCTCACTGGACTGAAATGGAATCATACAATTTACCTTTACCTCTTCCCATATTCATATATTCAGACTCGGCAAAAAAATTACAGAAACAAGTTAAAAATCCATTTGTAAAGCATATGATCAAAATATGGTGTGAAACCAAAAAATATTTAAAAGAACCACACTTATTGTCACAATTTAGCCCAATATGGGGCAATCAATATTTTAAACCAGGGAGAGCGGATGCTGTATTTAAAGTATGGAATTTAAAAGGGATTCAAAAGATTCAAGACTTATATCTGTCATGTTCAGATAACAATGTCTTTTGAAGAACTGAGGATCAAATTTAATCTTAATAGAACACACTTTTTTAAATATCTTCAGCTTAGGAACTTTATTCGATCAAATCAAAATAATGCTCTCACCCGATCTACTTATTCTTCCTTGGAAAAAATTTTGACGAAAGATAGTAAGAGAAAGGGTATTATTTCAGAGTTTTATAACTCATTGACACTATCCTCAAGTGAAAACTCACAGAAAAGATTGAATTATTGGAAAGAAGACCTGCAAACTGAAATTTCAGAGGAACAATGGGAATTGGCTTGTACAGAAGCTCAAACTAAATCAATAAATGTACGCCTTAAATTGATACATTTTAAATGGTTAATGCCAGCCAGTTTAGAAAGCTTGGGATCAGTCCGCCAAGGTCTCCGTCTTTGACTGCCACCTAATCCACATAGCACCGGACCTCCATGATCCCTCCTGCAGGTGGTGAACCTACTGGAGGGCGGACCCATGTAACTCCTTCGGGCTGAGCCCGGCCGGGTCCCATGGGTGGAAACCCGGTGAGGAGCTCAGTCATCCGGGAGAGGCTCAGAGTAGAACCGCTGCTCCTCCACATTGAAAGGAGTCAGTTGAGGTGGTATGGGCATCTGATTAGGATGCCTCCTGGACGCCTCCTACTTGAGGTGTTTCAGGCACGTCCCACTGGGAGGAGACCCCGGGACAGACCCAGGACTCGGTGGAGAGACTATGTCTCCCAGCTGGTCTGGGAACGCCTTGGTATCCCCTCTGAAGAGCTGGAGCAGGTGGCTGGGGAGAGGGAAGTCTGGGCTTCTCTGCTTGAACTGCTGCCTCCGCGACCCGGACCTCCGGAAAAGCGGTAGAAGATGGATGGATGGATGGATGGTTAATGCAGATGTATGTTACACCGGTGGAGTTAAATAGATATAACAAAAACATACCAGATACGTGCACAAAATGTATGGAAAGTAAAGGAACCTTATTTCATTGTTTATGGGAATGTAGAAAAATTAGAATGTTTTGGGAAGAGGTGAGGGTAACAATTGAAAAAATAATTTCAAAACAAATCATATTGAATCCTAAATTGTTTTTGTTGGGTCTGCATCCAGAAAAGCATAATTTTAATAAAAGTGAAAGAGCATTCATAGACCTCAGTTTGCTTAACGCCAAAAAATGTATTGCACTATTGTGGAAAAAGACTCATAGACCAGATGTGACTCAGTGGTTAAGACAGATGTTAACAAACCTTCCACTAGAAAGAATAACATACATACTGAAATCAAAGGAAATTGTGTTTGAGAATATATGGAGACCTTTCATTGATTATGTAAAGAATTTAAACATAACTTTTGAAGAAGAAGGTGAATGATGTCTGTGGACCTTGTAAATTCCAAACTGGTTAATGTATAATATGTATACTTATGTAATGGATTGCCTAGACTAAACAGAGGAGCATTGTTGAAGACCTGTCTTTGTTAGTGGTTGTTGGTGTTTTTAGTACATTTTTTTTATTAGTTTAGTGTTAGTGTTTGAGTGTTTGTGTTATGTTTGTTAAAAAAAAAAAAAAGGTTCAATAAAAAATATTGTGGGAAAAAAAAAAAAAACAGGAGCAGTTTCGATCCACGATCCATTGGCAGATAGTGGCGTAACTCGCTAGCAATTTAACTTTGAACGACCTGTTGACACCAATATAGCAGTTGGAGTTCTTTGGTTAATCCACCCAGAATGATGGCAAGCTCCGAATTAGTTTGCTTCACTTGGGTTTTGACAGTATCGGTGAGATGGGCGCGCATGGAGTGGCAGATCAATAGGGATGGAGATTTGTGGAAAAAGCCATCCGGCCATTATGTTGAAGCACATATTACTCCGTGAGGCTCCTGACTACCGTAATGCTCCGACAATCCATCAAGTGGTTCGGCTTCGTAGCTTACCAAAGTCGTACTAAAACATTTTTGACAGATTTTTGAGCGCCGTGTACCACATAAAATCGGTTCGAGGTCAGTAAGCACAACCAGAATTAATACATAAGGCGCACCGGATTATAAAGCGCACTGTCGATTTTTGAGAAAATTAAAGGATTTTAAGTGCGCCTTATAGTCCAAAAAATACCCCAAAATACGGTAACTGACACCCGAGGGTGTGTGTGTGTAATTAGGAGATTATTGTTGTACTTTTATCCCTGAAAATGATGCAGATGGTCTTGTGTCATTCTCTGCATCCACAGTATGATGAGACTTATTCATGTTATGGGGTTTTAGATGCCATAAGCTGTTCTTTTTTGATGCCTTGCATGGCATCAAAGGGGGGAGAATGACAGAAAAATTTCATATTTGTCTTATATTTGTGAATTGCCTTGTCTCAGAGTCTGCCTCAGAGTCTGTGTAAAAGTAACTAGTGCAGCTGCAACCTTGACATCATCTTGTTTTTAGTCCATTCTGTGCGGCTCTCGTGTGACTGGTACTGAGTGAGCGTCATGGTTCCTGAGAAAAAGATAATCTGTACACCAAGTTTTGACCAGATGTACTAGACCAATCATGACGGACAATTTGCCCCTCCACCTCTCAGGTAACGGAGGGCTTAAAGAACTGAGTGATGTGTGTTTGAGTCAGAATAGTGCGCGAATAGGCTCCGAGACTATTTCTGTATTGTTCGCCACTGGCCAATGTAATTAAATTTGCTGAAACTCTGATCCAGCCTGGTTTTTGACTGAAGGTCAAGGGGAAAATTTCTAACAATAAGAAAAGTTGCAACTTCCTCTGAAAAAATATTTGTTTTGCATGCATCCTTTGCATTGGTGCTTAAAATGCATTTTATTCAGTTCTGTAATATGATATAGAAAGGTTTATGGTGATATTGGGGGTGGACAATCCTCTCTTTATTCCAGGTTGGGGCAGCAATGTCCCCCCTGATTAATACCTATGGTCTCATCTCCAGCTCTTGTTCTTCTTTTGGCTGCTCCCTTTAGGGGTCACTACAGCGGATTCATCTGCCTCCATCTCACCCTATCCTTTCATCTTCCTCTGTAACACTAACCCTCTCCATGTCCTCCTTCACTACATCCATTAATCTTCTCTGTGGTCTTCTTTTCCTCCTGCCTGGCAGCTCCATCTTCAACATCCTTTGTCCAATATATCCACTATCCCTCCTCTGCACATGTACAGTCTCAGCCTTACCTCTCTTACTTTGTCTCCAAACCGCTCAATCTGAGCCGTTCCTCTGATATACTCATTTCTAATCCTGTCTCTTGTGATCTCCCAACCTCTCAAATGGAAGATTCACATTGATGACCAGAGAGGCAGATTGTAAAATAAAATAATCTGTTGTGAGAACTGACAAAGTCTTCAACAATAGCAAACAAACTGCAGGCCAACTCACATGCAGCTTCAACAGCATTCTCTTTATAATAAGAGGTAGGCCACCTTTTATAGCCTTTCCCCAATGACCCTGACCTACTTTACAAGGCAGAGGGGAACTCTGGCAGTTTGGTGGAACAGTGGTTAGCACTGTGGCAGCACAGTAAGAAGGTCACGGGATCGATTCCACCCCTGACCATCGTGGGTTCGATCCCACCCCCTGACCATCGGTGACCCTTCTGTGTGGAATTTGCATGTTCTCCCCGTGTCTGCGTGGGTTTACCCCGGCTACTCCGGTTTCCTCCCACAGGCCAAAAAGCACACAAGTTAGGTTAATTGGAGACTCTAAAGTGGCCCTAGTTGTGAATGTGTAAATGGTGAAGGGATTGACGCCGCACCGCGGCTGCCACATCCATCCAGGTGGATGCCCTGTAATTTCCCTCTGGGATTAAAGTATACAAAATACAAATATACGTATATATATGTACAGTATCTCACAAAACTGAGTAAACCCCTCACATTTTTGTAAATATTTTATTATATCTTTTCATGGGACAACGCCGAAAATATGACACTTTGATACGATGTAAAGTAGTCAGTGTACAGCTTGCACAACAGTGTAAATTTGCTGTCCCCTCAAAATAACTCAACACACAGCCATTAATGTCTAAACCACTGGCAACAAAAGTGAGTACACCCCTAAGTGAAAATGTCCAAATTGTGCCCAATTAGCCATTTTCCCTCCCCGGTGTCATGGGACTCGTTAGTGTTACAAGGTCTCAGGTGTGAATGGGGAGCAGGTGTGTTAAATTTGGTGTTATTGCTCTCACACTCTCTCATACTGATCACTGGAAGTTCAACATGGTACTTCATTGCAAAGAACTCTCTGAGGATCTGAAAAAAAGAACTGTTACTCTACATAAAGATGGGCCAGGCTATAAGAAGACTGCCATCACCCTGAAACTGAGCTGCAGCATGGTGGCCAAGACCATGCAGTGACTTAACAAGACAGGTTCCACTCAGAACAGGCCTCACCATGGTCAACCAAAGAAGTTGAGTGCACATGCTCAGGGTCATATCCAGAGGTTGTCTTTTGAAAATAAATGTATGAGTGCTGCCAGCATTGCTGCAGAGGTTGAAGGGGTGGGGGTGGGGGGTCAGCCTGTCAGTGCTCAGACCATATGCCACACACTGCATCAAATTGGTCTGCGTGGCGGTCATCCCAGAAGGAAGCTCCTTTTAAATATGATGCACAAGAAAGCCCATCAACAGTTTGCTGAAGACAAGCAGACTAAGGACATGGATTACTGGAACCATGTCCTATGGCCTGATGAGACCAAGATAAACTTATGTATTTGGTTCAGATGGTGTCAAGCATGTGTGACTGCAACCAGGTGAGGAGTACAAAGACAAGTGTGTCTTACCTACAGTCAAGCATGGTGGTGGGAGTGTCATGGTTTGGGGATGCATGAGTGCTGCTGACACTGGGGAGCTACAGTTCATTGAGGGAACCATGAATGCCAACATGTATGGTGACATACTGAAGCAGAACATGATCCCCTCCCTTTGGAAACTGGGCCACAGGGCAGTATTCCAACATGATAACCACCCCAAACACACCTCCAAGACGACCATGTCCAGACTTAAACCCTATTGATCATCTGTGGGGCATCCTCAAACAGAAGGTGGAGGAGCACAAGGTCTCCAACATCCACCAGCTCTGTGATGTTGTCATGGAGGAGTGGAAGAGGATTCCAGTGGCAACCTGTAAAGCTTTAGTGAACTCCATGCCCAAGAGAGTTAAGGCAGTGCTGGAAAATAATGGTGGCCAGACAAAATATTGACACTTTGGCCACAATTTGGACATTTTCACTTAGAGGTGTACTCACTTTTGTTGCCAGCGGTTTAGACATTAATGGCTGTGTGTCGAGTTATTTTGAGGGGACAGCAAATTTACGCTGTTATACAAGCTGTACACTGACTACTTTACATTGTATCAAAGTGTCATATCTTCAGTGTTGTCCCATGAAAAGATATAATAAAATATTTACAAAAATGTGAGGGGTGTATTCACTTTTGTGAGATACTGTATATACAAGTACAAAATATCAAAAATTCAATAAAATATATTTTAAATAACTATCAACACAATAAATATATAAATCACACTAAATCAATACATATCAGCTTTATTAACATTAAGCCTAAAAACTCAGTGAACACCTTAAAAACTACCCATAGCACTCCCCCATCCAATTCTTCTCTTGGTCTCTCCCAGAAGCTTTAAAATGGTGCTCAGACCCCCGGGGACTCACTTGCCCGAACACCCTGGAAGAAACCAAGACAAGAAGAGGCAAGTGAAGGTTTTCACTTACTTTGCACTTTAAAGGCCAAATGTCACGTAATTTTTTTTTCTAAATGACAATGAATTTAGATAAAATACACATAGCTTAAACCAAATATTCATACCGGAGACCATATCACCCACCTGTATTTACATAATTGCACAAAATACACCAGGTGAAGGCCCCACCTTGCTTGCTGGCTTGTGACAGCCAGTCCAGACCACGCCCATGTTTTTGACATCACCAGTTGTACCCTGGCTGCCCTGCCTATCCACATTCACACTTATCAACATTGGACAATCATGACGGAAAGTGACAGCGATTGTGAACAAATTAGTTTAGTTTTGTCTTTTTTTTTGTCAGTGGTTCAGTGACAGAGGCATTGAACCTTACAGGTTCGAGCCGTCCGAGACGGAATCAGATGCTTTGTCTGATGACAACAGTTCCAACGATGACCAGAGAGCAGAACCAGTGGAAAATGTCATTGAACTGGACATTAATCGCCTCCAGAATTGCGAAGCCGAAGGGGGTCTGTCGAGGGCGCCCCATAAATATTGATTTTTCGGAAGCCATTATTATTACAGTGGAGGACAGCCGCTGCTGTCAAGAAATTGACCAGATCAATATGAAAATGGAGGCGCATACCTGTCAAGTGAGACGTTTTCGCCGTATTTTGGTGCCAAGCGCGGCTGTGGGGGACGGTGGAGTGGTGGCGGACACTTTTCTGGGAAATGTTTTAAATGTAGTTTGTGTTGTTATTGTCAAATATTTTAAGGAAAATACGGGGAAAAAACAAGACAGGACGTGTTGCAGAGCACGTCCTGTGTGTGATCCCCCACAGCTGGTGCTGGCAGATGGCTCAGCCTGAGCTATTCGCACTACAGTGTGGACTCAATCAGTCTAATGGCCGCGGCGGGCAGATCGCTCAGCGTGAGCTATTCTCACTACAATGAGAAGTGTGGAGTCAATCAGTCTAATGGCCGCGGCGGGCAGATCGCTCAGTGTGAGCTGTTCTCACTACAATGAGAAGTGTGGAGTCAATCTTGTCGGGGCGGGCAGATCGCTCAGCGTGAGCTATTCTCACTACAATGAGAAGTCATTAGGACAATGGGTTTAACACGTTCAGCTGGGCAGCGGTTGCGGAACAGACAGAGATCGCCTTACAAATACAGAATTCTGCTTTTTTTTTTTATTTTGCGCCGGACGCTGAGTTGTGTTGTTATTGTCAAATATCCATGAATCCTTAAAATATTTGACAATAACAACACGAGTTGCATTTGGGGCATTTCCCAGAGAGGTGTCCCTTGTTGCTCCGCCGTCCCTTATAGCCGCTTTTTACGGTGTTGAAGTACGGCGAAAACGTCTCACTTGACAGGTATGAAAACATTTCCCAGAGAAGTGTCCCTTATTACCCAGCTATCCCTGATAGTCCCGTTTTAAGGTATGGGTGAAATATCCAATTTTTTCTTTCTTGTTGCTCACTTCAACCTTCCAGTCTCCATATAAACAATCAATTGAAATACCCCAAGCATCAAACTAGGGTACAATCGATTTCGTCACTTCCGCCTTCTTCCCCAGGCGATTCCAGGGGCCGTGTCAGGCCAAGCGCGGCAGTTTTAAATTAACGAATATTCCGTTGTTACTGAAGCATATGCACCAAGACCCGAACGGATCGGTTCCCTTTTATATCTAGTTTCAAGATATTTAAAGTACCCTGTTACGTGACATTTGGCCTTTAACCACACCAAAAACAAACAACTGCACAACACACATTAGTCCTCCCTTTTCACCATGTTTACTTTCTTGCAGTTGCTGCCAATCAAGGTACCTGCCAGCCTGAGAAACAGAATGTTTCAATAAATACTTAGGACAACTGTGGTTTAAGTGTTCTTATAAAAATATCAATAAATAATTAAGACCTGTTGTATTAAAGTTATTCATGTGCAAATGCTTATTTTAAGTGCAAAGTGCCAAGTGCAAATGCATATACAAGTGCTCAAATATCTAAAACCCAATTTCTATAAGTAACGAAGGACCTCTTTGTTACACTTGCCTAGTCACTCAAAATGAAAATCTTAGCATCTTCAACTCAGCAACCTCCACCTCCTGTCTTTTTGTCAGTGTCACCATCTCCCAACCATACATCATAGCAGGTCTCACTACAGTCTTGTAAATCTTCCCTTTCACTCTTGCTGCTATCATCCTGTCACAAATCACCTCTGACACTCATTTCCACCCACTCCACCCTGCCTGCATTCTCTTCTTCACCTCTTTTATCCATTTTCTATTGCTTTGGACGGTTGACCCCAGGTATTTAAACTCATCTACCTTCACTACCTGTACTCCTTCATCGTTGCAGCTGCCTCCCTCTCATTCACACTCATGTATTCTGTCTTGCTTCTACTGACTTTCATTCCTCTTCTCTCCAGAGCATACCTCCACCTCTCCAGTTTCTCTTCCACCTGCTCCCTACTCTCACTACAGATCACAATGACGTCTGCAAACATCATGGTCCACGTAGACTCCTGCCTGACCTCATCTGTCAGCCTGTTCATCACCATGGCAAACAAGAAGGGGCTCGGAGCCGATCCCTGATGTAATCCCACCCCCACCTTGAATCCATCTGTCACTCCAACAGCACAACTCACTACCGTCTCGCTGTCCTCATACATGTCTTGCACAACCCTCACATACTTCTCTGCCACTCCTGATTTTTTCATACAGTACCACACTTCCTCTCTTGGCACCCTATAATATGCTTTCTCTTGATTCACAAAGACAGTGCAACTCCTGACCTTCTCCATACTTCTCCATCAACACTCTTAGAGTAAACATTGCATCTGTAGTACCCTTTCTTGGCATGAAACCATACTGCTGCTCACTGATTGTCACCTCTCCTCTTAACCTGACTTCAGCAACTCTCTCCCATATTTTCATAGTGTGACTGATCAGCTTTATGCCTCTGTAGTTACTACTGCTCTGAGCATCATTACTTTCTTCATTTCCCTGACTATCCCACTTTTTCTTTGCCAGCCGCTTCCTTTGAATACTTTCCTGTACCTCCTCATTCCACCACCAAGTCTCCTTGTCTTCCTTTCTCTGTCCAGAGGATACACCACATACCTTTTAACCTGTTTCCCTCAATACTTTTACTGTACTTTCCCAGTCACCTGGTAATTCTTCTCTACCACCCAGAGCCTGTATCAACTCCTTCCTGAACTCTGTGTGACCTTCTTCCTTCTATAACTTCCATCCATCCATCTTCTTCCGCTTAATCCATTTCGGGTCGCGGGGGGCTGGAGCCTATCCCAGCATCTTTGGGCGAGAGGCAGGGTACACCCTGGACAGATCGCCAGTCCATCGCAGGGCCAACACAGAGAGACAGACCGACTATTCACTCTCACAGTCATACCTAAGGACAATTTAGAATCCCCAGTTTGATGCCAATTAACCTAACCTGCATGTTTTTGGTATGTGGGAGGAAACCGGAGAAATCCCCGGAGTAAACCCACGCAGACACGGGGAGAACATGCAAACTCCACACAGATCACTGTTGGTCGGGGGCTGGGATCGAACCCAGGATCCCCCAGCCAAGGGTGAGTTGCTGTGCTGCCACAGTGCTAACCACTCCGCCACATTTCATAACTTATCCCTCTTTGGTTCTGCCTTCACACTTCTCCTCTTGTTGCTTTCCAAAGTCATCCTACAGACTATGATCCGATGCTGTCTAGCTACATTCTCCCCTGCCACCACCTTGCAGTCTCTTATCTCTTTCAGATTTCTCCTTCTGCATAAGATGTAGTGTACCTGTGTGCACCTTCCTCCACTCTTGTAAGTCACCCTATGTTCCTCTCTCTTTTTGAAGTATGTGTTTACCACAGCCATTTCCATCCTTTTCACAAAATCCGCAACCTTCTGTCCTTCCACATTTCTACCCAGCACCTCCTCATCACTTCTGTTCCCTTCACCTACATGTCCATTAAAGTCTGCTCCAATTACTACTCGCTCCCCTCTGGGAACATTCTTTACCACTTCATCCAACTTAATCCAGAATTCCTCTCTCTCTTCTACCTGACATCCAACTTGTGGGGCATGCGAACTAACAACATTCAACATCACACCTTCGACTTCTAACTTCAAACTCATGATTCCGTCTGACTCCCTCTTTACCTCCTGAACACTCTTCACATATTCTTCCTTCAAGATTACTCCTACTCCATTTCTCTTCCCATCCACACCGTGGTAGGACAGTTTAAATCCCCCTCCAATGCTCCTAGCCTTGCTTCCCTTCCATCTGGTTTCTTGAACACACAGTATATCTACCTTTCTTTTCTCCATCATATCAACCAACTCTCTGCCTTTACCAGTCATAGTCCCTACATTTAAAGTACCTACTCTCACCTCCACTCTTCTACTTTTCCTTTTCTCTCTCTGCCTCCAAACACACCTTCCCTTTCTCCTCCTCCTTGATCTTTGACCAACAGTAGCCCAATTTCCACTGGCACCCTGTTGGTTAAGATTCTAGATTCAAAGGCTTTATTATCATGTGCACAGTTAAGAAATGCAACATTTCCTGAGCAATGAAATTCTTACTCTGCTCTCTGAATGAATGCCAAGGTAATAAATACACATCAATACTAATAAAGGTAATAAACCCACCTTAATACTAATAAATACTAGTAATTACACATTGAAAGCAATTAGGACAGTTAAAGCAGTTAAAACTAGAGGAAACAAGAAGAATGAAAATTTAAAATTCACTGGATGACTATAACATGACCCTGAGTAAGTAAAAATTCCCTGAATGAGTATGACTTGCCTCTGATAAGTAAAATTCATTTATATAGCACTTCTCACAGAAAGAATCACAAAGTGCTTCACAATAAAATAAAACACACAATCACAAATACAACAATAAAGGCATTAAACACAAGTATAAAGACATTAAAAACATAAAAACCATAATCATACTTAAAAGCCTGTTTAAACAGAAGTCTCTTCAGCTGCTTTTTAAAAGCATCAACAGAGTCTACTGAACACAAAGACAGTGGTAGAGCATTCCACAATTTTGGTGCCACTGCCTGAAAGGCTCTATCACCTCGAGTTTTAAAATGGGTTTGAGGGACAGCCAGTAAAAATTGATCCGAGGATCTCAAAGACCATGAGGGGTTGTACACTTTAAACAGCTCTGTGATGTATTTAGGGACCTGGTCATGAATAGCTCTAAAAACAAGAACTAAAATTTTAAACTGAATCCTAAAACCAACTGGGAGCCAATGATACCCAATAGACTGTACAATGTTAATTTTAATATCAGAGATGATATGAACCCGAGATGGTATGAGACTATGCACAATGTGCAAATGAGCAATGTACAAATCAGCACCCAGTGTGAGAATTTCTCTGTGTAAAGCCGTGTGCCCAGTTAACAGCAATGGTGGTGGTAGGGCTGTGCGATATAACGATATATATATCGCTGACGCATAGGGCTGTTGCGGTAGAGGAATTTCCCCTGCGGTGATGGTGTATAGCTCAGCAGTGCAGCATGTGGTATTATTGTAAATGTTTTTAGGACCCTGTGGTCTCGTAATTTGAACAGGGTTCATAACTTATGTGGCAAACGATGGAAGTTGTGAGAAACTCGCTGCAGCTCCGCTCTCAACTTTATGTGCGTGTGTGATAATTGTGCAGAGCTCCGGTCTTACTAGGCATGAACTGCTGATTCTGTTAAAAAAAAAAAAAACAACGATCATTTTCATCAAGCAGTGCCGGAAACTCCAGTATTTAACTATGGTGTGTGTGGACTGGAGACTGCAGTGACTTTCAGCTTACTGTATTTAAACAGGACAGCCTAAGTACAGGACTCTGTGTGGCTCTTGTCTCCGTCATTTTTGGATTTTTGCCGCTGTCTGAAAAATCACATTCATACAAGCAATGCACATTGCAGTAGTTGTTTCGCTCTCAGAGCTCACACTCTGCTCAGAAGGAAATAACACGCTTTGTGCCCTTTCAGTGCTCACCGTCACGGCTGTATTTAGTAAGGAGTCCAAATGCTTCCACCACTAACTGGCTGCTGGAGTCCATCTGGAGAGAGTGCCCCACACGTTACTGACGCTGCCAGCACCCGGTGTATGGCAGATTCCACAGTACCGGGTGCTGCCGCCGTCAGTGCCGGGTGCAAACATGCAATTTATTTATCAATTAAAAGGGGCACATAAGTGAATGAGATTTAGCCACACACACAAAAAAAATCAACACCGCGGCTGTTGCAGTTGCTCGTTATCCTCCGCGGTAGGCTTGTCCATAGCGCAGTTTTACATAATTGCGGTTATCGCAACAGCCCTAGTGATGCAATAAAAAAAGTCTACTGTTTCATATAAAACTGTATAGTTTATATCAGGATTTAAAAGACACACACCTTGTTTCTACTTGTCACCGCCCACTTCTCCCCCGCAGTGCACCAGGTGTGTGCACAATGGTGGGTTCCAGTGATTAGCAGCTAACTGCAAGCTAATGTTTTGGTCATATACAGTAGGTTATGTATGCAAACCTGGTGATGAACGAGGCAGAGATGGAGGAAGCGTCGGACACAGCTTTATTGATGGTAAACACAGCAGTTACACGGCAGGCACCTGGCGTGGGCATCCGGTGTAAAGAGGCCGTGCCATGGCGGCGAGCCCCGCTATAGATTGATCGATCGATAGATAGAAGGATGTACTTTATTGATCCCAAACTGGGAAATTGCAGTGTAACAGCAGCATGACAGTAGACAACCAAACAACACAAACACACACATGACAGACAAAGGGATTACCCGTGGAAAGTAAAAACTAACACAACTATAAAACCTATATACATCATAGCTTAATGTATGATGACCCCTATAAACACATGAATCATTCCATTGCACAAAGAAGGATTATCAGGAGCAGAGTGAAAATGTAAGGTACCAGTTAGTCTGTAAGGTGCAGTGTGGCAGCATAGCTATGACCAGAATACAACATCATAGTGAGTTATTGTACAGTGAAATTGCATGTGGCAGGAAAGATTTCCTGTACCTGGCCGTTCGACAGTGAAGCTGTAGTAGTCTACTGGAGAAAGTGCTTCGCTCTCTATCTAGCGTGTGGTGGAGGGGGTGATCAGGATTGTCCACGATGAATCGCAGTTTATTTAGTGTCCTCTTCTCCACCATTGTCTCAAAGGTCTCCGGTCTGAGACCAATTACAGAGCCAGCCCTCTTGATAATCTTGTCAAGTCTGTTGGTGTCTCTGGCCCTGATACTGCTACCCCAACAGACAGCAGCAAAGAAGATGCCAGACAACGGTCTGGTAGAAAAGCTCCAGCATCCTGCTGCACACATTGAAGGATCTCAGCTTCCTCAGGAAGTAGAGTCTGCTCATCCCCTTCTTGTGCGCAGCATCGGTGTTGGATCTCCAGTCCAGCCCGCTGCTGATCCTGACACCCAGATATTTGTAGTCCTATATAGGGCAGTACGGTGATGTGACAAGAGGTCCACGTCACCACACTACACTTCACAATAAATGCCCATATAACATTTCCTCCCCACTTTAGAAAGTCCAAAACCACACGTACAATTCAAACCCACCCCAATTTGGAACCCAACTCGCACTCTAAAAATAGCGAAAACTAATGTACTTAACTGGCCTAACACACTCACACAAAACAACCTGAAATAGGGCTGGTGGGTGGACTGCCACACAGCCCACACAGCATGGTGGATTATTCTGCCACCGAATTAAACTAAAAAGTCTTTATTCAAAGTAAAAATATCTGCCATGCTTCTAAACTATACATAATAAAATACAATAACATCAAAACCATAAACAAAGTGCTACCACACAGTCATGCTTGGTTTGTGCTCTGACATGCACTGTCAACTGTGGGTCCTTATATAGACAGGTGTGTGCCTTTCCAAATCATGTCCAATCAACTGAATTTACCATAGGTGGACTCCAATTAAGCTGGAGAAACATCTAAAGGATGATCAGTGGAAACAGAATGCACCTGAGCTCAGTTTTGAGCTTCATGGCCAAGGCTGTGAATGAATGAATGAATCTTTATTTATTTCGGATAGATTAAAAGTAAAGATTAAAAAGAAACAGAATAATATAACAAAGGGGAAAAAATCCAACAAGGTCAAATTAGACAATAACTCCTCTGATTATACAGTTCAACATAAGTTATCTGAAATGGGTGATGGCTGAACCCGCAGCTTATATTGCCCACCCATATTCCATCCAAGAATTCAAAAGAAAAACAACAACACTTATATACATGTGATTTGTTAGTTTTTTATTTTTAATAAATTTGCAAAAATCTAAAAAAAAACAACAAAAAAAAAAACTTTTATCATATTGTCATTGTGAGGTATTATGTGTAGAATTTTGCTTTGCGCTGTGAATACTTTCCGGATGTACTGTATCAGACAATTGGAGCGGATGACCAGCTCTATCTTAAACTAGAAAAGCACTCAGAGAGAGCATACATCCACCAAGGCTCCTTCCGTCCATCATGGATCACCTCCAAAATGTAATGGGTACGTGTGTAGGCCACGAACCAGTTCTGGTGAAAATGGCAGCACAGTCCATCCAGTAGTTTTGAAGGATTCTTGCGAACACACTGTGAGAAGATAAGAGCCTTGGTGGAGGTATGCGTTCTCGGATCATCAACAAAATATTATGAGTTCCTCTCTAGGCCAAGGACCACCTCTGGTAAAAATTTCTTCATTCAAATCCATCCAGTAGTTTTGAAGTATTCTTGCCAACACACTGTGAGAAGATCAGAGCTTTGGTGGAGGTATGCACTCTCGGATTATCACCACAATGTTATGGGTTCCTCTCTAGCCCAAGGACCACCTCTGGTGAAAATTTCATCCAAATCCATCCAGTAGTTTTTGTGCAATCCTGCTGCACATATTCAAACAAGGTCCTTGGTGGAGGTATGCACTCTTAGATCATCACCAAAATTTATTGGGTTCATCCTTGGCTCAAGGGCTACCTCTGGTGAGATTTTCATCAAAATTCGTCCAGTAGTTTTTGTGTAATCCTGCTAACAAACAGACGGACAGACTGACCACCCCGACTGCATTACCTCCTTGCCGGAGGAAACAATAACTGCCATCCCTTACATATGGAACGTCATCTTCCCTCTGGACGGAGGTTCGCAGGACAAAGCCTTACAGAAACAGCTTTGACCCAGCTGCTGTTGTTCAACTGAACAAGTGTTAGCAAATTGTGTGCATATACCCTGGGAGAATGGTTGCCTGTTAATTGATTGTATTTTTTTATGTTTACTGTATTTGTAGTTTTTAATCTTTTTTTTTTTATGGCAGAGCACTTGATCACTTTCATTTGTCCTCGATTTTTGTGGTGTCTGTATGTTTTTCTTCTGGATGAACACCTCCTTTTAGCTGCAGAACTAATTTACTTAAGGGTACAATAAAGTGACCTTGACTTTGTCTTTTGTTTACGTCGCAACGCTGTTTTATCCTGTAGCGTTAATGTTATGATTATATGAATACGATTATTAGTAATTTAAAAAAATAATAAATTACCTCATTGTAACACTAGGAGGTTCCGTATCTAGTTTAAAGAGACAGAGAAACTCTGTACTAACTGAGCTTAATAATTTTGGTGATTAATAAGCAAAGTTAAACAATCATGGGGGTGGGGGGGTTGATGAAATGGCCCCAATCCAATCAGCGCCGACTCAATTCTAAACCAAACCCAGCAGTTTTTGGGACCGCTCTGCAGTACCCACCCCTGACTAGGGGTGGGTTCAAAAGATCAATATATCGATATGGATCGATACACGTTTGACTGAGACGATATCGATCCACAAAATCCGCGGATCGATCTTTTAATATTAATATGTTTTAATATAATATTTTTACGTTTGTGAACGTCTGCTGAGTATAATCGGGTCGAAACCGGGTCAGTGAGCCAGGAACAACGGCCGAGAACCATAAACAACCGACGCGCTAATGGAGCTAGCAAGCTAACGGATATGCTAGTTCTTCTTCTGTGGTGTTAAAAGGGTTCTCATCCGGCAAGAGTTTCCTGCCGCGCGTGCTCTTTCGTGTTTACACGAGCGGAGATAATAACGTGCGTCTCTTAATTTAGCAACAAAAGTCACCGTAAAGATTGTCCTCAACAGCTTCTGAATATTTTTCATAAATAAAACTTCTGTGTTCCCTGCGGCGCGTGCACACGTCTTTTGTGTTTACATGACGCGGAGTTAATAACGTGCGTCTCTTAATTTAGCAGCAAAAGTCACCGTATAGACTGTCCTCAACAGCTTCTTAATATTTTTCATAAAGCGGGGATAAACGGACTTTTACTCCATGCAGCGCTGTGTTGGAACATCAAGTTGACGACTGATAAACGGAAAATGCACGGAGACTGGCTGAAACCCGTGAAGCAGACTGAGACTGTAAGTATAATATTTGTTTCTTTTTTTTTTTTTTTTTTTTTTTTATTTAAGTTTTTGTAAAGGGTATACAGGTCGTTACAGCAATGCATTGTTTACATTTTCATCACATGTTCCCTTATTTTCTGATATCTGACAACATTGGAAGATTAATTCTTACAACACCCCCTTTTTTTTTTTTAAAGTGAAAGAAAAAGTGAAATTAAAGAGAAAAAAAAACAAAAAACAAATAAAAAAAAAAAACAAACAAACCAGTAAAAAACAAACAAAAAGAAAAAGTAAGTAAATAAAGATAAAAGAGCATCTTAGTAGAGTTGGAACAAAGAGTGGAACCATTATTGAAATGGTATTTGTCAAAGATTAGATCTAATGGAAGACACATATGCGGTCCAGGGTTGCCAAAAGTTCATGAACCCATCCATGTCCTGTCTCAGTGCGAATGTCAACTTTTCCATCGAGTAAATGTCTTGGATCACGTTAGTCTAATCTTCAGGTGTAGGACAGTCCTTCAACATCCATTTTTTAGTTAGAGCTTTTTTGCTTGCCAATATTAAAACATTGAATAAGTATTTTTCTCCTCGTCTTTCCAGTGAGTCTGGTAGTAAACCCAAATACAAAGTTACAAAAGAAAAGGGAACTGTTATTTTGAATATTTTCCCCAATATTGTCTGTACCTTGGTCCAATATTGGTGGATAACTGGGCATGACCAAAACACATGAAAATGATTTGCAGTCTTTTCACCACACAAGCGCCAACAGTTCAATCCCTTATGGGTAAATTTGTTTTGTGCAGGTGTTCTGAAAAATCTTGCCAAGTTTTTCCATCCAAATTCTCTCCACTGCAGGGATGAGGTACTTTTCCATTGCTGTTTATTTAGCTTTTCCCATATTTCCAGTTGTAAAGTGAAATTCCCCTCTTTTTCCCATCTCTCTTTTATATAAGATGTGTTGTCTCCTTTTAAGTCTTGAAGACCTTGGTATATTTTAGAAATGTATCTGATCCCTGGGATCCCTTTATATGCCATTAAGAAGACCTTCAGAACACCTGACTGGGCCCTTTCCAAAACCTCCTTTTTAAGTATATTGTTTATGTGGTGTCTAAGCTGGAAGAACCTGTAAAGGTCTTGATTTATTAGGCCTTGTTTTTTCAAATCTTCAAAACTTCTTAAGATTTGCCCTTTAAAAAAATCGTAATATTTTATCAGCCCTTTCTCCTTCCACTTTTTAAATCTGGTGTCTGTTTTATTAGGAGTTAAGTCTTGATCATAGGCGATCCATTGTAGAAGTCGATAGGGCTCTTTAGTTTGATTCTCTCTGACTATCTTAAACCAAATTTTTAGCGGGGTCTCTATCCACGGGTTAGTGTTATTCAAAAGCTTAGGTAAGGCATTGTTCCCTATTATCGCCTGTAGGGGGATGTCACTTGTTATTTGGCATTCGATCTCCTTCCATTGTGCAGTGTAGACTGGGTTACATATCTCTACTAAAGTTTTAATTTGTGCGGCTTTAAAGTAGTCCCTGATATTTGGCAGCGCGAGCCCACCTTTGTCTTTGTTTAGCTGTAGGGTTCTATATCTGATTCTAGGTCTCTTGCCCTGCCATATGGATCTTGAGATCCTTCTGTCCAGCTCCTGCCATGTTTTTTTGGGAGGTTCTACCGGTATTGTTTGGAAAAGGTATAGAAGACGTGGAAGTATATTCATTTTGACTGCTTCAGTTCTTTGTGCAGTACCCAAGAATGGTATCATATTCCATCTTGCTAGGTCAGATTTTATTTTTGTCACCAGTGGATCATAGTTTAGTGATATAATTTTGTTGAGTTGTTTCGGGATATTGACCCCCAGATATTTCATAGATTCCGACTCCCAGTTAGTTTTGAGTTTGCTTAGTGAATAATGATTTGGGTCATAGTTGAATGTTAAAACTTGGGTTTTATGCATGTTTAATTTGTACCCTGATAAATCTCCATACTCTGAAAAAACTGAGGTTAGTTCTGGTAAAGAAGTGTTCGGCTGCCCTAGGTATATTAAAATGTCATCAGCAAAGAGTGCTATTTTATGTTCCTTCTGACCAAGTGTAATACCTTGAATTTTTTGGTTTTGTCTTATCCATTGGCTCAGAGGTTCTATGAAGATTGCAAAGAGCAGTGGAGACAGGGGGCAGCCCTGACGACATCCTCTTTCCAGTTCAAAAGAAGATGATAAAATACCGTTAATCCTTATTTTAGCTGTTGGTTTTTTATATAATGCCTGTATAGTTCTAATGAAGTTGTTATGAAAATTGAAACTGGATAAGATTCTATATAGAAAAGACCAGTCAACCGAATCGAATGCTTTTTCAGCATCTAATCCCAATATGACTGCGTTTAAGTTATATTTTTTTATATGATGAATTATGTGTAAAGTGCGTCGAATGTTGTCTTGTGTCTGTCTTTGTCTTATAAAACCTGTTTGGTCTAAATGAATTAGGTCTGTCAGTATATTTTCTAACCTTTTGGCAAGGATAATGGTAAAAAGCTTATAGTCCTGATTTAGTACACTGATTGGTCTGTAGTTGGAGCACTCTAGTTTATCCTTTTCAGGTTTAGGTATAACTGCAATGACCCCTTCTCTCCAGGAGGGGGGGATTTCCCCTGTGTGGAGGACATAGTTAAATGTTTTCAGGAGGAGAGGAGATAGTTGCTGTTTAAAGGTTTTGTACCACTCTGCTGTATAGCCATCAGCTCCTGGGGATTTGTTAGCTTTAAGTTTCATAATTGCTTTTTCCAATTCTTTAGGATGTATTTCTGACAGTAGTGTTTTATTTTGTGACTCCGTAAGTTGGGGAAGGTTTAATGTGTTTAGGAATGCCTCGGATGCGTTTTTATGTTTTTTGTGGGAGTATAAGTTCTTATAGTAATTCTCGAAGTTTTTAAGAATATCCTGAATTCTGAATTTTATTTCCTTTGATACTGGGTCTCTGATTTTGTAGATTGCTCTTTCTGTTTGATGTTTCCTCAATTTATAGGCTAGCAATTTTGCCGATTTACTGCCTGCTTCATAGTATTTTTGTTTCAGAAATGTAAGTTTCTTCTGGATTTCTATTGTGTAGATCTCATTTATTTGGTTTTTAATTTCCTTAATCTTGAGCGAGTCAGTAGAATGAGTGTTGCCTTTGTGTTCTTTTTCTAGGTTCCTAAGTTCTGACTCTAATGTGGATAGTTTTTCTTGTCTTAGTTTCTTTTGGGTTGCCAGTTTTGCAATAATCTTTCCTCTTATTACAGCTTTGCATGCATCCCACAGTATTAAAGGGGATACTTCTCCATTATCGTTATCTTCCAAATATCTGAGAATATCTGATTCCAATTCATCTTTCAATGGTCCTTTCAGGACATTTGAATTTAACCTCCAAGAAAATGTATTATTTGTGTATTTTTGGATATTTAAGTCCATGTAGATCGGACTGTGGTCGGAGAGATCCATCAGTCCTATTTTACATGTTTTTACTCTTCCAATGTCTCTATTAAACATAAAAAAATAGTCAATCCTTGAGTAAGATGAATGTGGAGTTGAGTAAAATGTATAGTCTTTTACACTGGGGTTGAGTTCCCTCCACACGTCACAGATTCCCAATTCTTTTAGTAGCATCCGAGTCTTCCTGTTTTGGGTGTTATTTTGATGTGGGGAATTACCAGAAGCATCCCAGTATGGATTCAGTCTAAGATTGAAGTCCCCACCACATATCACTAAACCTTGAGCTTTAGTTATCATTAGGTCGAATACATTTTTATAAAATTTCCAGTTAGCCCCTGGGGGAGCATACACATTCAGCAGGGTGATATCTTCTCCCTCTAGCCGCCCAGTTACCAAACTGTATCTCCCTTCTTTATCTTTGTGTTCTGATTTTTTTTCAAATGTAATTTTGGTTGATATCAATGTCGCTACTCCCCTCCTCCTCCCTGATTTATATGAAGATGAAGAGATCATTTTAAACCCTTGTCTACTGAGTTTATTGTGTTCCACATCTGTTAGGTGGGTTTCTTGTAAAAAATATTATTCCTGCTTTGTCTTTTTTCATTTTGCCTAGAATCTTGGATCTTTTAACTGGATTCAGGATTTCTTTTACATTATATGAAATTATTTTGGTTACACCCTGTTTCTCCATTGTGTTGTTTTGTTTAGTATAACTGTGTGGTGGCCCTCTTTTGTGCTACTCAGAAACTGAAAGAACATTAAAAACAAGAAAAACATTAAGAACATAGTGTAAAAAACTTTAAAACAAAAAGCTGTCATAAGAACTTCCTGAGCTGAGGTCTTTTTAAAGACCCTGTAAGAGCCTTGATGGAGTGAAGGCTCTGAGGGAAATTCCTCAAACTCTGTTACGTGTTGAGGGCCCTCTCTTACCACTGAAAGTAGTCCCATGCTTTTAACGTGAGTTTCAGAACCCAATCCAAACTTGTAATGATTTTTTTTTTTTCCTTTTATGCCTAAACCCTGTGAAATTGTGTGCACCCTCCCACCCCCATTACATCAAACATTCACGCAAAAACAGTATTTGTTAGTATGAGGAGAACATGTGGATTATTGTCACATTTCTATTTTAACAAGTTTTTTTTTTTTTTTTTTTTTTATTACAAAGACTTATTTGTTTCAAATAATATGATTGTTCCATGAAATGTTTTACCACATGCTGAATATGCATCTCCTTTAATGTTTGTTACCTTGTATGAGGGGGGTTGGATGTGCGGATTGATTCAAGAGAAAGGAAAAAAAAAAAAAAAAAAGGTCGCTATTCCAACCTGAAAACGGATAGTTTATCCGCGACGCTCTGGTGCTGGGTTTCCCGCTGCTGGTCCGTGGATTTTGAGGGTCTTTGTGTTGTCCATGTTTGCGCTTTGATCTTCTCACTCGGGTCTGCTGCGGGTTTAAATACCGTTACCGGGAGCCCTCTTTTCGCCATGTCAGCTGTTGCTTCTTCCGCCGAATTATAGAGACACGTTTCATCGCCGTAGAAGACCCTTAACTTCGCAGGAAATGGTGTCTGAAAGCGCAATTTCTTCTCTCTTAACACCTTTTTCGCGTCATTGTATTCCCTGCGCTTTTTAAGGACCTCCGGGGCGTAATCGTGTTCCACGTAGACTTTTCTCTCCTGGTGCATAAATCCTTTTTTCTGCCAGGCCAGTCTTACAACCTCTTGTTTTATTTTGAAATTGGAAAATCTTACCAACACCGAACGTGGGGGTGCTTCCGCCGCCGACCTAGCGGCTAATGAACGATGTGCCTTTTCTATCTTCAAGTCGGTGGTTTGTGGAATATCCAATTTCTCTCTTAGTAAGGATTCCACGCATTCTGCCATTGAGTTAAAACCATTTTCGGTTCCTTCTATCAGACCATGAATTCTTATGTTGTCTCTTCTTTGTTTTCCTTCTTGGTCGGTTAGCTTAGCCTCTATAGCTGCTTGTCTTTTGCGTAGGTCTAGCACAGAATCTTCGAGCACTTTTATTCGATCCTCTGTTTCCAAGATTCGGTTCTCGGCCTGGTCCACTCTGCTGTTTGTCCTTTTCAATTCTTCTCTGAATTCCCGAAATTCGGCCGTAACTTCTCGGCGAAATCGTCGTAGCTCCTCAAATAGTGATTTCAGGCTAACCCTTTTGTTAGCTATCACCAGTTCCTCGTCTTCTGAACGGAGATCTTCCAGTTCAGATTCTCCGGCCGATACGTGTCCTGGCCTGGAGAATTTCAGTTTCTTCTGTTTTCCTTTAGACATGATGATTTTGTCTTTTGATTTTCACTCCTCCAAAAATCCGTTAAGTTTGATTTTCAAGGTGTTATCCTGGATTGGGTCTGAGAGCTTCAGTGTTAAGCTGCTGTCGCCATGGCGTCCACATATTTGTTTCTTTTAACGTTTGTGTCGTCAGTTAATAATTTATCTGGCATGATGATGGTTTCTTTTACAAACTATGGACACAGAGAGAACTGTTGGTTAAGCGCTGCGAATAAATGCAGAATTAAGGTATATTTTATGAGATTATGGACTTCTGCCACTTAAGCGATGTGAAGAGAATAAATCACAATAAAATTAATAAAGGCTGCAGTACAACAAGCTATTTTTACTCAGTAGAACTAAATTGAAATGAACAAACCTTCTCAGGAAATGAACTGAAACCCTTTTCCAACATTGAAAGTTAATTTGTAGTTAAAATATAAAAAAAAAACCTAAATTATTAAACCCTACTGTGGTGTGGCGATCTAAAAATATGAATGTTAATTTTACTGTGAAATCTATTCTTTTTATCTGCCTTCAGATGTGTGAAGACTGGAAGCTTCATTCTCACCGAGACCTTCTGAAGGTCAGAGGTCGTCAGTGGAGGAGCATCCCTGCTTCATGTGGATTTCAGCACAGAAGAAGACCTTCAAGATTCAAGGAGGTGCTGCCATCACTTTCTCCACACTAACATGCATTCAATGCAATTTAGTTGTTGTAATGACAAATTCTTTTATTTCTTTTTTTAAAGTTCTCAGCAAGAACACAATATTGGTCTTTTTTTTTTTTACAATTTTACTGAGCATTTAATTCTAAATAAATCACTGTTTAACAGGAAATTTTTGGCAATCCTGTGCTTTTCTTGTGGTGTTACATAGAATAGCATCACTGTAAACTATGGAAAAAGCAGCTGCTTTAAAATTTGTACTTCCTCACACAACTTTGAGTGCAAAAAAACTCTAAAAGTGCCATAACTTTTTGGAAGAGCTCCCACAAATCCAGGCTTTTTGGGCCACAACAATCACAAAAACAGCTGACAAAATCCTGGAGGGACTGAAATACAATGAGATTATGAATGCATGGTTCATGCATTGAATTTGTTTACTTACTCTGGGTGGTGAACTTGACACGACACATCCTTTGCACTAAAGAAAGCACCTGTGAGCACTTTATGAAATGATAAGTTAAATAATAAAAAGTGCATTATTGTAACTGATTTTGGGTCAGTTCTATATGTGATAATTTATGTATTAACAAAGTTAGAAGATTCTTGGTACAATTTGCAGCATTAGGTCTCGAAGATTTTTGTTTCATGGGAAGTAAAATGGCTATTAAAATGGTAATTCCCCAGATCGAATCGGGATCGAATCGGATCGATTCAGAATCTCAAGAATCGGAATCGAATCGATTCTGGAAATTAGGGATCGTTCCCAGCCCTACCCCTGACCAGGGCCTTTTTTCCATTGTTACGAGTTCCTGAAAACTTTCTCTTTCGGGGAGTTTCCTGTACTGGAGATACACCCCACATAGGGAAGTTACTGTAAAATTGGTTCCTAGTTCCTGTAGTGGGAACAGGGCTAATATGTCCCTGGCCAAGAGTAGGTTCTTTAGAGCGGCTCCTAAAAGATGCTGGGTTTGGGTGGTTGGTTATAACTCGATGTCATGAAGTGCCGATATGTAGAACCAAAAAGTCACCATAAAAAGATCTTATGCCTAAAAATTCCAAAACTAATACTGTTGCAATTGTGGAGAAGAACCACCAGATCGATTATACAGCACACACAGCCATGCAGCACAAGCATTAAAGCATTGAGCATTAAAGCAGAGGGGCACGACACAAGACTGGCTGCTCATGCTCACCATAGCACAGATGTGGATCTACACTAACAGCCAGCGAATTTTAAACACATTTTACAGTACTGCACTGTGAAGACCAATGGGCCTTACCAAAGTTCTCAACCTCTAAAATTATTCCCATTTCCTGCAATGGAAACGGGGCTGTAACTGATTTCTGCCATCAGTTCAACCGAGCTCTGACTGTCAGCAAGAAGAACACAGGTCAGTAAATGTGTCTAACTGGATTTATGTCATATGACTGTCTCGGCCTCTTCCTGTAAGTTTAGTAACTAATCAAACATCCTGCAAGTAATAAGATTAGAGTTGGGTTTTTGATTTTTGTACACCAATAGAAACCGAATACTGCAGAATAAATAAATATCCTATACATTAATGTTAATAATAACTACCTTATTTAGAGGTGGGTTCTTCGATGATTTCTTAAATACTTCAGCAGTGAACGATGTGTTGTTATAAAGAAGAATGAACCTTAGTCATCAGATAGCATCACCTAAAAAGAAGGTGTACGTTGTTATTTTTAGCTGTGCTGCTGGATCTCTTAAGAATCTGCTGATTCCACTCTGCTTTACAATCCAGCTCAGCCATGTTGTATATTTATGTGAGCACTCCCACTATCAACACAAACCAGCACACACCTAAAATACTCAGCAAAATTAAACAGTTTGAGGAGTTGGCTGAATCAACCTTAGACTACAGCAGCACAGAGTAAATATGCAATTTGAGACTTAAAAGAATGGGATTCATATCATTTTCCAGTTATAATGCTTATGGTATGAAATCACTCAGATGTGAAGACAAGAAATTCTGATTTAGCAGGAAATGTGGCGCTGCTGAATTCTGTCACTGCCCATAAATCACTCAAATGTACCACAGTGACCCAAACTTTGGCCTGCTGGAGAAGACAGTAGGTCAGTGTGAGTTTACAACCAAACACAGGTAACTATTAAAATCAATTGGACCACTAAAGCAAGCAGTTATGTGCAAATGACTTGCATAATGTAGACCATAAAGCAGTAAAGATTACTCAGAGATCTGCAGATAATGATGCATGTTACAGAGAGCTGGCATGGCGTGTGTGACGCCACAGGTGTGTATAGAGGGGATGCATTGGAACAGAATTCTTGGCAGTTACAAGACAGTTACCATAGCAACACAGCACTGAGTGGAAATCACATGTGACAGCTTTATTACCTCCGCCAGGTGGAAAAGGCCAGGAGGAGGTTATGTTTTTGCCGGGGTTTGTCTGTGTGTTTGTCTGTCTGTCTGTCTGTCTGTCTGTCTGTCTGTTGGTTAGCAAGATAACTCAAAAAGTATTGGACGGATTTCCATGGAACTTTCAGGCATTGTTGGAAATGGTACAAAGGAAGAACTGATTAAATTTTGGGGATGATCCGCATCACCGTCTGGATACAGGAATTTTTTTAAAGCATTCTTTAACACTGTGACATACGGCCATTTTCAACATGTGCGCAGGCGCAATGGAGGGCGCTGGTCGTCGTGTCTGACCAACACAAACTCCGCCTTCTTCAACGTTTTAGGCACAAAAGCACGCGGAAAACACTGGTGGCCTGGGCCCACCAGCATGCCTGTGTTTGCGCGACGCTGCAAAACCTGACACGGGCACCTGTCCGCCGCCGGATTATTTGGCAGAAATTCCCCGCCCAGCCATAGCCGCTGCGCAAAAACGAGCTCTCTGCCGGGGAAGCTTCTAAATTCTCTTTTGCTGCGGCGCGCAACCCCAAAATAATATAAAACCCACGGCAACCTGTCTACCCAATTTGCATCCGTCAGTGGAGGAGATGGACACACCAACACTTCAGTTTATTACCTCCGCAAAGGAGCCAATGCTTTTACTACTGAACCACTAATCCTATCACTATCAGATTGATTGTCATTGATTAATTGTCTATGTTTATTGCACTGTCCCTGTCAAATAAACAAATAATCATTGTGAATCCAATTGCTAGTCATATGTTTTCATGGTCAAGGAATCTGAAAACGTACACACAAACACTGTATGGGGGGGAACTGTGGCGCTTGGCGGAGGTCTGCGCTCTCCGAGTGCTTTTCTAGTTTTGTATGCAGCAAAACATAAAATTCACAAAATATTTAGTCACGGCAGTGCACAGAGTTTCTTTTTTTAATTTTAGGCTAACGCATACCTGTGCATGCCCGTAGAAAGCAGGTGTAAGCAAGCACATCAGCACTCGTTCAGTGATGCCTGCCTTTGATCTTTGATGGTGTCGTAGCGATTCCTAGGATCGTGAGTGATGACTGCTTTTGATCTTTCATAATGTCATAGTGTGTCCTATGATCTGTGATGCTGGCATAGCGAGTCCTATGATGTCTGCATTTGATCTTTGATGATGTCATAGCCAGTTTAGAAAGCTTGGGATCAGTCCGCCAAGGTCTCCGCCTTTGACTGCCACCTAATTTGCCGCTGAGTGTGAAGCGGCTGGGATGAGAATCAGCACCTCCAAGTCCGAGTCCATGGTCCTCAGCCGGAAAAAGGTGGATTGTCCTCTCCGGGTTGGGGACAGGCTCCTGCCCCAAGTGGAGGAGTTTAAGTATCTTGGGGTCTTGTTCACGAGTGAGGGGAAAATGGAGCGAGAGATCGACAGACGGATTGGAGCAGCATCTGCAGTGATGCGGACGTTGTACCGGTCTGTTGTGGTGAAGAGGGAGCTTAGTTCTAAGGCAAAGCTGTCGATTTACCAGTCAATCTACGTTCCTACTCTCACCTATGGTCACGAGCTTTGGGTAATGACCGAAAGAACGAGATCGCGGATACAAGCGGCTGAAATGAGCTTTCTCCGTAGGATTGCTGGACTCACCCTCAGAGATAGGGTGAGGAGCTCAGTCATCCGGGAGAGGCTCAGAGTAGAACCGCTGCTCCTCCACATTGAAAGGAGTCAGTTGAGGTGGTATGGGCATCTGATTAGGATGCCTCCTGGACGTCTCCCACTTGAGGTGTTTCAGGCACGTCCCACTGGGAGGAGACCCCGGGGCAGACCCAGGACTCGGTGGAGAGACTATGTCTCCCAGCTAGTCTGGGAACGCCTTGGTATCCCCTCTGAAGAGCTGGAGCAGGTGGCTGGGGAGAGGGAAGTCTGGGCTTCTCTGCTTGAACTGCTGCCTCCGCGACCCGGACCTCCGGAAAAGCGGTAGAAGATGGATGGATGGATGGATGGATGATGTCATAGCGAGTTCTATGATCTTTGATGATGCACATGGTAAGTAAGTGAAGAACGGATTTAGAACCTTTATTTATTTCATTGTTTGCCAATTAATCAAGACAGAATGATAATATTAGCTCTCCACAATGCAAGAAGGTTCTGTGCACTGCTGTGACTGAATATTGTATGTATTTTTTGTGTTTTACTGCATACACCCTAACCCTGGATTTACATCGACTCCCGATGCAGTCCGTTGCAGTTGCAGCGTGGACAGAGCCATGCATCCGTCCCTACCAACTCCATTTGTTTTGAAGCAGCATAGATAAGAACAGAGTCTGAAATACAGGATCGTGTGAGAATTATACAAAATAATGTGAGATCTCGAGAAAGACCCGAGAGTGACTGAGGAAAACAGATTGAGATGTGTAATAACAACAAGGAAGCGTAATGTAGTGGCTCTCTGCCTGGATTTTTGTGCTCTAATAATACGTAAGTAGCCCATCAATTTTAATTCTATGAAGTGTTTGCATGTTATGTCAAAGTTTTTATCTTCTCTGACACAGTGGTGGAGGAGTAGACCTCAGAAAATAATGGAAGATCCTTAAATCCTTTTAATGAACAAACAGCTATTAAATACTACGAGATACCGCGGCATTTCCTTGCGGATTGGATCCAGCATCTGTCAAAAACAGACTCCTTGCGTTTCATTAGTAATCCGAATCTGGTTCCATAGTGGTCTGGACCAGGTGGGAATCAGGACATTAATTAGAATGGGAATTACTTGCTGCAGAGTCCGGATCGCAGCCATAACAACTGCATTTGGAGTCAGTGTAAATCCAGGGTAATGCTGCCTCTCATTTTTGCCACTCAGTGTTTTTTACTGTAACTGCCATGAGTTTTGTTTGGTGACATCATACCCATACCCTCTATAGACAGTCTAAGTCATGCCCCCTCTACTTCCGCATATGGGACCTTAAATCGAAAAAAATTCTCCACGGAAATGAATGGCAAGAGCGAAACTATCTTTTGATCTTGATCAAATTTTGCCACGCGTTACACATATGATGCTTGTCGATTTAAAAGAAAATTTTCTACGGAATTAAAGTTGTCGGCTGTCGTACAGAGTAATATTTAGTTTTTGTTTCAACGATTAGTGGACAACAACTCCCATCATCCCAGATCACTAAATATGATTATAGCGGGAGATTACTAAAACCTCACCTCCTGTTTCCTGACCAATGAAAAAAGGATCCAAAGAGGAGAAAAACAACACAAAGGTATTGTTTTGTATTGTGATTGCTGCAGCTGAGCCAGAGGACTGCTACTTCACCCTGGGCGCGCTTTGAAAAGATGATGTAAGCTCCGTCCATCTGTGTTTGTAGTTTTTTAATTTACGTATTTTCACAACCTTATATCTCAACAGTTAGACAACAACCTACACCATTATTTACGTGGAAAATTATCTTTTAAATTGACAAACATCATATGTGTAACTTGTGGCAAAATTTGACCGGGATCAAAAGATAATTTTGCTCTTGCCATTCATTTCAATGGAGATTTTTTTCTGATTGAAGGTCCCATATGCCGAAGTAGAGGGGGTGTGACTTAGGCTCTTTATAGGGGTAAATACCAGGAAAAGAAAGAGAACTGCCCCCCCCCCCCAGTATCATCATAAACCTTTCTACATCATGCTACAAAACTGAAGAAAATACATTTGAGGCACCAATGCCAAGCAAAAATGAAAAAAAACAAAAAACAAAAACATTCTCAAATTAGCAGGGGTTTTTTATTTTTTAGGTAAATTTGCAGCTTTTTCTCCTGAATTTGCTCTTTTTTTCTTCTAAGTTTCCAACTTTTTCTTCATGTTTGCAAATTTATCTCATTTCAAAATTTTCTCATATATTGGTATATATTAGTAAAATTGCATCTTTTTTTCATAAATTTGTTACTTTTTTCATGAAAATCTGTAACTTTTCCAAGTAAATCTGCAACTTTTCCTCATATATTGGCAATTTCTTTTTATCTCATAAACTTCCTACTTGCTTTTTTCCTGTTCATCTAGACAATGACCCAATTTTGTATCTTTAATGTTTTTACTGGGAGTTGAAATTTTCCTCTTTTTTTTATTTTGAAAGGTTTAAATTCTTCCCCACCCCCAAAACACAGCCTCGCATTGAATCCCCCAAAACCCAGAAACAGCTTTGACTACAATGATGCTGATCGTGTTTCGCTCAAGGTGAGGGGTGAATTATTATTTTTTTTTTTTCATTTTAAAGGGTATAAACTACAAAAAACATGGGCCCCCAAACACAACGTTTGCCCCCTCCCAAATTTGGGTTACAAAGTCCATGCTGATCAAATTTAAATAGTTGTATTCACCAACTCAAACACCTTGTGAAATAAATCACTGTGGGCTGACACAGCCCATGGGCAAGGAGGTTTGCACTAATCCTGGAAACTGTTCTTCATATTTTACTCACACGGGAACAAATAGGTCAAGTACTGTAATAGATCGTTCAGGTTTTTTTTTTTTTTAACCTTAGGCACACAGCAAATTTTCATTTTATAGAAAACAGCTTTGACTTATAGCCAGTAATTCATTTTATTGTTTGTGTACTTGTCAGTGCAATGCATTTAAATGTCTCTGGTTAAAAATTAATTATGCACAATGAGTTATTCAAGGGCTGTTTCTAGCTATTTGGGGCCCTATGCAAGATTGGGGGTGGGGGTTAATGAGAAGAGTTTAAATATTTTAAAATGGAGAGAAACAATCTCTCCACTCCCAACAAATACATAAAAATAAACTTAGGTCATTGTCTACATGAACATAAAATGATTAACCATCACAGAATAATAAAAATTTGACCAGCATCCATATCAAAAAAAAAAAAAATGCAATTTTACAAGAAAAAAGCAATAAATTCACAAGGAAAAAATGCTGAAAATTTCTGAGAAAAGTTTTAAAATTACAATAAGAAGTGTAGAAAATTCATAATAAAATCACATTTATGAGAAAAAAGTTGCAAATTTATGAGGAAAAAAGTTTTAAAATTACAATGAAAAGTGTAGCAAATTTATAAAGTCACAAATTTATGAAAAAAGAAGTGGCAAATTTTTGAGAAAAAAAAATCAAATTCATAAGAAAAAAAAATCGCAAATTTACAAGAAAAAATTACAAATTTACAGAAAAAAATTCACAAATTTGTGTGAAAAAAATTGAAAATTTACAAGAAAAAAAGTTGCAAATTTGGAAGAAAAAAGCTGAAAATTTCAGAGGGAAGTTTAAAAATTACATTTAAAAGCGTAGCAAATTTATAGTAAAAAGTCACAAATTTATAAGAAAAGGTCTCAAATTTGTGAGAAAAAACTTTAAATTACAATGAAAAGCGCAGCAAATTTATAAGGAAAAGTTACTAATTAACAACAAAAAGTTCCCAATTTACGAGAAAAAAAAATCACAAATTTATAAGAAAAAAAAATTAACAAAAAAAACCTTGCAAATTTACAAGGAAAAAAGTCACCAATTCGCAAGGAAAAAGTTACTATCTTACAAGATAAAAGTTGCAAATTTTCAAGAAGAAAGTAGTACATTTATGGGAAAAAAGTTGAAGGTTCTTTTAAGTTCCCCCAAAAATGTTAGGGGTGAACATGTAGCTTGGGGGCCATTACATTCGCATACTCTGCTTAATGTCTAGAAACAGCTGTGTTTCCATCATTAAAGGACTGACTTAAAAACCACAGCTTTGTTCCATTTGGATTATGCCATCGATTAATATTCCTGTGTTTGTGGTACATTCATCCACAGAGAGCCATAGGTTGAAGACCCCTTGCATACTGGGACGTTAAAGTCAGCTCCTTCAGTGACAGAGGTTATGCAACAATGCTGCTGCAGTTTCACAATACAGGGACAGAAGCCCTCAACTGCCGCTTCCTTCCCGCCAGTCAGGCTCTTAAATAGACTGAAACACTGGTCTGTAACTTGTGGCTCCAGGGCGACTTATGGCTCTCTTACCATTTACCAGCGGCTCCTCACTCCTGAGGCAAGGGCAATATCCCCAGCCCCGTTTTCTTTAAGGATCCCAATATGTCACTGAAGGAGAGCAGGTTTCAACTTTTCCATACCATCACTGGGGCAGAACCAAATTATGATAAGTCTATCATGCACAAATATACGACAAAAACAGTTGTATACAAGCCATAGTTGTAGGTGAGGATCACAGGGTGAACCTGTGTAGCAAGTTTGGTGACCCTAGCTTTACTCGGGATGTTTTTCAGATGGGGCCGTCATGGAAAAATGAGGAGAGGAGGTGCGCGTTAACATTGGGTGAAAAAGGAACTGGGATGCACAAACAAGCACAGAGCGGAGCTGAACAGGGAGACTGCCCAATGCTGAACCAGGTCAGAGTTGCTACAGACTCCGTGGGAGTGACTGAAAAAATGCTCTCAAAAGAAACCTGTCACTCCCACTCACTGTGACATTTGTGTAATTGTGGCACACAGTTGTCTGCTGCAGCTTCAAAATTAAAATGATCCATCCAACTGGAGCCAAACTGTAATATGCCCATCAACAATGTATATCGAACTCTGGTACCAACTTTCAAAACAATCAGAACAAAAGTGTAGGAGGAGTTGATTTCACAAAAGTGGGATAGACGGATGGACCACCCCATAACATAATCCCCCCCTCAGTCTTCAACCCCTTTGGTGTTCGACCAGTGGGGGGTAAAAAGCCAAAAAAATTGGGGAAAAAGGTTGCAACTGTAAGCATACACGGTGTAAAATTTATGGGGGCAGAAAAATAAATAAATCACAAATTCAGGAAAGAAATTAACAAATTTAAAACAGGAAAAAGACAAATTTAACAGGAAAAAAGTGCTATCTTTTATAAGAAAAGTGGCAAATTTAGGAACACTGCTGTTTCTAGCTATTAAGCAGAAATGTAATGACCCCTTGGCCACTAGGAGGCCCCCAAGCTACAAGTTCACCCCATTTTTAACGGGGGAATTTGAAACTAACTTTTCTTGTTAATTTGAACTTTTTTTCTTGCAAATTTGCAACTTTTAACTAGTAAATTTTATGTTTTTCTCATAAATTTGTGACTCATCTCATAAAGTTGGCAAATTTTTTGTGGTAAATTTGCAACATTTTCCTGATAAATCTGCAACTTTTACCTGTTAAGAGTTCCATGTTTTTCTTTCAAATTTGCAACTTTTTCTGGTAAATATGGATTTCCCTTTATATATATATATATATATATATAATTTAGTGACTTTTATTTGAATTTGCAACTTTTTCCTCATAAATTTGTGACTTTTACCTAGAAAATTTACATGTTTTTCTTAGAATTTTTTTTTTGGGGGGGGGGGGTTCTAATAAATTTGCAACTTTTTCCCACAAAATTTGCAACGTTTACCTAGTAAATTTGCATATTTATCTTACAATTTTGTGGCTTTTTTCTTTCAAATTAGTACCTTTTCCTTGATAAATTTGTAACTTTTTCCGAGTAGAGTTCAATGTTTTCCTTATAATTTTGTTACTTATTTAAATTTGCAACTTTTTTCTGCAATGGACCAGGTGGGAATGTGCAACTGGAATGTGCAAAATGTGCAACTTTTTCCTCATAAGTGTGTGACTTTTACCTAGTAAATTGGCATGTTTTTCTTATAATTTTGTGGCTATTTTCTAATAAATTTGCAACTTTTTTCTTGTAAATTTGCAAGTTTTACCTAGTAAATTTACATGTTTTTCTTACAATTTTGTGGCTTTTTTTTTTCTTTAAAAATTTTTCCTCAAATCTGTGACTTTTTACCTAATAAATATGCATGCTTTTCTTACAATTTTGTGGTTCTTTTTTAATTTGCAACTTTTTCCTTATAGATTTGGGACTTTTAACTAGTAAACTGACATGCTTTTCTTAAAAATGTGTGTGTGGGGGGGGGGTTCTTATAAGTATGCAACTTTTAATTGTAAATTTGCACAAATTCAAACCAGTTTTAGAGGATATGAACTCTTCACCATTACAAAAATAGAGCGCCCACCCAACACAATTTTGCGTAGGGCCCCCAAAAATCTAGAAACGGCCCTGTTTAGGTAAGAAAAATTAATTGGAAAATACTCTCCTGTTGCTACTGTTGACAGGCATTATAAACTAGGCTGTTATTACTTCATTTTAAGGTTCGGTAGATTGTTTGACCAAATAAAATATTAATATTGCAAAAAAAAAAAAAAACCATTCAAAATGTCTTTTTCCACAGTGGAGTGCTATCCTCCAACTTTAAAGCTAACGTTTTCAAGCTGACATAAAACTTTGAAGCACGTCCACAGACCGCATTTGAATGGTTCACCTACCTGTCAGAGCAAACCTGCCGCTGTCACCCGCTGCTTTTCTGCCCCGGTAAACCGATTACCGTTTACCGGCTCCACGCATCCTCTCTGTGGGGGTTGAAGCTCCACGACCCCCGGAAGGGAAAAAAAAAAAAAAAAAAAAACAACGACCAAGTACTGCACCAGCAGCGCGTGCTAACACGTTCACTCACGCACGAAAACACCGCCAGGGTCTAGGGCTCGCGCTGCCGACGTCACCTGTATGCCCGGCTTTGTACGGCACGAAGATCGTCTATGAGAGCAAAGATGAATCACTCACGATCACAGGGGCGTAGTCGCCTCACCAGACATCCCTGTTCCCACCTGTTCCATCAATCCACAGTTGACAATATGTTGTGTGATTCCAAGTTCATTCATCTCATCCATCTTCTTCCGCTTAATCCTTTTCGGGTCGCGGGGGGGCTGGAGCCTATGCCAGCATCTTTGGGCGAGAGGCAGGGTCCACCCTGGACAGATCGCCAGTCCATCGCAGGGCCAACACAGAGAGACAGACAACCATTCACTCTCACAGTCATACCTAAGGACAATTTAGAATCCCCAGTTTGATGCCAGTTAACCTAACTTCCATGTTTTTGGCATGTGGGAGGAAACTGGAGAAATCCCGGAGTAAACCCAAGTTGTTTTAACAGTGATCTGTGTGGAGTTTGCATGTTCTCCCCGTGTTGCGTGGGTTTACTCCGGGATTTCTCCGGTTTCCTCCCACATGCCAAAAACATGCATGTTAGGTTAATTGGCTGTTCTAAATTGTCCCTAGATATTTGTTTCCTATAGGCCCTTAGAATAGAGGGTTAGTATTAATGAAAGCGCTTTGAGTGGTCTTTGTGACTAGAAAAGCGCTATATAAGTGCAGGTTAGTTAGTTAGTTAGTTAGTTAGTTTTGTAAAATGTTTGTAACCTGATGGCACACCAGGCTGTGTACCGGTACCGCCTTAAAGTTCTGTTCTTCATAATAAAGAAAGTTTGCTGAATGACAGAAGAGACCCCAGCCCCTCATTCCTCATACATAACATGGAGTACCCGGAGAAAACCCACGCAGACACGGAAAGCGGGGGGGACAGGCAGACTCCACACAGAAGGGTCACCGATGGTCAGGAAGTGGGATCGAACCCGTGACCTTCTTGCTGTGCTGCCACAGTACTAACCACTGCTTCGCCCTTGAAATAATGTATTTTGACTAATTTTTGTCTCATTTATGATGGAAAAACTGAACATTTCTGTGGGAGAAAAGTCAAAAGAAATGTTTCATAATGTTGCTAAAGAAGTCAGGGTTTATGGGGGGGGGGGGAGTTGCCATATTTAAGAAGAAAAAACATTAATTTAAATTTATTTATTTAAAACAGAGTCATTTGTCCCTGTACTGTAACAAAAACTCATAATGCCCATTGTTTTTATATAACAGTTTTGCCAGCTCTCACTCTTTTGCGACTGAGTCTCATTCTTTTTCCCTCTCTCTCATCCACAAATCCTATTTCTCACACTAAAATGAGAAAATTACTGGCAATATCTGTTATGTATGGATAAATACCTTATACAAGGATGAGGTCAGGTGAACTCAGCTTTATTAGCAACCAAGCACACAACACAGCCACCAGGCAGGGGCATGGGCAAGAGACCCTAAAATGGATGCCCCCTGGCATTTATAGGGTGGTGCAGTGGCGGAAGAGGAAGTGGCCGCCACTACACCGCACTTCACAATAAAAGTATAATTCACAATATCACCCTCCCACCCCACCCCCGTAGAAAGTCTAAAAACACACACACAATTAAGACCCTCCCCAATTTAGGACCCAAATCATGCACTAAGAAAACTAAATTGAAATTACTAAATGGCCTACCACATTCACAGAACAAAACCTAAACTAGGGAGGACTACCGTCCTACCCCACATGGCAAGATGGATTATTCTGCCACCTGTAACTAACTAAAAGTCCATTAATAACTTAAAATATTGCCGTGTTCCTAAAATATAAACACACCAAGAACAATAACATTTTAGTTTAGGTTTTTTTTTTTTTTTTTTACACACACAAACATATGAACATTAGAACCTTTTTTTTTTTTCAAAACCACACTACTGTCCTTCTGGCAGAAAGAGGTAGAACCGGCTTGTGGGGGGCCCAGGGCAGCCCCTCAGTAGACCCGCCCCTGGAAGTGGCATGCCCCCAGGGTCGCAGCTGACCTCACAGACGAGAGTGCCTCTTCTCCTTGCCACCAGTTGCCTCTCTCGTCCGGACACGCCATCAGAAGCCTCTTCCCGGGCATGCCGCAGCTTGCTGGCGTGCCTCCATGAGCTGTCCGACAGCTGGAAGTAGGCTGCACCCCACTTAGCCACAATGCGCAGCCGCTCCTGGTGTTCCTCTGGCTGTCATTTGGCCCGTACCCACCGTGGACGTCCCTCTCCTTAAGCCCAGATCAGGTCCGTAACTTTCAGAGGAGCTCTGCTTGGCCTGCAACGGTGCTGTTTGGCATGTGGCCCCTCCGTGCCTGTTGGTCTGGCCCCAACCTCTTTTAAAGCCGCTGTAGCAGTCCTCCAGCCCTCCGCACCCAAGCTCTGGAGGAATCTGGGGCTAGCTCGTCAGAGTCACTCGCCAACGTAGGTGCCTCGTCGCCATGCTTGGTACCCTCTCCTACCATTCCCCGAGCGCCAGCACTGAGACCCTCCTGCATCGAACCTGAGCGAGGCTGGTCCTGCTTGACTGCCATGGTGCCCGGTAGATCTTCGTCCCACACAGCGTCGTCCTCCACCACCAAAATCAGAGGGCTCCACTGGCCACAACCAGACCCCTCTTCTCCAGCATCGTCTTTACTAACTAACTAACTAACTAACCTGCACTTATATAGCGCTTTTCTAGTCACAAAGACCACTCAAAGCGCTTTCACTAATACTAACCCTCTATTCTAAGGGCCTATAGGAAACAGATATCTAGGGACAATTTAGAACAGCCAATTACTGGCAAAACCCAGTCCATAAAACAAGTCATAGCCCATGATGTTTGTGGTAGACTGCAAGTCTAATTTAAAACATTACTGGCACATGCCTCTAGGGGGAACTACCTGTACTGTTCAGCACTACTATTAAGGGGACACATTAGAACAAGAGTGTGAAAACCCCGCGCAGAATCCATGTTCAGTCTTGTTGTGTGTGTTACAGAATAAATGGCAGAGTTAGCCAAAGAAATAACTCAAGTGTGATCATTGCTACACGGTAGGATATCACACAATTGGCGACGAGGATTAAAAGAAAAAAATCAGCGGCGAGAAACAGAGAACATTGCAAGTGTGGCGAACTCAAGTGACTCCAGTAGTTCGAGTGCAAGTTCAGAGGAGGAAAAACGAGGTTTCCCCACCACGACGAGCAATGGCGGCTGTAATCGGAACGGTAACCCCTTTTGATAACTCGACTCAGTCATGGGAAGAATATAGTGAAATGTGGGACTTTTTCTTCCAAGCTAATGATATTGAGGAGCCAGACAAAAGGAAGGCTGTACTGTTGAGTGGAGTTGGTGCAACTACTTACAGCTTGTTGAGAAATTTAATAAGCCCTGCATTACCGAAAGATAAAACGTACGACCAGCTTACTGCTGAGCTTCAGAAGCACTTCAGCCCCAAACCGAGTGAAATCGTACAACGATTCAAATTTAATTCACGCATAAGGAGGAACACTGAGTCCATAGCAGAGTATGTGGCAGAATTGAGGAAATTAGCACTGCACTGTGATTACAAAGACTCATTGGAAGAAATGTTAAGAGACAGACTTGTGTGTGGAGTGAATGATGACCGAATGCAACGGCGACTTTTATCTGAAACAAAACTCACTTTTGCAAAGGCTTTGGAATTATGCCAAGCGATGGAAACAGCATCTAAAGATGTGAGAGAAATGCAAAGGAAACTAGCAGAGGACACAGCAACGCATGTTCGTGTGCCTAAGACCCAAGTAGGTGTCCACAAAGTGTCGACTGACAAAACTCAGCACAAATTCCCCAGTTGTTATCGCTGCAAAGGCCAGCACAATGCCGCCGAGTGCAAATTTGCCACTGAGCTGTGTAATAATTGTGGCAAGCGAGGGCACATTAAGAAAGCATGTAGAATAAAGGTGGACAGCGCACAGGTGCTGAAAGCAACAGTTAATGGGCAAAAGTATGAAAACAAGGGCCCAGGAAAGGAACAGCGAGCGAATCAACTGAGAGGGGAGGGAGAAAGTGATACAGAAGACATGGATTTTCACACAATTTACAACACGTCAGAGGAGCTGACCAAGGTAGCGCCCATCACGCGTACCATGAATGTTAATGGAATGAAAGTAACATTTGAAGTTGATACAGGCTGTGGAGTAACCATATTAAGTAAACAGCAATATACACAACTGTGGAAGAAAACAGACACAGCAGAATTAAATCCCTGTTCATTAAAATTAAAAACATACACAGGAGAGAAGCTAGACGTGCTAGGCATGGCACAAGTGAAGGTGCAGCACGAAAACAAAGAAAAGGACTTACCTGTAGTAGTAGTTGGGAGCGAAGGACCAAATCTACTAGGGCGAAGTTGGCTACAAGAACTGGCCATGATTGATCAGTTGGTGAATAAAGTGGAATCTCAGCCCAAATTGCAGCTGGAGGAGATCCTCGAAAGACACGCTGAGGTGTTCAAAGAAGGCTTAGGACAGCTAAAAGGTGTCACTGCAAAGATTAATGTGGACAAGGAGGCCCAACCACGATTCTGCAAACCCCGACCGGTACCCTATGCAGTCAAGCCACTGGTCGAAAGCGAGCTACAGAGGCTGCTGGATGACAAGATCATTGAGCCAGTGCAGGTTGCAGAATGGGCGGCGCCCATAGTCCCAGTGAGAAAGCCGGATGGCTCCATTAGAATATGTGGAGATTACAAACTCACTGTCAATCGAGCATCACGGGTGGATCAGTATCCAATTCCTAAAGTGGAGGACCTCTTCGCACAGCTGAATGGCGGCCGACACTTCACGAAATTAGACATGAGTCACGCCTACCAACAAGTAGTCCTGGAAGAAGAATCAAGAAAGTATGTAACCATCAATACACACAAAGGCTTATATACCTACACACGCTTACCATTTGGAGTAGCTTCCAGTCCTGCTATATTCCAGAGAACTATGGAGGGCATCCTAGGTGGAATTCCGAATGTTGCCATTTATTTGGATGACATCCTTTGTACAGGACCAAATGAACAAGAACATCTGAAAACGCTGGAGGAAGTGCTTCAACGGTTGGAGAAAAGCGGTCTGAGGTTGAAAAGAAGCAAGTGTGAGTTCATGGGAAAAGAGGTGGTGTTCCTAGGCCACAAGATCAACGCCAGTGGTCTACACCCTCTAACAGACAAAGTGGAAGCCATTGCGGAGGCGCCTGAGCCACAAAATGTTACTGAGTTAAAAGCCTACCTGGGCTTGTTGAACTATTACCATAGGTTCCTCCCAAAGCTCTCCACGCTGCTGGCACCACTACATACCTTACTTAAGAAGGAAGAAAAATGGTCATGGGGGGTCAAGCAGCAGAAGGCGTTTGAAGAGTCCAAAGCGCTACTTCAATCCTGTAGTGTGTTAGTGCACTATGATTCAAACAAACCACTCATCCTGGCGTGTGACGCATCACCCTACGGTGTGGGTGCTGTACTCTCTCATCGTATGGAGGATGGCTCAGAGAGACCCATAGGGTTCGTCTCAAGAACTCTTAGTGCAGCTGAGAAAAACTACTCCCAGCTAGACAAGGAGGGCCTTGCAGTAGTATTTGGTGTAAAAAAATTCCACAAATACCTGTACGGGAGACAGTTCGCTATAGTGACTGACCACAAGCCACTAATTTCACTGTTCAGTGAAATGAGAGCCATACCCCAGATGACATCTCAGAGAATTCAGAGATGGGCCGTTACATTAGCAGCGTATGAGTACACCATCGTTTACAAAGCCGGACGGGACCATACGAATGCTGACGCGATGAGTAGGCTACCCTTGGATGGAGGAAGAGACAGCACGCCTGAGGAGGAGGAGAGAGTGCTATGGTTTGAAGATATCGGCGTGCCCCTGGTGAACGCACAACAAATAAAGAAGTGGACAGACAAAGACCCTGTTCTAGCAAGAGTGCGAGAATACATCTTGCGAGGATGGCCGAAGATGAACAGTCCTGAGTTCATTCCCTATGCCCGACGACAGGATGAGCTCAGCACCCAGGAAGGTTGTATCCTGTGGGGAGGACGCGTGGTTGTTCCACCACCTGGTAGGAATGCCTTACTGCAACAACTACACCAAGCACACCCTGGCATCACTCGCATGAAAGCGTTGGCGAGGAGTTACATGTGGTGGCCCAACATGGATGCAGAGGTGGAGGCGCTTGTGAAGTCATGTGCGGCATGCCAGGAGAACAGGAACAGTCCTCCAGCAGCCCCACTACATCCCTGGGAAGTTCCAGATAAGCCATGGAGAAGAATTCACATTGACTACGCAGGTCCATGGATGGGAAGAATGTTCCTGATCATAGTTGACGCATACTCAAAGTGGATCGATGCATATTCTGTGAGTAGCTCTACTTCTACTGTTACCATTGAATGTCTTAGAAAGAGTTTCAGCCAACATGGGCTACCTGAAATCATAGTATCAGATAACGGTACATGTTTTACGAGTGAACAGTTCCAAGAGTTTTCTGAAAAGAATGGCATACGTCACATCACGACTGCGCCATACCATCCTTCTTCTAACGGCTTAGCCGAGAGGGCTGTGCAGACGTTCAAGTCACTCATGAAAAAGATGACAGGAGACTCTATTGAAACCCGAATGTCGAGAGCTCTGTTCAGCTATCGAATAACACCCCAATCTACAACTGGCAAGTCACCAGCTGAGCTGTTGTGTGGAAGGAAGTTGAGGTCAACATTTGACTTAATACATCCAGACTTCAGAAACAAAGTGCATGATAAACAAGAGAAACAAAAAGGTTATCATGACATGCATGCTAGAGAGAGAATACTGAGAGAAGGAGACGTGGTCTACACCCGCAACTTTGGCTCAGGACCAGCCTGGGTACCAGGAGAAATAACAGAAAAGACAGGCCCTGTGTCATTCAAGGTGACATTAGGTCATGGACAAGTGGTGAGGCGACACATCGACCAAGTTCGTGGTAGGAGCTCCATTCCCCTGCCGATGGCACCAGAGGTGTTGTCTGACACCCATCCTGAGGAGAGCATCAACGAACCACCACTTCAGGTGATACCTGAGGTACCCGTCTCTGCAGATTCTACGGGCAGCACTGCAGCAGCCGAAACAGTGGAGCAGTCTGAGTCTTCACCTGCAGTTGGCTCACCCGCCGTGAGAAGATCTCAGCGAGCTAGGAAAGCTCCAGACTACTTGAAGGACTATACTTAGTCAGTAGTGAGTTCCCCAGCCACAGGACAAGAATGCGTCCTGGAACCTCACTGGGATGCGGTAGTCAAACCAAATCCCCAGTTAGACTGTTATGTGTGTTATACATGTAAAAAAAAAAAAAAAAAAAAAAAAAAAGAAAGAAATTATGTGTATGGCACATGTGTTTAAGAAGTTAAAAGTAACTGTGATTGTTTAGGGTTAAATGGGAGTTCCAGGATGTCTAGCATAATTGGCTAGTGTAATTAAAAGTAGTTTAATCTAGAGGGGAGGGATGTGGTAGACTGCAAGTCTAATTTAAAACATTACTGGCACATGCCTCTAGGGGGAACTACCTGTACTGTTCAGCACTACTATTAAGGGGACACATTAGAACAAGAGTGTGAAAACCCCGCGCAGAATCCATGTTCAGTCTTGTTGTGTGTGTTACAGAATAAATGGCAGAGTTAGCCAAAGAAATAACTCAAGTGTGATCATTGCTACACGGTAGGATATCACAATGTTGTCACCCCAGGCTGTGACGTGGAACGTGAAGTCAGTCATCATCGCCGACTTGTACTGAACCGTTAACTCCAGCGTTCCAACCGTGCACAGTTTGCCACCTCCATGACTGTAAAGCGGCACTGGGTTACCTCTTATCCTGTAGTGAGGGAAAAATTTCCTCACAGTGGCTCAATTCAATAACGATCCCTCCGTCCCCGTGTCGATCAGTAGCAGCACCTCCTCACCATCCAGGGTCACCTTGCAGAACGTGTACCCATTGTCACTCGGAGACACTGCATGGATAGTTATCGGGGCGGGTGAAGTGGTTTTTCTCCGTGGGCTCTCGGGCATGGACATACGGCATACCCTGGCATAATGGTTCAAGCGTCCAAACTTGCCACAGTGCTTCCCTCTAGCCAGGCAGTCCCTGGCCTTATATCGGTGATTCGCAGACCTACAACCCATACACAGGGGTTTTCCCCGGGACAGAACATGAGCTGGTAGCATTGGTTTCTACTGCGTTGACGTCCATGCTATCCTCACTATCTAGGTCCGCTACTAATGCTGCAGCTGGAGGTTCCGGCTGCCATTGTGACTGGCGCCAATTTAGCTCCGATGTTAGCTTGTCTACGGTCTCCATTTGGAGAGCTAGCTTGACAGCCCTAGCTAACGTCAGATCACACAATGCCGTGAATAGCCTAGCTCATAAAGCAGCGCTGGTTGTGTGCTCTGCCAGCTGGTCACGTACCATTTCCTCCTCCAAACGGCCCGAAACGACATTCGCTAGCCAGCTGACACAGGTAGCGACAAACTGGCGGACAGGCTCACCCACTCGGTGGTGTTGTTGCCAAAACCGGATCGCTTGGGAACTCCAGGAAGGGCTGAAGCAGTGAAATACACGCCTCCATGGTTTATTCTCGTCACCAAAATGTTATGTATGGATAAATACCTTATACAAGGATGAGGCCAGGTGAACGTATGAACTCAGCTTTATTAGCAACAAGGCACACAACACAGCCACCAGGCAGGGGCATGGGCAAGAGACCCTAAAATGGATGCCCCGTGGCATTTATAGGGTGGTGCAGTGGCGGAAGAGGAAGTGGCCGCCACTACACTGCACTTCACAATAAAAGTATAATTCACAACATCACAATATCGTGTTGATTTTCTTCAGATTCTTCCCACAATAAGAGCTCTCAAGGCAGGATAAAGCAGACTGAACATGTTCTAAGACTTATTCTGAGGAAAAGAAGTGTTTGCCTTTGGGGGGGGGGGGTCAACTGTTTATGTGTGTTGTGCACCTGCATGCTCACTCCCCCCTACGCCCCAGTCTCCACCCTGCACAATAATCTCACTTCAAGCTTTTCTGAAAAGTTGGCAACGCTGATATAAACAGCATCGAGGTGAGACCTCGTTAGTTTTGTCACATCTCAGAGCCACATTCATACTGTCGGCCCACTCTTAAAGGGACAGGACACTCTTTTTCCTGCAGTATTATTATCGCACTGAGTTGAAGGTTGGGGGTAATAGAATTCTAGCTTCATTATGTCTTGTACTTATGTACTTATGTTACATTGACTATTGCCCAAACCAGGAGTCTATAGTATACTATGGCCCCCCAAAATCTGCAAGGAGCCACAAAATATATCTAACTGTAAACCAATAGAGTTTGAAAGCAGTTTTCTTTAAAAATATTTGACTTAGTTTTTTTTTTTCCTTCTCCTTTTTCCCCTCTTCATCATTGCGTAAATTAACTTTTGCATTTATATATGGTTGGAAACTGTAAAATTTGTTATGTACTTTGTCTCCATCTGCTGGTGAATATATGATACTACAGATTTTTAATCCCATCCTTTTCACTCTTTCATTTTCACCAGCCTATATAGCTATAAATCAATTAAATGTCTAGATGTTATGATGGAGTTAGAATTTGGAAATGACCAACAAGTTAGGTTATATCAGTTATATCAGTTTTAAGAATCAAGATTTATGTTTGCATAATTTCTTGTAAATCTGATACTTCTTTGCTTGTGAAATTCATAATTTAATACTTTATAAAAGCTCATATTAACTTTTTCTTTAAAAAAAAATGCATATCCTCACCCCAATTCAACTTTTTCTAGGTTGTATGCAAGTTTTTTTTTTTCTCTCTCTCTCTTTAAAGCTATAGGGAGCCACTGGTTATGGGACATGTAGCAAATAAGCCTGTCAACATTAGTAATACAATAGGAGTCTTTTTCATCTTAAATATGAAACTACTTGCAATGTCTGGGAATTACGACAGTGGAGGTGGTTGCTATGCCTGGAACTGGAGTCAAGGAGGAGAGCAATAGTGGAGTTAAACAGACGTTACTGTGGTATATATGACTCTTATATCCCATATCTACATATGTTAGAACAAGTGGAAATGTTTTGTGACAGCATATGTAAGGAACTTCACACCTGGAAAGGACAAAGGATCTCCCCCGCCGGGTTAAAGTCAATGGACCTCCCAAGACGCGGCGGCGGAGATGGACTTGACACCTTTACCCCCTAAGGCGAGAGGAGGAGTTCCCATCACCTCCCAAGACAAGGAGAGGAGATAGCAGAACAATGGGGGGGTTAAGATAACGTGGGGATGTCAGCTTTTTCAATGTGTGGCTCTGATGTCAGCTTTTTCAGATCTGCGGATGCCGCTGTGGGTGCCCGTTCTCTGCAGGCGTTGACGAGCCGGTAAGCCTCGTTGGCCAGTGTGCGGAAGTCCTGATGATTATTGCACCTCATACTGGCTAGTGTCCCTCTCAAATGCGGTGGTAGCGTGCTGAGGAAAATGTACTGGAAAATGGTGACAAACACTTTGTGCTTGATTATGGGGACAGAAAGGAAGTGGTCAGTGTTGACAGACTCAAACCTGCTTTCTTGCTGAGAGACAAACCTGCACAGTTGGCACGAGCACCTCGGCGTGGTAGACCCCCCAGAGGAAAAGTCTCAGCCCCCAGGCAGGGAACAAATAATCTCTTTCCTTCCCACAATGCAGATTCACCACGAGAAGGTCCCAGTGGGACACCTAAGCCAACCTACAGCAGTTTTGGGAGAAGAATAAAGCCCAGACAGCACAGGGACTGATACCAACCACCCCGCAATTATTCACTAATTGTGCTACAACAGTTTAAGGCTACTTATGATTTCACTATGCTGTTATGTTTACCACTGAACTTTCTTAGGAGCATGGCTGCTAGAAAACTTCTCCTGTGGCAACAGTTGTAACAAGTAGTATTTCATAGTTATTATCTTAGACTGTGATTCTTTCTGTGTCCTTTCCTAGTGTTTGGGGGGCCGCTGTGGTATATATGACTCTTATATCCCATATCTACATATGTTAGAACAAGTGGAAATGTTTTGTGACAGCATATGTAAGGAACTTCACACCTGGAAAGGACAAAGGATCTCCCCCGCCGGGTTAAAGTCAATGGACCTCCCAAGACGCGGCGGCGGAGATGGACTTGACACCTTTACCCCCTAAGGCGAGAGGAGGAGTTCCCATCACCTCCCAAGACAAGGAGAGGAGATAGCAGAACAATGGGGGGGTTAAGATAACGTGGGGATGTCAGCTTTTTCAATGTGTGGCTCTGATGTCAGCTTTTTCAATGTGTGGCTCTATGTGTGCTTGTATTTAACCAGCGAGCGGAGCAGAGATCACTCTCTTGCCTTCTGCCAAGCTCTACACCTGATGAGACTCGATAGAAGAGCTATTCATTAAAAACCCTGTTTTAATACAGAAATCGCCTCGTTATTCCGGCTCCTCTACAGTTAACGTTATTATAACACAGGGTGCAGTGCACCTGACGACACATAGTCCGCAGGCAGGGGTAAAGGCGGAAGAGAGCGCCCCCTGCCTGCAGCCCTTCTTATACGCACGGGGTTGGCAGAACCGGAACATGGAGCCACCACCCCGTGCCACATAAATAAGAGCTCCAAACACAATACAGCATATGAACAATAAATAACTACACAGCAACCCCCCCCCCCCCATAGAAAATCCAAAACACACATACAATCACCCACCCCAATTTGGAACCCGAACCATCCGCTAAACAAAACTAAACTATAATCACAAAAAGGGGCCTATCGCATTCACACAAAATAACTAAAATTAAGGGAGACGGGTAGACTGCCGTCCTACCCCCCCCCCCCCACACACACACACACACACACAGCGAGGTGGGTTATTCTGCCACCCACAATATATAAAAGTCCCGTTAAAAAAAAAAGAAAAAAATTACTGCCGCGTCTCATACTTAAAACAGAACACCAAAACAATCCCAAAAAAAAAAAAAAAAAAAAAAAAAAAAATATATATATATATATATATATATATATATATATATATTAACAACTAACAACAAATACACATCCATGGCTCGGTAAGGATGACCCGTGGCCCCCTCAGACCCTTCACCATTCAGTCCGCCCCTGGAGGTAGCTTGCTTTCCCGGCCACAGCTGGTCACCTCAGTCCCAATGCGCCTTCTCTGAGCGCCCCAATCATCTGGGGCCGTGCCCAACTGCCTTTTTCGGGGCATGCTGTAACTCATTAGGATGGCGCCACGAGCCATCCAACAGCAGAAGGTAACCATCATGCCACTCGTCCGTCACCTGCAGCCGACCCTGGTACTGTTCCATCTTCCGCTTTTCTCTCACCCGCCTGGACCTCGCCTCCGCCCGAGCCCAAACCCAGTCCGCGACTCCAAGCAGGGCCCTGCTTGGCCTGCGGTGTCTCCACTTGGCACTTCGCTCTCCCAGTGCCACTCAGTCCTGCCCCGACTGCTTGTAAATCCGCTCCAGACCCTGCCGATGTGGCCTCGTGTTCACCAGCCCACCATGGCCGTGCTCCAGGAACACCTGGGACCATCTTTTGGGCATCGCTCGCCGCCACAGGCTCTCCTCCATGCCGCCCAGTACCCTCGTCCAGGGCAACTTGGACTCTGGCACCGGGGTCCTCCCGCGGCAACCCCGAGCGTGACAAGGCCTGTCCACTTTCCGGAGTACCCAGCAGTTGTTCATCCCACACAGCGTTGTCCCGAACTCTCGGAACTGGTCGGTCCCACAGTCCGCAGCCTGACCATTCTTCCTCAGCGCTGATCCTGATGGAAAACCCGAGGCCATAAAACAGGTTGCAGCCCATGATGTTTACGCCACAGGCTGTCACGACAAACTCCACATCGGCCATCTCCACCAACTTGTACCGAGCCGTCAGTCTGATAGTATCCATTGTGGTCAATCGTCCTCCTCCACAGTTGCAAAGTGGTGCTGAGTCACCTCCAATTCTGTAGTGGGGAAAACATTCTCTAACCGTAGCCCAGTTCAGCAGGAGAACTCTCCGCCCCTGTGTCGATCAGCATCAGCACCAGTACTCCGTCCAATTCTGCTGTGCAATGTGTGCGCCCACTGGTACTCGGGGACACAGTATGAATCACCGTCGGGGCTGGAGGAGTTGAGATCTTGCGTGGGCTATCTTGCTCCACTGACTGGCACACCCTTGCAAAATGATGTAAATGGCCACAATTGCTGCAGCATTTTCCTCTTGCAGCACACTCTCTGGACTTGTAGCAGTGTTTCGTGGACCTGCAGCCCATACACCTGGGCTTCCCCAGGGCAGACCTCATCAGTACAGTGTTGGCCCTCTCGGCATCATCCTTGACACTCCCATTGCTGTCCGGGTCCACTACCTGTGTGACCATGGAGGATCCCAACTCTCTTGGTGACAGACGTTCACGTAGCTCCCGAGTTAGCTTATCCTCTGCCTCCAGCTGGAGAGCCAACTCAGCGGCCTTGGCCAGTGTCAACTCATCCGGAAATGTGAGCAGCTTAGACCGGACCGCAGCACAGTTGGTGTGTTCCGCCAATTGGTCACGAACCATTTCTTCCTCCAACTGTCCGAACTGACACTCAGCGGCTAGCTGCCTCAAATCCGATACAAACCGCTGGATGGGTTTGCCAACCTGTTGGCGGCGCTGTTGGAACTTAATCCTCCGGACAATGATGTGTCCGGCACCCTGAAATGGCGTGCCATTAACTCCACCACTTCTTCATAGTTGTCCACGTCACCAAGCATGCCCAAAATCCTCTGGTCCTCCATTCCCAGATTGTGCACGAGCAACACACGCGCCCTCAGCTTCTCCATCCTTCCCAGGTCTAACGCCACCATATACGTTTTAAAGGCTTCATACCATCAAGGCCATGGCACAGGTGGCTCACCTGTGAGCTCCAAAAATGGCCGAATTGGTGCTCCACGCGCTTCCATGGCTTTTTTTCTCATCGCCAAATGTTATGTCTGGAAATGGAGTCAAGGAGGGGAGCAATAGTGGACCTGAACAGACATTTATTATAACACAGGGTGCAATGCACCTGACCACACATACGACTGCTAGCAGAGGTAAAGGCGAAAGAGACCGCCCCCCTACCTGCAGCCCTTCTTATATGCACGGGGTTGGCGGAACTGGAACATGGAGCCACCACCCCATGCCACACAAATAAGAGCTTCAAACACAATACAACATCCATCTATCTTCTTCCGCTTAATCCTTTTCGGGTCGCAGGGGGGCTGGAGGCTATCCCAGCATCTTTGGGCGAGAGGCAGGGTACACCCTGGACAGATCACCAGTCCATCGCAGACAATACAACATATGAACAATAAATAACTACACAACAGCGGTAGCTGTTCTCCCTGCTGAAAAAAAAAAAGCATAGACCAGCATAGAAAACCCAGCATAGACCAGCATGAAAATGCTGGTCTATGCTGGTTTATGCTGGTTTGGTGTTGGTTTAGCTTGTGGACCCAAACCAGCATAATATGCTGGTATGACCAGCTTCAAAACACAACAAATCATGTTGGTGACCAGCATGCCGGTCCATGCTGGTTTTTCCAGCAGGGCTGATTGATGACTTTATTTAATAACATTGCTAACATCAAGGCGCCATTGCAAGCATCATGCCCCCCCCCCCCGAGGCAGATGTGTTTGCTTGCTCGGTTCTCGAATGCCGGCTTTCTCTTCTTTTTTGTATATTTGTTGCTCTTTCTGCAGTGCATGAATGTCACGCACTGCTAACATACAACCAACAGACATTGCTGGACATCGCCAAGACAAGCAGCCATACGGAATTTACTAGCTTTATACCACTCAAACTACAATGCACTGTCCGCTCCCACAGCGATCACCACCACCCCCAGGAAGGCCCCAAAGTACCGAGCCTGCAAGAGCATGCTGATCCCAAAACAGCGCTTCGGAAACGATGCCGCAAGCGAGGCGGAGCGGGGGGGGGGGGGTCCATGCTCGGCTAAGAGCTCGTGCTAGCCACCCACCGCTACCTAGCCTCCTGCTAGCAAGCGTATGGTCTCTGGAAAACAAACTGGACAAGCTAACAGCAAGGATCAAAGACCAGTGGGAGATAAGAGAGTGCTGCGCTCTAATTTTCTGTGAGACCTGGCTCTCAGACAAAATCCCTGAGTGCGCCATTCAGCTACAGATCCACTCTGTACATCGGGCAGACCGGACAACAGCCGCAGGTAAGATGAGGGATGGGGGTGGGGTGCGTGTGTGTGTTTATAAACAACTCGTGGTGTGGAGATGTACAGAGTGTTTTACAAGCACTGTTCGCCTGATGCAGAGTTTTTACTGCTGAAATGCTGTCCTATTATTTACCGAGGGAATTCACTGCTGTGTTTTTGGCCACTGTTTACATTTCCCCACGAGTTAACTACACAGCAGCGCTCTGCAAACTCCATGACGTCATCAGCGCATGAGAGATGTCCAATCCCGATGCCGTTTTTATTGTTGCTAGTGACTTTAACCAGTGCAGTTTACAGACTGTACTTCCCAAATATTATCAGCATGTGGATTTTCCCACCCGTGATAGAACACACTGGACCATGTTTACACCAACATACGTGATGCATACAGAGCGGCACCCCGCCCCCACTTCGGACAGTCAGACCACATCTCCCTGTTCATGTACCCGGCCAACAGACAAAGACTGAAACAAACCCTGTTATTAAACAAATTAAAGGCTGGACTCCAGAGGCTGAGAGCACCCTGCAAGATGGTTTTTCCCAGACAGACTGGGATGTGTTTAAAGCCGCAGCCATCTGGGAGGACTCTTCTGTAAACATAGAAAACTATGCTGAACATGTGACTGGGTACATTTGTACTTGTGTTGATACCATCATACCCATCATACAAGTCAGGAAGTTCCCCAACCAGAAGCCCTGGATAAAGAGTCAGGTACGTCAGATGCTGCATGCTCGCTCTCTTGCATTTAAATCAGGCAATGAGGTTAAGTACAAAGCTGCAAAGTATGGACTGAGGAAGGCTATAACAACAGCCAAAAGGCAGTACAGAGAAAACCTGGACAGCCTCTACTCCACTCCTGACCCTAGGCGTATGTGGCAAGACCTGCAGCACATCACAGACTACAAGAGAACCACCAGCAACACCACTAGCTCCACAGACAGCCTGCTGGATGATCTCAACATCTTTTACACCCGCTTTGAGACCTCCAGCTACATTGCAGAGAGGAGCCACACACATACGCACCCTCCACCTCCACTAAAAGTCTCATCAGGCCAGGGAAACAAAGCACTGAGGAATATCAACCCCCGCAAGGCAGCAGGACCAGGCAATATCCCTGGGTGGGCTCTCAGAGCACGTGCTGCCGAGCTGACTGATGTTCTCACATCCATCTTTAACCTCTCCCTCAACCAGAATATAGTCCCCTCCTGCTTCAAAACCACGACCATTGCCCCCCTCCCCAAAAAGAGCCCGCCGACCTGCCTGAATGATTACAGGCCAGTAGCACTCACTCCAATCATCATGAAGTGCTTCAAGAGAGTGGTGCTGGCCCTCATTCAGGACAGCATACTGGATACCCTGGACCCCCTGCAGTACGCCTACCAGCCCAACAGGTCCACCTCAGATGCCATTGCTGCTGCACTCCATCATTCTCTCTCCCACCTGGAAGATAAAGACTCCTAAATCAGGAGGATATTTGCCGACTACAGCTCCGCCTTCAACACGGTCATCCCCAACAAACTCACCGACAAACTGTCTTCACTTGGTCTGAACCCACTCTCTGTGACTGGCTATTGGACTTTCTGACTGGTAGACCTCAGTCTGTCAGGATGGGTAACAGGAACTCAGCCAGCATCATCAAGAACACAGGTGTCCCACAGGGTTGTGTTCTCAGCCCCATCCTCTTCAGCCTCTTCACCCATGACTGTGTCGCTTCCCACAAGGACAATGTCATCTTAAAATTCACAGACACAGCAATGATGATGGTGATGAAGCACCCTGCAGGAGGGAGGTGGCCAGCCTGATGTCATGGTGTGAGGACAACAACCTCACCCTCAACACAGATAAGAAGAAGGAGATGATAGTGGACGAGGAAGGGGAGGAGAACTCATAGGCCGCTGTTCAGGTGGTTGTTGAGGTGGAGAGAGTGAGCAGCTTTAAATACCTGGGCATCCACTTCAGCGAGGACCTTACATGGGCACTTAACACAACAGAACTGCCTAAGAGAGATCAACAGCAGCTGTACTTTCTGAGGAGGCTGAGGAAGTTTGGCATGTCCCCCAAGATCCTCAACAACTTCTACACCTGCATCATTGAGAGCATCTTGACCTACTGCATCACTGCGTGGTACGGCAGCACTACTGCCTTGGACGGCAAATGCCTGCAGAGAGTGGTGAAGACAGCAAAGAAGCTCATCAGAACTCCACTCCCCTCTCTGCAGAGCATCTATCACCACAGAGCCCAAAGGAGAGCTGCCTCCATCTTCTAGGACCCCACCCACCCCCAGCACAGAATGTTCACACTTCTACCCTCAGGCCGAAGGTACAGAAGTGTGAAATGCAGGACATCCAGCATGAAAATCTCCTTCTTTCCCACTGCCATTAGACTCCTGAATAAATAACAAAACTCCAGACACAGCTTTGCAAATAGGAATTCACACACTGGATGCTAAATTTGCACATTGCTCATTTGCACATTGTACATAGTTTCACCCCATCTCATGTCCATATAATCTCTGCTGCTAAATTATCATTGTACAGTCTACTGGGTATTATCAGGGCACACGGCTTTACACAGAGAAATTCTCACACTGGGTGATAATCTGTACATTGCTCATTTGCACATTGTACATAGTCTCATGCCATCTCAGGTGCATATCATCTCTGATATTAAATTTACCATTGTACAGTCTGTTGGGTATTACCAGAGGTGAGTCATACTCATTCAGTGAATTTTTACTTACTCAGGATCATGTTATAGTCATCCAGCGAATTTTCAATTTTCCTTCTTCTTAGTTTCCTCTAGTTTTAACTGCTTTGACTGTCCTAATTGCTTTTAATGTGTATTTATTAGTATTCGTATTTAGTATGAAGGTGTGATTATTACCTTTATTAGTACTGATGTGTATCTATTACCTTGGTATTCGTTCGGAGAGCAGAGTAAGAATTTCATTGCTCAGGAAATGTTGCATTTCTTAACTGTGCACATGATAATAAAGCCTTTGAATCTTGAATCTAACAGCATGTGTAACAATAATATAGCTGCTATGCTAACTGGGAGTAGGTACAGGTTGGTGTTGAGTAAAGGCAGAGGCCCCTTAATATAGGGCTGGACGTGATGACATCATCACGCCTGCTGCAGTCTGTTGTAACATAGTACTTCACCCCCCCCTCCGGGAAACCAAAAACATTATGAACATTTATGGATTGTGTGATGAGGGGTTTTATTGTGAAGTGCGTTGTGATGATGCTGCCTTCTGGGTGCGTCTCCACACCACCCTATAAGTAGGGGCATCCACCATTTGGGGCTCCTCTTGCCCGGACGACCCCACACAGTGTAGCACCTGCTGTATAGCAACCCATTCTATAATAAAGCACTGTTCCAGTGCAACCTCTCGTCCATCTCCTTTTGTGCCAGGTTTGTGGACATAACATTTGGCGACTGAGGATTTTACACATGGAGGCGTGTGTAACACCACTGCGGCCTTTCCTGGAGTTTCCTGGAGTTTCCTGGGGAACCACCAGTCCCATGCCCCTGCTGGTTTGAGGCTTTTGAAAATTGCATCACTGCATTGGACCTAGGGAGGCTGGATAAGGTGAGAATGCAAGCGTTGCTTGTCCACAACCTCGGCATCGAAGGCCAGAGGATTCTACGGACGCTTGGCGTGACGGACTAGTATGAGGATGCTGTGGAGCTAATGGCTAACCACTTCACCACTCCGGACAGCGTGACAGTATGTAGAGGCTTGGAAATAGTTAATAGTTATGTAAAAGGTGCTAAAAAGACATTTGGATAAGAAAATTAAAAAAAAAAAAAAACAGGCACCCCTACAATTTTATTTTATTCTTTAATTGTTTTATTTTTCTACAATGCATTTGTAATCCACCTGGTTCCATTATAACTCACGTGAATTGAGTGCAGTTCCATATGCCGACCAATAGATGGCGCATGTCACACAATGATAGAGAGTAGACTCACGCACAGGAGGACAAAGAATAAACTCCTCTGTGTGAAAATAATGCCACGAAACGTGTTCTGTCTATTCTTGTATCACAGGTTGGAGAGTTAACTTCCACATGCACGTTGCCTCCTCCTGGGCCGCTACCCAGGGGAGCAACAATTTTGGGGGCTCGTCCGGGATTAGTGCCACCTACCGGTCTTGCACTAATCATTGAAGAACCAAGGGATGCTAACCACCTGTCCCTGAGCCATCGACCTAAGCGACTGACTACAGGAAACCACAGCCATGTCTGCTCTACATGACCTGAGATGGGAAATCCAGCAAGTGCTTCACCAGCTGACCATTGCCCGCTGCAGAAACGTTCTTTACAAGCTGGCCGGGTCGTTCAAGGATGAGGCGGGAGAAGATTTGCCAGGTGCAGAATCGACTGAAGTGGAACTCTTCAACTTCATTGCTGACTCGCTGAGAAGTCCACAACTGAAGAGCCTTGAGGACCAGGGGATGTCTCGCCTGCTTGCTTTCCATGACCTCATCATTGAACTGCAATCGCCCACAGCAGCTGGAGAAGTGGATGCAGAGGTGCCACCCGACGATGATCCGGTCATAGTAGTTCCTGTGACCACTGGAGCTGCAGCACCATCAGGGAAGAACCATCCAACATCACCATCTGTAGTTCCTGACCCAGGGTTAGTCAGACTGACTGAACTTACGTCACTGTTACCACGTAGAGAGTACAAGATTCATGGTGGTCAAATCTCTGATTTTAACTCTGATTTGAGTTACAATAACTTGTGCAAACAGCTTGATGAAGGGCTAAATGAAGGGTTCACAGAGGCTGAGATTATCAGAACGGTGTTTAAGATAATTAAGCCTGGTACCTTTAAAGATATGCTTGTAACCAAAGATAGCCTTACTGTAGCTGAGTTAAAATGTTTCTTAAGGACACATCTACGCGAGAAAAGCAGCACTGAATTATTTCAGGAGCTGAGTAATGCTAAGCAAAATGACAAAGAAACACCACAACAGTTTATGTATAGACTAATGGGGCTAAAACAGCGCATGTTGGTTGCATCTAAAAACAGTAGTGGGCTTCATTATGACAACAAGTTGGTACAAGGTGTGTTTATCCATTCACTGTATCAGGGTTTGAATGAAAAATACTCTTACGTCAGGAGAGACCTTAAACCTCACATCTCAAACACCAGTGTCACAGATGACTCCATCCTGGAGCTCATAGCAAATTCTGTTAGTGAAGAGACAGAGAGATTAAGTAGGTTGGGACAAAGTCACGAACAGAAAGTCGCCAGAGTTAATGCCGCACAGGTAGAGACAGATCAAAGCTCTATTAAAATGCACACTGAAGTCCAAGCTAATCGTGTAGCTATCCAGGAGCTGACGGCACAGGTCTCCTCCCTAAACAAGAGTTTAGAAAAGGCCCTAACCCCAATGGTAAATACGGTAAACACCAGTCCCACAGCACCTGTCCCTAAACAGCCAGCACTGAAACCTGCAGTGAAAGGAAAGTGCCAAAAGTGTATCGCCCAAGAGACTGAGCGCTGCACGCACTGTTTTCGATGTGAAAAGGAGGGGCACAGAGCTATAGGTTGCCTTCAGAAAAGCAATGTGTCGGGAAACTGGAGGAGGTCGCTGGGGAGGGACCACCAGTGACTGAACCACCAGCAGAGTTCCACAACACTAAAAGACTGAACCCCGAACAGACTACTACCAAGTCCCAAAAGTTACCCAACACAAAGCATGTGGCACAGCTCATTGGCGGTAGGTGTATGATCAGCTGCCAGTTAAATGGAGTAAACCTACAGATGTTATTGGACAGTGGGGCACAAGTAAGCATTGTTGAAAAGTCATGGGTACAAGCAGCCTTACCAAATGTGAAAATACAGCCACTCAAGAGCCTACTCCCAGACCATCCACTCGAAATCACCGCAGCCAATGGAACGGATGTTCCGTTCGAGGGGTGGATAGATGTCCTGCTCGAGATCACAAGTTCACAGCATGGTTCTGTATCCTTGTATGTTCCAATGCTTGTCAATCAGCAGCGTTTAAGCACTCTGCTGCTGGGCTTTAATGTGATCCAAGAGAAAATAATGGCAAACAGTGAACAAAGTGATGATATTAGCTTAGTGGGCTTACTGTCAGAGACCTTAAAGGTCCAGAAAGGTAATGTTGAATCACTCATCTCTGTTGTCCACGCCAAGTCAATAGAAAATGAACCAGAAAGTCCAGTGGTGAGAGTTGGAAAAAAAGGACTTACTGTTCACAGTAACCAAATCTGTATGGTAAAATGTCACATCAGAGCATTTCCTGGAGGAGGAGAAATGTTGTGTGAGCCAGCTGTGGAATGTAACTTACCGGATGGATTGGAGTTATGCCCAGCTCTTATTGATTTACCCGCTGGTGCTTCAAAAACTGTCAAAATCCCAATCCAAAACTCAACAAAGCACAACATTTTTCTAAATCCAAAGACTGTTTTAGGACTTATTTCAGAGATCACTGAATACAAACCTGTAAATGTTTGTTCCAGTGCTGAAAATGCAACCAAAACTACAGACAAGCCATTTTGTCACTCTGCTCAAGTGACATGTGACAGTCAAGGTGAGGGTGAAGAAATATTAAGCACTGCTCCCTCACACCTGAGATGTCACCCTAATGTCAATTTAGACCATCTCTCAGAGGGTGATCGGGAGGCGGTTCGGCAGATGCTCTATGAACAGTCTGATGTGTTTGCTCATGATGAAGGAGACATTGGATGTATTCCTGGACTACAGCTAAAAATCAACACCACTGACAACACACCGGTGCAGAAAAGTTACAACTCCATTCCAAGACCACTGTATAAAGAGGTGAACAAGTATGTTCAAAACCTTTTAAGCAGGGGCTGGATCAGGAAATCAGTGTCAAACAACTCGTCACCAGTAGTGTGTGCGTAAAAAGGACAATACTTTGCGCTTGTGTGTTGATTTTCGTGAGCTGAACCGAAAAACCATACCTGACAGGCATCCGTTACCACGGATACAAGATCTACTGGACAGTCTTGGGGGTAACTCCTGGTTTTCCATATTGGGTCAGGGAAGTGCCTACCATCAGGGTTCTGTAAGTGAGGAGTCAAGACATTTAACTGCTTTTAGCACACCCTGGGGACTATACGAGTGGGTGCGGGTTCCATTCGGGTTGTCAAATGCACCGGCCGCATTCCAAAGGTGTATGGAGGGGGTGTTAGAAGGGATCAGAGACGAGTGTTGCGTGCCTTACTTGGACGATGTACTGTGTTACTCCAAAACCTTTGATGAGCACGTAGAACACCTTAAACTGGTTTTGTGCAAAATGCGACAACACGGCATAAAACTTCAGCCAGCCAAATGTGAACTGTTCAAAAACCAAGTACGCTACCTGGGTAGGCTAGTGTTGGGAGAAGGAGTCCAGATTGACCCAAAAGACTTGGATGCTGCGTTCGCTCTGAAAGACAAGAAACCTCGCACAGTCGGAGAACTCAGAACGTTACTGGGTTTTCTCAGTTATTACCGATCATTTATTCAAGATTTTTCACAATAAACCAGCACCAAAAAGGAGTAAAGGACAAACAAAGAAAGGAGACAAAAACCAGCTTCCTTCTCGCACACCAATAATATGGACCAGTGAACATCAGGAAGTTGTGTCAAGATTTGTGGACATTCTGACTAATCCTCCCATTCTAGCCTATCCCAATTTGGACCTTCCATTTGTATTGCATACAGATGCGTCAAACAAAGGCCTGGGAGCCGTCTTATATCAAAAACAAGAAAACAAACTTAAGGTGATTGGCTACGGATCCAGAACTGGATCATCACACCTGCCGAGAAGAATTATCACTTACATTCCGGTAAACTAGAGTTTCTAGCTCTCAAGTGGGCCATCTGCGACAAATTCCGCGACTATCTGTATTATGCACCGACTTTTACTGTCTATACAGATAACAATCCTTTAACCTATGTCCTCAGTTCAGCCAGGTTGAATGCAGTGGGTCATAGGTGGGTTGGGGAGTTGGCTGACTTCCATTTTGATATCAAGTATAGGCCAGGGAAAAGGAATGCAGATGCAGATATGTTGTCCAGACACCCCTTGGGTCTGCAAGAGCAAATGAATGAGTTCACAGTGACAGTTTTACCGGAAGTAGTGTCCGCAGTGTGGCAAGGGAGCAAGGCAGCACAAAACAGTGATGTGCCATGGATAGCTGCGCTACAACTGAGTTCTAATGACAACAATGTGCCAACTGACAGTGTTTTGAGCATGACACCTAAAGACATCAATGCTGCTCAACAAGACGAGCCAATTAGAGAAGTAATCTCACTCAAACTCAAGGGATGGACACCAAATGATAAAGATAAACGGGCAATGAGTAAACAGACACGGAGACTACTGTATGAGTGGAACAAGTTGGAAGTTGACAATGGGTTATTGTACAGAAAAACAGAGCACAGCAAACAACTTGTCCTACCTGAACAGTTAAGGCCGATGGTGTTAAAGAGTCTACACAATGACATGGGTCGCATAGGGTGTGATAAGGTAATACATCTGGCCCGTGAGCGTTTCTATTGGCCATATATGCAACAAGATGTTGAAGATTATGTAACAAAAAAATGTCCGTGCATCAAACAAAAACGCCCAAATGTTCCCCAGAGAGCTCCAATGGGATCTATCACAACCAGTGCTCCCTTTGAGTTAATCTCCATCGACTACTTACACCTTGAGCCAAGTAAAGGAGGGTATGAGTACATCCTCGTACTAGTGGACCATTTCACTCGTTTCGCACAGGCATACCCTACAAGGAATAAATCAGGCAAAACAGCTGCAGAAAAGATATTTCAGGATTTTATTCCTCGTTTCGGGTACCCTGAGAAGTTGCATCACAATCAGGGACATGAGTTTGAAAACAGTCTCTTCCACCGATTACAACAACTGTCTGGAATTTCCCACTCACGAACCACTCCATACCATCCGCAGTGCAACCCCATGGAGCGCCTGAATCGTACACTACTCCAAATGCTTCGTACCCTACAGGAGGAGAAAAAAAGTGAATGGAAGGATCACCTACCCCAAATTGTACATGCTTACAATTGTACAAGACATGAGTCAACAGGTTATTCCCCATTTTTCCTTTTATATGGCAGAGTCCCAAGGTTGCCTGTAGATCTACTTTTGAATCAGACAAAAGACATTGACACACACAACCATCAAACCTACGCTAAAAAATGAGCTGATAGGATGCGTGTTGCTTACAAAATCGCTGCAGACAACAGTCAAAAGTCTTCAGATAAAGGTAAAAAGCAGTACGACAAACGCTTAAAAGGTGTCACACTCCAACCAGGTGACAGGGTGTTGGTCAGAAACCTCTCTGAAAGAGGAGGCCCAGGGAAACTGCGCACTTACTGGGAGTCAGCAGTACATTGCGTAGTTGAGAGAGTGGGAGATGGACCAGTCTATAAAGTACAAGCAGAGAGAGGCAGCAAAGTGATGCAAGTGTTACACAGAAACCTGCTGTTGCCTGTAAATGACTTGCCTTTAGAAGAAGAACTGCCTGCAAAAGAAAAGACACAACAGAAACGGAAGAAGAGGACAGAGACAAATCCTAACAGTGACAACACAGACAATGACAGCTCAGAGGAAGAAGAGGAAAATACTTATCGCTACAACCTCCGTAGCCAAATCCCATGTTACAGACTCGTAAATCCTCAGCAAAATGCCTCAAATCTCCCAGACCAAAACACTCAGCAACCAGTACCTGTCATGCTAGAGCAAAATCCTCAAAATCAGCAAAGGCTTCGTGCAACAGCTAGAGAGTTCTGCCCACCAGTAAGACAGGAACCGGTCCCCGTTCAGCGGGATGCTGAGGAGCAAATGGATGGACCAGCTTTGCTGCAGGAAGAACGTCAAGGACAAGTGGAGGTGATGGATGGAGATAATGGAGAACAGGAGGAACTGAGAAGGTCACAGCGGAGAGCAAGGCCAGTAGAGAGACTGACCTACGACGTCCTGGGACAGCCATCGTACCAGCCTTGGACTGCAGACGTAAGACCTCTCTTACTCCCTACCCCGTGCCGCTAACTCAAAACTATATGCCATTCCAATACCCCACCCAACCTCAGTCCCATGGTTATAATTGGTACACTCTCATGCATTAAGTAACCCTAGAACATGAAATGTTGGGAGACATTTATTTGAAGTGGGGGAGAGTGTAGAGGCTTGGAAATAGTTAATAGTTATGTAAAAGGTGCTAAAAAGACATTTGGATAAGAAAATTAAAAAAAAAAAAAAAACCAGGCACCCCTACAATTTTATTTTATTCTTTAATTGTTTTATTTTTCTACAATGCATTTGTAATCCACCTGGTTTCATTATAACTCACGTGAGTTGAGTGCAGTTCCGTATGCCGACCAATAGATGGCGCATGTCGCACAATGATAGAGAGTAGACCCACGCACCGGAGGATGAAGAATAAACTCCTCTGTGTGAAAATAACAGCACAAAATGTGTTCTGTCTATTCTTCTATCACAGGTTGGAGAGTTAACTTCCACATGCACGTTGCCTCCTCCTGGGCCGCTACCCAGGGGAGCAACAAGTACAACAAATTCGGTTTCGCCAAAGACACCAGGGAGTCGGTGAGCTTATTCAACAGTTTGTTGCTGACCTAAGACAGTTAGCCAGTGTGTGCCATTTTGGGCCATTAGAGGACGAGATGGTGCGGGACCAAATGACCGAGCACACATGTAGTGCTGCGATATGGGCTAGGTTGCTAAAGGCACCCAATGATTTAGTGCTAGCTAGGGCAGTTGAGCTAGTTCTTCAGTTAGAGACGGGGGATAAGCTAACCTCGGAGCTAAATTTGCGCCAGTCTCGGAACTGGTGCCAATTTCACTGACTACGAGGCGTATGCAGTGAGCTGTAGGTCTGCTCTGGAGGATCCCGTCTGCAGGGGTTGTGGGTCCCCGATGCACTAGAGTAATGCACGAGCATCCCTGGCAAGAGGGAAGTGGTGCATTAAGTATGGGTTCATGAATCATTTTGCCAGAATGTGTTGGTCTTCAGCATTGTGGAACCCGCCAAGTAAGCCAGCCCGCCCGCCTACGATGACCATCCACTCGGTGAGCGCCAAAACCAATGGGCTTTCCTACTGCATGGTGGAATTGGATGGTGTGGCTTTGCCGTTAATACTCGACATGGCAGCGGTGCGGTCGGTGCTAAATTGGGCCACGGTAAAAAAGTTTTTCCCACATCACAGGATCAGGAAGAACCCGGCTCCGCTGTAAGGCTATGGCGGTGGTAGACTGTGCAATGTTGGGACTGTGGAGTTCACTGCTCGCTATAACACCAAAGTGGTGCATGACTTCTTGTTCCAGGTAACAATGCATGGTGACAACATTATTGGGTGTGACTTGTTCTACGAACTGGGTTTCGCCATTAAGAACAGTGAGTGGTCTGGATGTGGACGGTGGAGATTGTTGGACCTGGAGGATGAAGTCGTAGTGTGGGATGAGGTACCCGCTGGTGGTGCCGGAACCGAAGCACACGTTTCTGACTCTCAGGAGGACAGCTACTTCATGGAGGAACTGGGCGACTCAAGTGTATGCGCTCAGCCAGCTATTACGGGAGTGACCGAGTTAGCGAGCGGAGGGTCCGTTCCGACGAGTGTCACCAGGGAAGCATTGGACGTTTCTGGTGCCAAAGTCAAGCTTTGGATGACGGATGAGGGGTCCGCTGTGACGGGGGTGGCTGCTGCACTGCCGTGGTGTTATGACGGTGTAAAACGGAAGGAAGACATGGAGCTGCTGAAACTACAGCAGCACATCAAACCAAGCAAGGTTCCGCTCCAGGTCATGGACTGGGTTTGGGTTCGTGCCGAGGAGAGACCGGGGTGACAACTGGCTGGATTGCAGCCAGTGGGACATCGGGTGCCACTGAGGATTGTGGTGAAGTTGGGAGTGGCGTGTTTCCGGCTGGCAGATGGCTCAATTCGACATGCAAACCAGCTGCTGCGTGTCCAGGTGGACGCTCCAAGTGATGGGGCTACGCAGGAGTCGCGAAGGTGGTGGGAGATCTGAACGCCTGTGTTTTGAAGATCGGCCCTTGTCCTGGGGGCCTGCTACCTCCAGGGGCACGTCCGCTGCAGGGCTGCCACAGGGCCCCCCCGGCAGACCCTCCCTTGCCATGGTAGAAAGTGAGAAAGAGACTGAGGACTCTTTAGGTAGGAGCATGGCGGGTCTATCGTTACAAGTGGCAGAATAAACCACTTGGCCATGTGGGCTGTGTGGCAGTCCACCCACTGGCCCTAGTTCTAGTGGTCATTGTTTGTGTTATTACTTTTGCTATTGTTGGTTAATGTGTTTGTTGGGGGATTTATCTAGTAAATTTGGGTGGGGTTTTAATTAGGTTTGTTTTTTTCTACTTTATAAAGGGGGGAGAATGTGATGAGAGGTTTTATTGTAAAGTGCGTTGTGATGATGCCGCCTTCTGGGTGCGTCACCACACCACCCTATAAGTAGGGGCATCCACCACTTGGGGCTCCTCTTGCCCGGACGACCCCACACAGTGTAGTACCTGCTGTATAGCAACCCGTTCTATAATAAAGTACCATTCCAGTGCAACCTCTTATCCATCTCCTTTTGTGCCTGGTTTGTGGGCATAACAGATTGTTGAACAGTCATAAAAATTAAGTGAACAGAACCTGGACCACTGGGTAGACCACCGGTTGACCCTGCATGACTGATTGGGTTATCTTGCCACTTTTGAAGCCCACTAAACAGTCTTTGAAGTCACTGCTGGGTTTTTTTAGTTCAGAGGGTCTCAGGCGAGCCCGCGGTGGGCGCTGCCCTGGAGGCACTGGGTGCAGTGGATCTGGGTGTTCTGCTGCAAAGTCCCAATCTGGGTCCCACACTGGCTGGATCGGCTCCAGCATTGCGGCTTGGTGTGGGGCAGCCGCTCTTACCTTTCACAGGTGGCTGGCATGCCATCTCGAACCATCGGCCATCTGGAAGGTGGCTGGCCCCAACTGCGCGGTGATCTGCATTGGCGGTGACAGAAGCATCTACAGGTCATCTGGGCATTCAGATCGGCGTACCTGAACCCAATCGAATACTACGAGTGCCAATCTATTCAGCTGCACTGGGCACTGTTGCTCTCTTGTACGGATGCTGGTTGCTGTTGTGGCGGTGTGCTGTTCACGCCAGTGGCAGGACATGCCCTCAGTTGGTGTTGCTTTGCTGGGTACTGTTCAGCCACGAACTCTCTATCCTGCAGCACTGTAGCGGCTCCCTGAGGCTGATGCTGGGCGAGGATGCGAGATGAGTTCGGTTTCTGCCCCCTCTCTCCTGGTGCTGATTGTGGTCACGGTGACGTGCTGCTATCGCTGGCGACGGGACGCGTGCCAAGTTGTCGTCGTTCACCGGGGTCCCCTTTTGCCATCGACTCCCTCTCCTGTAGCTCTTTGGCGGCTCCTTGAGGCTTATGTCAGGCGAGGATCAGAGGTGAGATTGGTTTGTGCCCTCTCACCGGAGTGGTGGTCTAGTGGTTGAGCATCTGCCCCACAGCCGGGAGGTCGTGGGTTCACGCCCCAGCTGGGTCATACCAAAGACCATATAAAAATGGTACTTCCCCCCCTTCTCAAAGTGCCTTTATTGTCATTCCATTGCTAATAAACAATGAAACGAAATTGAATTCTAGCTTGGTGCTCAGCATAATAGAATGGGGGAAGGAAAAGGTTGTTTGTGGCGGCGCCTTGCATGGCGGCGACTAGATGTGATTAACATTGTAGATAGGAGAAAAGTAATTCCATTCTACTGTACATGATTGGCTGTATGGATTGAATGACAATAAAGTTGTCTTCTTTTTCTTCTCTCCGTGTTGTGTTCTCTCTGCGGTGTCAAACTTGGAGCAGCTGTACTGTGATATCCTACCGTGTAGCAATGATCACACTTGAGTTATTTCTTTGGCTAACTCTTGCCATTTATTCTGCAACACACACGACAATGACTGAACATGGATTCTGCGTGGGGTTTTCACACTCTTATTCTAATGTGTCCCCTTAGTAGCAGTGCTGAACAATACAGGTAGTTCCCCCTAGAGGCATGTGCCAGTAATGTTTTAAGTTAGACTTGCAGTCTACCACATCCCTCCCCTCTAGATTAAACTATTCTTAAACACATGTGCCATACACATAATTTCTTTCTCTTTTTTTTTTTTCTCACATGTATAACACACATAACAGTCTAACTGGGGAATTGGTTTGACTACCGCATCCCAGTGAGGTTCCAGGACGCATTCTTGTCCTGTGGCTGGGGAACTCACTACTGACTAAGTATAGTCCTTCAAGTAGTCTGAAGCTTTCCTAGCTCGTTGAGATCTTCTCACGGCGGGTGAGCCAACTGCAGGTGAAGACTCAGACTGCTCCACTATTTCGGCTGCTGCAGTGCTGCCCGTAGAATCTGCAGAGACGGGTACCTCAGGTTTCACCTGAAGTGGTGGTTCGTTGATGCTCTCCTCAGAATGGTTGTTAGACAACACCTCTGGTGCCATCGGCAGGGGAATGGAACTCCTACCACGAACTTGGTCGATGTGTCGCCTCACCACTTGTCCATGGCCTAATGTCACCTTGAATGACACAGGGCCTGTCTTTTCTGTTATTTCTCCTGGTACCCAGGCTGGTCCTGAGCCAAAGTTGCGGGTGTAGACCACGTCTCCTTCTCTCAGTATTCTCTCTCTAGCATGCATGTCATGATAACCTTTTTGTCTCTCTTGTTTATCATGCACTTTGTTTCTGAAGTCTGGATGTATTAAGTCAAATGTTGACCTCAACTTCCTTCCACACAACAGCTCAGCTGGTGACTTGCCAGTTGTAGATTGGGGTGTTATTCGATAGCTGAACAGAGCTCGCGACATTCGGGTTTCAATAGAGTCTCCTGCCATCTTTTTCATGAGTGACTTGAACGTCTGCACGGCCCTCTCGGCTAAGCCATTAGAAGAAGGATGGTATGGCGCAGTCGTGATGTGACGTATGCCATTCTTTTCAGAAAACTCTTGGAACTGCTCACTCGTAAAACATGTACCGTTATCTGATACTATGATTTCAGGTATGCCATGTTGGCTGAAACTCTTTCTAAGACATTCAATGGTAACAGTAGAAGTAGAGCTACTCACAGAATATGCATCGATCCACTTTGAGTATGCGTCAACTATGATCAGGAACATTCTTCCCATCCATGGACCTGTGTAGTCAATGTGAATTCTTCTCCATGGTTTATCTGGAACTTCCCAGGGATGTAGTGGGGCTGCTGGAGGACTGTTCCTGTTCTCCTGGCATGCCGCACATGACTTCACAAGCGCCTCCACCTCTGCATCCATGTTGGGCCACCACATGTAACTCCTCGCCAACGCTTTCATGCGAGTGATGCCAGGGTGTGCTTGGTGTAGTTGTTGCAGTAAGGCATTCCGACCAGGTGGTGGAACAACCACGCGTCCTCCCCACAGGATACAACCTTCCTGGGTGCTGAGCTCATCCTGTCGTCGGGCATAGGGAATGAACTCAGGACTGTTCATCTTCGGCCATCCTCGCAAGATGTATTCTCGCACTCTTGCTAGAACAGGGTCTTTGTCTGTCCACTTCTTTATTTGTTGTGCGTTCACCAGGGGCACGCCGATATCTTCAAACAATAGTACTCTCTCCTCCTCCTCAGGCGTGCTGTCTCTTCCTCCATCCAAGGGTAGCCTACTCATCGCATCAGCATTCGTATGGTCCCGTCCGGCTTTGTAAACGATGGTGTACTCATACGCTGCTAATGTAACGGCCCATCTCTGAATTCTCTGAGATGTCATCTGAGGTATGGCTCTCATTTCACTGAACAGTGAAATTAGTGGCTTGTGGTCAGTCACTATGGTGAACTGTCTCCCGTACAGGTATTTGTGGAACTTTTTTACACCAAATACTACTGCAAGGCCCTCCTTGTCTAGCTGGGAGTAGTTTTTCTCAGCTGCACTAAGAGTTCTTGAGACGAACCCTATGGGTCTCTCTGAGCCATCCTCCATATGATGAGAGAGTACAGCTCCCACACCGTAGGGTGATGCGTCACACGCCAGGATGAGTGGTTTGTTTGAATCATAGTGCACTAACACACTACAGGACTGAAGTAGCGCTTTGGACTCTTCAAACGCCTTCTGCTGCTTGACCCCCCATGACCATTTTTCTTCCTTCTTAAGTAAGGTATGTAGTGGTGCCAGCAGCGTGGAGAGCTTTGGGAGGAACCTATGGTAATAGTTCAACAAGCCCAGGTAGGCTTTTAACTCAGTAACATTTTGTGGCTCAGGCGCCTCCGCAATGGCTTCCACTTTGTCTGTTAGAGGGTGTAGACCACTGGCGTTAATCTTGTGGCCTAGGAACACCACCTCTTTTCCCATGAACTCACACTTGCTTCTTTTCAACCTCAGACCGCTTTTCTCCAACCGTTGAAGCACTTCCTACAGCGTTTTCAGATGTTCTTGTTCATTTGGTCCTGTACAAAGGATGTCATCCAAATAAATGGCAACATTCGGAATTCCACCTAGGATGCCCTCCATAGTTCTCTGGAATATAGCAGGACTGGAAGCTACTCCAAATGGTAAGCGTGTGTAGGTATATAAGCCTTTGCGTGTATTGATGGTTACATACTTTCTTGATTCTTCTTCCAGGACTACCTGTTGGTAAGCGTGACTCATGTCTAATTTCGTGAAGTGTTGGCCGCCATTCAACTGTGCGAAGAGGTCCTCCACTTTAGGAATTGGATACTGATCCACCCGTGATGCTCGATTGACAGTGAGTTTGTAATCTCCACATACAGTGATCCCTCGCTACTTCGCGCTTCACCTTTCGCGCCCTCAGTGCATCGCGGATTTTTCAAAAATATTCATCAAAAATTCAAAATTGAGAAATAATGGGCGGGCGCTAGCAGAAGGCAGGGAGACTACATTAGACCATCACGTGTCAACATGGAGAGCAGCACAACTCTCTGCTGGCTGTTGTCGTGTTGGCTGGGCTCGGAAATCTCGCAAGCTGATTGGCCGAGACGTTTCACCCCGCAAGCTGATTGGCCGAGACGTCTCACCCACCTCCTCTCCCTGCCGAGCACCCATGAAGGAAAGAAAGACCGCATTCATTGCTTTTTATCGCTCGTGTTACTTAGTCTCGCCGCGTGGAACTTTTTGCTGTTCTCTTGTGCCATTTTGTGCGAAATAGTCTTCCCGTCGAGGCACTACGCCGCCTCCTGCAGCTTCAGCTCTATCGGAAGCTGCCCTCGCTGATCCTGCGCCTCCAGCACCTCACGATGAGGCGTCACCTGAGGAGCAGTAAAGCTCTCATTAACCTGTGCAGTAAATCATTTTCATCTTGAGTTACGTATCTTGTTATAAGAATAAAAGAGTTCTAAAAACATATTTATGTACACTTTGTTTACATCTACGTATGTATATACACGTACACACACACACACGTATCATATGAGAGTGAGAGAATGAACGTACGTATTGTTTATGGATGACGTCATTGGGGTGACGCTACTTCGCGGTTTTTCACTTTTCGCGGTCGGTTCTGGAACCCATTAACCGCGATAAGTGAGGGATCACTGTATTCTAATGGAGCCATCCGGCTTTCTCACTGGGACTATGGGCGCTGCCCATTCTGCAACCTGCACTGGCTCAATGATCTTGTCATCCAGCAGCCTCTGTAGCTCGCTTTCGACCAGTGGCTTGACTGCATAGGGCACCGGTCGGGGTTTGCAGAATCGTGGTTGGGCCTCCTTGTCCACATTAATCTTTGCAGTGACACCTTTTAGCTGTCCTAAGCCTTCTTTGAACACCTCAGCGTGTCTTTCGAGGATCTCCTCCAGCTGCAATTTGGGCTGAGATTCCACCTTATTCACCAACTGATCAATCATGGCCAGTTCTTGTAGCCAACTTCGCCCTAGTAGATTTGGTCCTTCGCTCCCAACTACTACTACAGGTAAGTCCTTTTCTTTGTTTTTGTGTTGCACCTTCACTTGTGCCATGCCTAGCACGTCTAGCTTCTCTCCTGTGTATGTTTTTAATTTTAATGAACAGGGATTTAATTCTGCTGTGTCTGTTTTCTTCCACAGTTGTGTATATTGCTGTTTACTTAATATGGTTACTCCACAGCCTGTATCCACTTCAAATGTTACTTTCATTCCATTAACATTCATGGTACGCGTGATGGGCGCTACCTTGGTCAGCTCCTCTGACATGTTGTAAATTGTGTGAAAACCCATGTCTTCTGTATCACTTTCTCCCTCCCCTCTAAGTTGATTCGCTCGCTGTTCCTTTCCTGGGCCCTTGTTTTCATTCTTTTGCCCTTTAACTGTTGCCTTCTGCACCTGTGCATTGCCCACCTTTGTTCTACATGCTTTCTTAATGTGCCCTCGCTTGCCACAATTATGACACAGCTCAGTGGCAAATTTGCACTCGGCGGCATTGTGCTGGCCTTTGCAGCGATAACAACTGGGGAATTTGCGCTGAGTTTTGTCAGTCGACACTTTGTGGACACCTACTTGGGTCTTAGGCACACGAACATGCGTTGCTGTGTCCTCTGTTAGCTTCCCTTGCATTTCTCTCACATCTTTAGATGCTGTTTCCATCGCTTGGCATAATTCCAAAGCCTTCGCAAAAGTGAGTTTTGTTTCAGATAAAAGTCGCCGTTGCATTCGGTCATCATTCACTCCACACACAAGTCTGTCTCTTAACATTTCTTCCAATGAGTCTTTGTAATCACAGTGCAGTGCTAATTTCCTCAATTCTGCCACATACTCTGCTATGGACTCAGTGTTCCTCCTTATGCGTGAATTAAATTTGAATCGTACGATTTCACTCGGTTTGGGGCTGAAGTGCTTCTGAAGCTCAGCAGTAAGCTGGTCGTACGTTTTATCTTTCGGTAATGCAGGGCTTATTAAATTTCTCAACAAGCTGTAAGTAGTTGCACCAACTCCACTCAACAGTACAGCCTTCCGTTTGTCTGGCTCCTCAATATCATTAGCTTCGAAGAAAAAGTCACTATATTCTTCCCATGACTGAGTCGAGTTATCAAAAGGGGTTACCGTTCCGATTACAGCCGCCATTGCTCGTCGTGGTGGGGAAACCTCGTTTTCCTCCTCTGAACTTGCACTCGAACTACTGGAGTCACTTGAGTTTGCCACACTTGCAATGTTCTCTGTTTCTTGCCGCTAATTTTTTTTTTTTTAATCCTCGTCGCCAATTGTGTGATATCCTACCGTGTAGCAATGATCACACTTGAGTTATTTCTTTGGCTAACTCTTGCCATTTATTCTGCAACACACACGACAATGACTGAACATGGATTCTGCGCAGGGTTTTCACACTCTTATTCTAATGTGTCCCCTTAGTAGCAGTGCTGAACAATACAGGTAGTTCCCCCTAGAGGCATGTGCCAGTAATGTTTTAAGTTAGACTTGCAGTCTACCACATCACCCATATCCGGGTGTGATGCATTCCCCTCATCAGTGGTCAAACAGAGTCCTTGCTTATCATGAATGGTGAAGCCTAAGTCATAAAACAGGTCGCACCCCAGTATATTGTCTCCGTGTGTGGCTACCTGGAAGGTGAACGCCGGGAGGACTCTTGACCTGTAGTGAACCGTCAGCATTATGGTCCCTATGAGGCTGATGCATGTGTGTCCATAGCCGTACAGCTCTGCTGGATTCTTCCCAATAGGATAGTTAGGGAAGAATTTTTTTGACAGTGACCCAGTTCATCATAGATCTTAAAGCGGCAGTGTCCAGCAGCAGTGGCAAGCTGACGTCATCTAGCCTTACCGTGCACCAGTTGTACGCCGCCTCTCTGGTGATGTTCCTCAGTCCCACGGTGTTCACCTCGGCGTCCTCTGTGAAGGTCGTGGTGTAACCAGGTTCCTCTGCTGGGGTAACTGCATGTGCTAGCGGGGCCTATTGTTGTGGGTTATGTAGCTGTGATATTAGCTTGTCGGCGGCCTCTAGCTGGAATGCTAACCTCACCGCCGTCGCCAGTGGCAGATCATCTGCGCCATCAGCAGCTTTGCCCGCAGACATGGGTTATTGGCGTGCTCCGCTAGCTGGTCCCGCACCATTTAGTCCTCTAGTTGCCCAAACCTGCACATGCTCGCTAGACAGCAAAGACCCGCGACGTACTGTTGGGCTGCCTTTCCTACTCTGTCTGCGCTGGCGGAACCGTATCCTCTTCGCCAGCATGCTTTCGGGCATTGTGAAATGTCCAGCTAGCAGCATGATACACTGTTCGTATGTGTCCGCTGGTCCCATTGAGCTAAATACCCACTGTCCCTCGATACCCAGGCTGTGAATCAGGATTGCCTGCAGCCGCATCTCAACAACTCTAGCTAGGTCCATAGCCGTTACGTATGTACGGAATGAATCAAACCAGCGAGGCCATGGGATGAGCAGTTCACCTGGGGCCGTGACGAACGGTGGTCGGGGTGACAAGCATGCTTCCATGCCAGTGTTATAAAGGTTTATCCTCGTCACCATTGTTATGTTTGGGAATTAGGACAGCAGAGGCAGTAGCTCTTCTGATTGATGACTTTATTTAATAACACTGCTAACAGCATGTGTAATGTTAATATAGCTGCTATGCTAACTGGGAGTAGGTACAAGCTGGTGTTGAGTAGAGGCGGAGCGCCAAAGAGGCAGTCTTCCGTCGTCAGTCCCTTAATATAGGGCTGGACATGATGACGTCATCTGTGATGCCTCTGTCATCACGCCTGTGTAGTCTGTTGTAACATACTTCACAACACTACTCATCATTTTTTAAATTTTATTCTTGGGGACTTTGGCCCATTCTTCTAAACAAACAGCCTTTAAATCCTGAAGATCCCAGTGATGCTTCCACCTCCAAACTTCACTGTTGAAGTAGTTTTTTTGAGGGGTGATGTGCAGTACCATTTCTCCTCCAAACATGGTGTATTGTCTGACAGGCTAAAAAGTTCTATTTTTGTTTAATTTGACCACACTACATTTTCCCGGTATTTCACAAGCTTGTCCAAATGCTGCTTAGCAAACTTTATAAACAAGCTTCAGCATGCCTTTTCTTTAATAGTGGACTCTTGCAAGGTGAGCGTGTGTGTGGTCGGTTGATGTTCCTTCTACTTGTGGAAAACAGCCCCGATTGTGCTTGCTGGAAGATTCATAAGTTTCAACATACATCTGTACCAAATCTATCAATGTGTTAACCAGCAATCAGGTTGTGAAGGCCCTGGGAGAGCTCTTGGCTTTTACCCATCATGAGATGATTTTTACCGGAGTGGTGGCCTAGGGGTAGAGCATCCACCCCACAACCAGGAGGATGGGGTTCAAGTCCCGGCCAGGTCATGCCAAAGACCATGTAAAAGTGGAACTTCCTGCCATCCAGCTTGGTGCTCAGCAAACATGGAATGGAGGAGGGAAATGTGGCCGGCAGTGGCTCAGGTGGTAGAGTGGGTCATGCAATAACCAGAGAGTTGGTGGTTCGAATCCCGCTTTCACCAGCCTTCCTGCGGTTGTGTCCCTGGGCAAGACACTTTACCCACCTTGCCTCCAGTGTCCATGACACTGGGTATGAATGTGTATAAATGTTCGCAGTGGTCGGAGAGGCTCTTGGCGTGGATTGGCAGCCACGTTTCCATCAGTCTGCCCCAGGGCAGCTGTGGCTACAGTAGTAGCTTACCACTATCGATGTCTGTCTGTGGAGTGAATGAATATCCATCCATCCACCCTTTTAATTATCACAATAACTCACTTGTCTTTGCACTCCTCACTTTCATGTATAATGACCCATCTGCGAAATCACCACGATGTACATTTTCCCATAATCCTGGGCCATTTTACTCAATTGTGTGTCTGCACTATGTACATAATTCCACCTACGTAGCTACTACCATACCTGTGTATATTTCCGTAATCCTGGGCCATTTTCACTCTTATTTTATTTCAGTCGTGTTTTTTTCGTGTGCTCTAACTGTATTTTATCTAATCCTCCCTTACTTTATTGCACAATAGCCTGGTGGAGCACCCACAATTTTGTTGTACTGTACTGCAGTACAATGACAATAAAGCCTATTCTATTCTATAAATGCAAACCATCATTGATAAATAACCTTTTCATAAAGCCTCATGAAGTGCCTCCTGAGGAGGTATTCCCTTCCACAGATAAGAACTACTTTCTAGTGATTTGATTACAGCTGATTCTTTTTTGCAAAATTGCAACTTTTTTCTCTTGTAAACTTCTCATAAATTTGATTTTTTTTCCCCCTTGTAAATTAGCACGTTTTTCCTATAAATTTCCCTTTTCAATTTTTTTCTTGTAAATTTACCCCCTTATAATTTTCCTTTTTTCTCAAATTTGCAACTTCTCATAAATTTGATTTTTTTTCTTGTAAATTAGCAACTGTTTTCCTTTAAATTTTAGCCTTTGTCTTTTGTAAATCTGCAACTTTGTTCTTGTGAATCAACTTTTTCCTCATCGTTTTTTTCTTGCAAATTAGCAACTGTTTTCTTGCAAATTTACACCCCTCATAAATTTGGAACTTCAATTTGATTTTTTCTTGCAAATCTGCAGCTTTGTTCTTGAAATGGTCAACTTATGTGATTTTTGTTTTAAATCAGCTGTTTTCCTGCAAATTTTAAACTTTGTTTTTGTAAACCTTCACCTTTTTTCTTGTAAATCTGCAACTTTGTTCTTGTAATTTGTCGACTTCTCATAAATGTGATTTTTTTTCCCTGTAAACTGCCAACTTTTTCCCCTCCAATCTTTTTTGTAAATTAACCATTTTCCTGTAAATATGCAGTTTTCACCTGGATGCTGGCTAGATTGTTACTCTATGTAATGAAACTAATGTGACATTTTAACTGTAAATTTGCATATTTTTACAAATCTGCACCCAATTTACATCTATACGTTTGTACCTTACACTAAATTAGTGAACTCCCCCTGTTCCCATCCTCCTTGTAAAAACCACCTGCCACATGCATGCATTTCAACACAATAGACATTTCAATCCAATGACCAAACCTGGACTCGGACAGATGTGAGGTGATTGTTTATTGCAGCGACACAAACGTAAAGTAAAGCCACCATGAATACAGTCCGAGAAGCAAAGAGAAAACACCCATCAGTTTCTGATATTTTTGTCTATATCCATGTCAAAAATCACGAAGATGGTGGATGAGCTCCTCCCAGCCTCAGTGTGACTTTATACATCAAATTCATCACTTGGCAATTAAAGTGGGTTTAAATGCTCGCTGAGTTAAAACCATCTATAGCAGAGAGTAGTCGAAGAGTCCACAGCTGAAGCAACCACTGCTATTACATTCATCACGTACCTTCAGAAAATGAATAACTGTAAATGGATATATGTGAAACCTTGCTTTTACACTAGTAACTTCATTCTAGCAGAGAAGAAAAAAAAAAGATACAGAAAAATTAAAACAACCCAAATGTTTATCAGACAAAATCTGAGCTCTATAATCCAGTCACAAAATCAAAGACAAAGGCACAAGGAATTTCAAGAGTGAGCAATACAAACAAGATGGAAGAATGTTCTTTATCAATAATAAAAAAGGAAACACAGAAATGCAGAGTGGAGACCGTTTACCTCAGGGGTCAACAACTACGGAAATATACATTTTTATGTAATTTTTGACCCAAAATTTACATTAAAAAGCCTTAAAAACAAAGGTAAAACTGGCCTGACAACATTAGTAACAGGAGAGTTTTCCCTCTTAAATACAAACCCCCCAAAAATTGCAGGCCAAAAAAAAAAAAAAAAAAAAAAAAAAAAGCCTCAAATATGCAAGAAAAAGTAACTCATTTATGAGAAAGTTGCAAGTTAATAAGAACAGGCTTTTACAATAGAACAGGCTCTTGTCATTGTACAGTACAATGGAATTGTGGGTGCTCCAGGCTACTGCGCAATTAAGTATGAGAGGATTTAAGAGGAAAAAGTTGCATTTATAGAGTTCTTTTATTAAAAAAAGTTTTTCCTTAAATAACTCCCCCCCTTATGCATTTGCAACTTTCTCAAATTAGTCATTTTTCCATTACAAATTTGCATTTATTTTCCTTGCAAATTTAAGTCCAATGTTTCATGCAATTTTTGCATTTTGTTCCCGAGTTTTTTTTATTTTTTTAAATAAATTCTAATTTATGAGAAAGTTGCAAATTAATTGCATTTAAGAGTTTTTAATATGGAGGGTTTTTTCCAAACATATTTTTTCGCTTCATAAACAAATTTTACTCATTTATATTTGCAACTTTTGCATAAATTAGTTGCCTTCCTTCTTGTAATTTTTCCCAAAATATGAGTTTACCTTTAGAAAAAAAACAAAACAAAAAAAAACCAACTGCAATTTACCAGGACATTTGCAAATTGCCTTTACGAATTTTTAATTTGGATTTTTTTTTTTTTTTTTTTTAAACAAAATTGGAATTTTTTGTCAAACATGACTTTTAAAATCCCTCATTAATTTGCAACATTCTCAAATCAATTACCTTTTTATTTCTTGCAAATTTAGTTTCAATTTCCTTGCAAATTTGAGGATTTTTTTCCTCACTTGTAATTTTTCAATTTTTTTCCTAAAATTTGTAATTAAAAACAACAAAACAAAAAAAAAACAAAACCCATTTAACCTATCAGGAGCCCGCGGTTCCGGCTGCAGACCCCTGATACAGACTCCAACCTGTGAGTGGAAATCCTACGGCAGGATCAGATATGCAGAAGGGATGCAGAGTCGTGAATGGCGTCATGCATGTAGATTTGCGTAGCCATGTTCTGGCATATTTACAGACACATTATGGGAAACACTGTTCCCGATAATAAAAACATCCACCCCTACAGTGAAATATGGAGGGCACTGCCTCCGATACGGACGCACACTGGTAGGCAAAAACTACCTTCTTTTTTCCCCACATTATGGAAGACGCTGCTCCCGATAATGCCAGGAAGGGTACATGCACCGAAGGGCAAAAAAACCCAACAAAAGACACAGCTGGCACTGGATAAGGTGGGGGTCGGCAACTTTTACTGTGGAGCCAGATGTTTAACAAAAATCTGCAAATTGTATTTCAGCCTTAATATGAAGGTAAAAGAGGCAAGTTTTCAGAACAAACTGGCCTGTCAACATCGGTAACAGGACAGTCCAGAATCGCAACTTCTCATGTAAATCTGACTTCTTGCAAATTCTCTTCATTTCCCCCTTCATAACTGAGTTTTCCTCATAAATTTGTGACTCACACCACATGAATTCACTACGTTTTTGTCTGCATTTCCTCCCTCACTTGTAAATTTTCTAGGTTTCCCTTTAATAAGAGACTTGTAAATTTGTGACTTTTTAAATTGCAATTTGCAACATTAGTCCATGCAACTTTTTCAAATTACTTTTTAAATTTGCCACCCTTACAAAATTTGCAACATTTAACTTTAAAATTGCAACTTTCATCTGAATTTTGCAGTTTTCCTGCAATATGCAACTTCTTAATTCACAACTTACAATGTTTGCAGTTTTCTGACATATCTGTATTTTTTTTATACTTTTAAGTTTGCAACTTTTACAGATTTCTAGCAATTATTTTTAAAATGAAATCTTTTTTTTCTATTTTTAAAAAATCCAAAGTTTTTCTTATAAATGTGCAACTTTTAAAATTTTTAACTTTTTACATTTAAATTTGCAATTTTTTACATTTACTTTAAATTGGCAACTTGTACAGATTTCTAACATTTACTTTCTTTAAAATGTGCAACTTTCTTAAACAAGAACTAGTTTTTTAAATTACAAGTTATAAAATTTGCAATTTTCTTACAAACATGCAACATTTGTTTCACTTTTTAAATGGCAGCTTTGATATTTTTTGCAATTTTCCTACAATATGCAGTTTTTTTTTTTTTTTAATTTGAAACTTTCTTACAATATTTGCAATTTTCATATAAATGCGGTTTCTATATAAATGTGCATCTTTAATTTCCAACTTTCACAAATTTGTAACATAAAATGTGCAACTTTCTTAAACAATGGAATGATTTTTGTTCAACTGCAACTTCCTTAAATATGCAACTTTTAAAATTTACTTTAATTGGCAACTTCCATTTTTTTTCAATTTTCACTTTTCTTACACTTTGGAACTTTAATTTGCTTTTGTCACACTGCAGTATTTAATAATTAGCATTTTTAATTTGCAACTTTCTTACAAGTTGGCAACATTTTTATTTTGCAACTTCTACAAAATTTGCAATTTTCCAACAATTATGCAACTTTTGAAAATGACACCTTACAAATTTGCAACACTGAAGTTACTTCTTTTAATTTTTATCTTTTGACAAAATTTGCAATTTCCTACAAATGTGCAGCTTTTTAAAATTTACCCTTTTTAAAAAATATGCATCTTTCTACATTGGCAACATTTACTTTTTTGCATTTTTCTTATACATTGGAACTTTATTTTGCTTTTGTCTCAATTTGCAGCATTTAATTTACTTTATTAAATATGCATCAAACTTCCTCTCATACATCTGCAGCCAGTCCCCCCCCCCCCCCCCTCACAAACTTGCACCTAATTTTATTGCAGATTTGCAGCTTTTATTCTCAGAATGCATTTGTCTTGGTCACAGTGAGCCACTAGTTAGTTATGGGCCACAGGTTGCAGACCCCTGCCTTAAGTTGCCAGTTCAGTGTCAGTTTAAGTAGAAACATACAGGGATGTCAGAATTTAGCGTTTAAGAGCAGCCATTTTCACAGAATAACAGGCAAATATCACATCAGCAAAGGCGGGGCTCCCTTATTAACATGGTTGATAACACGCGTGTTTGCCTGATATTTTACGTCAAAACTGAGTTGCTGGAATAAAGCTGTTCCTCGCCCGTCGGTGCTCATGTACACTTCCGATAGCAGATGCTGCTTTTGTCATTTCGACAGTATAACTGTCATAATTATGGAAGGCACTGCTCCCGATAATTACATTTTTTTTGATTTTAATAAAATGCATTTAAAAAAAAAAAACTATTTATAGTGAACCCTGTCACTGATAAATAAATAACAATAAATAAACATGAATTCAGTGCCACGTGTTTGAGACCTTCTTGTTTAATTTTGGAGAGGATCTTTTAGCGGTCATGTGAACGGATGATTCAGATAAGCCGATTGGGATAGCTGGAGCCAATCAAACATTTTTGTCCTTTTTCGGGAATATTCTGAATCTATCCGGTGGGGTTTTTGTAGCCGACTCCAGCACAGCGCCTTAGCCACTAGCACGAGCCAGCTCAGGTTTGAGTGTGGGGCCAAGGCAGCAGCAGCAAAAACGGAAAACTTATTTTCACACTGTTCATGTTTTCTGTGTCTGAGCTGGGGGGATGTTTTACTGTGGCTGAGAGCTGATGCTGTGTCGGACGGTAATTTCAGTAACTGCAACTCATTCAAGAGGGTAACAGGAATTTCAAGGACTGCCACGTGATGCAGATGTTTGACAGTAGCACCAAAATATTCAGGATTGTGATATTGCAAACATCACGCTTTAGTCAAACTGTTAAACTTTCTCTTTTGTTGTTCATTTCATTGCTAATGTTCAGGTTTGTTACGATACTTAAAGGGAAAAACAAGTGAAATGAAATTAATTGTGATTCAATTTAAACTGAAACTTCTTAACGAGGATCAATGAAGCCCAGACGTTATTTTTTTTTTTTAGATTTCGTTATCCAAGGACCAGATGTCTCCTGCCAACGAGTTGGCGCACTCCTGAATGGTCCACGTTGCCAGGGCGAACTGGGTGCGGAACACGGAGTCGGCCTCCCGGTCGTCGGTCTTGAGTGCGTCAAGGTGGCCGAGCAGCGCCTTCAGGGTGTGGCTGCCAGAGCCCAGCAGGATGTGGCGGAAGGGGGAGTCTTGGGGAGAAATGAAGGGTGACAGGAAGTTCCTCTCCACCTGCGGAGACACGAGGTAGAGGGTGAGAAGGCAGTTTCAAAAATAGAACTTAATATTGCTGCTGTGGGGTTTCGTCTTCCTTTTAGGGGGTTATGAGCGATTTCTGTGACATATTATCTGCAAAGTCCAACAGCCCAATGTCCCACAGGAGTTCTCCTCTCCCACAGAAACTATGACTACAACTCTGCCTGAAATGCCTCGTTTGGATTGGCTGTTCTCTTTTGTGAAGTTTTCGCCACCTGCCTCCTGGATGGTCCAGTACACCCTCTCCTCGGAGAACGCGAGCTCATGTAGCTACAATGTGGCTAGCTAGCCCAGCTCTACTCTACTCTGTAATGCCATTAGCAACGCCAACTGTGTGAGACCAATCAACACAACCAGGGTTTTTGCGGCTTTTTTTGGTAAACCGTACTGGTGTAGCTTGACCAGCTCTTTCATTAACCCACAACCAGTTATGTCTCGCACCATTCTGGCTTTTTGTATTATTTTGGCCATGACGGCCACGTAGACTGAGCTGCTACACATCTGTTTTGTCCATTTTCTATATATGCTATCCAAATGAAGCAATTAAGACAAAAGTTAAGCAATTTTTGTTCAAGAAAATCTGTAAAACTTATTTGAGCCTTTAAAAAAAACAAAACCCCCCCCCCCAAAAAACCAGTCAAATAAAACAAACAGCTTTTTACTATTTTCTGTTTATCGGCACACTTATTTACAACTTTTAAGATAAATTTGATATTTTTCACTTAAGTTTGCAACTTCTCTCATAAATCTGAAGCGTTTCCATTTGAACTTCTGATTTTTTTTCCTCCCAAATACGAAATAAATTTGCAACTCATTTCTTGAAAACTAACAATTTTTCAGTGAACATTTGCAACCGTTTTAAAAATACACAGCTTGTGTCACAAAAAATTGCAAAGTCTCTCTCTTTAACTGGCAACTTTTTTCTTGCAAATGTGCAAAATTCCCTCAAGTTTGTGATCTTGTGTAATTTGCAGCTTTTTAACTATAAATCTGAATTGAAAAAGATTTGCAACCGTTTTCATAAATATGTGGCTTTTCCCCTCTAAATGTGCAGCTTTTCCTCAATTTTTTTTTTTTTTTTTTAACATGAACACTCCGCACACCAACTAGGCCGACACTCCGGTTAAACCCAGAGTTAGGTGAGGGTGCAAGTCATCCAAGATGTTTATTAAAAAACTACACTACTGTATTGATTTGAAAAGCCTACATCGTTTCTTTCAGCAGTTATTGTGTTTAGAAGATTTAGGGCATGGGTTTTCAACCGTGGGGTCGCGTGGAATTCAAATGGGGTCGCCTGAAATGTCTAATAATTGATAAAAAAAAATTACTGATAAAATTTTTTTCAACTAATTATTATTCTTTTAAAAATTTTGATTAAAGCTCCACACACACACTCTTAAAGAACTATATTCTTTCACTTTCAATATAAATCAGTTCAAATAAAATGTAGTATATAAAAATATCGGAGCTGGCACATCTTGATTGACAGCGGTGATCACGTGACCCCTATTTGAGTTCCCGCTAACTGTGTAAACACAACCTAGTCAGTAGGGAAAAATGGAGAGATTTCTTCATTCGCCTGCCCCTGTGAAGACAGTTCCAGGAGGAAAAAGACAGAGAAAATATGACGAAAGCTACCTGAAATATGGATTTACGAGTGTCACTGAACACAATGACGAGAGGCCAAAGTGTTTGCTGTGTGGTAGTGTCCTGTCTGCGGACAGCATGAAACCCAACAAACTCAAAAGGCATTTTGAGACAACACACATAACATGTCGGCAAGCTGATATCTTTTTTCAAAAATAAATACGCCGAGTTGAACAAGCAGCGAGTCAGAATATGTCAAAGTTTGACTGGGTGAGGGACCCATTTCACTGTGATGCAGGCGCAGTGGACCTGCCTGCCACCGCTGTTGAACAGCTGATTGAACTGCCATGTGACAAAACGCATCAGGGAATACATTTGCGAGGGGCCGCGGACGAATTCTGGTTTGGAGCAAGAGATGAGTACCCAGAGATCTCAGTGTGCGCTTTAGAAATGTTGGTTCCTTTTGGAAGCACATATTTGTGTGAAGCTGGATTCAGTGCCCTTGTGTGTATGAAGTCAAAGTACCGTTCCCGACTGGATGCTACGTCAGAGATGAGATGCGCTGTGCCTACTACAGCACCCAACTTTGAAAAGCTGCAGCGAGGTGTGCAGGCTCAGCCATCCCATTAAATGTGGTGAGTTGAGAGGATAATAATATATAAAGGACATGACTGAAGCTGAAACTGAAGCACTATGATACTGTCCATCTTTCAAATGTTCACTGTGGCCAGTTTAAGATGCTGCAGCTTTTTATTTTTTTTCCTCCACAATTCATTGTTTGAGAAATTGTTTGCTCAGTATTAATTTTAAGCCTTTTAAATACAAGTTGCACTAACTGTACATCCTGATCAGAGAAAATAAAATGACACTTTGTGCACTAATCTGTAATTTCCCAGTTTGGGATCAATAAAGTACATCTATCCATCTATCCATCTAATCCGGCTACTCTGTATTTGTAAGACAGCATAACAAACATGATCAAAAAATAATTATAGCAAAAAAAATGTCTCTGGGGTCGCGAGATATTTGTGATGTCAAAATGGGGTCACGACCCAAAAAAGGTTTGGAACCCCTGATTTAGGGAAAATCTGACCTCTGACTTTTAACCTCAAGGTCATCCGATGAGTGAAACTGCAATATGCGCATCATCAGCATCCTAAACCATGGTACCAAATTTCACAACAATCGGACTAAAACTGTAGGAGTTGAGGATTCCACGGAAGTGGGACAGACGGACTGACCCATAACATAATTCGCCCAAAGGGCTCGTCAACCCCGTTGGGTTTCATCCAGCGGGGGATAAAAATCACAATTCATGTAAAATTGCAGTTTTTGTTTTTTTAATTTGGAATCTTTTCTTGCAAATTCAACTTTTTTTTTTTTTTTTAATATATGAATACGCAACATATTCTCATAATTTTTTCAGTTCTCTCTCATATTTTAAAGTTTTTCTTCTTTAAGTTTAGATTTTTCTTGTACATTAGCAAATCTATTCCATCTATTTCTGTAAATTTGAATTTTTCAAACCCATAGGGAGCCGTTGAATCTACCAACGCTTGATGCTTTCATCTTCTCCATCCCCTCACCCCCCAGCCAGTCGCAGCAGATGACTGCCTCTCTCTGAGCCTGGTTCTGCTGGAGGTTTCTTCCTGTTAAAAGGGAGTTTTTCCTCTCCACCGTCGCCAAGTGCTTGCTCATAGGGGATGACCTGATTGCTGGGGTCTTTCTGCAATTGTGGGGGTTTCCCCTACAGTTTAAAGTGCTATGAGATGACTGTCGTTGTGAAATGGTGCTATATCAATGAAGTTGAATTGAACTGACCATACATTTCATTCATAGACATTTTAGCTTGTTTTGTTACACATCGTGACACTCCAGCACCTCCTCGACTAGTATGGGTTAGCTGTCATGAGAGTCAGCCACTCACTCATTCAGGGACCATCACCTGCCATCGACCCACCGGTCTCTGGTAACGCTTTAAAACGCCGCCTCCCTATACATTTACAGTGAATGTGCAATTCAACCTCTTAATTTTGCAACTCCCTCGAAATCATTTTGCAACTTGACCCTTCTCACGTAAATCTGCAGCTCCACCCCATTAATGGGCAACTCCCCTTCAACAATTTTACATTTTCCCCACTTGTAAATCTGCAACTTTTCCTCCACTCTCATCAGTTTGCAAGTTAAGTTGGCAAAAATTTGCTTCTGCTAATAGAAAATGAATGCAACGCCGGCCAAGGTTTTGTAAATGTTGGTGTGTGCTGGATTTAAAAAACAAAACAAAAAAACCCCCAAACTTGTGAACAAAATTTCACCGCCATTAGGACTCATTTCTCCGACTTTCAAAATGTCGGTCCAAACGCTGTGTGAATCCACCCTAATAAAGAGTTTCTTTACCGGTGGTAAAGAAACCAGTTGTGTCCTGTCTGAACGACTATCGTCCTGTTGCACTGACACCAATTGTGATGAAGTGTTTTGAACGGCTTGTCAAACCACACATTACAGCCTGCCTCCCTGCATTACATGACCCGCTCCTGTTTGCATATCGTTCAAACCGCTCCACGGAGGATGCTATAGTCACCACCCTGCACTCTGTCATCACCCACCTGGATCAGAAAGACACCTACGCCAGACTCCTGTTCATTGATTTCAGTTCAGCATTCAACACCATTATTCCCCAGAGACTGATGGAGAAATTACTCCTTGGTCTGAACACCGCCACATGTCTCTGGATTCTGGATTTCTTGACTGAGAGACCTCAGTCTGTCTGGGTTGGAAACAACATCTCCAAATCTGTCATGCTGAGCACCGGATCCCCTCAAGGCTGCGTACTCAGTCCACTGTTGTTTACACTTCTAACACACGACTGTGTATCCAGACACGAGGGGAACCAGATTATTAAGTTTGCAGACGACACCACGGTGGTGGGACTTATTCAGAGGGATGAGGAATCAATGTACAGGGAAGAAGTGAGAGACCTGGAGGGCTGGTGCAGGGAGAACAATCTGGTGCTCAACGTGGACAAAACGAAGGCAATGATTATCGACTTCCGGCGGTCACAGCCTGAACACGTCCCCCTCAGCATTGGCGGCCGTTTAGTGGAGAACATCAAGTTCCTCGGACTGCAGATCTCGCAGGACCTGACCTGGAGCAAGAATTCCTTGGGGATCAGGAAGCAGGCCCAGCAGAGACTGCACTTCTTGAGGAAACTCAAACAGGCCTCTCTCCCCATCTGCATCCTCAGGACCTTCTACAGAGGTGTGGTGGAGAGTGTTCTGACGTACTGCATTGCTACATGGTACTCCAGCTGCAGTATGGCAGACAAAAAAGCCCTGCAGAGGATAGTTAAGGGAGCTGAGAGGGTAAGTGGAGTCTCCCTACCCTCTGACCAGAACCGTTGCAGGAGCAGGGCACTGAACATTGTCAAGGACCATTCTCACCCTCTGCATAAACACTTTGAACTTCTGCCATCTGGCAAACAATTCCGGAGCATCAGAGGCAGAACCACCAGACTGATTAACAGCTTCCTTCCACAAGCTGTTAGGATGCTGAACAGCTGATCCGGAATCTCTCGTATACACTACTGCACCTGCGGACATTATGTACATTATTTGTATATTATAGTTAGTTTTTTTCAAGTATGTCTCAGGGATATGTAAATGGATGTGGTGGGGTGGGGGGTGAAGATATGTGCGAGTGTGTCTTATATCATGCTGCTTCTATTTATATGGATGCCGAGAGAAACGCAATTTCATCTTGCCTGCACTACTGTTGTATGTACAGCAATATGACAATAAAGGTTGATTTGATTTTGATTTGATTTGAGGAACACTGAGGTTTCTTACAGTCATGATGCGGTCGTTGAGCTTGCGGCACATCCCAACGTCCTCCAGTTCGCTGTTCTGGATGTCCCTTGCCAGGTCGCTGGAGGCGCGGGAGAAGGAGCCGGAGGCCGAGTTCAGCCACTGCATTGTCAGGTCCTTGGGCAGCAGCTGGGGCCTCTCCTGGAAACAATATCCACAAGAGTAGTCAAGTTTTCAGACGAAACAGGACAAGTAGAAGGTACATTTGTAATAATAATAGTAGAGGAAGGCAAACAAAATAAGATGCAATACAATGCAAACTAATTATATTTACAAAGCATTAGCTCCTTTCAGCTTCAAAATGAACTAATAAAAAATAAAAGGAAGAATAAAAATTGCATGGTAGAAAATGAAGTAGACCAAATTTAAGAAAAAAAGCAGGAGCCCACGGGGACACTTACATTCCGCACAGCCTTGACCTTCAGGTTGATCTTAACCACGTGAGAGCGAATGACCTCGCCGTATTTCTGCACATCCATCTGCAGCAGGTGGTCGTGGACCAGCCTCAGAGCGATGTGGCCCGCGAACCGACCAGCTGCGATAGCCAGCTGAGGAACCTGCGAGGACGTGATGGTGTTGAGGTTTTCCCTGTTGTCCAGAGTCGTACCAAAATATTGGTACTCCTGAAGGGGGGGGGGGGGGCATAAAGAAGGAGAATTGAGAACCGCTGTATAAATGGCTGAAAAGGTTGTGCGTACAGAACGATTTGCTTACTGCACTCCCAGCGGTGAACCGGAATGACAATGAGGGGATGCCGGAAAATGCGAGGAAAGGGTACGCAGCGTTGTGCAGCTTTAGAGGCTCCAATCTTTGAGAGAAAATAAATAAAAGACACAGTGTTAGGAAATGAATGTGATGCAGGTGACAAAAGGTGCAGGTTTTATATGAAGAACAGTCACTGCTGAAACCACATTATACTCACATGTCTTTCAAGTTGCCCTTTGCATACTGAGGAAAAAGTGACGCTCCCTTGTCCGATAACTAAAATCAAGAGATTATGATGGTACAAGACTTACAAAGATAAAATAAATGAATCAACTGCAGTGGATTTGGGACTTACCTCCAGGAGGGTGTTTTCAATCAGCTTGTGCATCAGAGGACTGCCTGACACTCTGAACCCATTCCGGCCTGAAACAGAGCAGTTACTTTTACTTAATTAAAAAAATAAATAAATAAAATCATGATTTAACATCACATTGATTAGTGTTTAAGCACTGTGCAAAAGTCTTGAGCCACCCCTCATTTCTTTATATGCTATATGGCCAAAAGTATTGGGACACCCCTTCAAAAGGAATAGGCACCAATGCATAAAGCAGGTTTGGTGTGGAGGAACTTGACTTGCATGCGTGGAGCCCTGACCTCAACCCGATAGAACACGTTTGGGAAGAATCCTAAAGCTTGTGGACAGCCACAGTTTGCAACAATAATGGCTTTAGCACTCACTCACTCGCTTCAGCTAGCTAGCACTCAACCGCCACCCGGTGCTAACGGAGAAACTCGACATACCGGGGAACTGAAACGAAAACGACGCGGGTGCCGGGCTGGAGTTTAGGCGGCGTGCAAGAAATATAAGAATAATAAAGAGCGATGGCAAGAATCAAGCAGACCGCCTGTAAATCTACTGGAGGAAAAGCCCCCAGGAAGCAGCTGGCCACCAAGGCTGCTCGGAAAAGCGCTCCGGCCACCGGCGGAGTGAAGAAGCCTCACCGTTACAGGCCCGGTACCGTGGCTCTGAGAGAGATCCGTCGCTACCAGAAATCCACAGAGCTGCTCATCCATAAGCTGCCCTTCCAGCGCCTGGTGAGGGAGATCGCTCAGGACTTCAAGACCGACCTGCGCTTCCAGAGCTCCGCCGTCATGGCTCTGCAGGAGGCCAGCGAGGCCCACCTGGTGCGTCTCTTCGAGGACACCAACCTGTGCGCCATCCACGCCAAGAGGGTCACCATCATGCCCAAAGACATCCAGCTGGCCCGCCGCATTCGCGGAGAGAGAGCTTAGACTTTCTGCTGCACATCCACCAACCACAATGCTCCGCACTGTCTACATATATATATATATATATATAGTAATATGTACATAGGTATACTAGCTGCTCTTGTTTTTTCTTGCCTTCTGATTGTTGCTCTGAGTGTTGCTATCCCTGTGCTGTTGCAATCCTGGAATTTCCCCATTGTGGGACTAATAAAGACTTATCTTATCTTTACCACCACACTCCACAGAGCGCTGAGCCACCTGGAGAACCCAAGGAGCTACGTGAGGATGCTCTTTGTGGACTACAGCTCAGCTTTACACGCCATCATCCCGAACATTGTGATCAACAAACTACATCACCTCCAGACCTGCCCCCATCCCCACCTGTTCCTGGATTAAAAAAAACAACCCCCCCCCCCCAAAAAAAACAACACACCTCACTAACCACCCCTGTCACTCAGCACTGGCTCCCCCCAGGGCTGCGTGCTAAGCCCTCTACTGTATGCCCTGTACTCCTTTGACTGTATTCCAACTCACCCAACCACCGTCATCATGAAGTATGCGGACAACACCACCTTGGTTGGTTAATCACCGACAATGATGAGAAGGCATACAGGGCAGAGGTAGAGAATCTGCTGATGTGGTGCCAAGCAAACAACCTGAAACTGAATGTCCATAAAACCAAAGAACTCATAATGGACTTCCGGAAGAACATAGGACCACACCCCCCTCCTCATACATGGAGACCACGTGGAAACCGTCCCAACCTTCAGGTTCTTGGGCACCCACATCACCTCTGACCTCTCCTGGACTGTCAACACCAAGGCCCTGGTGAAGAAAGCCTAGCAGCGGCTGCACTTCCTCTGTGTCCTGAGGAAGAACAACTTGGACCAGAAGCAGCTGCTGGCTTTCTATCGCTGCTCAGTGGAGAGCATGCTCACCTAGTGTCTGGGTATGTGGTACACCGACTCCATGGCTGAGAACCGGAAGGCTGTGCAGAGGGTCATCAACACCCCTCCCCCCCCCCCCAAACATCAGCAGCCCTTTGTCCTCCCTGGAGGACATCTCCAGATCCTCCTGTCTCAGAAAAACCAAGGCCATCACAGGTGATCCCTCACGTCCCGCCCACCACCTGTTTGACCTGCTTCCCTCTAGACGACAGTTCAGATCAGTCAGGTCCCACACCTCCAGACTTGCAAACCGTTTCTTCCCCTGGGCCATCTGGACTGCAAACAGTCAGAGCACCCCCCCCCCCCAAACACTCACATACACAGAACTGAAGACCTTTTAATCCTCAATTAAAAAAAAAAAAAAAAAAAAAAAAAAAAAAAAAAAAATCGCACCCGTCTTTGCACTCCACAGTTTCCCCACAATTTCATTGTCCTTTACAACTGTACAATGACAAAGCCTATTCTACAATTCAAGGAAGGCTTTCTACACGGTTTACGAGTGTTTATAGGAATTTTTAACCTTGTTTTATGCATTGGTGCCCAGTCATTTGTCTGTGCATGATACATAAAATGCCTATATCGCACCTATCAAGTATAATTCATCACATTAATGCAACCCAACCATGTGATTGAGCTTACTTCTCTCTCCCCATCTCCTGCTGCAGCTCTCTCCCATGGCTATTCCAGACAGGGGGAGGGGAAGAAAAAAAAAAAAAAAGCTCCGGGCATGACTTTCTTCAGAAAATTACTTTCGCACAATTTTTTTATTTATTTATTTATTTTTTTTAAATAAATGGTAGAAGTGCTTTATGATACAGACTTGTGAGGCAATGTTTGGTGAGCACAGGCTATCCCGCTCAAAAATACACCATCCAATCGGTCCATTAAAATCAAAAATAAGCTTCAAATTATACTTCTGCCACTTGTTATTAGACCAAGTATTAACTATGTGTTTGTCCACATGGGTTGAACTTCAGTTTATCAGACTTGATTACTGATAATGTGAGTTTTGTTAAAGGAAAAAAAAAAAAAAAGTACTTTCAGTTACATATTGTTGTGAAGAACTCTGAGGTGGGACTTCATTTTATCCCTTTAGAGTGTGTGTGCACTGAATATGATTATATGAATTTTGATTCTCTTTTCTTATAAAAAATACAAGTAAAAAAATTTAAAGGACATTCAGCACATAAAATGCAGTGGGGAAAATAAGTACTGAACACATCAACTTTTTCCTCATGGAGCCAATAACCTGAAATTTTCACCAGATATCAGTAACAACCCAAGTAATCCATACATGCAAAGAAATCAAGGCAACTGTTCACAAAACAAGTTATATTTAATAAAGTGGAATGACACAGGGAATAAGTATTGAACACATGAAGCAAAAAGGCATAGAAAACCAAGAAACCAGGTGAAATCCATCAGAATTTAAGAAGCCATCCCATACCCCCATCAGTGTAAATTAATTTCAGCTGGTTAAGTCCTGACTGATGGCCTTTAAAAAGGTCTGTGAATATCAGATTGTCACACCACAAAGAACTCATGATGGGTAGAAGCAAAGAGCTCTATTTAGACCAGGGCTATTCAATTACAAAATCAGTTGGGCCACAATTTGAAATCAAGACATGTAACTGGGCCGTACATGTTCAGTGATCTGTTGAATGACAAATTTCAAACAAATGCAGATCAATATGACGAAAAGCATCCACTTTTTATTCATCGTCTTGGTTTTAAAATGTGCACTTGGCACATGACAAAGGCACATCAAAAGTGCATAAAAACAGTGCTGGGGTTGAGCAGAACTTGAAGTAGCAGAAATGTTTTTCCTCTTGAACAACAAATAAAATGAAAAAAATTCTGTAAATAACCATTTTGGTCACATCTTACTCAGGCATATCTCAAAGTGCATAAAGACTCAATGTGCACTGTTAGTAGCATTAACATTTGTTTCCCTTTTGAAATAAAATATACTACATCCTGGTCATAACTGACCTTGGCTCATCACAGAGTGCATTTAGCTGAATTTAAAAAAAACAAAACAAAAAAAAAAAACAACTGTCAAACACTTCCACGCACCCCCCCCCCAAGAAAAGATTGATAACACTAACAAACATTGCACATCTACTACTGTGGTTTGTTTTAAATCACCATGTGAGTAGGAACCTCTCTTTATAACTACACATTCCATTACACACATATCAGTCAACCAAAAATTTCTAGTAGAGTTAACCCTTTGAGCGTGTAGAATTTTTGTCAGGAAAACGCAGAGTTTTACCTCAAATGTTCAAATGGCAATAGCTTCAGAACGGTAATAGTTAGAGGCAAAGTCCCAATTACAAAAATGTTGCAGATAAACCCAAGTGTCTGCCAGGTGAACTTGCATCCATGCATTGTGCATAATTGGACCTAATTACCGCTCCGGAAAAGCGGTAGAAGATGGACAATTTTTGTTTCACAGACTGCCACCACATAGCCTTTTGTCCCATCATTGACAAAATTACTAAAAATCATTCAAAACAAAAATGATTTTGGTGTCACACTGTCACCACATGGCCTTTTGTCCCTTCATTTGCCGCTTCATCTTCTACCGCTCCGGAAAAGTGGTAGAAGATGGATGGACAATTTTTGTTTCACACACTCACCACAAAGCCTTTTGTCCCATCATTGACAAAGTTACTAAAAATCATTAAAAAAAAAAGACAAATCTCATGGCACATTTGTTTCACACTAAATTAAAATGAAGCAAATGAAACTCAGTTTATGCAACAAATATGTACCCGTTTGTTTCGTCGGTCACAAGCATCCAGAATTCCGGAGTCCAAAAAAGTGACACAAAATCAGTGGCGAACGCAGATGACAGGTCCTTCTCTCCACAATTTCCAACTGGCTGTTCAAATGCTTTCAGCCATGGCTGAAACTTTTTTCATCTCTAAGAAGCTCCCAGCCGTCAATATCCAAACCTCCCGCCGCATCGCCACTACCTATTGTCCTGCCACCGCGCGCACGTGGCACATGTCGATGCGCACCGGCAGTGCCCAGCCAAACGTCGCCCACGGGCTGCTCTGGACCTTTTCGCTCCGCGACCACGGTTTGGCAAAGCAGAGCAATCTGCAGACGAGGCTCCTGTGCCATTTTGGGCACGGCTGGACACAGAAAACGCAGCTGCAGCGTCGCGCGCAAGAAGTCCGTCTCCACTTTTGCAAGAGCTGCTTGCACCATTGTCCAAAGGCACATAATCAGAGCTGGACTCTTAACTCCGATGACGACCTAGGGCAAAGCTCTTCCTCTGACCCAGGAGCGGTGAATACCAACACTAAAACCTCTTCAGCTGAGAGCATTTTTTTCGCCATCCTGTTTCCTCCTGTCAAACAGCAGAATGAAAGGGGGCGGGCTTCAAATGCTGATTTGACCTACTTATTGCATTGGACCGTTTCCAGTTCTCACGGTAAATGAAAAGCCACACCTCTCGGCCACCAAGTGGTGTTAAAAGGTTTGTACATTTCACACCTTGTTCAGCTGTACAGGCTTTGTTTAGACTGATCAGCTGACAGGCGCAGAAGTGCGCCATACACACTTCAAAGGGTTAAGGATGCAAAGAGCGCCCACTTAAAAACTTGAGTAATGACTTCAGTCTTGAAGGTTTGAGGTTTTTCTCCAAAATTTAAAACAATTTTCTGAAGTTTTCTACTTTTCTTTGTAAATTCATCTAAATTTGAAACCATTTTCCTCAAATCTGTAATTTCCTCTTCTAAAATTGACTTTTCTAGTACATTTGAGACTTTATTATAAATTTGTGGATTTTTATGGCTAATTTATTTATTTTTTAAAAATAAAATTACTGCTCAGTAAATTTGAAACAGACTGTGGTAAAATTTTGACTTTCCTTATACAATTTGCACTTCTGACCATAAGTTTGCAGAGCCAGAACAATAATTTAACTCTGATTTCAATGAAAAAAATATTAATAAAATTATATTTAATTAAATAAATGAACTTAAATGACCAAAGATGCAGTTATTTCTGTTAAAATATTTCTAGATATTTATAGTTTTGTTAGAACTCTCCTCACTATCCAGACAGCAGGAAAAACCTCCCTTATTTTGAAATCCAAATGTTGGCACATTTAGTTTGTCTGAAGGCTGCTGACGGATTAGTCGCACCTGTACAGGGCAACGGGGCGGATGATGGTCTTGACACAGTCACCTACCTCCATTTGTCCAGTTTCCTTGAATACTTTGAGGAAGGTAGAGAATGGTCAGGTACAAGGACTGGACCGAGAATGAGTTTTTTAAAAAAGGCAGCCAATGACCAAAGAAAAACTCCAGAAGGCTATTCAAGACCATTTTTTTTAAAAAATTTAAATTACAAGAAATTCTGGCTCCTTGGAAGTCAAAACATAAAGAAATGAGGGGTAGCTCGAGACTTTTGCACAGTATTGCACACATCAGGGTCCAAGTGTGGACAACAGTTACCTGTAACGATGCCATCCAGACTGATGTAGCTGAAGGCTTTCATGCCCAGAGAAGATAGATAACCCTGGATTTATAAATTTATATATATTCACAAAGGTTAAAACTGGAGAAAAAGCAGTGTAGAGAGAAAACAATTCAGCTCATACATAAGTGATGCAGTTCTCACCTCCAACCACTCGGTGGCACCAATGCTCCCGTATTCCCCAGCACTCCAGCTGGCGAAGACGATGCTCCTCCTCAGCCTAAACTGGTCTGTTAAGCACATCCAATCAGGCGTTCAACCAACCACCCGCACCTCTGTTTCTCATAACCAATAAACTTTGACACACACAAAAAAAAAAAAACAAACACCCCAGACCGATCCCCTTCCCGACATACACCCCCACACATTTCAGAGAAAGACGCAAATCTACACAACAATGAACATGCAAATTTGACAGTTGAATAAGTTGCAAATTCACCAAATTGAACAAGAAAAATTACAAATGTACTTTTTTTTTTTAATATAAATATGGTGCAAATTTACCATGGAAAAAAGGCAAATAAAATTCAAAAAACAAAAACACAAATATACTAGTTTTAAAAAGACATGGAAAAAAGCTGAAACTTTATCAAAAAAGCTGCAAATTTAACAGGAAGAAATCTTCAGACTTGCAAGAAGAAAAAAAAATAAAAAATCTGAAAATCTACAAAAAAAAAAAAAAAAAAAAAAAAAAAAAAAAAAAAAAAAAAGAGTATCCGCTGTTTTTTTTTTTTTTAAGCTGTAATTTTATCAGAAAATAAAATTGACTAGGAAAAAAAGGCAGATTTTTTGGGGGGAAAAAAAGCTGAAAATTTACCAGAAAAAAAGCTGAAAATTTACAAATTAAAAAAAAAACAAAAACAAAAAAACCCCAAATGTATCAGGTTTTTTTTAATAAGAAACTTACAAGAAAAAAGTGACAAATTTACAACAAAATAGCAAATTTAAGAGGAAAAAAGTCACAAAATTACAAGAAGTCGCAAACTTATGACGAAAAAAAAAGGTGAAAATTTAGGAGGAAAAAGTTGCACATTTACAAGAAAAATTGTAAAATTACCTGAAAAGAATTATAAACTTACAAGAAAAATTCAGCACATTTACAACAAAGTCAGAAATTTATGAGGAAAAAAATTTTGAAAAAATTGCAAACAAAAAAGTAGCCAATATAGGAGTAAATAAACTGAACATCTGAGGAAAAAAGCCCCATATTTATGAGAAGTTTTAAGTTTACAGTAAAAAAAAAAAAAAAGTGAAGCTTTTTTAAGAAAGTTTCAAATTTACAAGGGAAAAAAGTAACAAATTTATGAGAAAAAGATGCAAGATTAGGGGAAAAAAGTGGCATATTTATGAGAAAGTTCCAAAATTACAAGAAAAAGTCAAAATTTACCAGAAAAGTTTCAAATTAAATTAAAAAAAATATTCAGGTAGGAACAAAACATGACACCCTTTTACTGGCATTTAGTCTCAAATATCTTGGGAAAAACCTTAACCCCCAGTTTATCCATCTTCTCTCCTATGAACATAAATACATGGATTTCTGCAGCTGCTCAACACTCACTGTGCTTCACCATGTCTGAGATGGAACGTGCCAGCTCGACCAGAACGCTGGTTCCAACAGTGGATGCAGCAAATCCAGGACCCCACGCATCACGCTGGGCACCGATGACCACGTATCGATCTTAAAAAATAAACAAACAAATGAGTGACACTGATCTGTTCAGATACTCCGACCACGGTGACCAGAACCTTTGCCACACCTGCATCCACAAATCCTTTGATGACTCCAAAGACGTTATGGATCCTCTTCTCCGTCAGAACGTTGTTGACCTCCACTGTGACGGTGTCGTTCTCACCTCCAAGGTTACCGAAGCCCTCCCACTGCTCCGGCCTTCCTGGTCCGCCGAGCTGCCTGTGGGATCCAAACATTTATTACAGCCTGGACAAATAAATAAAGTCATCTAATCTCAGTGTTTGAGCTTTACCTGAGAATCTTCCCTCCCATATCAGCCGTGATCGTCTGAGCCAAGATGTTCGGCAGACCCGAGGACTGGACAGGAGGGAACTGGGTGTGGTTGAATGAGGGGAACCCTGGGGTGTACGGGTCACCAGATCCCAGGTGGACCTGCAGAGCGAGGTTTCAATTCTCCAGTAAATCTCCACAGCAACCAGAACTCTTAAAGGTCCCATTCACTAAAACATGGTGTTTGTGGTTTTAACCTTCTAAAATGCTTTGAGTCATATGACTCTTCTTTCACTCAACTCTACCCACTCTTCTTCACCTCTCGTGCATTTTCCATTGCTTTGGATGGTTGACCCCAGGTATTTAAACTCATTTACCTTCACTACCTCTACTCCTTGCATCTCCACCGTTACGGCTGCCCCCCTCTTGTTCACACGTGTATTCTGTCTTGCTTCTACTGACTTTCATTTCTCTTCTCTCTAGAGCAGGGGTGTCCAATCATGTGCCATGAAGGGCCAAGACCCTGCGGGTTTTCTGTTCTACTCAGTCTCTTCAGCAGGTGTTTTCACTTATCAGCAATCAGTGGGAAGAAATTCAGTGGAATCTGCTGCTGAAGACACTGGTTGGAGGTAAAGCCTGCAGGGTCTTGGCCCTCCATGGCACATGATTGGACACCTCTGCTCTAGAGCATACTTCCACCTGCTCCCTACTCTCACTACAGATCACAATGCTGTCTGCAAACATCATGGTCCAGGGAGACTCCTGCCTGTCCATCACCATGGCAAACAAGAAGGGGCTCAGAACCGAGCCCTGATGTAATCCCACCCCCATCTTGAATCCATCTGCCACATCTACAACACACCTAACCTGTACATATCCTACACCACTGTCACATGCTTCTCTGCGACTTCTGATCTCCTCATACAATACCACCCTATCATATGCTATCTCTAGCTCCACAAAGACAGTGCAACTCCTGACCTTCTCCATCAACACAACATTGCATCTGTAGTGCTCGTTCTTGGAATGAAACCGTACTGCTGCTCACTGTCACCTCTCTTCTTAACTTGGCTTCAACAACTCTTTCCCACATTTTCATAGTGTGATGGATCAACGTTATGCCTCTATAGTTACTACAGCTCTGAGCATCACCCTTGTTGTTGAAAACTGGCTCCACGACACTTCTCCAACTCCTGAGGCATCCTCTCACTCTCCAAGATTGTGTTAAACAATCTGGTTAAAAAGTCCACCGTCATCTCTCCTAAACATCTCCATACCTCAACAGCCATGTCATCTGGACCAACTGCCTTCCCATTCTTCATCCTCCTCACACACTGCCTATAAAAAGTATTCAACCCTGTTGGATGCTTCAACCTTTTATTGCTTTATAAAATGAAATCATGGTCAAAATAATTTAGCTGTTTTGACAAATTTGCAAAAAAGCCTTCTTTCATGTTAAAATGAAAACTTTTTTTTTTTTTTTACAAATTGTCAATTAAAGTTATATAAGGTAAAGTAAATGACTGCATAAGTATTGACCCTTTTCAAGTCAGTATTTAGTAGATGCCCCTTTGGCTGCAATCACAGCACTGAGTGTGTGGATATGCCTCAGTCAGGCTGGCACATCTGGACACTGCAATTTTTCCCCCATTCTTCCTTGTAAAACAGCTCAAGCTCTCAAGTTTCTTGGGGATTGGGCGTGAAGTGAACAGCTCTTTTCAAGTCCAGCCACAAATTTGAGATCTGGGCTTTGTCTTGGCCACTCCAGAACATTCACCTTGTTGTCTTTGAACCATTTCTGTGTAGATTTGTTGTATGCTTGAGGTCGTTGTCTTGCTGGAAAATAAATCTTCTCCCAAGTCATAGTTCTCTTGCAGATTGACTCAGATTATCCTACAGGATCTGGTGATTTTTTCTGCACTCATGTTCCCCTCTACCTTTACTAGTTTTCTGGGGCCTGCTGCTGAGAAACATCCCCCAGAGCATGACGTTGCCACCACCATGCTTCAAGGTTGATATGGTGTGTTTGTGGTGACGTGCAGTGTTTGGTGGTCGCCAAACAGAGTGTCTAGTCTGATGGCCAAAAAGCTCAGTTTTTGTCTCAGACCAATGAACCTTCTTCCAATTGACCTTGGAGTCTCCCACATGCCTTTGGGCAAATTCCAGGCGAGATTTCATGTGAGCCCCCCCTCCCTCAAACAGTGGTTTTCTCTTTGCCACTCTCCATACAGCTTGGACTGGTGAAGAACCTGGGAAACAGTTGTTGCATGTGCAGTCTCTCCCATCTGGGCCACTGAAGCTCTCAACTCCTTCAGAGTGGTTGTAGATGTCTTGGTGGCCTCCCTCACCAGTCTTCTACTTGCTCGATCACTCAGTTTGTGAGGACGGCCAGCTCTAGGTAGATTTAGACAAGTGCCATACTGCTTCCATCTCTTAGTGATGGATTTAACTGAACTCCGTGGGATGCCCAGTGAGTTGGAAATCTCCTTGTAGCCATCTCCTGTCTTATAGTTTTCAATGATCTTTTCTGAGTTGCTTGGAGTATTCTTTTGTCTTCATGTTGCAATTGTAGCAGGAATACCGATGAACCAGAGACTAGACCTCCCAGACACAGGTGTCTTTATACTTCAATCATGTGACAGACATTAACTGCACTCAGGTGATCTCCATTTCACTAATTGTGAGACTGCAGGCATCAACTAGGTGGACCTCTGTTGAATTAGGTCAGTCACTTTAAAGGGGGTGAATACTTGTGCAATTAATTACTTTACCTTATATAATTTTAATTAATTTACAGTAGTTTGTAAAAATCTGTTTTCACTTTGACATGAAAGAAGACTTTTTTAAATTTTGTCAAAAAACCCAAATTATTTTGACCATGATTTCATTTTATAAAGCAACTAGAAAAGCACTCAGAGCGCATACCTCTGCCAAGGCTCCTTCTGTCCCTCATGGATCACCTCTAAAATGTAATAGGTTTGTTTTGGAGGCATGTCAGGTCAGGCATTGGTTTCCTTGCTACCAGATAACCATGAAAACCGATACTACCTGTCTCATGGGTCGGGCCGTTGGCAAATCAACCGGCAACTCCGCCCTTCCGAGAGTGTGGAGGGTGAAACTTGGCATCCTGGTAGAACCAAATACAATATCTGTCACAGGTCTGTGGTGGACCACTCCCTGTTACACGGGGTGAGACTGGACATCCTGGCAGATAAGCACATCTGTCGCAAGGTCTGTGGTGGACTTTTGCCAGTCGGTACATCGTGACATGCACTACACAAAAAGCAGAGATAAACAAACCTATCATCTGGTCAGTCACTGCAACAGATAGAGTCAGTTTGTCTTGGCCTGCCCTTGCCACTGATAATACCTCTATCTGCAAAGAATGTGCCGCTAGTCCAGCAAAAGCTAGCAGTACTCAAATACTTTGCAAGCAGTTTCATGAACTGGTCAGTCAGAAAGCAACTCATACCGGCTCGGACGTCGCCTGGGTTAACAAGGCCAGAAGTTCCTGGCCATGGAGGGCAGAGGACAGAGCTGTGTGGAGGAATCTGATCAGACCTAAATGAAAGTCACTGTCGCCCCAGACAGACTGCTCTGATGACCTGTTTTGGAGGATTTTTGCTAACACAGTGTGATGAGATAAGAGCCTTGGTGGAGGTATGAGTTCTCAGATCATCACCAAAATGTTATGGGTTCCTCTCTAGCACAAGGACCACCTCTGATGAAAATTTTCATCCAAATCCATCCAGCAGTTTTTGCGTAATCCTGCTAACAGGCAAACAAACGGACGGACAGACAAACCACCCTGATTACATAACCTCCTTGGCACATGTAAAAGGTTGAAACATCCACCAGGGGTGAATACTTTTTACAGGCACTGCAGCTGCCTTCACTTGCTAATCCCCTGAACTTCCTGATTCATCATCATCCCTTCATCCATCGTACATCTCTCACTCCATGTTCTTCATTCACTCATCTTCAGTCTTTAAAATATTAAAAACAGATTTTAAACTCACATGTCCAAAAAGCGATGTGTCACTTCCAATGCTGTAGTCCGTGGGATTGGGGTAGATGAGCACCGCTGAGGCGTCCATTCTGGCAGCGTTGGCTACCTGTGAATAAATAAAAAAAGGACACGATGCAATATAAGGGATATTCATAGGAAAAAAAAAAAAAAAAAAAGCCCACCAATTTTAGTTTTTATCTTCTGAGGCCCCACCTTCTCAGCAAAGCTTATCTTGCCAGCTCTGACCAGCATGACCCGGCCTTGCATGTTAATGTTCTTGTCCCGCAGCTGCCGGAAGTCCTGTTCCTCTCCGTAGTTGGCGTACAGCAAAGCACCCTGCATCCAAAACAAGAGGCTTTCATGCATTTTTTTTTTTCCCTTTTTAAATTGAACCGGTCAAATGATTATCTACATCAGGGGTGTCAGATTCAGGTTTAATTAGGGCCAACAAGGAGGTAATGAATAAAGCCAGGGGCCGGGCCTTTATTTGCTTTAGCTCCTTTTACCTAATAGAATATTTAAGTAAAAATATCTAGCATGAAAAAAAGTCTACAGCTTATGGGGGGGGGGGGGGTCACATTTACATGGAAAGTTCCGAATTTACAAGACAGAAAAAACTCAAATTCAAGGCAGACATTTTGACATATTCACATCTATCAGAGTGATTGAGGAAAAAGTCAAATTTATTGGTGGTGGCGGCGGCAGATTGCTAATTTACCACAGGAGAAAAGCTGGGAATTTACAAACTAAGGAGCAAGTCACAGAATAACTGAGATAAGCTGTAAATTTTCAAAACTCCTCCTTGCAAATTTGCAAGGGGGAGTGCGTTGAAAATGTGAAAGGGGAACTTGTATAACGGGGCCAGACATAACTGCTTGTTATTGGGCCCTGTGATTTTTTTTTATTTACCCTGACTGTTCCACTGGCGCTGTAGGACAGGAATCCAGTCGGACGCTCCTCTCTGTCCTTGAAAGTTATTCTGTTGGATCCGGACGCTGGAGGGTCCTGGACTTTAACGAAGTGCTCATCGGTCCAGGTCATCATGCCGTACTGCTTAAAACGATTGAGAATCAGGTTGCCCAGATGTTCGTCACCATCGGAACCGGCCCGGTGGCTGTCAGAGGTAAATTCACTGGGGGGGGGGGGAGACTAAACGTAAATAACTAAATGTGTGCCGTGTTTTTAAGGTGGTGTGTTGTTTCTACTCACCTCAGGGCGGTGTCCATATCGGCTACAGTGAGTTTTTTAGCGAGCAGGTTTTTGACATCGTCCCAGTCCATGAGGGGCGCAGCGCCGGTTTCCCGAGCAGCGGGGGCCTCGGCGGGAAGAACAGAAGTCACACAGCTGGGAGGAGACTCCTTTTTCTGCTGGCCCATGTACCCAATCATGAACCCTAAAAGAGGGAAGTCATTTTACATAAAGATCAGTTAGGCTGGTGTGGAGGAACCAGAACAGGCTGAAATGTGCTGAAACACCCTGAACCAGTCAGCAGCTATAATACGGCTAAATTTGTTACCCACTACCCACAAAACTGCAACTTTTTCTAGTAACATTTTTAATCTTTTTGGGGAAAAAAAAAAAAAAAAAAGGCTTTTTTCTTGCAAGTTTGTGTGGACGTTTTCCCCATTAAACTAATGTGTTTTAAGATTATACTTCTGGCTTATACTTTCTGAGCAAATCTGACTAAAACTAAAGACTTCATAGAAATTAGTGACATTTTTCCCAATAAAATTGCAACTTTTCTCCTAAATGTTGATTTTTTTTTTTTTTGCACAATCTTCTGCTTTTTTCCATAAACTTGGCTTTTTCTGCATGTTTGTTAATTTTGCAGGTAAAATGCAGCCTTTTTCCACAAATTTTTGTGCTTTTTCTATTTTTTTCAAGTAGATCCTGTGACTTTTTTCTTGCAAATTTGTCTGGATTTTTTTTTTTCCCTTAAAGACTGTAATTTTCCCCTAATTTTCCAGTGTTTTTGGCATAAAATTTCAGCTATTCTCATAATTATATTTTCTTTTTTTTAATTTATTAACTTTCATGGAAAAACAGCAGCATTTTTAACATAAATTCATTACATTTTACAACTTTTTCCCCAGTACATTTTTCATTTCCCCCCCCCCCAGAAATGTGACTTTTATTGCCAAATTGACAGGTATGTTTTTTAATAAACAACTGCAAAATTTCTCTAAATTTGCAAGATTTTTTTAACATACATTTTCAGTTTTCTTCATTTTCTGCTTTTTATATTTTCTCATAAATGTGCAGCTTTTTCTTTTTTTTGAAAATGTGAGTCTTTTCTTAGAAATTGGTGAGGTTCCCGCTCCCCCAGGCATTAGGGAGCCACTGGCTATGGGGAGAAAAAAAGCCACATGTGGCTCCAGAGCCACAGGTTGCAGACCCCTGTACAGGAGAAAAGGGGCACTCAAGGCAAGAAAAAAAAAAAAAACCAAAAACACACAATTTTACAGGGTAAATTAAAAACACGTTGCATAAAATTCCAAGGTAGCAAAACTGGCACAAGTCTCAAATTCAGAAGGCGAGAAAAAAGTTGGTTGAACTTGTTTAGGACAAAGAGGTCACAAATGCACGAGGAAAAAAAATCACAACTTATCAGGAGGAAAAAAAGAAATCAAGAGAAATAGTCAATTATAAGAGGAAAAGAATTTGGAATTTAAAAAAATAGCGAAACTGACAAAATTTAGATGAAAGATTTGAGAAAAATGCCACTGCATTTAAAAAAGATAAGTCAAATTTAGGGAAAAAAAAGTCAGATTTGCAAGGAGAAAAGAAATAAAGAAAAAAAAAAAAAAACTTTTAAGTTAAATATACAAGAAAAAAATGTAAACTGAAAAGTAAAAATGATGTAATTCACCAGAAAATTAAGAGGGGAAAAGGTTGCAAAAAATTCACCAGAACAAAAAAAAGTCACTTGAATTGATGAGAAATATATAAAAAATAGTTTGCAACATAAAAAAAAAAATCAGCAAAAGTCAAACAAGAAAAAAGGGAAATTGAAGAGAAAAAAAAATCTTTGCAGAATTTACAAGAAAATTTTGAAAGTTTAAGTAGAACCACAAAAGTTTAAAACGGAGGAAAAGTCTCGCGCTTCATTAATGTGGAACAAGGCTGCTGACTCATTCAGGACTAAAACCTCCGACCGTCTTCATTTCTACCCCGACTGCTACACTGGAGAAGAAACTGATTTCTCAGCAAATTCTCCAACATCGGACACGGCCCGCTAACGCCTCCCTCACCGATGATGAAGATGAGGAACACCGTAGCCGCCATGAGGCAGAGGTTCTTGGGTGAGCGGCCGATCCTCTGGGCGATGTAAGACCTGCGGCTGGCGTTGTGATTGAGCTGCTCGCCCACGCCGTTCCCCCCGATCTCCTCCTCCACGTCAGATGACAGCTTCATCTCCACCTGGCTGGTGTCCCCTTCCATGTTCTGGGTCAGGTTGAATCGCGTGTAGGAGTGAGGCTCCCCATTAAACTGTTTTAAAGAGAAAAAGGTTAGAGTTATTGCAAAAAAAAAAAAAAAAAAAAAAAAAAAAAAACCTAAAATCTTGTGTGTGGGTTCTACTGTTCCACTCGTCGTTATTGAAGAGCCCCATTATGCTTTTTCAGGTTCCTCTTAGTTTAGAGACCGTTGTTGGATTTCTGTGACATTATGTGCTCGGCAAAGTCCTCCTGCACAGGAGTTCTCCTCTCCCACAGAAACTAGGACTACAGCTCTGACTGAAATGCCTCGTTTGGATTGGCTGTTCTCCTCTGTGAGGTCATCACGTCAGTACTAAGCAGACCTGCCTCCTGGATAGCCTGGAACTCCCTCTCCCCAGAGGAGAAGAGGGAGTTTCCCACCGAGCCTCAGGGCTCACGTAGCTACAGTGCAGCTACTGTAGCTTAACTAGTGGCCTGACTGGCATAGCTAGCTTTGCAACATTAATCAGAAAAACAACATGGTCTTTTTTTTATATAAACTGTAGTCATAATAGACCAGCTCATTCATTTATCTACAATCCATTATATACAGTATCTTGCACCATTCTGACTGTTATATTTTGGTCTTGATATCTAGTAGATTGGGCTGCCAACATTAGCTGATCCGAGTGGCCACAGCTGGGATTTCTGATCGACTTCAAGGTCAGCCTGCTGGGTACAAACCAAAACATGAGTCCGCTAGCCTAGCCGCTAGATGTCCATTTTCTGTATATTCTATCCATTCCCACGAGACCCATTTTCCAGGCTGGATCATCTCTCAACACCTGGCCATCCATTTCGTTCACATCCATTTTATTATAGTGTGGACATCTCCTCGATTAGCTGCTGTTAGCAATTCTTGGTTGTTTGCGTACTTCTTCCACCCCGGAGACCAATCACCATCGCCATTAACCACTCAAACCACACACAGCCGTCTATGCAATGCTTTATTTGGGCTTTCAAACTCTAAAATTTCCCCACTGTTTTTGTTAGTATGTTACAGAATCTGACAACAGAAGCTAAAAGCTAATGTTAGCCTTCAATATGGCATCACCATCAAAGTCAATTTCCCCTTCCACAGCATGTGGGACAGCATGTGGCGTATAGGGGCGGCGCCCATCTCCGTTTCTCTGACCCTAAGCTCCACAGCTACTGTGAGTAGTGAACGCTACAGTGGGAGGTCAGGCCTCTGGTAGTTCTGTGTGTCAACTTTCCTTTCCCTTGTTCTGTTATGCTGAGCACCAAGCCAGAAGGCGGAAAGTACCATTTTTATATGGTCTTTGGTATGACCTGGCCTTGAACCCACGACCTCCCGGTTGTGGGGCGCATGCTCTAGCTCGGGAGTGACAAAAGAGGGAGGGTGGGTCGATTTGGGTTCATTAGCATTTAAAGCAATGTGGCACAAAACGGCCCATTTTGAGGAGAGCTCTTTCCCCGTGTGTGAAATGGTATTGCAGTAATTATTAAACCCTGAGGTGTTTTGAAGGAGGCATGTCATGAACACCTCTGGGAGCTGCGTCAGCATGTGGAAAAGAACATAATGGGGGCTCTTTAAGGATCTGTGGACAACCTATAATAAAAAAAAAAAGCTGAGATTCAATGTTAAAGCAAAGTCACACTGCTCTGCTGTTAATGTACTTACGATTTTGGATATGGTTGACCTTGCCTGGTCCATCGCTGCTCCTCGGACTTCTAAAAAAGGTAGCCAAAACAAAAACAACACAAATAAATAAAATACGCAGACAAGACTCTGACACTTTAAAACAGCCACATCCAAACCTACAAAGGCTCCATGTTTATCATCAACGTGCATCGTTGGCACTTTTTCCTTCTGTACCTCCCCACCACCACCACCCTTCACAGTGCTCCGTATGCGTTACAGTTTCTCCAGTGGGAATTGTGCGTTGTCCACAGAACACTTCCCACCTCTTGTCCAAACATTCCTGCAGCTTCCTGTGCTGCTAACTAGAAAGGCGGCACTGTTTCCAGACACAAAAGACCAGTGTCTAGCACAGGTCAGAACGAACTCCAAACCCCCCCCCCCCCCCCCCCCAACCAGGTTCGGCAGTTATCGTCTGCCAGGGAAAGCCTGGTGCAAGCTTAAGAAAAAGAACAAGTCCTGGAACATAAGTGCTGTGTGTATTATTCTTAAATATCGGATGAGCAAATGTGAGCCCAACACTTGATCGTGCTCGGGATGAGGGCTGATCTGCAACAAACTTGCTACGAACAGACGAAACTTAATTCAGCACAAGACAGCAGCAGCTAATACATTTATTTTTATTTCAAATTTACATGAATACATTTGCAAATGTATAATAGGGATAAAAAAAATGGTGTCACAAAATTTGCAAATTTATGATAAAATCTCCACATTTAGAAGGTGTACTTTTTCTGGAAGTACACATTTGTGCGCATACCATAATGTAATACAAATAAAATTAAGTTTATTAAATAGAGTGGATAAAAAGACACCCCTGTTAAGATGTCGGGTTTTTGTGAAGTAAAAACAATAAATCATCCAATTATGTCCAATCTTTTTCCAATTGTAATGTGATTTATAACCAGTAGTTTTGTGTGTGTGAGGGGGTAATTGGGTCATATTTTTAATTTGTAAAGCACTTTGTGCTACAACCTTTTGTATGAGAAGTGCTATATAAATAAAGGTTTGATTGATTTAATGGAAGAAAACAAACTGTTGGAGAAAATAAATGCAGGTACGATCAGCTGGTTGCACAAGTCTGCACACCCTTAAATACTTTGTTAAAGCCCATCCACTGATAGTGCTACGACAACATTAGCTCAGCGGTCCAACTAGACATTATGGCTGTTCTGCGTTTAATCTCGTCACCATACGAGACATTCATGTTCCCCATCAATTTTCTAAATCACAGCTGATAGTGCATCTCGTGTCAGTCTGGCCTAATTTTGCTTTGCTTTGCCCAGGATGGCCGGCCAAGAAAAGTTTTCTACCCGACTAGGCGTCCCAATGGTTGGCATAGCCTGGCAGATCGGGCTGCTAGCATTAGCCCAGCAGACTGACTTTTTGGAAATTTTCTATACAATCTATTCAGCCCACTAGACATCTGTGACTGCAGCTGGATCTTCTACCACTTTATTCTACTATAGTTTATTATACAGTAGGGTAAAAAAGTATTTGGTCAGCCACCAATTGTGCAAGTTCTCCCACTTAAGATGAGAGAGGTCTCCAATTTTCATCATAGGTATACCTCAACTATGAGAGACAAAATGAGAAAAAAAAAAAAAAAAAAAAAAAAAAAAAAATCGAGAAAATCACATTGAAGGATTTTTAATGAATTAATTGGTAAATTCCTCGGTAAAATAAGTATTTGGTCAATAACAAAAGTTCATCTCAATACTTTGTTATATACCCTTTGTTGGCAATGACAGAGGTCAAACGTTTTCTGTAAGTCTTCACAAGGTTTTCACACACTGTTGCTGGTATTTTGGCCCATTCTTCCATGCAGATCTCCTCTAGAGCAGTGATGTTTTGGGGCCGTCGCTGGGCAACATGGACTTTCAACTCCCTCCAAAGATTTTCTATGGGGTTGAGATCTGGAGACTGGCTAGGCCACTCCAGGATCTTGAAATGCTTCTTACGAAGCCACTCCTTCGTTGCCCGGGCGGTGTGTTTGGGATCATTGTCATGCCGAAAGACCCAGCCACGTTTCATCTTCAATGCCGTTGCTGGTGGAAGGAGGTTTTCACTCAAAATCTCACGATACATGGCCCCATTCATTCTTTCCTTTACACGGATCAGTCGTCCTGGTCCCTTTGCAGAAAAACAGCCCCAAAGTATGATGTTTCCACCCCCATGCTTCACAGTAGGTAGGTAGTAGGTATGACAAGTTGAGTTTTTACCAAAAAGTTCTATTTTGGTTTCATCTGACCATATGACATTCTTCCAATCCTCTTCTGGATCATCCAAATGCTCTCTAGCAAACTTCAGACGGGCCTGGACATGCACTGCCTTAAGCAGGGGGACACGTCTGGCACTGTAGGATTTGAGTCCCTGGCGGCATAGTGTGTTTCTGATGTAGCCTTTGTTACTTTGGTCCCAGCTCTCTACAGGTCATTCACTAGGTCCCCCCATGTGGTTCTGGGATTTTTGCTCACCGCTCTCATGATAATTTTGACCCCACGGTGTGAGATCTTGCGTGGAGCCCCAGATTGAGGGAGATTATCAGTGGTCTTGTATGTCTTCCATTTTCTAATAATTGCTCCCACAGTTGATTTCTTCACACCAAGCTGCTTACCTATTGCAGATTCAGTCTTCCCAGCCTGGTGCAGGTCTACAATTTTGTTTCTGGTGTCCTTTGACAGCTCTTTGGTCTTGGCCATAGTGGAGTTTGGAGTCTGACTGTTTGAGGTTGTGGACAGGTGTCTTTTATACTGATAACGAGTTCAAACAGGTGCCATTAATACAGGTAACAAGTGGAGGGCAGAGGAGCCTCTTAAAGAAGAAGTTACAGGTCTGTGAGAGCCAGAAATCTTGCTTGTTTGTAGGTGACCAAATACTTATTTTACCGAGGAATTTACCAATTAATTCATTAAAAATCCTTCGATGTGATTTTCTGGATTTTTTTTTCTCATTTTGTCTCTCATAGTTGAGGTATACCTATGATGAAAATTGGAGACCTCTCTCATCTTTTAAGTGGGAGAACTTGCACAATTGGTGGCTGACTAAATACTTTTTTGCCCCACTGTACACTGCTCCTGGCAGCAGTTAGCTACTGTTAGCAGAGCTAGCCATTCAGTTATCCAGGGTTGTTTCTGTGCTTATTACAGCTGACCACTCAAAGCACACTCCCCCATCTCCGATAACAGTACTTGGGCTTTTAAACTCAGCCAAAACATTAGTTGGCTCAGGCTGTGCTCCCTACTAGAGCTATGAGCTAACATTAGCCACACGGTGGTGTGACAGGATACAGGGATCAGCAGCGAGAAAAGAGGGAGGGTGGAGTTAGAGTGTGGTCTAGGTGGGGTGATCTCGGGCTCATTAAAATCTAAAGCAAAAATCAACAGAAACAGCTCACTGTGAGGAGGGCTCCTTCAGCAGGGTGTAAAATGATGCCTCAGTACTTAAACCCTGATGTGCTCTGAGCAAAGCATGTCAGACATTTCATTAACATCTGGGAACTGTGCCATGTGGAATGAAGCAGGACATGCCGTGACAACTTGGCATACACGTCCTTTAAAAAGAACAACACATCAAAATTACTTAACACAAGTCGTGAATCCATGATCTGACAAAGCGTCTCAACACAGGCATCAAAGAACAATCATCACAGCAAAGTAAACTTTAGACAGACTAGACAGTAGCTTACAAGATTACCTTTGCATTTGCTGTGCAGAAGACAAGCAAAACAAGTCTTTGTGCACCCTCAGGACCAATTTGTGAGATCTCTAACTGGACATCGCGTGAGAAAAGCACATGTGGGCAAATGCCAAGGGACACAAAAACTCTGTAATTGGTACACGCCAATTTACGTCTGTGGAGCCTGAATCAGACTCCCGACAGCCTGCTTGTAAAGGAAGCGTGGACAAAAGGTGCCCGCTTCTATTAAAAACATATTTCTGTAAAACAAATGGACAGCAACATAAAGCGCAAGAGTCAGTACAAAATTCAACCGCTAGTGTTTATTTAAAAATGTACAAACTTGGATTTCTGTAGAGAAAAATGAATGAAGCTAAAGCTATAGTCAATTATTTCAATATAGTCAAAATTGCTCAACTTAAATTATACCATTGCTATAATATAAATATACAAGAAAAAAATGTCAAGCTGATGAATAAAAAAAAAGTTCCATATTTACAAGATACAAATTAAAAAAAATAAAGAAAATTCACACTCCCAGCCCTAATCAACATCACGATTAACTGACTTTGTTTTTCGCAGAATTTTTTTTTTTTTTTTTTTTAAGATTTGTATCTTTTTGTGGCAGCACACTCAAATAACTTCATTTATTAGTACAGATTTATAAATATTACTTTGCTTTTTCATCCAACAGAGAAAAAGATTTACATTTATGATCAAATATGATCTCCCCTTTATTGTGAAGGCTCAGCTTTTATTTTGAGCGTGGCGGTCAGCAGAAGCGTAGTGGCTTCAACTGATCTGCTAGTCTAGCTTTTGCATTTGTTTTAGGCAGGATGAATCTGGGGGTTGGGGGGGGGGGCAAAGAGGCAAGTAAACAGAGCTGCTGCTGCTGGGAGACTCATTAAATGCATTAAATATCAGCTTGAACCAGATCACCGTTTTAGGGCGTCTTCACACCTGCAAGTCTGCACCCAGGTTCACATTTTTGTTACACCGATACAGCCTTGGGACTTAACGGCTACAACCCTGAGAGATTGCTACACTATTGGGGGGGGGGGGGGTGTTGTTTCTTTCTTTTTTATATAAAGTAATCATTAAGCATGGATTAGCTGCTGTACAAACCTAATTGGTCTCCAAGGTGGCCGTAATCTCACATACCAAACATACTGGAGCTGCAGTGGAGCCAAAACACATTAGCCTCTTTGTTAGCAGGAGAAACTACAGATTATAGCATTAAACGGAACAAAAATGAAGAATTCACACGTTCACTGCAGTCCAGCTCTGCGTCATTGATAAATATCCTTGGGAGTGCGATTTACGACCAAGGGGGGCACACTTTCTGCCGTATCTCCATCGAAGAGGTTTTAGGACACGTGTGCGCAGGAGAGATAGTAAAAAGCACATGGGAGTCACGCCCTTCTGAGGGAGGGGTGGCTGCAGGAAGTAGGAGCCGTCACCACGGTGAAGCACGTTCACCATCATCCTAATGCAAATAAAGCTGGGGGAACAGGCTGTGGTTACTGATGAAATCAAAGATGAAGCTGAAGGCCTGGGTTTGGTTTAACGTGCTGGTATTCACAGGAGTTTTAGAGGCTGAGCATGTTGCAACAGCAGTTTCCTCCTCAGAACTAGTTCTTTCAGTTTAGGTGATGGTTACTGACAGCACTACTGTGAAGCCAAAGATGGCCGTCCTGAGGGGGAAAAGTGCTCACTTTCTTCATTTATGTTTGAGCCTTGAAACATTAGCAGGGGTTGGAGGGTTTGTTGCCTTCCTAATGCAAATATGCTACTTTTTTTAAAAAAAGCACAAATAAGACTTTTTAAATTATGAACTGGATTTTTATTACTTTTTTCCCCCGCTAACAACTTGCAGCAATGCTCATAAAAACATGTAGTTTTCCTCAAAAAATTCCTTCCAAAAACAGTTTTCTTTAAAAAAAAAAAAAAAAATCCTCAAAATTAAAATTTTCCTTAAGGAAAAAAAAAATCTAAGAGAAAACATAATTTTCCTAAACAAACAAACAAAAACAAAACAAAAAAAAAAACCCCTTGCACTTTTCTTTAAAAAAAAAAAAAATCCTCAAAAAATTCAAATTTTCCTTAAAAAACTTAACAATTTTCATTAAAAAAAAAAAAGAACTACGCAGAAATTCCCCCCCAAAAAAGCATTTAAAAGAAAAACTCAAAAATTTTCCTCAAAAAAAGCTGCATTTTTTCCTTTAAAAAAAAAAAAAAAAAAAAAAGAAGTGCAACCCCCCCAAAATATAATGTATTAAAAAAGAAATCTAAAAAAAAAAAATTCCCTCTAAAAATCACTGAGTTATCATAATTTTTCCCCATAAATTTAAAACATTCTTTCCCCATAAATTCACCAGTTTTGACATTTCTAGTGAAATAAATCACTCTTTCACAACCGACATCCACCTGGCAGGACGAGCGTGAACATGAACTCCGTTTTCACTATAAGAAGAAAATTTTCAGGAATTTCCTCACTACAGGAACCTCTGTGAAAGGGTACGTCTTTAGGAACTCCTCATGGCTGAAACAAGGCCCTGGACAGGGGTCGGCACCTCAGAGTACCCCAAAAACTGCTGGGAGGGGTTTAGGATTGACTCAGGATGAAACTCAGCTTCACCACGCAAACAAAACAAGGAAATGAGAAGTCAATTTGGCCAGAAAAAGATAATACAGAAGTTCTAATGCTTAAACATTTATAACATAATGCTGCCGATAATGCTGCTGATCCTGAATGCTTATTTGGCATATGTGGCCCTTTCATTTAAGGACTCAGCCACAGTCAACAGGCCTCACTTCGTCATTCCAGACCATCCATCACTTAGATAATCACTTCTACCTCATGGGAAACCCTGCCGAGGCGATTTCCTCTTGCGCATCAGATCAAAATATTTAACAATAAAAAATAAACCTGTTTAACAAGGTTGTCATTTCAGAGGGTTACAGTGCATGACTAATATACAGTTTTAAACCATTTGCATGCATAAGACTCCAAATATACAAGAAAATAAGTCTCATAATGACAAAAGCTGAAAAAAAAAATGAGGGGAAAAAAAAAAAAAAGGTACGAGAAAGCAGCTGCAAGTTTACAAGAATTTCACATTTTGAGGAGGAAAAAAAGCCTAGCAAATACACGAGAAAAAAGTTTGAAATTTACAAGAAAAGTGTCAACTGCAGGAGGAAGATGAGGAAACCATTGCAAATTTGTGCAAGGGTTACATTTATAAGCAAAGCCTTAAATTATGAGAAAAGGTACAAATTTAAAAGTAAAATTTGGGGAAAACAGCCTCAGATTTGCAAGAAAAAAAGTCTTGCATTTCTGGTAAAAAAAAAAAAAAAAAAAAAAAAAAAAAAAAAAATCTAAGAAAAAATTCAGAAAATTCAGAAAAAGCTCCAAGTTTATGAGAAAACTTCAAAATAAATAAATAAAAAAAAAAAAAGACAAAAAGCCACAAATTTATCGGAAGAAATCCAGCAAACGAGGTGGGAAAGAAATTAAATTTATGAGAAAATCTGCAAATTATTCTGAAAAAAAAAGAAAAAAAAAAAGAAAAGAGAAAACGGTTGCATATTTAAGAGAAGAAAAGTTACATTTATAAGAAGACAAATTTTAAGAGGAAAAAAATCTAGTAAATAAGGAGGGGGGCGAGTGTCAAACTTATGAGAAAAGCTGCAAATTTACAAGTGAGTGAACAATCAAATTCATATGGAAAAAAACTCAGAAGTTAGTAAATGAGGGAAGAAAAGTGGCAAATTTGACAAAGAAAAATTACATTTAGTGGGGAAAAAGTCCTACATTTACAGAAAAAATGCAATGAATTAGAAATTTAAAGAAGAAAAAGAATCCATCAAAAATGACAAATTCTAAATGAGAACAGCTGCAAAACTCGAGAAAATAATCCTAAATTTCCACCAAAGACTTATAGTTTACATGGGGAAAAAACCTTAAATTTACTAAATTAATTGCAAAGAGCAGAGTATGCAACTGGTCCAGAGCTCTAAAGCTACGGTCACAAATACCCTTACGAATGGCTGCGAACACCGTAGGAACGATTTCCGGACCATTTCGTACAGCCTTCTTTAGGCGGCCGTAGGAGAATCCAGCGTTTGTAGACCAAAAGTTTGCGGCCAGGTTGATGGTCTTGTCCAAGATTTCTACAAACGCCCCACGAAAACCACTCATCGCAGGGCGGCCATATGAATGCATAAGAACGCAAAAACTACTTACGATGTTGGCCGTAAGTATGCCTCAAAAACGCCTTAATCTGTTCTTGAGGGCCCCTTACAGCAGCCATAGCAAATGCTGTATGAATCCCCGTTCACATGGAGATTCTAACGGTGTGTGTAAAGCAGTAGCGAGGCGTTTGTAAGGCGGAAGTACATCATTCGTGCCAACAAAATGTGCTGCAAGATCTTCCTACCAACGACTTGAGAGTGCTGTGAGTGAGTTGCACAAAGATTTTCGTAAGTATGCTGTAGGAAGATCCCAAGGCACAAATGCAAGAACTGTAGGGCCATCGTATGACAAAAGCACCTCATTTCTCAAGTATGCCTCAAGTCGTCCTTGCAAATTGAACGGCAGCTGTAAGAAACTATGCCCCCCCTCACGAATGTCTGCGAACTCCAGAATTCATAGGAACTGGGAGATTCTTACAGACCCATCATTCATAAGAATCTTTGCGACTGTAACTTAACCAAAAGCTCAAAATATAGTAGAAATGTATCTGCATTTACAGACATGCAGGAACAAGACAAAGACTGTCAACTTGAGAAAATGAATAACTTCAGCTGGAAAAGCAGAATCATGACTTTAACCTGATGTCAGGGTAATGAGTGACTCTGCAACAGCACGTCCGTCTGTGCTGGAGAAACGTCCCTGAGGAAAAGGGGGAATGAAAAAAAAAGGAAGCAAAAAAAAAAAAAAGGGCGAAGGAAAACGAGCAGAAGCAGGGGAGAAGGGTCAAAGGTGGAGAGAAGGAGCTGTGTAGGAGAAAAAAAAAAAAAATCATGTGAGAGTCACACTGGAGGGAAAAAAAGCTTAAAGTAACTCCTGGGAAAAAAAAGGCAGAAGAGTGATGCAGGAAAATCCTCCTCACTGGCTCTAAATAAGGTCTTTTGAAACCAACTGTGACATGGAAAAACAATGAACATTAGCCGCAACACTGTACAACTTTACATTCTACTATGGCTGCCACCCTCTATAATGGCCACTTCTGTAATTCACCTTCACACAGCTTCTTCTGCAGGTGCAACCACACCAGTTAAATGGTTTTATAGGAGTGGACTTAATGTGTTATTACTGGACAGCAGGCTGCAACCTCTGCTACGCAAAATCTCAGTTTCAGCAGTTTTTTTTTTTTTTGTCCCCCCTCAAAAATGGTATGGGGGCATATTTGAGCCTTAATTTATAGGCAATTGTTTTGGGGGTTTTCGCCCCAAATATTCAACTTCTATCACAAATAAGCTCCCCCCCCCTTCTTGTAAATTTGCAACATTTTTCCATAAACCTTTCTCCATAAATCTGAAACAATGAAAACCGAAACACGATTACACAACTGTCATAAATGAGCCTTTTTCTACCAAATGTGTTTTTCCTCACAAATTTGCAAACATTTTTCATAAACTTTTCACACCAACAATACATGCATGATTACACTACTTTTCTAACATAAATAAGCTTTTTTTTTCCTTGCCAATGTGCTTTTTCCTGAAAAAATTCCTGAAACATTTTCAAGCTTTTCCAAAATTTAAAAAAGTAACCAAAAAAAAATAATCAACAGAACTTTTGACACATTTGACCCTCCATAAATCTGACACACACTTAGGTTTAAATGTTTTTTCAAACATTCTTTATAGATTTGCTAGTTTTCCCCCTTTTTAGTTTGTGGCTTTTCGAGCAAATTTGAAGCCCCCCCCCCCCCCCCCAATGTGCAGCTATCGCAAATGTTCACGTTTCTATAGATCAGCATTTTTTCCCCTCAAATTCGAGGTTGTCCACACCCACAGAGCCACTGGTTATGGGCTTAAAAGCCCTGCTGTAAGAGATTGAAATAAATACTACTACATGGGAGGGGGTCTACAACCACAGTTGAGCAGTAATATGAAGTAACCTTATCTCATTCTGGTGACTAGTGAGGCCAGAGCTGTGGAGGTCCCCGGCTGCTGGTCCATTAGGGCCTCATTAAGGACAGCTCATACATTACCAGCTGCTGTCCAACCATATGTTAGTCCGACGCTCCACAAGTGGATGCATGAGCGTCACTGGAGGTTAAACAAAAGCGTTAAAACTGTGCAAAAAGGGTCTCAGAAGGACACAGCCTTGGATGCCGTCGTAAAGATAGGTTATCTATGTATGGCAGGGGGGACTGCTCAATGTCAAGGTCAGTAGACACAGCAGTGCCATGTCTGCCGACTGACAGTCACCTCAGAGGAAGAAGAAACATTAAAACTTCACAGCGCACAGATCTAGGTTGCTGGGCTGTGGCAGAATGTCCGATTATGCAGACGTGCGTTCGTTACACATTTGGATGCTCCGCTTTCCTCACAACTGCTGGATATCAGTCTAGTTAAATGATAATTACCAAATATATTATGTCAAATAATCTCATCTTTTAATTGCACTGTAAAATATGGCAGAAATGGGTGTTCAGACACCAAATTTAGGACAAAAAATGTGCAAATTAAAGAAAATTCAGGGGTATGGGAAAATATAAAAAAGTTACAAGAACATAAGAAGCTAATGCACAAAGGGGGGGAAGGAAGCACATTTACAAGGAAAAGCTATTTTAGAAGGAAGTTATTCTAAATATTGTGAATAAAGCTGCAAGTATGCTTGAAAAATGCTGAAATTTACACGGAATAAATCTGCAAATTTAAAGGAAAATGAAAAAAAATACATTTAAGGGAATAATCTGCACGTAAAAAAAAATCTGCTTACATATTTATCAGGAAAAATAAGGTGCAAAAATACTCAGCTTTGCTAAATTTATATTAACATTCACACGGGGGAAAGCCTTAAATTGACAATAATAGCGCAAAATTGTGAGAGGGGGGGAATAAAGTGCAAATTTGTCTGAAGAAAAATGTTAAAATAAGGAAATCTGCAAATTAAGGTGGGCGTTAAAAGGGCTGCACAGTTACAATAATACAACATATTGGGGTTTTCACTGCTGAATAATAGGAGCCAATAAAGGCTCGTAAAACGTGACACTGCAGGCTGCTCTTGAGGCGATGAACGTGAAATTCGCGTCCTCAGCTATGGCGCCTTGATTCAACACAACGTGCCTGCATGTTATACATTTAACATCGCTGGATTTATCAACTTTTAACGACAATGACAGCTGGTCCGAGCTCATCTTTGGCAAGCTAGCAGACAAAATTAGCACTGCACTACTTTACAGCGCATTTAAATGTTAAACCAAAAAAAATAAATACGCTGATTTATCGTATCGCTCCGCGGTATTTTCTAAGCGTGTACAGCATTACCGGCTTTGACACCGCTCCAACCTGGATTTCAATACAGTAAATACATTTGAAAATCACCTTATCTGCAACAGAACTTCTTCCGTAACAGCAGCTCTTCACACGAGGTTCCTGCACTCCGCCAATGCCGGTGTCCTTGAACACGCCACACCGCCACTTCCCACTTTTATCGTATTACGTCACATCCTTGCTGGTCTCTGATTGGCTGTCCACGCTTCCTTCTTCTGACCATGTGCATTGTGCAGTACCGTACCTTTACCTTTTTTTTTTGAATTTTTTTTTTTTTACTATACAGCATGGTTATGAATAGAACTCAGTCTTAAAGGCTTAATTATGCTGGTTAATTTTAAGTGTTATTTTTCAAATATTACAGAAAACAGAAGGTAAGATATTTGGACATTTTGGTGTATGGTAAATATATACAGCATATTCCTTGAACATATGGCAAGCCGTTTTATCATTAAAACAAACCACGTTCCCATCTACAATGAACTTTTTTTTTCCACAATACTTTTTATTGAACTTTTTTTTTTTTTACAAACATGACACAAACAATCAAACACTAACACTAAAGTAATATAAAAAAAAACACTAACTACAAAAAAAAAATGTACTAAAAACACCAACAACCACTAACAAAGGCAAGTCATCAACAATGCTCCACTGTTTAGTCTAGGTAATCTATTACATAAGTATACATATTATACATTCACCAATTTGGAATTTGCAAGGTCCACACACATCATTCACCTTCTTCTTCAAAAGTTATGTTTAATTTCTTTACATAATCAATGAAAGGTCTCCATATATTCTCAAACACATTTTCCTTTGATTTCAGTATGTATGTTATTCTTTCTAGTGGAAGGTTTGTTAACATCTGTCTTAACCACTGAGTCACATCTGGTCTATGAGTCTTTTTCCACAGTAGTGCAATACATTTTTTGGCATTAAGCAAACTGAGGTCTATGAATGCTCTTTCACTCTTATTAAAGTTATGCTTTTCTGGATACAGACCCAACAAAAACAGTTTAGGGTTCAATGTGAATTGTTTTGAAATTATTTTTTCAATTGTTACCCTCACCTCTTCCCAAAACATTCTGATTTTTCTACATTCCCATAAACAGTGAAATAGGGTTCCTTTATTTTCCATACATTTTGTGCATATATCTGGTATGTTTTTGTTATATCTACTTAACTCCACTGGTGTAACATACATCCACATTAACCATTTAAAATGTATCAATTTAAGACGTACATTTATTGATTTGGTTTGAGCTTCTGTACAAGCCAATTCCCATTGTTCCTCTGAAATTTCAGTTTGCAGGTCTTCTTTCCAATAATTCAGTCTTTTCTGTGAGTTTTCACTTGAGAATAGTGTCAATGAGTTATAAAACTCTGAAATAATACCCTTTCTCTTACTATCTTTCGTCAAAATTTTTTCTAAGGATGAATAAGTAGGTCGGGTGAGAGCATTATTTTGATTTGATCGAATAAAATTCCTAAGCTGAAGATATTTAAAAAAAATGTGTTCTATTAAAGGCCAAATGTCACGTAACAGGGTACTTTAAAGATCTTGAAACTAGATATAAAAGGGAACCGATCCATTCGGGTCTTGGTGCATATGCTTCAGTAACAACGGAATATTCGTTAATTTAAAACTGCCGCGCTTGGCCTGACACGGCCCCTGGAATCGCCTGGGGAAGAAGGCAGAAGTGACGAAATCGATTGTACCCTAGTTTGATGCTTGGGGTATTTCAATTGATTGTTTATATGGAGACTGGAAGGTTGAAGTGAGCAACAAGAAAGAAAAAATTGGATATTTCACCCATACCTTAAAACGGGACTATCAGGGACAGCTGGGTAATAAGGGACACTTCTCTGGGAAATGTTTTCATACCTGTCAAGTGAGACGTTTTCGCCGTACTTCAACACCGTAAAAAGCGGCTATAAGGAACGGCGGAGCAACAAGGGACACCTCTCTGGGAAATTCCCCAAATGCAACTCGTGTTGTTATTGTCAAATATTTTAAGGATTCATGGATATTTGACAATAACAACACAACTCAGCGTCCGGCGCTAAATAAAAAAAAAAAGCAGAATTCTGTATTTGTCAGGCGATCTCTGTCTGTTCCGCAACCGCTGCACAGCTGAACGTGTTAAACCATTGTCCTAATGACTTCTCATTGTAGTGAGAATAGCTCACGCTGAGCAATCAGCCTGCCCAGACAATTAAACTAATGATTGACTCCACACTTCGAACAGTAGTGATAATAGCTCACTCTGAGCGATCAGCCTGCCCAGACAATTAAACTAATGAGTGACTCCACACTTCTCATGGTAGTGCAAATAGCTCCCGCTGAGCGATCTGACAGCACCAGCTGTGAGTGATCACACACAGGAGTGCTCCTCAACACACTCAGTTTTTTTTCCAGTATATTTTTTCTTTTGGGCGTACAGAAATAGCAATATGCCCGTTTTTGCTAAAATTGCATTTTCCCCGTATTTTCCTTAAAATATTTGACAATAACAACACGAACTACATTTAAAACATTTCCCAGAAAAGTGTCCCCCACCACTCCGCCGTCCCCCACAGCCGCGCTTGGCACCAAAATATGGCGAAAACGTCTCACTTGACCGGTATGAAAACATTTCCCAGAGAAATGTCCATTATTACTCCGCTGTCCCTTATAGCCGCGTTTTACGGTATTAAAATACGGCGAAAACGTCTCTCTTGACAGGTATGCGCCTCCATTTTCATATTGATCTGGTCAATTTCTTGACAGCAGCGGCTCTCCTCCACTGTAATAATAATGGCTTCCGAAAAATCAATATTTATGGGGCGCCCTGGACAGACCCCCTTCGGCTTCGCAATTCTGGAGGCGATTAATGTCCAGTTCAATGACATTTTCCACTGGTTCTGCTCTCTGGTCATCGTTGGAACTGTTGTCATCAGACAAAGCATCTGATTCCGTCTCGGACGGCTCGAACCGGTAAGGTTCTATGCCTCTGTCACTGTCTGAACCACTGACAAAAAAAAAGACAAAAAAAAAGACAAAACTAAACTAATTTGTTCACAATCGCTGTCACTTTCCGTCATGATTGTCCAATGTTGATAAGTGTGAATGTGGATAGGCAGGGCAGCCAGGGTACAACTGGTGATGTCAAAAACATGGGCGTGGTCTGGACTGGCTGTCACAAGCCAGCAAGCAAGGTGGGGCCTTCACCTGGTGTATTTTGTGCAATTATGTAAATACAGGTGGGTGATATGGTCTCCAGTATGAATATTTGGTTTAAGCTATGTGTATTTTATCTAAATTCGTTGTCATTTAGAAAAAAAATTACGTGACATTTGGCCTTTAAGATTGAATTTGATCCTCAGTTCTTCAAAAGACATTATGTTATCTGAACATGACAAATATAAGTCTTGAATCTTTTGAATCCCTTTTAAATTCCATACTTTAAATACAGCATCCGCTCTCCCTGGTGTAAAATATTGATTACCCCATATTGGGCTAAATTGTGACAGTAAGTGTGGTTCTTTTAAATATTTTGTGGTTTCACACCATATTTTGATCATATGCTTTACAATTGGATTTTTAACTTGTTTCTGTAATTTTTTAGCCGAGTCTGAGTATATGAATAAGGGAAGAGGTAAAGGTAAATTGTATGATTCCATTTCAGTCCAGTGAGGGAGATCATTTGATGAAAAATAATATGTCATAGACCTCAGTTGTGCTGACCAGTAATACAACATAAAGTTTGGACATTTCAGACCTCCACGATCAAATGGTAGATATAGTAAGGACAGACGTAATCTAGCCTTCCTATTGTTCCATATAAATTCCACTACCTTTTTTTTAATTCTTGAGAAAAGATCTGAAGGTGGTGGTAAAGGAACGTATTGAAATAAATAAAGTATTTTAGGTAAGATATTACTTTTAAATATATTAATTCTCCCGATCATCGACATTGGTAGTGACATCCATCTCTGAAGTAACTCATTAATATCTGTCATTAAGGCTTCATAGTTGGCATTGGCGACTGATTCTAGCTTAGGCAAAATTTGAATTCCTAAATATTTAAACTGATTTACAACATTGAATTGATTTACCTCAGGAGCTGGGTGATTTCTCTGAGTCTCATTTAGCATTAATATTGAAGAGTTAGTTTTATTTATTTTATATCCTGATATTTCCCCAAAGTTCTTTATTAAATTTAACAAGGTCGGAATTGATTTTTTTAAAATTCGACATAAACAAAATTATGTCATCGGCATACAGGGAGATTTTATGTTCTGTTGGTCCTACTTTAATTCCATATATTTGTGGATGTAAACGTACTGTCATCACTAAAGGTTCAATTGCCATAGTAAACAATAAGGGTGAAAGTGGACAGCCTTGTCAACATCCTCTATTGATTTTTATTGATTTTGAAATATTGCTGTTTGTTAGGATTTCTGCTGTAGCATTATTGTATATTATCTGAACCCATTTTATGAAATTATTTCCGAGTCCAAACCTTTGTAGGACTTCAAAAAGAAAGGGCCATTCCACCCTATCAAAGGCCTTTTCAGCGTCCAATGATAGGAGAGCTGTAACCGGTGCTTCTTTATTGGAATAAATAATATTAAATAGTCTTCTTACATTATGGAAGCCTTGTTTTCCCATTATAAAGCCATTCTGATCTCGGTTAATAATATTTGGTAATATTTCTTGTCGTCATCTTGCTAAAATTTTACAGATTATCTTAAGGTCAGCATTTAATAGGCTTATTGGTCTCATGTTTTCACATTTATTAGGGGGTTTACCTGGTTTTGGCAACAGTATAATTAAGGCATTATTCATGTATAAGAATAAGAATAAGATAAGCCTAATCTCTGTTCCCCAAAATTGATATCGAAAATATACGGACTATTATCAAAGTTGGATGAGTCTATATCTCTTCCAATATCAAAATGGGAGACAGACATCGATTAATAAGGAGGAAAGTTTCTGGACACAAATATGTTTAAACACTTTTAAGATGACTAAAAACTCTAACTTACAACTTATACAGTATAAAGTTCTACATAGAATTCATTATACAGGACAAAGGATGTTCAAAATGGGCCTGAGTCACACAAATATCTGCTCTCACTGTAACTAGCAATGGCCCGGATAGCTATATGCATGCTATGTGGTCCTGTGCACCGGTTCAAAAGTTCTGGCAGAAGACATGTGAAGACCTGTCGGCGTGGCTTGGGTATAGTGTCCCACCCTCACCCACACTTTGCATATTAGGTGATTTAAGTGAAATAAATATAGATGCAAGGATGTCACACATGGTTCTCACTGCCTTATGCATCGCAAAGAAAGCTATCCTCATGAACTGGAAAACAAGAAATAACTTATGCACGACTTACTATAATAACTTACTATTGGATTATATTAGCCTGGAAAGAATGTCAGCTTCCTCAAATAATCAATTGGCGGAATTCAATTCTCTCTGGTCCCCGCTTATTAATTCTATAATCTGAGGGGTGGCGGGCGGTGACTCACTCTCCTCGGCACCTCTGGCGGCTGGCTGCACCCCAACCGCAGGTGTCCAGGGGGCCTGTTCCGGGGTGGCCATCTGTCTGGCCCTGGGGGGAGTTGGTGGGGGGGCTGTGGGGTGGGCCGGGGGGGTTGGGCTGTGGCTCGGGGGGGGGGGGGGGTTCTGGGTCTGGCCCTGGGCCCCTGGTGCTGGGGGGGGCGTCCCCCCGCCCCGGGCTGGGGTCGGGTGTGCGCTGGCGGTGGGGGTTGTCCCTGATGCATCCTTGCGCGGTGGGGTCGTGTGTTTCCTGGGGCCTTGGTGCCACCCTGGGGCTGGTGCCCGCATCCTGGGTCGCCCTCCCCGTTCGCTGGGGTCTGCGGGTGGGGGTGTGTGTGGGTGTGAGTGTAGGCTTGTGTATGAGCGGATGTAGAAGTGGGTATGTGTCGAGTGGGCAGGTGGGGTTGTGTGTTTGTGTAGGTGGGTATGTGTGATGGTGGGTGGAGTTATGTGTGTGTATGGAAGCGGTTACTTGTGGGTAGATGTCTGGGGGTGGAGGATGTGTGTATGGGTAGGAGAGCTTTGTTGGGTGGCAGGGGTTGGGCAGTCCATCTAGTGGCATGGGGGCTGGCGTTTCGGGGGCTTGCTTGTCCCGGCTGCCCTGCTGTTGTGTTGGGGGGTGAGGCACTTTGCTACATCGCCCCTGGTGTCATTGGCAGCGGGTGTGTGTTGGTGCTTGGGGGTGGCTGGGGGGTCATTGGCGCGGGTTGTTGGCCGTGTTTCCATTGGGTTGTTCCGGGGTGGCTGTGGTTGCAGGGTGGCCTGCAGCTGTCGGTGTGTGTCTGGGGTGGGTGGTCGTGGGCCTGCGTGGGCGCTTGGGGGTGTCGCCTGGTGTGTTGGGCGCTGTGTGGGTCCGGCCCATTGTTCACTATTGTGACTGTTGTTGTCCATGTTCGTGTGTGTAAGATGAGTGGAAGTATGTTTGGCTGCCCCGTCATGTTAGTGGTGCTGGAGCGCTGGGGCGTGATGCTGGTGGGTCCTGGGCTGTTTCCACTGGCGGCCCTCGCCCTGGGTTGGGATTTGGGGGCAGTAGGTGGCCTCATAAACCAGTCTGCAAGCTGGCTTCTGGGGGAGGACGGCCTTGCTTTTAGACCGCCTACCTCCCAGTCTTATTTCCCGCCCTCCCTCTCCCCCTGATCTTTTTTGTTACATTTAGGGCTTTGGGGTGGGGGTGTGCCGCACTGTGTCAGTGAAGGGGATACCTTTGCTGCGTGGTGGGGCTGCACTTACCTCAATTTTAATTGCATTTTAGACACTGAGGGCTTGGGGGGATGGGGCTCTGCTGCCCATCACAGTGGCTAACGATGCTTCAATCACTATCCCCCCAATTTTAATTGCACTTTAGTACTCCACACATTTATACACAATTATATCATATAACCGACACACACCCACCATGTTCTGTGCGGGGGGAGGAGGTGGGGGTCTTCCCCCACCCCGTTGCCCTGCTCTTGCTAGGGGCGTGGGGGCCTGGTGGGGAGCCTGGGACCTATCATGTTGTCAAAATCCCTGGATGCTACTAATATATAGATATAACCAAGGAAGTGACGGGGGGCTGAATATGTGTGAGTGAGAGGGTGATGAATGGAGGTGGTGATGGTGGGTCGGTTTTGTGCAGCGCTTTGCATGCCGGGTGGCATCTTGGGGCGCCTGCGGTGGTCTGCTGATTGTTCGCTCGCGCCGGTGGCCTCCCTGGTCACTGCCGGGCACTGGTGCATGTTCAGGCTCGCTGTATCTGCTTCGCAGCTGCCTTTTGAAATAAAGGTGAATGAGGAGTGAATTTGAGTGGGTACTGGAGTGAGAGAGAATGGGTCGGTCTGGGTGAGTGAGAGGGGTGTGCATGGGAACATGTGGGTGTGAAGGTATGGGGAGGGGTGTGCCTGCGAGTCGGGAGGTGCTGGATTAAGGGGGGTAGTGCCTCTCGGCAACGTGGGCTTACCTGGGCGAGGGGACTTCTTTGGACGTGGGGGTCTCCGGGGTGTGTGGCCGAGGCGCTGGGGCGGGACCGCTGTGGGGGTGCCTGGGGGGGCTTGCGCCGGGGGGCACTGGGTGGTCTCTGTCCTGGGGGGTGGGGTCGCTGGCCTCCTGGTGCCTGGGGCCCGGGGGTGGATGTTGGCCCAGCTGGGGGGGTGGGAGTCGAGCGGGTCCGGGGGTGTGGGCTCACCGCGCCTGCCGCCGGGCGGCCTGCCCTCCCTTGATCGTCCCTCCGGGGGTGGATGCCTGGCTTTCCTGGGGCTTGCTGACCTCGGGGCTGGGGGTTGGTGGCGCTGCCTTGCCTGCTCGGGGTCCTCGGGGGGAGAGCTGCTGCGACCGGCCCTCGGCTCGTATGTTTCCTGACAAACCACTCACATGCACACACTTATTTTGCGCGCGTTCTCATATATAGGCACACAGACATACATGCACAAGTGTCTCTCCTTTAACAGGTGCAGAAACCAGTCTCGTGTTGAGACATCTCCGGTGGAAGAAGCAGTTTGTCTTTTGTTTGTTTTAGTTGTCGGGTTTTTTTTTTCTGTTCCCCTCCCTTTTCTTTCCCCCCTTCACACACTTCCTTTCCCTCTTCCCCATCCTGTTGGGTCTTCCATGGGTAAAACAATTAAAACTAGAAAAGCACTCGGAGAGCGCAGACCTCCGCCAAGCGCCGCAGTTCCGCCCATACAGTCTTGAGATTCCTTGATCATGAAAACATATGAGAAGCAGTGGTTCGGTAGTTATTCACGAAAATGGCATTTTCCGTAATGGCGGCCACAGTTCCTCCCATACAGTGTTTGTGTGTACGTTTTCAGATTCCTTGACCATGAAAACATATGAGTAGCAATTGGATTGACAATGATAGGAGTAGTGGTTCAGTAGTTATTCACGAAAATGGCATTTTCCGTAATGGCGGCCACAGTTCCCCCCATACAGTATTTGTGTGTACGTTTTCAGATTCCTTGACCATGAAAACATATGACAAGCAATTGGATTCACAATGATAGGATTAGTGGTTGAGTAGTTATTGAGGAAAATGGCATTTTCTGTAATGCCGGTTTAGCGCTACAGTTCCCCCCATACAGTGTTTGTGTGTACGTTTTGAGATTCCTTGACCATGAAAACATATGACAAGCAATTGGATTGACAATGATAAGATTAGTGGTTCAGTAGTTATTCACGAAAATGGCATTTTGCGTAATGGCGGTTTAGCGCTACAGTTCCCCCCATACAGTGTTTGTGTGTACGTTTTCAGATTCCTTGACCATGAAAACATATGACTAGCAATTGGATTGACAATGATAGGATTAGTGGTTCAGTAGTTATTGTTGAAAATGGCCTTTTCGGTAATGGCGGCCACAGTTCCCCCCATACAGTGTTTGTGTGTACATTTTCAGATTCCTTGACCATGAAAACATATGACTAGCAATTGGATTGACAATGATAGGATTAGTGGTTCAGTGGTTATTCACGAAAATGACATTTTGCATAATGGCGGTTTTCTTGTGGACGGTGATGCGGATCACCACCAAAATCTAATCATCTGTAGGATACCCCATTTCTGACAATCTGTGAAAATTTCATGAAAATCCGTCCATAACTTCTTGAGTTATCTTGGTAACAGACAAACAAACAGACAAACAGACAAACCAACGCCGATGATCACATAACCTCCCCCTTTGGTGGAGGTAATAAAGTATTAAAGTTATTACAGGAGGAGTTTACAACAATATACAGTGCAAAGTTAGGTACTGTATAGGCTCCTCTTGGCAAAGTAAATCTGTTTTGGCACAGTAAGGGTGACAGATGCCTGTTCTATTTGCCTAGCTGCCTGACAGGACAAGGGAAAAAAAAAAAAAAGAGTAAGATAAGCCTTTATTAGTCCCACAATGGGGAAATTCCAGGATTGCAACAGCACAGGGTGACATAATATTCGGCCCAGGAAACACGTACGCAGGCTCAGGTAGATTTGAAAGCTTTATTTCAACCAATATAACGTGTTTGGATGCGTGTGTGTGATATGTGAATGTGTTGTGGGTGGAGGATGAAGGCAGGGACAGAGCAGCACGCCGTGCAGCCAGGCAACCCTATGGATGAGATGAGAGCAGGGGGTTAGCTGGGCAAACCACACAGGAGAGTAATGAAGCAATGTGCTTACTTGCAGTAACAGAGGTGGCTGGCGTTGGCAAGATCCCAAGCCTGGGAGACAGCGTCCTGCTGTGCGTCCAAGGAGGAGCAGTGTTGCAGAGGAACGATGAAGACGAAGGAGAGGGTGTCCGCCACCGGGGAATCCACCTGTGCACAGGGGAAGGCTGAGAGGACAGGTGAGACACATAGACAGCTTACGTGTCGTTGTGATGATCAGCAGGCCTGGAGGAAGGAATCTGCTGAGGGTTAGAGCACGAAGGAAGACAGACGGCTCCAGGCCGATGCTCAGGGCAAGGTGGAATAAATAGTGGCGCACTAACGAGGTGCAGGTGTGCGCACAGCTGAGGTGAATGCCCGTGAGCGGCGAGTGGTGACACAGGGATAGCAACACTCAGAGCAACAATCAGAAGGCAAGAAAAAACAAGAGCAGCTAGTATACATATGTACATACTAATATATATATATATATATACATATATATATATATAGACACACAGTGTGGAGCATTGTGGTTGGTGGATGTGCAGCAGAAAGTCTAAGCTCTCTCTCCGCGGATGCGGCGGGCCAGCTGGATGTCTTTGGGCATGATGGTGACCCTCTTGGCATGGATGGCGCACAGGTTGGTGTCCTCGAAGAGACCCACCAGGTAGGCCTCGCTGGCCTCCTGCAGAGCCATGACGGGGGAGCTCTGGAAGCGCTGGTCGGTCTTGAAGTCCTGAGCGATCTCCATGTATGGTGGTAAATTACTATTTTGAAATGCTTCTAAAACCATTTCCAAAAGTGGTTTTATTAATTTATTCTTAAATTTTTTATAGAGGTCAACTGGAAGACCATCTGGTCCTGCTCTTTTTCCTGATTTCATATTATCAATGGCTAGTCCAACTTCTTCTTGACTAATTTTAGACTCCAGTATCTCCCTGTTTTCATTTGGAATACACGGTATAGATAATCCACCCAAAAACCCATTTAGTTTTGTTAAGTCAGTTTCATTTTCTGTATCATATAGTTTTTCATAATAATCTCTAAAGGCACTATTAATTTCTAAAGGATCTATAACAGCCTGTCCGTTACTTATAATACTGGTAATTGGTGTTTTAAATTCTAATTGTTTAATCTGCCATGCCAATAATTTTCCTGATTTTTCAACTTGTTCATAAAAAGTTTGCTTCAATCTTAGAAGACTCGAGGCAGCTCTATTCGCTGATTTTTTGTCATATTCAGCTCTCAAAATCAGTAATTCGTTCTCTAACTGTGGGTTACTTCCTGCATACACTTTTTCTTGAAGAATTTTTATTTTACGTTCCAAATGGACTCTCTCCTCTCGAGTCTTCTTAGATTTTGAACCTGTATAACTAATAATATGCCCCCTTATAAAAGCTTTGAAAGCCTCTCACTTTATACATGCTGATGTTTGTGTAGTATTGATATCAAAGAACTCATCTGTTTTTCTATGTACTTAACAAATTCCTCATCCTGAAGCCATTTATGCTGAAAATGCCACCTACCTGGATCCTTTGTCAATTTCTTATCTACATATATTAGGCAGCAGGGTGCATGATCAGAGATCACGATGTTATCATAGAAACAGTTTTGACTCTTGGACCTTAATTCTGTGGAGATCAAAAAGTAGTCAATACGTGAGAATGTCTTATAGGTATTAGAATAACAAGAATAGGCTTTGACTTGTGGTTTCATTTCTCTCCATATATCTAGCAATCTCAATTCTTTCATAAAATGATTAATGGTCATCCTACATCCATTGTGCGTACAGTCCAGTCCTGTTGATCTATCTATACTGGGATTCAATGTACAATTAAAATCCCCTGCTATTATATTTTGCCCTGTAAGTGATGATAAAGTAAGAAATAAATTAACGAAGAAGTTTAGATCATCAGTATTGGGACCGTATAAGTTCACCAGATTTATATTTTCTAATAACAAAGATCCTTGGATGATTAGATATCTTCCTAATTTGTCTCCAATTACATTTTTCACTTGAAATGGGACTGTTTTATGTATGAGAGTCATAACTCCCCTGGCTCGGGATGAAAATGATGAGGTGAACACATTTCCTTGCCATCTTTTTTTTTTTTTTTTTTTTTTTTTTTTTTTTTTTTTTCTCTCGGCGCCACACGAGTCGGCTGCCTTTTGCAACAGCGGCTCGATTCCGAGTCTTTTTCCCTTCCTCTCTCTTTTGATCCGTCTTTTTTTTTCACCCCACTTATATCACGGACACACAGATCGTCCTAAATGTCTCCTGAGCCGGTGGACGGAGCCACTGTCTATAGCAGGATACGATACAGCAGAGAACAGCTGCTAGCATTCAACCGCCACCTGGTCCCATTGGAAAAACTCGACATACCGAGAGAACTGAGGCGAAAACGCCGCGGCTGCCGGGCTGGAGTAAGGCGGAGGACAAAAAATATAAGGTACAGACCCTCCCTTCCATCTGTTGTCATGGGAAATGTACGGTCGATACTGGGAAAGTTAGATGAGCTAGCGGCTATCTCCCGTTATGATAGCACATACCGGGAGTGCTCTCTCCTTTTGTTTACTGAGACGTGGCTAACTGAACTAGCAGCAGATGCTAACATTGAGCTGGAGGGTTTTCACATGATACGAGCTGACCGAACACCAGACAGTGGCAAGGCTAGGGGCGGTGGAGTGATCATGTATGTTAACAACAACTGGTGCAGACCGGGACATATCACTGTTAAACAACGACACTGCAGCAAAGACATTGAGTTGCTAGCTGTTAGCATGAGGCCTACATATCTCCCGAGAGAACACTCACACGTGATCTGCATTGTTGTTTATGCAAATCCGACAGCGAACGCTGGGACAGCACGTGACGTCATCCATTCAGTAACCAGCAGGCTGCAGACAGAACACCCAGATGCTCTTCTCCTCATCTCAGGCGATTTCAACCATGTTTCACTGTCTCCCATTCTACCCACGTTCACCCAGTATGTCACATGCCACACTAGAGACAATAAAACACTGGATTTATTCTACGCAAACACTAAGGAGGCGTACACCTCATCACAACTACCCCCACTCGGGAGATCGGATCACAACTTGGTTCATCTCCGGCCGGTGTACAAACCCCTAGTGCACAGACAACCTCCGGCCATGCACACTGTGGAGTTATGGTCTGAGGAGACAATGGACACCCTAAAGGGCTGTTTTGAAGCCACCGCCTGGAAGCAGCTCTGCGATCCACATGGTGAGGACATCGATGGCCTCATTCACACCTTCACGGGCTACCTCAGCTTCTGTGTGGACAAATCCGTTCCCACCAAGACCATACGGCGTCACTCAAACAACAAACCCTGGATCAACCCTGAGATAAAAACACTTCTGAGAGAGAAGAAGAGGATCTTCAGGTCAGGGAACAGGGAGATGCTGAAGTCCGTACAGAGGGAGCTGAGGAGAAAGATCAGAGAAGGCAAGGACAGCTTCAGGAAGAAGATGGAGGACAAGCTGCAACAGAGCGACATCAGCGGGGTCTGGAGAAACCTCAAAACCATCTCGGGGCTCCAGAATACCTCCCCCCAGGCCACAGGGGGCAGGGAGTGGGCGAACAACCTGAATCTGTTTTTCAATAGATTTGACCAACCGCCCTCCCCCCTGACTGCACAACAACCACTGCTGCCTCTAAAGAAATCAAGTCCTGCTGCCCACTCCCCACTCTACCACCACCCCCCCACTCCCAACACACAGCCCCCCATCCTGACCCTGACCAGGACCCAGGTGAGGACGGAGCTGAGGAAGATCAAGGCGAGGAAGGCGCCGGGACCGGACGGCATCAGCGCAAAGCTCCTCAAGTCCTGTGCAGACCAGCTGTGTGGGATTGTGACGTATATCTTCAACATGAGCCTGAAACTGGGGAGGGTACCACAGCTGTGGAAAACATCTTGTGTGGTACCTGTACCAAAAACTTCCCACCCCAAAGACCTGAACAGCTACAGACCGGTGGCCTTGACGTCCCACTTGATGAAGACCCTGGAGAGACTGCTCCTTGCTCACCTCCGCCCCCTGGTGGAACCAGCGATGGATCCACTCCAGTTCGCCTACCAGCATGGCATTGGGGTGGAGGATGCGGTGATCTTCCTCCTTCACCGTTCTCTGTCCCACCTGGAGAAGCCCGGGAATATGGTGAGGATCATGTTCTTTGACTTCTCCAGTGCTTTCAACACCATCCAACCGATGATCCTGAAGGACAAGCTGCTGCGCGCAGGGGTGGACCAGCACCTGTCATCATGGATCCTGGACTACCTCACGAACCGGCCTCAGTTTGTGAGAACCCGGGACTGTGTTTCCGACACGATCATCAGTAGCACGGGGGCCCCCCCAGGGAACGGTGCTGGCTCCCTTCCTGTTCACTCTTTATACTGCGGACTTCTCACACAACACAACACACTGCCATCTACAGAAGTTCTCTGATGACTCTGCGATCGTTGGCCTCATCTCCAATGGAGATGAAGCTGAGTACAGAGGGCTTATCCAGGACTTCGTGGACTGGTGCCATCGGAACTGCCTCCAGATCAACGCGAGGAAAACTAAGGAGCTGGTGGTGGACTGCCGCAGGCATGGGCAGCCCCTCACAGTACCAGTAAATATACAGGGAACAGACATCGAGATGGTGACATCCTATAAGTACCTGGGTATTCATCTGAACAATAAACTAGACTGGTCACACAATACTGATGCACTCTACAAGAAGGGACAGCGCAGGCTGTTCCTGCTGAGGAGACTCAGGTCTTTTGGTGTACAAGGGGCGCTGCTGAAGTCATTCTATGACACGGTGGTGGCATCAGCCATCACTTTTGGAGTGGTCTGCTGGGGCAGTGGCATTACTGCAGCCGATAGGAAGAGACTGAACAAACTGATTAAGAAAGCTAGCTCTGTCCTGGGGCAGCGCCTTGATCCGATGGAGGAGATAGGAGAGAGAAGGACGGTGGCTAAACTGTCATCTCTGCTGGAGTCCGAGTTCCACCCTATGCAGGACATACTGAATGCACTGAGGAGCTCATTTAGCAGCAGACTACATCATCCCAGGTGCACAACCGAGAGGTTTCGTAGGTCCTTCCTACCAACGGCTGTCAGACTGTACAACCTAAGCAGGGCTGCTCGCAGAGATAGCAAAAAGACGTAACAAACTAATAGTTTTTTGAATGCAAAAGATGCAATAGACTTACACAATGGTCCTCTCCGGCATACAACTAGGAACATACCGGTCGCTATGGAGGGTGAGAATATGTATGGGCACATAATCATACCATGTAGGATAACTAAGTAGACGGTTATGCTGTTTCATTCCATCTAGCAACAATGCTCTGCACTGTGTGTGTTTATATATTTGCATATTTATTCCATCTAGCTACAATGCTCCGTACTGTGGGTGTTTATATATTTATATATCTACATATTATTCCATCTAGCTACATTGCTCCGCACTGTGTGTGTTTATATACTTGCATATTTATTCCACCTAGCTGCAATGCTCCGTACTGTGGGTGTTTATATATTTACATATTTATTCCATCTAGCTACAATGCTCTGCACTGTGTGTTCATATATTCATATATTTATTCCATCCAGCTACAATGCTCTGCACTGTGTGTCTGTGTGTGTGTGTATATATATATATTTTATAGTAATACGTACATATGTTTATTAGCTGCTCTTGCTTGCTTGTTTTTTTTTCTTGCCTTCTGATTGTTGCTCTGAGTGTTGCTATCCCTGTGCTGTTGCAATCCTGGAATTTCCCCGTTGTGGGACTAATAAAGGCTTATCTTATCTTATCTTATCTTCTCCTAATTCTTTTTACATCCTCCTCTATTAGATGAGTTTCTTGTAAAAACACAATTTTTGAATCTATGTCTTTTATTTTATTCTTAACTTGTTTAAGTTTTTTAGATTGTGTAGACCTCTGCAATTCCATGAAGTTAAATTAAGATTAACGCTTTGATCTATGATCAATAAGGAGTTTGACATTACCTTGCAATATAAACATGCTCATACAGAGAAGCAAAAACATGGATGGTTGAACATTCATCCTACAAACTACACAAAAACAAATTCCCTTTCCCCACATTCGTGGTTATCCCCCCAAAATCAAAAAAATTCTGTCTCCCATTATAGCTAGTGACTGTTCCACACCTGCGAGGATCAGTCAAACCCCTCTCTCTTTCTTTCTCCTCTCAATCAGCGTGACTCTGCCACTTTTTTAATGACATTAACTCTCTTCTGTAGTTTTTCAAGTTTTATAGGAACTTTGTACATCATAGCTTTTTTTTTTTTTTAATAATACGATCTGTATTTTGTAGACGTTATATGTTTCAGATCAATCAGATGCCTGTACAAATGCTTAAATGTTCTACCTTTATCATGTTCATGCTTAGCTCCCGCCAGTCTCCTCTTGGATCTGCTTAATGAGCTCCTGCGCCTCTTGAGGGGTCTTGAAGATGTGGGTTCTGCCCTTATATGTGACCAGTAGTCTTGCCGGGTGAATCACTCCGTGACGAATCCCGAGGTTGCGCAGCTCTTTGCGGGCGGGGTCGAACTGCCTCCTTAATTGTTGAATTCCTGTGGCCAAATCTGGGTAGAACCGCACCTGTTGATCCTGGTATTTAATTTCCACTTTAGCTTGCGCCGCGTTGGTGACCGTCATCTTGTCTCTGTAGTTGAGGAACTTCATAATCAGTGTCCTTGGTGGTGTCTTATTATCTCTCGGTGGGCCGATTCGGTGAGCGCTCTCTAAGATGACCGATGACTACAGGTCCGCGTTGTTCAGCGCTTCTGGAATCCACTTTTCCAAAAAGGAACATGGGTCCTGTCCCTCCGCTCCCTCCGGGAGACCCACCAGCCTCAAATTATTCCATCGCGAGCGGGATTCTAAGTCCAGAACATTATCTTCTAGACGTTTACATTTTAATTCCAGTGTTTGCACCTTTGATTGTAGGCTGGTGACGTCATCTTCAGCACTTGAGATTCGGAGCTCCGCCTGCGATACTCGTTCCATACAGTCGCTTATTTCCTTTCTCATTCCTTCTATCGTTGCTATAATCCCATCAAATTTAGACGAAAAGTCTGCTCTCATGGAGCTGATGGCAGCAAGCACCGCATTTGTCCCCTCCTCAGCAGTTACCGCTCCGCCGCTGGCTCCCTCCTCTGCCATTGCCTCTGGAGATTTTTCTGCTTCGTCACGAGCGTGGAAATCTGTTAGTTTGGATTGTTTTGTCGAATTACTTTTTCCTCCGCCTAATTTCCCAGCCTTAGTCTTTACCATATCCGCGCCTAAACGCTGGGATAGGTTTTTGTTCCAATTAAGAGAGTTTTAGCCTACTTTTTATTTTTAGGAGCAGAGCAGTGTGAAACACGTCTTCCTACGTGGCCGCCATAACCGGAAGTGACAATGAACTTTTAGATATCTATAATTGCCTTCCTCCTAGTCAAAATTAAATTCTTACTGGTTACAATTGTAAATACAGATATCCACAATTACATTCATACTTGTAACAATTATATTTCAAGATATCTAAAATGTAGATTGTACTAGTCAAAACTAATTTCACAATGTCTGAAAAGCTTTAAAAAGTTTAAGTGGCCGTTTTAACATTTAATATCTAGCCTGGATATGTATTGTAGATTTCAGTAACTCAATTTTTCCTAGTAAAAACAAACATTTCAGATATCCACAATGAAATTCTTCCTCTCCATAATGATCATTTCAGATATCTATGACATTGTGGAGAGTGTAAATAACGAGACTGATTCATGAAGCAGATGATTTTATTCACTCTTTCATCAGTCCTACACAGGAAAAGCATGTATCAATACACTGTGGGTTCTCCTTTTATACCAACCGCTCATCTCACATTTGCATGACATTTAACATCACAATACATTCATCCTTTCTCCCCCCAACTCCTTCTTCCTGCTATCTCACCATGATCTCCCTAGCTATTGTTCTCCTCTGTTTACCCTCTGCATCCAGTCTGAGATGATTAACCCAGTCTCTACACCGCCCCCCCAGAATCTCAGACAGAGTTTCAGTCCTCACATTCTTTTGGCTTCAGTCTCCTCCCATATCTGCTGTAACGGGGGTTTACCGCCTCCACGGCACTGCTGTGCTGGCGGGGGGCTCCTGGGGGTGTGTCTGTCTGCGGGTGGGCCATGGCGAGGGGGGGGAAACCTTCGACTTGCCCGTGTGGCTGCTCTGGTGAATCGTTTACCTGGGGAGTTCTCAGTGGGGGTCTTCCACGCCGAGGGGCCCGAGCCAACAGCACTTGCTCGTCCGCCACTACAAAGGCGGGCTTAAGTCTGTCTATGCGTATTTTCTCCTGACGACCCCCCAAGTCTAACAAAAAATGTTTGTCCCCTGTTTCCAGCACTCTGAACGGGCCATCATAGGGTGGGCGCAATGGAGGGCGGTGGGCATCGTGCCTGACAAACACGAACGCCGCGTTCTTCAAAGTTTTTGACACAAAAGCGCGTGGAAAACAGTGGTGGACCGGGCCCGGCAGCGTGCCTGTGTCTGCACTGTGCTGCAAACGCTGAGACGGGCAGCTGTCCGGTGCGGGATTATCTGGCAAAAATTCCCCGGGGAGCTGCAGTGGCTGAGAAAAAACAAGCTCTGCCGGGGAAGCCTCCAAATCCTCTTTTGGTGCGGAACGCAACCCCAATAAAACCCACGGCAGCCGGTCTACCCAATTTGCATCCGTCAGCGAAGCCCTGAGCGCTGCTTTCAGTGACCTATGAAAACGTTCGCATAACCCATTGGCCTGTGGGTTGTACGCGGTTGTGCGATGAATTGCAACACCCAGGCTGCGGGCCATCGCGGACCAGACGTCGGAAACAAACTGAGGGCCCCTATGGGATATGATGTCCGACGGGATTCCAAAACGCGCCAGCCATGTTGTCAAAAAACGTGCGCCACGTCCGCGGACGTGGCTGCCGCCAGTGGGACTGCTTCTGGCCAGCGTATGGTGCGGTCCACCACTGTCAGAAGGTGCGTGCACCCCTGTGATGGCGGGAGGGGGCCCACGAGGTCCACGTGAACATGGTCGAACCTCTTAGCCGGTATATGAAATGGCTCCAAAGGAGCCTTTGTGTGTCTGTGTACTTTGGCTCGTTGGCACGCTACGCAGGCTGCAGCCCACTCTTTCACTTGTTTGCGCAGGCCTGGCCACACGAACTTCGCTCCCACCATTTTGACTGACGCACGCACTCCTGAGTGCACCAGAGAGTGAACTGACTCAAACACGCGGCGGTGCCACGCGACTGGGACCACCGGGCGCGGGCGTCCCGTGGAGACGTCGCAGATTAGGGGGGGCTTGCCGTCTTGCAGTACTCTGCTCTCCAGCCTCAACCCTGTTGGTCCAGAATAGAGCGTGCACGTCCGTATCGCTAATCTGCTCTGCGGCCATGGCTGTATAATCTATCCCCACACAGACCGGGGCCACTACTGCATGCGAGAGGCAGTCCGCCACCACATTCAGTTTACCCGATACATGCTGAATATCGGTCGTAAACTCCGAGATCGCGGCCAGCTGTCTCTGCTGCCGGCCCGACCATGGTTCTGAAACCTTGGCCATCGCGAACATCAGCGGCTTGTGGTCCACGAACGTGGTGAAGCTGCGCCCTTCCAGCCAGAACTGGAAGTGGCGTATGGCCAGGTGGAGAGCCAGCAACTCTCTGTCGAATGCGCTGTACTTACGCTCACTGTCGCGCAAAGCCCTGCTGAAGAAAGCGAGCAGCTGCCAAGAACCAGCGACACGTTGCTCCACGACGGCCCCTATGGCCACGTCCAAGGCGTCGGTAGTGAGTGCTATCCAGGCCGCCGGGTCTGGGTGCGCCAACAGTGCGGCAACCCGTGCCAACCCGTGCTCCTCCAACCTCCGGAAAACCATCTTGAGGTGGGTTACGTGCTCGTCCTCGGACGCACTGGCTACCAGGATATCATCCAGGTAGATGAACACAAACGGGAGATTGCGCAACACTGCATCCATCATGCGTTGGAATGTCTGTGCCGCGCCTTTTAATCCGAAGGGCATGCGTAAAAACTCAAACAAGCCAAACAGAGTTATTACCGCTGTTTTGGGTACGTCCTCCACACGCACTGGGACCTGGTGGTAACCGCGGACCAGGTCTATTTTAGAAAAAATGCGTGCTCCAGCGAGGTGAATGGAAAAATCCTGAATATGGGGAATCAGGTAGCGGTCGTGCGCTGTGGCGTTATTCAATCTGCGGAAATCACTGCACGGTCGCCACGATCCCTCGACCTTAGGAAACATGTGTAGCGGGGATGCCCATGGGCTGTTCGATTGCCTGATGATGCCCAACCTTTCCAGGTTGGCAAACTCCTCGTGCGCTATGGCCAGTTTAGCTGCGTCCAAGCGCCGAGGCCATGCGAAAACGGGCGGCCCAGTGGTGGTGATGAAGTGTTCCAACCTGTGTTTAGCGATGGCCGCCGAAAACGTCGGGACCGTGAGTGCTGGGAACTGAGTGAGCAGTGTGTGGAACTTACCGCCTGGAGCTGTGACGTTGGCTTGTGTTACTGGCCCGGCCCCTCGAGCTGTACAGGGGAGAGAATCAAAGGACATTGCATTAACCAGGCGCCTGTTAGCCACATCAACTAGTAACCCATGTGCACACAGAAAATCAGCTCCCAGGATTGGGATACTCAGTGCCGCTATGACAAAAGTCCACTCATACATACGGCCGTGTAGGGATAAAGTCAGTGTTCTCTCACCAAAAGTCTTAATGCCCGAGCCGTTTATTGCTACCAGCCTGGAGCCGCTAGGTCCTGCCAGCCGGTCGGCATAGGACGGCAGGATGATGCTCTTCTGGGCTCCGGTGTCTACGAGGAAGCACCTCCCCGAGCGTGAGTCCGTCACATAGAGCATCTTGTTCTCTTCACCGGCGGTCGCAGCTGCTACTGACTGCCGGCCTTGGCGTTTCCCGAGCGCTTGAATTGGCACGGTGGCGCACATCTGCGTGCGTTCTCTCCGAAGCGGCAGTGGTAGAAGCAGAGCGTGTCTCTCTGGCGCTCCCTGGCCCCTGCTGCCGCTACTGTCGGTGGCTCCTCGCCTTCGCTGGTCGTCTCGCTGGGTTCCGACACCACCGCGTTCACTGTGAAGGCTCTGGTGGTGAGGATGATCCGATCTGCCTCCTGGGCTAGCGCACGGTAGTCACGCGCGGCCAGCAACGGCAAATTGGCAAGAACCGCTCTGGCCACTGTTGGGAGGTTCCGGAGGAAAAGATGGGCAAACAGAAAATGCCCGTCGTCCGTGCCCATTAACGCCAACATCTTCTCCATCAGTTCGACTGCCGAACCATCTCCTAACTCGGAGCGCCTCAGGAGCCTCTCTGCTCTCTCACAGTCCGAGAGCGTGTAGCGTCGGGTCAGCGCAGCCTTGAGAGCCTCGTATTTGTCGTGGGCTGGAGGCTGTTCAAGCAGGCTTGCTACTTGCTGAGACGTGCGAGCGTCCAGCGCTGCAACCACATAGTAATACTTGGTGTCATCTGCCGTTATTCCCCGGAGGGCGAACTGAGCCTCAGTGTGGTGGAACCAAGAGCGCGGGTTGTGCAGCCAAAAGTCCGGTAATTTGAACGAAATAACGCACGCGTTGCTGGGAGTTCCTGTCCGGGCCGTCTCTGGGATGCTTGCCGCGTCGCTGGGGCTTCCCGTCCGGGCCGACTCCGGGGTTCTTGCCTCGTGTTCCATAATTCGTCAAAGGGTCACCAGTGTGGAGAGTGTAAATAACGAGACTAATTCATGAAGCAGACGACTTTATTCACTCTCTCATCAGTCATACACAGGAAAAGCATGTATCAATACACCATGGGTTCTCCTTTTATGCCAACCGCTCATCTCACATTTGCATGACATTTAACATCACAATACATTCATCCTTTATCACCCCAACTCCTTCTTCCTGCTTTCTCACCATGAGCTCCCTAGCTATTGTTCTTCTCTGTATACCCGCTGCATCCAGTCTGAGATGATTAACCCAGTCTCTACACCATCATTATTCCTAGGAGAAAGACGTCACTTTTCCCCATTCATGTGTATTGGGTTTTCACCTCCAGATATCTACAATTACATTCTTCCTATCTAGAATGAACATTCTGGATATCTGAAATAAAATTCTTACTAGGAGAAACTCTTATTTCAGATATCTACAATCCAGTTGTTACTAGTCATAATTTTCATTTTGGATATCCACAATGAAAAAAACATTTCAGATATCTATAATGTAATTTTGGATATCCAAAATACATTTTTTTTTCCACAATATCTTTATTGAACCTTTTTTTTTTTTAACAAACATGATACAAACAATCAAACACTAACACTAAAGTACTACAAAAAAAAAAAATGCACTAAAAACACCAACAACCACCAACAAAATCAAGTCTTCAACAATGCTCCTCTGTTTAGTCTAGACAATCCAATACATAAGTATACATATTATGTTCACCAGTTTGGAATTTACAAGGTCCACACACATCATTCACCTTCTTCTTCAAGAGTTATGTTTAAATTTTTTACATAATCAATAAAAGGTCTCCATATATTCTCAAACACAATTTCCTTTGATTTCAGTATATATGTTATTCTTTCTAATGGAAGGTTTGTTAACATCTGTCTTAATCACTGAGTCACATCTGGTCTATGAGTCTTTTTCCATAATAGTGCAATACATTTTTTGGCATTAAGCAAACTGAGGTCTATGAATGTTCTTTCACTTTTATTAAAATTATGCTTTTCTGGGTACAGACCCAACAAAAACAGTTTAGGATTCAATATGATTTGTTTTGAGATTATTTTTTCAATTGTTACCCTCACCTCTTCCCAAAACATTCTTATTAATCTACATTCCCATAAACAATGAAATAGGGTTCCTTTACTTTCCATGCATTTTGTGCATGTATCTGGTATATTTTTGTTATATCTATTTAACTCCTCCGGTGTAACATACATCCGCATTAACCATTTGAAATGTATCAATTTAAGGCGTGCATTTATTGATTTGGTTTGAGCTTCTGTACAAGCCAATTCCCATTGTTCCTCTGAAATTTCAATTTGCAGATCTTCTTTCCAGTAGTTTAATCTTTTCAGTGAATTTTCACTTGAAGATAGTGTCAATGAGTTATAAAACTCTGAAATAATACCCTTTCTTTTACTATCTTTCATCATCATTTTTTCCAAGGATGAATAAATAGGTCGAGTGAGAGCTTTATTTTGATTTGATCGAATAAAGTTTCTAAGTTGAAGATATTTAAAAAAATGTGTTCTATTGAGATTAAATTTGATCCTCAGCTCTTCAAAAGACATTATGTTGTCTGCACATGGCAAATATAAATCCTGAATCTTTTGTATCCCTTTTAAATTCCATACTTTAAATACAGCGTCCGCTCTCCCTGGTTTAAAATATTGATTACCCCATATTGGACTAAATTGTGACAATAACTGTGGTTCTTTTAAATAGTTTTTAGCTTCACACCATATTTTGATCATATGCTTTACAAATGGATTTTTAACTTGTTTTTGTAATTTTTTTGCCGAATCTGAGTATATGAATATGGGAAGAGGTAAAGGTAAATTGTATGATTCCATTTCAGTCCAGTGAGGGAGATCATTTGATGAAAAATAATATGTCATAGACCTCAGTTGTGCCGACCAATAATACAACATAAAATTTGGACATTTCAGACCTCCACGATCAAATGGTAAATATAATAAAGACAAACGTAATCTAGCCCTCCTGTTGTTCCATATAAATTCCACTAACTTTTTTTTTATTCTTGAGAATAGATCTAAAGGTGGTGATAAGGGAATGTATTGAAATAAATAAAGTATTTTAGGTAAAATATTACTTTTAAGTATATTGATTCTCCCGATCATCGACATTGGTAGTGACATCCATCTCTGAGTTAACTCATTGATATCTGACATTAAGGCTTCATAGTTGACGCTGGCGACTGATTCTAGCTTAGGCATAATTTGGATTCCTAAATATTTAAACTGATTTACAACATTGAATTGATTTACCTCAGGGGCTGGGTAATTTCTCTGGGTCTCATTTAGCATTAATATTGAAGATTTAGTTTTATTTATTTTATATCCTGATATTTCCCCAAAATTCTTTATTAAATTCAACAAGGTTGGAATTGATTTTTTTAGATTCGACATAAACAAAATTATATCATCGGCGTACAGGGAGATTTTATGTTCTGTTGGTCCAACTTTAATTCCATATATTTGTGAATGTAAACGTATCGCTATCGCTAAAGGTTCAATTGCCATAGTAAACAGTAAAGGTGAAAGTGGACAGCCTTGTCGACATCCTCTATTGATTTTTATTGGTTTTGAAATATTGTTATTTGTTAGGATTTCTGCTGTAGCATTATTGTATATTATTTGAACCCATTTTATGAAATTATTTCCAAGTCCAAACCTTTGTAGGACTTCAAAAAGAAAGGGCCATTCAACTCTATCAAAGGCCTTTTCGGCGTCCAATGATAGGAGAGCTGTATCCGGTGCTTCTTTATTAAAATAAATAATATTAAATAGTCTTCTTACATTATGGAAGCCTTGTCTACCCTTTATAAAGTCATTCTGATCTCGATTAATAATATTTGGTAAAATTTCTTGTATTCGTCTTGCTAAAATTTTACAGATTATCTTAAGGTCGGCGTTTAATAGGCTTATTGGTCTCATATTTTCACATTTATTAGAGGGCTTACCTGGTTTTGGCAGCAGTATAATTAAGGCATTATTTATGTATGATGGTAAATTATTATTTTGAAATGCTTCTAAAACCATTTCCAAAAAAGGTTTTATTAATTTATTCTTAAATTTTTTATAAAGGTCAACTGGAAGACCATCTGGTCCTGCACTTTTTCCTGATTTCATATTATCAATGGCTAGCCCAACTTCTTCTTGACTAATTTTAGACTCCAATATCTCCCTGTTTTCATTTGGTATACACGGTATAGATAGTTCGTTCAAAAACCCATTTAGTTTTGTTAAATCAGGTTCATTTTTGGTATCATATAATTTTTCATAGTAATCTCTAAAGGCTCTATTAATTTCTAAAGGATCTATAACTACCTGTCCGTTACTTATAATACTGGTAATTGGTGTTTTAATTTCCAATTGTTTAATCTGCCATGCTAATAATTTTCCTGATTTTTCACCTTGTTCATAAAAAGATTGTTTCAATCTTAGAAGACTCGAGGCAGCTCTATTCGCTGATTTTTTGTCGTATTCAGCTCTCAAAATCAGTAATTCATTCTCCAACCTTGGGTCACTTCCTGCATACACTTTTTCCTGAAGACTTTTTATTTTATGTTCCAATTTAGCTCTCTCCTCTCGAGTCTTCTTAGATTTTGATCCTGTATAACTAATAATATGTCCCCTAATAAAAGCTTTGAAAGCCTCCCACTTTACACATGCTGATGTTTGTGTAGTATTGATGTCAAAGAACTCGTCTATCTGTTTTTCTATATACTTGACAAATTCCTCATCCTGAAGCCATTTATGCTGAAATTGCCATCTACCTGATTCCTTTGTCAATTTTTTATCTACATATATTAGACAACAGGGTGCATGATCAGAGATCACGATGTTATCATAAAAGCAGTTTTGAATCTTGGACCTTAATTCTGTGGAAATCAAAAAATAATCAATACGTGAGAATGTCTTGTAGGTACTGGAATAACAAGAATAGGCTTTAACTTGTGGTTTCATTTCTCTCCATATATCTAACAATCTCAATTCTTTCATAAAATGATTAATAGTCATCCTACATCCAATGTGCGTACAATCCAGTCCTGTTGATCTATCCACACCTGGATTCAATGTACAATTAAAATCCCCTGCTATTATATGTTGCCCTGTAAGTGATGATAAGATGAGAAATAAATTAGCAAAGAACTTCTGATCATCTATATTGGGACCATATAAGTTCACAAGATTTATATTTTCTAATAGCAAAGAACCGTGAATGATTACATATCTTCCAAATTTGTCTCCAATTACATTTTTCACTTGAAAAGGAACTGATTTATGTATGAGAGTCATAACTCCCCTGGCTCGGGATGAAAATGAAGAGGTGAATACACTTCCCTGCCATCTACTCCTAATTCTTTTAACATCCTCCTCTATCAGATGAGTTTCTTGTAAAAACACAATTCTTGAACCCATGTCCTTTATTTTATTCATAACTTGTTTAAGTTTTTTTAAATTTTGTAGACCTCTGCAATTCCATGAAGTTAAATTAAGATTAACACTTTGGTCCATGATCAATAGAGAGTTTGGGATTACCTTGCAGTGTAAACATGCTCATACAGAGAAGCAAAAACATGAGTGGTTGAACATTCATCCTACAAACTACACACAAACAAATTTCCCCTTCCCACACTTGTGGCAAACCCCCCAAAATCAAAAGAAAAATTCTGTCTCCCGATATAGCCATCGACCGTTCCACACCCACGGGGAACAGCCTAAGCCACTCCTTCTTCATCCTCCCAATCACCCTAACTCTGCTTTTAATGACGTAACATTAACTCTCCTCTGTAGTTTTCCAACTTAACTCCAAAATTTTTAACAACTTTGTACATCATAGTTTTTTTTTTGTTTGTTTGTTTTGTTTTTGTTTTGTTTTTTTAATATATAATACAATCTATATTTTGTAAACTTACTATTTACTTCAAGTCAGTCAGATGCCTGTGCAAATGCTTAATTATTCTACCTTATATTTTGTTCATGCTTAGCTCCCACCAGTCTCTTCTTCTTCTTTGATCTTCTTGATGAACTCCTGCGCCTCCTCTGGGGTCTTGAAGATGTGGGTTCTGCCCTCATACGTGGTCAGCAGTCTCGCAGGATAGATTACACCATGACGAATCCCAAGGTTGCGCAGCTCCTTACGTACGGGATCAAACTGCTTCCTCAATTGCTGGATTCCTGTGGCCAAATCTGGGTAGAACCGCACCTGCTGGTCCTGGTGTTTAATCTCTCCTTTTTTAGCTCGTGCAGCGTTGAAGATCTTCATCCTGTCTCTGTTGCTAAGAAACTTCATAATTAAGGTCCTCGGCGGTCCCTTATCTCTCCGTGGGCCAATACGATGTGCTTTTTCCAGAACCACTGCTGATTGCAACTCCTCGCTGCCCAGCACCTCCGGAATCCACTTTTCCAGAAAGGAACATACGTCCCGACCTTCTGATTCCTCTGGAAGACCCACCAGCCTCAAATTATTCTGTCTCGACCGAGATTCCAAATCCAAAATATTATCTTCCAGAGATTTATTTTTTTTTTCCAAAGTGCGCACCTTTAATTGAAGACGGGTGACGTCATCTTCAGCACTAGCGAGACGGAGCTCCATCTGCGCCGTTCGTTCTACACAGTCACCCAATTCCTTTCTTATTCCTTCCAACGCTGTCATAATCCCATCAAATCTAGAGGAAAAGTCCGCTCTCATTGAACTCATGGCAGCCATCAGCGCATCTGCGCCATTCCCCGCAGATATCGCACCGTTGCCAGCCTCCTCCGCCATATATGGAGTTTTGTTTGCTGCGTCACAGACCTGAAAGTCCGTTAATTTGGACTGTTTCGGCGGCTCGCTTTTTCCTTTTCCTGGTTTTCCAGCCTTAGGCTTCGCCGACATATCCTCGCCCAAATGCTGGGATACGTTCTGTCCCAAATGAGAGAGTTATTTGCCGATTTTTTTTTTCCAGGAGCAGAGCAGAGCGAGACACGTCCGTCCTACGTGGCAGCCATAACCGGAAGTCCAAAATACATTTTTACTAGTAGAAATAATATTATAGATATCCACTATTCATATTATGACTATCTGAAATTCAATTTCAAATATCTGTAATTGAAATTGTGACTCGTAACAATATACTTACAGATATCTGTAAACATATTTTGGATATCTCAAATGAATTATGCACAGGACTGCAGTTGTGAAATTTATTAAACAAACACAAAGACCAAAACAGTGCTCAAACTGAAATACAAAATAAAGTTACAGATTCCACACCAGAACAAGGGCTGGGTTCTGGTGGAGACGGGAAAAGGAAACTTAACCCTTTAACTGCCCAGATTAAATGGACGGGTCACGCACCCCCAGTGGCACAGTGCAGCAACTGCACCTGTCAACTTATTGATGTCCCCCGGCTATACTGAGAATTTGTACTAATCTCTATTGATCTGACAGCTTAGACGGTGGCAGACATGTGCCAAAGGAATTATGGCTGACATGGAATATAGCAAAGAAGGAGAAATCCTCATTATTATTATTCCTTTTTCCGCTTTGAGCTCACACACCAATGTGGATGCCGCCGTGTTTAGTCATCGCGACAGCGATGATGACGGAAACTGCATGAAACGGTAAAAATAACCCCGTATTACAAACGAAATTCACGTGAGATAATCATAAGAGTTTGTAGATGTGTCCAAAGTCCACTTTTGACTGAGTTATGTAATTTATATAGCTGCTGTGACATTATGCAAATTAGATGGGTAAATTTATTCCTATCTGAAACTTTGGATCATATTCTACATCTTTCTAATTGACAGTAAGCCATTATCTCTTGTAACTTTCAAGTTATAGCCTTGGAAATCTGAACTATTTTATTGACAATTTTTTTACCATTCTTGACCACTAAGGGGGGCCTTGAGTTGTCTTGCATTTCCCCAGGCGCCACATGGCACCTAGGGCAGTTAAAGGGTTAAGACTCCGGCAACGAGAAATAAAAATAACAGCCCTTAAATTGGATTAGAAACAATTAACACAAAAAGTAACCAGTGTGAATCGCATGAGCGAGCTGGGGAGAAAATGACAATCAGCTGTGAGTCATGAGGAGGGGAGACGGAGCTGACAGTTTGACAGGAGCACCGCCCACAACCAGGGAGAAGCCCGGAAGTGCTCCTGGTAACTGCAACTCCAGAGAGGGAAAGAAAAGAGAGGACACTGGCAAAATAAAGTGGAAACAAAAAACCCCAAATATGTAAATAACAAAACTACACTGAACGTAAACAGGAAAATAAATCATTCAATACCAAATACGTGAAAACAAACTAGAAATAACATCACCGGCCAAGAATTCCAAAAAACAATATTATACAAATAAGGAAAAACAAAAAGGCAAAGAGACAGAGCATGGTGAAATCCCCCGTGCTCAGATGGTGACACAGTAATAATGAGTCTTTATAGTGCTGGGTTGCAACAGCTATTAAGAGTTTGCTCACAATATGGCAATGATCACAACATCAAATTTAATGCTGAAAAGAGTAATGTCATGATTGTGAGATGCAGAGAGGACAGAGAACTAGTTTTTCCTACCTTTAAATTGTGTGATACTTCTCTTGCGACATTCAAGGAAATAAAATATCTTGGTCACATCATCACTGATGATTTGAGAGATGACAGATATCTACAGGCAGTGTCGTAAATTGTATGCCAAAGCCAATATGTTATTGAGAAAGTTTAGTATGTGCTCTGTAAATGTTAAATCTTCTCTGTTCAGAGCTTACTGTACTCCTCTGTACACTGCACACCTGTGGAGCAGCTACAGCACTGGTAGCATGAGAAGGTTGACTGTGGCCTACAACGATGCACTGAGGTTGTTGCTTCAGGTGCCCAGTGGCATAGCATCAGTCAGCTGTTTATGACATGTGGTATTCCTACATGTAAGGCACTACTGAGGAAGCTTATATACAGTTTTATGTGCCATTTGGATGACTCAGAAAACAGCATCATACAGACCCTGATAAGCCCTAGGAAGAGCAGCCTCAGATACACCTCTGCTCTCAAAAGACACTGGCTCAAAAGCCTCTACAGGAACTCTTTTTAAAGACTGTTATGTTGTCTATTGTTTCCCTGATGCCCCTACCCCTTCTTATTTATTTGGACCTGCTTGTCTGTCTGAACTAAGTAATAATAATAATAATTGTTATTATTATTAAAGCCTGTCACTTTAAGAAACATCTTTCAGCTGTTCAACTCTGCCCTCCCTCTTACTGGCCATTAGCTGAGTAGCTTCTAGTCTCCTTCTAGCTTGGATGAGTAGTGCTGGTTCACTGACCCGCAGTTGGTGTCATGGGCAGTGGGAGCACGCCCCTCCCCTCCGGTTTCACCTTCAGGAATTCATCACTGCACCTGAGGCAGAGGACACACCTGCATCCGCTCATCAACCAGCGTACTTAAGGAGGCTTCCTCCGCGCAGTCAACGCTGGCTCGTCTGGGTATACTTCCCGTTCTCAGGCAAGCAAATTAAAGCCGTAACGTTAACATGTTGTTAACCTTACTTTCTTCTCCTTCTTTCAGGTTGCTGCCACCTTGTAGGTGTGCCCCTGGGACTGCACGGGCTCTCCTGCCTCACCACACTGATCCTCCAGCAATCAACTCCACCCGGTCAGGCACCATCAGCTCACCATTTCCCCCTTACCCTACTGGCTCGTCTATTTCCCGCTGGGTCCTGCCAGTCCTCTGTGGATTTCTCAAGTAAGTGGTAATTTGGCTCGCCCATTTCCCCTTACTCCACTCTTCAGCTCACTGCTCTTGTCTTCTGTCCACAGGTCCTTTCCTCTGGCGAGTGACTGTTTCTGTAGCTGTGCACTTTGGGTTTCTGATATTAATAAAATTGTCAAACGTGCCCCTCTGTGTGGTTCCTTCCTGTGTTTGGCATTGTGCACGTGAGCTGTCAAAACTTAATACATCATGACAGTTGGTTGTGTGTCTCGCGTCGTTCCAGCCCGTCTCCCAGTGGTCTGGCTGGGATGCCACAAAAAAATCGCCGGTGCCACACCGGGCAACCCAGCTGTTATGTCTGGAAAACATGGAAGGACCAACGGAGAGTGGCGTTTGCTGGGAACACGAACTTTATTACATAAAACCTTATTATGGTGGTAAAGAGTATTGTCGGTTGGGAGGCTGAGGGCCAAAGAGAGACAAAAGAGACTGTAAAATGACCGTCCCTTACATTTATATGTTCAGCATGATGATGTCACCAAGCGGCCGCGTCATCACGCCAACTCTGACCAAACTTGTGGTTTCAAAACACCACACCGGCGATCGCCGCAACCCGAACCGAGCTGCTGGATCTCAAAGTGCAGTGTCTCGCTGTACGGGACTCACTCCACTCCCCTCCCACGGGCAGCTGGGAGATGTGCCGTCACGAAGCAGCTCTCCAACGTTGCCTGTGGGGGTGGAGCGGTGTCGTGTGGAGCCCCAGAGGATGGTGTGGGAGCTCTGGGGGTGCAGCTTTGGGTCGCACCGTAGGCGGTTGCCATGACCGGTGCAATGGCACCGGCTGCGGGGTCACAGTGGGGCCATTGGAGGGTGGGTCATAGTGGCGCAGGGTATATTGTGGACTGTGAACCAGGTGATAACAGGGATGGTTATTAGGGTGACTAAAATCTGAAGAAAATAACAATATAAGCCACGCTTGGTTCGAGCTTCCTGATATTAGCTTGGGGGCTAATAGCTCAGGGGCTAATAGGCTACCTTTAGCACCCTTCTAGCTACATGACAGACAGCTAGGCGGGCCAATGATAGAGCAGTGGGCTGGTCTCAAGGATGGCAGTGGGTGAGCTTTTTGAACACTTGAGTAGAAGAATTACCAGGAAGAGTAAAAAAAATGTTTTGGGGAGTTTTTCTGAGAGGAAAATGACATGAAGGCAATTTGCTTTTTTTCAGATCGTTGACTGGAAATTTTTTTGGGCTAATTACATGACCAGTTGACACATTTGAGACAGTTAAAACCTACAAACACACCATTTTTCAGTCAATGACCCCTTTAAAGGCAGCGGCTACAGGTACGGAAATCTGAGGCATTTGTTTGCTTCAATTTTTTAATTAATATCTATTTACTACCTTTTTAATCTTTCCCTCGCCCAAATCCTAATGATAGCCTCTTACTTTTTAACGTTATCCGCACCCAAATCCTAAGGCTTAATTTCAATTCTAAATTCCATCTCATCATATCAAGTAAAAGGATTTGGGCATCGTGGCGAGAGCAGGAAGCGAACCACCAACCCTCCGATAAAAGATTGACCACACTCTACACCTGCTCCACAGCTGCAGCAAGATTGAGTTGATCTGAAAATGTTTTGTCAGATTGTCAACTCTTCCGTGTCCGGGAAAGTGTCACACAACACAAAACACAAAGAAAGGTTTTTGTTCCACTCACAGTCGTTAAACTCCATGATGACTCTGTCCCTTCAGTCGAGACTCCATGTCCTCATACACCGCTCTCTGGTCATTCTTGGGAATGACAGCTGTCAAACTGAAAGACATAGTCTTGTAAATTTGCAACTTTTTTTTCTTAAGCTTGCAGCTTAAGTAAATCCATCCATTCATCTTCTACTGCTCATCAGGCGGTCTGGGTTGTGGGGGCATCAATCCAAGCAGAGTAGCCCAGACTGTCACCCTTGCATATCTCCATGATCCCCGTTAAACCCTCCTACAGGTGGTGAGCCCCCGGGAGGGCAGACCCGCATGGCTCCTTTGGGCCCTCAAACCAGGTGGGGTACATTGGATCTTTGTAACTTTTTTCATGGGGATCCACTGGATCACTCTTGGTCTGACCCTTCACTCAGGACCAGTTTGCCTTGGGAGACCCTACCAGGAACCAGTTGCCCTTGACAACATAGCTCCTGGGATCATTATGGCACCAAAACCTCTCCACCACGATAAGCTGGCAATCTATGGAAGGGTTTGGTTTTTTTTTTAAAATAAATTTGCTACATTTTTCTTGTAAATTTGCAACATTCAAATGGGTGCTGATTATTTTTTATGTAATGATTTAATTTTTTATCTTCACTGTTGGCAGTTTGATTAAATAATTTATTTATTTTGTCGGAAGAGATTTTTTTTAAGAGTTTGAACTCTTCCCTATTCCAAAAACATTGGCCCCCACACACACTGGCCTCCAAAAAGGTAGAAGGAGTCCTGGCTGCAATAAAACTTAGTGTCCCCCTCAATATTTACTCTGGAGAAAATATTCTGTTTGTCAGCCCAGCAGTGAAATAAGATATTCACCCATGAGCTAAGTAAGAATTGAACCCCCAGGTGTAAATAAGTGGCTGGACATTGTAGAGCACATATACTGTATGGAGAAATTGACCTCTAAGGTTGAAGGCACCGACCATACAACACTGGAGTGAATGGACATATTATTGGAGACATGGTGGGCTATGCCTTAGTTGGACCTAAGCCCAACATTTTTCAGTTAACTTACCTTTGTTTTCGTTGGTGGTTTACGCATCACCTTAAATGACCCGCAGTGACTCACAGTCTTCCATCTGCTCATTTTGAAACAAGCAAACCCAGCAACAGTCTAGCCAAGAGTCCACAGAAGAGGGATTTCTTTTCATGCTGCAGCTGTGATAATAAGAGAGGGAGAACGAGTCTGGAGTCGTTTGGTTTGGCCAGTGTGCTGACTCGCAGATTTAGTTTTTCCAGTGAATTTGTCTGGAATTACGAGGGGGCGCTGAAAAATTCATAGGCTGAAAAGTTCATAGTGGTCAAATTTGACCAAATGTGGTTTATTCTTCAACACAGTCTCCCCTTTGGTCCACGCACTTCTTCCATCAGTGTTCCAGCACTTGGATCCCAGTTGAAAAATAAACCACATTTGGTCAAATTTGACCACTATGAACTTTTCAGCCTATGAACTTTTCAGCTCCCCCTTGTATTTCTGCTCCATTTTCCTGCCTAAAGGTCCCATTCACTAAAACATGGTGTGTTTGTGGATTTTCACTTGCTTTCTTGGGGCATATTACAGCAATAGGCTGTTGAAATCGCTCTCTTCACTTAGAAATATTTATATTTCTCCATTTTGGCGGAATGGGCAGGAGCCTTTATAGCTCTTCCAGGTTACATTTCCCCTATATCAGTAACACATAATCCGGTCTTCAGTTACAACCATCACTGTGCTATTGGCTGTGATATCGATCCAGTCCCCACTCATCAGAGGTTCTGAGACCAAAGTGTTGGCTTCAGAGCTAGTAGTGCTATTATGTGGTTAGCTCAGCAAGACTGTTTTTTATTGTTATTTTCTTTAAATTCCAGTCACCCCGCTAGACATCTCCATTCTTACCTGCTTCACTCATCCACAGCCATTGATATTTTGCATTGTTCTGGCTTATTTTGTTATAATTTCACTGTGATAGTCAGTAGAGCGGACCATTAGCATTAGCTTGGTTAGGCAATATTAGAGCTCACCTTTTTATGAATTCTGTCCACCCCCACTGGAATCCTTGTTCATCTACTCTAGTAACACTTGACCATATATGTCGTTCTCAGACATCATTTTATCTTATTACACTAGAGTTTATTGTAATCTGACCAGGACTAAAGGATAGTTGCCATTAAGCTGGGTTTATGCTCCACCTCCACTCTGCATGTCTGATCGATTGCAAAGTTCTTCTTCTTCATTTACATTTGATTGGTTGGTTGTCTGTCTCTCTGTGTTGGCCCTGCGATGGACTGGCGATCTGTCCAGGGTGTACCCTGCCTCTTGCCCAAAGATGCTGGGATAGGCTCCAGCCCCCCCGCGACCCGAAAAGGATTAAGCAGAAGAAGATGGATGGATGGATGGATGGTGGTGGTTGGCAACCAGCTTACTGCTACATTACCACCATGTATTTCACTTTGTGTGATGTAAATTTTGTCATTGTCAGCACTGACTACACATGTGCAAGATCCAACCTCCCATTCAAGAGGTGATGCTACTGACACAGCATATAAAGACAAAGAGGAAGAAGGAGAAGATGAATTAAAAAAATCGTGAAAAGAAAGGATTAGAGAGAGAAAAAGGAAAGACAAGTAGAGGTAAAAGTAGCAAACACAGGAGTTCCTTATTTCTTCTTTGTGCAGTTGTTATTGTTACGAAAATGTGCATGGCTCGTGTTTTTCCTTCTCTTATATAGCCAGTGAACAAACTGGCATGTCAGTGCATTTGTACTACTTGCAGGGCTGGGGTGAAACTACAAATGACGGTTATGAACATGCATCAGATGCATAGTTCTAAGTACTAAGGTCACTATACATCAGCACTAAAGCTTGTGTAAAGGGTGCTTAACAGTATTTTGAGACCTTTGTAGAATGTTGTCAGGGTGCTGTGGAAAGTCCACTAATTTTTAACATCGACATGAACTTCATGATGCAGTGTGCAAGACACAAAATACTTGAGTAGTTCCCCAACACCAGTATCTTGGAGGAGTTCCAATTTCCAAATGAAGTGTCACCCCATGAAAACCAGGAAAAAAGCAAGGATGGCTGGCCAAAGAAAAGTCACCAAGCTATTCTATGCAGTTGATGTTGTAATATTCTTGAAGAGTATAGATGAGCTAAGTCTTATCCTAGATATCTATGGCAACACCTTCACTAGATTCAGACTTCAGATGTCTTATTCCAAGATACAGCTGGGCGATATAGCCAAAAAATAATGTATTGTGATATAATTTCTCTACATCACGATACACAATACATATCATGATATGTATTTTGTGGACTGAATGTCCTTTAAAATTTTGTTTTACTTACATTTTTATTGGACATTTATATATATCCATTTCACTTATGAAAAAGCTGAATAATAAAATAAAAACTTATATCAGAGAAAATTCTTCACAACAATATGTAACTGAGCAAAGTATCTTTTTTCCTTTGCTTAACAGAACTCACACTATCAAGTAATCAAGTTTATCCACATGGGCAGAAATATTTCAGTTTACCACACATGGTTATGCCTCGGTGAAATGGAGAAGCATACAGTAATGAGTTAATACATCTGTGTGTGGATGTGTGTGTGTGTGTGTGTGTGTGTGTCCCTCTGTTCGCCTCTCTGTTTCAGCTCGCCTGGTCAAAATTAAGTGGAACTAAAGGCTTGTGTCATTGTATCACCATATTTTCTTGATTTTTAATTTGCCAGAATTCTGAGATAAGGCTTTGTTTTCAAAATAAACACAAATTAAACTTACCTTTAACATCAATGAAGCCGGGGGAAAAGGTATTGCAATGACTATGCCGGGCCACTAGAGGCGGCAGTGTGACTTTTTGAGAGCACAACACAGCACATTTTTTTACAGCACGTGGAGCTGAACTGTTATAAAATTGCGGTTACTGAAAAACAAAACGTATTCAGCAACTACACCATTTATTCATCACATTGATTGTTTTCACACTGGTTTTGCTGTTTAGTTTTGCAGAGGAAGGACGAGGTAAAACTCATTAAAATTCACTAAAAACTCCAAGTCCCAACATTCCTTGCCCACAAATGGTCACACAAATGGTCAACCATTTGTGGGCGAGGAATGTTGTGCATGTGCCCGGAAATTCCACACACACACACCACAGGGAAGTACTGAGCAATCTGTTTTCTTCCTCTGCCACTAAACAGCAAAAGCTCCTGTTCATCTTGATTGTCATTGTATTCACGTACAGTGGATATAAAAAGTCTACACACCCCTGTTCAAATGCCAGGTTTTTGTGATGTAAAAAAAATGAGACCAAGACTAAATCATTTCAAAACTTTTTCCACCATTAATATGACCTATAACCTGTGCAACCCAGTGGTGGCCCTTACATTTTACATCTAGGCCTTCAGTGGTGATCTACCTGATTTAAGTGCCATTCATACCAAGCACCATAAAGATAGCCATCCACACAAAGCATGTTAAAGATAAATTATAGTTTTAAAAGTCTTTACCTTTTCATTGTAGAGCTCCATTTCCCTGCGCATTTGTTCTTTGAGCTGCAGATCCACTCTTGTTTTCCCAAAGGTTTAAAGGTACTGTTGCTTGTCCAACTGGTGACTATGCTTCGGTGACTCACTGCTACCTTGGTTAAGGCCCTGTCACACCTAGACGATTTAAGCAGTGTTTGCAAAACGTATGAAAAATTTGGAGAATACGCTGGGGTGCGTCAAATCAGTTATGACTAAGCTTTGTCTAAGTTAAGAGCACACTTAAGCATGCTGGTGTACAGCATTGTTCACCGAGCTCCTCTGAAAATTAATTTTCAGCATGCTGAAAATTTTCTGACGTATCTGTTGTGTGAGGTTTTATGTTGAAGTGCGGTGTGATGACGCCGCTTTCCGGTTGCGTCATCACACCGCCCTATAGTACGGGGCATCCGCCATTAGGGCTTCCTCTTGCCCTGGAGGACTCCGCCATGGTGTGTTACGTACTGTATAGTGTGCTCTTTATATTAATAAAGCAGTGTTCCAGTGCAACCTCTTTGTCAGCCTGATTTACTGCCAGGTTTGTGGACATAACATTTCGTGACTGAGGATTAACAAATGGAGGCATGCATTGCACCACTGCGGCCTTTCCCGGAGCTTCCCGGCGAGCCGTCCATGCCATGGACCCACTGGTTGGAGGCCTTCAAAACCTACATCACAGCACTGGACCTGGGGAAGCTGGATGGAGTGAGGACGCGGGCGCTGCTTGACCACAACCTAGGCACTGAAGGTCAGAGAGTTTTGCAAATGCTTGGTCCAATGGACTGTTATGAAGAGGCTATCGAAGTGCCAACTAGCTACTTTGCTAAACCTGAAAACGTGGCACGGCACGAGAAAACTCACCGCCGTTGATGAGAAGCTAAGCTAACTAATTCCACACCCAACGGAGATGGCATAAACATTGTGGACCCCGAAGGTTGGTCAGGACTGCAGTATGTTGTGAAGTTAGACGGCGTGAGTGTGCCCATGATGGTAGCCACCGCTGCCACGCGGTCCATAGTGAGTGAGGCCATGGTTCGGAGGCTCACCCCCCGGCGCCATGATGCGGTGGAACTACCGGACGAGGGGAGCTCCGGTGCCAGCAGGAACGTCACATTTGCAGTGTAGTACGGCGAAAAAGTGATTCCGGCATTCCGGTTCCAGGTGACATTCTGGGGTGGAAATGTTATGGGGTGGGATTTATTCAGTGAGCTGAGTTTTACTCTCACAATCGGCGGGCAGACAGTCAGCGGCCTGGGCCCAGTTCGCCCAAGCTTTGCGGGTGTGAGTGCAATCGAAGAGCACAGTGTGGACAGCAAACTTAACGCGGAGAGTGGATACGGCACGGACGGTGAAGATGGCATGGAGGGAGAGCAACGATCAGACTCAGCCCCATTTTCCCTGCAGACAGAATCGGAGCAGCAGGAGGGGGAGCGTGAGCATACTAAGAGCCCCAAAACACAGCGGTGGCAGCCAGGCACAGAGACAACGCGCGGGGCGGCACAGTGAAGCACTTCAGATGACAAAGAGGAGGAACCGGACTGCTCCCATGCCCTCGCCCAACAAGCAACGGAGGTTACGACTGAGCAGATGGGTGAGGAGTCCGCTTCAGTGACCAACACCGAAGGGAGGAGAACAGCTCAGTGGAGGAGCCGGATGGCTTCGGTGCCCGCGCTCAGCCGGCCGTAGTGGGAGCGACCAAGTTGACGGGTGGAGGGTCCGTTTCAAAGAGCGTCACCGGAGAGGTACCAGACTGCTTCTGTACCCGAGATGAGCCGCAACCGACGACGGAGACAGTGGGCGAAGGGTCTGCAGTGAACACGGTGACAGTGGAACTGCTGCAGCACGGTGGAGGTCCTGAGCCGAACGAGCACACAGAGCCACCAGGAGCGCAACGACAGCGTATGAAAACAAGTAAGGCGCCACTCCATGTTATGGACTGGGTTCGGGTTCGTGGTAACTTACCAACTTACTACCAGGTGTCAGTTGACAGCTCTGCACCTCTCTTTACCCGAGTGTCCAAGACATATGGTCGCAGATCTGATGACACGATAACAAAATCGATCATCGACCTGCAACCTAGAGTGTCCTGGTGTCAAGTGCACATATGGACACCCTTATGCTTGAACATGGTGTTCGTTATGGACAAGTTGTGGTTAGCACAGAAGTCCAATAACTGAGCACCACTTGGGTTCAGATCGGGCAGGCTGTTCCTCCCAATCACCCCCCTCCAGGTTTCACTGTCATTGCCCACGTGTGCATTGAAGTCCCGAGTAGGACAATGGAGTCTCCAAGAGGAGCACTCTCCAGCACCCCAATCAGAGACTCCAAAAAGGGTGGGTATTCTGAACCATCATTTGGTGCATAGGCACAAATGATGGTCAGGAACCGTTTCCCAACCCAAAGGCACAGGGAAACAACCCTTTTGTCCACTGGGGAAAACTCCAATATAGACGCAGCAAGGTGGGGGAATACAAGAATACCCACCCCTGCTCGTCGCCTCTCACCCGAGGCGACTCCAGAGTAGGCCAAGCTCCAGCCCCTCTCCAGGAGACTGGTTCCGGAACCGGAGCTGTGTGTTGAGGTGAGGCTGACTATATCTAGCCGGTATCTCTCAACCTCATGCACCACCTCAGGCTCCTTCCCCAACAGAGAGGTGACATTCCACGTCCCAAAAGCCAGTTTAGGAAGCTTGGGATCAGACCGCCAAGGTCTCTGCCTTTGACCGCCACCTGATCCACATAGCACCGGACCCCACGGTCCCATGCTATATGGATAACCTACAGAGCCGCACTGTTAATTCCTGAAGGCGCAAGGCAGATTTGCTTGACCCTGGCAACACAGATGGCTGAAATATGATTGGACAAAACGCAACCAAGAGAAAAGCTACAAAATGAAGAAAATAGACTATTGGGAATAATTTAATACATCCTCATGGAACAAATATAAGAATGTAGGTTGTAAATGTAATTCTGATAGTGTTTAGGCTAGCAGAGAAGGCTTTGCTGGCCCTGAGGGTCCAACACTGTCTTTTGGTGATGAGTAGTGTTGTGTTTGTGCCAACTTTGGTTTCATTGGACCATAACACATTTTCCCACGTGTTTGGGAGATTTCAGAAGGCTTGGATGTTTTTCTTCATAAGATAAGGCTTCCGTCTTGCCACCCTACCCCATAGCCCAAACACATGAAGAAGATGGGAGATTGTTGTCACATGTACTAAACAGCCAGTACTTGCCAGAAATTCCTGCAGCTACTTCAGTGTTGCTGTCGGCCTCTTGGCAGCCTCCCTGACCAGTTTTCTTCTGGTCTTTTCATCAATTTTGGAGGTACGTCCAGTTCTTGGTAATGTCGCTGTTGATATTTTCTCCACTTGAAGATGACTGTCTTCATTGTGTTCCATTATATATTTAATGCCTTGGAAATCCTTTTATACCCTTCTCCTGACTGATACCTTTAAACAATGAGATCCCTCTGATGCTTTGGAAGCTCTCTGCGGACCATGACTTGTACTTTAAGATGTGACTACAACAATGTCAGGAAAAGCCTACTAGAACAGTTGAACTTTATTTGGGGTTAATCAGAGGCATTTTAAATGGTGGCAGGTGTGTGCTGACTCCCATTTAACATGTGTTTAAATGGAATTGTTTAATTCTGAACACAGCCACACCCACAGTTATAACAGGGTGTGCATATTTATGCAAACAGGTTATTGTAAGTTTTTTTATTTTTTATTTTTCCCCTTAAAAGATTTCAGTTTGTTTTTCAGTTGGGTTGTACCAGTGGCGGACCCTCAGGACCAGCAAAGCCTTCTCTGCTGGCCTAAACACTATCAGAATTACATTTACAACCTACATTCTTATATTTGCTCCATGGGGATATTTTAAATTATTCCTAATAGTCTGTTCTCTTCATTTTGTAGCTTTTCTTTTGGTTGCACTCGTTCCAGTAGTGTAATGCATGTTAGAGTTTTTCTGTCCAATCATATTTCAGCCATCTGTGTTGCCAAGGTCAAGCAAATTTGCCTTGGGCCTTCAGAAATTAACAGTGTGGCTCTGTAGGCTAAATTAACTGTTAAACTTATCCTGTTGCTTTAACCAATCAGATGTCTTCTGTACGGCCAGGGGTACGCATAGAAGGCATTCGAGAACGTCGGCATTTTCACGTTTTTTGATTGGATGGTTAGACTCCTCCACCCAAGTGCAAGGACTTGCTTAAGCAGCTACAATATACTGTATATGTTTAAATATAATAGCCATTTTTCCACCCACAATGGCTGACAGGGGAGAAGAAAATGATTTGGTCGCTGATATTTTAAAAAATCAATTTTCCAGATGGACTTTTCAAGAAAAGCTGGTCATTGTGAAGAGAGGTCTGTCAACCCCGAAGCTAGCAGGCCCATCTCAGCTGGGGAAAGGATTTGTCAGTCACGTCCATATTAGCAACGAGCGGTATCCTTGGATTACAGCCTCCGAGGAGTGCTGCAAATTATCTTGCTGGGAATGCCTGTTGTTTGCAACTGATCGAGTAGATACTTGGAGCCAGACAGGGTTTGTAAACTTGAGCTGTCTGTCACACCATGACAATTTAGGCAACGTTTGTGAAATGAATAAAAATTGGTCTAAAATGCTGAGATATGCCGAAATTTTCACTTTTGGTCATTTACATAGCATATCCATAACGACTTGGACATATAATTAAATAATAGTAACTTAAACCAACTAATGTTTTGTGTGTTGCCAACATTCACAACTTAGGTGCAACAATAGTCTAACTTCTGCATAGCGCAGTCATGCCAAACTGCCATTGCCTCCCGATCCATGAATCCTAGATGTGGGAGAGATCATCTCTGTTCACCCGAGATGATTCTTCCCTCCAGAGACCAAGGTGGGGGGGCGTGACCGACCTGGCAGAGCTGTCAAATCTGTCAGGTCAGTTGCGCCTAAAACAGCTGATGTGACACGTCAGGAACATCAGATAACAGTTGTCACAACCTGGCTCAAAGGCACGCGAACTGATGACGATAAAGTTTATTTTCAATAAAGTGAAAAAAATAAAACCAAGATAATACATGGAGGGTGCTTATGCTGGGAGGTGCAGCCAACAGCAAAGTAAACAGCTGCGCTCTGCGCTTCAGGCAATCGATCAGCTGATTGGATCCTCCGGTGTTCTGACATTTTGGCATATCTATCAGAACAACACTGGACAGATGATTGTATAGATTTAAGTTAAATGTAAAAAACCCCAACAGGTCCCGTGTGTTTAGCTCTGTGTGTGTGTGTGTGTGTGCGCGCGCTTCAGGCAGAGCTCTGTACAGGTTTTTTCTGTGAACAAACGCTGCAAATACGCTATTTGCTTCGTGAATGTGGGATGTATCAGCCATACGCTGGATACGTCAGAAAATTTTCAGCATGCTGAACATTAATATTCAGAGGAGCTCTGCGAACAATGCCATATACCAGCGTGCTTCAGTGTGCTTTTAACTTAGACAAAACTTAGCCATAACTGATTCAACACCTTCTTAGGCCTCCGTTGGTCAGGGTTGACCATGGGTGAAGTATCCTAGTTCTGGTTGTCTGCTCGCCTGGAGCAGCTTCGTCTGTGGCTAAATAGACCGATGCAGGAGTGGTGGTCTCTTTCGCAAAGGTTACACCTGTGTGTGGTCTCTGGTCTGTTGGAGCTGCTGCTTTCCTTCCTGCATGCTCATTTTTCTGTAGCAGTGGTCATCATTTTCTCCTCCTCTGATTTCAGGTGTTGCTTCTGGGTCCCTTTCCTCTTTGCACTGTCACCTGCTAGGCTCTCCCAGGTCTCTGTGTTTATGTCAGTGACCTTCATGTCTCTCTTAACGACATCTTTGTACTGAAGCTGGGGGCGACCAGTGGATCTCCTCCCAGGTGTCAGTTCTCCATACAGGATGTTCTTTGGGATGCACCCATCGTCCATGCGGTGGACATGACCTAGCCAGCACAGCCTGCACTGTCTGAGGGGAGTGAACATGCTGGGACGTCCCGTGTGATTCAAGACATCTGCGTTGGTTACCCTGTCCTGCCAGGATATGAACAGGATGTGGCGGATGCTTCGCAGATGGAAGTTGTTGAGTCGCTTTTCCTGTCTGGCATATGTTGTCCATGACTCACTGCTGTACAGCAGTGTGCTGATGACACAGTCATTATACACTGCCATCTTAGTCTTCACCGACAGCTTGGGGTTTGTCCACACTCTGGTTGTGAGGTGAGCGAGTGTTGTATGTTGCCTTCCCGATCCTCCTGTCTATTTCTGTGTCAAAGGAGAGGTTGTGGGTTATGGCAGAGCCAAGGTAGGTGAAGTGGTGGACAACGTTGAGTTCATAGTCCTCGATGGTGATGGCAGGTGGTGATTCAGTGTCTTGTCCCAGGACATTGGTCTTTTTCAGGCTAATGATGAGTCCAAAATCTTTGCAGGCCTGTGAGAAGTGGTCCATCAGTGTCTGCACCTCCTGTTGGATGTGTATTGCAATTGCTGCATCGTCAGCAAACAGCATGTCTCTGATGAGCGTTTCGCGAACCTTCGTCTTGGCTCTGAGGTGGGCAAGGTTGAACAACCTGCCATCCGACCTGGTGCGTAGGTAAATTCCTTCAGTTGTAGTGCCAAAGGCATGCTTTAGGAGGATGGCGAAGAATACCCCAAAGAGTGTGGGAGCAAGGATGCAGCCTTGTTTGACACCACTGCAGATGCTGAAGGGATCGGAGGAACTCCCGTTGAACTGCACAGTCCCCTTTATGTCTGAGTGAAAAGACTCGATCATGCTCTGCAGCTTTGGTGGGCAGCCTATCTTTGGGAGAATCTTGAACAGGCCGTCTCTGCTGACGAGGTCAAATGCCTTAGTGAGATCTATGAAGGAGACATACAGGGGCATCTGCTGTTGTCTGCATTTCTCTTGGAGTTGGTGGAGGGAGAAGACCATGTCTACCATTGATCTCTTGGCATGAAAGTCACACTGCGACTCTGGGTAGACGCATTCTGCCAGCTTCTGCAGGTGGATCAAAATGACCTGAGCAAAGACTTTGCCGACGATGCTGAGTAGAGAGATGCCTCTGTAGTTGTTGCAGTCACTTCTCACTTCTTTCGCCCTTGTTCTTATAGAGGGTGATGATTTTGGCATCCCTCATGTCCTGTGGTACAGCCCCTTCTTGCCAGCACTGACAGAGGACTTCATGCAATGGGAGCAGAAGGGTAGTCTTGCAGTGTTTGGTCAGGTCTGGGGGAATCCCGTTGCTGCCTGGGGCTTTGCCTAAGGCCAAGCTGTCTGTGGCCTTCCTGCGTTCCTCTATGGTTGGTTGGCTCTACATCCAGCCACTCTATGATTGGCATACACTCAATGGTGTCAAGAGGTGTGGGGGACACTGTGTTCTGCCTGGTGTAGAGGTCGGAGTAGTGTTCCACCCATCTCTCCATCTGTTGGCCCTTGTCTGTAATTACTACCCCAGTGGAAGATTTGAGGGGAGCTGTTATGCTCTGGACTGGTCCGAGTGGCTTCTTGATGCCATCGTACATCCCTCTAATGTTGCCTGTAGCAGCAGCTTTCTGGATGTCTTCACTGAGCTCTGTCCAGTATTTGTTGGCACAATGCCTGGCAGTCTGCTGAGCCTTGCTCCTGGCAGCCCTGAGAATCTGCAGGCTCTTCTCACTGAGTGACCGCTTATACTCGTTGAAGGTGGCGTGCTTGGCTTCGATGACGGGAGTCATCTCTGTGGACTTGGCCTCAAACCAGCTTGGAGGACTTCTTCCCAAAGGTAGCTAAGGCAGTGCAGTGCATGGTGTCCCGCAGTACTTCCCACTTCTCTGTGGCAGAGTCTCTGGGCTGTGAGGTTTGCATTTCCTTCTCAAAGGTCTCTGCAAACTTTTCCACGAGGTCTGGTTGAGACATCTTGCTGACATCAATGCGGGGGTTCCCTTGTTTCTTTGAGCGGTGGATCGTCTTTGGCTGTAGCTTGATCTTGCAACAGACCAGGGAGTGATCTGTGTCATAGTCCGCACTGTGGTAAGAGCATGTGTGGAGGACGTTCTTGATGGCAGCACGCTTGACCAGGATAAGATCTAGCTGATGCCAGTGCTTTGCTTTGAGCGTGGGTGTCTCCAAGAGGCGTTGTGATGAGGCTTGGTCCTGAAGTAGGAGTTTGCGATGTACAGTTCGTGGTAACTGCAAAGCTCAAGCAGTCGTTGGCTGTTCTGGTTCATTTTGCCCACATCAAACTATCCAAGGCAAGAGAGCCACGAGTCATGATCTGCACCCACTCTGGCATTGAAGTTACCCAGGAGAACAAGTTGCCCCTTGCTGGGGATGCTTGCGACGATGGATGCAAGCTTCTCAGAGAATTCATCCTTTGTGTCCGGTGTGGAAGACAGTGTTGAGGCTTACACACTAACAAGGGTGACTGGGCCTTCGGTGGTGGTGAGATGAAGAGTGAGGAGACACTCTGTGCTGTTACTGCCTGGCTCTACCATATTCAGCAGGTTGTTCCTCACTGCAAAGCTGACTCCATGCTCCCATGGCTCGTCAGAACCTTTTCCCTGCCAGTAGAATGTGTAGTTTGTTAACCACTTGCACTCCGGGCAATTTTCCTAAAAATTCCAAAAAATAACGTGCCCAAAGTAAATCGAAAGCTGTTCTTCAACCCTTTGCAGCATCTTCATGGGGTTGGTCTCATTTAAAAGAAAACACTTTGAATTTTTTGGCAAAAAAAACCATAATCTCTCTACATGCTCCGGCGACTGAGTTACAGTCATCTAAACATACTGAACTTGAAGAAAAAAAATTTGGACACAGTGTTTTTTTGGATACAAATGCTTGTAAATGACACACAGCTGTCCGATCCGGCTGGAAAATGCAACAGAAATGTAGAACCAAGTGTTATCCAGCTGAGATCCAAATTTGGTAACAATACCACAAAAAATGAATATTTTACACAGCTTTGTTCTCAGGCTGTTCCCAGGCGTTTTGGAACTGTGCCAAATTGTGCCAAATGGCACAGTTTGGAAAAACGTCTGTAACTTTTGAATAATTCAATGTAGAAGCTTCATTTTAGGCTCAAAGGAAAGGTCACACTCAGGGCTGTGTCTGTGTGTCTGTGTGTGTGTGGGGGGGGGGGGGGTCGTCCCCCCCCCCGCTATCAAGGACAGAGTTCGGCCCTTGCTACATGACAGATTACACTCGTTGCATGTTTCCACAGCAACGCTGTCACAGCGGCCCCCCCCCCCGCTACTGTGTGTGTGTGGGGGGGGGGTTGTCCCCCCCCCGCTCGCTAGGGAGGATGGACTTTAGCCATCGCTACACAACGGATTAGCCTTATGTGGTGATGTAGGACAGCAGTGCAGTCACCGCGGCTCCCCCCCCCCTCGCTGCAGAAGAATAGCGGGGGTGGGGGGGCGTTCACAGCCTGTACACTGCGAGCAACCCCTTGTACCGCGGCGCACAAACTTCAGACTTCGTGAACCGCACAGCTGTAATTTACTGATCGGTCAAAAGTCATTTTGGATTACAATTTTCAGGGATAGAGAATAATTTAGCTTATAACACCTTACCTCTTCACAGCGGAGTCTGGGCGAACTTGTCTCCTCATTGTCAGACGAACGCGACGCTGGTCCGCTCTGGTTCTGGTCTCGCGACTCGATCAAAACATAATTCCATTATTGCGGTTTTGTGCTTCCATGATTGCGGTTTTTGGCGAACGATTTTTCAAAACAAATAACAGTAGTAATTAAAAAAAGACTGGCGAAGGTGTGTGTGTCACTCAGCCTTCGTCGTCAGCCTCCGTCGGTCTATGATGACCATGGAAGAAATCATAACGTCTACTCTGCTGGAACCAATACAAAATAAGCACCGCCTGGGGCCGAACATGCCGATCCACGAATGGCACTCCCTGTCACACAGGTTGCATTTGTGGATGGTCTCCATGCTGCTGGGTCTGTGGAGCTCTTCCTGTGTCCTTTTTTGATCCGCTCCAGCAGTCAGTCTTCACCCAGCCTTAAAAAAAAACAGCTCACGAACTTCTCTGCTTCAATTGGCTCACTGCATTCAAAGCGTTGGGAGGCGGGTCCTCCTTCCTAGGTTTTCATTCATTGGTTCGTCAAGGTTTCAGAAACCCAATTCAAGGCTCTTATTAGTCGAATGAGAGGTCAATCAGATGAACTAATCTGTTCGCGGCTGTGTTTGCAGATTTTTTTTTCAGTGGCGCTTGGAGGGCACACCACCTATACCATCACCATCAATATCCTTATCATGCGTCATGCGCACGAAGGCGCACGAGGGCGCTCTCGTGCGCCCTCGTGTGCCTTAGGACGCAGAGACTTGCCCGCCCGCGGAACAACGGAGTGCAAGTGGTTAACTGATTCGACATACCCCAGTGTATTCTCCAAATTTTTCATACGCTTTGCAAACACTGTCTAAATCATCTAGGTGTGACAGGGCCTTAACCAAGGTAGCAGCGAGACACCAAAGCACAGCTGCCAGCTGGACAAGCAACAGTACTTTTAAACCTTTGGGGAAACAAGAGTGGATATGCAGCTCAATGAACAGATGTGCAGGGAAATGGAGTTCTACAATGAAAAGGTAAAGATTTTTAAAACTATAATTTTATAGTTAGTTATCTTTAACATGCTTTGTGTGGATGGCCCTATAAGCTATTTTTATGGTGCTTGGTATGAATGGTACTTAAATCAGGTAGATCACCACTGAAGGTCTAGTTGTATAATACATGATCCGCCACTGCCAAAAGAACACCATACCTGCAGTGAAGCATGGTGGTGGCAGCATCATGCTTTGATTTGATTTTTTTTGATTTTGTATACTTTATTGATCCCCAGAGGGGAAATTGAGGGCATCCACCTGGATGGATGAAGCAGCCACGGTACGGCGCTATCCCTTAACCATTCACACACACAGTCACACCTAGGGCCACTTTAGAGTCTCCAATTAACCTAACCTGCATGTTTTTGGCCTGTGGGAGGAAACCGGAGAAATCCCAGAGTAAACCCACGCAGATACGGGGAGAACATGCAAACTCCACACAGATCACTGTTGGTCAGGGGCTGGGATCGAACCAGGGATCCCATGGCCAAGGGTGAGTTGCTGTGCTGGCGCAGTGCTAACCACTGCACCACCGCACCGCTGTTTGGGGCTGTTTTTCTTCAGCTGGAACTGGGGCCTTAGTCAAGGTGGAGGGAATTATGAACAGTTCCAAATACCAGTCAGTGTTGGCACAAAACCTTCAGGCTTCTGCTACAAAGTTGAAGATGAAGAGGAACTTCATCTTTCAGGATGATAATGACCCAACGCACACATCCAAATCAACAAAAGAATGGCTTCACCAGAAGGAGATTAAGGTTTTGGAATGGCCCAACCAGAGTCCAGACCTGAATCCGATTGAACATTTGTGGGGTGATCTGAAGAGGACTGTGTACAGGAGATGCCCTCGCAATCTGACAGATTTGGAGCTTTTTGCCAAAGAAGAGTGGGCAAATATTGCCACATCAAGATGTGCCATGCTGATGGACTCCTACCCAAAAAGACTGAGTGGTGTAATAAAAACCAAAGGTGCTGCAACAAAGTATTAGTTTAAGGGTGTGCATATTTATGCAACCAGGCTATTGTAAGTTTTTTATTTTTCCCCTTAAAAGAATTTCAGTTTGTTTTTCAGTTGGGTTGTACAGGTTATAGGTCACATTAATGATGGAAAACGTTTTGAAATGGTTTATCTTGGCCTCATTTTTTACATCACAAAAACCTGGCATTTGAACAAGGGTGTGTAGACTTTTTATATCCACTCACTGTACCTTCATCGCTTCCGCCATTTAAAATGTCTGCCACCATGCTCTTCTTTTGTTTGGATTGCAGCTGTTCAAATCAGTTTGGTGGCTCTTGTCTGCCACCGACAGTACGGGCATATGAACTGCAGATTGTTTTCACTGCACATGCGTGTACTCCAAAACTACTGGATGGATTTGGATGAAATTTTTACCAGAAATGGTCCTTGGGCTAGAGAGGAACCCATAATATTTTGGTGATGATCCCAGAATGCATACCTCCGCCAAGGCTCTGGCACCGAAGCATCAGCACTTTGGTGCCTTCATTTATTTGGTGAGCCACTCACTCTTATTTTGAAGGGCTGCAAGACCGGATAGGAGCTGTTATTTTGAAAATTTGTTTGCCAAGTTCGTTCACTTAGCGAACAAACGTGGAGAGTTCAGACCTGAAATGTTTATCTTTTCCTGCCCCCCTTTTCCTGTGCTTAAGGTGAGCCTACATTTATTCTGTTATCTTCCTTTTCATCTCTGCTTGCTGCGGTTTAGATTTCTCTGTGAGCATGTAGGTGGGCGGGGCAGTTGCGCTGAGCTAGTGAGCTTCTGCTTTAAGACTTCAGTGGCCAGGCTGCAGACAAACCTGTCTCACAGTGGCAGCAGTTCATTTTAACGTGATAAATATTTAAGTATCTGCGAGACAATGATTTATGTATTGTGGGCAGCCAAATGTATCAATACAACAAATATATTTGGTATATTGCCCAGCCCTACTCCAAGACAGTGACTATGATTTTCAATGTTGATGAATCAATCAAGGCCCAGGAATCCCTGCTCTCTGTAAATGTGAATATCAAGAATGTCCAAGAGGTTTCAGTACTTGGGTCACAGACACTGACACAGAAAAGTCATCCGCAGCTATTCATTAAAGAATTACCCTTGCTTTTAGTAAGTGGGATGAGCTAAAAGGCTGTTTGGTTGAAAGGGAGATTCATGTCAACACACGAATGAAGATGCAACATGTGTCAGATCCCCATCGCTCTACGGAATACAGGCTTATGATCTCACAGCTGCTCAACTTCAAAAGGTTGAAAATATATGGAATGGTTTTCTACTGAAGATGGCTTTGTGAGGCTATGCTAGGAAAAAGGACATTGATCCAGCCACCCAGGTTGAAGGGAAGTTAAAGAGACATGCACTGAAGTGATCCATTCTACTAACTAACTAACCTGCACTTATATAGCGCTTTTCTTGTCACAAAGACCACTCAAAGCGCTTTCACTAATACTAACCCTCTATTCTAAGGGCCTATAGGAAACAGATATCTAGGGACAATTTAGAACAGCCAATTAACCTAACATGCATGTCTTTGGATTGTGGGAGGAAACCAGAGCCCCCGGAGTAAACCCACGCAGCACAGGGAGAACATGCAAACTCCACACAGAAAGGTTCCAACCCCTGCCAGCCTGGGGATTCGAACCAGGAACCTTCTAGCTGTAAGGCAACAGTGCTAACCACTGCACCACTGTGGGCAGTATGGTGGTGCAGTGGTTAGTGGTTAGTGGTGCAGTGCCCATTCTGAAGAAGGCTGCTGAAGATGGGTTACAGTGGTGCTGCAGTAATTAAGCCCTGAGGCATTTTGATTAAAGCATGTCACAGACATTTCATTAAGACCTATAGGAACTGTGTCAGTATGTGGGGAAAAGAGCAGGAAATGTCTCCTTTAACAACAGAGTAGTCACTGCTCACATGAAGAACATAATCACACAGTTTGGCCTTAAAGTTCAAGGTTTAGAAAACATCAACATGCTATTACTGAAGCCAAAACTGATAAATAATTTAGTGCAAAGACCGAGGTTAGCAGAAAAACATACAACTCTTACTTCAGCAGCCAAAAAAACAGATCATATTGATAATGTGGTTATTATATTACGCACTGTTATGCTCATGCAGACGGGGCTGACAGGTCTACCGCCCCTGTGATTGGGCATCTGTGGTGGGCAGGAGCAAAGCAGTCGCCACTGATGGTAAATTATTAGTAGAGCTTTGTCAACAGTGTCCTTTTTTGTGTCCTTGATTACTGGCTTTGCCCCCCTCATTTATTTACCATCATTTTTAATTATTGATTATTGAAGCAAAACAGCCTCAAAACAGACTGAACAACAGGCCCTATAATTGCTCCTTGTGGGCTTTGCCTCAGTAATTATGTGTTCATCCCTGGTATCAAACATGCAAACAGGTACTTTCTGCAAGCCTTTCATTGGAAGTGTGAACTCTGGTTCTGATAACATTCCCACACGGCGGTTTTCCCATATCAGCACATGTATGTTGGCGCCCTGGATCACACCGCTGTATATCTTCTGCTAAATAAAAACACTGGAGCCAGTGGGAGTTGGGAAGTGGCGGTCCTGTATTCAAGGATTTAGAGGTTTTAAAGTTCAGCAGCATTTTTATGGCAAGCCGTTGTTGTAGTTTCCTGCAAATGCAGCCAAGAATGTAAAGGCACCATAGAGAATGCATTCAGACCAGATTTGATTTTGTCTTTTATCATTTCTTGACAATCTGATCTACTCTGTGCCAAGTTTAGTGTTGATATCTGCAGTCGTTCTTGTGTTAGATTCTGGAAATAAAATTGCAGTCATTAACTGTTTTAGGCATGTATGTCAAGGAGCAGCGAAAGCTGAGGAACATTCACAACTGTTGCGATTCTTGGGGTTTTGTTAGGGTTCATGAAGGGTTGCACAACAGTTCGCCAACAGTTTTTAAGGTCACAACCAGTTTTTCTCGTTGCAGATAAATTTTAAACAGGTTGCTGACCAACTGTTGTCAGAGACATTGCATTCTGGCAGGCAAGGGAGGCAAAAGCTTGGGGCTCCCCAGGGTGACCAAATTTGAATCCCTATGGCAGTGCTAATGTGGACAGTTTGCAATGATAGTGATAGGCTGGCGCAGAACTCACTAAAGGGGCCGCATCTCTCACTCTCACAAGCACTGGTGTGCATCTTATGTAAACAAACAAGTGAGAGCGTAACATTTATGAAAATAACAATGACATATAAATACAGTAACATTCATACAAATACAGGTTTTGCAACATTGAACCAAAAGCTTTGATTAAGCTAGCTAACTTGTTGCACAGCATTCACAATCGAAGCTGTCCCAGTATACTACCCACATGAACTAGCAGTGTAGCAGTAGGCATAGTAGATAATAAATAGCATTCACAGGAAAGTCTAAATGAGGGATCACGAACTAAAACTGCAAAAGGGCCGATAAGTCAATCCTTCTTCCCAGCCGAGATCCGAGCTAGGTGTAAGAATCTTTAGGCACCTTGATTCTAAAACCATTCTCAGTGCATCTTGATGCATTTTTTTTCTATTCAAGATTTTTCCCTCCCACCGTGTGACAACTTGCCCCTTTTAAAGCAAAGTATTTGCAATGACCCATGAATTTACTTTCAACATCTTTTATTAAAAAATATGGCAGAGAAATCTGACACATGGTGGACAGTGGTGGCCTAATGGTTAGGGATGTGGACTGGTGCACGGAAGGTCGCGGGTTTGATCCCTGGACCAGCGGGATTAGATCTGGATGGGACATAACATAGCAGTGTTTGCCCCACCCTCCTTAACCCCACTGTGGTGCCCTTGAGGAAGGCTCTTAACCCCAACTGCTTCAGTAGAGCTGCTCAGTGGCCACAGGTCAGTCTGTGGTTGTCAGTTGTGGGGTTTTCCCTGCATTTGGTAGTGCTATGAGATGACTTTTGTTGTGATATGGCACTATATAAATAAAGCTGAATTGAACTGAATTGTACTGGGCAGCTTCCTGGTGTGAATGTGAACAGGGCGTCCTTGAAAAAGAGAGGTTTCCTCTCAATGGAACAACCCTGTATAAATAAAGGTTAAATAAAAAAATAAAATAAACAGACAAATTTACTTCACAATGTGCTTTTAAGAACTGTCATCCTTTCATTGACATTCTTTCAGAAGGCCACAGCTGTCTCCAGACAGGCCAATATTATTTAACTTGCTTTCACACATTATTTTATTAAGCTCATGTTTTAGCTGCTTTTAGCTCAATATTAATTTTTAAACAATAAAAAATATTAAAATGAATTCTTTGTTCAATTTCAAACAAAATGTAATATAAAATTTTATAATACAGGAGAACAGTAACTGTGTTTGTTGACTCCAAATAAATAGGTCTAAAATTCTAAAATCTACAACTAAAATCCTAAAAATATTTTACAGGAGAACACAAACTAGATTGTATTGCATTAAAAAAGATTAATATCTAAAAAACCAAAATGTCACAACGGCCCTCACGGACCGTCACAAGACGCCTCAGTCACCAGTGAGTCTGCAGTGGTAATTTATTGTAAAGTAAGGATGAACACACACAGAACACATACAGCGGCTGAGTGAAGTCTGAGCCGGGGAACACCCGATGCACCAGACGACAACGTTGATGATGAGCTAGGCAAACAGGAACATACCTGAGCATAAAGGAGCACCATCAAAACGTAGCAGGATATAACCGATGATCGTAACAGGAGAACATAACAGGATATAACAGAATATAACAGAGACTACCGCGCTGGAGGACATTTAGCACCCGCTTATATCTCTGGCGGCTAATGACCCCAACGCGGCACAGCTGCTGCTAATGACAGCAGAGCAGCAGCTGACTTTGACAGCAGGGAGCTCCCCCGGGCGCCTTCACAATAAGAGCCCGAGGAGCTGGAAGGAACCCTCAGCTGCCAAAGCCAGGGAACAAAAAGATATGAGACCCGAGTGTGGCCAGAACCGACACTCGGGTTATGACACAAAATTTCACAAAAAGGTCACCTCTATACCATATTTTCAGTGCAGAAAAAAATGGTTTCAAACTAAGACAAAAAAAAAAAACAGACAAAAAATAAATTGCAGGACAGAATTCCTTGACATTTTTTTTCAATCTCAACAGTAAACTGTGTTACAGCATGGATGGAGTTATCCATCAGTAACACACGGAGCTTTTACTGAATTTTTATGTGATAACCAGCAACTTCACCTCTGCATCCCAGCATGGACTACTCCCGGCTCATAACAGCGCTTCTTTTTGTGGATACAGACCGGTCTGTCCGGGGTGGATGTCGGCTTGTGTGTGTGTGTGGGAGGGGGGGCACCCACACCTGCAGCGAACCTGGCTTTGCAACCCGCTGCATAGTCTCTAGAGCGGTTGAACCACAGAATCTCTGCAGAGAGTTGCGTTCGTGGGACAGCAAAGAGGGCAGTCTGGAGCAGGAGCGCGCCCAAGGGCTTGTGCCATAATCTGTTGGGTGGTCGCTGATGCAGCAGTTCAGTTCAGCTTTTCCCCACCAAAATAAAACAGTCTCCCTTTTCCTCAAATTGTATCAAAAGGCTTCAGGGTCTGGATGGAGGATTCTCGGGGTCCCGATCTGGACTGGAGTCTGCTAGTTGGTGCCTGATCTAAACCAAATTTCTGTCAATTAAAAAAGTTTTCCACTTAAAAGTGGAAATGGTGTCTGCCTCACGATCTCAAGTTGGTAACTAGTTCCATAAGAGAGGGGCCTGATAACTTAAAGCTTTACCTCCAAAAGCACTTTTAGAGACTAGAAATTCCTAAACATCCTGTCACGTGCCGAGCCGGCTTGGCTTTTCCCAGCTCGGCCTCTATCTCTTTGTGGGGTTGGCTTTGCTGGTTATGTGTGTGTTGATGTATTCTTGTACTTATGCCATGCCTCTAGCCACTGCCTGACCGGCAGCTGTTAGTCAGCATCTGTCATCACCTTTCTCTCATGCTGCTGACAGGCTGCCGGCCTAGCCACGCCCCCTCGCTCTCCTTCTGGCGCATCAGCTGTTTCCAGTCCCTGGTAATTATCTGTCCGTGCCTCGCCTAGGTGATTCCTATTTGTCACGCCAACGGCGTCTGTATTAAAGGAGCTCTTCGCTTGTACGAGTTGGATGGTCGTTCTCCGCCGTCAACCGTCACGTCAGTAAGGACTGTCTGGGTGTCTTGGATTTTTGCTGTGATGACTTGGTCTGCCCCCCCCCACTGTGAGTAACTGCCTGTGCGCTGTTCCACCGCTGTTTTCCTCCAGTGTGTGTAGGGCTACCTTGAGGATGCTAAACGAGGATCCAAGCTGTTCTGTGTCTGTATGTTAAGTTTTGTGTTAATAAATGTGTGTTTGGTGTAACCCTGCACTTAAATCCTCTTGTCCTTTCTCCCCTCGCTGTGCGCTGTTGGAGAGGCACACGGAGAGCTCATGACAGAATAATCCAGCCATAAAAGGATTTAGCGGGTTACACCCACACTAATCATTTTCTTTTCATTTTTGGGACTGTCTCGTTTCCATGCACCTGCGTCCGGGCATGATGACCAAGCTGCTGGAGAGGGAGCTGCACTCGCTTTGTCTGCTGGAGGACATACTCTTGCGGACGCTGGAGCCCGGTTCATCCGAGTGTCGGTTAAAATCTTTAACTGCATCTGTCTTTCTTAGGATGTCTGTTTCTGTGCAAATGTTATTACACTTCCTTTATTGCTTTATTATCACACTTCCTTTATTGCTTGTTTCCTTTATTGCCTTTCACACTTTTTACTGCTTGCTTTGTATGCTACACCTTTGAGGTCACACATTCACGCACACACTACATGACATTTGTTGAAATCAAATAGAAGGGGTCAGCTCGCAGCTGTTCCTAACACATAGATGAAAGAATACAGATACAATGAGGGACAAACCCTTCCTCTTTGTGTGAAAGGGGGGTGAGCTTAGGGTGCAGTGAAGTCTTATAAAAGCTGTAAGTTCCAGAATTCTGGAGCTCACTCTTAAAAAATGGTTTAAGAGCTGGGTTCCAGCGCTGCTTGTACCAGACCTCAATTTCAGTAAAATAAGTGAAAATATATTTCATCTCTCAGTCTGGTTATTTGGCCTTCGTATAAAAGAACTGGGGGTGAAAGCATTTTAGATGCAACACAAGACAGCTCGATGGGCTCGGAATACGGCGGTGAGAGTGATGAATTGGCATAGCCTGTGGGACCATCCGGAGGCGGCCGAAATCTTCCTGGAGATTGTCACCGTGACGTCCACGGGGTCAGGTGAGGAGCTCCCAGGGCTCGAGCCCCCCACGGCTACACCGCCTTCACTCCCTGTTTCTCCGGAGATCATCGGCCTTGATTACTTGCGGCTGGATGGTGTGCTCAGAATCCCAGACTATCTGATGCCCTAACCGACCGTGAGGAAAAGGAAGCCTCGCCGGAGGAAGTCCCTCTTGTCTTCAGCAGCCGTCATCGCTCCAGTTGCCGAGAGGCTCTCCGAGATTGTCCCGGTCACGCCCACCTCCGCGTCATTGGAGCCGGCTCCTCTACAATCCATTAAAGGAGTCAATGAAATGGAGAGGGGTGATTGCCAACAGTTTGCAGCTGTCAACATCAGGAACCGGGATGACAGGCAAGTGTTTTTTCATTCCACTCAATCTAATTGCAAACCTTGTCTGTCTCCTGAGGGAGAGGCCCAGTATCAGCAGTCTGCTGGGTCCCCTCCTCCGGCTGCAAATATTAACTCGCTTTTTCTCCCCTCCGTGTTTCCTCCCATTCTCCTTGAGGGCCAGCTGGCCCAACGTCAGGGCCATCAGACGGTGGAGGAGCCAGTGGCTTCGGATGATCCATTCCCGGATTCAGCATGGAGAGGTCCCCCTGCAGCCACGCCGGTGGAATCCACAGCGTTGGAGCTGCTGCAGGTGGACAACAGGACTGCCAACACCATCTTGCCAGCTGTGGAGGCGTCTGCAGCGGACTGGGAGCCGGAGCTGTACCTCTTGGAGGCCGGGCCCGAGTGTTCATCGCCGGGATCGACGGAGTCCTGGACCGCGGTGGAGCTCAAGCTCAGGCAAGTAATCTCTCTTGTTTTTCTTATGTCAGTTTTAGAGAGATCTTGCCTGGCTCTGGGTGAGGAGAGTCAGGCACAGCGCACAGCTGCATCTGAACTTCCTTCGCCTGGTTCCGCCGCTGCCGGTGACCCTAACCATCTTTCTTTTCCTGCTTCCCCTGAGCCTTCAACCAGGGACGCCGGAGAGGATGTGTCGCCACCGGAGGTCACCGAGGGTCTGGTCCTGCCAAAGGAGGACATTGCTGCTCCGGCTTCTCCTGCCAGGGTCATCAGGGCTCCTCCCATTGATTGTCTCCTCAGCCTGGTGCTCCTGCGGGTTGTTCCTCTCACCGTGAGTGCAGCTCTGGCCCAATCGGGGTCCATCGCAGATGCAGCGGAGCTGGCCCAATCGGAGTCCATCATGGGTGCTGCAGAGCCTCAGCCGGAGGTCACGGGTGCAGCAGAGCCAGCCCAGTCAGGGGCCACCGTGGAAGCAGCCAGGCTCCCGCTGGAGTCCACCGTGGGTGCAGCAGAGCCGGTCCAGTCTAGGGCCACTGTGGAAGCAGCCAGGCTCTCGCTGGAGTCCACCGTGGGTGCAGCGGAGCCGGCCCGGTCAGGGGCTACCATGGGCACAGTTAGGCTCCCGCTAGAGTCTGCTGCGGGTGCAGTGGAGCTGGCCCGGTCGGGGTCCACCACGGATGCCACTGAGGAGGCCATGGAGGTTCCCTCTCCCTGGTCCGGTTGCCCTCCAGTTAGCCTTCCGGTGGGCAGGCCGCCTCCTGCTTCACTCCCTCCGTCCTGGTGGCTGAGCAACGTGGGCCGGCCGCCAGAAGAATTGACTCACCGGGTCTGGTGGCCCATGTTGTCCGGCAGGCCGCCGGATTCCGTCCACCGGACCTTCTGCTGGACTTGGGACTCTGGGCGGCCTCCTGAGCCCCAACGCCCGTGGACTTGGGGGGGTTAATTGTGGACCCTGGGCGGGTTGTTGTGTTCCCTCCTTTCCTGTTCCCCCTACCTCCCACCCGGGTTTGTGTGTCATTGTTTTGCCTGTGGGGATTGGTGGTGGTGGGGTTCTTACGATGTTACCGTGGGTGTCTGGTATCCACCCCTAGAAGGAGGGGTTCTGTCACGTGCCGAGCCAGCTTGGCTTTCCCCGGCTCGGCCTCTGTCTCTTTATGGGGTTGGCTTTGCTGGTTATGTGTGTGTTGATGTAATCTTGTACTTATGCCATGCATCTAGTCACTGCCTGACCGGCAGCTGTTAGTCAGCATCTGTCATCACCTTTCTCTCATGCTGCTGACAGGCTGCCGGCCTAGCCACGCCCCCTCGCTCTCCTTCTGGCGCATCAGCTGTTTCCAGTCCCTGGTAATTATCTGTCCGTGCCTCGCCCAGGTGATTCCTATTTGTCACGCCAACGACGTCTGTATTAAAGGAGCTCTTCGCTAGACAGACACCGCTGGATTATTGTACAAGTTGGATGGTCGTTCTCCGCCATCAACTGTTACGTCAGTAAGGACTGTCTGTGTGTCTTGGATTTTCGCTGTGACGACTCGGTCTGCCCCCCCCCCCACTGTGAGTAACTGCCTGTGCGCTGTTCCACCGCTGTTTTCCTCCAGTGTGTGTGTAGGGCTACCTTGAGAACGCTAACGAGGATCCAAGCTGTTCTGTGTCTGTATGTTAAGTTTTGTGTTAATAAATGTGTGTTTGGTGTAACCCTGCACTTAAATCCTCTTGTCCTTTCTCCCCTCGCCTTGCGCCATTGGAGAGGCGTACGGAGAGCTCATGACACATCCTGCATTCATTTGGCCCTCCAGTATATTTTATACAACCTCATCCAATAAATTTGAGACTTTTTTCAACACCAGTCTCCTAAATTTGAAAATTTGCAACTTTTTACTCAGTCTCATATATTTGTGACTTTTTTTTCACCAGTCTTGTAAATGTGACTTCCGCTCCTTCGTAAATTTGTAACTTTATTCTGACAGTTTAGAATTTGCAGTTTTTAATGTTTCAATTCTTGAAAACTTGTGACCCTCTCACTTGTGAATTTGTCGCTTTTCCTGCCTTTCATATATTTGCTAGTTATTTTTCCCCAGTCTTGTAAATTTGCGATCCTTCAGTTTATAAATGTGTGACTTTTTTTTCCATCGGTCTTGTAAATTTGTGTTCTTTTTTTAACCTATTATGATGGAGGCAATAAAGACATTCTTTCTTGGCTTGCCAAGTGGGTTGGCCCTCTTGGTTCATCTCATAAGTAGATTGCCAGACTCCAGTGTGGGAGGTTGTGAAGTCAAACCCCCGTGTGGACGTTACCAGTTGGATCTCACCACCTGTCCCCTTGGTCACAGCTGGCATTTGTTGACAGGACTTAGTGGTGGTGTATTGGTCCCATGCCTCCTGATACCACTGGTGTGTCAGTTCCATGAGCGGTGCTTGGTCTTCACCACAAGAGGTGTTGCTGGTCGGACTCACTGGTGGTGACATAGTGACAAGGCGGACATCCTTAAAAGCTTAAATGTACCCCTGACATTGGGACAATGTCAAAATCTGGAGGGGGAATACTGTATGTGACAGAGTCAATAAAGGCATTCTTGATGCTGAGGGAAGTGGTGAGTAGTTTACAGGTGGCTGCTATTCTTCACGAGGTGAGTGTGACTCCAGTCTTTGGCTTCAGTGTAGTTTGAAGTCTGAGGGAGGTAGGAGAGGGTGCCCCGGGCCCGAGGACTTTGAATTAGGGAATGGATTAATTTTGTTTGAGACTTACTTGGTGAGTGAAGGGAGGTGATTTTGGGTTGACGGTTCCGCCCAGGAGAGGATCCAAATCTGCCAGGAGCAGTAAGTATTTAGAAGGTCCTGATAATGGTGAGAAATAAAGAGAGGATTATTTAAGAGCAGTTGCTTACAGTTTCCAGAGTTGGGAGAAGGTGGAGGAGGTAGGCACAAGAGCGCTACAGGTAGACACACGAAAGACTGCAGGAGACCACCAAGCTGCTGAAGTGCAGAATCCAACATTCCCGTACCGAGGGAGAGGAAACACCCACTTATGAAGGTTGTGGCTGATGAGAAGCAGGTGGTTAATTAGAGCAGCTGGAGATGACTGAGCAATCAGCAGAAGAGTAGTTGTGAAAAAGTGTACACTTGACCATAGATACTACAAGTTGAGCCTCACCGCTTGTCCCCTTGGTCTCACAATCTGGTTTAAATTGCAAGTTTTTTTATTGATGCATAAATTAATTTATTTGCAAAAAGGGAGAATAATTAAAATGCGTGGCCCCTGGCTTTATTCATTACCCTCTTGTTGGCTCTCAGCACGACTGAATTTGACATAACTTGTTTTAGAGTCTAAAAAACAAACAAAAAAACAAACTCAGCCACAGGGGGTACACAAGCCAGTGTACTCCTAGTGCTGGTCTCAAGCCCGGGTAAATGTGGAGGGTTGTGTCAAGAAGGGCATCCAACATAAAGTGTTTGCCAAATCAGAAATGCAGATCTTAACAAATGAGACTGTTATACCGGATCGGTCGAGGCCCGGGTTAACAATGACTGCCACTGGTGCTGTTAACCAACAGGGTGCTAGTGAAAATTGGGCTAGTGTTGGTCAAAGATCGAGGAGGAAGAGAGGGGAAAGGTGAGTTAGGAGGAAGGGACAGAAAAGGAAAGGTAGAAGTGTGGAGGTGAGAGTAGGGATGTTAAATGTAAGATAAGATAAGATAAGATAAGATAAGATAAGCCTTTATTAGTCCCACAACGGGGAAATTCCAGGATTGCAACAGCACAGGGATAGCAACACTCAGAGCAACAATCAGAAGGCAAGAAAAAAAAAAAAACAAGCAAGCAAGAGCAGCTAATATACATATGTACATATTACTATAAAATATATATATACACACACACACAGACACACAGTGCAGAGCATTGTAGCTGGATGGAATAAATATATGAATATATGAACACACAGTGCAGAGCATTGTAGCTAGATGGAATAAATATGTAAATATATAAACACCCACAGTACGGAGCATTGCAGCTAGATGGAATAAATATGCAAGTATATAAACACACACAGTGCGGAGCAATGTAGCTAGATGGAATAATATGTAGATATATAAAAACACAGTGCGGAGCATTGTAGCTAGATGGAATAAATATATAGATATATAAATATAAACACACCCAGTGCAGAGCATTGTAGCTAGATGGAATAAATATGTAAATATATAAACACACACAGTGCAGAGCATTGTTGCTAGGTGGGATGAAACAGCATAACCGTCTATTTAGTTATCCTACATGGTATGATTATGTGCCCATACATATTCTCACCCTCCACAGCGACCGGTATGTTCCTAGTTGTATGCCGGAGAGGACCATTGTGTAAGTCTATTGCATCTTTTGCATTCAAAAAACTATTAGTTTGTTACGTCTTTTTGCTATCTCTGCGAGCAGCCCTGCTAGGTTGTACAGTCTGACAGCCGTTGGTAGGAAGGACCTACGAAACCTCTCGGTTGTGCACCTGGGATGATGTAGTCTGCTGCTAAATGAGCTCCTCAGTGCATCCAGTATGTCCTGCATAGGGTGGAACTCGGACTCCAGCAGAGATGACAGTTTAGCCACCGTCCTTCTCTCTCCTATCTCCTCCATCGGATCAAGGCGCTGCCCCAGGACAGAGCTAGCTTTCTTAATCAGTTTGTTCAGTCTCTTCCTATCGGCTGCAGTAATGCCACTGCCCCAGCAGACCACTCCAAAAGTGATGGCTGATGCCACCACCGTGTCATAGAATGACTTCAGCAGCGCCCCTTGTACACCAAAAGACCTGAGTCTCCTCAGCAGGAACAGCCTGCGCTGTCCCTTCTTGTAGAGTGCGTCAGTATTGTGTGACCAGTCTAGTTTATTGTTCAGATGAATACCCAGGTACTTATAGGATGTCACCATCTCGATGTCTGTTCCCTGTATATTTACTGGTGCTGTGAGGGGCTGCCCATGCCTGCGGCAGTCCACCACCAGCTCCTTAGTTTTCCTCGCGTTGATCTGGAGGCAGTTCCGATGGCACCAGTCCACAAAGTCCTGGATAAGCCCTCTGTACTCAGCTTCATCTCCGTTGGAGATGAGACCAACGATCGCAGAGTCATCAGAGAACTTCTGTAGATGGCAATGTGTTGTGTTGTGTGAGAAGTCCGCAGTATAAAGAGTGAACAGGAAGGGAGCCAGCACCGTTCCCTGGGAGGCCCCCGTGCTACTGATGATCGTGTCGGAAACACAGTCCCGGGTTCTCACAAACTGAGGCCGGTTCGTGAGGTAGTCCAGGATCCATGATGACAGGTGCTGGTCCACCCCTGCGCGCAGCAGCTTGTCCTTCAGGATCATCGGTTGGATGGTGTTGAAAGCACTGGAGAAGTCAAAGAACATGATCCTCACCATATTCCCGGGCTTCTCCAGGTGGGACAGAGAACGGTGAAGGAGGAAGATCACCGCATCCTCCACCCCAATGCCATGCTGGTAGGCGAACTGGAGTGGATCCATCGCTGGTTCCACCAGGGGGCGGAGATGAGCAAGGAGCAGTCTCTCCAGGGTCTTCATCAAGTGGGACGTCAAGGCCACCGGTCTGTAGCTGTTCAGGTCTTTGGGGTGGGAAGTTTTTGGTACAGGTACCACACAAGATGTTTTCCACAGCTGTGGTACCCTCCCCAGTTTCAGGCTCATGTTGAAGATATACGTCACAATCCCACACAGCTGGTCTGCACAGGACTTGAGGAGCTTTGCGCTGATGCCGTCCGGTCCCGACGCCTTCCTCGCCTTGATCTTCCTCAGCTCCGTCCTCACCTGGGTCTTGGTCAGGGTCAGGATGGGGGGCTGTGTGTTGGGAGTGGGGGGGTGTCGGTGGAGTGGGGAGTGGGCAGCAGGACTTGATTTCTTAGAGGCAGCAGTGGTTGTTGTGCAGACAGGGGGGAGGGCGGTTGGTCAAATCTATTGAAAAACAGATTCAGGTTGTTCGCCCACTCCCTGCCCCCCGTGGCCTGGGGGGAGGTATTCTGGAGCCCCGAGATGGTTTTGAGGTTTCTCCAGACCCCGCTGATGTCGCTCTGTTGCAGCTTGTCCTCCATCTTCTTCCTGAAGCTGTCCTTGCCTTCTCTGATCTTTCTCCTCAGCTCCCTCTGTACGGACTTCAGCATCTCCCTGTTCCCCGACCTGAAGATCCTCTTCTTCTCTCTCAGAAGTGTTTTTATCTCAGGGTTGATCCAGGGTTTGTTGTTTGAGTGACGCCGTATGGTCTTGGTGGGAACGGATTTAACCACACAGAAGCTGAGGTAGCCCGTGAAGGTGTGAATGAGGCCATCGATGTCCTCACCATGTGGATCGCAGAGCTGCTTCCAGGCAGTGGCTTCAAAACAGTCCTTTAGAGTGTCCATTGTCTCCTCAGACCATAACTCCACAGTGTGCATGGCCGGAGGTTGTCTGTGCACTAGGGGTTTGTACACCGGTCGGAGATGAACCAAGTTGTGATCCGATCTCCCAAGTGGGGGGAGTTGTGATGAGGTGTACGCCTCCTTAGTGTTTGCGTAGAACAAATCCAGTGTTTTATTGTCTCTAGTGTGGCATGTGACATACTGGGTGAAAGTGGGCAGAATGGGAGACAGTGAAACGTGGTTGAAATCGCCTGAGATGAGGAGAAGAGCATCTGGGTGTTCTGTCTGCAGCCTGCTGGTTACTGAATGGATGACGTCACGCGCTGTCCCAGCGTTCGCTGTCGGATTTGCATAAACAACAATGCAGATCACGTGTGAGTGTTCTCTCGGGAGATATGTAGGCCTCATGCTAACAGCTAGCAACTCAATGTCTTTGCTGCAGTGTCGTTGTTTAACAGTGATATGTCCCGGTCTGCACCAGTTGTTGTTAACATACATTATCACTCCACCGCCCCTAGTTTTGCCACTCTCTGGTGTTCGGTCAGCTCGTATCATGTGAAAACCCTCCAGCTCAATGTTAGCATCTGCTGCTAGTTCAGTTAGCCACGTCTCAGTAAACAAAAGGAGAGAGCACTCCCGGTAAGTGCTATCGTAACGGGAGATAGCCGCTAGCTCATCTAACTTTCCCAGTATCGACCGTACATTTCCCATGACAACAGATGGAAGGGAGGGTCTGTACCTTATATTTTTTGTCCTCCGCCTTACTCCAGCCCGGCAGCCGCGACGCTTTCGCCTCAATTCTCTCGGTATGTCGAGTTTTTCCAGTGGGACCGGGTGGCGGTTAAATGCTAGCAGCTCTTCCCTGTTGTATCGTATCCTGCTATAAACAGTGGCTCCGTCCACCGGCTCAGGAGACATTTGGGACGATCTGTGTGTCCGTGATATAAGTGGGGTGAAAAAAAAAGTGATCAAAAGAGAGAGGAAGGGAAAAAAAACTCGGAATCGAGCCGCTGTTGCAAAAGGCAGCCTACTGGTGTGGCGCCGAGAGGAGAAAGGGACTAAGGGACTGGTAAAGGCAGAAAGTTGGCTGATGTGATGGAGAGAAGAAAGGTAGATATACTGTGTGTTCAAGAAACCAGATGGAAGGGAAGCAAGGGTAGGATCACTGGAGGGGCATTTAAACTGTTCTACCACGGTGTAGATAGGAAGAGAAATGGAGTAGGAGTAATCTTGAAGGAAGAGTATGTGAAGAGTGTTCAGGAGGTAAAGAGGGAGTCAGACAGAATCATGAGTTTGAAGCTAGAAGTCAAAGGTGTGATGTTGAATGTTGTCAGTGTGTATGCCTTACAAGTTGGATGTCAGGTAGAAGAGAAAGAGGAATTCTGGAGTAAGTTGGATGAAGTGGTAGAGAATGTTCCCAGGGGTGAGGGAGTGATGATTGGAGCAGACTTTAATGGACATGTAGGTGAAGGGAACAGAGGTGATGAGGAGGTCCTGGGTAGGTATGTTCTTAAGGAGAGAAATGTGGAAGGACAGATGGTTGTAGATTTTGCTAAAATGATGGAAATGGCTGTGGTGAACACATACTTCAAGAAGAGAGAGGAACATAGGGTGACTTACAAGAGTGGAGGAAGGTGCACTCAGGTGGACTACATCTTATGCAGAAGGAGAAATCTGAAAGAGATAGGATACTGTAAGGTGGTGGCAGGGGAGAATGTAGCTAGACAGCATCAGATGGTAGTCTGTAGGATGACTTTGCAAAGTAAGAAGAAAACAGTGAAGGCAGAGCCAAAGATTAAGTGGGACAAGTTACAGAAGGAAGAAGGTAAGGTCTCACAGAGTTCAGGAAGGAGTTGATGCAGGCTCTGGGTGGTAGGGAAGAATTACCAGATGACTGGGAAAATGCAGCAAAAATATTGAGGAAAATGGATAGAAAGGTATGTGGTGTATCCAGTGGACAGAGGAAGGAAGACAAGGAGGCTTGGTAGTGGAACAAGGAGGTACAGGAAAGTATCCTAAGAAAGAGGTTAACAAAGAAAAAGTGGAATAGTCAGGGAGATGAAGAAAGTAGACAGGAGTATTTGGAATCTAGGCACATGGCAAAGAGAGAGGTGGCAAAGGCAAAGGATAATGCATATAATGTGTTGTATGAGAGGCTCGACACTAAGGAAGGAGAAAAGGAGTTGTATCAACTGGCTAGACAGAGATCAAACTGGAAAGGATGTACAGCAGGTTAGGTTGATTAAGGACAGAAATAGTAATGTACTAACAAATGATGAGAGTGTGTTGAGAAGGTAGAAGGAGTACTTTGAAGAGCTGATGAATAAAGAAAATATGAGAGAGAGGAGGATGGATGAAGGAGAGATACTGAACAAGGAAGTCCAGAGAATTAGCAAGGCGGAAGTGAGGCCAGCTTTGAAGAGGATGAAGAATGGAAAGGCGGTCAGTCCAGTTGACATACCTGTGGAGGTATGGAGATATTTAGGAGAGGTGGCCGTGGATTTTTTAACCAGATTGTTTAACTCAATCTTGGAGAGTGAGAGGATGCCTGAGGAGTTGAGAAGAAATGTTTTGGTACCAATTTTCAAGAACAAAGGTGATGTGCTGTAGTAACTACAGAGACATAAAGTGTCATGATCCGGTGCACGGGCAGGGGTCATGCCTAGTTGTCTGATTAGTTTTGTCTTTTTCTGATTGTTTATTTTTTCTGTTCACCCTGTTTGTTGTATTGGTTCCGGTTTTGATTAGTTCATGATTAGTTTCTGTAGTTCTTGTTTTTGGTTTATTGTGTTGATTGTTGCAGGCGCTGTGACAGCTCGCACGCCATTTTCAGTTGTCAGATTCTGCTTGTGGGCTGTCACGGCTGCCTGCAATGATCACTGCTTGTGACCCCGCAGGTGTTGGTAATCTGGAGCTGCTTATTTAAGCTGTGGGCACCACTTCCTTGGTGCAGCAGTGTCTACTCTGGTCAGTCCAGTAACCCGAGGACCCCAAGCCAAGTTAAGTCATTATTTATCTGTCCTAGCTTGGGTTATTGTCTAGTCAAGTTACTGTTTTTCTGTCTTTGTCCACGTCCTTGGTTATTCTTGCTTTTTTTGGACCCCAGCTTCAGCGCTGTGCTTTTCGTTGGTTTGTGTTTTGGATTTTGTGTTATTTTTAGTTAACCCCTTGGACTCCGGTCAATTTCCCTAAAAACGCCAAAAAATAATGTGCCCAAAGTAAATCGAAAGCTGTTCTTCAACCCTTTGCAGCATCTTCATGGGGTTGGTCTCATTTAAAAGAAAACACTTTGAATTTTTTGGCAAAACAGTCATAATCTCTCTAAGTGCTCCGGCCACTGAGTTACAGTCATCTAAACATACTGAACTTGAAGAAAATAAATTTGGCCTGGGTGTTTTTTTGGATACAAATGCTTGCAAATAACACACAGCTTCAGATCCGGGCTGGAAAATGAACAGAAATGTAGAACCAAGTGTTATCCAGCTGAGGTCAAAATTTTGTAACAATACCACAAAAAATGAATATATTACATAGCTTTTTCCTCAGGTAGTTCCCAGGCGTTTTTGAACTGTGCCAAATTGTGCCAAATGGCACAGTTTGGAAAAACATCTGTAACTTTTGAATGATTCAATATAGAAGCTTCATCTTGGGCTCTAATGAAAGGTGACACTCAGGGCTGTGTGTGTGTGTGTGTGTGTGTGTGGGGGGGGGGGGGGTTGTCCCCCCCTCGCTACAGAGGACGGACATCGGCCATCGCTACATGACGGAATAGACTCATGTGGCTATGTGGCGACCGCGGCGCAGTCACCGCGGCTTCCCCCCCCCCTCGCTACAGAAGAGTAGCGGGGGGGGGGGTGTTCATGGTCCGGACGCGGCGAACGAACCGTGTACAGCGGCGCACGCACTTTGGACTTCGTGCGCTGCACAGTTGTAATTTACCGATCGGTCAAAAGTCATTTTTTGATTACAATTTTCAGGGATAAAGAATAATTTAGCTTATAACACTTACCTCTTCACAGCAGCATTGTCCTGGCAAACTTCTCTTCCTCATTGTCAGACGAACGCGACGCTGGTCCGCTCGTGGTTCCCGGTCAAAACATAATTCCATTATTGTGGTTTTGGCGAATGATTTACAACTTTTGTCGTCGGCCTCCGTCGGTCTATGATGATCATGGAAGAGAATCCTAAACGTCTATTCTGCTGGAATGAGTGCAGGTCGCACTTGTGGGTGGTCTCCGTGCTGCTGGGTCTGTAGCAGGTTCTTCCTGCGGGTCCTTTTTTTCATCTGCTGCAGCAGTCAGTCTCTCTTCACCCAGCCCGAACTTCTGTGCTTCAATTGGCTGGCTGCATTCACAGCGTTGGTAGGCGGGTCCTTCTTGCTAGGTTTTCAGTCATTGGTTCTTCAAGGTTTCAGAAACCCAATTCAAGGCTCTTATTAGTCGAATGAGAGGTCAATCATATCTGATCTGTTCGAGGCTGTGTCTGTAGTGGAAGAACTTTTTTTTTTTTTTCAGTGCGCGCTTGGAGGCAGCGCCCTCGTGCATCCTAGAGCGCATGAGGGTGCACGAGAGCGCCCTCGTGCGCTCTGGGACGCAGAGACTTGCCCGCCCACGGTACAACGGAGTGCAAGAGGTTAATAAAATTGAAAACTCACAGTCTGCGTTTGGTGTCCTGTTTGCCCACGGAGAGGGCTGGTTCATGACAGAGCACTGCTGCCATTCGGAAGCCAGCGGATTGTGAGTTTTGTTTTTCCCTCCCGTATTTTTTTCTTTGGAATCCGTTTTCTCCGCTGGCATGGCAGCGTTGCTGGATTCCAGTAGGTGTGGGCTGAACGAGACGGCGAGGTGGACATTAAACATCTTACATGGTATCCTCTCGGAGGCTTGGGCTTCCCCCACTCCCGACGTGGTCCGGGAGTGTCTCACTGGAGCCACTCAAGTGCTCGAGACATGTCCTAGCCTCTAGAACCATCTGGACCTGTTTGACATCCTCAGCTGCACTGCCAACCCCCCATCCATGCTCCACGGGCTGGGGAAAAATGCCACCATAGTTATGCCGGCGCCAACAAAGAAGCAGCCCCGGGCGCTGAAGTCCCCAGCCTCTCGCCGCTCCTCAGCTGCAGCAGCCCCGCCTCCTCCTCCTGAACAATGGCCCGCACCATCGGCGGAGCTGGAGGAGCGAAGGCAAGTTTTGGTGGCCGAGACTGATCTGTTGCTGGACTGTAAGCCGTGGCTTCTTCCGGACTATGTGGGCCAGCTGGAGGGGGAGTCACTGGATGATACGGAGTCTGAGCCGACGGAGGAACGTCTCCTGACTCCGGTGCTTCATCCACCTCATCAGATGACCTCCGCAGCTCCCGGAGGGGCTCCAGCTGGACCCGCAGCAGCAGCCACCATCAAGGTCCAGGAATCTAGGCAAGTATCTATTCGTTTCCCAATGCCTAAAAATGAATTATCTTGTCTAGTTTCCAGTGGGGGGGGGCAGGAGCAGCTGCACGATGTGCTTGGGCCCCCATCACGTGCTGCTGCTGTCAAATCTGTGTCCTCACATGCTTCTCCCATATTCTGCTTTGCCTTCCTTGAGTGTTTGCCAGTCCTGGGAGGGAGCCACCGGACATCGGATGGTCCTGCGGGGCCGAGGAAGCCAGACCCAGTTCTGCAGCCACACACTCTTTGGGGAAGGAGTGCTTCCTGGGATCCAAGAGCTGAGCCGATGAGGAGTCCCCTGGGTTCGGCATCATGGGATCCCATACCATCGGTGAGGCATTCCTTGGCTCCATCACGCCACGCTGGAGTGACCCCTGCTTAAGCCATCACATTGGAGGGTCCGCCAACATCAATCACCATGCCTGCTGCCGGGGCCGGTGCAACAGGTTTGCCGGAGTCCTGGACGGCAGCAGAGCTTGAATTCAGGCGAGTGCTCTGTTCTGAGTTAACTTAGTCAGATTCAGAGAAGTCTTGTCTGGCTCATGGTGGTGGTGGTGGTGGGGGGACCTGGTGCACTTGGTTTCCCCTCACCAGGCTCCGCTGCTGCCGGTGACCCTGATCCGGCGTTTGTCTTTTCTTCTTCTCCCGAGGTGGCCACATCAGGGAAAGTGGTCCTGATGGTGGAGGCTGAGACATCTCAGCCAGTGTCGCCGGAGGTCTCCGTGAGTGCTGCTTTCCTGGCGGTCAAGGTCTCCATTGGTGCTGCTCCCCCTCCGGTTGAGGCCTCCATGGGTGCTGTGCCACAGCCCAAGGTCTCTGTGGATGCTCCCCCTCTGTCTGAGGTCTCCATGGGTGCTGCTCCCCTTCCGACCAAGGCCACCGTGGGTGCGACGCCTTCATCTGAGGCCACCATGGGTGCTGCGGCACCCCAGTCTGGGGCCTCCGAGGGTGCTGCCTTCCCGCCGTCTGTGGCCTCCGAAGGTGCCGCTATGCCCCAGCCCAGGGCCTCCGCGGGTGCTGCTACGCCCCGGTCGGGGGCCACTGTGGGTGCTGCCACGCCCCACTCCGGGGCCACCATGGGTGCTGCCACGCCCCAGTCTGGGGTCATCAAGGGTGGTGCTACGCCTGAAGTTGCTTTGGGTCCCTCGCCTTCACCGGGGCTTGTCGAGGGTCATCGGGTGCCACTGGAGGTTCCCACTGGTTGGTCACCCTTCTCAGGGGAATGCCGCCCCCAAGGTTTGTTAGGGGCGCTGGGTCCGGCTGCCGCCCCCGGGAAGGGGGGGAGGGGATGTTAGCAGCGAGCAGGCTCTGGGATGCTGGGAGGCTGCCTGACAGATGGGGTCCTTTGTTAGGGTGACTCAGGGACTGTGGGCGGCCACCTGAAGGACCAGGCCATCCGTGCAGGTGGCTAAAGAACTCTGGGCGGCCACCGGATGCTCTTGACCGTACGGTCCGGTGGTCCTGGGACTCTGGCAGGCCACCAGTGCTGCCTTGGGTTCTTCTGAGGCCCTTGAGCCTTCAACACCTGTTGTTCTGTTTTGTGGGTCATGAGTGTTTTCTTTTGGGTTTCTTTTTGCCTTTGTGTGTTCCGTTTCGGTCCCACCTTGCCTGGGTTCCCCCTCCTCTCCCCTGGGGTGTTTTTTTTTCTTTATTTGGGAGAATCATGTTTGCATTTTAAGCTGGCAGCATTTTTTTTTTCATATAATTGTTTTGTTCCTTTATTTTCTGGGAAATGGGTTGGTTGTTTACTGTTAATTGTTATTCTGTTCAGGTCTTTTTATTTCTTTTCTTTTTGCAGTTGTTTGAAGAAATTTATTTGCTAATTTGTTTTAGATTTTTATCTCAAGTTGGAGAAAATTAGTGGCTTTTGTTATATTTCATTTTAGACTGGATTTATTATCTTTTTGTTACATTTTGTACTTACACTCTCAGTTTGATTATATCTTAGTCTTAGTTTAGTTCTTTATTTTCTTATGTATTAATATTTAGTTGTAGTGTCACAGTTATGGTTAGATTAGTTTATTTATGTTTGCCTTTTTTCTGGATTCATATCTGGCCATGCCTCGCTTTTAGTTTATGCTTGTACTTTATTATTGTTATCATGTTTTTGGTTTGGTTTGGGTTTTATTGTCATGGTTTCAGTGTCATGTTTATGTGGGACATTTTTGTGTTGGGGGGTCTTCTGTGTGTGTGTGGGGGTTTCTTTTTGTGATGTTACCCTGGGGTGTCTGGGACCCACCCCTTGAGGAGGGGGCTCTGTCATGATCCGGTGCATGGGCGTGGGCCGTGCCTAGTTGTCTGATTAGTTTTGTCTTTTTCAGATTGTTTATTTCTTCTGTTCACCCTGTTTGTTGTATTGGTTCCTGGTTTTGATTAGTTCATGATTAGTTTCTGTATTTCTTGTTTTTGGTTTATTGTTTTGATCGTTGCAAGCGCTGTGACAGCTCACACGTCATTTCCAGTTGCCAGATTCTGTTCACGGGCTGTCACAGCTGCCTGCGATGATCACCACTCATGACCCCGCAGGTGTTGGTAATCTGGGGCTGCTTATTTAAGCCATGGGTGCCACTTCCTTGGTGCAGCGGCATCTACTCTGGTCAGTCCAGTAAACCGAGGACCTCAAGTTAAGTAATTGTTTATCTGTCCTAGCTTGGGTTATTGTCTAGTCAAGTTATTGTTTTTCTGTCTTTGTCCACGTCCTTGGTTATTCTTGCTTTTTTTGACTCCAGCTTCAGCACTGTGTTTTTCATTGGTATGTGTTTTGGATTTTGTGTTATTTTTAGTTAATAAAATTGAAAACTCACAGTCTGTGTTTGGCGTCCTGTTTGCCTTCGGAGAGGGCCGGTTCATGACATAAAGTTGATCAGCCACACTATGAAGATATGGAAAAGAGTTGTTGAAACCAGGTTCAGAGGAGAGGTAACAATCAATGAGCAGCAGTACGGTTTCTTGCCAAGAAAGAGTACTACAGATGCAATGTTTGCTCTAAGAGTGCTAATGAAAAAATATAGAGAAGGTCAGAAGGAGTTGCACTGTGTCTTTGTGGATCTAGAGAAAGCATATGATAGGGTGCCAAGAGAGGAAGTATGAAAAAGTCAGAAGTGGCAGAGAAGTATGTGAGGGTGGTGCAGGACATGTTTGAGGACAGTCAGACAGTGGTGAAGTGCGATGTACGAGTGATGGATGGATTCATGGTGGGGGTGGAATTACATCAAGGATCATCGGCTCTGAGCCCCTTCTTGTTTGCCATGGTGATGGACAGGCTGACAGACGAGGTCAGGCAGGAGTATCCATGGACCATGATGTTTGCAGACGACATTGTGATCTGCAGTGAGAGTAGGAGCAGGTGGAAGAGAACCTGGAGTGGCGGAGGTATGCTCTGGAGAGAAGAGGAATGAAAGTCAGTAGAAGCAAGACAGAATACCTGAATGTGAATGAGAGAGGCAGGTGCAATGGTGAAGATGGAAGGAGTAGCAGTAGTGAAAGTAGATGAGTTTAAATAGTACTTAGGTCGAGTCTTCTCAGGAACAAGCAGAGATGACACGCCATGTTGTTCTGTCCAGCATGATGGATCTTATTTCATCAAATGACTGGAGGCCAGTGTCCTTCCTGAGCTGGTCTACGTAGGTTAGCCTCTGGCCACCATGGAGAGCACGTCCATGCTTGGGCTCCCATAGAACAAGTCTGTGTGCAGGCAGATCGCAATGCTGTAAGCAATGCCCTGCTAACCCCATCCTCCTGTCCCTGATCTTGGCAGACAGCTGTGGCAAGTCCCCATATGACACATCATGACCACGGTCATGCCAGGAGATGCCGAGCACTTTCTGTAGCATGCAGGTGTAGCATCCATCCAGCCTTTTCTCCGTCTGAACTGTCAAAGTCCAGGCCTCACATCCTTACAATAGGATGGACTCTACAGTAGCTACAAACAGAAGCCACTTTAGGGTGTCAGACAAGTTTGACCTCCAGATGTTATGTAACTTATGCAGTGCGCGCCACACTTGTGCCTTTCTTGCTGCAATGTCTTTGTCAGAAGAGCTAATGTAAGAACCCAAATATTTAAAGTCATCCTTAACTGCCAGTACTTCACCCTCTAAAGTTGACAGATCTGCTACAGCTGGGATGTTAAACTGGACCACCTCCATCTTAGTAGCATTAAGTAACAAGCCAGGCTTTTGATATTCTAGCTGTACGCTGTTAAGCAATGCCTGCGCCTGGTCTATAGAATCACTAATTAGTACGATGTCATCTGCAAAGTCAAGGTCAGTTTGCATAACTGGACCAACTCTCCTACTCCTCCTTGAGTGAATAATAAATCCCAACTCCTCCTCTCAGCTGTCGATTGCCTTGCGCAGAGCATAATCAAGAGCTATCACAAACAAGTAGGGAGCTAAAGTGTCCCATTGTAACATTTCAGCTTCGATATTAAATGACTCTGTTTCTCCATATGAAGAGATCACTTTTGCTTTGGTTTTGGTGTACATATTACTGATTGACTGTACCATTTTTGGTAGATTTTCATCAATTTACCACGATGTATAGAGTCAAATGCTTAGCAAAACTCAATGAAAGTGAATATTGCAGGTAGTTGGTTCTTTTTAACTCCCTCAAATACAGGTGCATCTCAATAAATTAGAATGTCAACAAAAAGTTGATTTATTTAGGTAATTCAATTCAAAAAATTAAACTTCTATACCATATAGAGTCATTACACAGAGAGCGATATATTTCAAGTGTTTATTTTAATTTTGGCTTACAGCCCATGAAAACCCCAAATTCAGTTTCTCAAAATATTAGAATATTACATAAAATTAATTTTAAAAAATAGTTTTTTAATAGAAATGTTGGCCGACTGAAAAGTATGTCCATGTACACACTCAATATGTCATGAGTCTGAGTGCGGTGTCTTCACCGTGTCATGATTTATTACTAGACAGCTCACATGCAGAATGCAGCAACAAAGGAACACACAGAACACAAAACCCACATTTGTAAATTTATTAAATTTCAAGATCAACGGAGCACAGCTACAGAAAACGTCACTCGCCAGAGGAAGTGGCCTGTGGGAGGAGAGATGAGAGCTGTTAGAAGAGGAATGGAGACAGGGAAGTGGACTACACAAATTGCCACTTACTTGGGCCGAACAGGTGATCCAACCGGGACCCCAGCAGGAAAAGACGAACCAGCAGGATGAATCCGCTGTGTAATGATGAAGGACCGGGTTGGTGGTGCCTGACCAGGTGGAGATGATGGCAGCTGAGTGTGGATGATGGGACAGGTGAGCGCACGCACTCCCTGGAGATGCACCCACATAGGAGGCAGCAACCTGAGAAAGAGAGAAGGAGAGGGAAGGTGAGTACAGGACTTCACCAATGTTATAAAGTTGTACTTGCGTCGTTTGATAGAGGCAGTGTACCTAAACGAGCCAGCGCTGAGGCACTGAAGCGCAGATCCTTATAAGCGCTGGCTGATCAGACGCAGCAGGCGCATCTCATCTCCCAGGTGTGTTGATTACCTGAGGAGAAAACGGGAAGGAGGGGGCACGCACTCACCAGGACATGACGCACCGAGCTCAGACTCTTAATTTTTTTCTGAATATTTTATCCATCCATCCATCTTCTACCGCTTTTCCGGAGGTCCGGGTCGCGGAGGCAGCAGTTCAAGCAGAGAAGCCCAGACTTCCCTCTCCCCAGCCACCTGCTCCAGCTCTTCAGAGAGGATACCAAGGCGTTCCCAGACCAGCTGGGAGACATAGTCCCTCCAATGAGTCCTGGGTCTGCCCCAGGGTCTCCTCCCAGTGGGACATGCCCAAAACACCTCAAGTGGGAGGCGTCCAGGAGGCATCCTGATCAGATGCCCATACCACCTCAACTGGCTCCTTTCAATGTGGAGGAGCAGTGGTTCTACTCTGAGCCTCTCCCGGATGACTGAGCTCCTCACCCTATCTCTGAGGGTGAGTCCAGCAATCCTATGGGGAAAGCTCATTTCAGCCGCTTGTATCCGCGATCTCGTTCTTTCGGTCATTACCCAAAGCTCGTGACCATAGGTGAGAGTAGGAACATAGATTGACTGGTAAATCGACAGCTTTGCCTTAGAACTCAGCTCCCTCTTCACCACAACAGACCGGTACAACATCCGCATCACTGCAGATGCTGCTCCGATCCGTCTGTCAATCTCTCGCTCCATTCTCCCCTCACTCGTGAATAAGACCCCAAGATACTTAAACTCCTCCACTTGGGGCAGGAGCCTGTCCCCAATCCGGAGAGGACAATCCACCTTTTTCCGGCTGAGGACCATGGACTTGGACTGGAAGGTGCTGATTCTCATCCCAGCCGCTTCACACTCAGCGGCAAACCGTCCCAGCAAGAGCTGTAGGTCATTGCTGGATGAAGTCAACAGGGCAACATCATCTGCAAACAACAGAGATGAGATCCTGTGGTCACCAAGCATGACACCCTCTGTTCCCTGGCTGTGCCTAGAAATCCTGTCCAAAAAAATTATGAACAGGATCGGTGACAAAGGGCAGCCCTGGTGGAGTCCAACTCTCACTGGGAATGAGTCCGATCGAGTGTTGGCAATACGAACCAGACTCTCACAACGGTCGTACAGAGACCGAATAGCTCGTAACAACAAGCCCGATACCCCATACTCCCGAAGCACCCCCCACAAAAAACCACTAGGGACGTGGTCGAATGCCTTCTCCAAGTCCATAAAACACATGTAAACTGGTTGGGCAAACTCCCACAAACCCTTAAGAATTCTCGAGAGGGTAAAGAGCTGGTCCGATGTGCTACGGCCAGGACGAAAACCACACTGCTCCTCCTGAATCTGAGGTTTGACCAATGGCCAGACTCTCCTCTCCAGTACCTTGGCATAAACCTTCCCAGGGAGGCTGAGGAGTGTGATCCCTCTAAAGATGGAGCACACCCTCCGGTCCCCTTTTTTGAAGAGAGGAATCACCACCCCGGTTTGCCATGCCAAAGGCACTGCTCCCGACCTCCACGCAATGTTGCAGAGGCGTGCCAACCATGACAGCCCTACAACATCTAGGGCCTTGAGGTACTCAGGGCAAATCTCGTCCACCCCCGGGGCCGGGCCACCAAAGAGATTTTTAACCACCTTGGCGACCTCAGCCCCTGTAATAGGCAAGTCGTCCCTCTCGACATTCACTTCCGCCTTCCAAAGAGAGCAGACGCTTTTTTCCTTCTCTCCAGCTCTGACTCTTTATCTCTTTCCTCCCCTAACTGACTGGATCCCAGCTTGCTATCGTCTGTCTGCGTGTCTCTACTGCTGATTATCGAACGAAATTATGGATTTAATAAGCTGGGCTTTGAACGCAATTGACACTATTTTTTCAACGAGGAAAAGTGCCCCAGGGGAGGTAGTTTGCCCCGCAGGAACAGTGGCTGCGGGCTATTTGAAGGACACAAGTAATTGGAAACTCTTGTGCCTGTGTGATCTCTCTATCGAAGATGTTGAAGATTTATACATCTTCGTAGCAATGGTCATCGGAATCTTTCTGATTGGATCTGGGATTGTTCTGGTGTACCGTAAATTGATGAAGATGGAGGGAGCCTATCAAAATGCTGACCAGGCGAGGCTTAACCATCAAATTGAACAATTGGGCAGGACTCTGACAGCGGCTAATGGAGAACTGTCTAGGAAAATGGATTACATCATGATCACGCTGAGAGCCGTCCATGAAGAATTCAACGTCCAGCACTGAAGGATTAAAGTACTGAATCTGTAAGAGAATATAAAGTTTTTTTCTCTGGGAACAGTACTATTCGATTTATCTGACCTGCCCCTTACAATCAAGTCCTCCAGATTATCTGCAGTTTTTTGTTTTCAAAACATTTGAGCTGCATTGACTCTTATGGACAGCCAGCTGCCTGGCACAAGGACAAAGCGCCAGACGCTAGACATAACATATCCTGCTGAAGAGACTTTGTTGTTCTTAACTGATATAAACACCTTCACTCAACACTACACTCACACTGACTCAAAAACTGATGAGAAGATCATTCATTCACTGCTCTCTTTGTGTCCTTGTATACATTCTATTGTCTGCTAATTGTGCATTGAGGGCTTTTTTTCTTGTAATCATAATATTGATCATCTATGACCGGTATTCTGACAATCAATGCTTTTTTGCTCTCTCCTATTGTGTTTATCCTTTCTTCCCTATGCTTCCTGTTCCTAGTCTGCTGACAGGCGCGTTATCGATGCTGCCGCGTCACCGGAAATGCATGTTGTTTTCAGTATCAAGTCAAATCCCTCGTATGTTATCAGTTGTTTACTGTTAATGTACTTGGCAATAAATCCTTTCTGAGTTCTGAGTTCTGAGTTCGTCCACAAGCCCTGCTTCCTCTGTGGAAGGCGTATATGTGGGATTGAGGAGATCCTCAGAGTATTTCTTCCAACGCCCGTCGATATCCCCAGTCGAAGTCAACAGCGCCCCATCCACACCATACACGATGTGGACAGGGAGCTGTTTCCCCCTCCTGAGCCACCGGACAGTTTGCCAGAATCTCTTTGAGGCTGACCAAAAGTCTTGTGCCATGGCCTCACCGAACTCCTCCCATACCCAAGTTTTTGCTTCAGCAACCACCCGAGCTGCACTCCACTTGGCCTACCGGTACACCTCAGCTGCTTCAGGAGTCCCACAAGCCAACCAAGCCTGATAGGACTCCTTCTTCAGCTTAATGGCCCCCCTCACCAGTGGTGTCCACCACTTGGTTCGGGGGTTCCCACCACGAGATGCCCCGACGACCTTGCGACCGCAGCTCTGGGCCACTGCTTCAACAATAGAGGTGGAGAACATGGCCCATTCAGACTCCATGTCTCCAGACTCCCTCGGAATGTGGTTGAAGTTCTTCCGGAGGTGGGAGTTGAAGACCTCCCAGACAGGGGCCTCGGCCAGACGTACCCAGCACACCCTCACTATATGTTTGGGTCTACCAGGTCTGAATGGCATCCTCCCCTGCCATCGGATCCAACTCACCACCAGGTGGTCAGTTGACAGCTCTGCACCTCTTTTTACCCAAGTGTCCAAGACATACGGTCGCAGGTCTGATGACACGATAACAAAATCAATCATTGACCTGCGACCTAGGGTGTCCTGGTGCCAGGTACACATATGCACACCCTTATGCTTGAACATGGTGTTCGTTATGGACAAACTGTGGTTAGCACAGAAGTCCAATAACTGAATACCACTCGGGTTCAGATCGGGCAGACCATTCCTCCCAATCACCCCCTTCCAGGTTTCACTGTCGTTGCCCACATGCGCATTGAAGTCCCCCAGTAGGACAATGGAGTCTCCAAGAGGAGCACCCTCCAGCACCCCAGTCAGAGACTCCAAAAAGGGTGGGTACTCTGAACCATCATTTGGTGCATAGGCACAAATGATGGTCAGGACCTGTTTCCCAACCCGAAGGCGCAGGGAAGCAACCCTTTTGTCCACCAGGGAAAACTCCAGTATAGAGGCAGCAAGGTGGGGGGATACAAGAATACCCACCCCTGCTTGTCACCTCTCGCCCGGGGCAACTCCAGAGTAGGCCAAGCTCCAGCCCCTCTCCAGGAGACTGGTTCCAAAACTGGAGCTGTGTGTTGAGGTGAGGGTGACTATATCTAGCCGGTATCTCTCAACCTCGTACACCAACTCAGGCTCCTTCCCCACCAGAGAGGTGACATTCCACGTACCAAAAGCCAGTTTAGAAAGCTTGGGATCAGTCCGCCAAGGTCTCCGCCTTTGACCGCCACCTGATCCACATAGCACCGGATCCCCATGATCCCTCCGGCAGGTGGTGAGCCCACTGGAGGGCGGAACCATGTAACTCCTTCGGGCTGAGCCCGGCCGGGTCCCATGGGTGGAAACCCGGCCACCAGATACTAGCCATCAAGTCCCTCCCCCAGGCCTGGCTCCAGGGTGGGGCCCCAGTTACCCCATACCGGGCGGGGTACACTGAATCCTTGTTCTAGTATTTATCATCTAGCTACAATGCTCTGCACTGTGTGTATATATATTTATATATTTATTCCATCTAGCTACAATGCTGTACACTGTGTGTTTATATATTTATATATTTATATGTACATATATGTATATTCGCTGCTCTTGTTTTCTTGTCTTCTTGATTGTTGCTCTGAGTGTTGCTATCCCTGTGCTGTTGCAATCCTGGAATTTCCCCATTGTGGGACTAATAAAGGCTTATCTTATCTTATCTTATCTTATCTTATCTTATCTTATCTTATCATGAGAGTCTGTTGGATCGTTCTTAGTCTGGCCCTTCACCCAGGACCAGTTTGTCTTGGGTGACCCTATCAGAGGCAAATTGCCCCAGACAACATAGCTCCTGGGATCACTGGGGCACGCAAACCCCCCCCCCCCCCCCCACCATGATAAGGTGATGATCCATGAGGGGGTGAGTATTTTATGTCTGTTATTATTATTTTGTCAGTTTCTGTTTATATTTTGGTTCTGTGACACGAGTGCCCTTCCTCCTTTTCCAGACACTCCCACCATCTAATCACTGTCTGTTCCCCAGCCATCTCAGCTATGAGCAGTTGTGCAATTAGGTCACCTGCCCGCTCATCTGCCCACACCTGCTGCTCATTTGTTTTCATGTTGTCAGCTATTTAAGCACTGCCAGTTTATTCTCGCACTGCAGCTGTCTTGATTCAACTAAGTTGTCTTCTCGTCACCTCTGGAGCAATTTTGGCTCTGGAGTGCTTTCCCTGTGAATTTTTGCCCTTTTTGTGTTTTTTTCACTCACCTGTTTGTTGGAGCTCATCATGGACTCAGCAGGTGGATGCAGTTGCCCAATGCACCTGGGGTGGAAGTGCTGCCAAGCCCTTATGAAGATAGATGGGCTAATCTCCGTAGCGCGCAGCGGCTTCGCCCCGAAGGACGCATTGTGTTATCTGGGGCTCGCAGAGGCAGCTGCTTGCCAATGCCCTCAGCTTTTGGAGCATGCTGAGGGAATGGAGAGGATTTCTCTGGTGACGGTGCTGGAACGCGGAAACGGCAGGATGGTGAGGAATTCCCCAGTGAAGCCTGGGCTTGCGCCGAAGGGGAGGTGCTCCTGGGTTTCTGTTGTTTCGGCTTTTCACCAGTCTCTGGCACCCGTTCCTGCCCAATCAGCTCCACAACACCGTTGTCCCACTCCGGACCGCCAGAGGAATCCTCCAGCAGCCATTTCCTCGACGCTGAGGCAGAAGCCCCCCTCAGCAGTACAGTCTTCATCTCTCTCTTCTCTGGCTGGATCGTCAGCTTCATCCTGTCCTGTAGCTGCTGTTTTTTGCTCCACTTCAGCGTCCTTTCCTGCTGCCAAGAGGTCCTCTGCTTTTTTCCCGGCTCCATCCATCTCCATGACAACAGGAGCGGCTCCTCCACAATTCTTCGAGGGGCCCATATTCACCATAGCCACGGAGAGGGATGACTTTTCACCCACTGCAGCAGGGAACATCCCCACGGCCTGCTGTAACTACCAATTGCTCACCAGCCCTCTCTGTGTCTCCTCCTTTTGCCCCTGAGTGTCCACTATCCCCGGGATTGAGCCACTGGACATTGGAGGAGCCCGTGGCCCTGGAGGACCTAGTTCCAGTGCCAGTGGTGAGCCGACCCCCAGCTTCCACACTGGTCGCCTGGGGGCACTGAGACTGCATTCACCATCATGCCTGCTGTGGAGACCGTCACGGCAGAGTTAGAGCTGGACCTCCAAAGGACCGGGCCCGAGACGTTGTCGTCGTCCGGCTCAACGGAGTCCTGGACGGCGGTGGAGCTCGAGCTCAGGCAAGTGCTCTCCTTTGTGTTTCTTGTATCTGTTTTGGAGAAATCTTGTCTGACTCTTGGGTGGGTGGGGGAGAGAGCGGGGTGCAGCCATCCGCTGCACCTGAGCTCACCTCGAGGGGCTGCCAGTGACCCTGACCCTGACTGTCCTCCTATTTTGTCCGAGCCTTTCCCCAGGGTCACTGAGATGGTTCCAGCTTCACCCGATGTCTCCGTGGATCCAGGCTCGCCTCCTAAGGTTGCCGTGGATCCAGCTTCCGCCGCAGTAGAGGTTGTTGCGGGTGCTCTGTCACAGCTCGGGACCTCCGTGGGTGCAGCTCCTCCTCTGCCTGAGGCCGTCGTTTGGGTCTCTTCTCCTCTGTCTGAGTCTCCGTGGGTGCTGTGTCCCGGTCAGGGACTGTTGTGGGTGCTGCGCCCCAGCCTGAAGCCAATTTGGGTGCTGCTTTCCAGTATGGGCCCACCATGGGCATTACGCTCCAGCCCGGGGCCCACCGTGGGTGCAGAACTGGCCCAGTCTGGGTCCATCGAGGGTGCAGCATTGGCCCAGTCTGGGTCCACTGAGGGTGCAGCATTGGCCCAGTTGGGGTCCACCGTAGGTGCAGCACTGGCCCAGTCCGGGCCCACTGAGGGTGTGGCATTAGCCCAGGCGGGGCCCACTGTGGGTGCAGTGTTGGCCCAGTTGGGGTCCGCCGAGGGCATCAGGGTCTCCTCTCCTCTGCCAGATACCGTCGTGGCCCCCCTCCCTCAGCCCTCCTTCCCTTCATCGAGCCTCCCCATGGGGAAGCCGCCTCCTGGTTCACCCCTTCTGTTCACAGGTCTGTCCTTAGCCTTCCGCTGCCAGGAACTCCTGTCTATATCCAATTTCTTCAAGTTTCTTTTTACAGCGTCTTTAAATCTGAGCCTTGGTCTACCCTGATTGTGTTTGCCCTCGCACAACTGTGAGTAGAGTAACTGCCAAGGGAGACGCTGGTGGTCCATCCTCTCAACATGTCTGAGCCATCTCAGGTTCATCTGTATTAGCATGTCCTCCATTGATGGTAGACCAGCTCGTTTCAACACTTCTATGTTGGTTATCTTGTCTTTCCATGAGATGTTCATTATGGCTCGAAGGTGTCTCATCATGCACGTGTGGAGTTTCTTCACCTGCACTCTGTAGACAGTCCAGGTTTCAGCACCGTACAATAGAATAGCCAGTACTGTCGCTCTGTACACTTTGCATTTCACACAGACAGACACCTGTCGATTGTTCCACAGTCTCTCCCTCAAGTTTCCAAACACAGCGCTCGCTCTTCCCATTCTGAGAGATAGTTCATCCTCCAGCCTAGCATTCTCTGAAACCGTACTCCCGAGATACTTGAAAGTCTTGCACTTGACCTGCTCTGTACCAATGCTGATCTCTTCTGGTAGTGATGTTGATAATTGAAACTTTGGTGGTTGATACAGGCACTCTGTTCTCTTGATGTTGATTTTGAGGCTGAATTGGCTAGCTGCTCTTGCAAACTTCTCCACGAAAGATTGCATATCTTCCACACTGTGTGCAGCTAGAGCACTGTCGTTGGCAAAGAGCATTTCTCTTACTGCCTTTATTGATGTCTTACTCTTGGCTTTAAACTGTGCCACACTGAACAAGTCTGCTTCTTTCCTTGTTTGAATATATACTCCTTCTGAAGTGTCTTTGAAGGCCACCTCAAGCATGGCTGCCAGCTATAGCGAGAAGAGTGTAGGTGCCAGCACACACCCTTGTTTCACCCTGTTGCTTACTGAAAAGTCTTTAGATACTGAACCACTCATTGCCACGTTTGCTTGCATACCTGTATGGAGTGCCTCAATCAGGCTGACAAATTTCTCTGTACAGCCATATTTCTTGAGTACCTACCAAAGTCCTTGTTGCAAAACAGTATTGAAGGCTTTACTGAAGTCTATGAAGACTACATAAAGCGGCATGTTCTGTTCGATACACTTTTCTTGAACCTGTTTCAAGCAGAAAATCATGTCCATTGTGCTTCTTCCACTTCTAAAGCCGCACTGGGTTTCCAGTAGTACATTCTGCAAGATGTGTTCATTGAGTCTGTTCAGTAGTACACGTGAGAGAATCTTGCCAACGGTGGCTAGCAGTGATATACCTCGGTAATTTCCACAATCTTTCCTGTCACCTTTCTTGAACAAAGGCACAATACTTGCATCCTTCCAGTCTTGAGGTACTTTCTGGGCATCCCATATCTCTTGGATGAGCTTATGCAGGCCGTTGGTCAACTGAACACCACCAAATTTCCACACTTCTGCTGGAATTCCATCCCTTCCTGGAGCTTTACCATCCTGTGTTGTCCTGATAGCTGCTGTTAATTCATCAAAATTTGGTGGTTCATCCAGACTTGATACAGCTGGTCGCTGCACTAAGCTTCTTTAGCCTCTTCAGTTAGATCTCCAGGGTTGTTTAGTAGTTGGTCAAAGTGGTCTGCAAATCTGTCCAGGATCTTGTCTTTCTCCTGCAAAACCATTTCACCATCCATGGCCTTTAGTTGGATCAATCCTCTTGGTTTAGGGCTGTAGATTTCTCTCAAACCTGTGAAGAATGTTTTCATGTCCTTCCTGTCTGCTGCAGTTTGAAGTTCCTCCGCTTTTTCATCCCACCAATTGGACTTCATCTCTCTGGTGTACTTCTGTAGCTCACTCTGAGCCTTTGAGTATTTCTTCTTCTTTGACCTTGTGTTACACTGTAGGTTTTCCTGCCTAGCTGTATTCCTCACTTCTAGTAGTTTCTTCAGGTGTTCATCATGCTCATCAAACCAATCTTGATGTTTCCTCTCAGGGTGGCCTAATACATCACTCGCAGTCTGATACACTGTATCCTTCAGTGTTGCCCATTTCTCTTCTATGTCATTCTCTGAGTTGTTGTTGTCCCAGTCTTTCAAGCTTTCATCCAATTCCTGTGTAAGTTCTTCCTGCTTCTTTTGGCCTTTCAGTGCACTAGTGTTTAGCTTCTGTGGTGGCTTCGCACCCGTCCTGCAGTGCTGTTTTCGTCTCCAAATCCTTAATCTAGATCTCCGCATAACATGATCAGTACCACAGTCCATGCCTCTCATTGCTCTGGTGTCCAATACATCCCTTCTGTCTCTCTGCCTGACTATGATGTAGTCTAATAAGTGCCAGTGCTTGGATCTTGGGTGCGTCCATGTCTTCTTGTGTGTGTCCTTGTGCTTAAATAGAGTGTTGGTTATCACAAGGTTGTACTTTGAACATAGTGCAAGTAGAAGTTCTCCATTAGCATTGCACTTGCCTATTCCATGACTGCCTAGCATTCCTTTCCATTTCTCAGTGTCCGAACCAACTTTGGCATTAAAATCTCCAACGAGTATCAGCCTGTCATCAGTCGGTACATGCCTGATAGTCTCACGTAAATCACTGTAGAACTCTTCCTTCACCTCCTCTGTGTTGGTCATTGTTGGGGCTTATACACTGATGAGTGTGGCATACATCTTCCGCTGTAGTGGGAATCTCATAGTCATTATCCTGTCATTGATTGGTACCGGTTCCTCATCAAGCATTGCTGCTATCTCCTTTCTAACTGCAAAGCCCACTCCTGCTCCTCTCCTTTCTTGAGTTGATCTCCCACTCCAAAAGAAGATTTACCCATGGTCTTCCAAGCTGTCATATCCACGTAATCTTGTTTCACTAAGTGCAGCTATGTCTACATTGTACCTGTTCATTTCCAGGGCCACAAGTGCGGTCTGTCTTTCTGGGCGCTGTGATGTTGTTCTGTTCAACAGAGTGCGTACATTCCATTCTGCTACACGCAAGGCTGCTGTTTTCCTCATCTTTTGTCTTCCTGCTCCTAGCTTACTTTTCACTGCCTGTTGGAGTGTGAACAGATCAGCGCGGACCTTGTAAACCCGGGCGACGTCCGAGCCAGTATGAGTTGCTTTCTGATTGACCATTTCATGAAACTGCTTGCAAAGTATTTGAGTACTGCTAGCTTTTGCTGGACTAGCAGCACATTCTTGACAGATAAAGGTATTATCAGTGGCAAGGACAAGCCAAGACAAACTGACACCAGTATCTGTTACAGTGACTGACCAGATGATAGGTTTGTTTATCTCTGTGTAGTGCATGTCATAATGCACTGACTAGCACAGTCCACCACAGACCTTGCAACAAATGTGTTTATCTGCCAGGATGTCCAGTCTCACCCCGTGTAACTGGGAGTGGTCCACCACAGACCTGTGACAGATATTGTTTTTAGTACTGCCAGGATGCCCTGTTTCACCCTCCACGCCCTCGGAAGGGCGGGGATGCTGGTTGAGTTGCCGACGGCCTGACCCATGAGACAGGTAGTACCGGTTTTCATGGTTATCCGGTAGCAAGCAAGCCAATTCATTCATTCATTCATTCATTCATTCAATGCCTGACCTGACAAAAAGGGGGGATGTAAGTCTCAGTTAAAAGCTGCCAAGTTCTGACCAAAAAAGTGGAATTTTATGGGTAAGAAGCTGCAACTTTAGCAAAAAGACAAAAAAGGTGTAAATTTTCAACTGTTTACAACCTAAAACACTGCAAATATAAGATTTGAGTAAAATGCTGCAAGTTTAAGCTTTTTTTTAACTGCAAATTCAAGAGTAAGAAAAGCTCTAAATTCATGAGGAAAAAGCTGCAAAATTATGAATAATAAAAAGCTGCAAATTTTCAAGTAAGAAGCTGCACATTTCTGAGTAAAATGGCTGTAACTCTGCAGGAAAATCCTGCAAATTTATGAGAAAAATCCTCACATTTACAACAGAATGTTTCTTAATTTACATGAAAAAGGATGTGATAAATTGGCGTATGTAGGCCATTTTTTTAAATGACAGCCGTGAGGAGGAACTTAACGGTGGTGTTCGGCAGTGTTAAATCCTGGAGATCTGCACTACTCAGCAGGGAAAAGGAGAAGAAGAGGAATAGGTGATCCCCAGCAGCAGAAATAATCCAGTTAACCCAGGAAGAGTAAACACATGACACCCCATGACACCCAACAGATCCCCCCTCCCCCATGGCATCAGTGGGAACAGCTGGGCCAAACTTCACACCTCTGTCAATTTACATGTTCCCTTCTGAGGACAATTCAAACAGAGCTGCTGCTGAGATGGAAACCAAAGGGTTAAAAAGTGACATGGCTTTATCAGCAGCACTGATCCCCCTCTCCCCCACCTGACCTGCTGGACAGGAACTAACAACTCCTCAGACCTGTTAACACAATTTCAACAACAAAAGGACATGCAAAAGAATGATGATTCCCTTTGATTTAACAAGATAACACCATGAATTTTCTGGTCTGTGAATGAACAGAGCAGCCATGAGTATTTCACGGAGTCACTTATTGAATTATAATGGTTAATCTAAGTCACAATTTCAGGAAACAAACTTCAGGGGAAACTTAAACCCATGACACATTGTTTTAAATGATGCAGATTTTTTTTTCTCCCCCCCCCCCCCGCTTCTCTTCCAGTCCTTATGGCCACTTTCTGATTGCTTTGAGTTTTTAAAACATCACAAATACATGCAAGTTAGGTTAATTGGCACCAAACTGGGGATTCTAAATTGTCCTTAGGTATGTACTGTGAGAGTGAATGATTGTCTGTCTCTCTGTGTTGGCCCTGCGATGGACTAGCAATCTGTCCAGGGTGTACCCTGCCTCTCGCCCAAAGATGCTGGGATAGGCTCCAGCCCCCCTGCAACCCGAAAAGGATTAAGCGGAAGAAGGTGGATGGATGGATGGATTTTAAGAATAATGTTAACTGACTTAAAGTACATTTCTAACTACACTACTGTATATCATACAATATGCCGTTTAACATACAATTTCATTTGATCACATTTAGATCTTAATTCAAACAAGCAGAGTATTTGCAACCAACTTAATTTAGACTTGAACTAAAAACAATCAATCTGAATACAACTGGGAGTGTTTAAGTATAAAATTCTTTGGATTCCTTAATGAAGTTCTGCCTGCAGATTACCTGCACTCAAACATTACAAGTACCACTCATGGAACGGACCAGATTCCATACAAAAATGTTAAAAATTTTACTTTGGCTTCGTCTTTAAGGGGTTGCTGTTCCAGTTAAAGGTCTCAAGTGTTGAAGAGTCCACCTTTGTATAAAAGGGCCAAGTCAGTATACCCCAAAAGGCTCAAAGTCGCTAAGATAATCTAGAGGTTAAACCGGCTGTTAATGTCATTTAAGCCCTGTGTAACCCAGCTGAGAAAATGACCCTTTTTTTCTCAGATATCAATTGTATTAATACAATTGTGTGATTTTATTTTGAAAACCGACTATCTTGGGGAAGAGGAAGTGCGATCCTCGTCATCCAACTTTTAAATTTCCGTTTCATGGTCACGTTGGGTGATCTGGGTCTTTCCATTCGTTAAGAGCGATATTAGCCCCGCCTTCCGAGTAGAGGCAGCAAGCGCACACTCGGGTTTCGGTCCTTTCATGATATGAGAGCGGACGAGAGGGGCTGTGAGCGATCTGGTTCACACTGATACCTCTTCTTGTTGACGGGAGCACGAGCTTGAGAGGCCGTGAAGCGGTGACTTTTGCTGTGTTCACACTGAGACCTCATCTTGGCTCGGTTTTTTTTGGTTGCCGATCAAGAACCTTCTAGATCCTGGATTCTCTCCGAATGGAGATGGCGAGCCTGACACGAGACTGAACCGAGATTGACCTGAGATCTAACCAGGATCTCGATTGAAGAGCATCCCTCCTCTCTCCAGTGCCCAGGATTCAAAGTGGTAACAACCCTAGTCGCCGCTTAAGAAAAGGAAAAGAAACCTGAGTCTGGAGATACAAGATATCTTGACTGGTCAAACGACTAACCCGAAAGGACAAACAAACACTGAGCTCAGTAGGACATCTTTGGGGTTTTATTTCATACCGGCCGTTGTATATTTGTATAGTGGTAAATTGTCTGTATATATTGCTCACTTTTTCCCTATAAATAACAACCGTAATTGCTCATATCTTGCCTCCAGCTATTTCATTCCACACTCACTTTAATTCCCTATTGTAACCCTTACGAACCTAGCAACTGGTCTACACTTAATTATTTCCCTTACCTAATTAACATAAGGCAAGGGTTACAATAAGAAGTGGCGAGCCCAGCCAGGAGCCCTTTTTTTTCTCTCCCTTACATTATTTCAAGCCTATATGTACCCAAAATGGATATTGTTGAACGTGAATCTGTGAAAATTCCAAATGCAGTGATAGTGAGTGAAATCGCTGGAGTTGAGCAACTTGATGAAGTGACTGAGTTTTTGAAACGGTATGGATTGATTTCAAGAGTCATAAAAGTAACATAGTAAGTCTGAGTTTTTCCAGACTGCTATTTTTGAGTATCACTCGGGTATTGCTTTTGAAACTCTTGACCCATTGCCATGTACTCATGTATCTGATAGTGGAGCCAGCTATATGATACAATCTCTTGCCAGTGTTTATACGCACCGTGTAGGGAGCGAAATGACCAAGTCATTTCTCACTAACATTAAAAACCTAGCGAAGATGAGGGGCAGAGATTTTGCAGATGTCCTGAAATACGTGATGTTAGGGATGTCTGAGGCAATCAAAGAATCTGAAAATGATCAATCAGAGCAAGTTAAGTTACCCGATAACTTACCTGAAGCTTTCTTAGATGAACCTCAACCTCAGCCTTCTGCAGCTGAGCCCAGTATTCAAGGTGCACAGCCAACTAACCAGTCGAATCACACGGCGAGCACCCCAGCTCAAAGTATGCCCACCATTTCTGCACATGATTTAAATCCCCCAGAAGTGCAACGTGTGGTAGTTGAGCACATTGTAAAAAGGGAAGATTTTTCCGTGCAGCCGTTTTCACAAAAGCTTGGAGCTTTTTCTGGCAAAGACCTCCGACCAACTTATGAGCTAGATTATGACACTTGGCACTCCAGTGTAGAATTAATCTTGACTGATCCTGCTATGTCCAAATTGCAGCAATCCCGAAAGATCACTGAGTCTCTTTTACCCCCAGCAGCTTATGTAGTCAAGTACTTGAACCCCAACAGCTCACCATCAGAATACCTTCAGCTGTTAGATTCTGCTTATGGTACAGTTCAAGATGGCGGAGAGCTTTACGCCAGGTTTATTGACACCTTCCAAAACACAGGTGAGAAACCCTCGTCATATCTACAACATCTTCACGTAGCTTTGACTCACACTGTGAAGCATGGTGGCGCTTCAAGCCAGGATTTTGACAGGCTGCTTGCCACGCAGTTTTGTCGAGGTTGTTGGGATGATTCCTTTTTAACTGCACTCCAGTTAAAACAAAAACGAACAAGTCCCCCAACTTTTCCTGATTTGCTTCTCTTGCTACGCACTGAAGAGGACCAAATTGCTGCCAAAAACTTAAGGAAGAGACAACATTTGAGCAGTTCAAAACAAAAAGTGATCTCCCATGTGCAAACTGTGCAATGCAGTTCAGATGAAGATGAGGACAATATCACGCTAAACTCACTCCAAGAACTCTCAAAACAAGTTACAGAAATTCAAACGCAACTAGTAAAACTAACTGCAGAACCAAAATCTCAAAACTCACAAAGTACACTCAGTACAAAGCCAAAAGAGAAACGGAAGTCGGAGGTTCGAAGACGACCAGATACCGTTGTAGTTCCGCCGATAAATGATACCGGATGGAGACAATACTGAAAATGATCACATTACAACTCAACCACTACTGACGATGGACAGTCTTGGTTGCACATGCAACGGGACGTGCATGATATTTAGCGCGGGAGAGTGTAACCCAGCTGAGAAAGTGACCCTTTTTTTCTCAGATGTCAATTGTATTAATACAATTGTGTGATTTTATTTTGAAAACCGACTATCTTGGGGAAGAGGAAGTGCGATCCTCGTCATCCAACTTTTAAATTTCTGTTTCATAGTCACGTTGGGTGATCTGGGTCTTTCCATTCGTTAAGAGCGATATTAGCCCCGCCTTCCGAGTAGAGGCAGCAAGCGCGCACTCGGGTTTCGGTCCTTTCATGATATGAGAGCGGACGAGAGGGGCTGTGAGCAATCTGGTTCACACTGATACCTCTTCTTGTTGACAGGAGCACAAGCTTGAGAGGCCGTGAAGCGGTGACTTTTGCTGTGTTCACACTGAGACCTCATCTTGGCTAGGTTTTTTTTGGTTGCTGATCAAGAACCTTCTAGATCCTGGATTCTCTCCGAATGGAGATGGCGAGCCTGACACGAGACTGAACCGAGATTGACCTGAGATCTAACCAGGATCTCGATTGAAGAGCATCCCTCCTCTCTCCAGTGCCCAGGATTCAAAGTGGTAACAACCCTAGTCGCCGCTTAAGAAAAGGAAAAGAAACCTGAGTCTGGAGATACAAGATATCTTGACTGGTCAAATGACTAACCCGAAAGGACAAACAAACACTGAGCTCAGTAGGACATCTTTGGGGTTTTATTTCATACCGGCCGTTGTATATTTGTATAGTGGTAAATTGTCTGTATATATTGCTCACTTTTTCCCTATAAATAACAACCATAATTGCTCATTTCTTGCCTCCAGCTATTTCATTCCACACTCACTTTAATTCCCTATTGTAACCCTTACGAACCTAGCAGCTGGTCTACACTTAATTATTTTCCTTACCTAATTAACATAAGGCAAGGGTTACACCTGCACGGCTTTGACAACATGGAACTGGCATTTCACTTTGAAACGGATGGCAGCGAGTTTTTGCAAATGAACAAGTTTAAAACACATGTAACACTAAAGTTAAGAGTATTGCAAGAAGCAAAATAGTTTAATATAAAACACAGCTGTCTTACTTACTGTCTAGCTGTCTTACTTACTATCTAATTGATACAGTAATTAATCCAAAAGGAGCCATGACCAAGTATTAGATTAGATTAGATTAGATTCAACTTTATTGTCATTACACATGTATGAATACAAGGTAACGAAACACAGTTTAGCATCCAATCAGAAGTGCAAAGGACAGCAGTGCAGTATATACAGTAATTGACAGTATGTGCATTTTAAGCAAATATATGCAAATATATGCAGCAGTGCAGAAAGTTAAGAGTACCGTTATGTGCAAATAATGTACAATAAGTTAGGTGGGCAGTTATGTACAGGTGAGGATGGTAAGAGATGATGGTAAGAGAGTCAGCGGGGAACTAAGTTCAATAACGTGACAGCTGTTGGAAAGAAACTGTTCCTAAACCTGCTGGTTCTAGTCCGAAGGCTTTTGAAACACCTTCCGGAGGGGAGAAGCTGGAACAGTCCATGAGCAGGATGGTTGGAGTCCCTAAGAATGCTGCGTGCCCGGCGCAGACATCTTTTCCTGTAGATGTCCTCTATAACTGGAAGTGGAGTCCCTGTGATGCGTTGGGCGGTTTTCACCACCCGCTGCAGCGCCTTATGGTCAGCGACAGAGCAGCTCCCATACCAGACTGTGACACAGTTGGTCAGGGTGCTCTCTATCACGCAGCGGTAGAAGTTGCCCGGGATGTCAGTTGACAGATGGTTCTTCTTCGGTGTCCTCAAGAAGAAGAGGCGCTGATGGGCCTTCTTGATCAGGCTGGTGGTGTTAACTGACCAGGACAGGTCCTCCGAGATGTGAGTCCCCAGGAATTTGAAGCTGGGGACATGTTCAACAGCTACGCCATTGATATGGATGGGGTCATGTGTCTCTCCCCTCTCCTTCCTGTAGTCCACTATGAGCTCCTTGGTTTTGCTGGTGTTAAGGAGCAGGTTATTGTCAGCGCACCAAGTAGCCAAGTGCTCAACCTCTGCCCTGTAATCTGACTCATCGTTGTCCCTGATGAGTCCGATCACCGTGGTGTCATCTGCGAACTTTATGATGGAATTGGATCCATACATAGGCCTGCAGTCATGGGTGAAGAGGGAGTAGAGGAATGGGCTGAGCACACAGCCCTGTGGTACACCAATGTTGAGTGTGATGATGGAAGAACGGTTGGGGCCTGACCTAACATGCTGGGGTCTGTTGGTCAGAAAATCCATGTTCCAGTTGCAGGTGGAGGTACTGATTCCCAGGTCCCCAAGTTTAGTGATCAACTTGGAGGGGATAACTGTGTTGAATGCTGAGCTGAAGTCAACAAACAGCATTCTTGCGTAGGTGTTCTTGTCATCCAGATGTGAAAGTACACAGTGCAGCGCTGTAGAAACGGCATCCTCTGTACTCCTGTTGCTCCGGTAGGCAAACTGGTGAGGGTCCAGTGTAGGGGGCAGGCATTTTTTGAGCTGTGCCAAGACCAGTCGCTCAAAGCACTTCATGACTATGGGCGTCAGTGCCACAGGGCGATAGTCATTTAGGCACAATGGTGTTGAATGTTTCGGCACTGGTACTATAGAAGTGGTCTTGAAGCATGCTGGTACCACCGCCTGGGCCAGGGACAGGTTGAAGATGTCCGTGAAGACCCCTGCCAGCTGCTCAGCGCATGCCCTCAGCACACGCCCAGGAATGCTGTCAGGGCCAGCAGCCTTACGTACGTTGATATGACTCAGTGCGTTACGGACATCGGTGTGGGTGAGTGTGAGGTGGTGGAGGTCGTCAGAGGGTGGGAAATTGATATTCTTTTCGTTATTGTCTTTGTCAAAATGAGCATAGAAGTCATTTAGCTCATTGAGAAAGGACACAGTCATGGCTATAGGTATGGAGTTGCTGGGCTTATAATCAGAGATAGCTTGAATGCCCTGCCACATGCGTCGGGGGTCAGAGTCCCCAAAATGTTCCTCCACCTTCAGCTTGTAGCTGTGCTTGGCCTTCTTGATGCCCCTCTTCAGATCTGCCCTGGATGAACTGTAGGCCTGTGTGTCACCAGATCTAAAGGCATTGTTACGTGCCTTTAGCAGAAGCCGCACTTCTCTGTTCATCCACGGCTTCTGACTTGGGTACGTGGTGATCTGTCTTTCCGTGGTGACACTGTCAGTGGTGGTGTTGATATGGTCCAGGACTGAGTGGGTGTAAGAGTCGATGTTTATGTGGGAGCCACAGGTAGCCTTAGAGGTGAACATACTCCAGTTTGTGTTCCTAAACTTTTCCTGGAGTACAGAGTCAACCCCCTCTGGCCACACTTTAGGCACTTTTCCACTAGCCCAGCACACCTCGCCACGTCTCGATTCACTTCGACACGGTTCGGCTCGCTTTTGTCTCCATTACAACCGTGTTAAGCTGGGGTGGGTGGGATTTCTATAACAGCGAGGCGGAGCCACACTCCCGTGACGTAAAACACGTGACCCAAGCAAAACATAACACATGCGGCTGTATAAGGCGACTCCTCGGTCTGTGGCTTTTTTCACCGTAAATGCCAAAAAAGGACCGCCAGACAAGGGTACAGGCAGCGAGGTGAAACACTCTGGAATAGTTCTGCAGCTTCTGGGAGAGCCAAAGACGTGAGGATACAAACTAGGTCATATATGACGGTAAGCTAATGTTGCTAATGCTAGTTTGCTATAAGTATGTCGTACTACACTGTAATGTCTGCAAGTTATCGCTGTTAGGTACTAAAATATGTATGCTGTGTGTGTTTCAGATGGCTCTGTTGTGGGGAAATGACCTCTTCAAACAGTCGGTCTGGGCGTTCAGCACAGCCTGTCACTGATGTCAGCACAGCTTCACAAACAATCAGTGGTTATAGAGCTTAAGAATGTCTGTAGAAACATTTATTTCCTGTGCAACAAATTGCTCTGCTATGCGTGAAAATCATGGAGAGACTGTTGAGACATCATGGACGTACCTGCTTCTGCAGGTGGTGTCATAGAAAAAAATGATCAGCTGACACAACTTGATCGCCAGGTTAATAACTATATTAGCCACAAAATATATATTCAAAAAGTAAACAGTACTGAGTTAGGTATAATAAGATATATTTGACAGTTATGATGCATTTTAGGCCAAAACAAACTTGATCTAGGATTAAAAGCAATTAAAATAATGCAGTCACAAGGTTACATGGAAAATACTTGATTTACTAGATACATGTACTGTAGAAATATATATTCTCTGCATCAACAATGTACTATACATGCATTCATGTAGTATTGCACTGGGAATTGCACTGACAATAAACCTCTGAAGTTTTTGCAGATGTCTCTTTTTTTATATGTGAAGGTTACCACCATGTGGCATAAATTAAATACTGACAGATTGGAAAAGCTGTCTAAGAACAATCCAGCAGTTTGAGAAATCACTTTTGGTTTGGTGTAAGTCTGTCAACAGAATTATGAACCATAAAGCAGTTTGTGTTAAAATGTTAAATCCCATTAAACCTAATCCGGGGGCTTCCAATCATGTGTCATGGGGGGCCCAAGACCCTGCAGGTTCTCTCTTCTACCCAGTCTCTTCAGCAGGTGTTCTCACTGATCAGTCAGTGGAAGAAGTTCAGTGTAATCCAAAGACATGCATGTTAGGTTAACTGGCTGTTCTAAATTGTCCCTAGATGTCTGTTTCCTATAGGCCCTTAGAATAGAGGGTTAGTATTAGTGAAAGCGCTTTGAGTGGTCTTTGTGACTAGAAAAGCGCTATATAAGTGCAGGTTAGTTAGTTAGTTAGTAATCTGCTGTTGAAGACACTGGTTGGAGGTAAAGCCTGCAGGGTCTTGGCCCTCCATGGCACATGATTAGATACCCCCGCCCAAACCCATTATGATGAAGAACAGATGCTAATATGACCCAGAATTCCTCCATATACTGGTACTGTCACTAAAGTGTGCAGGGTCTTCTGCGGTGGCACATCCAACAATACAGTCTTCAGTTAATAAAATAATTGCTTTGGTTACTTTTTTCTTAAAAATGAGCCATTATTTTCAAGGTCACAGATAAATCCTTTGTACAGTTGACTGTTTTCCCACCGGTGTCTTAACAGACAAAATAGAAAATCATGATGCAAACACATAAGTCCATAGATTGACTCCCATAGATTGAGTCCCCATCGTGTCTCCCATAGATTGAGTCCCCATCGTGCTGTTTGCTCTCTACATGTCTGTTCTTTTCTTCTTCTCTATCCCCTCACCCCCCAGCCAGTCACAGCAGATGACTGCCCCTCCCTGAGCCTGGTTCTGCTGGAGGTTTCTTCCTGTTAAAAGGGAGTTTTTCCTCTCCACCGTCGCCAAGTGCTTGCTCACAGGGGATCGCCTGATTGCTGGGGTCTTTCTGCAACTGTGGGGGTTCCTCCCTACAGTTGATAGTGCTATGAGATGACTGTTGTTGTGAAATGGCGCTATATAAATAAAGTTGAATTGAATTGAATTGAATAAGTCACTAAATTTTTTATTACAATCAGCAGCAAATTCCAGATTATTCAGAATGTGCAAAATTCAAACTGTAAAAAAAAAACTGGAATAGGTCACACACGGCAGCCACGCTGCCTCACTGAGAAGCAACTGGATCGGCCCCTCGTACTGGTCCTGGTTCAGCAGATCTTCAGCCTGCATCTCTGTAAATAGTGAGGCAAGGTCCAGTTGGGGTGGACAGTTTCCCTCTTGCCTAGACAAAAGACAAATGGGTGGTGGTTAATTAAAGCAAGTTTAAAACATATTTGGAAATACACTTGTTGCTAAAAGCCAGTGGTGGAATGTGAATTAATGAATGAATCTTTATTTCGGATAGATTAAAACTAAAGATTAAAAGAAAATAGAATAATATAACAAAGGGGAAAAAATCTAACAAGGTCAAATTAAACAATAACTCCTCTGATTATACAGTTCAACATAGGTTATCTGAAATGGGTGATGGCTGAAGCTGCAGCTTATATTGCCCACCATATTTCATCCAAGAATTCAAAAGAAAAACAAAACAGGAGCGATTACAATTTGAATGTGACAATAAAGTACTTTGTTGTTGTTGTATTTAACCACAATTTTCATGTAGCTGCGCTTCAGTAGATTTTACAAGGGCTGGGTTACATTTAAAATCATCTGTTTTTACTGTGGCCTCAGCAATCAGAATGAATTAATACATTCACTTGAATGGAATATAGTACTTTAACTGAAGGTGTGCATCACCGAGTACGGAGTCGCTCAGTCAAAATATGAAGTTTTTATCAATAAAAGTTTGTCTTGTCTGTAAAATCAGAATCAGAATCAGAATCAGCTTTATTGGCCAAGTATGTTATGACCCGAGCGCCGGTTCTGATCGCGCTCGGGCTAAGTTATTTCTCGCTGCCGGCATTGACAGCTGCGGGCTGTATTCTGGCCTCACCGGGCTCTTATTGTGAAAGTGCTCGGTGGGGCTTCCGCCTGTCAACGGCCGGTCAGCTGATTGTCATTACCGTCGTTAGTGCTTCGCCCTTTTAAGCCCGGCACTGACGACAGTAAGAGGCAGGATTATTAGTCGACTTAGGTCTACATTCTGTCAACGTCTCGTCTCGTCTTGTCTTGTCCTTGTCAAGTCTGGGTCTACGCCTCGCCATGTTTGAGAGTGCCGTGAGACCTTCATGTCAGGTTCGTGTATCATAGTCTTGTCACAGTTAGCTCGTAGCGGCTGGGTTAGCCCTACGAGCCCAAGTCTTAGTTATGTCTGTGTTTGCCCCAAGGGGTTCATAGTTGTGTTTTGTCACGTCTGGAAATAAATAACATCTTGCCAAACTCTCTGGCCTGCCAGGTCGCCTAAACGGAGGCACCGCATCGAGACGCCGTTTCACCGGGAGTTTGTGCCATTTTGGACTGTTTGTTCTTCCCTGTCTGGGTGCCTGTTGCTGGGAGAATGCCGTCATCCAGGGGTCGCGGTCGGCGCCTGGACAGAAGGCTAGCGGAGGTCCTGGAGTACGTGGACTGCACGTTATTGTCCGCTACGCTGTGGGACGCTCCCAGCGACGTGTGCAGGCATTTGGACTACGCTGAGGAGCTTTTGGACAACCTTCCCCTCGATAGTTACGACCACCTGGAGGTGATAGCGAGGTGGGAGGAGCTCGCCATCCAGCGCGAGTTACTTCGTGGGCCGGAAGAGAAGAGCAGGAAGCAGGGGAGGAGGAATCCCCGCTCCCCGCGTTGGTGTCCCGTCCCAGAGCAGGTCCAGGAGTACGCGCCGTCTGGGGGCCGGCGAGGACGTCGGCGTAATGGCGCGGGCAACCCTCAGCGGAATCCCCGGCTGGACTCGCTGCCGGTGTATCCCGTCAGCGAATCTCCGAGAGTGGCCCCACCTCGTCTTCCCAGGGGGCCCTCTGTCGCCATCCAGCGGGGAGAGGAAGGAACGACGTCCCCCACAGCAGGAATCATCTCTACCCTGGAAGGAAGGCAAGTGCATGATAATTTCTCACATCATGATATTATTCTGCCTTGTCTGACTCCTGGGGATGGAGTTCGGGGTTCGCAGCCCCCCGAGCTCCCTCCACCTGCTGTGGATGAAATTATTAAACCTACTGCCTCTGTGTTCTCCCCCGTTGAGCGGTCCGCGACACCAGGCCAACGTCGCCGGACGAAGAGGGCCCCTGCAGTGCTGGATAGCCTGCATCCGGCCCTGCAGTCACGTCTTGGACGGAGGAGAGGAGCGGACTGTGGCCTGGAGCCTGAGCCGACGAAGAAGCGTCCCCGGGTCTCCTCGCCGGAGCGGTCCGAGCCAGTGGGTCAAGGGTTCCCTGCCTCCACGCCATACAGGTCGTCGGTGTGGACAACAGCATGGGAGGAACCTGAGGCTGCTGATGACATCGTGCCAGCTGCGGAGCCCGACGCAGCTGAGTCCGAGCCAGCTGACGAGAGTCGCCCTGAACCCGGATCGTCGGAGTCCTGGGTGGCAACGGAACCCGAGTGCAGGCAAGTGCTCCCTCTTATGTCTCTGTCCTCTTTTGTTGAGCATTTTTGCCTGCCTCTCGGGGATACGAGTGAGGAGCAGCCGTCTGCTGCGCCCGAGCTCGTCTCGCTGGGTTCCGTTGCTACCGGTGATGCTGATCCTGTCCCCGAGCTTTGTTTTAGTGTCACCAGCGGGGAACGGGTCGGTGTCACCGAGGTGGAGGTCCCAGGTTCGGGGGTGGAGTTCGTCAGCGGAGCTGCACTGGAGGCCCAATCGGGTCCCACCGCAGGGGTGGTTTCGGCCCAATCGGGGTCCGACGTGGGTTCGTCGGAGGCCCAATCGGGGTCCACCGCGGGTGCGGTTCTGGCCCAATTGGGGCCCAATATGGGTGCAGCTGGGACCCAATCTGGGTCCAGCGGTGATGCAGCGCAAGCATGGTCCATTGGTGGAGGAGGAGCTGCAGACCCTTCTTCGCGGAGCGGATTCTTGGCTCGTCCTGCTCATCAATCCCCTCAGAATCACCGCCCCTTTTCATCATTGCCGGGGGCCATGGGGATCCCTGTTCGCTCGCCCCGGTTCTCCCGAGTTTTGTTCTCGTCAGGGAGGCCGCTGCGGGTTGTTGATGCCCTGGACTGGTGGCTGAGGGACACGGGTCGGCCGCCGGAGGGACTGTTTCACCGGTTCGGCGCCTCGGTTCAGCCACCCGACCTGTTAAGTGTGCCATGGGGCTATCTAGTTCGACCACCGGAGAAGCGGATGTGCGGGACTTTGGACTCTGGTGAGCCGCCTGGTCCGTCTCCGTTGACCAGCGGTCGACATAAACTGTCGGGGGGTGGTAGTGGTCCCTGGGTGTGTCTCTGTATTTGTGCTTTTTTTTTTTTCCTCGTCCTGGTTGTTTTGTGTCTTGTGTTCATGCCTTTGTTTTGAAAGCCACAGTCAAGTCATAGTCATGTTATGTCAAAGCAATTTTAGATTGTCTCTTGTGTTTTTGAAAGCCACAGTCTAGCCATAGTCAAGTTATGCTAAGCAATTTTAGATTGCTTCATGTGTGTTTGCAGTAGCCCTGCTGGCTTATGTATAGTCTGGGTAGAGCGTATAGTGCTCTGGGTTTTTTTTTTTGTTTCATGTATAGTTTGGTTTGAGCGAGTAATGCTCTGTTTTTGTTTCATAGTCTGGTATGAGCGGGTAATGCTCTGTTTTTGTTTTTTATGTATAGTCTAGTATGAGCGAGTAGTGCTCTGTTTTTTTTTTGTCTCATGTTAAGTCTGGTATGAGCAGGTAATGTGTTCTTGTATCTAGTTTATCTGAACCTGTAGTTCTGGTTTTTGTTTTCCTTTGTACATTTTTTCTTGTTTGTCTTGTCATTGTCTTGTATGGTTTTTTTGTCTTGTTCATGGGTTGGTTTCTCTCCCTCCACACCTGTCCCCCAACCTCCCACCCTGGGGGGGGGGGGTTCCTTGGGGCGTTCGGAGTCCTCCCGTGGAGGGAGGGTACTGTTATGACCCGAGCGCCAGTTCTGATCGAAGTTATTTCTCGCTGCCGGCATTGACAGCTGCGGGCTGTATTCTGGCCTCACCGGGCTCTTATTGTGAAAGTGCTCGGTGGGGCTTCCGCCTGTCAACGGCCGGTCAGCTGATTGTCATTACCGTCGTTAGTGCTTCGCCCTTTTAAGCCCGGCACTGACGACGGTAAGAGGCAGGATTATTAGTCGACTTAGGTCTACATTCTGTCAATGTCTCGTCTCGTCTTGTCTTGTCCTTGTCAAGTCTGGGTCTATGCCTCGCCATGTTTGAGAGTGCCGTGAGACCTTCATGTCAGGTTCGTGTATCATAGTCTTGTCACAGTTAGCTCGTAGCGGCTGGGTTAGCCCTACGAGCCCAAGTCTTAGTTATGTCTGTGTTTGCCCTAAGATAAGATAAGATAAGCCTTTATTAGTCCCACAACGGGGAAATTCCAGGATTGCAACAGCACAGGGATAGCAACACTCAGAGCAACAATCAGAAGGCAAGAAAAAACAAAAACAAAACAAAACAAAAAACAAGCAAGCAAGAGCAGCTAATATACATATGTACATATTACTATAAAATATATATATACACACACACACACACAGACACACAGTGCAGAGCATTGTAGCTGGATGGAATAAATATATGAATATATGAACACACAGTGCAGAGCATTGTAGCTAGATGGAATAAATATGTAAATATATAAACACCCACAGTACGGAGCATTGCAGCTAGGTGGAATAAATATGCAAGTATATAAACACACACAGTGCGGAGCAATGTAGCTAGATGGAATAATATGTAGATATATAAAAACACAGTGCGGAGCATTGTAGCTAGATGGAATAAATAAGATAAGCCTTTATTAGTCCCACAACGGGGAAATTCCAGGATTGCAACAGCACAGGGATAGCAACACTCAGAGCAACAATCAGAAGGCAAGAAAAAAAAAAAAAAAAAAAAAAAAAAAAAACAAGCAAGCAAGAGCAGCTAATAAACATATGTACGTATTACTATAAAATATATATATATACACACACACACAGACACACAGTGCAGAGCATTGTAGCTGGATGGAATAAATATATGAATATATGAACACACAGTGCAGAGCATTGTAGCTAGATGGAATAAATATGTAAATATATAAACACCCACAGTACGGAGCATTGCAGCTAGGTGGAATAAATATGCAAGTATATAAACACACACAGTGCGGAGCAATGTAGCTAGATGGAATAACATGTAGATATATAAATATATAAACACCCACAGTACGGAGCATTGCAGCTAGACGGAACAAATATGCAAATATATAAACACACACAGTGCAGAGCATTGCCGCTAGATGGAATGAAACAGCATAACCGTCTACCCAGCTATCCTGCATGGTATGATTATGTGCCCATACACACTCTCACCCTCCATAGCGACCGGCATGCTCCTAGTTGTATGCCGGAGAGGACCACTGTGTAAGTCTATTGCATCTTCTGCATTCAAAAAACTATTAGTTTGTTACGTCTTTTTTGCTATCTCTGCGAGCAGCCCTGCTTAGGTTGTACAGTCTGACAGCCGTTGGTAGGAAGGACCTACGAAACCTCTCGGTTGTGCACCTGGGATGATGTAGTCTGCTGCTAAATGAGCTCCTCAGTGCATTCAGTATGTCCTGCATAGGGTGGAACTCGGACTCCAGCAGAGATGACAGTTTAGCCACCGTCCTTCTCTCTCCTATCTCCTCCATCGGATCAAGGCGCTGCCCCAGGACAGAGCTAGCTTTCTTAATCAGTTTGTTCAGTCTCTTCCTATCGGCTGCAGTAATGCCACTGCCCCAGCAGACCACTCCAAAAGTGATGGCTGATGCCACCACCGTGTCATAGAATGACTTCAGCAGCGCCCCTTGTACACCAAAAGACCTGAGTCTCCTCAGCAGGAACAGCCTGCGCTGTCCCTTCTTGTAGAGTGCATCAGTATTGTGTGACCAGTCTAGTTTATTGTTCAGATGAATACCCAGGTACTTATAGGATGTCACCATCTCGATGTCTGTTCCCTGTATATTTACTGGTACTGTGAGGGGCTGCCCATGCCTGCGGCAGTCCACCACCAGCTCCTTAGTTTTCCTCGCGTTGATCTGGAGGCAGTTCCGATGGCACCAGTCCACGAAGTCCTGGATAAGCCCTCTGTACTCAGCTTCATCTCCATTGGAGATGAGGCCAACGATCGCAGAGTCATCAGAGAACTTCTGTAGATGGCAGTGTGTTGTGTTGTGTGAGAAGTCCGCAGTATAAAGAGTGAACAGGAAGGGAGCCAGCACCGTTCCCTGGGGGGCCCCCGTGCTACTGATGATCGTGTCGGACACACAGTCCCGGGTTCTCACAAACTGAGGCCGGTTCGTGAGGTAGTCCAGGATCCATGATGACAGGTGCTGGTCCACCCCTGCGCGCAGCAGCTTGTCCTTCAGGATCATCGGTTGGATGGTGTTGAAAGCACTGGAGAAGTCAAAGAACATGATCCTCACCATATTCCCGGGCTTCTCCAGGTGGGACAGAGAACGGTGAAGGAGGAAGATCACCGCATCCTCCACCCCAATGCCATGCTGGTAGGCGAACTGGAGTGGATCCATCACTGGTTCCACCAGGGGGCGGAGGTGAGCAAGGAGCAGTCTCTCCAGGGTCTTCATCAAGTGGGACGTCAAGGCCACCGGTCTGTAGCTGTTCAGGTCTTTGGGGTGGGAAGTTTTTGGTACAGGTACCACACAAGATGTTTTCCACAGCTGTGGTACCCTCCCCAGTTTCAGGCTCATGTTGAAGATATACGTCACAATCCCACACAGCTGGTCTGCACAGGACTTGAGGAGCTTTGCGCTGATGCCGTCCGGTCCCGGCGCCTTCCTCGCCTTGATCTTCCTCAGCTCCGTCCTCACCTGGGTCCTGGTCAGGGTCAGGATGGTGGGCTGTGTGTTGGGAGTGGGGGGGTGTTGGTAGAGTGGGGAGTGGGCAGCAGGACTTGATTTCTTTAGAGGCAGCAGTGGTTGTTGTGCAGTCAGGGGGGAGGGCGGTTGGTCAAATCTATTGAAAAACAGATTCAGGTTGTTCGCCCACTCCCTGCCCCCTGTGGCCTGGGGGGAGGTATTCTGGAGCCCCGAGATGGTTTTGAGGTTTCTCCAGACCCCGCTGATGTCGCTCTGTTGCAGCTTGTCCTCCATCTTCTTCCTGAAGCTGTCCTTGCCTTCTCTGATCTTTCTCCTCAGCTCCCTCTGTACGGACTTCAGCATCTCCCTGTTCCCTGACCTGAAGATCCTCTTCTTCTCTCTCAGAAGTGTTTTAATCTCAGGGTTGATCCAGGGTTTGTTGTTTGAGTGACGCCGTATGGTCTTGGTGGGAACGGATATATAGATATATAAATATAAACACACCCAGTGCAGAGCATTGTAGCTAGATGGAATAAATATGTAAATATATAAACACACACAGTGCAGAGCATTGCTGCTAGGAGGGATGAAACAGCATAACCGTCTATTTAGTTATCCTACATGGTATGATTATGTGCCCATACATATTCTCACCCTCCATAGCGACCGGTATGTTCCTAGTTGTATGCCGGAGAGGACCATTGTGTAAGTCTATTGCATCTTTTGCATTCAAAAAAACTATTGGTTTGTTACGTCTTTTTGCTATCTCTGCGAGCAGCCCTGCTTAGGTTGTACAGTCTGACAGCCGTTGGTAGGAAGGACCTACGAAACCTCTCGGTTGTGCACCTGGGATGATGTAGTCTGCTGCTAAATGAGCTCCTCAGTGCATCCAGTATGTCCTGCATAGGGTGGAACTCGGACTCCAGCAGAGATGACAGTTTAGCCACCGTCCTTCTCTCTCCTATCTCCTCCATCGGATCAAGGCGCTGCCCCAGGACAGAGCTAGCTTTCTTAATCAGTTTGTTCAGTCTCTTCCTATCGGCTGCAGTAATGCCACTGCCCCAGCAGACCACTCCAAAAGTGATGGCTGATGCCACCACCGTGTCATAGAATGACTTCAGCAGCGCCCCTTGTACACCAAAAGACCTGAGTCTCCTCAGCAGGAACAGCCTGCGCTGTCCCTTCTTGTAGAGTGCGTCAGTATTGTGTGACCAGTCTAGTTTATTGTTCAGATGAATACCCAGGTACTTATAGGATGTCACCATCTCGATGTCTGTTCCCTGTATATTTACTGGTGCTGTGAGGGGCTGCCCATGCCTGCGGCAGTCCACCACCAGCTCCTTAGTTTTCCTCGCGTTGATCTGGAGGCAGTTCCGATGGCACCAGTCCACAAAGTCCTGGATAAGCCCTCTGTACTCAGCTTCATCTCCGTTGGAGATGAGACCAACGATCGCAGAGTCATCAGAGAACTTCTGTAGATGGCAATGTGTTGTGTTGTGTGAGAAGTCCGCAGTATAAAGAGTGAACAGGAAGGGAGCCAGCACCGTTCCCTGGGGGGCCCCCGTGCTACTGATGATCGTGTCGGAAACACAGTCCCGGGTTCTCACAAACTGAGGCCGGTTCGTGAGGTAGTCCAGGATCCATGATGACAGGTGCTGGTCCACCCCTGCGCGCAGCAGCTTGTCCTTCAGGATCATCGGTTGGATGGTGTTGAAAGCACTGGAGAAGTCAAAGAACATGATCCTCACCATATTCCCGGGCTTCTCCAGGTGGGACAGAGAACGGTGAAGGAGGAAGATCACCGCATCCTCCACCCCAATGCCATGCTGGTAGGCGAACTGGAGTGGATCCATCGCTGGTTCCACCAGGGGGCGGAGATGAGCAAGGAGCAGTCTCTCCAGGGTCTTCATCAAGTGGGACGTCAAGGCCACCGGTCTGTAGCTGTTCAGGTCTTTGGGGTGGGAAGTTTTTGGTACAGGTACCACACAAGATGTTTTCCACAGCTGTGGTACCCTCCCCAGTTTCAGGCTCATGTTGAAGATATAGGGAGTTCATAGTTGTTAGTTGTTCATAGTTGTTCATAGTTATATAAGGAGTTCATAGTTGTGTTTTGTCACGTCTGGAAATAAATAACATCTTGCCAAACTCTCTGGTGAACTCTGTGGCGTCTCTTGGTGATCCACGGGGATCACCACATGACAAAGTATGCACAACACATAAAAGGAATTTGACTTTGGCTAAAAACTTGCTCTCGTTGTTCAGGTGGAGGATTTAAATAAGGATTCAATGACAACAAAGTATGTACAGTAAATTACAGTCTGTCCACGTTTCTATAAAAGGATGCAAATATATACAGGAATATATGCAGTTATTTACTCAGACTAACACTAAACACTAAACACTAAACACTAAAAGTGTCTCTTCTTGCCCTGGCTTCAAGTGTGGGCGGTGTTTTGTACTTGTATTGCTAAAATATAAAAGGAAGCACTACAATGGGTCTCAAATATTTGTAATGTGTCCTGTTACTGCGTGAGTTTATTGATGATAGACTATAAACTACACATATAAAATAAATTATATTGACGACTGAACATCTCACATTCGCCAAAACATACAGTTATGAACATAACTCAAAGGATCATACAAGCGATCTGACAAAAAAATAAATACATTAACAAGGGGTTTATTTTACAGTTGATGTGCCATATTCACACAATCAAATAAATCTCAGTTCAGTCCCTTTTATATTAAGTGGAAATTGTGCTACTTTGGTTTTGACACTTTACCTAAAAAAGCAAAGGATTTCAGTACGTTCCACAGTGGCGAGGTCCGCTGTGGGCTGGCTGCTTTCCTCTTGCCTAGATGAATGACAGAAATGGATGGTGGTTAGGTTCAAGCAAGTTCAACACTTAATACAGGCACATCTCAAAAATTAGAATACCATGAAAAAATTCAATATTTTTTTCACTCATTTCAGAAAGTGAAACCCATATTAGATTCATTACAGGGACAGTGATATATTGAAAGTGTTTATTTTAATATTGATGATTACAGCTACAGCCCATATTACCGTAACCAACACCTCAGCGGCCAACATTTATATTTAAAAACTACTTTTTAAAGTTAATTTTATGTAATATTCTAATTTTTTGCCAAATTGAATTTGGGGTTTTCAGGGGCTGTAAGCCGTAATCATCAAAATTAAAATAATTAAACGCTTGAAATATATCACTGTCTGTGTAATGAATCTATATAATATACGGATTTCTCTTTCTGAAATGAGTGACAAAAAATATTGAAATTTTTCATGACATTCTAATTTTTGGAGATGTACCTGTGTTAGGGAAATACACCTCTGAAAGTCAGTGGTGGGATGTGACAAAAATGCTTTGTTTCCCTGACAAGCACTGCAGGATCCACAGAGTAGGTGTGTGGGTCTATTCTGATGCTTTAGATAATTATATGAATGACTTTATAAATCACTGGTTTGAAAAAGCACTTTTAATATGTCGAGATTTCGGCTCCTGTGGTCCATTTCACCAGTATCCACAATATAAACACTGAGGGAAGCTAACCCCTGGCATGTGGAAACACATTCTAGCATTAAATTGCACACAATTTAATGCGCAGCACCAAAGTGCAGCACGTACACAAACCAGGACTTTAACCAGGATTAACATATTTCATCGTTTTGCTCTCACAAGCGAATACTTAGGAGAAAACAAGCGCGAATCAGCATTTGGTACTAGCTAGCTACTAGCTAAAACTCGTTAGCCAGCACAGAACAGCGCTGTATTTATGGCTTAAAAAAAGTGAGCTTATCACCAACAGGATAAATAAGCAAACAGATGCACATTATTACAAATCACTCACCATCAATGGTTCTCTCACGTTCGTCTTCAGCTTGTCCGTAGTCCGGTTCTATGCTGGGCTGCCATCTGTATCGGTCCGGGTCGCTCCTGTCACTGTGGATCTGCCACCAAGCAGAGAAAACTCTGCACCTCTTCGTTGGACCACGGTGTAGAGTTCTGCAAAACCTACAACGCTGTCTGTATTAATATCGTATTTACTCCGTGACCGAGTTAGTCCGTGAAATATTGCAAATGGCGGTCGTGTGTAGATTCATCAGAAGACGGTCGCTTTTGTGACGTTACGACCTGACCAATCAGCGGCAACCAGGCTGTTGACATCACAACACGGCACGACTCAGCATGGTTGTACCCTGCCCTCGAGCAGGGACGGAAATAGCGCTTGTTAAACCGTGTTGGGGCTAGTGGAAAGAGTTACAAAAGGGCCTTTTCCACTAGCACGCTTTAGCGCGACACGGGACGGCTCAGCACGCTTTGTACGCTTTTCCACAAGCCCCAACACGGTTTAACAGCCGCGATTCTCAGCCCCGCTCCAGGGCAGGGTACAGCAGTGCTGAGCTGTGCCGTGTTGTGACGTTAACAGACTGGTCGCCGCTGATTGGTCAGGTCGTAACCGGCGCTGATTGGTCAGGTTGTAACCGCCCCTCTCCTCCTCCTCATCTACCAAATCTTCACGACCTTCTCAATAAAGTTTTTGAAAAAAAAAAAAAAAGAATCTTCACGACCGCCTTTACTCAGCATGCAACCACTGTTGGCAGTTCCTTTTCAGTGTATTGCTGTGCTATTTTCATTTATTCTCTATCAAAAATGGCTTCGCGTAATAAGGGTGTTCCATGGACCAATAAGGAGGTGCAGTGTCTGCTCACTGCATTGTCAGACGAATGTATGCAGCGCGAGTTAGACGGAGCCGCACGGAATGAAAAAATATACCGGGAGGTCTCGACATCGGAGTCCTTTAACGGTGAGTTTTAATTTTTTTTTATTGTGCGTTTTTTCGCAAATATATTCGGTAAGACGCTCAGTTTATTTATGCAATAAAAAAGCTGTTCATTTGTGGATGGATCGCTGCTTTATTGCAGCACACTGCGGACTAAAGCTTTTATTGTAATTATTCATGTGAACAATACGCTGAAATAAGCTTATGTATTCTTGTTAAAAACTATTGTCTTTTCTGTATATATTGCACTTTCGTGCTGTATTTTATTGTGTGCATTTTCCTTGTAGAATCATCCCACGCGTCCGCCGCGACAGCCCGCACGGATTATTCAACCGAGCCTTCCTGAACCAGAGCTGGCAGAGACGCCTTCATTCTACCGAGCCTCAGCACTCAGTGGTCGGCGTGTATAAAATGTCGATTAACCTTCATGTTGTGTTGCAAAGTTTTTTTTATTTTAATATTTTGTATATAATAAAATGGAATTGTTTTGGAAAGTGTGGTTTGTCTGTTATAACACTGAATTATAAAACAGTATAATTACATAGAAATTCCATTGCCTAGTCTGATCAAAATGATGCTGAGGGTCAACCATTGTAAAGGTAATGTAATTTTTAACTAGACCAAAAAAGAAATCTTTTTGTAAGCTTTCTGTTCTTTTTATTGAAATATCATAAAAAAATTAGCACCAAGTCAAAGGTACAAGTATATGTAAATTGAATGTTCTGTCGGCATTCCAAATTCAGAGATTTACAATACTTTAGAAGGAGTGTAGCATCATCTAAACGGAAAATAATACTGTTGTTCCAAACGTTGACCTGAAGGTGAAAAACATGAATTTTTTTAATTCAGTACATCCAAAATGCCCTAGGATGTGGTGTTGGACAGTGTGCCACCGTTTCATTATTTAATACGAATAAAAACAAGTTTCAGCTCATTATTTCTAGGTCATTTGGCAGTTAATTCAAAACAAAAGTGACTTGTGTTGTTGCAGCTTAATTATGAGATAAAATTAATTGTGAGATAAAACCACAGAGCGAGCAAGGCAATAATCCTTGGATCCTCCATTTTTTGTCTCGTGTAAATAAGGACTCAGTCCGGTGCGTAACATCACGGGAGTGTGGCCCCGCCTCGCTGAGAATCTGCTGCTGCCCCGCTTCTAAAACCTCCTAACACAAACCATCACAGCACAAGCACAACACCGTGCTAATGGAGACAGAAGCATTCCGAGCTGTACTGAAGTGAATCGAGCTGTACCGAGGTGTGCTGGGCTAGTGGAAAACAGGCTAAAGTGTGCTGAGCTGTCCCGTGTTGGGCTAAGCGGGGCTAGTGGAAAAGGCCCTTTTGATGGTCTTCACTGATGGCTTTACCCGGTTGATGAGCGGTACATACTTGGGGGTAAGGAACAAAGATAAGTGATCAGACTGACCTAGGTGGTGGAGGGGAGTTGCTGTGTAGGCTCCTACAATATTGGTGTAAACGTGGTCCAATGTTTTGTCCCCTCTTGTGTGACAGGAGACATGCTGGTAGAATTTAGGAAGCACTGTCTTGAGGTTAGAGTGGTTAAAATCACCCGCCACAATAAATGCTGCCTCTGGGTGTGCAGTTTGTTGTTTGCTAATAGCTGCATGTAGTTCTTTCATAGCAAGCTTAGCATTAGCATCCGGAGAGATATAAGCAGCTGTTATGATGGTACAAGTGAACTCGCGTGGCAGATAGAAAGGTCTACATTTAACCATGAGAAACTCCAGGTTAGCTGAGCAGTGTCTCCCAACAGTGACAGAGTTCGTGCACCAAGCTTTGTTAATATAAATGCACACTCCCCCACCTCTGGTCTTACCGGAGTCATCAGCTGCTCTGTCTGCCCGGAGAGTGTGTAGGCCAGCTAGCTCGATAGCATTGCCGGGTATTCCACTGTGTAACCATGTTTCCATGAAAATCATGATATTGCAGTTCATAAGTCTCTTATTGTTGGTGACCCGAAGCCGTAGCTCATCCATTTTGTTTGCCAGTGACCGTACATTAGCGAGCAAAATACTGGGTAGAGAAAGCCAGTGCGGTGTTAGCTTTAGCTTAGCTCTTAGCCCTCCGCGCTTCCCCCGCCTTTATTTACGGTCTCTACGCCGCCTGCGAGCACTTCCGGTCAGCTGGGTAGCTTGCCTAGCGTCGGGTGTTCTCCGGAGCTCAGGGATGAGACATAGGTTGCTGATAAAAAGATCGTTATCGTTATTTTGTAATCCAATGTCCAAAAGCTCATTTCGGGTGTAAGATATGAAAGCGAAGCTGTTCTGAACGAACAGAGCCGAAATGAGCAGAAATAACACTGCTAATCCGCAAAATCTGAAGAGACGCTGAGCCTTGCGTTGTGCACGCGCTGCCATCTTAGCGTATCAAGTATTGAGTGTGTACATGGAGATACTTTTCTGTCGGCCAACATTTCTATTAAAAAAACTACTTTTTGAAATTAATTTATGTAATAAAGGGGTATTACATTAAATTTTATGTAATACCCCTCATGGATTGTCACCTTATTGTGGTGGGGGTTTGCGTGCCCCAGTGATCCCAGGAGCTATGTTGTCTGGGGCAATTTGCCTCTGATAGGGTCACCCAAGACAAACGGGTCCTGGGTGAAGGGCCAGACTAAAAACGATCCAACAGACTCTCATGATAAATTCTAGATCAAGGATTCAGTGTACCCCGCCCGGTATGGGGTTACCGAGGCCCCACCCTGGAGCCAGGCCTGGGGGAGGGGCTCAATGGCTAGCGTCTGATGGCCGGTTTTCCACCAATGGGACCCGGCCGGGCTCAGCCCGAAGGAGTTACATGGGTCCGCCCTCCATTGGGCTTACCACCTGCAGGAGGGATCATGAGGGTCCGGTGCTATGTGGATTAGGTGGCGGTCAAAGGCGGAGACCTTGGCGGACTGATACCAAGCTTTCTAAACTGGCTTTTGGTATGTGGAATGTCACCTCTCTGGTGGGGAAGGAGCCTGAGCTGGTGTACGAGGTTGAGAGATACCGGCTAGATATAGTTGGCCTCACCTCAACACACAGCTCCAGTTCCGGAACCAGTCTCCTGGAGAGGGGCTGGAGCCTTTTCTGGAGTTGCCCCGGGTGAGAGACGACGAGCAGGGGTGGGTATTCTTGTATCCCCCCACCTTGCTGCCTCTATATTGGAGTTTTCCCCGGTGGATGAAAGGGTTGCTTCCCTGTGCCTTCGGGTTGGGAAATGGGTCCTGACCATCATTTGTGCCTATGCACCAAATGATGGTTCAGAGTACCCACCCTTTTTGGAGTCTCTGTCTGGGGTGCTGGAGGGTGCTCCTCTTGGAGTCTCCATTGTCCTACTGGGGGACTTCAATGCACACGTGGGCGACGACGGTGAAACCTGGAGGGGGGTGATTGGGAGGAATGGCCTGCCCGATCTGAACCCGAGTGGTGTTCAGTTATTGGACTTCTGTGCTAACCACAGTTTGTCCATAACGAACACCATGTTCAAGCATAAGGGTGTTCATACTGTATGTGCACCTGGCACCAGGACACCCTAGGTCGCAGGTCGATGATCGATTTTGTTATTGTGTCATCAGACCTGCGACCGTATGTCTTGGACACTCGGGTAAAGAGAGGTGCAGAGCTGTCAACTGATCACCACCTGGTGGTGAGTTGGATCTGATGGCAGGGGAGGATGCCATTCAGACCTTGTAGACCCAAACGTATAGTGAAGGTGTGCTGGGAATGTCTGGCTGAGGCCGCTGTCTGGGAGGTCTTCAACTCCCACCTCTGGAAGAACTTCACCCACATTCCAAGGGAGTCTGGAGACATGGAGTCTGAATGGGCCATGTTCTCCACCTCTATTGTTGAAGCGGTGACCCAGAGCTGCGGCCGCAAGGTGGTCGGTGCATCTCGTGGTGGGAACCCCCGAACCAAGTGGTGGACACCAGTGGTGAGGGGGGCCATTAAGCTGAAAAAGGAGTCCTATCAGGCTTGGTTGGCTTGTGGGACTCCTGAAGCAGCTGAGGTGTACTGGCAGGCCAAGCGGAGTGCAGCTCGGGTGGTTGCTGAAGCAAAAACTCGGGTATGGGAGGAGTTCGATGAGGCCATGAAACAAGACTTTCGGTCAGCTTCGAAGAGGCAAACTGGCAAACTGTCCGGTGGCTCAGGAGGGGAAAGCAGCTCCCTGTCCACACTGTGTATGGTGCGGATGGGACGCTGTTGACTTCAACTGGGGATATTGTCAGGCGGTGGAAGGAATACTTTGAGGATCTCCTCAATCCCACTGATACACCTTCCACAGAGGAAGCAGGGCTTGTGGATGAGGGGGATGACTTACCTATCACAGGGACTGAGGTCGCCAAGGTGGTTAAAAATCTCTTTGGTGGCCGGGCCCCGGGGGTGGACGAGATTCACCCTGAGTAGCTCAAGGCCCTGGATGTTGTAGGGCTGTCATGGTTGACACACCTCTGCATCATTGCGTGGAGGTCGGGGGCAGTGCCTTTGGCATGGCAAACTGGGGTGGTGGTTCCTCTCTTCAAAAAAGGGGACCGGAGGGTGTGCTCCAACTTTAGAGGGATCACACTCCTCAGCCTCCCTGGGAAGGTCTATGCCAAGGTACTGGAGAGGAGAGTCCGGCAGTTGGTTGAACCTCAGATTCAGGAGGAGCAATGTAGTTTTCTTCCTGGCCGTGGCACATCGGACCAGCTCTTTACCCTCTCGAGAATTCTTAAGGGTTCGTGGGAGTTTGCCCAACCAGTTTACATGTGTTTTGTGGACTTGGAGAAGGCATTTGACTGCGTCCCTAGTGGTTTTTTGTGGGGGGTGCTTCGAGAGTATGGGGTATCGGGCTTGTTGTTATGAGCTATTCGGTCTCTGTACGACCGTTGTGAGAGTCTGGTTCGTATTGCCAACACTCGATCGGACTCATTCCCAGTGAGAGTTGGACTCCACCAGGGCTGCCCTTTGTCACCGATCCTGTTCATAATTTTTATGGACACGATTTCTAGGCACAGCCAGGGAATGGAGGGTGTCATGCTTGGTGGCCACAAGATCTCATCTCTGCTGTTTGCAGATGATGTCCTGTTGGCTTCCTGTTCCCATTCTGCTGACAGGCGCGTCACGACGCTGCCGCGTCACTGAAAATGTCACCTATGTCGTTCTCAGTGTCAACTCAAATCCCTCGTATATTTACCAGTTATTTACTTGTGAATGTACTTGGCAATAAATCTTTTTCTGATTCTGATTCTGATTCTGATTCTGATTCAGCAATGACCTACAGCTCTTGCTGGGATGGTTTGCCGCTGAGTGTGAAGCGGCTGGGATGAGAATCAGCACCTCCAAGTCCGAGTCCATGGTCCTCAGCCGGAAGAAGGTGGATTGTCCTCTCCGGGTTGGGGACAGGCTCCTGCCCCAAGTGGAGGAGTTTAAGTATCTTGGGGTCTTGTTCACGAGTGAGGGGAAAATGGAGCGAGAGATCGACAGACGGATTGGAGCAGCATCTGCAGTGATGCGGACGTTGTACCGGTCTGTTGTGGTGAAGAGGGAGCTGAGTTCTAAGGCAAAGCTGTCGATTTACCAGTCAATCTACGTTCCTACTCTCACCTATGGTCACGAGCTTTGGGTAATGACCGAAAGAACGAGATCACGGATACAAGCGGCTGAAATGAGCTTTCTCCGTAGGATTGCTGGACTCACCCTCAGAGATAGGGTGAGGAGCTCAGTCATCCGGGAGAGGCTCAGAGTAGAACCGCTGCTCCTTCACATTGAAAGGAGTCAGTTGAGGTGGTATGGGCATCTGATTAGGATGCCTCCTGGACGCCTCCCACTTGAGGTGTTTCAGGCACGTCCCACTGGGAGGAGACCCCGGGGCAGACCCAGGACTCGGTGGAGAGACTATGTCTCCCAGCTGGTCTGGGAACGCCTTGGTGTCCCCTCTGAAGAGCTGGAGCAGGTGGCTGGGGAGAGGGAAGTCTGGGCTTCTCTGCTTGAACTACTGCCTCCGCGACCCGGACCTCCGGAAAAGCGGTAGAAGATGGATGGATGGATGGATGTTGAGATCAGAGTAAAACTCTTTACTTGGCTCTTTACTCGGTCTCGGCACCCCTCCTGCCTCGGGAGCTCTTACGAAATCCGACGGGAGGACGTAGAAGCCGGTCGCGGAAGAGAGGGAAACGTGGCGGAGTACGACAGAGACTGTGGAGGAGAGAAAACAGGCCGCCACTGCCATCCATGTTGCTCTGTAATGTCCTCTCACTAAAGAGCAAAATGGAGGAACTCAAAATCAACGCCAGGTTCCTATACGAGTACTGGGAGTCATGCCTGCTCGTTTTCATGGAATCGTGGCTTCAGGAGGACGTACCTGACTCGCTCCTATCCGTGGACGGCTTCTCCCTTGTGCGGCAGGACAGGGATGCGCTCTCCGGTAAGATCAAAGGAGGAGGTACAGTGGGGTAAAAAAGTATTTAGTCAGCCACCAATTGTGCAAGTTCTCCCACTTAAAAGATGAGAGAGGTCTCCAATTTTCGTCATAGGTATACCTCAACTATGAGAGACAAAATAAGAAAAAAAAATCCAGAAAATCACTTTGAAGGATTTTTAATGAATTAATTGGTAAATTCCTCGGTAAAATAAGTATTTGGTCAATAACAAAAGTTCATCTCAAAACTTTGTTATATACCCTTTGTTGGCAATGACAGAGGTCAAACGTTTTCTGTAAGTCTTCACAAGGTTTTCACACACTGTTGCTGGTATTTTGGCCCATTCCTCGATGCAGATCTCCTCTAGAGCAGTGATGTTTTGGGGCTGTCGCTGGGCAACACAGACTTTCAACTCCCTCCAAAGATTTTCTATGGGGTTGAGATCTGGAGACTGGCTAGGCCACTCCAGGATCTTGAAATGCTTCTTACGAAGCCACTCCTTCGTTGCCCAGGCGGTGTGTTTGGGATCATTGTCATGCTGAAAGACCCAGCCATGTTTCATCTTCAATGCCCTTGCTGGTGGAAGGAGGTTTTCACTCAAAATCTAACAATACATGACCCCATTCATTCTTTCCTTTACACGGATCAGTCGTCCTGGTCCCTTTGCAGAAAAACAGCCCCAAAGTATGATGTTTCCACTCCCATGCTTCACAGTAGGTATGGTGTTCTTTCTCCGCCAAACACGACAGAATCAGAATCAGAATCAGAATCAGATTTATTGCCATTGTTCATGTAGTACACAAACTAGGAATTTGTCTCGGTGCAAGTTGGACAAGTCGGACAAGTTGAGTTTTTACCAAAAAGTTCTATTATGGTTTCATTTGACCATATGACATTCTCCCAATCCTCTTCTGGATCATTCAAATGCACTCTAGCAAACTTCAGACGGGCCTGGACATGTACTGGCTTAAGCAGGGGGACACGTCTGGCACTGCAGGATTTGAGTCCCTGGTGGCATAGTGTGTTTCTAATGTAGCCTTTGTTACTTTGGTCCCAGCTCTCTGCTGGTCATTCACTAGGTCCCCCCATGTGGTTCTGGGATTTTTGCTCACCGTTCTCGTGATAATTTTGACCCCATGGGGTGAGATCTTGCATGGAGCCCCAGATCAAGGGAGATTATCAGTGGTCTTGTATGTCTTCCATTTTCTAATAATTGCTCCCACAGTTGATTTCTTCACACCAAGCTGCTTACCAATTGCAGATTCAGTCTTCCCAGCCTGGTGCAGGTCTACAATTTTGTTTCTGGTGTCCTTTGACAGCTCTTTGGTCTTGGCCATAGTGGAGTTTGGAGTCTGACTGTTTGAGGTTGTGGACAGGTGTCTTTTATACTGATAACGAGTTCAAACAGGTGCCATTAATACAGTTAATGAGTGGAGGACAGAGGAGCCTCTTAAAGAAGAAGTTACAGGTCTGTGAGAGCCCGAAATCTTGCTTGTTTGTAGGTGACCAAATACTTATTTTACTGAGGAATTTACCAATTAATTCATTAAAAATCCTTCAATGCAATTTTCTGGATTTTTTTTTCCTCATTTTGTCTCTCATAGTTGAGGTATACCTATGATGAAAATTGGAGACCTCTCTCATCTTTTAAGTGGGAGAACTTGCACAATTGGTGGCTGACTAAATACTTTTTTGCCCCACTGTATTTGTGTGTACGTTAAGAACAAATGGTGCTCACAGTTCACTACGAGAGAATCGGTTTGTACCCCGGACATAGAACTGCTGTGCTTAAGCCTGAGACCATTTTATCTCCCCCGTGAATTTGGAAACATTTTATTATGCACCGTTTATATCCCGCCCAGTGGGAATGCTTTCAACGCGGCGAATGCTATCATGGACTGTGTACACAGACAACTGGAACGCACTCCTGAAGCACCTTGTTTGATTTTAGGCGATTTTAATCACTGCAAACTGGATGCGGCACTGCCTGGCTTCAGCCAATATGTGAACTGCAGTACAAGGGGAAAAAATATTTTGGACAAATGCTTTGGGAACGTCAAAAATGCCTATATAGCAAGGGTTAAGCCCCCCTTGGGGTCCTCAGACCATAATGCTGTTCATCTGATTCCTACTTACAAGTCCTTGCATAAAAGCAGCAAACCACAGACAAAGACAATCTTCATATGGGACAATGAAGGTATAGAAAGTTTGAGAGGTTGTTTTTCTTGTACCGACTGGGGACTCTTCCATAACTTGGAGTTGGAGGAGGCCACAGATACCATAACTGAGTATATAAAATTCTGTAAAGAAAATGTTTTACCTCAGAAAGTAATCACTATGTACCCCAATAATAAGTCTTATATTTCCAAGGAATTAAGATAAGATAAGATAAGATAAGCCTTTATTAGTCCCACAGTGGGGAAATTCCAGGATTGCAACAGCACAGGGATAGCAACAATCAGAAGACAAGAAAAAACAAGAGCAGCGAATATACATACACTACCGTTCAAAAGTTTGGGGTCACTTAGAAATTTCCTTATTTTTGAAAGAAAAGCACTGTTTTTTTTGGTTGAAGATAACTTTAAACTCATCAGAAATACACTCTAATATCTTATATACATTGCTAATGTGGTAAATGACTATTCTAGCTGCAAATGTCTGGTTTTTGGTGCAATATCTACATAGGTGTATAGAGGCCCATTTCCAGCAACTATCACTCCAGTGTTCTAATGGTACAATGTGTTTACTCATTGCGTCAGAAGGCTAATGGATGATTAGAAAACCCTTGTGCAATCATGTTAGCACAGCTGAAAACAGTTTAGCTGGTTAGAGAAGCTATAAAACTGACCTTCCTTTGAGCAGGTTGAGTATCTGGAAAAAAATATTATTTCAGATACAAATCATTATTTCTAACCTTGTCAATGTCTTGACTATATTTTCTATTCATTTTACAACTCATGGTGGTAAATAAGTGTGACTTTTCATGGAAAACACAAAATAATTGTCTGGGTGACCCCAAACTTTTGAACGGTAGTGTATGTACATATAAATATATAAACACACAGTGCGGAGCATTGTAGCTAGATGGAATAAATATATAAATATATAAACACACACAGTGCGGAGCATTGTAGCTAGATGGAATAAATATATAAACACACACAGTGCGGAGCATTGTAGCTAGATGGAATGAACAGCATAACCGTCTACTTAGTTATCCTACATGGTATGATTATGTACCCATACATATTGTCACCCTCCGTAGCGACCGGTATATTCCTAGTTGTATACCGGAGGGGACTATTGTGTAAGTCTATTGCGTCTTTTGCATTCAATACTATTAGGTTGTCACGTTTTTTTTTTGCTATCTCTGTGAGCAGCCCTGCTTAGGTTATACAGTCTGACAGCCGTAGGTAGGAAGGACCTGCGAAACCTCTCGGTTGCGCACCTGGGATGATGTAGTCTGCTGCTAAATGAGCTCCTCAGTGCGTTCAGTATGTCCTGCATAGGGTGGGACTCGGACTCCAGCAGAGATGACAGTTTAGCCACCATCCTTCTTTCTCCCATCTCCTCCACTGGGTCAAGGCGTTGTCCCAGGACAGAGCTAGCTTTCTTGATCAGTTTGTTCAGTCTCTTCCTATCGGCTGCTGTAACGCCACTGCCCCAGCAGACCACCCCAAAAGTGATGGCTGATGCCACCACCGTGTCATAGAATGTCTTCAGCAGCGCCCCTTGTACACCAAAAGACCTGAGTCTCCTCAGTAGGAACAGCCTGCGCTGTCCCTTCTTGTAGAGTGCGTCAGTATTGTGTGACCAGTCTAGTTTATTGTTCAGATGAACACCCAGGTACTTGTAGGATGTCACCATCTCGATGTCTGTTCCCTGTATGTTTACTGGTGCTGTAAGGGGTTGTCCCTGCCTGCGGCAGTCCACCACCAGCTCCTTAGTTTTTCTCGCGTTGATCTGGAGGCAGTTCCGATGGCACCAGTCCACAAAGTCCTGGATAAGTCCTCTGTATTCAGCTTCATCTCCATTGGAGATGAGGCCAATGATCGCAGAGTCATCAGAGAACTTCTGTAGATGGCAGTGTGTTGTGTTGTGTGAGAAGTCCGCAGTATAAAGGGTGAACAGGAAGAGAGCCAAAACCGTTCCCTGGGGGGCCCCCGTGCTACCGATGATCGTGTCAGACACACAGTCCCGGGTTCTCACAAACTGTGGCCGGTTAGTAAGGTAGTCCAGGATCCATGATGACAGGTGCTGGCCCACCCCTGCGCACAGCAGCTTGTCTTTCAGGATCATCGGTTGGATGGTGTTGAAAGCACTGGAGAAGTCAAAGAACATGATCCTCACCACATTCCCGGGCTTCTCCAGGTGGGACAGAGAATGGTGAAGGAGGAAGATCACCGCATCCTCCACCCCAATGCCATGCTGGTAGGCGAACTGGAGTGGATCCATCGCTGGTCCCACCAGGGGGCGGAGGTGAGCAAGGAGCAGTCTCTCCAGGGTCTTCATCATGTGGGACGTCAGGGCCACTGGTCTGTAGCTGTTCAAAACGGTACATAGTACAGAAAAAGATTGCTTTTAAGAATGGGGACATGTTAAGTGTGAAAAATATACAGAAAGAAATTAATTACAAACTAAGAACAGCTAGAGATGAGATGTGGAAGAAATTTGAATCTGAATGCCTTGGAAAAAGTTCTAGGAAATTGTGGGACTCAGTTAAAGTTATGACAAAGATGACTCCATCCAAAACCTGCATTAATGTAATGAATGAGGAAGAAAAGGCAAACGAGTTGAATAATTTCTTTTGCAGATTGGAGACTAGAGATTTTTCTCATGAACAAAAAGCTGCTCTGGACGCTATATCAGTTTCAGGCTCTGCAAAAATTATAGTTGACCAGCATGTTGTGGGAAGATTTTTCTCGCATATGTGCCCCAGGAAGGCATCTGGACCAGATGGGATCTCTGGGCGCTTACTGAAATCATGTAGTTAGGAGCTAGCAGAAGCCTGGAGTCCCATCTACCAGAAGTCTTTAGATATGTGTTCTGTCCCAGTAATTTGGAAAAGCTCTATTATAATTCCTGTACCAAAAAAAGCAAGCTGCAAAGAGAATAATGACTATCGTCCTGTTGCACTGACCTCACTGGTAATGAAGTGCCTCGAGAAGATTGTCATTGACATTCTGAAAACTGATTTTGGAGGACTTTTGGATCCTCTGCAGTTTGCTTATAAAAATAATAGAAGTACAGAGGATGCCATTTTAACCTTAACTCATTCTGTGTTTAAACATTTGGAGGAGACAACCTCATGTGCACATCTTTTATTGGTTGATTTTAGTTCAGCTTTTAACACACTGCAGCCACACCTTTTAATTAAGAGGTTAAATGATTTTAAAGTGCATCCTGTCATTATTAAATGGTACCACTCATTTTTAACTTATCGTAAACAGCAAGTTAGTGTAAATGGAACTTTATCTAAATCCAGAACCCTCAGCACAGGAGCTCCCCAAGGCTGTGTTAGTTCACCATTTTTGTTCACCTTGTACACTGATGAGTGCAGAAGTGTCTATCCAGGCAATCAAATTATTAAATTTTCTGATGACACTGCTATTTTATCACTACTTCAAAAGACTCATGATCTGTCAAGCTATTTTTGTCACGGTGGCCCTCGCGAGCCACCATAAGATGCCAACAAGTCACCGGTGAGTTTGCAATGATGTTTATTAGGACGAAGGAACAGAGGATAACAAAGTAACAAAGTAATGGAAAGGAATGAGCCTCGATGGGCTAAAACACACTATAATGAAAACAGGATCACAACAGGGTAAACTTACAATTGTAGATGATGAATAGACAGCGTCAGAGCCGGGGAATGCCCGATGCGTCAGACAATGAGGAGTTTTGACGGAGACTGCTGCATTGGGCTGCATTCAGCGTCCGCTTAAATGCCGGCCGCTAATGAGCCCTGAATGCATCACAGCTGGCAGGCTTTGACAGCAGGAAGCTCCTCCGAGCACTATCACAATAAGAGCCCGGGGAGCCAGAGGGTAATCACTGCTGTCAAGCCTGCAGGAGATGACGTATGACCCAAGCGCGGACGAGATCAGCGCTCGGATCATAACAGTACCTCCCCCTCGAGGGCGGGCTCTGAACGCCCAATGACACGCAAGCCCCCCCCCCCCCCCCCCCGCCGGGTGGGTGGAAGGGGGAACAGGCCGGGGGGAGCGGACCAGCAAAGACCAAAAAAAACCATGACGACAACAGGAGCGCGCAGGCAGACAGAGAAAAAAAACCCAACAACACTCCCATGCACAAATTACGACCAAGGTAGAACGTAAAGGAGACGATCACAGGGCAAAATAACAGCAACCAGGATAATCACAGATACACAAACCATGGTCAAGGTAGACTGAAAATGAAACAATACAGAGCACGACAACAGAAAATGCCATATTCCCAAAGGTAAAAAAAAAGGCATATCAACTGTTACAGGCAATGAATTTAAACAGAGGAAAAATGAACAACGAATACCCGCTAGGAGGGGGTGAGATGCAACAATATCATTAGTACTGTGGCATGAAGGCTGATAGTTCGGGGGGCCACCCTGCATCTAGCGTCCACATCGCAGGCAGGGGGAAAAGAGACAGTTCAGGCGGCCTACCCCAGTCCCATGCCCGGGGATACAGTTCCTCTGGCGGCGGGGCCCGATTGCCGAAAGGGCGGGAACGTTTGTCGGGTGGCCAACCCAGAACGCTGAACCGGCGAAACAGCTCGCCAGGCGGCCGACCCGCATTACACAGCAAACAAATCTGCCTACAGGTACAAATAAAGTAACCTGAACCTGAACAGCCACCAGGACCGTGGGGGGAAGTAGAAGGTGGCCTCCCTGGAGAGGGGGAAGATGAGGGAGAGTCGGGCGGAGTATTCAGAACCCCAACGGCCCCCGGTGGAGATGAGCTGTAACGATGATCCTGAGGACGAGGATGATGATGATGAGGATGAGCCAGTCCAGTGTCCGGTGGCAGGGGATCTGTAGCTCCCTCACTGACCTTGACTTCAGCTGGTGCTGCACCCGCGATGGACCCCGATTGGGTCACGGCTGCACCCGCGATGGACCCCGACTGGGTCGGCGCCGCACCAGAACCGACCTCCAACCCTGAACCTGAAACCTCTGGCACAGCGACCGGAATCAGCTGCGCACCGGTGACCCTGGGAGAAGGCTCAGGAGAGAGAAAAGAACTGGATCAGGATCACCGGTAGTGACAGAGCCCAGCGAGACGAGTTCGGGCGCAGCGGATGGCTGCCCCTGGCTCGTCTCTCGGAGAGACAGGCAAATGTGCTCCAGAATAAAAAGGAGAAAAACAAAGTAGAGCACTTGCCTGTACTTGGGTTCTGTCGCTGTCCAGGACTCCGATGATCCAGGCTCAGATGGAAGGAGATCGTCCTCTGGCTCCCACTCAGTTACGTCGGGCTCCGCAGGTGGCATGATGGTGTCCGCAGCCTGAGGACCCTCCGGCACTGGCGTCCACGCCAACGACCCGCATGGCGTGGTGGCTGGGGACTCTCGACCCGCTGGACCGGACCGCTCATCTGTGGAGACCCGGGGATGCTTCGTCGTCGGCGCTGGCTCCACACTGCAGTCCGCTCTCCTCCTCCGCCCACGATGTGGCTGCGGGGCTGGAACCAGGCTCTCCAGAACCATAGGCCCCCTCCTCATCCGGCGACATTGGCCTGCCGTCGAGGACCGCTTAGCGTAAGGAGACACAGAGGAAGCGGGTTTAATAATAGAAGCTACAGCAGGTGGTGGGAGCTCAGGGGACTGCGAACCCCGAGCTCCACCCCCAGGAGTCAGACAAGGCAAATCTCAATTATGAGATGAGTGAACTTTTACTTGCCTGTGTCCCAGAGGCAGGGTGGTGCCTGCTGTAGCGGACATTGCTCCTCCCTTTCCCCGCCGGATGGTGACAGAGGGCCCCCTGGGAGGACGAGGGGGAGCCGCTCGCGATGGATCTGGGACGGGGCTTGCTGGAACAGGACTCTGGGCGCTCACAGCAGCTGGGGAAGGCGTCAAGGTGGAGGGGGCAACAGCCGAGACGAACCAGGCACGGAGCGCTGATGGAACAGCAGGAGAAGATGACCCGGGGGGAGAGGCTGCGGGGATTCCCTCCTGGCGAGACGCTGAGGAAGCAGCTGACTGGGGGATTGAGTCTCTCTGGCAGCCCGGAACAGGATCCGGACGGGGTTCGTGCTGAGGTTTAAAGCTAGTGCGACGACGGTTTCTTGCAGGGGGTGAGGTGAAGGTGAGGTCCAGGAATCGCCGCTCCTGTGCGGAAACTGAAGCGAGCAGGTCGGCGTACTCGGGACAGTCACTCAACGTTGGGTTCCTCTCCACCAGTCTGACTGCCGCCATCACATGCTTAATTATCTGCGTGGGGTGACCAGTGGAACGAGCTGCCGCCAGTCGGTCCCGGATGGGAGCAGCTGCGAGTTGTGGCTTCTCCTGGGGATTCCTGAATGACGACACACTCCGGCGGGGATCACCCCTGGGTGGTGCGACCTCCTGGACCGGAATAGAAACAGGAATGGGATCCGGATGTGAGGAGCGAGGATGCCTCCTCTTCGGCTTCCTGCCGGGGTTTCCCTCCAGCCCACGGAGTATCTCGCGCTGTGCGGCGATGTCATCCCTACCCGCGCTGACTTCTGGGTGGTCGGCGTAGCGGGGAAGATGATTCAAAACGTCCTCAGCACGGTCCAGGTACCAGTGCACGTCGCTGTGAAAGTCAAGGAGGGAGGTGGAGATGAGCGTTTCATCAACGTATTCCAGGGCGTCCGCTAGCTCCTAGCTCTGACTCCGAGCGCGGCCCCTCCGTGGCGGCATGTCTTCAGCACACAGTACCCAGACAGGAAAGAGCAAAGTCTAAAAGCAAACTCACTGGGAACGGTGTCTCTGTGTGGCGCCTCCATTTAGGCGCCCTGGCAGCAGTCTACTGTCACGGTGGCCCTCACGAGCCACCATAAGACACGAACAAGTCACCGGTGAGTTTGCAATGATGTTTTATAGGACGAAGGAACAGAGGATAACACAAATGGCCCTTTCCACTAGTATCGCTTTGGCCTTACTCACTTCTACTCGACTCGCTTTCTAGCCTTTTCCACTGTACCCAGCACGGTTTAACAGGCACTATTTTCGTGCCTGATCGAGGGCAGGGTACAACCGTGCTGAAGCAAGCCGAGATGTGACGTCAACAGACTGCGAGCCGCTGATTGGTCAGGGCGTAACGTCACGAAAGCGTCTGTCTTCAGTGGAATCTATACGACCACCATTTGCAATATTTCACGGACTAACTCGGTCACGGAGTAAATACGATATTAATACAGACAGCGTTGTAGGTTTTGCGGAAATCTACACCGTGGTCCAATGAAGAGGTGCGGGGTTTTCTCTGCTTAGTGGCAGATCCACAGTGAGGAGCGACCCGCACCGATACAGATGCAGCCCAGCAGAGAACCGGACTACGGACAAGCTGAAGACGAACGTGAGAGAACCATCGATGGTGTGTGATTTGTAATAATGTATATCTATTTGCTTATTTATCCTGTTGGTGGTAAGCTCACTTTTTTTGAGCGTGCTGGCTAACGAGTTTTAGCTAGTAGCTAGCTAGTGCCAGCTGCTGATTCGTGCTTGTTTTGTCCTAAGTATTCGCTTGTGAGAGCAAAACGATGAAATATGTTAATCCTGGTTAAAGTCCTGGTTTGTGTACGTGCTGCACTTTGGTGCTGCGCATTAAATTGTGTGCAATTTAATGCTAGAATGTGTTTCCACATGCCAGGGGTTAGCCTCCCTCAGTGTTTATATTGTCGATACAGGTGAAGTTGAGCACAGGAGCCGAAATCTCAACAATATAAAAGTGCTTTTTCAAACCAGTGATTTATAAAGTCATTCATATAATTTTCTAAAGCGTCAGAATAGACCCACACACCTATTCTGTGGATTTTCCATAAAAGGTGCTGGAACAGTATTGTGCTGTTCCACCATAAATCCCTGGATTGATAATGTACTTGTACTTGTACAGAGTGGCTCCTGCGGTGCTTGTCAGGGAAACAAAGCATTTCTATCACATCCCACCACTGACTTTCACAAGTGTATTTCCCTAATACAGGTACATCTCCAAAAATTAGAATGTCATGAAAAAATTCAATATTTTTTGACACTCATTTCAGAAAGAGAAATCCATATATTATATCGATTCATTACACAGACAGTGATATATTTCAAGCGTTTATTTTAATTTGGATGATTGTGGCTTACAGCCCCTGAAAACCCCAAATTCAATTTGGCAAAAAATTAGAATATTACATAAATTAACTTTAAAAAATAGTTTTTAAATATAAATGTTGGCCGCTGAGGTGTTGGTTAATATGAGCTGTAGCCATAATCATCAATATTAAAATAAACACTTTCAATATATCACTGTCCCTGTAATGAATCTAATGGGTTTCACTTTCTGAAATGAGTGACAAAAATATTGAACTTTTTCATGATATTCTAATTTTTTGAGATGTGCCTGTGTATGTGTTGAACTTGCTTGAAACTAACCACCATCCATTTCTGTCGTTCGTCTAGGCAAGAGGAAAGCAGCCGCCCCACAATGGACCTCGCCACTGTGGAAAGTACTGAAATCCTTTGCTTTTTTAGGTAAAGTGTCAAAACCAAAGTAGCACAGTTTCCACTTAATATAAAAGGGACTGAACTGAGATTTGATTGTGTGAGTATTAATTACAGAATAATTGAAAATGACTGGCGCATCAACTGTAAAATAAAACGCTTGTTAATGTATTTATTTTTTTGTCAGATCACTTGTGTGATCCTTTCTGAGTTATGTTCACAACTGTATCTTTTGGGGAATGGCAGTTGTTCAGTCATCAATATAATTTAGTTTATATGTGTAGTTTATAGTCTATCATCAATAAACTCATGCAGTAACAGGACACATTACACATATTTGAGACCCATTGTTGTGCATCCTTTTATATTTTAGCAATAAAAGTACAAAACACCACCCACACTTGAAGCCAGGGCAAGAAGAGACACTTTTACATTCAAGACAAACTTTTGATAAAAACTCCATATTTTGACTGAGCGACTCCATACTCGGTGATGCACACCCTCAGTTAAAGTACTAGCTTCCATTCAAGTGAATGTATTAATTAATTCTGATTGCTGAGGCCACAGTAAAAACAGATGATTTTAAATGTAACGCAGCCCTTGTAAAATCGACTTTACATCAGTGCAGCTACATGAAAATTGTGGTTAAATACAACAACGAAGTACTTTATTGTCACATTGGAATCGCTCCTGTTTTGTTTTTCTTTTGAATTCTTGGATGGAATATGGGTGGGCAATTTAAGCTGCAGCTTCAGCCATCACCCATTTCAGATAACCTATGTTGAACTGTATAATCAGAGGACTTATTGTTTAATTCGACCTTGTTAGATTTTTTTCCCCTTTGTTATATTATATTTTCTTTTAATCTATCCGAAATAAAGATTCATTCATTCACATTCCACCACTGGCTTTTAACAACAAGTGTACTTCCCAAATATGTTTTAAACTTCCTTTATTTAACTACCACCCATTTCTGTCTTTTGTCTAGGCAAGAGGTAAACGATCCACCCCAAACTGGACCGTGCATCACTATTTACAGAGATGCAGGCCTAAGATCTGCTGAACTGGGACCAGTGTGAGCTGCACATCCCAGCTGCTGAGTGACCCAGTCTTGCAATTTGAATTTTGTACATTCTGAATAATCTGGAATTTGCTGCTGATTGTAATAAACAATTTAGTGACTTATGTGTGACATGGTTAGTGACCCAGGAGACAGACGCTGACACGAGCTGATAACAGACAATTATCTTTTATTAATAAAGTGTGAGTGTAGTGTGTGAATGGATGAGTGTGTGGTCATCTGGTCACTGGAGCTGAGCATGTCTTGTGGCAACCTGGCAACCCTGGAACATACAAGCACAAATGATTACTGCTGTTCAATAGCAATAGGGACTTTGTGCTGGTGATGCTTACTTGCAGGTTCCACAGTGTAAGTCTTGCTGGCTCCTTGTGCCCGTGAGTTGTAGTGCTGGTGGTGCCCGGTGTAGCGGGGGTGAGGAGGAACTCCAAGGGGAAGGGATAGCGCCCCGTCAGCTGATGAGGATTGTCTGCCGCCTGGGAGGTCCACCTGTGCACAGGGGAGAGAACTAGAAGAGGTTGAGTGCTGGGATTGCTTACTTGGCTTGGCTTGGCTTGGCGTGCGCTTCTTGACTTGTGGTCGAGATCTCGGCGCATTACGTGGTAAGGATGACAGACGACTCCGTGTCGAGGAGTCCGCGGGTCGAGCTTTTAAAGCCCGCTGATTGCCACCTGCTGGAGTGAGCGCAGCTGAAGATGATGATAATGATGACGGCCTAGCGGCCATCATGACAGTACTCCCCCCTCTAGAGGTGCCTCCAGGCACCTGCCCAATCCTACCTGGATGCACCCGATGGAAATCGCGGATCAATTGCTTGTCGAGGATCAACGCAGGGCGAATCCAGGAGCGATGCTCAGGACCAAACCCCTCCCAGTCCACCAAATACTGAAGGCCCCGACCCCTCCTGCGGACATCCAGGATTGCCGTCACCCCCCAGGCCGGATGGCCATCAATCATCCTCGGGGGGGCAGGGGCCGTGGGGGGCGGGCACAGTGGGTTGGCGATGAAGGGCTTGACCTGGGAGACGTGAAAGGTGGGGCAGATGCGCATGTGGGAGGGGAGAGCAAGACGCACAGACACAGGGTTGACAATGCGGGAAATGAAAAAGGACCGATGAAGCGCTTGGTCAGCTTGCGCTTCTCGGCCGGCACACTGATGTTTTTTGTGGACAACCAGACCTTCTGACCCACCTTATAGTCCGGGGCAGGTCTCCTGTGACGGTTGGCCACTTGGATGTTATGTTCCGTGGTTCTCAGGAGGGCTCTGCGGGTGATGGACCAAATCCGCCGACAACGCCTGGCGTGACCCTGCACTGATGGAACCGCTACCTCCTTCTCCTCAGGAAACAATGGTGGATTGAACCCCAAAGATGCCTTAAAAGGGGACATCCCTGTGGCAGAGGACACCGTGGTGTTGTGGGCGTACTCAATCCACGGCAGGTACGTGCTCCAAGAAGAGGAGCAGGAGGAGATGACGCAGCGCAGCGCGGCCTCCAGCTCCTGATTGGCCCGCTTGCACTGGCCGTTGCTCTGCGGGTGGTATCCAGAGGAGAGACTGGCTGTGGCCCCCAGTATCGTGCAGAATGCCTTCCAGACTTGAGAAACAAACTGTGGTCCTCGATCCGAAACGATGTCAGCGGGGATCCCGTGAAGACGAACCACATGAAGGACGAGAAGGTCCGCCGTCTCCCGCGCCGATGGCAACCCCCGGAGAGGCACAAAGTGGGCAGCTTTAGAAAAGCAGTCCACTATCGTCAAAACCGTAGTAAAATGGCCAGAGGGGGGCAGACCGGTCACAAAGTCCATGGCTACATGGGACCAGGGGCGGAAAGGAACGGGCAGAGGGTGCAGAAGGCCCGCCGGGGCCGATGATGACGTCTTCCCAGTAGCGCACTGAGCGCAGGCCCGGACATAGTTGTTAACGTCCTTCCTCAAACCTGGCCACCAAAAAGTCCTCTGGAGGAGGTCAGTGGTTCGACCCACACCTGGATGACACGTCAGTTTAGATGCGTGGCCCAAACGCAATTACCTGGCCTCTGACAGAGCGAGGAACGAACAGGCGACCTGGGGGCCCCCCACCCGGATCAGGCTCCACCTCCTGCGCTCTTCTGACCTTGTCGCAGATTCCCCAGGACAACGCACCCACCACACAGGAGGACGGCAGGATAGTCTCCTCCTGCTCATCAGAGGATGGCATGTCAAACTGCCTCGAGAGGGCATCAGGCTTACCATTCTTGCTTCCCAGCTGGTATATGATGGTGAAATTAAACCGGCTGAAGAAAAGAGACCAGTCGGCCTGACGTGCGTTCAACCGCTTGGCCGTCCTGAGATACTCAAGGTTGCGATGGTCAGTCCAAACGACAAACGGCTGGGCAGCCCCCTCCAGCCAGTGCCTCCATTCCTCCAGGGCGAGTTTCACAGCCAGCCGCTCCCTGTCTCCAATGCTGTAGTTTCTTTCAGCGGGCATCAGGCGATGGGAGAAGTATGCGCAGGGCCGGATCTTACCATCCGTCGGTGAGCGCTGAGAGAGTACGGCCCCAACCCCTGAATCCGAGGCGTCCACCTCCACCAGACACTGCAGCTCCGAGTCCACTTGGGTCAACACACGGGCCGAAGCGAACTCCTCCTTCAGTCTCCCGAACACCATGGCAGCCTCCTCACTCCAGCGAAAAGGGACCTTCAGGGATGTGAGTGCAGTCAGGGGTCGGGCGATGTTCCCAAAGTTAGGCACGAACCGCCGGTAAAAATTGGCGAACCCCAGGAACACCTGCAGCTGCTTCCTAGACGTGAGTGTGGGCCAGTCCGTCACCGCCTTGACCTTATCCGGGTCAGGAAGCACCTGATTTCGAGCGATGATAAACCCGAGGAAGGAGGTCCGGTCCGTGTGGAATTCACACTTTTCCGCCTTGATGAACAGCTGGTTCTCCAGGAGGCACTGCAGAACCCGCCGCACATGCACCTGGTGCTTCTCCAACGTGCGCGAGAAGATGAGAATATCATCGAGGTACACGAAGACGAAGGAGTTGAGGAAGTCCCAGAGGACGTCGTTGATTAGGCGCTGGAACACCGCCGGAGCGTTGGTTAACCCAAACGGCATCACCAGATATTTGAAGTGGCCTCTTGGGGTCCGGAAAGCTGTCTTCCACTCATCGCCCTCTCGAATTCGCACCAGGTGGTAGGCGTTCCGCAGATCCAATTTGGTGAACCAGGACGCCCCCTGGAGAGAGTCAAAGGCAGTGTTCATCAGAGGAAGTGTGTATTTGTCCTTGACTGTAATCTCATTGAGGCCCCGGAAGTCGATGCAGGGACGCAGCGAGCCGTCCTTCTTCCCCACGAAGAAGAACCCTGCACCCACGGCCGAGGATGAAGGATGAATGATACCGGATGCCAGAGACTCCTTAATATATGCATCCATAGCCTCGCGCTCCGGGGCTGACAGGCTGTATAGGCGGATCGCCGGGAGAGGGGCCCCAGCCTTGAGGTTAATTGCGCAGTCATGCGGACGATGGGGGGGAAGGGACAGCACCCGTGACTTGCTGAAAACCAGACCTAGGTCATGATAGACGTCGGGTACCTTGGACAGGTCCGGGGGAGGCGTCGAGGGTGGAAGCATCGGAACCGAGGGGGCACACGCCGCCGACTGGAGGCAGGCACTCAGGCAGAACGAGCTCCATGCCGTGATTCTCCCACCCTGCCAGTCAAAGCTGATTGCTGGGGTCTTTCTGCAACTGTGGGGGTTCCCCCTACAGTTGATAGTGCTATGAGATGACTGTTGTTGTGAAATGGCGCTATATAAATAAAGTTGAATTGAATTGAATTGAATTGAATTGAAAAGTGGGGTTATGTAGCCGCAGCCAAGGATACCCCAGGATGACGGGTGAAGAGGAGATGGGCAGAATTAGGAACCGTATTTCCTCACGGTGGTTCCCAGAGACTATTATGGACACAGGGGCCGTCTGGTGGGACACTGATGTCAATGACGCCTTGGACAGGGTGACAAGGTTTACAGGGGGGTGTAAGGGCTGACAGCTGAGGCCCATCAGGGTTGCCAGGTCTCTGGAGATGAAATTCTGCTCAGCTCCAGAGTCAACTAAGGCGTGTGTGGTGTGTTCCTTGTGCTTGTGGAGTAGCCTAATGGGGATGTGGCAACTGGTGAGGGGTTTTTCCTGATCTTTGTCCGCGAATCCCCCTACTGTGATCCGCGGACCTCCCCTTTTTAACCGGTTCGGGCATTCAGCCACCCCATGTGACCCGTTAACACAGTAGAAACACAACCCCTGCTCCCTGCGGCGCTGTCTTTCAGCCACTGTAATTCCCGATTGCCCCACAATCATGTCCTCCTGCTCCGGAAGTTCCTCTGACGAGGGTAGAGCGAGGAGGGAGGGCCTAACTGAGTGAGGGCGAGGTTTACTTGAACGGGAAGCTGTTCGCCGTTCAGCCGCTCGCTCCCTTAGCCTACTATCTAAGCTGAGGGTGAGAGAGATTAACTCCCCTAACCTGTCTGGTTTGTCCCGTGCCGCTAGCTCATCCTTCAACTCAGGGCTAAGGCTGCGGAGGAAGATTCCACAGAGCGCTGGTTCCCCCCACCCAACTTCAGCAGCTAATACCCGGAAGTCAACAGAATAATCTGCGGCAGACCTGCTGCCCTGCCAGAGGCTTAGCAGCTGTTCGGTTAGCACAGCGTCCCGGTCTACATGATCAAACACTTCCATGAACTCTGCCACGAACTGCTGGTAAGTCAAAAGTGGATAGCTTGGTTTGGCCATGATGGTGTAAGCCCAATCTACCCCTAGCTCTTCCCCCCAGTAGGTTGATAATACAGTGACCCCTCGCTACTTCGCACTTCACCTTTCGCGCCCTCAGTGCATCGCGGATTTTTCAAAAATATTCATCAAAAATTCAAAATTGAGAAATAATGGGCGGGCGCTAGCAGAAGGCAGGGAGACTACATTAGACCATCAGGTATCAACACGGAGAGCCGCACAACTCAAAATCCACCTCTCTGTTCGCTGTTCTCTTGTTGGCTCGGCTTGGAAATCTCGCAAGCTGATTGGCCGAGATGTTTCACCCCGCAAGCTGATTGGCCGAGACGTTTCACCCACCTCCTCTCCCTGCCGAGCGCCCATGCAGCGAAGGAAGACCGCATTCATTGCTCTTTATCGCTCGTGTTGCTTAGTCTCGCCGCATGGAACTTTTTGCTGTTTTCTTGTGCCATTTTGTGCGAAATAGTCTTCCCGTCGAGCCACTACGCCGCCTCCTGCAGCTTCTCCAGCTCTATCGGAAGCTGCCCTCGATGATCCTGCGCCTCTAGCACCTGACGATGAGGCGTCACCTAAGAAGCAGTAAAGCTCTCATTAACCTGTGCAGTAAATCATCTTCATCTTGAGTTACGTATCTTGTTATAAGAATAAAAGAGTTCTAAAAACATATTTATGTACACTTTATTTACATCTACGTATGTATGTACACTTACACACACACACACACACGTATCATATGAGAGAGAGAGTGAGAGAATGAATGTACGTATTATTTATGGGTGACGTCATTAGGGGTGATGCTACTTCGCGGTTTTTCACTTTTCGCGGTCGGTTCTGGAACCCATTAACCGTGATAAGTGAGGGATCACTGTATATCCAATTTTGTTTAAATCCATGGCAAAGTCCCCCCCGGATGCGGAGAAACACTGACTCGCACTGCAACAAAAAACCTCGTGCCTCCCCGAGTTTTCCATTAAAACGGGCAGGGGTTGGCACGGGAGCGAGGCGATGTGCAGACGGTGGGTTTGTTTGGCTAGTAGCGGCAGCTGCGGAAGCAGAAGACGCCCCACTGGCCGGGGGGAATGCCTGATGTCCTTCCAGGCGGTCCAGCCGGCTGTTAACTTGTGTTAATTGGTTTAGAATTACCGTCTGTTGGTGGGAAATCATATCAACTCGGGCACTGAGAGTGTTTAAGCGGCGCGACAGCGCGCTGTCTGCTGGGTCATCTTGATGGAGTCATACTGACATGGATAGTGACCCAGGAGACAGACGCTGACACGAGCTGATAACAGACAATTATCTTTTATTAATAAAGTGTGAGTGTAGTGTGCGAATGGATGAGTGTGTGGTCCTCTGGTCACTAGAGCTGAGCACGTCTTGTGGCAACCTGGCAACCCTGGAACATACAAGCACAAATGATTACTGCTGCTCAATAGCGATAGGGACTTTGTGCTGGTGATGCTTACTTGCAGGTTCCACAGTGTAAGTTTTGCTGGCTCCTTGTGCCCGTGAGTTGTAGTGCTGGTGGTGCCCGGTGTAGCGGGGGTGAGGAGGAACTCCGAGGCGGAAGGGATAGCGCCCCGTCAGCTGATGAGGATTGTCCGCCGCCTGGGAGGTCCACCTGTGCACAGGGGAGAGAACTAGAAGAGGTTGAGTGCTGGGATTGCTTACTTGGCTTGGCTTGGCTTGGCGTGCGCTTCTTGACTTGTGGTCGAGATCTCAGCGCATTACGTGGTAAGGATGACAGACGACTCCATGTCGAGGAGTCCGCGGGTCGAGATTTTAAAGCCTGCTGATTGCCACCTGCTGGAGTGAGCGCAGCTGAAGATGATGATAATGATGACGGCCTAGCGGCCATCATGACAGTGTGTTTGCATCATGATTTCTATTTTTGTCTGTTAATACACTGGTGGGAAAAGAGTCAATAGTACAAACCATTAATGGGTGACCTTGAAAATAATGGCTCATTTTTAAGAAAAGTAACCAAAACAATTATTTTATTAACTGAAGACTGTATTGTTGGATGTTCCACCGCAGAAGACCCTGCATACTTTAGTGACAGTACCAGTATATGGAGGAATTCTGGGTCATATTAGCATCTACTCTTCATCATAATGGGTTTGGGCAGGGGTGTCCAATCATGTGCCATGGAGGGCCAAGACCCTGCAGGCTTTACCTCCAACCAGTGTCTTCAACAGCAGATTCCACTGAACTTCTTCCACTGACTGCAGATCAGTGAAAACACCTGCTGAAGAGACTGGGTAGAAGAGAGAACCTGCAGGGTCTTGGCCCTCCATGACACATGATTGGACACCTGTGGGTTAGAGTTTAATGGGATTTAACATTTTAACACAAACTGCTTTATGGTTCATAATCCTGTTGACAGACTTACACCAAACCAAAAGTGATTTCTCAAACTGCTGGATTGTTCTTAGACAGCTTTTCCAATCTGTCAGTATTAAATTTATGCCACATGGTGGTAACCTTCACATATATATAAAAAAAGAGACATCTGCAAAAACTTCAGAGGTTTATTGTCAGTGCAATACTACATGAATGCACGTATAGTACATTGTTGATGCAGAGAATATATATTTCTACAGTACATGTATCTAGTAAATCAAGTATTTTCCATGTAACCTTGTGACTGCATTATTTTAATTGCTTTTAATCCTAGATCAAGTTTGTTTTAGCCTAAAATGCATCATAACTGTCAAATATATCTTTTTATACCTAACTCAGTACTGTTTACTTTTTGAATATATATTTTGTGGCTAATATAGTTATTAACATGGCGATCAAGTTGTGTCAGCTGATCATTTTTCGCTATGACACCACCTCAGACTCAGTGCAGCTGGAGCAGGTACGTCCCATCATGTCTCAACAGTCTCTCCATGATTTTAACGCAGATCAGAGCAATTTGTTGCACAGGAAATAAACGTTTCTACAGACATTCTTAAGCTCTATAACCACTGATCGTTTGTGAAGCTGTGTTGACATCAGTGACAGGCTGTGCTGAATGCCCAGACCGACCGTTTGAAGCGGTAATTTCCCCACAACAGAGCCATCTGAAACACACACAGCGTACATATTTTAGTACCTAACAGCGATAACTTGCAGAGATTACAGTGTAGTACGACGTACTTATAGCAAACTAGCATTAGCAACATTAGCTTACCGTCAAATATGACCTAGTTTGTTTCCTCACGTCTTCGGCTATCCCAGAAGCTGCAGAATTATTCCAGAGTGTTTCGTCTCACTGCCTGTACCCTTGTCTGGCGGTCCTTTTTGGCATTTACGGTGAAAAAAGCCACAGACCAAGGAGTCCCCTTGTACAGCCGCCATGTTATGTTTGGCTTGGGTTGCGTGTTTTACGTCACGGGAGTGTGGCGCCGCCTTGCTGTAAAAAAAATCCCGCCCACCACAGCTTAACCCCGCTTTATCTGGCTGCTACGGAGACACAACCGAGGCCGAAACAAGTAGAAATGAAACGAGGCGAGGCGAGCTGGGCTAGTGGAAAAGCGGCTAAAGTAACAAAGTAATGGAAAGGAATGAGCCTCGATGGGCTAAAACACACTATAATGAAAACAGGATCACAACAGGGTAAACTTACAATCGTAGACGATGAATAGACAGCGTCAGAGCCGGGGAATGCCCGATGCGTCAGACAATGAGGAGTTTTGACGGAGACTGCTGCATTGGGCTGCATTCAGCATCCGCTTAAATGCCGGCCGCTAATGAGCCCTGAATGCATCACAGCTGGCAGGCTTTGACAGCAGGAAGCTCCTCCGAGCACTGTCACAATAAGAACCCGGGGAGCCAGAGGGTAATTACTGCTGTCAAGCCTGCAGGAGATGACGTATGACCTGAGCGCGGACGAGATCAGCGCTCGGATCATAACAATTTTATAGAAATTCAGAGGTTTGTCAATTGGTGTGATGACAGTCATCTCATTTTGAATACTGATAAAACAAAGAAGATAGTGTTTGACCCTTGGGGAGTTGGTGACCACAGGCTTGTGGTCATTCACAACCACACTATAACACAGGTTAGTTCCTATAAATATTTGGGAGTATTTATTGATAATTCATTAACCTGGAGCACACAAATTGATTACCTCTGTAGTAGACTACAACAGCGGCTGCATTTCTTGCGTAGATTAAGAATACATGGCATTGATAAAAGGATTTTGTTAATATTTTACCAGGCTGTGTTGGAGAGCTGTATTAGATACAGAATTACAGCTTGGTTTGGCAACCTCTGTGAAACTAAAGAACAGAGTGTTGCGTTTAATTCATACAGCATGGAAAATTATTGGAGTTAACAAATATTTACCCATGCAGATCTTACACGACCAGGCAGCCTGTAGACAAGCTCAAAAAATAATCAGTGACATGAGCCATGTACTAAACAATGAATATGTGCGGCTGCCCTCAGGGAGGAGATACAGAGTCCCCAAGTGCAGGTTCAATAGATATAAGAACTCATTTATCCCAACGTCAGTAAAACTTTTAAACTCAGATAAATAGGTCAGGGACACTTATAACTCCTGTTCTTAATGACTGCTGTTATATATTTATGTATGTATGTACTTGTATTATTTATTGGGTTTTATTTAATTTATTATGTACTACATCCATTGTGTATGTGTGGATTGTGTGGTTGCAGCACGGGTGTCAAGCCCAAGACAAATTTCCCCTTGAGGGACAATAAAGTTTATCTTATCTTATCTTACCTTCAACCTCCTCTTCCACCACAAGGCTTGTTGGAGAATACAAAGATATCACAGTTGTTATAGGATTGCTATTAAAACTAACAGTTAATATTCTTGGGGAAACTGAGCTAACAGAAGAGATTTCTTTGCTTCAGCACTTAATTCCACGCCCACTCCACCAACTGCGGCTTGTGCAATATTGCACCAGGCTGATATTCTTATTAAATAGTGATCTCCTAAAAGATGGTAAGCTATTTGGGTCTTCATGTATGATATGGTGCTCTTGAATACCTAAAACTGAAATACCATATTAGGATAAATTATGTGCTTGTTCAAGCTGTGTTCCAAAATTTCTGATCGTGCGTGTGTTCATCGTTGCGAACACTGTTTGCTTCTTGCATTTCAAAAGTTTTGCTGAGACACTTGCCGGAGATGGACACATCAGTCGATCTCCTCCCAAAAGGGTTTGAGAGACTGATGCCATCCTGCCCAGAAGGCTGTGTGCCGGATCCCATAGTAGTGCTCCTGCTCACATCCAGAGCTGGCAGCTGTATAGAATTCTTGCTTTGCTTTGTCGTCATCTTCATGTTCCTTTCTATAGTTTGTACAGGACAGGGGTCACCACGCCTCTCTGCCCGCAAACAGTATGGTTTTTTTTTTTTGTTTTTTTTCCGGGATATACCCTCCTAGATCCGCCATGTTCTGCAAAACTAGGGGTGGCGCAAATACCTGGGGTCAACCATTCAAAGCAGTGGAAAATGCACAAGAGAGGTGAAGAAGAGAGTGCAGGCAGGGTGGAGTGGGTGGAGATGAGTGTCGGGAGTGATTTGTGACAGAAAGATAGCAGCAAGAGTGAAAGGGAAGATTTACAGGATGGTAGGGAGACCTGCTATGATGTATGATTTGGAGATGGTGGCACTGACAAAAAGACAGGAGGTGGAGCTGGAAGTGGCAGAGTTGAAGAGGCTAACATTTTCATTGGGAGTGACTAGGAGGGACAAGATCAGAAATAATTATATCAGAGAAACAGCTTATGTTGAGCGGTTTGTAGACAAAGTAAGAGACGCAAGGCTGAGATGGTTTGGACATGTGCAGAGGAGGGATAGTGGATATACTGGACAAAGGATGTTGAAGATGGAGCTGCCAGGCAGGAGGAAAAGAGGAAGAACACAGAGAAGATTTATGGATGTAGTGAAGGAGGACATGGAGAGGGTTGGTGTTACAGAGGAAGATGCAAGGGATTGGGTGAGATGGAGACAGATGACCTGCTGTAGCGACCCCTAAAGGGAGCAGCCGAAAGAAGAAGAAGAAGAGTCTAAAAAAACAACACATTCTAGATCTGGAGAAACAAACACTTTCAATCTTGTGATTTCAAATGCATAGCCACAGTTGCCATCCCAAAGTGTGTGCCAACTTTTGTGATCCTACCTGCATCTATTGTCAAGTTGGAGTATCCCAATCACACCTTAAATGTAACATGGGTAATTATTAGCTAAAGGAGTGGGGCAAATGGCACAGAAAGTTGTTTCTCCAGTTCTTTGAGTTATGGGTTAAAGGTGGTTTTTTTTTTAAACATTTGCTAAGAAACGTGCAGGATGACTCAGGAAGTTGCGAGAATAAACCACCTCTAAGAAGTCATGAAGAAATACCACATACTTATATACACTTAACTTCCCTTTCGAATAGTCCTCTTTTTGAAAACTGCATTTTAATGTATAATTTCAGACAAATTGAGAAATGTACAGAAACAACTTTTTCCTGTATTTTTTTCCTCATAAATCTGTGAATTTTTTTCTTGAAAATGTGCAACTTTTTTCTTAGAAAATTGCTACTTTTTGCTAATTTTTTCCAGTAAATTGGCATTTTATTTAATAATGTATTTGTGACTCTTGTTTTGAAAATATACAACTACTTCTTGTTCTCGTTTTTCTTGTATATGCGTGCCTTTTTCTTGTAAATGTGCAGCTTTTTCCCTTTAAATTTGTGACTTTACCCCCCTGAAATATCCAACTTTTTTCTTGTATGTTTGCAGAGTTTTCAGGTATATGTTATACCTTTTTTTTCCCTCATATAAAAACAAATCTAAAACAAAAGCAAACAAACAAAGAACGTGTAAATACAAGTTAGGATCGCCATGATCCTGTACCATCCTAGGAGCAATTTAGGAGCCTAATAGAAGCAGGTACAAATGAGTTTTAAAATGGTTTGACCTACATTTTTGTTCTCTGTATCTCCTACCAGAAGGCAAGAGCTCAGACTCAGAGTGGAGGATGTGTGAGTGGTCCTGCAGAATTCTCGGTGCCTGCCTGCACATGCACTGCTCATAAATGGCCTTAAGGGAGAGCTTTTCAGTTCTCCCCATCACCTTCATGGCAGCCTTGATCAGATGCTGCAACTTCGATTTGGCCTGCACAGAAATCTTGCCGAACCACACAGACATCCCATACCTTATGATGCTCTCCAGCACCGCCTGGTAAAATAAAAAACATTTTGCCACTGACTCCAAACACCCTCAGGCAACAGAGAAAATTCTGCCTTTTTTCTTATAACTTTGCGATTCTGTCTTTAATATGCAGTGTTTTTTTTCTCTAAAATTATTAAGATTTTGAATTGTTTTTTCTTGCAACTGTGCAAATTTTTTTTCTACTAAATTGATGACTTTTTTTCTTGTAAATCTGTGGCTTTTTTGAGACATTTCACAAAAATGTAAAAGCTTTTCTTTTAAATTAGCTTTTTTTCTTGCAAATTTCTAAGTTTTTTCTCATAATTAAAAAAACTTCTAATTTTTCAATTTTTTTGTCATTTTTTCTTGTAAATTTGTGACTTTTTTCTCATAAATTTGTATTTTTTTTTCTTGTGAATTGGCAGTTTTCTTAAAAATGTGCAACCTTTTCTTGTAGGTTTGTGACTTTAACATAAATTTGTCGTTTTTCATGTAAGTTTATGACTTTTTCTCATAAATTAGCAGAAATTGTCTAAAAAAAAGTCAACTTTTTTCACATAAATTTGTGACTTTTATTCATAAATTTGCTGCTTTTCTCTTGTAAATTTATAACTGTTTTCTTGATAACTTTCAGTTTTTTCCTCCCAAATTAGCTACTTCTTGTAAGTTTGTCTTTTGCTTATTTTTGCCAGTAAAATTTCTATTAAACTTTTATCTCATAAATTTGCTACTTTTTATATAAATTTGCAACTTTTTCTTATAAAGTTGTTTGCTTTGTCTTGTAAATTTTCAACATTTTTCCTTTTTGACTTTTTTATTGTAAATTTGTAACTTTGTTCTCAGATTTTTGTAAACTTTCTTTGTTGTTTTATTCAAATTTTTCACTCATTTTTTTCTTGTAAATTTGCAACTTCCTTCTTATATTGTGACTTTTTTCTCATAAATCTGTCTTTTTATTTGTAGATTTATATATTTTTTCTTGATCATTTGCAACTTTTCCCTCACAAATTTGCTACTTCTTGTAAGTTTATGACTTTTTCTCATAAATTTGCTGAAATTTTTCTAGTAAATTTTCCACCGTTTTCTCATAAATGTGCTACTTTTCTATAAATTTGTTTCCATCGTCTTATAAATTTTCAGTATTTTTCCTTTTTGACTTTGCTTATTGTAAATTTGTAACTTTTTCCTCAGATTTTTTTTACTTTTTCCCCTTGTTTTTTTCTTGTAAATTTGCAACTTTCTTCTTGTATATTATGAATTTTTTCTCATAAATTTTTCATTGTAAAATTATGGATTTTTTTCTTGATAATTTGCAACTTTCTCCTTACAGATTTGCTTCTTATTGTAAGTTTGTGACTTTCTCATAAATTTGCAAAAATTTTCTAATAAATTTTCCACTTTTTTCTCATAAATGTGCTACTTTTCCAAAAAATTGTTTGCTTTGTCTTGTAAATTTTCAACTTTTTTCCTTTTTTGAGTTTTTATCCCACACCAGTTGAAGCCCAAAGGGGTTTAAGAGCCTTTTGGGCAAAGACCAAAGGGGGATTATGTTGTGGACCAGTCCATTGTCTGTCTGTCCACCTCTCTGTCCCACCTTTGTGAAATCAACTCCTCCTACAGTTTTGTTCCAAATGTTTTGTAACTTGGTGCCATGGTTTGATATGCACTGAGGATGCAGATATTGCAGTTTGACTCTCATCGAATGACCTTGAGGTCAAAGGTCAGAGGTCAGATTTCCCCTAAATCTTATATGCAATAACTACTGAAAGAAATGATGTAGACTTTTCAAAGTGATTCAGTAGTTGAAACTAAGACGCATCTTGGACTGACTTACACCCTGACCTGACTATGGGTTTGGGGTCCAAAGGTCAAAGGTAACATTCCATTTGCTCTTTGGTAAATAATAAAGTTACTATTAATATATAGTAAAACAAGTAAAGCTAGGGCCACCAAACCTAGTATACAGGGTCACCTTGGGATTCTAACCTCTGATTATGGCTTTGGGGTCAGAAGGTCAAAGGACAAGGTTAATAATAATAATAATAATAAATAATGATAATAATACATTTTATTTGTATAGTGCTTTCCAAGGCACTCAAACATGCTTTACATTAGAGAGAGAGAAAACAACAACAACAAAAAATGCACAATTAAAATTAAAGAATGAAAGCAAGTCTGAACAGGTGGGTTTTGAGTAATGATTTGAAGACGTTTAAGTCTGTGTAGTCAGAGACTTAAACTCCCTATGCCCCATTACTGTACAGTGAGTAAAGTTCGGGTCACCAAACCTTGTGCACAGATTCACCCTGTGACCCTGAAGGTGTCATATAACCCTCCGGAAAAACGGGGGAAATGGACTCAGATTCAGGCTGGCTCCAGTGCAAAAACACGGTTTATTAACAAAGAAAACTATGAGAAACAAAATGACAGCTCGGGCACTGAAAACAACTCAGGACACAATAGACATGAAACACTCACAGATGAATTCAGGACACATGATACCGACCAGGAAGTTCAAACGTAACGTTACATGTTAACATCAATGACACCACACCAGACTGACACGGAACACCGACAGGGAAGTGGCTACAGGTGAGGAGAACAGGATGGGTGGGACTGCACAAACAACCACAGACAGGGGACGCACAGAAACATGAACAGAGGATCAGAGGAGACACAGAAGGCAAATAATGCAAATAATCATGATAACCCAAATCAGAGGAAAACATAAAGAGCACAAATGAACATAAATTGTGGGCAAAGATCATGCCCAGATGCGACAGGGCCCCCCTTCAAGGGCGGATTCCAGACACCCTGCAAACAAAACAATGAACATCCCAATCGGGTGGGAGGAGGGGGACACATGTATGGTGGGGCAAAACAAGGACAAAAACAAGGACAAAATGTTCATCCGGTGGTCGGCCAAAGTCCCACAACCACCAGCAGGAGGAACATGATGCATCTGGTGGCCTACTAATGTCCGTGGCCCACCAAATGGAGGAACAGGGTATGTTGAGTGGCCTATTAAAGTCCCAAGCCCACCAGATCACAAAACAAAGAGGGTCAGGGGGTCCAGCAAAGTCCATAGGGCCACAGTTCAGAATACAGAATGGGTCAAGTGGACTACCAGAGTTCTTGGGCCACTGAACCGGGGAACAGGTCGAGTCAAGAGATGATGGTGAGGGCACTTTAATTTCAGGGGAACAGAATAATGGAGCTTCATGCTCAGGAGAACACAACAATGGAGCTTTTTGCTCAGGAGAACACAACATAGAAGCTTCTAGTGCTGGGGACAGTACCTGAGGGCCCTTCAGCATGAGGGCTAACAGCAGCTGAGGAGCTGCCACCCCAGGTGATAAAGGTGGAGCGGCCTGCTCGGACGACCCAGGTGGAGCTGACTGCTCTGACGGACCAGGTAGAGCGGACTGCTCTGACGGACCAGGTGGAGCGGACTGCTCGGACGGCCCAGGTGGAGCGGACAGCTCGGATGATGGCAAAGCCGTGGCGTGCACCTCGGTGACAGCTGGAGCTGTGGTGTGCACCTTGGAGACAGCTGGAGCTGTGGCATGCACCTCAGAGACAGCTGGAGCTATGGCGTGCACCACCATCACTGATGCAGGCACCTCGGACGTGAAGGGAGAAACACAGGTTGGTGTCAAGACCACACCAAAACAACCAGCAGAAGAGCTCAGCGGGGAGAGCTCAGAAGCAGATGGGAGCGGCAACTGGGTCTTTCTGCCAGGAGCAAGAAAAGTCCTCCCTAATACAGATGTCATAGAAATAAAGAAAGGAACTTTCCTTAACTCCTGCTCTTCCGCTGATGAGGGCCCCGGTGACTCTGCTGCTGGAGAGGTGACCTCCCTCTCTGGGGATGCTGGAGGGGTGGCAGACGCAGCAATCTGGCATACAGTAGTGGGCAAGGGCACCAGTGCAGCAGGTGTAGGAGTCGGCACTGCACGCAGGATGTCAGACGATGCAGTTGCCATGGAAACCAACGTAGGGGAGCTCTCCAGGGCTGGAACACTCCATGGGGCTGGAGCAGAGGCAGAAGAATGGCGAGGAGGAGTTGTGAGGGTTGAGGAAGCCAGGAGACATTTCACCGTCGTCTCAAGCGTCCGTGATGCTGGGACTGATGAGCGGTGTGGGGCTGAGGATGGAGTGCAGTGAAGAGAAATGCATAACAGGGCCAGGGAACGTTTCACCGATGGTACACACTCACAAAATGCTGAAACCAGGCAATGCTTAGTCGTCAGCGCAGGCTTTGGCATTAACGGCAACCCCCTCTCTCTCTCAAGATGTGACGGCGGGACCAGTGAATAGCGTAGAGATGAGGACAATGTCCAAGTCAGGGGATGCTGTCTCATTGGCACAGACTCCTTTTCATTTGGGGAGCTCTCCTCCAGCCTGTGAAGAGACTACAGAGCTGGGGAGAGGCACACTGGAGCAGGGGTGAATACAGAAGAATGACAAGGTATGTGTACCGGAACATGGTGTGATGAGGGAGAGGCTGGAGCCAGGAGATGCTCCTTCGTTGGCACAAGCTTCGGCGGCCCAGGTTTGTTCCCCATCATCTCATGGTACATATGCCTGAGGGTGGCGACTGACTTTAACAGCTTGACCAGTTCGGGGTAGCGCCACAGGCTTGGGTATGCTCCCACCACCTCTGCCGAGGCGTCCAAACATCTCAGGGCCTCCTCCGGTGTGCTGGAACTGATGTGGACAATCGAGACAAGGTCTTGATGGTTTCCACTGCCCACACCTGATCCACGTTTAGCTCCATGCTCCCAAAGTCCATACCTGCTGAGTCCTTTTATGGTGGTGTCATTCTGTTATATAACCCTCCTACGGAACAGGAGAAATGGACTTAGATGCAGCCTAGCTCCAGTGCAAAAACATGGTTAATAAACAAAGAAAACTACACCTCGTTCCAAATTATTATGCAATTAGGATTTTAGCGTCATAAAAATTCAGGTTTTTGTTTTTCAATTAAACTCATGGAGGGTATTGTGTCTCAGGGCTCTTTGGATCACTGATACCAATCCCAGACACCTGTCATATTTAGTTTGCCAGGTGAGCCTAATTAAAGGAAAACTGCTTACGAAGGATGTTCCTCATTATTAAGCATGCCACAGGTTTCAAGTAATATGGGAAAGAAAAAGGATCTCTCTGCTGCCGAAAATCGTCAAATAGTGCAATGCCTTGGACAAGGTATGAAAACATTAGATATTTCATGAAAACTTAAGCAGGATCATTGTACTGTAAAGAAATTTGTGGCTGATTCAGAGCACAGACAAGTTCATGTAGATAAAAATATAATGAGGAAGGTTTCTGCCAGACAAATTCAACGGATTAAGAGAGCAGCTGCTAAAATGCCATTACAAAGCAGCAAATAGGTATTTGAAGCTGATGGTGCCCCTGGAGTCCCACGAAACTCAAGGTGAAGGATCTTCCAGAGGCTTGCAGTTGTGCATAAACCTACTATTCGGCCACCCCTAACCAGTGCTCACAAGCAAAAACGGTTGCAGTGGGCCCAGATATACATGAAGACTAATTTTCAAACAGTCTCGTTTACTGATGAGTGCCGTGCAACCCTGGATGGTCCAGATGGATGGAGTAGTGGATGATTGGTGGATGGCCACCATGTACCAACAAGGCTACGATGTCAGCAAGGAGGTGGTGAAGTGATGTTTTGGACCAGAATCATGCTGAAGGAGCTGGTACGCCCCTTTAGGGTTCCTGAAGGTGTGAAAATGACCTCGGCAAAGTATATAGAGTTTCTGACTGACAGCTATCTTCCATGGTACAAAAAGAAGAACCGTGCCCTCCGTAGCAAAATTATCTTCATGCATGACAATGCACCATCTCATGCTGCAAACAATACCTCTGTGTCATTGGCTGCTATGGGCATAAAAGGAGAGAAACTCATGCTGTGCCCCCCATCCTCCCCTGACCTCAACCCTATTGAGAACCTTTGGAGCATCCTCAAGCAAAAGATCTATGAGGGTGGGAGGCAGTTCACATCAAAACAGCAGCTGTGGGAGGCTATTCTGACGTCTTGCAAAGAAATTCAAGCAGAAACTCTTCAAAAACTCACATGTTCAATGGATGCAAGAATTGTGAAGGCTGTGTCAAAGAAAGGATTTTATGTGAACATGTAACTTGGCCTGTTCAGATGTTTTTGATTGAAATAGCTTTTGATTTCAATAAATATGACCTCCTGATGCTGCAAATTCAACAAATGACCATTTTCAGCTCCTTACAACCAATAAAATGTTTAGAAACTCTGTTGCGCATAATAATTTGGAACAGTGCATTTTAATTTTTTTGATTTTTGCAAAAAAAAAATTGTTATCATTGGGAGATTTGTTCAATAAAATTTGAATTATGCTCTAACGGTTGATGACTTGAAAATTATACTGTCATTTGCCTTAGCTATTTAGGAAAATCAAAGACAAATATCATTTGCATAATAATTTGGAACGCGGTGTAAGAGAAACAAAATGACAGCTTGGGGGCTGAAAACAACTCAGGACACGATAGACATGAAACACTCATGGAGGAATTCAGGACACAGGATACTGGCAGGGAAGTTCAAACATAACGTTACATGTTAACATCAATGGCCACGGTTACATGGGCAAAATTTCTTCAATCTGATTACAATTCAGATCAGAATTTTACTATTTACATGGATCCTGAAAAAGCTGATCCGATTAGGACGTGTGTTTCCATGTGTCACACGTTTAAATGGAATAAATCATTTTGACACGCGCACATCGACATTTTGACATTCCGAAAATAGTAGAAGAAGAAGCAACTTCCGTTGTTAGCAAGCCCTGCTTCGTGTCGAAATTGACCTGTATTGTGTTATTCAGACTGTACTTTTGCTTCTGCTGGTCTCTGTAATGAAGCTACAAGTACACACTTCTGCATATGACGAACAGACGGAGACAGCAGAATGATACAGACCAGTTTTGTTTTACTCCCGGTATGTTTTCCGCTAGCTGCTGCTAAGGTGGAAATACGTCACGTCAACGTGCGGCTGGTGTACAGACATGCGCAGTAAACATAGTTTCTGCCCAGCCCTCGGAATAAGTGTTTTCATGCGCACCATTTGGATTAACAATCGGCATAACCCACCCCTCTCAATCGGAATGAAATTTTAATCCGAATGAGCGTGATCGGGTTAGAATATTCAGATTGGTGTGTTTACATGAAGCATTTTTATTCTGATCAGGCTTTTAATCCGGTTACTTGTGTCCATGTAAACATAGCCATTGATGTCACACCAGACTGACATTGAACACCGACATATATAGACAGGGGAGTAATCACAGAGCACAGGACAGGTGGGAACAATCAAGCGCAGCAGGGAAGTGGCTACAGGTGAGGAGCACAGGACGGGCGGGGCTGCACAAACAATCACAGACAGGGGAAGTACAGAAACATGAACAGAGGATCAGGGGAGACAGAAAGCAGATCATGCAAACAATCATGATAAACCAAATCAGAGGAAAACACAGAGAGCACAAATGAACATAAAGCGTGCAGATATGACAGAAGGGTGACTATGGATTTGGGATCACAACGTCAAAGGTCAACATCAAAATGGCTTACAAATTATATCTCAATCAGTCAATCAACTTTGTTTATAAAGCACTTTAAAAAGCAACACTTGCTACACAAAGTGCTGTACAACAGAAAAGCACATAAAAGCAAGGAGCAGGACACTAACACAAAAACAATATAAAACTCGGCAAGAGCAGAAACCACAGTCAATATAAACAATAAAAGGTAAAAGAAGTAAATAAATAAATAAAAACAAAATAAAAATTTCATTCAATAAAATCAATGTCTCACACTGGGTTGAAGGCTAGGGAGTAAAAGTGCGTTTTAAGATGGGTTTTAAAAATGGACAGTGAAGGTGCTGATGCCATAACCTGGGGGCCGTGATTGTAAAGGCTCTGTCCCCTCTGAGCTCCCGCTTTGCCTTTGCCTGGTCCCTCAGGAGCAGCTGTTCAGCTGACCTGAGGGTCCAGGTGGGAGCGTAGAGATGCAGAAAATGGTAAATGGTATTCGCTTATATAGCACTTTTATTCTCATCTCTTGATGACCAAAGTGCTTTACAGATCCTGCTACCCACACCCACATTCACACACTGATGGCGGCATGCTACCTAACATGGCGCTTCCAGACCCACCAGGAACAATTGAGGGTGAAGTGTCTTGCCCAGGGACACAACGGCAGGATATCCGGGGAGAGTGGGATTTGAACTGCCAACCATGTGGTTATTGGACGACCTGCTCTACCTCCTGAGCCACCCCCACCCCCAGAAGCTCAGAGAGAGAGAGAGAGAGAAAAAAAAACAAAACAAATAAAAGAATTTTAAAATTAACTCTAAAATGTATGGGCAGCCAGTGGAGCAAAGCTAAAATGGGTGTGATGTGATCTCTTTTACGTGTACCTGTTAAAAGATGAACAACGGCATTTTGAACTAGCTGCAGAAGTGAAAGAGATGACTGGCTGACTCTGGCATAAAGTACATTACAGTAATCCAGCCAAGACGAGATAAAAGCATTTTACTTTTACTAAACACCTTAGATTAAAAAAAAGCTGAATTTTACAACACAATGAATTTGAGTGTCTAATTTAAAATCGCTGTCCATGATAAAACCAAGATTCTTGACTGTGGGTTTCACATCAAGTGTGAAAGGGCCCAGGTTTACAGGAGGGGACTCACAGGGGCCACCAGGTAAAACAGTCTCAACAACAAAGAATGCTAAGACCACCAAACTTAGTACACAGGTTCACTCTGAGGCCACAACATCTGACTACAGGTTTTGGGTCAAAAGGTCAGAGGTCAAGGTTGGCACTCCCTATGATCTCTTACTATAGAACGTGTAAGGCTCTCTAGGGTCACCAAACTTGCTACACAGGTTCACCTTGGGATCCTGCCCTACAACTATAGGTTGGATACTTTGTTGTATATTCATGGGTGATGGACTTATCATAGTTTGGTTCTGCCCCAGTAATTATTTTGAAAAGTTGAAAACTGCTCTCTGTCAGTAAGTATTGGGATCTTCAAACGGAGGCGGGGGATATTGCACTCGCCTCAGAGTGCTCTTGTTAATTGTATTTTTTTTTTTTTTACTTTATTCTGAGTTTTTTTTTTACTTTTTGTTTTTTTCAACTTTTTCCTCATTGTTCTCTTATAAATTTGTGACTTTTTTCTCATTAATTTGTTTTTCATTCTGTTGTGAATTGGCAACTTTTTCTTAAAAATGTGCAACTTTTTTTTGGAAGATGGTTCGTTTTTAGCCAAAGTCAAATTCCTGGTATGCGTTGTGCATACTTGGCCAATAAAGCTGATTCTGATTCTGATTCTGAACTTTTTCTCGTAGGTTTGTGACTCTTTCCCCATAAATTTGCAAATTTTTTCTTGTATATTGCGACTTTTTACTTGCAAATTTGTGATTTTTTTCTTGTAAATTTGCACTACTAGTGCATGCCCGTAGAAAGCAAGTATCCCTGTCTGAAACAGGTAGCGCAGTTAGGCTTTACAGGCCCAAACGTAGGCTGTGTTTGAAAGTGGAATACAGAGGTGTAGCCTATATGTAGACAATCACACATATTAGACTTTGACAAATATGAAAGGGACTGAACTGAGATTTATTTGATTGTGTGAATATTAATTACAGAATAATTGAAAATGAATGGGACATCCAACATTAGCCACTGTTTAAGAACTGCTTGTTTATTTTTTTTTGTCAGATCACTTATTTGTGTGATCTTTTATGACTTATATTCATAAATGTTGTATCTTGCACTTTGGGGAATGGGAGTTGTTCAGTCACCATCATAATTTAGTTTAGTGTAGTTTTTGCTGGCCCACTGCATCCGTGGAGAGAGAGCTTAGACTTTCTGCTGCACATTCACCAACCAACCATAATGCTCTGCACTGTGTGTCTATATATATATATTTATAGTAATATGGACATATGTTTAGTAGATGTTGTTTTTTCTTGCCTTCTGATTATTGCTCTGAGTGTTGCTATCCCTGTGCTGTTGCAATCCTGGAATTTCCCCATTGTGGGACTAATAAAGGCTTATCTTATCTTTATAGTCTATCATCAATAAACTCATGCAGTACTATAACAGGACACGTTTACAAATATTTAAGACCCATTGTAGTGCATCCTTTTATATTTTAGCAATATTATAAGTACAAAACACTGAACATTATTACCTCCGCCAAGGAGGTTATGTGATCATCAGCGTTTGTTTGTCTGTTTGTTTGTTAGCAAGATAACTCAAAAAGTTATGGACGGATTTTCATGAAATTTTCACAGATTGTCAGAAATGGGGTATCCTACAGATGATTAGATTTTGGTGGTGATCCGGATCACCGTCCAGAAGAAAACCGCCATTACGGAAAATGCCATTTTCGTGAATAACTACTGAACCACTAATCCTATCATTGTGAATCCAATTGCTAGTCATATGTTTTCATGGTCAAGGAATCTGAAAACGTACACACAAACACTGTAAGGGGGGAACTGTGGCGAAAACTGCCATTACGGAAAATGCAGTTTTCGTGAATAACTACTGAACCACTAATCCTACCATTGTGAATCCAATTGCTAGTCATATGTTTTCATGGTCAAGGAATCTGAAAACATACACACAAACACTGTATGGGGGGAACTGTGGCGCTTGCCGGAGTTCTGCGCTCTCCGAGTGCTTTTCTAGTTATTATTGGGTTTTTTTGTATTTGTATCTTGTATACTGTATTGATCCTCAGAGGGAAATTCAGGGCATCCACGTATGGTGCCGATCCCTTCACCATTCTCTCTCTTTCTCGCTCTCTTTCTCTCTCTCTCTCTCACTCACTCACACTCACTCATTCACACTCACCCACACGGGAGAATGAGCCATTTGGCTGCAACTTTTGCATTTGTGTTGCCCATTTGTCTGTAAATATTTAAATAAAAAATATTTATTTCATTATTTGGGCATTTTTGCATCTTGTTGTCATTTAGTCAAAGAGTGTATATGTGTCCGCATGTAATATGCAGTTGATCTGGCCATTCTGCTCCACAATGAGGCAGCAGTAGGGACTGTCATCTACCACTGACCGGGCGGGCTGAGCGTACCTCCCTGCGAACGATCATGGAGCGCCCAGTCAGACACCGGTGTTGCCCGGTTAATGGGAGTCTCGGCTGCTGCTTTACCCGTGTGCCAGTGATGTCCTTTGCGGAACCATGGAACCCCGCCAGCAGCCTCCCTTCCCATACCTCGTGTTCTCCATGCTGAATTATCCATTAGACCTACACAATCACAGCAACTTTATGGTATATATTTTGACTGAGCAACTCCATACTTGGGGATGCACACCCTCATAACCTCTGCAAAGCACTTATAAAAGCTTTGTTTGTGAAGCGCTGCGGTGACTGACAGGTCGTGATGCTGTATGTTATCCAATCAGCACGGTCGTGTTGCCGGTATTGTCCAATCAGCATGACCGCGATGCGACGTATTATCCAATCAGCACGGAGTCAATCCGAAACCCCACCCACACTTCTTGAAGCCAGGGCATGATGAAGACACAGAGCGGTGGCTAAACTTTTATTGATAAAAATTACATATTTTTTTTATTTAAGTTTTTGTAAAGGGTATACATGTCATTACAGCATTGCATTGTTTACATTTTCATCACATATTCCCTTTTTTTATTTTTTGACAACATTGGAAAAAAATTATTACAACACCCTTTTCAGTGAAAGAAAAGAAAAATAAAAAAAACAAAAAAACAAAAGAGCAGAAAGATAAAAGAGAATCTGAGTAGTGTTGGAACAAAGAGAGGTGCCATTATTGAAATGGTATTTGTCAAAGATTAGATCTGATGGAAGACACATATGCGTTCCAGGGTTGCCAGAAGTTCAAGAACCCATCCATGTCCTGTCTCAGTGCAAATGTCAACTTTTCCATCGAATAAATGTCCTGAATCACGTTAATCCAATCTTCAGGTGCAGGACAGTCCTTCAACATCCATTTTTTTGTTAGAGCTTTTTTACTTGCCAATATTAAAACAGTGAATAAGTATTTTTCTCCTCGTCTTTCCAGTGAGTCCGGTAGTAAACCCAAATACAAAGTTACAAAAGAAAAGGGAACTGTTACTTTGAATATTTTCCCCAATATTGTCTGTACATTGGTCCAATATTGGTGGATAACTGGGCATGACCAAAACACATGAAAATGATTTGCAGTCTTTTCACCACACAAGCGCCAACAATTCAACCCTTTATGAGTAAATTTGTTTTGTGCAGGTGTTCTGAAAAATCTTACCAAATTTTTCCATCCAAATTCTCTCCACAGCAGGGATGAGGTACTTTTCCATTGTTGTTTATTTAGCTTTTCCCATATTTCCAGTTGTAAAGTGAAATTCCCCTCTTTTTCCCATTTCTCTTTTATATATTTTGACTGAGTGACTGCATATTCGAGGATGCACACCCTTGTAACCTCAGCAAAGCAGGTTTGAAATCTTAGGCTACTCCGACGAACGATTTGAGAGATATCTGAGGAACACACACACACACACACACAGACAAACAGACAGAGATATCTTGCATTTATAGATTGATGTATATGGATACTGGTTAAATCTTTATTCCGTGTAATGTTTTGTTTTTTTCGCCCCTGTTTTTCCACACAGTGACCCAAGTTTATTATTTATTGTTTTTAGGGAAAAGATATTTGTGTTTGAACTCTTCCCCATTTCAAAAATAGAAGCCTCCAAACACAATCTTGCATAGAGCCCCCCTAGAAATCTAGAAACGGCCCTGATTTTGTGTGCCATGTTCTACCAGATCCCTTTAAACCACTGTTTTGTGTGTTCTGTTGAATAATGACCATTTAGATGTTCCTGCTCCAGTCAATTATGAGATGAACTTCTGCAGGATGTAAACTCAGCAGCTGTGAGCCGACCGCTGAGAAAAGCAAATAAGGGTCACAGCACTTCAACCACAGCTAGATTTATTGTCTTTGATTTGTTTATTCTAGTGAGAAAACACAACTGTTAATGACATCTTATTATTACTGTATATACTGTACACATTTGCTCACTTTTGTGTCTGTTAAAACCGGGATTGTTTTCATTCTTTTTCCATCTTCCTAATGTAATAGTCTGATTTATCTGTCAGTGTCTTAAAGCTGACATTTACTGAAGTTTCAGGTTGTTGCTGTAATTGCTACAGAGGAAGTGTAAATAGGCCAGAACACCTGCAAGGTATGCAAAGACAAAAAAAACAGACACAAAAACAAATTGTAGAGAAGGAGAAGATATTGGTCGCAGGTTCTATTTCTGCTTCCTCTTATTTAAAGCAGCAGTCACAACTGCAGATGTTCAGGGGAGAAAATGAAAACTCAGATTTATGAGGAAAAAAGGGTGAAACTGTATGAGAGAAAAAAGTGGCACATTTACCAGAAAATGTCACAAATTTAAGGGGGAAATGCCATGAGTCTGAGCTCTAATGTTATCTCTGAGCGCAGATTCAATTTATTTTTGAGTATTGCATTTCTGTCACTATTATTTTGTCTGTTTATGTGTATATTTTGGGTTTTGTCTTTTGTGCCCCTTCTCTCCAGACACTCCCACTCACTGCCCACGGTCTGCTCTCCTATCAGCTGTGAGCAGTTATGCGATCAGGTCACCTGCCAGCTCCGCCAACACCTGCTGCTCATTTGTTTGTCCAGGTATTTAAGGACTGCCAGTTCATTGTTTCACTGCAGCAGTATTGATGGATTGTTTGGAGTTTAATTGACTCTATTCCTCCAAGTTTTCTCCTCCAGAGCTATTCCGGCTCTGGAGTGCCACTTTTTGTAAGTTACCCTTATTTGCATTTTTGTCCTGTCTGCACCATTTTGGAATTTTGTTCTTTTTTGTTAATAAATGTCATTCTGCAGTTCAGCGCCTGAGTCTGTCTTTCTGGCACAGAGGGACCAATTCATGACAGAATACTACCACCAGTTATAGACCCAGCTGCTGCAGTAGTGCATTTTTTCTTTTTTTTTAACGTATTTTTTCCACTCACCTGTCCAGCGGAGCTATCATGCCTCTATTAGGCGAAGCAGACCGGAGGAGGAGGAAGTGGAGTCGGGATGAGCTGGAATTCGTGTCTATGATAGAATACATAGATAGATAGATAGATTTGTTTATTTGACAGGGACAGTGCAATAAACATAGACAATTAATCAATGACAATCAATCTGATGTGTTGCACAGAGTGTATAGCTATTAGCTAATTTGCAACTCGTGTCCCTGGATGGGCTTTAGAAAGGAGAAACAAGTAAAAAAAGGAAAGAAAAGGAATACACAATAACCACATACATCAATGCAAAAAAACATAAATACATTATAAATACACAATTATAAATATTATAAATACACAAATATAACAACCTGACACACATTTGCCTATTTCAGGCCTCCCTCCCTTCGTCACTCACTATAAACATAAGACATAAATACATTATAAATACACAATTATAAATATTATAAATACACAAATATAACAACATGACACACATTTGCCTATTTCAGGCCTCCCTCCCTTCGTCACTCACTATAAACAAACACATTCATTCCTTCCCTTCATTCACTCTCACCCTGCAGACAATCATTTCATACATGGGTACATGGGTACATGGTGCTTGGCGCTTGGAACTGCTCATCCCGTAAAGACGAGAGGCTGTGCTGGGGGGGTGGGGAGTCGCCAGTTTGCTGGAAGTCAAACCCAGCGTACACTTCCATCCCTAGGTGCAGAGACTCTCCCTTCCTCCACTACCACCTATGCCATCAGCCTCCTCCTCACCTTCTCCATCAGCTCTGCGACGACAGCGTCGTCTGGCTTCAGACCACCAGAGGAATCCTCCCGCCTCTTGGGCAGCCTTCTCGCGGACATCGAGCCCGAGAATTCCCGCAGCAGATCTTCTCTTTTCTTCTCCCTCACCGGCTGTTTCACCAGCCTCACCTCCCTTCATAGCTGCTGCAATTCCCGTCCCCTTGATGTGTTCTCCTGCTGCTGAGAGGTCATTCATTGTTTCCCCGGCTACGTTCATCTCCGTGGCTACAGGGGTGGCTCCTCCACAGTCTTCAGGGGGGCCCACATTCACCATGGCCACGGAGAGGGATGACACTCCACCTGCTGCAGCAGATAACATCAAACACTTGGAAAACAGGCAAGTTACATTTCATTCCACTTCAATTTTTGATGATATGTCTTGCCTGATTCCCGGTAGGGCGGCTCAGGAAACGCAGTCCCTTGAGCTCTCCCCACCTGCTGCAGCAAATAATTCCTCACCTGTCCTCTTCGTGTTTCCTCCATCTGTCCCTGAGTGTCCGCTGGTCCCTGAACTGAGCTGCCGGATGATGGAGGAGCCTGTGGCCCTGGGAGACCCAATTCCAGCAGGGAGCCAACCCCCAGCCGCCATGCCGGATGAGCCACCAGCGTGGGCCCCTTCATCTGGGGAGACAAGGACTGCAACTACCATCATTCCTGCTGCGGAGGCTGCCACAGCAAAGTTCAAAGCAGAGCTGGACCTCCAATGGACAGGGCCTGAGACATCACCATTGTCTGGATCGACAGAGTTCTAGACGGTGGTGAAGCTTGAGCTCAGGAAGGTGCTCTCCTTTGTCTTCCTCATATCTGTTTTGGAGAGGTCTTGCCTGGCTCTTGGTGAGGAGAGCCAGAAGCAGCCGTCAGCTGCGCCTGAGCTCACCTTGCCAGGCTCCGCTGCTGCCGGTGACCCTGACCCTGTCTCTCCACCTGTCTTTTCTGAGCCTTCTCCCAGGGTTGCCGATGAAGATCCACCTTTTCCAGATGTCTCCATGGGGCCAGACTCACCACCTGAGGTCGTCATGGGTCCAGCTCCCCCTGCAGAGGTCATCACGGGTGCAGCTTCCCCTCTGCTCAAGGCCGTCATGTGGGTCCCTCCTTGGTCCGAGTCTCTGTGGCTGCTGTGTCCTGGCCGGGGACCTTTGTGGGTGCTGCGCTTCAGTATAAGTCTAACATGGGTGCTGCGCTCCAGCTTGGACCCACCATATGCACTACACCCCAGCCCAGGGTCCATCGAGGATGCAGCATTGGCCTAGTCCGGGTCCACCGAGGGTGCAGCGCTGGCCCAGTCCGGGTCCACCAGGGTGCTGCAGAGCTCCAGCCCAGAGCCACCGCAGGTGCTGCAGAACTCCAGCAACGGAGCCACCGTTGGTGCTGCAATGCTCCAGCCCGGAGCCACTGCGGGTGCTACTGTCTCTCATCCCAGGACCACTGAGGGCGTTGAGGCCTCCTCTCCTCTGCCGGAAACCGTCAGGGTTTCCCCACCCCTGCCAGACACCGTCGTTGGTCCTCCCCCCCCACCAGACTCTGTCTTGGTTTCCCCCCATCGGCGTTTCATCCCCTCACTGGGCCTCCCTGTGGGGGAGCCACCTCCTGGGTCACCCCTCCGGTCTTGGTGGCTAAAGAACTCAGGCCAGCTGCACGGCAGACTGAGCCGCTGGGTGGGATGGCCCATATTCTCCGGCAGGCCACCCGACTCATTCCACCTTGCCGTCTGCCTGGCCTGGGACTTCGGCCGGCCACCTGAACAGCCAAGTTCTTTGGCCTAGGGGGCCCAGGGGCCTGGCATAGCGTGGGTGTGGGCCCTAAGCGGGCTCCATATTTTTTTTTCCCTCCTAACCTGTTTTCCCCACCTCCCACCTGGGGTGTTTTTTTGCTGTACCCTTTCTCTTGGTGGGGGGGGGGGGGGTCCTTTGGCATTACCTGGGGGTGTCTGGAATCCACCCCTTAAAAAGGGGGCTCTGTCATGAGTCTGAGCTTTAATGTTATCTCTGAGCTCAGACTCAATTTATTTTTGAGTATTGCATTTCTGTCATTATTATTTTGTCTGTTTATGTATACATTTTGGATTTTGTCTTTTGTGCCCCCTCTCTCCAGACATTCCCACTCACTACCCGCAGTCTGCTCTCCTATCAGCTGTGAGCAGTTATGCAATCAGGTCACCTGCCAGCTCCGCCCACACCTGCTGCTCATTTGTTTGTCCAGGTATTTAAGGACTACCAGTTCATTGTTTCACTGAGGCAGTATTGATGGATTGTTTGGAGTTTAATGGACTCTATTCCTCCAAGTTTTCACCTCTTCTCCTCCAGAGCTATTCCGGCTCTGGATTGCCACTCTTTGTAAGTTACCCTTATTTGCATTTTTGTCCTGTCTGCACCGTTTTGGAATTTTATTCTTTTTTTAATAAATGTCACAATGTAGTTCAGTGCCTGGGTCTGTCTTTCTGCCCCGGAGGGACCAATTCATGACAGGAAAATGCTAATTTATGAGAAAAAAGTCACAAATGAATGAGAAAAATGTTACAAATTTATGAGAAAAAAGTTGCAAATTTATAAGAAAAAGTTGCATATTTACCAGAAAAAACTCACAAATTTACAAGGAAAAAAGTGTCAAATTTACAAGTAAACAACGTTTCAAATTTGTGAGGAAAAAAGTTGCATTACTGAGTCAAAGCCGGCTATAAATTTACAAATTTTTTCATCATAAATTTGTGACTTTTTATCTTGAAAATATGCAGCATTTTTCTTGTAAATGTATACCATATATTTTTTCTTGTAGATTTCTTTTATGTTCTCTCCTGAGTGCAGCTTTTCTTATAATTTTCTGATTTAGTGCCTCAGAAACATGCATCTTTGTTTTTCTTCTAAAATTAATGATAGTAAGTTTTTTTCTTGTAAATGTGTGACTTTTTCCTCATATATTTTGAACATTTTTTTGCAAATTTGCTTATTTTTTTCTCAAAAATATGCCACTTTTTCTTGTAAATTTGTTCAAATTTGTTGGTTCTTATAGATTTTCTTAGTTTTTTTTTTTTCAAGTAAATGTGTGCATTTTTTTCTTTCACATTTACAGCTTCTCTTATAATTTTGTGACTCTGGTAAACTAACTTTCTGGTAGCACTGCTCTGAAGCTAACACCTTGGGCTTCCCATTCATCTACATTTGCAGACAGACAGCTACCCTCTCCAATAGTAGAGCAGCAGCATGTATCAAGGCTGGGCTTACCTTTTCTTGATGTACGGAGCAGACACTGAAGAGATACACCGACTCCTCACAGACGGTTGATAAGGCTGTGTGTTTGGTTTTTTTTTTATAAGTTGTAGCGGTTTGAATTCAACCCCCACAACACAGAGACAGTCAGCTCACACTCCTGGGTTTTTTTCCGCTGCATGCTGCGTTTACAGCTGTAAGGTTAAAGTGTCATCCATGCATTGTGTTCATGCATCCTGTCTGTACCTCTGATATGCAAATGCCCAGATTGACTGCTGTGAATGTCTTTGATCTATTGTTTGAGTTGAGTATATATGCTGCACTGTGCTGTTAATCTGCCTCTCATTCTCTCACTCTGATTCTGCATCTGCTGCGAGACACACACACTGTCTCCTCTTTGAGAGCTGGAGGAACGAAGCGGCAGCCTGCTCAAACCATGGGCTGTAGCCGAGTTCTGATGAAGGCGGGTGATAATAAAGCTATTTAAAAATCCAACGCTGCCTTTATTTTATCATCCTCTTCACTGGTGACCCCGACGTGATCTGAACAGCCACGCAGGCGACCCGAGACTGAAGAAAACGAGCGGCCAGCGAACGCAGCACCCGGGCATGAATGCTCCGTCACAGCGGCCTGACTGGTCTGCCCGCCTCGACGCAAAGCCCACGGCGGGCGAGCTGCTCTCAGGACGTCAACCAAGACCGGGTAAGCGGCAGAGAACGTCATGGCGCGCCCTCGCCGAGATCGGCACATCCATGCGGGACCGGCCGCGCAGCTCCTCCACATCAGAGCACAGGCGGGCGACTCCCATGGCCGACGGAGCACATGTGGACCTGAACGCACCATGACTAATCTGCAGCCACGGCTTGTCAGAGATGTTTTTCGGCGCAGACTGCGCCAATCTCCACCAAGTTTCCGACCCTGATTTCCTCTCCAGCGGCCCACCCAAGCACGGAACCCCCGCGCGCGCACCGGGGAGTTACGAGGACGGCACACCACGCACAGGGCAATAATGGCTTCACTGACCGCCTTCCTTCTGCCGCTCACTGGCCCTTCAGGCTTGCTTGTACACCTGAGGCCCGCAGCTTGTTCACTGGATTTTATGGTCTTAGCCACGGCACACAAGGGGAATTCAGCCGTCAGCTGTTCCCGGGGGGCTTTGGGGTTGCTCCTGCACCTAAAGCCAACACGCCAGTCCCTCTGCTTTTGTTTCTTTTTTTTTTTTTTTCTTACAGCCGCTCCTGCTTTTCTTCATGGCCACGGGAGGAGTCAGAGACAAATTTTTTTCTTCTTCTGATCTCCGCATGTTCAGACGGGACATCGCGGAGCAGCAAACACTTTTGGCGCGACTCGAACGATTTTCCCGCGCCCGGTCAGCATGTACTACCCCCCCTCCCCCTCCTCCTGCACAGAGCTTTTCCCTGCTCGCTGCCCAAACTGCAACATCGAGGTCACGGTCCCCTACCGTTCCCTCTGGGGGGGAGCAGTGTAGCGGTTTGAATTCAACCCCCACAACACAGAGACAGTCAGCTCGCACTCCTGGGTTTTTTCCGCTGCATGCTGCGTTTACAGCTGTGAGGTTAAAGTGTCATCCATGTATTGTGTTCATGCATCCTGTCTGTACCTCTGATATGCAAATGCCCAGATTGACTGCTGTGAATGTCTTTGATCTATTGTTTGAGTTGAGTATATATGCTGCACTGTTCTGTTAATCTGCCTCTCATTCTCTCACTCTGATTCTGCATCTGCTGCGAGACACACACACTGTCTCCTCTTTGAGAGCTGGAGGAACGAAGCGGCAGCCTGCTCAAACCATGGGCTGTAGCCGAGTTCTGATGAAGGCGGGTGATAATAAAGCTATTTAAAAATCCAACGCTGCCTTTATTTTATCATCCTCTTCATAAGTGAGAGTTTTTACCAGTAGAAGCATTTCAGGAGGTTGAAACCTACAAAAAACATTTTCAGTGAATGGGACCTTTAAAGTGACTCTCAGCCAAAAATCAAGTTTTTTTTCTTGTTAACATGTTTTTTATGACTTACAAGACATATCAAGAGCGAAATCACTCAAATGTCTCATATCTCTGGTTTTATTTTTTTTTTGCTGTAAAGTTTCACTTAAGCCCCGCCCCCCGCAAAAAGGTGAGTTGTGACAGAACAGTTTTGGTGATGTAACTAATCGTGGTGCTGGCACGTGAGTAGTGGTGAGCCAGTCAGGACACTCTGGCCTAAGTGACATTATCCTCCAGGCTAGTTAGCGTTTTTTTTTTTTTTTTTTTAACAAACTACTTTGAAAACTTGACCCAAATTAAGATGGGTTTTATTATTAAACCACTTTTAAGGATCGATGCAGTTTCAGTCTTTATCCTGGGCCACTGTGTATACAACTGGACATGTCCTTCAACCGGTAAGTCTTTTTATCACAGGATTTATTCTGATAATATAGTGCTAGCCATTACATTATCAGTGGCTAGCACCTTGTGGTATGTGGTTCGGCCTAGTAATCACCGATTCTGGCATTTGAAGTGGGGTGGGGAGGTTGAGAAGATTTTGACATGACAACAAAATGTACAGGTGATGATTTTCCTGTTTTGCTTCTTAGCCTGCCGCACCTCGTCTGGTGCCCTTCGGGTCAGCAGCAGGGTCGTCAGCTGGAACCATTGATCACTGATGTTTCGCCCCCTATCAAGTACATATCCTGGTGGTGGTGGTGGTGGGGGGGGTCAAATGGGGATGTCTCCCCGCCACTGACCCTAGTGGGGTGCCTTACCCCATGTACTATCACTCCACCGAAGCTGTCATCACCCGCGGCTCAAGGGCTTCCACCTCAGCTGCACGCACACCCGCTCCTCGTTAAGCTCAGAATCAGAATCAGAATCAGATTTATTGCCATTGTTCATGTAGTACACAAACTAGGAATTTGTCTCGGTGCAATGCTGCAACATTAAAGACATGATAAGATAATGAGATAAACTAAAAAAACTAAAAACATGCAATAAGTGTAGAATAATAAGTAATAATAATAATAATAATAATAATAATAATAATAATAATGAGTAATACTAGTCAAAGCAGTTTTAAATAAATTAGCAAGTAGCAGATAATGTGGAATACCACATAGTGCAGTCGATAATGCAACAGAAAAACAGTGATGAATGACATGAGTCTGGTTGAGCTGCTGTACATAGTGCACGAGAGTCAATAAGTCACTTAATGTTCAGCAGTCTGATGGCAGAGGGGAAAAAGCTGTTCATGTGCTGGGAGGTTTTAGTCTGAATGGACCGAAGTCTTCTACCTGAGGGGAGGGGGGCAAACAGTACGTGACCAGGGTGTGAAGGATCGGCTATGATCCGGCCTGCACGCCTCTGGGTCCTGGAGATGTACAGGTCCTGGAGAGATGGGAGCTTGCAGCCGATCACCTTCTCAGCAGTGCGCACGACGCGCTGCAGCCTTAGTCTGTCCCTGGCAGTGGCTCCTGCGTACCACACGGTTATGGAGGAGGTGAGTTTGGACTCGATGATGGCCGTGTAGAACTGCACTAACATCTTGGTGGGTAGCTTGAGCTTCCTCAGCTGCCGCAGAAAGAACATCCAGCTATTTATTAAAGCTCAGCTATTTATTCCATCCTGCCCTGAGCTGCGGCCTGGAGCCGTCTGTCTCCCTGCGTAATCAACTCAGCAACTTCCTTCTCATCAGGCCTGCTGACTACTCGTCTGACACGTAAGCTGTCATTATTGCCTACCTTTCCCGTTCAGTCTTCCCCTGTGCACAGGTGGATTCCTTGGCGGCGAACTCACTCCCCCTCGTCACGCTGCTCCTCCACTTCGCTGCATCATCCCGGACGCACAGCAGGACACTGTCTCCCAGGCTTGGGACTTGCCACGCCAGCCACCGCGCCGCTACAAGTAAGCACAGTACATCTTCACGCTCCCGTGTGGTTGCCCAGCTAATCCCTGCTTTCCTCTCTTATAGGGTTGCCTGGCCGTACGGTGTACTGCTCTGTCCTGACTGCATCCTCCACCCACATCACACTCATATCCTACATACACGCATCCACACACAAACATTGCTGCAAAATAAAGCTTTCAAATCTGTCTGAGCCTGCGTGCGTGTTTCTTGGGCCGAATAATATGTCAGAAGCCACAGCCAGTGACTTGCTTTCTCAGCCTTTTCTACCAGTTGTTTGATGGCCCTCCGTAACCTTTCCCCTAAGAGACCAACTTCCCTCAGAAGACAAATCATTGACTTTCCCACAAAGCCCCTACTTCCAACTTCCACTAGGTGGATTGTTGCAGCCCAGCATACTTCCCTACACTCTGTTGCTAGCTCTATGTATTTGAGCCACTTACTCTCATTAACTGCTGGTATTCCCTCCTCCCAAGGGACAGTGAGTTCGATGATGACAACCTTGCGTATAGCTGAGGACCACATGACACAGTCTGGTCTAAGCGTAGTCTTGAAAATCTGTGATGGAAAAACCAGCTGTCTGCCCAGGTCAACTTTCATCTCCCATGCCTTTCCAGGGGTAAGCAATGATGTTCTTGTTTTTCCTGGCTTCTGATGGACCTCCCCTGCTTTTACAAAGTGCACAAGCTTTTGCTGGGCTAGTGTGGTATTTGCAGTAAGCCTGCTCTTCTCCAGGAACTCTGCTAGCTTCGACAGCTCCTGGTTGTGTCTATACCTGTAGTTCCCCTGTGTCAACACCGCCTTACACCTTGACAAGATGTGTTGGAGTCCTGTGCCGATGACACTGCACAAGGGGCACTTGTCCTCATTTCCGTACCAGCAGGAGAGGTTGCGGGGGCATGGTAAAATGTCATAAGCTGCTCTTATCATGAAGCTCAGCTGTGCCTGAGGAATTTGCCAGATGTTTGCCCAGCTGATGGCTCTTGTTGCTATGGCCTCCCACCTTGTCCTTGCCCCTTGCTGACCTTGGGCCACCACCTTACTGTAAAGGCGCCTTTGTTCTGCCTGCGTCGCCTCCTCCACCACCATTTGTTTCCTCTGCTCCCTTGTAGCTTTCGACCAGAACAGTGTCGTCCCACCCCACCCCAAGCCTGCCCGGTTGCTTTGCACCTTGTCGAGGATCTCCTTCTGCTGCTACCTGCTTGTGGCACAGTCCACCTCTGTCTCTGCTCTCCAACTTCATCCTGTCATTCCTCACTCCTCCAGAGACAGACTCTGGGACTTTGAGGGCTTGATCTTTAGCCTTGCTCATGCTACCAACTCATCAAGCCATTTCAGTAGTCTTGATGTGCAAGGGGCAGTCTGCAAGATGATGGTTATGTTATCCATGTAGTTTCTTAGAGCTGGAAGTTGTTCTCCATTTGGTAACTTCAGACCTCTTGCTACTTGTCTTGCCCCAATGAGGATGACCTCGACTGCGATGACAAACAACACTGGTGAGATGGAGCAACCCATCGCAATGCCAGCTTCTAGTTGTTGCCATCCCATTGTGAAGCATTTAGTTGCAAAGCACAGATGGAATTTACTGAAGTACTTTGCAATGATCTTGATAATGCATGTTGGGATGTGAAAGAACTCCAGGGCAAACTTGATCAGCCTATGTGGCACAGACCCATAGACATTCGCCAGGTCTAGCTATACCACATATAAGCCACCCTTTTTCCTTCTGGCATGCTGTATCTACTCCCAGATCATAGCTGAATGTTCAGTGCAACCTAAGAAGCTTGGAAAGCAAGACTTCTGGCATATAGTGTTGATGGAGTTGTTGTTCCTAAGGAAGCTACTTATCCTTCTGGCCAGGACTGTGATGAAGATTTTACCTTTAGTGTTCAGTAGTGCGATGCTCCTGAATTGGCTGATGGAGGTGGAGTTTTATTCCTTGGGTACAAAGGCCCTGATCGCTTGCTGCCACTCCGATGGGATAACCTGCTTCTTGCACACTGTCCTAATGAGCTTCCATAGTATCCACACTACATGGGGGCAGTTCTTATACAGCCTATATGGGATCCCATTGGGTACTGGTGCTGACGCTGCTCTGACCCTTCTGATGGCATCCTTGACCTCCTATAACCTTAGTGTGGAGGTGTTGAACGAGATATCTGGTGGTACTGGACACAGTACATACCCCGGTGAGGCTAGTGATGTTTCTCTGGCCTCATCCGAATATTGGATCTTCATGTGTTTCTCCAGTTCTTCCTTAGAAATATCCAGAGTGCTGCTCTGTTTTTTTGTCGAGCAGCTGATGGACATACCTGAACGGATCCTTGAAGAAATTGCTCCTCTCCTTGTCCTTCCTCTTCCTCCTCCTCCTGATCCGGTCTGCTCCGTCCAGCTTGCTGAGCCTTTCCTAAGTTCATCCCACAACACCTCCAGATCTGCCATTTCCTCTGGGACTGCCTTCTTCCACCACTTGTGCAGTTGACGTCTTTCGTGTATCAGCTCATCGATGTATCTCTCTCTAAGACCTTTCTATCTAGAGGCTGATGGTTGTTGCGATGACATTTCACCAAACTTTTCCTTACACTCCTCATATATAACGCTGCCCATCATGTTGAGCTTGTGGTCTATGGTACCTCTCAAAGAGTGCTCTAGGGTGCCTTTCAGATGTTCATCAAGTCTACCATTCTTCTCAGTTGTTGGATTTTGGCCATTTCATTTTGTTACGCCTCTCCAATGGTTTTGGCTGACACGCTCGTTGTTCTTTTAAGCGAGGGCTGACATCATCACTGCTCTGGGGGAACCCCTTCAACTCCTCTACTCCTTCCTCTGTTACCAACCTTCCAGCACTATTGGATCCTACTGCTCTGTGGTTCTCTCCCTGGCTTTGGGACCCTCTCATCTGACCTGCTGGATCAGTGCGAGTGTGCTGGCTTATCTTTCCTCCACACTTCATCCTCCCCTGATGGGTGTGCAATCCCCTAAGTGATGTTACCTTCTGCCACCTGCATGTGCACATCTGGAGGGATTTCTCTTTATCCTTGTCTGTTCCAATCATTACCAATATTTCCGTCCTAGCAAGCTCATCTTCCACCCTGCATCTTGGAGAGCCCTCGGGTTGTTTTCTCTTTTTACTTTCCATAGTTGATAGAGGTGTTTTCATTTAGAAAGGTAGTGGGTAAGGAGACTCCCACTCCCACCCCCCACTCCTGGTGCAGTCTTTCCTGCTGTCAACTGGTCTTTTCCGGATGTACTCCAGTCTTCCCTGGATGCCAATTGCCCTTTCACAGTCATCACAGTTCTCCAGATTAGTCAACAAAATGTCCAGGTGATGACTTTCCTGCTTGGCTTCTTAGCCTGCTGCACCTCCTCCGGTGCCCTTTGGGTCAACTGCAGGGTTGTCGGCTGGAGCCACCGATCACTGATGTTTCGCCCCCTCACCCAGTACATCTCCCGGTAGGGGGGCCACTGTAAGAGATTGAAATGTTTTTTGTAGAAAAAGGGCATACGATACCATTTTAGACAATGTAGATGCGTTTTTATAGGGGATTTACTGTATATCTACCGGAGTGCGTCTTTAAGATTTTTCACAGAGATTAGTGTTCTTTTTTAATGTCAAAGCCAGTTATAAATTTACAACTTTTTCCTCCCCAAATGTATAGTTTTTTCTCAGAAATTTCAACTTAAATTTGTGATTTTTCTCATATTTTTTTTTTTCATGTACACTACCGTTCAAAAGTTTGGGGTCACCTCAGACAATTATTTTGTGTTTTCCATGAAAAGTCACACTTATTTACCACCATGAGTTGTAAAATGAATAGAAAATATAGTCAAGACATTGACAAGGTTAGAAATAATGATTTGTATTTGAAATAATAATTTTTTCCTTCAAACTTTGCTTTCGTCAAAGAATCCTCCATTTGCAGCAATTACAGCATTGCAAACCTAACATGATTGCACAAGGGTTTTCTAATCATCCATTAGCCTTCTGACACAATGAGCAAACACATTGTACCATTAGAACACTGGAGTGATAGTTGCTGGAAATGGGCCTCTATACACCTATGTAGATATTGCACCAAAAACCAGACATTTGCAGCTAGAATAGTCATTTACCACATTAGCAATGTATAGAGTGTATTTCTGATTAGCTTAAAGTTATCTTCATTGAAAAAAAGTGCTTTTCTTTCAAAAATAAGGAAATTTCTAAGTGACCCCAAACTTTTGAACGGTAGTGTACATTTGATGTTTTTTTTTTTTTTTACAGATACGGTAAAGTATCTGTAAAAGTTCATAGTAGTCAAATTTGACCGAATGTAGTTTATTTTTAACTGCAGGGATCCAAGCACTGCAACACTAATGGAAGAAATGTGTGAACCGTCTATGTTAAAAAATGGACCACATTTGGTTAAATTTGACCACTATGAACTTTTCAGCACCCCCCCACCCCCATACATACAAGATTTTTTCAGATATTTTTTTTTTTTGTCAAAGCCAATCATAAATTCCCAACTTTTTTCCTCATAAAGAGGACATAAATATCCCTCTGACATGGTTCAGGTGACCCACAGAACAGACATGACTCAGGGTAAATACAATTAACGTACTTTTATTGTAAACGTGAGTGAGTGGGTGGGTGAGTACAGGGTATATGGTGTAATGTTGTGTAGTGCGATCCGTAATCTCCAGCTGGGGCTGGCAGAGCACCGTACAACCTGGCAACCCTGTGATGAGACAAGGGCCGTTAGTTTACAGTTCAACCTATGCAGCACTACAGATGTTACAGCGCTTACTGTGAGGAGATGTTGGAGAAGCTCAGGTAGCGCCGAAGCTGTAGCCAGGGAGACAGTGCCTGCTGGGCTGGCTAGCTGGAGGTGAGAGGATGAGTCCGCCGCCTGGAGGGAGATGGAGGACCACCGCCGCGGATCTCTGCCTGTGCACAGGGGAATTGGACAAGATGAGAAGCGAGTAGGCTTACTTGGTAGTTGGTCCGGGTGGACCCGGCCCGGACGAGGTTCAGCAGGGCTAGGAAGCCGAAGGCTGGAGAGTTGAGTGCCGGGAAGCATGGAGGCAGGCGTAATAGGATTCAGCATAGAGAATCAGACGACTCCACGCCCAGCACTGGTCCTGGTGGAATAAATAGGCCGCAGGAGAGGACAGGCAGGTGCGTGCATAGGTGCCGTGATTGGCGGCCATGACAGTACTCCTCCCCCACGGCACGTCTCTTGGCGGGCGTTCCAACCTACCCGGGTGCGTCCCATGGAAGTCCCTGATGAGCTGCTTGTCGAGCACGAAGGCAGGATGTACCCAGGACCTCCACTCCGGCCCGTAGCCCTCCCAGTCCACCAGGTACTGCAGGCAACGCCCCCGGTGGCGGACGTCCAAGATGGAGGAGACGGACCACGCCAGGTCGCCGTTGATCACCCTCGGTGGAGGTGGAGACCTGGGAGGGGGACACAACGGGCTGGAGGAGACGGGCTTCACCTGAGAGACATGAAAAGTTGGACAGATGCGGGGGGGTGGGGAAGAGTTAGATGCACAGACACCTGGTTAATGATCTGGCATATGGGAAATAGGCCAATAAACCGTTGGGCAGTCTTCTTCCGCTCAGCCTTTGGGTTGATGTACTTGGTAGAAAGCCATACCTGCTGACCCACCTGGTAAACCGGACCCGGAACCCTGCGTTGGTTGGCCACCGGGGTGTTGCGTTCCGCCGTCCGTCGTAATGCCGCTCTGGCCGTCTTCCAGATCCATTGACAACACCTTAGGTGGGCCTGATCCGATGGAACGGTGATGTCCCCCTCCTCTTCAGGGAACAGCGGGGGGTTGTAACCCAACGAGGCCTCGAAGGGGGACATGCCGGTGGCAGTGGACACCGCCGTGTTATGGGCATATTCAATCCAAGGAAGGTGTGTGCTCCATGACGATGGGTTGGCGCCTGCGACACACCGCAACGCTGCTTCCACCTCCTGGTTGGCCCGTTCGCATTGCTGTAGCCCCCAAAGCGGCGCAGAATGCCTTCCAGACCCTGGAGATGAACTGGGGCCCTTGGTCTGAAACGATGTCCTGTGGGATGCCATGCAGTCGAATGACATGTTGGACCAGCAGATCGGCCGTCTCCTTGGCTGAAGGTAACCCTCACAGAGGGATGAGGTGGGCGGCTTTAGAAAACCTGTCCACCAGCGTGAGGATGGTGATGAAATTGTTGGACGTGGGGAGAACTGTGACGAAATCTAGCGCCACGTGGGACCATGGTCTGCCCGGGACGGGGAGGGGATGAAGCAGCCTGGCCGGCGGAGAAGAGGACGTCTTTCCCGTTGCGCACTCAGGACAGGCGTGGATGTACTCCCCCCCGTCCTTCTGGAGGGATGGCCACCAAAACGACCTCTGTAGGAGCGTCACAGTGCGTGCCCTTCCCGAGTGACAGGCGAACTTGGAGGTATGCCCCCACTGGATGACCTCCCTTCGGACCGCTGCAGGGACGAATAACTTGCCTGCCGGACCCCCACCTGGGTCGGCCTCGTCAGACTGCGCCCTTATGACCTTATCCCTAATGCCCCACGAGAGGGCACCCACGATGCATGCTGGGGGAAGGATGGGGTGCTCAGCCTTTTCTGCCGTCTCTGAGGTGAACTGACAAGACAGGGCGTCGGGCTTGGTGTTCTTTGACCCAGGGCGGTAGGTGATTGTGAAGTCGAATCGTCCAAAAAAGAGCGACCAGCGGGCTTGTCGGGCATTGAGCCGTTTGGCGGTCCGAAGGTATTCCAGATTTTTATGGTCGGTCCAGACGAGGAACGGCTGTGACGCTCCCTCCAACTAGTGCCGCCACTCCTCCAGGACCAGTTTAACCGCCAACAACTCCCTGTCACCGATGTCATAGTTACGCTCCACTGGGGACAGGCGATGAGAGAAGTAGGCGCAGGGGCGGATTTTACTGTCAGCCGGAGAGCGCTGGGACAAAACAGCCCCCACCCCAGAATCTGAGGCGTCCACCTCCACCAGGCACTAAAGAGCGGGATCAACCTGCGTCAGAATTGGCGATGACGAGAACCTGACCTTCAGCTCAGAGAACACAGCGTCTGCTTCTTCTGTCCAGCGAAAAGGCACCTTGGTGGAGGTCAAGTTGGTGAGGGGGAGGGCGATGCGGCTGTAGTCCTTGACAAAACGGCGATAGACGTTCGCGAAGCCCAGGAACTGCAGGAGCTGTTTCCTCGACGAGCGAGTAGGCCAGTCCACCACCGCCTCCACCTTGGCTGGATCTGGGATGATCTCCTTCGGGGCGATGATAAAACCAAGGAAGGAAGTCCGGGAGATGTGGAACTCGTACTTTTCTGCCTTGACGAAGAGTTTATTCTCCAGCAGCCACTGCAAGACTCACCTGGTGTGAATGCGATGCTCCTCCATAGACTGAGAAAAAATGAAGATATCGTCAAGGTAGACAAAAACAAAGGTGCCCAGAAAATCCCTCAAAACATCAATAATAAGGCGCTGGAAAATGGCCGGGGCATTGGTCAGCCCGAACGGCATGACCAGGTATTCGAAATGCCCGCTAGGGGTCCTAAAGGCCGTCTTCCACTCATCCCCCTCTCGTATCCGCACCAGGTGATAGGCATTGCGCAGGTCTAACTTGGTAAAGCAGCAAGCCCCCCGGAGGGAATCGAACGCTGAGTTGAGGAGAGGGAGAGTGTACTTATCCTTATTGGTGATGTTATTAAGTTCCCGGAAATCAATGCAGGGCCTAAGGGAACCGTCCTTCTTCCCCACGAAGAAAAAACCCACCCCCACCACCGAAGATGAAGGTCTAATTATGCCTGAGCTTAGTGACTCCTTAATATACGAGTCCATGGCCGCGCGCTCCGGAGCACACAGGTTGTAAAGTCTGCTAGATGGCAATGGAGCGCCGGCCCGCAGATTGATTGCACAGTCATACAGTCGTTGAGAGGGAAGGGAAAGGGCCTGGGATTTGCTGAAGACGGCCCCAAGGTCATGATATTCCGGTGGCACTTTTGACAGGTCGGGAGGGGGAGAGGCAGGGACACCCAGAGGCGTGGCAGGCGAGCATGCAGCAGACTGAAGACAGGCACTTAGGCAGAAAGGGCTCCATGAAACTACACTTCCCGAACGCCAGTCAATAGACGGGTTATACAGGCGCAGCCAAGGATAACCCAGGGTGACCGGGGAGGATAACACCGGCAGGACATACAGGCCCAACTCCTCCTGATGGTTGCCTGAAATAATAATAACTGGCACCGAGGTGATCCGATGAGTGACAGTGGCTAACGAGGCTTTTGACAGGGTAATGAGTTTGAGGGGACTCTTCAACGGCTGCATAGGGAGACCCAGGCGGGTTGCCAGGCTACTAGAAATAAAGCTCTGCTCGGCCCCTGAGTCAATGAGTGCATGTGTGTTATGTTCCTTATGACCAAAGCAAAACCGGATAGGAATTAGAAAACGGGTGAGGGGTTTATTGCAGGCTACGTCCGTGAGACCACCTACTGCGATGCACGGACTCCCCCTTTTGGCCTCTTGGGACAGGAATTAAGATCATGCTCCTCGCTCCCACAATAGACGCACAACCCCAACTCTCCGTGGCGCTGTCTCTCCGCAACAGGAAGTTTCAACCCACCCATGACCATAGACTCTTGGTCCTCCGGGATGTCAGCAGATGGGAGGGCCAGCAGGGGGGCTGGAGGGAGCGGCGCGGCATATTCCCCGAGCGGCCGGAAGTTTTGCGCTCAGCCGCCCGTTCCCTCGGATGGTTGTCAATGCTAATGGCCAGGGAGATACACTCATGCAGCGTAGAGGGTTTCTCCAGGCGGGCCAGCTCGTCCCGCAGGCTAGGGCTCAAACTTCTAAGGAATATACTACTTAGAGAGACATCCTCCCACCCGACCTCCGTTGCCACGACCCAGAAGTCTACGGCATAATCGGCGACCACCCTCGACCCTTGCCAAAGATTTAATAGGCGCGAGATGAGTACGTCCTCCCGGTCCGAGTGACTGAAAACCTCCTGAAATTCCTGTGTGAATTGTACATAAGTCATAGAAGCATAATCTGCCCTAGTCATTACCGCATATGCCCAAGCTAAAGCCCGTCCTTCTAATAAATTGATCATGTAGCCGATACGGCTCTGGTCAGTAGGAAAATCCCTGGGTACCCGTTGGAAAACTATATCGCACTGCATGAGGAACCCCCTGGCCTCCCCCAAAACACCTCTAAAGTGAGTGGGAGTAGGGACGGGAGTGAGCCGACAAGCGGGGCCCGGAGAGGAAGGGCTAGGTGTAGAGCTAGCGGTGGAGCTAGCGGTAGAGCTAGCGAGAGCAGAGGAGCTAGTTGGAGCTGTGGGAAAACCCCGTGGGCCAACCAATTGATCTAACCTGTCGGTGATGCGGGTTAGCTGAGTTAGCATCACCTGCTGCTGATACGCTAATTGATCTACCCGAGCCTCAAGATGGTTTATTCTGCGTGCAACCGCGCTGTCTGCCAGGTCACTTTGGCGGAGTCGTACTGACATGGTTCAGGTGACCCACAGAACAGACACGACTCAGGGTAAATACAGTTAACGTACTTTTATTGTAAACGTGAGTGAGTGGGTGCGTGAGTGCAGGGTATATGGTGTAATGTTGTGTAGTGCGATCCGTAATCTCCAGCTGGGGCCAGCAGGGCACCGTACAACCTGGCAACCCTGTAATGAGACAAGGGCTGTTAGTTTACAGTTCAACCTATGCAGCACTACAGATGTTACAGCGCTTACTGTCAGGAGATATTGAAGAAGCTCAGGTAGCGCCGAAGCTGCAGCCAGGGAGACAGTGCCTGCTGGGCTGGCTAGCTGGAGGTGAGAGGATGAGTCCGCCGCCTGGAGGGAGATGGAGGACCGCCACCGTGGATCTATGAGATGAGATGAGATGAGATTCAACTTTATTGTCATTACACATGTATGAATACAAGGTAACGAAACGTGACTTGGCATTTGGGCACGCTCTGCAGAGCGCATCCAAGGCCGGGGCAGCCGCTAGGCGCCAGTCATGCCTGTGCACAGGGGAATTGGACAAGATGAGAAGCGAGTAGGCTTACTTGGTAGTTGGTCCGGGTGGAACCGGCCTGGACGAGGTTCAGCAGGGCTAGGAAGCCAAAGGCTGGAGAGTTGAGTGCTGGGAAGCACGGAGGCAGGTGTAATAGGATTCAGCATAGAGAATCAGACGACTCCGCGCCCAGCACTGGTCCTGGTGGAATAAATAGGCCACAGGAGATGACAGGCAGGTGCGTGCACAGGTGCCGTGATTGGCGGCCATGACACCCTCATGTTGTGTTGCGGTTAAATTTGACAGATTTAAATGTTTTATCTCTGAAAAATGTTGTTAATTCGATCAGACTGACCTAAGATTCCATGAGTTTGTCCATAAAGAGGATGACAACACACAAAATAAATTATATTAATTTCTATACAATTTTGTGTATTTTATTCAACTTTTGTACACTCTTGGGGTTCCCAGTCAAAAATGAGTGGCCTTTAGAAATGAATGGGGTAAACAACAATTAGTGTAAAAAAACTGAAGTCAGGTGCATCCTCATTTGTCAGATGCACACATGCACTCATACACACCTTTGTCCAGTAGAGTTTCTCTCCCACCAGAACAACACCTGTGTTGTCAAGTTGCCACATTGTTTCAATAACATTGAACTTTTCTTGTAGCTTTGGTATCTAATGCTTTTTTGAGGTCTTGCTTGCAGTTCATTGTGTGGCAGCACCATGGCAGGTCGGTATACCATAAGTGAGGCTCTTGACTAGTATTTGATCACCACACTGGTGAGGAGGAGGGAGGCCAAGAAACTGACAGTGAGGATGGATTAGAGGAGGAAGTGTCGGAAGCTGAAGATGACACAGAATATAATCTAGACCAAGAAATACAGTGGGGCAAAAAAGTATTTAGTCAGCCACCAATTGCGCAAGTTCTCCCTCTTAAAAGATGAGAGAGGTCTCCAATTTTCATCATAGGTATACCTCAACTATGAGAGACAAAATAAGAAAAAAAAATCCAGAAAATCACACTGAAGTATTTTTAATGAATTAATTGGTAAATTCCTCGGTAAAATAAGTATTTGGTCAATAACAAAAGTTCATCTCAGTACTTTGTTATATACCCTTTGTTGGCAATGACAGAGGTCAAACGTTTTCTGTAAGTCTTCACAAGGTTTTCACACACTGTTGCTGGTATTTTGGCCCATTCCTCCATGCAGATCTCCTCTAGAGCAGTGATGTTTTGGGGCTGTCGCTGGGCAACACGGACTTTCAACTCCCTCCAAAAATTTGAGATCTGGAGACTGGTTAGGCCACTCCAGGACCTTGAAGTGCTTCTTACGAAGCCACTCCTTCGTTGCCCGGGCGGTGTGTTTGGGATCATTGTCATGCTGAAAGACCCAGCCACGTTTCATCTTCAATGCCCTTGCTGATGGAAGGAGGTTTTCACTCAAAATCTCACGATACATGGCCCCATTCATTCTTTCCTTTACACGGATCAGTCGTCCTGGTCCCTTTGCAGAAAAACAGCCCCAAAGTATAATGTTTTCACCCCCATGCTTCACAGTAGGTATGTTGTTCTTTCGCCTCCAAACACGACAAGTTGAGTTTTTACAATAAAGTTCTATTTTGGTTTCATCTGACCATATGACATTCTCCCAGTCCTCTTCTGGATCATCCAAATGCTCTCTAGCAAACTTCAGACGGGCCTGGACATGTACTGGCTTAAGCAGGGGGACACGTCTGGCACTGCAGGATTTGAGTCCCTGGCGGCGTAGTGTGTTACTAATGGTAGCCTTTGTTACTTTGGTCCCAGCTCTCTGCAGGTCATTCACTAGGTCCCCCCGTGTGGTTCTGGGATTTTTGCTCACCGTTCTCATGATCATTTTGACCCCACGGGGTGAGATCTTGCGTGGAGCACCAGATCGAGGGAGATTATCAGTGGTCTTGTATGTCTTCCATTTTCTAATAATTGCTCCCACAGTTGATTTCTTCACACCAAGCTGCTTACCTATTGCAGATTCAGTCTTCCCAGCCTGGTGCTGGTCTACAATTTTGTTTCTGGTGTCCTTTGACAGCTCTTTGGTCTTGGCCATAGTGGAGTTTGGACTCTGACTGTTTGAGGTTGTGGACAGGTGTCTTTTATACTGATAAAGAGTTCAAACAGGTGCCATTAATACAGGTAACGAGTGGAGGACAGAGGAGCCTCTTAAAGAAGAAGTTACAGGTCTGTGAGAGCCAGAAATCTTGCTTGTTTGTAGGTGACCAAATACTTATTTTACCAAGGAATTTACCAATTAATTCATTAAAAATCCTTCAATGTGATTTTCTGGATTTTTTTCTCATTTTGTCTCTCATAGTTGAGGTATACCTATGATGAAAATTGGAGACCTCGCTCATCTTTTAAGTGGGAGAACTTGCACAATTGGTGTCTGACTAAATACTTTTTTCCCCACTGTAACTGATGAGGAGGAATCCAGTGATGAAGAGGATGGCCATGCTGAGGCTGCTGTCTCATTCAAGACAAAGAATGGAAACTTATCCTGGTCTTCATCCCCATCTGAGAATCCAGGTAGGCTTTCAGCTGAAAATGTCATCAGGATGACCCCAGGATCTACAAAATATGCCGTATCACGGATACACACACACACTTTTGGCTGCTCCCTACTCAGGGTGGCCACAGCAAATCATGGGTCCACGTGCTGGCAAGGATTTTACTCTGGATGCCCTTCCTGATGCAATCCTCCCCATTTACCTGCGCTTGACACTGGCACAAGGAGTACACTGGCTTTGTGCTCCCCCCTGTGGGTAATCAACTTTCCCCATTCAATTTATGATGAGCACCAAACTGGAAGGTAATAAGTACCATTTTTATAGTCTTTGGTATGACTCAGCTGGGGCTGGAAACCACAATCTCCCAGCTGTGGGGCAAATGCTCTACCACTAGGCCACCACTCCGGTTGGAGAAAGCCCTGCTGGCACCCCACATTTAACAATGCCAGCGCCTTCCACAAACACCAGCCTCTGCAGCATTGGTGACAGAGATACAATGCTGAGAAGTATGATCACTTGCTGCAAGAGAGAGGTGACAAGAGGAAGAGGTGCAGTCTTTGTGCGCCAAGAGATGTAGAAACAAGCATAACGTGCCATAAATGCAATCCATGCAACAGCCCGCATGTATTGCCCAATCTGTGCATGAGAAAATACATCTTTAAAGTTTGAGTTAACCCACTCCACCAAGTTTAGAAGCCTGATTTTGTTACCAGTTTTTTCTGTTATCAAACAGTTGATTAGATTTATATAGTGCTTTACGTGTCAAGTGACATCTCAAAGCACTTACAATGAGTCCATTATTCATTCACTCCAGACAGACACTGATAGTGGTAGGCTACCTCTGTAGCCACAGCTGCCCTGAAGCAGACTGACAGAAATGTGACTGCCAATCCACGCCAACAGCCTCTCTGACCACTTATACACATTCATACCCAGTGTCACGGACACTGGAGGCAAGGTGGGTAAAGTGTCTTGCCAAGGGACACAATGGCAGGATGACTGGGGAGAGCGGGATTCAAATTGCCAACCCTCAGGTTATTGGACGGCCCATTCTACCTCCTGAGCCACTGCTGCCCACAGTCTGATAGACTGATGAACACTGTAATGTTATTGTTCTTGTTAGTGATTCATTAATGTATTAAGGCATTGATCTCGGAATATTGTGAAATTGTCAAGCGTAGTTTTGGAATGATTTCCTTTGTACAGTCAAAAGTGACCGGGAACACAACAGGTGTAACTTTATGTGACTGTTAAAAATTCTAAATTGTTTCCAAACAAATGTCCTTGGTAACTTTGACCCAAAGTAGTCTGTAATAAACAGTATACTATGCTTCATCTGATTATTTCTTATTGTCAAAATAATCTAGAATTTATGTTTTTTACAACTTGAATTCAAGATGTATGAGCTCACATCAATGAGCTCAGTGAGTAGAAGAAATTAGTAGATCAATGAGTAGATGTTTAAAACTTGTAATGTTCACAAGAATTTGAGTTGATTAGAAAATCCAAGACAAGTAGTGATAATACAGTATATGTATTATTACAGTTTTTATGATGAGTCTTAATGGAACGGTCATTTTTGACTGGGAACGCAAAATTGTTTAACATGACATGAACACAACATGAGGGATGCGGCCAGTGGTAAAGCATCGACCTCACAACTGGGAGGTCAAGAGTTCAAGCCCCAGCTGGGTCATACCAAAGACCATTTAAAAACCTTCCTTCCTTCTAGCTTGGTGCTCAGCATAATAGACTGGGGGAAGGGGAACGTTGTTGTGGCGGCCCCTCTTTGGATAAATTTTGGTCATCTGTGTTTCCACTTCACAAACAAAACCATCAAGACATGGAAAAGGGCAAATTTTTCTTCTGTATTTTATCTTTTTTTTTCATGTAAATTTTCAATGTTTTCATGTAAATTTTGAACTTTTTTCCACTTTTTAATTTGAGGATTTTTTTCTCCCCTCGATTTTTTTTGTTCCTGTGTTGCCACTGGTTATGGTAAAAATAGCAACACATGGCTCTTGAGCCACAGGTTGGACGCCTTTGGTTCAGTCTGACAGGAAGTGAGGGCTCGCCCATGTGTCTCGTGGTTAGTTTGGAGCAGCCTTGGTGCTGCAGGTGTGCTGCTTTGGTTTGTTTTTTCATTCTGCAGTTGCTCACGACCCATCTGAAAGGTTGAACACACCACCAATGAGCCAGTTTCAGCAGTCTTGGCCCAAAAATCTGTCTTGAAATCGATTTACGTATTATTAAATGAGATTAAATAGTTGTATGTATAATCTGGCCTGTGAAAAGGATAATGTATTTTCTCATAAATGTACAGGTTTGTTAAAAATTGGAAATTGTTCTTGGAAATTTGCTTTAAAAAATTTTTTTCAAGTGTTTTTCTAGTGAATCTGTGTGCAGGGTGAAGGTTGTTTTTATTTTTGTCAAAGTTGGTTATGGGTAAACCCCTGAACTAGACCAAACCAAAGCAAGATTTCCTCTGCACCTGCATGGAAAGTCTGTTACATACAAGCACACCCAGATAGAATAACCAAATTAAGACCAATATTCTCACCCCTCACTGTCGCACACTGAGAGTCTGCTTCAGTTCTGAAACAACAACAGTAGCAGATGATAACTTACTTAAACTACACTTAGGTCTGGATTTGCAAACTATCCTTGGAATGACTCATTTCAGTGCACGCCTCTTTAAATGCTTGTGATCTTGTTGGGAGGGTTGGGAATGTGCTGGAGTCACAAAATCTGGAACATAGATCAAGGTGACTGTCATCTGTAGTCCTATAGGGGTCGGCAACATATACCTGATAAGGACCTGTACTTACATAGTGCTTTTCTAGTCTCAAAGACCACTCAAAGCGCTTCACTAGTACTAACCCTCTATTCTAAGGGCCTATAGGAGACAGATATCTAGGGACAATTTAGAACAACCAATTAGCCTAACATGCATGTCTCTGGATTGTAGGAGGAAACCGGAGCCCCCGGAGTAAACCCACACAGCACAGGGAGAACATGCAAACTCCGCACAGAAAGGTTCTTACCCCTGCCAGCCTGGGGATTCGAACCTGGAACCTTCTAGCTTGCTGCCCACCGTGCTGGTATGTAAGTGTTGCCATGGTGACATGGCAAAGTTTGACTCCTCGCCACAGAACATCAGACAGTTGTAACAAAGACAAAAGTTGTCCAATTTTCACCAAATGTTCTACAATGCATAGTAGTCCCGCCCTCAACGCTCCTATATAAAAAAAATAAAAGTTATAACGCCACCGAGTGGTTGAAGGAACAAGAAAGTTACATAGTGTTGTTTTAAAAACCACTGTGTAGCAAACCTTAGGTTTTAAATGATGTTGCTAAACAATACAAGACCTTGAAGTCCACATCTGCTTGGAATGTGATGATCGCCGCTTGCAGCTACAGTGGGGTAAAAAAGTATTTAGTCAGCCACCAATTGTGCAAGTTCTCCCACTTAAAAGATGAGAGAGGTCTCCAATTTTCATCATAGGTATACCTCAACTATGAGAGACAAAATAAGAAAAAAAAAATCCAGAAAATCACATTGAAGGATTTTTAATGAATTAATTGGTAAATTCCTCGGTAAAATAAGTATTTGGTCAATAACAAAAGTTCATCTCAATACTTTGTTATATACCCTTTGTTGGCAATGACAGAGGTCAAATGTTTTCTGTAAGTCTTCACAAGGTTTTCACACACTGTTGCTGGTATTTTGGCCCATTCCTCCATGCAGATCTCCTCTAGAGCAGTGATGTTTTGGGGCTGTCGCCCAGTCGTTGAGATCTGGAGACTGGCTAGGCCACTCCAGGACCTTGAAATGATTCTTACAAAGCCACTCCTTCGTTGCCCAGGCGGTGTGTTTGGGATCATTGTCATGCTGAAAGACCCAGCCACGTTTCATCTTCAATGCCCTTGCTGATGGAAGGAGGTTTTCACTCAAAATCTCACGATACATGGCCCCATTCATTCTTTCCTTTACACGGATCAGTCATCCTGGTCCCTTTGCAGAAAAACAGCCCCAAAGTATGATGTTCCCACCCTCATGCGTCACAGTAGGTATGGTGTTCTTTCTCCTCCAAACACAGCAAGTTGAGTTTTTACCAAGAAATTCTATTTTGGTTTCATCTGACCATATGACATTCTCCCAATCCTCTTCTGGATCATCCAAATGCTCTCTAGCAAACTTCAGACGGGCCTGGATATATACTGGCTTAAGCAGGGGGACACGTCTGGCACTGCAGGATTTGAGTCCCTGGCGGTGTAGTGTGTTTCTGATGTAGCCTTTGTTATTTTGGTCCCAGCTCTCTGCAGGTCATTCACTAGGTCCCCCCATGTGGTTCTGGGATTTTTGCTCACCGTTCTCGAGATCATTTTGACCCCACGGGGTGAGATCTTGCGTGGAGCCCCAGATCGAGGGAGATTATGAGTGGTCTTGTATGTCTTCCATTTTCTAATAATTGCTCCCACAGTTGATTTCTTCACACCAAGCTGCTTACCTATTGCAGATTCAGTCTTCCCAGCCTGGTGCAGGTCTACAATTTTGTTTCTGGTGTCCTTTGACAGCTCTTTGGTCTTGGCCATAGTGGAGTTTGGAGTCTGACTGTTTGAGGTTGTGGACAGGTGTCTTTTATACTGATAACGAGGTCAAACAGGTGCCATTAATACAGGTAACAAGTGGAGGACAGAGGAGCCTCTTAAAGAAGTTACAGGTCTGTGAGAGCCAGAAATCTTGCTTGTTTGTAGGTGACCAAATACTTATTTTACTGAGGAATTTACCAATTAATTCACTAAAAATCCTTCAATGTGATTTTCTGGATTATTTTTTTCTCATTTTGTCTCTCATAGTTGAGGTATACCTATGATGAAAATTGGAGACCTCTCTCATCTTTTAAGTGGGAGAACTTGCACAATTGGTGGCTGACTAAATACTTTTTTGCCCCACTGTATATTTAGTCATTATTTTTGTCAACTTATAGTTTATGTCATTGAAATCAGAGTTGAAATCATTGTTCTGTTATTTCTCAGATGATATCTAAATTATTTCTGTCTACCATTTCTTTATAAGATTTGAACTATTTTAGGGAGTACATGTGGATAGTTTATATCCTACTTTCCTCAAACACTTTTACTACTTTCGTACTTTTACTCAAGTAATTTTTTGGGGACAGCTCCTGCTAGAGTAACTAATGTAAAGTAACATTACTTTTTACTTGAATATCATCAGTGGGTAATGTACTGTATATAAGAGAGAACTGTGCCCCCAGTATCATCATAAACCTTTCTATATCATTACATAAATGAATAAAGTGACTTCAAACCACTAATTCTTAGCAGAAATGCAAAAATTTTGTAACTTAAAAATTTGAAATTATTTATTGTAAATTTGCAACTTTTACTTGTAGATTTGTATGACTTTTCTCAATTTTTTTAAAACTTTTTTCTCATAAATTAACACTTTTTCCACAAAAATTTGACTTTTTTCTTCATACATGAACTTTTTCCTGTAAATTTTCAACTTTTTTCCTCAAAAATCTGACTTTTTTCCCTTATAAATTTGATTTTTTTTTTCAAAAATTTGCAACATTTTTCTAAGTTTGTGACTCTTTTCTCAAAAATTTGCAGCTTTTTTTCCTCATAAATTAGCATTTTTTTTCCTTGCAAATTTGCCTTTTTTTACTGTAAATTTTCAACTTCATTCTCATAGATTTGTAACTTTTCTCAGTTTTTGACTTTTTTTCCTCATTAATTTACATATTTTTCCTCAAAAATTTGTGACTTTTTCCTGTAAATTTTCACCATTTTTCTCATAAATTTGTAACATTTTGTTGTAAACTTGCAAAAGTTTTGTGTAGATTTGTGACTTTATTCTCAAAATTTTGCAATTTTTTTCTCTGTACCTCTTCAGCTTTTTTCTTGTGAATTTGCAACGGCTCATCTGGCAGCAAGTTAAATTTTTATTCTGTGGAATTAAACTATAATTTGCAACTTTCTAAATTTTTATCATACAACTTTTATCATATCTTTTCACGTTTATTCTTGAAAATTTGTACCTAAGTTACATTTATACCTTATGCTAAATTGCTGAATAGCCCCATCGCCCTTGTTGCCTTGCTTATATAATTTTCTCTGCTCTACTCTGGGTTTAATGAAGGCAAAGTTCAGTTTACGCTGGGCCATCTTCATCTGGCTTAGGAACACCAACAATCTGGGAGTCCTCTCAAGAGCCTTGAATCATTTACAGAGACACACCGTTCTTCTTCTTCTTGTCCACACGCCTCTCTTCGATCCCGCCTTTTTCACTTGAATTGTATCTTCGTGAGTCACCTTCAACTGGCCCAACAGTAACACATCTCTTTCTCAGAACAGATACCTTATCACTGTCACACCCAGCAACGCTGAATGCGATGGGGGGGGGGGGGGGGGGGACTCATTTATATGGACCAGCGGTCAAGTGGCTCTTTTTGTCAGTAACAGGCTGTGTGGTGTTACACAACACCAAAGGAAAACTTTCCCATATACCAGGGGTCTGCAACCTGCGGCTCTGGGGCAACATGTGGCTCTTTTCCCCATAGATAGTAATGACGATAAAAATAATAATAATGGATTAGATTTATATGGCGCTTTACATGTCAAGTGACATTTTTTCCTCAAGGCTCCCTGATGCCCTGAGGAAAAAAAAAAATCATTCATTTCCAAGAAGAGAAGCAATAAATTTACAAGAAAAAGATTGCACATTCAAGAGAAAAATATCCTAAAAAGAAGAAAATGAGAAAACCTGAAAATTTATGCAAAAAGTATCTCAAAAATTTATGGAAAAAGTTTGCAATTTTCTGAGGAAAACATACCCACAAATGTACAAGAAAAACCTTACAAAATTTCTGGAAAAGAAATAACATTTACAGGAAAAAGTTGGAGTTTTATAAGAATAAGGTAATAAAGTTCTAGAAGAAATGCTGCAGTTTTACCCATGAAAGGTAATAAATTAAAAATATATACTAAATTTATGAGAATAGCTGAAAATTTAAGCCAAAAATACTCAAAAATTTATGGAAAATTTTGAGTAAAAAACAAAACAAAACGTGGAAATAGGCGACCACAGGCATAAACCGGGGGGGGGGGGGAACAAAATCCCCCCTCCCCCCCAAAAAAATCAGAAACTTTTTTCTTGTAAATTTGCAGCTTTTAACTTGTAAATTTGCAACTTTTTTCCTCATACATTTAAAAGTTGTCTTCTAAATTTGCAGCTTTTGTCTAGTAAATTTGCAACTTTTTCCTTTTAAATATGTAACTTTTTCTTGTAAATCTGCATATTTCTTCTCATATATTTAAAACCTTTTTCTCATAAATTTGCAGCTTTGCACTTGTACATTTGCAACTTTTTTCTTGTAAGTCTAGAACTTTTTTAAATCATAAATTTAAACTTTTTTCTTGCAAATTTGTAACTTTTTTCTTGTAAATTTGTAACTTTTTTCCTCATACATTTAAAAGTTTTAGCTTCTAAATTTGCAGATTTGTCTGGCAAATTTGCAACTTTTTTTCTTTAAGATCATTTTTTTTCTTGTAAATCTGCAACTTTTTAAATCTTAAATTGCAACTTTTGTTCTTGCAAATTTGCAGCTTTTTTTCTTGTAAATTTGCAGGTTTTTTCTGGTAAGTTTGCAACTTTTTTCTTTTAAATAATTTTTTTTTGTAAATTTGCAACTTTTTTTCTCTGAAGATTTCCAGTTTTTTCGTGTAAATTTGCAACTTATTTCTTGTAAATCTACAACTTTTTTAAATTATAAATTTCAACTTTTTTCTTGTAAATTTGCAACTTATTTCCTCATACATTTAAAAGTTTTAGCTTCTAAATTTGCAGCTTTTTTCTCGTAAATTTGCAACTTTTTTCTTTTAAATATGCAACTTTTTCTTGTAAATCTGCACATTTCTTCTCATATACTTAAAACCTTTTTCCTCATAAATTTGGAGCTTTGCAATTGTAAATTTGCAGCTTATTTCTTTTAAATCTGCACCTTTTTTCTGGTAAATTTGTGCCTTTTTTTCCCCCATGAATGTGTTGTTTTTTCATCCTAAATTTGCTCCTGTCATAAATCTGCAACTTTTCTCTTGTAAATTTGTGACTTTTTTTTCCTTCTAAATGTGCAACATTCATATGGACGCTGGCTGAATTTTTTTTCTGTCTAAATGATAAAATTTTCTTTGCCCATCTAGAGGGTTTGAACTGTTCACTATTACAAACATAAGGGGCCCTGAACACAATCTTGCACAGGGCCCCGACTCCAGTAACACCAATGGTGTCCCCCTCAATCTCTACTCTTGAGAAAATCTTCTGTCTACTGTTGCCCCCAACAGTGACATGAAATATTCGCCCATGCCACAGAGCGTGAGAGAAGAACATGTGCGGTATGAGCTTGTATCCACAGACAAAGATCCTCACCTGGCACCAGTTCCAGGATGTACTACAGAAACCTGATCTGCTGTGTGATATTTCACAATAGACAGAAGCAGAAAAGAACAATAGTGGGGCCAAAACTGAGAAGTGTTTTTGTTTTCTTTACAGCTTAGAAGTAAGTAAGTTACACAAAAGCTGTGATACAGAGGAACCTAGATCAGAACTCGGTGACCTTTGTTATGGAACAGTCATTTTAAAATTCTTTTTTATTCCTAATGCATTTTGTTCAAATATGCAACATGAGACAGAAAGTTTTTTACAGGTCGATTTAGGCCTACTATGTGATATGACAGATGATGCAACTCCCCTCATGTATGAGGGCAGCCGGGGTCTCTGGGAGGGTTCAGCCCCACCTGGGGCTCTGCGGTGCAACGATATGATATCAGCAGGATTCTGCTTATCCACACAGGGCAGGGCTCCAAAAGACCCCGACATCCCCTGGCTACGTAATTACACCGGTATCTGCAGGTTTAGTCAGGCATGTGTAAAGGATGTTGGACTCTTGATTTTAACTCAGACAATATCACGTTTCTTTCAACTGAGACTCTTAGCCAAAATTAAAGCCTTTTTTTTTTTTCCCAGATGAAGACCTTGAAAATGTCATTCATACCTTCCTCACTTCTAGACTGGATCACTGTAACTCTCAACAGGTGGAGTCACTTCTACGCAGGGGCAGACTCAGACTGTTTTAAGAGCAGGGGCAAAGAGGTCAAAATGGGACCCACGCGTGGGATTGGGGTTTTATGGTGAAGTGTGGTGTGATGACACTGCCTTCCAGATGCATCATCGCACCGTCCTATTATAAGGGGCGTCCACCATTTGGGGCTCTCTTGCCCGGACGACCCCATGCAGTGTGGTACCTGCTGTATGGTACATAGCTCCTGAGTAAAGCTCAGCTCCAGTGCAACCTCTCGTCCGTCTCATTTGGTGCCAGGTTTGTGGACATAACGCCACTCACTGCACAACAATGGGATCGAACCAGTGTCTAGGAATCTGAGGCACCGCATTATAAACATACAGGCAGTACCATCAATGACATGGCTATTTTTAAATTTATATGAAAAAGTCACCAATTTATGAGAAAAAAAGTTGGCAAATTTACATGAAAAAGATGCAACTATACAAGAAAAAAATTTATGAGGAAACTAGAAAAGCACTCAGAGAGCACATACCTCCACCAAGTCTCCTTCTGACCCTCATGGATCACCTCCAAAATCTAATGGGTTCATGTGTAGGCCAAGAGCCACTTCTGGTGAAAACTGCATCAAAGTCTGTCCAGTGGTTTTGGCGTATTTGTGCTAACACGCTGTGAGAAGATAAGAGCCTTGGTGGAGGTATGTGCTCTCAGATCATCACCAAACTGTAAAGGGTCCCTCTGTAGCCCAAGGACCACCTTTGGTGCAAATTTCACCCAAATCCATCTAGTTTTTGCATAATCCTGCTGATAAACGAACATGGATAAAAACATTACCTCCTTGGCGGTGGTAAAAAAAAAATAAATAAATAAAAAAAAATCACAAATTGATAAGGAATAAAGCTGCAAATTTTCCAGAAAAAAAAAATGCTAAATTACAAGAAAGAAGATGCAAATTTGTGAGAAAAAGTCACAAAATTATCAGGAATGTTGCTAATTTTTTTTTAAAATGCTAATTTACAAGAAAAAAAAAGTCAATTTCATGATGAAAAAAACACAAATTTAGTCTAAAACTGTTGCAAATTTACGAGAAATACTTGCTATTTAAGAGAGGAAAGTTGCAATTTTACAAGCTGTCTAACTAATTATGCATATAATGCAACGCCAGTTCCAAAATGATTAGAACATGAGTTTATTCACCATAGAAGCTAAAAAACAAACATATATACTGTATAGTGAGGCATTTTACTATTTAATGAACACTATTGGCTCATCTTGAAGCAGCAACCCATCTCAAAAGAGTGGGGACAGAGGCAGCAAAAGGATAGAAAAGTGGTACCGAAAAGAAACTGCTGGAGGGAATATATTATAGCTAAATACGTTAATCAATTCAATTCAACTTTATTTCTATAGCGCCATTTCACAACAACAGTCATCTCATAGCACTATCAACTGTAGGGAGGACCCCCACAGTTGCAGAAAGACCCCAGCAATCAGGCTGATCCCCTGTGAGCAAGCACTTGGCGACGGTGGAGAGGAAAAACTCCCTTTTAACAGGAAGAAACCTCCAGCAGAACCAGGCTCAGGGAGGGGCAGTCATCTGCTGCGACTGGCTGGGGGGTGAGGGGATAGAGAAGAAGAAAAGAACAGACATGTAGAGAGCAAACAGCACGATGGGGACTCAATCTATGGGAGAGAACAAACAGATGTTAATGACCAGCAAAAAAAATATTTCATTGAGAGTGAGAAAAGGAGTGAAGCCCAGTGCATTACTGGAGGTCCCCCGGCTGACTAAACCTATTAGCAGCATAACTAAGGGAGGGTTCAGAAACACATGATCCCTCCCTAATTGTAGGCTATATCAAAAAGGTAGGTTTTAGCCCTATTCTTAAAAACAGAGATCGAGTCTGACTCCCGAATCCAGATTGGCAGCTGGTTCCACAGGAGAGGAGCTTGATAACTGAAGGCTCTGCCTCCCATTGTACTTTTGGAGATTCTAGGTATTACAAGTAATCCTGCATTTTGGGAGCGTAGTGCTCTGTTAGGATAATACGGTAGTATCAGATCTTTTAAATAAAAAGGAGCCTGATTGTTTAGAGCTTTGTAAGTAAGAAGAAGGATTTTAAACTTAATTCTAAACTCTATGGGAAGCCAATGAAGGGAGGCCAGAACCGGAGAGATATGATCTCTCTTTCTAGTACCTGTTAAAACTCTTGCTGCAGCATTTTGGATCAGCTGAAGACTTTTTAAAGATGTTTTAGGACAGCCTGATAATAAAGAATTACAATAATCTAATCTCAAGCTAACAAAAGCGTGGATCAGTTTCTCAGCATCACTCTGAGACAAGATGCTCCTAATCTTGGCAATATTACACAAATGATAGAAGGCAGTCTTAGAAACAAATTTAATATGTGAATTGAAGGACAAATCCTGATCAAAAATAACTCCAAAGTTCCTCACAGAGCTATTAAGAGAAAGAGTAACTGCATCCAAACTGAAAGTTTGATTTGGTATTCTACAAAACAGCAAAAACTATGTGACCGAATACAGTTTTTTTTTTTAAGGATCTGAGGACACTCTTGAGCTATTTGTCCTCAGCATGAGTCATGACGTCTGTAATGAAATGTGATCGTTTAACCAGTCATTTGGTTAATTCTAGTAAAAATACCTCATGTCATCAGCATACAAAAATATTTTCCCTCATTTAAACATCACCTTATTCCATGATGTAAAAATAGGCATTTATGTGACCTGTGGTCGGTGTCATCTTGTTTTGCATTAAAAATGAAAAGAAACCTGTTTTTGTGGATGGATTTAAGGCCTACAGTGACCACAAGTGGTTGTTGGAAGGAACAACACATTGACACAAATTTAAAGTTAAAAGACAGTAATTAATTATGTTTGCTCAAGTAATTTGACTTTTTTTTGTAAAAGGGCACATTTTTTTTCTTGTAAATTTAAAACTTTTATCTCATGCATTTGCAGCTTTTTTCTTGTAAATTTATGACTTTTTTTCTCAACTTTGTTATTTCCTGATAATAATGCATATTTTTTCTTGTAAATGTTCAACTTTTTTATTGTAAATTTGCAGCCATTTTCTAATCAATTTGAAACTTTTTTTTGGTAAATTTTTCCTTTTTTAAATTTTGGCTTTCTCCTAGGAAATTTACTTTTTTCTCGTGATTTTTTTTCTTATAAATTTCCAGTTTTAAAATTTGAAATGTATAAATGTCACATAAATTTGACTTCTGTCTCATGCATTTGTAACTTTTTTCCTTGTCATTTTTTTCCTCGTAAATTTCCAAGTTTTTCCACATAAATTTGCAAGTGTTTTTCCTCAAATTGCAATTTTTTTCTTGTAAATCTGCAATCCTTTTCTCATAAAATTGCAACTTTTTTCAGTTTTTTCCTGTCAAGTTGAAACTATTTCCTCCTAAATTTGTTACCTTTTTCTCATAAACTTGCAATATTTTTCTCAATTTGTTTTATTTTTAAGATAAGATAAGCCTTTATTAGTCCCACAACGGGGAAATTCCAGGATTGCAACAGCACAGGGATAGCAACACTCAGAGCAACAATCAGAAGGCAAGAAAAAAACAAGCAAGCAAGAGCAGCTAATAAACATATGTACGTATTACTATAAAATATATATATATACACACACACACAGACACACAGTGCAGAGCATTGTAGCTGGATGGAATAAATATATGAATATATGAACACACAGTGCAGAGCATTGTAGCTAGATGGAATAAATATGTAAATATATAAACACCCACAGTACGGAGCATTGCAGCTAGGTGGAATAAATATGCAAGTATATAAACACACACAGTGCGGAGCAATGTAGCTAGATGGAATAATATGTAGATATATAAATATATAAACACACCCAGTGCTGAGCATTGTAGCTAGATGGAATAAATATGCAAATATATAAACACACACAGTGCAGAGCATTGTTGCTAGATGGAATGAAACAGCATAACCGTCTACTTAGTTATCCTACATGGTATGATTATGTGCCCATACATATTCTCACCCTCCATAGCGACCGGTATGTTCCTAGTTGTATGCCGGAGGGGACCATTGTGTAAGTCTATTGCATCTTTTGCATTCAAAAAACTATTAGTTTGTTACGTCTTTTTGCTATCTCTGCGAGCAGCCCTGCTTAGGTTGTACAGTCTGACAGCCGTTGGTAGGAAGGACCTACGAAACCTCTCGGTTGTGCACCTGGGATGATGTAGTCTGCTGCTAAATGAGCTCCTCAGTGCATTCAGTATGTCCAGCATAGGGTGGAACTCGGACTCCAGCAGAGATGACAGTTTAGCCACCGTCCTTCTCTCTCCTATCTCCTCCATCGGATCAAGGCGCTGCCCCAGGACAGAGCTAGCTTTCTTAATCAGTTTGTTCAGTCTCTTCCTATCGGCTGCAGTCATGCCACTGCCCCAGCAGACCACTCCAAAAGTGATGGCTGATGCCACCACCGTGTCATAGAATGACTTCAGCAGCCCCCCTTGTACACCAAAAGACCTGAGTCTCCTCAGCAGGAACAGCCTGCGCTGTCCCTTCTTGTAGAGTGCATCAGTATTGTGTGACCAGTCTAGTTTATTGTTCAGATGAATACCCAGGTACTTATAGGATGTCACCATCTCGATGTCTGTTCCCTGTATATTTACTGGTACTGTGAGGGGCTGCCCATGCCTGCGGCAGTCCACCACCAGCTCCTTAGTTTTCCTCGCGTTGATCTGGAGGCAGTTCCGATGGCACCAGTCCACGAAGTCCTGGATAAGCCCTCTGTACTCAGCTTCATCTCCATTGGAGATGAGGCCAACGATCGCAGAGTCATCAGAGAACTTCTGTAGATGGCAGTGTGTTGTGTTGTGTGAGAAGTCCGCAGTATAAAGAGTGAACAGGAAGGGAGCCAGCACCGTTCCCTGGGGGGCCCCCGTGCTACTGATGATCGTGTCGGACACACAGTCCCGGGTTCTCACAAACTGAGGCCGGTTCGTGAGGTAGTCCAGGATCCATGATGACAGGTGCTGGTCCACCCCTGCGCGCAGCAGCTTGTCCTTCAGGATCATCGGTTGGATGGTGTTGAAAGCACTGGAGAAGTCAAAGAACATGATCCTCACCATATTCCCGGGCTTCTCCAGGTGGGACAGAGAACGGTGAAGGAGGAAGATCACCGCATCCTCCACCCCAATGCCATGCTGGTAGGCGAACTGGAGTGGATCCATCGCTGGTTCCACCAGGGGGCGGAGGTGAGCAAGGAGCAGTCTCTCCAGGGTCTTCATCAAGTGGGACGTCAAGGCCACCGGTCTGTAGCTGTTCAGGTCTTTGGGGTGGGAAGTTTTTGGTACAGGTACCACACAAGATGTTTTCCACAGCTGTGGTACCCTCCCCAGTTTCAGGCTCATGTTGAAGATATACGTCACAATCCCACACAGCTGGTCTGCACAGGACTTGAGGAGCTTTGCGCTGATGCCGTCCGGTCCCGGCGCCTTCCTCGCCTTTTTCTTCCTCTTCAATTTTCTGTAAATTTGCAACTATTTCCTTATGTTTGCACCTTTTTTCTTGTAAATTTGCAACTTTTTAAAAATTGTAAATTTGCAACCATTTTCTTATTAATCTGAAACTTTTTTCTTGTAAATTTTCCCTTTTTTGCTTTTAAATTTTGGCTTTTTCCTAGTAAATTGGTGACTTTTTCTTAAGAATTTATGATTTTTTTTCTTATAAATTTCCAGGTTTTTTTCCCATTTCAAATTTACAATTTTTTCATAAATCTGACTTTTGTCTCATGATTTTGCAGCTTTTTTCCTCATAAATTTGCCATTTTTTCCTCATGTTTGGAATTGCTTTTCTCATAAATTTGAAATGATTTTTCTCATAATTTGCAATTTTTTGACATAAATTTTCACTTTTTCTTCTAACATTTGGAATTTTTTTCTTGTAAATTTGCAGCCTTTTTCCCATAAAATTGCAACTATTTTCAGTTTTTTCCTGTCAATTTGCAACTTTTTCTCTTAAATTTGTTACTTTTTGTAATTTGCTACTTTCTTCTTGTAAATTTGCAACTTTTCTATCACACATTAGCTTCTTCTTTCATAATCTTGTGACATTCATATTCAGATGCAGGTTAAATTTTTATTCCTTGTAATGATTTACGTTTTTTCTATTCATCTCAACAATTATCGAAGTTTATTTGTATAGATCGCCCATGAGGCCAAGTATAGTAGGTACAAAGAACTAAACAAGTGAAGTAAAAAAATATTTATTAGACAAACATGTCAGCCTCACAGGCTCTCACAACAAAAAACCACAACACATTAGAAACCACTCACTCTCTCACACTGACACACAACAGTTTAGTTTTCTTAGTGGCTGGATCTGAAGGGGAACGGCATGGTTATGAAGGACTGTGTGGGGTACTGAGGGTGAGCCGGCGGGTGGGCGGGGAGGGGCGTGTGCGGCGTGTGGGTGCGGTGCGTGGGCAGCGTGGACATGGTGGGGTGCGTGGTGATGGGAGAGTGAGCGGCGGCGGCGGCGTGCGGGCTGTAGGCCAGCGGGGGCGTGTGGATGTTGTTGTAGTACATGACAGGGCCGGAGAGCACCAGCTGGAGCAGGCTGGGAACAGGAGAGGAAGAAAAGAGGAGAATGTCAGGTTTGACATTTACAGACTTTAACAAATACAGTGATTATTACGGAAGCTCTCTGGAAGACTGGACTGTGAACAGGCTCCCCCTGCTGGTGGTAGTTCAGAGTATGTGTAAAAACTAGGATTGTACTTCAGCAGGCCAGGGGAACGGCTTCCTGAACTCTCTTGTATGGGGATACTGGTAATTATCACCATAATAGAAATTGCAAGTTAATAATAAGCGTGAGGGTTTTTTTTAAATCACAATAATCTCATCTATTGTCTTATCCCCATTCTGATTCCACGTATACATGTGGCCAAAATGTAAAATTACGTCTGTTATACTTTATTAAATTCAAGGGTATCCACCTGGATGGGGTACTGACTTGTCATTAACTTGCAACTTTTTTCTCATAAATATGTGACATTTTTTCTCATAAACTTGGAAATTTATCTCAAATTAGCAACTTTTGTCAATGCACTTTTTTTCTTCCAAATATGGGACTTTTTTTTTTGGTAAATTTGCAACTTTATTCCCATAAATTTGTGATTTTTTTTTCCCCCATAAATTTGCAACATTTCTTCTCATGGGCAGTATGGTGGTAAAGTGGTTAGCACTGTTGCCTCACAACTCGAAGGTTCCAGGTTCGAATCCCCAGGCTGGCAGGGGTGGGAGCCTTTCTGTGTGGAGTTTGCATGTCCTCCCTGCGCTGTGTGGGTTTACTCTGGGAACTCTGGTTTCCCCCCACAATCCAAAGACATGCATGCTCGGTTAACTGGTGTCCCTAGGTGTCTGTCTCTGACAGGCCCTTAGAGCAGAGGGCTGGTGCACCCACTAGTCAAGCGCTTTGAGTGGCGTTTGTGACTAGAAAAGTGCTGTACAAGTACAGGTCCTTACCCCACCTATAAATCTGTGACATTTTTCCTCATAAATTTGTGACCTTCTTGTCATAAATTTAAAGACAGTGTTGTCACTGAAATTCAAATTTATGAGAAAAAAAGTTGCACAGTTCGGCAAACAAAAAGTTTAAAATTCAAAAGGAAAGACTAGCCAATTTAGGAGGAATTTAGGAGGAAAAACTCACACTGGAATGTATGTATGTATTTATGGAAAAAAGGACGAACTAGTCACAAATTAAAAAGAAACCTTGGAAAAGATATGACTAGATTATGTGTTGAAGTTAAGGAAATAAGACTGTTCTTACTTGTTGTGGGGAAGGCGGGAACAGATGGCTCGGAGGTCCTCTGTGAAGACAATATTAGGTGTTAATATCCGCAGATGCAATTATGCAATCATATCCCTGAATTATGCTTTTTGAGCTTTCTCCTTTATCAGAGAATAAAATGACATTATTAAAGTTGGCAGGCCACTTCATTCTTCTCATAACTCGTCTGTTTTAAGACTCATTTTGCCCTCATTACTCCTTCTAAACGCAGCGTCAGCGCCACCCACCACTCCCACCCTCTCTCACCTCTGGAGCAAAGCAGAGCGCCGCTGGCCATGGCCACCTGCAGGGCCTGCGCCAGCCGGTCGAGGGCCATCTGGGACAGCACGTGCGTGTCGGCGGCTGACGTGTGCGTGTGCTTGTCGGCCTGGTCCAACAGTCGGGAGAGGTCGGAGGTCAGTGTGGCCAGGGAGTCCAGCTGGAGCAGCGCCAGGCGTCCGAACAGCCCCTTCTCGTTGAGTATGGAGGGCAGGAGCATGAAGACCTGAACATGGGAGAAGACGGACGACGGGTCGGCACGCCATCAGGAAAACATAGCATACTGTCGTTCATCATTTTAATAATGATGTGACTTGTGATATCTTAAAAAATACTGAGGTGTGTCATGCTAATGTGTCTCTGCTTCAGCCAGGAGTTCTTGTTTGCCCCCATTTTGAACTCCCATCTCTCACCACTCTCCAGGAACTTTAACACCTTCCTGAATTTTAGCGGCTGGCATTCACGCCGGCTCTTCTTCTGCATTAAGTCACAACTGTTTCCTCATAAACTTGCAACTGTCTTCTCATAAATTTGTGACATTTTTTCCTCATAAACTTGCAACTTTTTTGTAAATGCACAACTTTTTTCTCATAAAATGTAACATTTTTTCTTGTAAATATGCAACTTTTTTCCTCATAAATTTGTGACATTTTTTTCTCGTAAACTCACAACTGTTTTCTCAAACTTTCATCTTTTTTGCAAATGAGCAACCTTTTTCTCATAAATTTGCAACATTTTTTTCTCAAACTTGCAACCGATTCCTCATTAACTCGCAGCCTTTTTCTCATAAGTTATGGTTATGGTCTGAGGAGGCAATGGACGCTCTAAAGGACTGTTTTGAAACCACCGCCTGGGAGCAGCTCTGCGATCCACATGGTGAGGACATCGATGGCCTCACTCACACCATCACGGACTACATCAGCTTCTGTGTGGACAACACCGTACCCACCAAGACCATACGGTGTTGCTCAAACAACAAACCCTGGATCAACCCTGAGATAAAAACACTTCTGAGAGAGAAGAAGAGGATCTTCAGGTCGGGGAACAGGGAGATGCTGAAGTCCGTACAGAGGGAGCTGAGGAGGAAGATCAGAGAAGGCAAGGACAGCTTCAGGAAGAAGATGGAGGACAAGCTGCAACAAAGCGACATCAGCGGGGTCTGGAGAAACCTTAAAACCATCTCTGGGCTCCAGAATACCTCCCCCCAGGCCATGGGGGGCAGGGAGTGGGCGAACAATCTGAATCTGTTTTTCAATGGGTTTGACCAACCGCCCTCCCCCCTGTCTGCACAACAACCACTGCTGCCTCTGAAGACATCAAGTCCTGCTGCCCACTCCCCACTCCACCATCACCCCCCACCCCACTCCCAACACACAGCCCCCCAACCTGACCCTCACTAAGACCCAGGTGAGGACGGAGATGAGGAAGATCAAGGCGAGGAAGGTGTCGGGACCAGACAGCATCAGCGCAAAGCTCCTCAAGTCCTGTGCAGACCAGCTGTGTGGGATTGTGGAGTACATCTTCAACCTGAGCCTGAAACTGGGGAGGGTACCACAGTTGTGGAAAACATCTTGTGTGGTACCTGTACCAAAGACTTCCCACCCCAAAGATCTGAACAGCTACAGACCAGTGACCTTGACGTCCCACATGGTGAAGACCCTGGAGAGACTGCTCCTTGCTCAACTCCGCCCCCTGGTGGGACCAGCGATGGATCCACTCCAGTTCGCCTACCAGCATGGCATTGGGGTAGAGGATGTGGTCATCTTCCTCCTTCACCGTTCTCTGTCCCACCTGGAGAAGCCCGGGAATGTGGTGAGGATCATGTTCTTTGACTTCTCCAGTGCTTTCAACACCATCCAACCGATGATCCTGAAGGACAAGCTGCTGTGCGCAGGGGTGGACCAGCACCTGTCATCATGGATCCTGGACTACCTCATGAACCAGCCTCAGTTTGTGAGAACCCGGGACTGTGTGTCCGACACGATCCTCGGTAGCACGGGGGCCCCCCCGGGAACGGTTTTGGCTCCCTTCCTGTTCACCCTTTATACTGCGGACTTCTCACACAACACACTGCCATCTACAGAAGTTCTCTGATGACTCTGCGATCGTTGGTCTCATCTCCAACGGAGATGAAGCTGAGTACAGAGGACTTATCCAGGACTTCGTGGACTGGTACCATCGGAACTGCCTCCAGATCAACGCGAGGAAAACTAAGGAGCTGGTGGTGGACTGCCGCAGGCAAGGACAACCCCTCACAGCACCAGTAAACATACAGGGAACAGACATTGAGATGGTGACATCCTACAAGTACCTGGGTGTTCATCTGAACAATAAACTAGACTGGTCACACAATACTGACGCACTCTACAAGAAGGGACAGCGCAGGCTGTTCCTGCTGAGGAGACTCAGGTCTTTTGGTGTGCAAGGGGCGCTGCTGAAGTCATTCTATGACACGGTGGTGGCATCAGCCATCACTTTTGGAGTGGTCTGCTGGGGCAGTGGCATTACAGCAGCCGATGGGAGGAGACTGAACAAACTGATCAAGAAAGCTAGCTCTGTCCTGGGGCAACGCCTTGACCCAGTGGAGGAGATAGGAGAGAGAAGGACGGTGGCTGGGCTGTCGTCTCTCCTGGAGTCCGAGTTCCACCCTATGCAGGACACACTGAATGCACTGGGGGGCTCGTTTGGCAGCAGACTACATCATCCTAGGTGCACAACCGAGGGGTTTCGCGAGTCCTTCCTGCCTGCGGCTGTCAGACTGTACGGCCTGGGCAGGGCTGCTCGCAGAGATAGCAAAAAGACGTGACAGCCTGATGGCTTTGAGTGCAAAAGACGCAATAGACTTACACAATGGTCCCCTCCGGTATACAACTAGGAAAATACCAGTCGCTATGGAGGGTGAGAATATGTATGGGTACATAATCATACCATGTAGGATAACTAAGTAGATGGTTGTGCTGTTTCATTCCATCTAGCTACAATGCTCCGCACTGTGTGTCTATATATATATATACGTACACTATCATTCAAAAGTTTGGGGTCACCCAGACAATTATTTTGTGTTTTCCATGAAAAGTCACACTTATTTACCACCATGAGTTGTAAAGTGAATAGAAAATATAGTCAAGACATTGACAAGGTTAGAAATAATGATTTGTATTTGAAATAATAATTTTTTCCAGATACTCAACCTGCTCAAAGGAAGGTCAGTTTTATAGCTTCTCTAACCAGCTAAACTGTTTTCAGCTGTGCTAACATGATTGCACAAGGGTTTTCTAATCATCCATTAGCCTTCTGACGCAATGAGCAAACACATTGTACCATTAGAACACTGGAGTGATAGTTGCTGGAAATGGGCCTCTATACACCTATGTAGATATTACACCAAAACTAGACATTTGCAGCTAGAATAGTCATTTACCACATTAGCAATGTATAGTAGATATTAGAGTGTATTTCTGATTAGTTTAAAGTTATCTTCATTGAAAAAAACAGTGCTTTTCTTTCAAAAATAAGGAAATTTCTAAGTGACCCCAAACTTTTGAACGGTAGTGTATATATACAGTATATATACAGTGGTACCTCTACTTACGAATTTAATTCGTTCCGGAAGAATTCTCGTAACGTGAAAAATTCGTAAGTAGAGGCGCGTTTTACATGTAAATGCCGTAATCCGTTCCAAGCCCCCAAAATTCGGGCATAAATTTTTTATAAATCGTAAAAACGTATCAAAACATGTAACAAATACATGTTACAATTAGATTACTGCACAATAAACATAAAATGAGAGTTTAAAATGAGAGAAAGAATAATAAAAGAGAATAATAAAAGAGAAAGAATAATAAAAATTATGTTCATTTACCCTTTAACTGCTATCGTCGTCGACGTCGTCACCTTTTGCCTTCTGTGGTTCATGTTCTGATCCAAGGACGTTTGCTTTTGTCGGCTTGTAAGTGCTTCGTTTTGTTTTAATACCGTGCTGATCGTTGATGTATTACGGCCATATTCTTTGGCGAGATCAACCAAACGCATAAAGTTTTGAAAAAAAAAAACAAACTTCGTGGCCAATGGGATACCAGGAAGATGCTAGGCGATAGCCAATGGCAGAGCAGCTACAGGTATGTTTACGTTCGGTAAACTACGGAAGCTGCGAGGAGCGCGTACTTTTTTGCCTTTCATATCCTGAAATTTCGTTCGTAACTAGAGGCAATATTTTCCCGTTGAGGCGTCTCGTAACCTGAAAATTCCGTATGTAGAGACGTTCGTAAGTAGAGGTACCACTGTATATATATATATATTTATATTTATATGTACATATGTATACTCGCTGCTCTTGTTTTTTCTTGCCTTCTGATTGTTGCTCTGAGTGTTGCTGTCCCTGTGCTGTTGCAATCCTGGAATTTCCCCATTGTGGGACTAATAAAGGCTGAGCTTATCTAATCTTATCTTATCTTATAAAATTGGACATTTATTTTTTTCTTGTAAAGATGTGACTTTTTCTCATCAATTTGAAACTTTTTCCTCCTTAACTTCCATCTTTTTTTCTCATAAATTTGTGACATATTTCCTCATAAATGTGCAACTATTTCTCATACATTTGCCACTTCACAGAAGTTTGCATCTTTTTTCCCTCATAAATTTGCAGCTTTTGTCATTAACTTGCAGCATTTTTCCTCATAAATTTGTGACATATTTTCTCATAAATCTGCAATTAACAAATTTGTAACCTTCTTCACATGAATTTGCATCTTTTTTCCACATAAATTTTCTCATTAACTCGCAGTGTTTTTTCCTCATAAATTTGTGACATATTTTGTCATAAATTTGCAGCTTTTTTGTAAAAGTGCAGCTTTTTTCTCATAAATTTGTAACTGTTTCCTCGTTAACTTGCAACTTTTTTCTCATAAATCTGAGATATTTTCTAATAAATTACATTTTCTCTTAAATTTATGATATTTTTCTTGTAAACTTGCAACTTTTTTCTTATTAACTTGTAGCTTTCTTTCTCATAAATTTGTGACATTTTTTCTTAATAATAATAATGCATCGGATTTATACAACGCTTTTTCATGGACACTCAAAGACACTTTACAATGGCTACATCAGTCATTCTCTCCACAAAGACAATGAAAGTGGTAAGCTACCTCTGTAGCCACAGCTGCCCTGGGGCAGACGTGGCTGCCAATCCACGCCAACGGCCTCTCCGACCACTACTGAACATTTATACACATTCATACCCAGCGTCACGGACACTGGAGGCAAGGTGGGTAAAGTGCCTTGCCCAGGGACACAACGGCAGAATGGCTAGGGAGAGCGGGATTCGAACCACCATCCCTCTGGTTATTGGACAACCCGCTCTACCTCCTGAGCCACTGCCACCTGTAAATATGCAAGTTTTTACTCATCAACTTGCAGCATTTTTTTCTCATAAAATTACAACTTTTTTCTCAGTAACTTGCAACTTTTTTTGTATCATAAATTTATAGTGTTGTCACTTAAATTCAAATTTATGCAAAAACAAGCTGCAATTTTTTTGAAAAAAGTTGCACAGTTCTGCAAAAATAGTGTAAAATCCAAAAGGAAAGACTAGCCAATTTATGGACAAAAACTCACAAATTTCTGAAAACAATACTGTGAGAAAACAGTCACAAATCCACAAGAAAAAAACCTCCCAAATCGGTGAAGGTAAACTCGCTGCTCACTGCTCATTTTTTGGTGTCTGCTCTTATTTGTGTTTGAGCAATTAAACAAAAGGGGACATTACTTTCACTCCAGTACAGCTTCTGTTTACTCTGCCCACCTCTGCTGTCCGTACGCACCTGTAGGACGCTCAGATGGAGCGCGGAGAAGAGCGGTCCCGCTTCCGCCTCGCTCTCAGAGCTCCCTTTGGTCAGCACCTGCTTCTTGTCCTTCCTGTAAGCCAGCGGCGCTTTGATGCACCAGCGCATCAACCCGCCCAGCGGTGTGAGATCGAGAGAGCTGATTGGCTGACTGCTGGAGAGCGGAGAGTTCAGGAAGGTGATGAGGACGAGGCGAGGGTCGTCCTGGATCCACGACACGATCATCTGGAGGAGTTCTGGTGGAGGGGTGAGCTCCTCTGGGAAAACAACAGACACACGGGGGGTTATGGAGGCATCTATGATCTTCCATGGGTCGCGCTTTTAGCTCCTAAAGCCACGGCCGTTTCTAGCTTTTTGGAGGCCCTATTTTTGGAACGGGGAGCAGTTCAAACCCTGCAAAATGGGGGGAAAAATTTCTCTCCCCTCCCAACAAAAACATTAAAAAATAAACTTGTGTCATAGTCTACAAGAACAGAAAAATATTCAGCCATTACATAGAATAAAGAATTAACCAGCATCTACATGAACTAGTGCATGTCTGCAGAAAGCAAGTATTCTGGTCTGGAAACAGGTAGCCCAGCTAGGCTTTCCAGGCCCAAACGTAGGCTGGGCTTGAAAGTGGAATACAGAGGTGTAGCCTATATGTAGACAAGCACACATGTTAGACTTTGACAAATATGAAAGGGACTGAACTGAGATTTATTTGATTGTGTCAATATTAATTACAGAAATCTTGAAACTGAATGGGACATCCAATGAGCAACTGTTTACGAACCCTTGTTTATTTGTTTGTCAGGCTTATTTGTGTGATCTTTTATGACTTATATTCATAAGTGTTGTATCTTGCACTTTGGGGAACGGGAGTTGTTCAGTCATCATTGTAATTATTTTAGTTTATATGCATTGTTTATCGTCAATAAACTCATGCAGTACTATAACAGGACATGTTTACAAATATTTGAGACCCATTACAGTGCATCCTTTTATATTTCAGCAATATTATCAGTACAAAACACCCAACATTATTATACACAGCAGAATGACCTGTTTGGCTGCAACTGTTGCATCAGTGTTGCCCATTTGTCAGTAAACAAAAAATGATTTATTTCGTTATTTGGGTGTTTTTTGTCAGGGTCGTCGTTTAGTCAAAGCGTGCATATGTGCCCGCATATGATATGCAATTGATCTGGCCATTCCGCTCCACAATCATGGTGGTGTTATTATTAACTTTTAATTTTTAGATAGCTGGGCACCGGGAGGAGCGCCATGATGAACCTGCGGTGGTGCAAAGGACAGCGGTGGCACACGGGTGAAGTAGCAGCCGATTAACCGGGCACGTTGGGCTTGGCTCCCTGTGAAGGACTGTGGTCCGGCTGCTGCTCTCCTCCCCGGTGCACCCAGCGCACCTCGTGTTCTCCACATATGCTGAATTGTCCTTAGAGCTACGCAATCAGGGCAACATTATAGCATACGTTTTTAAGCATTACATCATCAGTATTCTCTTTTTCTGGCCAACTCTGCCGCTTTTCACTTCCTTGTTTTGTTTATGGAGCGCAGTGGTGACTGCCGTGTATTATCCAATCAGTATGGAGTCAATCCGAAACCCCGCCCACAATTCTAGAAGCCAGAGCACGAGGAAACAGAGTGGTGGTTAAATTTTTATTGATAAAAATTATACGTTTTCACTGAGCTACTCCATACTTGGGGATGCACACCCTCGTAACCTCAGCAAAGCACTTATAAAATCTGAGGCCAGTCTGACGAACAGTTTGGGAGATATCTGAGGAACACACACACACACACACACACACACACACACACACACACACACACACACACACACACACACAGAGAGATCTGTTGCATTTATAGATGTTGCAAAAAATGAGAAAAAAAAGTTAAAATTTATTATGAAAATGCTGCAAATTTATGAGGAAAAAAGTTGCAAATTAGTGAGAAAAAGGTCAGAAATTGACAAGAAAAATTTTGGAAATTTATGTGAGAAAAAAACAGCTAACTTATGAGAAAAAATAACAAATTTATGAGCAAAAAGTTTAATAATCACAAGAAAAAAGTAGCAAAGTTGAGGCTGAACGTGTAGCTTTGGAGGCCCACAGCATCTGCGTCCTGTTCTGTCGGCAGAAACGACTCTGTTCAAAGTACCTGAGGTGAGGTCGTAGAGGGTGGTGACGGCGGTGATGAACTGGCAGCAGAAGCGCGGGCTGGCGCTGTGGATGTTGTGCAGCGTGGGAACGGATCCCGGCACCATGCAGCAGTAGTCGTCCACTAGCACCTGTGCCAGGCGTACGCAGTAGACGCGGTGGGTCCTCTGCACGTCACAGACGCAACACAACAGAAGAAGAGAAGCAGTTGGGGTTACATGTGCATGTGCTGGCTGCGGCAGTGAGCCGACATTAGCATGTCTCGGCAGTGATCCAGCATCCGTGAGAGAAAGCAGCGATGGATGTGACGTGTCCAAGAACCAAAGACCAGATAAAAATGGCACTTTCTGCCTTCTAGCTTGGAGCTCAGCATAATAAAATGGGGAAAGTTAACACCAAGAGCTACCAGACAACTGAAAGGACAAAGAAAAAAGCAGCAAATTAACAAGAAAACGCTACAAATTTACAAGAACAACAGCCAATTTAAGAAAAAACATTGCAAATTTAGTTGAAAAATTTTGCAAATTTACAAGAAAAAAGTTGCAAATATATGGGGAAAAAATCATTAATTTAACATGAAAAAAATTGAAAATTATGAAAGAAAAAAGTCACAAATTTAGAAGAAAACGTTGCAAATACGCAAAAAAATTTTTGCAAATTTACCAGAAAAAAAAAAAATAGTAACTAATTTCTGAGAAAAAAAAAACTTGAAATGTCCAAGAAAACAGTTGAAAATTTAGTGGAAAAAAGTAGCAAATTTTTGAGGAAAAAAATTTACAAATTTACTAGAAAAAAAAGACAATTAGGAGAAAAAAGTTTAAAATTTAGATAAAAATTGGAAAATTTAGAAAAGGAAAAAAGTCTCAAATTTGTGGAAAAAGTTGAAAATATACAAGAAAATGTCAATTAGTTTACAAAAAAATCCTTGAAAATTTACACAAATAAAGTGGCAAATTTAAGAGAAACTGGAGAAGAGGCAGGCAAATCATGCTTTGATTTTGACTAATTTCATACGCAGAAAACCAACAGTAAACAGTGAATAACAGAGAAAACATGTCGTGTCAAATATCAAAGCCTGTTTGAATCCTCACTTGTAACCAGGTAGCAGCACACTCCAGGATGGGAACCCTTCCCACAGCGATGGACATGGACACCAGTTTGCCCAGCAGCGACATGCGGCTCTCGTCCGCCTGGTTGCCCTGGAGATTGAAGAGGGCCGAGAACATGAGCTGACGGACGGCGTCACGGCTCTGCTCCTGGAAACAGCTGCACATGATCTCCAACAGCTGGAGCTCCTGCAGGGCGCTCATCCTCTGAGAGAAAAACAAAAGAAAGATGGTTTCTACGAGGCGTGCACAATATGTCAACATTCTATCATCATTGCATGTATTAGCAACACCCTCACACAACGGCCGTACGCTGAAAAAAACGATGAAAAATTCACAAATCTACATGAACAAAGTCACAAATTTACGAGGAAAAAAACAGCAAGTTTTGTGTAAAAATGTTGTATATTTACAAAGAAAAAAAATCACAAATTTATGAGGAAAAATGGTGCAAAATTTACATGAAAAAGTCACAAATTTACAAGGGGAAAAAGCAGCAAATTTTATGTGGAAAAAGTTGCATATTTACACTGGGGAAAAAAAATCACAAATTTATGACAAAAATGTTGTGACTATACATGACAAAGTCAAAAGCTGACATGGAATAATGTCAATTAAAAAGTCACTTAAAAAGTTAGTCAATCTTTTCACAACCTTTTATTAATCAACTAATGATAACGGCATCTGAAACACAAAAACAAAGTAACACAATTACAGCACGAATAGTAACTATAAAGTAACAATTACCGTACGAGTCATAGTTCTACAACAAATTTATATGAAAAAAATGTCAAATTTATGAGAGAAAAAGTAGCAAATTTATTGTGAGGGAAAAAAAATCCAATTTATTAGAAAATTTTGCAAAATTTACATTAAAGAGTCCCTTTTTTGCATATTTATCTGGAAAAAAATACAACCTTATGACCAAAATGTCCCAAATTCACATGACAAAGGTTCAAAAATTATGAGGGAGAAATAGCAAAGTTTATGTGGAAAAAAGGTCCAATTTATTGGACAAAATTACCAATTTTTTGTGAAAACTCACAAATTTGCTAGAAAAAAATATACAAAATTTACATGAAAAATTTGCATGTTTTAAAAGAAAAAAAACCAGTAAATGATATGTACAAAAGCTTCATATTTACATGGGAAAAATATGACAAAAATGTTGAAAATTTTAGACAAAAAAAAAATCACAAATTCAAATGAAAAAGGTCCAAAAATTGTGAGGGAAAAGTAGCAAATTTCATGTGGGGAAAAAAGGTCACAAATTTATGGGACAAAAACACTTTTTTGGGGGGGGGGAAAAATCTCAAATTCATTAGAAACAAATTTGCAAAATTTACAAGAAAATCAGCAATTTATGAAGGAACACAACAAATTCTATGTGAAAAAGTTGCATATTGATGTTGGGGGAAAAAAAATCATAAATTTTTAACAAAAAAAGCTGCAAATATACATGAAAAAGTCAAAAATTTGACATAGAAAAATGTCACAAATGTATGAGGGAAAAAGTAGCGTACTTACTGTGAAGGAAAAAATAAATAAATGTATGAGAAAATTTTTTGCAAAATTGACATGAAAGAGTCACTTTTTTAAGAAAAAAGCATCATTGTTTTTGTGTAAAAGTTGCATATTTACATGGAAAAAACTGACAAATTTATGAGTAAAATGTTGCAAAATGCACATGAAAAAGTCATTATTTCACATGAAAAAGGCTCAAAAATTTTGAGGGAAAAGTAGCAAATTTTATGTGGAAAAAGTAATAAATTTATGTAACAAATTTCCAATTTTTGTGTAAAATCACAAATTTGTTAAGAATTTTTTTTGCAAAATTTACATGAAACTTTTGCTTTATTAAAAAATAAAAAAGCAGCAAATTAAATGTAGAAAAGCTTCATATTTACATGGGGAAAATATGACAAAATTGTTGCAAAATGTACATAAAAAAGTCAGAAATCCACATGAAAAAAATATCCAAAAACTATGAGTAGCAAATTTTATGGGGGGGGGGGGAGTCAAATTTATGACACAAAATTACCTGATTTTTTTTGTGAAAAATCACAAATTCATTAGAAAGAAAATTTCAAAATTTATATGAAAAGTGTGCAATTTTCTTTAAAGTGAAAAGCAGCACATTACATGCACAAAAGCTGCATATTTACATGAGAAAAAAATGACAAAAACGTTGTAAAATTTACACAAAAAAGGTGAAAAACTCACAAATCTACACGAACAAAGTCACAAATCTATGAGAAAGAGCAAATTTTGTGGGAAAATGATGGATATTAACACAGAAAAAAAATCACAATTTTATGAGAAAAAATCTGCTAAATTTGCATGAAAAATATTATGAAGCAAAAAGCATCAAATTTTATGTGGAAAAAGTCACAAGATTATGGGAAAAAATTACCAATTTGTTCTGTTAAAAAATCACAAATTTATTTGAAAAAATGTTGACAAATTTACATGAAATGTGACAAATTAATGAAAAAGCATCAAATTTTATGTGTAAATGTCACAAATTTATAAGGGAAAAATATGTAAAAAGTTAGTTGCACATTCATGTCCACTAAATTCATTGCAGTATTCAACACCAACATCCCACACTGAGCAGCCCTTGGCCCTGGGTTGTGGATAACCAACGCTCCCGGGGCCAGGACTCACCCTGGCCGGGGTGCTTCGGTCTTTGGGAGTGTGCAGGATGAACTCCTCGATCAGCTCCAGCGTTTTGGCGTCCACCTGAGGAGGCTGCCTCCCGGACTGGACCAGGTTGCAGAAGTAGATGTCCAGGTGGTACAGCAGCTCCTTGGCGGCGCTCAGAACGTCCCGGGGCAACAACGACTGACGGATGTCGCCCATCGCTGCCTGGCCAACACACAGACAGAGAACTTATGAAGCTGAGCATCACGTGTAGTTGTAAGCATATTCTTTCATTACACTGGTGCTCAGATCTCATATTCAGTACTCGCTTTCTCACCCAAATTGCTTAATTTTAAATAATGGAAATTACAAATCTACCTTTACCATGTTATACAAAAAAATAAATAAATAAAAAAAAATCCCCCTGCAAATTCAGGAGAAAAATCCCACAAATTTGCAGGGGCAAAAAAGAAGCAATTTGATGATAAAGTCACAAATTTACCAAAAGGTCACTAATTTACATGAATACATTTGCAGATACAATCATAAACAGAATCTTAAGACCGGGGGAAAATGACAACCAGGTTGTAAGCTGAACTTCGAAATGCAAAAAGAAGAAAAAGCAGCAAGAGACAAAAAACAGAACACGACTAAAAGTGTAAAAAAAAAAGGACTCAGTAGTGAGTAGCCACGCTGTTCCTGCTGATTTTCTTGATACGAGTGTTTCCAGGAGGCTGGTGGGAACGTTGCGCCATGTAGTGAAGGTGGCCGTGAAGACACGGGCTGATCCTCGGCCCAAATTAAGGCCCTTACTGATGCTAACTGCAGCCCAATAACCATAAGACGGCATCTACAAAAGAAGGGTTTAAAGACAGAAAAAAAAAGCCTTATAAGGCCACATCTCCTACCACACTGCAAACTTGCCCATCTGGATTTTGCAAGGGCGCATGCATCCGACATAAAGTCGAGGGCCGCTCTGCTTTATGTAAATGAGGAGCGGGTGTGTGGAGGCGATCACCTCAAGGATCTCGTGCTGAGCTTTTAAAAGAGTAGTTGTTAGGAAAAACTCTATCGTCCCGGCGCCATCTTGGATGCAGGTGGACAGACCACCCACTGGAGTCCACGTCGGCCAATGAGATGTAGCTCGTGTGTTTTGCCAAGCAGTACAGACGTACACCGGTGACATGGGTCTAGCGTCAAAAGGCACTTAGGATGACACCTATCATAAATTAACCTGCTAATTCCACAATGGTATCAGATCAGTACATTACTGATATTGTGGTGGACACTAGACACAGCGTAGGACATTCTCTCACACCCAGAAGCAGGAAGAGGGACAGAACAATGGACTGAAGGGGGTAGCCCCCCAGGGGGGTAACTAGACCAGACTATGAGGCGCCTTCGCCCCCTGCTGCTCCAAGCTGTAGCATGTAGCACAGGGAGGCGAATGTATGTGACGAATGTAACATGTGTTATGATAATCGCGCCACACATTGCCTTTGTTCATACCCGTGCATAATGCGCCAGCCCCAGTCTCTATGGGAGGTAATAAAGCTATATAAAGAGTACGCAGACAGACTGGGGGTCCCTTCAACAGAGATTGGCCCCAGTGGGCCACGCTGGGGGCCACAGGCTATACATATATGTCAGAGGGTGAATAAAGATCCTGTGTCGACCTACGCTCGTGCCTTGCCTCCACATCCTTCCCTTTTACCCTCTACAATATCAGCAGATATCAGCGCTGAGATATCAATGATAGATCAGTGGCCAAAGAAGCCAAATTTCTAACCAGTTTTTAATTCCATGGAATCAGAAGTAACTCAAACAATATGACCAAATGTTCTTGAATAATAGCAGTTTTTCTTCATAAATTTACCCAAGTAAGAGTGCAGTGACCATCTGTCCAACTTAGAAGAAAGACAAACATAACTTTATCTCAAACGATTACTACTTGCACCATGGGTTTGTGGTTCACGCAGGCAAAAGAAGGCCATTGTCCAAACAATTCATGACATTTTCGAGTGGTTCATTTACTCCAAGAACAGGCAAACAGAAGTTCCCACTCCCTCCTGCCTCTCCTGCCCTGGTGAAAAACCACAGGCCCACCCAGGTGCATGCTGGTCTAATCCCCGCCCACCTCACCTACAGACGTGGACAAAATTGTTGGTACCCCTCTGTTAATGAAAGAAAAACCCACATTGGTCACAGAAATAATTTGAATCTGACAAAAGTGGTAATAAATAAAAATTCTATGAAAATTAACCAATGAAAATCAGACAGTGCTTTTGAATTGTGTTTCAACAGAATTATTTTAAAAAACAAACTCATGAAACAGGCCTGGACAAAAATGATGGTACCCTTAACTTAATATTTTGTTGCACAACCTTTTCAGGCAATCACTGCAATCAAACGATTTCTGTAACTGTCAATGAGACTTCTGCACCTCTCAGCAGATATTTTGGCCCACTCCTCATGAGCAAACTGCTCCAGTTGTCTCAGGTTTGAAGGGTGCCTTCTCCAGACGAAATGTTTCAGCTCCTTCCACAGATGTTCAATAGGATTTAGATCAGGGCTCATAGAAGGCCACTTTAGAATAGTCCAATGCTTCGCTCTTAGCCATTCTTAGCCATTCAACACTGGATTTGTTCTACGCAAACACTAAGGAGGCGTACACCTCATCACAACTCCCCCCACTTGGGAGATCGGATCACAACTTGGTTCATCTCCGACCGGTGTACAAACCCCTAGTGCACAGACAACCTCCGGCCATGCACACTGTGGAGTTATGGTCTGAGGAGACAATGGACACTCTAAAGGACTGTTTTGAAGCCACTGCCTGGAAGCAGCTCTGCGATCCACATGGTGAGGACATCGATGGCCTCATTCACACCTTCACGGGCTACCTCAGCTTCTGTGTGGACAAATCCGTTCCCACCAAGACCATACGGCGTCACTCAAACAACAAACCCTGGATCAACCCTGAGATAAAAACACTTCTGAGAGAGAAGAAGAGGATCTTCAGGTCGGGGAACAGGGAGATGCTGAAGTCCGTACAGAGGGAGCTGAGGAGAAAGATCAGAGAAGGCAAGGACAGCTTCAGGAAGAAGATGGAGGACAAGCTGCAACAGAGCGACATCAGCGGGGTCTGGAGAAACCTCAAAACCATCTCGGGGCTCCAGAATACCTCCCCCCAGGCCACGGGGGGCAGGGAGTGGGCGAACAACCTGAATCTGTTTTTCAATAGATTTGACCAACCGCCCTCCCCCCTGTCTGCACAACAACCACTGCTGCCTCTAAGAAATCAAGTCCTGCTACCCACTCCCCACTCCACCGACACCCCCCCCACTCCCAACACACAGCCCCCCATCCTGACCCTGACCAAGACCCAGGTGAGGACGGAGCTGAGGAAGATCAAGGCGAGGAAGGCGTCGGGACCGGACGGCATCAGCGCAAAGCTCCTCAAGTCCTGTGCAGACCAGCTGTGTGGGATTGTGACGTATATCTTCAACATGAGCCTGAAACTGGGGAGGGTACCACAGCTGTGGAAAACATCTTGTGTGGTACCTGTACCAAAAACTTCCCACCCCAAAGACCTGAACAGCTTCAGACCGGTGGCCTTGACGTCCCACTTGATGAAGACCCTGGAGAGACTGCTCCTTGCTCATCTCCGCCCCCTGGTGGAACCAGCGATGGATCCACTCCAGTTCGCCTACCAGCATGGCATTGGGGTGGAGGATGCGGTGATCTTCCTCCTTCACCGTTCTCTGTCCCACCTGGAGAAGCCCGGGAATATGGTGAGGATCATGTTCTTTGACTTCTCCAGTGCTTTCAACACCATCCAACCGATGATCCTGAAGGACAAGCTGCTGCGCGCAGGGGTGGACCAGCACCTGTCATCATGGATCCTGGACTACCTCACGAACCGGCCTCAGTTTGTGAGAACCCGGGACTGTGTTTCCGACACGATCATCAGTAGCACGGGGGCCCCCCAGGGAACGGTGCTGGCTCCCTTCTTGTTCACTCTTTATACTGCGGACTTCTCACACAACACAACACATTGCCATCTACAGAAGTTCTCTGATGACTCTGCGATCGTTGGTCTCATCTCCAGCGGAGATGAAGCTGAGTACAGAGGGCTTATCCAGGACTTTGTGGACTGGTGCCATCGGAACTGCCTCCAGATCAACGCGAGGAAAACTAAGGAGCTGGTGGTGGACTGCCGCAGGCATGGGCAGCCCCTCACAGCACCAGTAAATATACAGGGAACAGACATCGAGATGGTGACATCCTACAAGTACCTGGGTATTCATCTGAACAATAAACTAGACTGGTCACACAATACTGACGCACTCTACAAGAAGGGACAGCGCAGGCTGTTCCTGCTGAGGAGACTCAGGTCTTTTGGTGTACAAGGGGCGCTGCTGAAGTCATTCTATGACACGGTGGTGGCATCAGCCATCACTTTTGGAGTGGTCTGCTGGGGCAGTGGCATTACTGCAGCCGATAGGAAGAGACTGAACAAACTGATTAAGAAAGCTAGCTCTGTCCTGGGGCAACGCCTTGATCCGATGGAGGAGATAGGAGAGAGAAGGACGGTGGCTAAACTGTCATCTCTGCTGGAGTCCGAGTTCCACCCTATGCAGGACATACTGGATGCACTGAGGAGCTCATTTAGCAGCAGACTACATCATCCCAGGTGCACAACCGAGAGGTTTCGTAGGTCCTTCCTACCAACGGCTGTCAGACTGTACAACCTAAGCAGGGCTGCTCGCAGAGATAGCAAAAAGACGTAACAAACTAATAGTTTTTTTTTTTTTTTTTTTTGAATGCAAAAGATGCAATAGACTTACACAATGGTCCTCTCCGGCATACAACTAGGAACATACCGGTCGCTATGGAGGGTGAGAATATGTATGGGCACATAATCATACCATGTAGGATAACTAAATAGACGGTTATGCTGTTTCATCCCACCTAGCAACAATGCTCTGCACTGTGTGTGTTTATATATTTACATATTTATTCCATCTAGCTACAATGCTCTGCACTGGGTGTGTTTATATTTATATATCTATATATTTATTCCATCTAGCTACAATGCTCCGCACTGTGTTTTTATATATCTACATATTATTCCATCTAGCTACATTGCTCCGCACTGTGTGTGTTTATATACTTGCATATTTATTCCACCTAGCTGCAATGCTCCATACTGTGGGTGTTTATATATTTACATATTTATTCCATCTAGCTACAATGCTCTGCACTGTGTGTTCATATATTCATATATTTATTCCATCCAGCTACAATGCTCTGCACTGTGTGTCTGTGTGTGTGTGTGTGTGTGTGTGTATATATATATTTTATAGTAATATGTACATATGTATATTAGCTGCTCTTGCTTGCTTGTTTTTTCTTGCCTTCTGATTGTTGCTCTGAGTGTTGCTATCCCTGTGCTGTTGCAATCCTGGAATTTCCCCATTGTGGGACTAATAAAGGCTTATCTTATCTTATCTTATCTTATTCTTGGGTGTTTTTAGCTGTGTGTTTTGGGTCATTATCCTGTTGCAAGACCCATGACCTGCGACTGAGACCAAGCTGTCTGACACTGGGCAGCACATTTCTCTCTAGAATACTGTAATATAAATGTGTTTTTAATGTGTGCCCTGATTTGTTTCTCAGTTGTTTTTAATCTCTTTATCTTAAGGCACACCATGACCTGGACAATATGACCTGTTTCTAGAAACTGTTTTCCTTAGCACAGCAAGTTTCTCACTCCTTAAATCACTGTTGCATGCTTATGAAACGAAGGCGTGACCTTTATTCCTTATATGTGTATTGGGAGAAATGTAGCAGGTGTTCCTGTATGTTTTGGGAATTGCCTGGGAACAGAAATTGGCCCTTCCTGTTCCCCACGCAATTCTATGATGGGAGGGGGGGGCTTGCTCGGAGCAGAGATGGCCACTCTGTTCTGTACCTAGCCTTCCTTTAAAAACAGGGGTCTTCCCTCAATACGTTGAGTCTGCCGTGAGTTTTCTTGCGCAAAAACGTCCGGCTGAGAAATCACGCTCTTCTTGGCTGTGGGCTCCCGGTCACCTGTATCAAACGGTAAGAGCTTGTGAAATGACATGAAATGCATTGATCCTTGTGTGTGAAGGAAATGTGTGACATGCAATGATTTCTCTTTTGTGTATGGAGATATGGTCTGTGGGGAATAAAGAGATACAGTTTTATTCTAGCAGCCGTGTCTCAGTGTGAATACTTTGTCTCAGTATACATTCTTTTCTATGTGCCGACTTCTCACGAACCTGTCTAAATATTTTCATAAAACAAATACCTTGATAGTCTTGAGATTTCATTGTACCCTGCACAGATTCAAGACACCCTGTGCCAGATGCAGCAAAGCAGCCCCAGAACATAATAGAACCTCCTCCATGTTTCACAGTAGGGACAGTGTTCTTTTCTTGGTATGCTTCATTTTTGCGTCTGTAAACATAGCGCTGATGTGCCTTGCCAAAAACTTCCAGTTTTGTCTCGTCTGTCCATAGGACATTCTCCCAGAAGCTTTGTGGCTTGTCAATATGCAGTTTGGCAAATTCTAGTCTGGCTTTTTTATGATTTGTTTTTAACAGTGGTGTCCACTTTGGTCGTCTCCCATGAAGTCCACTTTGGCTGAAACAACGATGGATGGTGCGATCTGACACTGATGTACCTTGACCTTGGAGTTCGCCATGAATGTGTTTACAGGTTGTTCTGGGCTCTTTTGTTACCATTCGTATTATCCGTCTCCTCCTGCGGCCACGTCCAGGGAGGTTGGCTACAGTCCCGTGGATCTTAAATTTCTGAATAATATGTGCAACTGTAGTCACAGGAACATCAAGCTGCTTGGAGATGGTCTTATAGCCTTTACCTTTAACATGCTTGTCTATAATTTTCTTTCTAACCTCCTGAGACAACTCTCTCCTTTGCTTCCTCTGGTCCATGTTTAGTGTGGTACACACCATGTCACCAAACAGCACAGTGACTACTTATCACCCTTTAAATAGGCCGACTGACTGATTACAAGTTTGTAGACACCTGTGATGTTAATTAGAGGACACATCTTGGTTGAACATGTCCCTATGGTCACATTATTTTCAATCTTTTCTAGGGGTGCCATCATTTATGTCCAGTCCTGTTTCATGAGTTTGTTTTTTTAAAGTAGTTCTGTTGAACCACAATTCAAAAGCATTGTCTGATTTTCATTGGTTAATTTTCATAGAATTTTTATTTATTACCACTTTTGTCAGATTCAAGTTATTTCTGTGACCATTGTGGGTTTTTCTTTCATGAACAGAGGGGTGCCAACAATTTTGCCCACGTCCGTACGTGGTGCCCGTGGTGTCACCCGAACAACCCAAAATAAGCCTAATTAATTATACAAACAAAACTAAACAAATAAACAAACTACTTAAACTAAATAAACAAAATTACCAAATAAAAACAAGACCAAAATATAACTCATTTAATCCTAAAGAAAACAAACAAATTAAACTAAACACCAATCAATAATAACAAATAGCTCCAACAAAGAGTGGAAAGTAACCTGCGGTAAAACTACTCAGTAACATGTTTTTTTTCCACAATATCTTTATTGAACCTTTTTTTTTTTTTAACAAACATGATACAAACAATCAAACACTAACGCTAAAGTACTACAAAAAAAAAAAAGATGCACTAAAAACACCAACAACCACCAACAAAATCAAGTCTTCAACAATGCTCCTCTGTTTAGTCTAGACAATCCAATACATAAGTATACATATTATGTTCACCAGTTTGGAATTTACAAGGTCCACACACATCATTCACCTTCTTCTTCAAGAGTTATGTTTAAATTTTTTACATAATCAATAAAAGGTCTCCATATATTCTCAAACACAATTTCCTTTGATTTCAGTATATATGTTATTCTTTCTAATGGAAGGTTTGTTAACATCTGTCTTAACCACTGAGTCACATCTGGTCTATGAGTCTTTTTCCATAATAGTGCAATACATTTTTTGGCATTAAGCAAACTGAGGTCTATGAATGTTCTTTCACTTTTATTAAAATTATGCTTTTCTGGGTACAGACCCAACAAAAACAGTTTAGGATTCAGTATGATTTGTTTTGAGATTATTTTTTCAATTGTTACCCTCACCTCTTCCCAAAACATTCTTATTAATCTACATTCCCATAAACAATGAAATAGGGTTCCTTTACTTTCCATGCATTTTGTGCATGTATCTGGTATATTTTTGTTATATCTATTTAACTCCTCCGGTGTAACATACATCCGCATTAACCATTTGAAATGTATCAATTTAAGGCGTGCATTTATTGATTTGGTTTGAGCTTCTGTGCAAGCCAATTCCCATTGTTCCTCCGAAATTTCAATTTGCAGATCTTCTTTCCAGTAGTTTAATCTTTTCAGTGAATTTTCACTTGAAGATAGTGTCAATGAGTTATAAAACTCTGAAATAATACCCTTTCTTTTACTATCTTTCATCATCATTTTTTCCAAGGATGAATAAATAGGTCGAGTGAGAGCTTTATTTTGATTTGATCGAATAAAGTTTCTAAGTTGAAGATATTTAAAAAAATGTGTTCTATTGAGATTAAATTTGATCCTCAGCTCTTCAAAAGACATTATGTTGTCTGCACATGGCAAATATAAATCCTGAATCTTTTGTATCCCTTTTAAATTCCATACTTTAAATACAGCGTCCGCTCTCCCACTCAGTAACATGTTGGTACCCAGTTATAAATGACAGTACAGACGAGCTACAGTGATTTAAATAACAGTTAAAAGCCCACATAGACGTGTCTGAGTGATTCAAAATAAAGGATAACGAATGCGTAATAAAACCGGACAAACAGAAGTAGTTCTAGTTCTGATTTAACGTTTCGGTGTGTTTATAAAGGCTGCATATAAAGGGTAGACAGAAGCGGAGCCGTTAACACTCGCAGACTGGAGCTGCGCTTCCGAGTGGCTCCGTCTGCTCCATCCTGCTACAGCTAGCGTTAGCATCGTCAGCGAAAACGGCCGTTTCCAGCTCCGTAACAACGCCTCACCTGTCTTGTTTTATACTGGGAACACTGGGACATGACAAATAGACCCTTACCTCCGCAACAAGGTCCCAGTTCACTTAAAAAGGATCCAAATGTAAGATACAAAACAAGAACCAGTGTCACACGGACCAGGTAACAGCTTTCTGTCGCTACGGAAGCCGGGAGGCGTTGTCTTTGTGAACCAGGGTCTGCCAAAAAAAAAAAAAAAAAAAAAAAAAAAAAGCGGCTCCGGAGCCACAACTGGATTTTGAATGAATGAATGAATGAATGAATGAATGAATTGAATGAATGAATGAATGAATTTATTTCGGATTTCGGATAGTACATTACAGGTTAAAAGAAACTGTATAATATAACAACAAGGTCAAATTAGACAAAGACTCCTTCCACTATACAATTCCACGTGAGTTATCCGAAATGGGTGATGGCTGAAGCCGCAGCTTATATTGCCCACCCATATTCCATCCAAGAATTCAAAGGAGAAAAAAGAGAAAACAAGACAAGAGCGATTACAATTTAAAACAAGGCTAAGACAAAATATGACTGAGAGAAAAAGAAAACTGAGCTAGTCTAAGTTAAGCGGTTACTATTCAAAAACAAATCTAAGACATAGTGTCACAGAGAAAAAAGAAAAACTAAGCTATAACACAACACAGGCTGGAAATGTCAATCCTTATGTGAGTTTACATGTCGTCTTGTAAATATGTTTGGAGTATTTCTTCCTTTAGTTTTTGTTTAAATTGTCCAAGCTTTGTACATGATTTTAATTCAGGTCCAAAATCGTTCCATAATCTGACTCCTTGCACTGAAATACAGTGTTGCTTGGTAGTTGTTCTCACTGTAGGCTTTTGAAATATACATGTTCCTCTGAAGTGATATCGTTTCTCCCTTGTTTGGAACAACTTTTGGATATTTGCGGGCAGTGATAGATTCTTCACTTTGAACATTATTATTGCGGTTTTAAAGTCGATCAGATCTTTCAACTTGAGAGTTTTTTGTTTAAGAAAAAGTGGGTTTGTTGGTTCCCTGTAAGCTGCTTTGTTGATTATTCTAATAGCTCTCTTTTGAAGCATAAAGAGTGGATATATGTTTGTTTTATATGTATTTCCCCATACTTCATTACAATATGTCATGTATGGGAGTATTAATGAATGATACAAGGTGTATAGTGTGGGTTGATTCAGCAAATTTTTCACTCTGTGTAATATTGCAATTGATTTGGATACTTTACCTTTTATATAATTAATATGTGGCTTCCAACACAGTTTGTTATCAATTATTACTCCAAGGAATTTAGTTTCGGATACCCTTTCAATCTCTACACCATTTACACTGAGTTTGGGTACTGGGTAGTTGTGATGGTTGTTAAAGACTATAAATTTTGTCTTGCTTAAATTGAGCGTTAATTTGTTTGAATCAAACCACAGTTTCAGCTTTCCTAATTCCTTTCCGAGTGTATCCAGAAGTTGTTCCAAGTTGTTTCCACTGCATAGCAGGTTAGTGTCATCAGCAAACAATATTAAGTCCATTTTTTCTGAAACTTTACATATATCATTTATATACATATTGAATAATAATGGTCCCAAAACTGAACCCTGTGGGACTCCACAGGTGACCTTCAGTAGCTCTGAGTTTTTGTTGTTAACACATACAAACTGATATCTATTCTTTAAGTAACTTCTTAACCAGGACAGTGCTACCCCTCTGATACCACAATTTTGTAGTTTCTTTAATAATAGATTGTGATCTACTGTATCAAATGCTTTTTTAAGATCCAGGAATACTCCAACTGAATACTCTTTATTTTCAATGGCTGTTGATATTTTTTCTGTAAATTCCATTAAGGCATATGCTGTTGTCCTTTTGTGTCTGAACCCATATTGCTGCTCACACAATAAATCATTCTTCAGTATGAAGTTGTCAATTCTCTCATAGAATATTTTTTCAAGTATCTTGGAAAATTGCGGTAATAGTGAAATTGGTCTGTAGTTGGAGAGTTCCCCTCTGTCGCCTGTCTTGTAAATCGGAATTACTTTAGCTATTTTCATTGCATTGGGAAATATACCTGATTGGAGAGACAGGTTACAGATATACGTCAGTGGTTTCACTATGCATTCGATAACAGTTTTGACTAGTAGCATATCAATACCATCGCAGTCAGTAGATGTTTTACTTTTGAACGATTTAACAATTTCAATGACCTCTCTTTCGTCTGTGTTCTTTATGAAGATGGTGTCTTTTACAGCAGTGTTATTGCATATTGAATCACCTGTTGGCACCGTAGTGGGTATTTCTCGGGCCAGTTTAGGTCCAATGTTAACAAAAAAATTATTAAATTCATCTGCAGGTGAAGCTATATTCACATTCGGAGTCGATTTATTATTTTTTGGAGTGTTAGTTGGGTAGCTGGTATTTCTGCTTTTATTTCCAAGGATACTGTTGATTATTGTCCATGTATTTTTAATATTGTCTTTGTTTTTTTCCAGTTCTTTACTGTAATAGTCTCTTTTACTACATCTTATTATATATGTTAACTTATTTTTGTATGTTTTATACCGCTGCTCTGCTTCTTTTGTCCTTTTCTTTATGAAAGCTTTATATAATAAATTTTTCTTTTTACACGCCTTTTGTAGTCCTTTGGTTAGCCATGGTTTGTCAGTAAATTTGTGTTTAAGCTTTTTTTTAACTAATGGGCAGTTTTTTTTCATAAAGAGTGGTTACAATGTTTGTAAATGTGTCATAGGCTTCATTTACATCTGATACATAGACTTCTGTCCAGTCTTGCTTCAGCAAGTCCTCTTTAAAAGAACTGATTGCGTTTGGTGGTTTGTGTCTGAACGATTTTGAGATTTTTTCTGGGTTGGGCCCCGTGTGGCCATGGATAAGTGCAAAGATTGGCAAGTGGTCGCTTATATGTGGGCTGCACGGTGGCGCAGTGGTTAGCACTGCGGCAGCACAGTTTACCCTTGGCCGGGGGATTGTGGGGATCGTGGGATCATGGGTTCGATCCCAGCCCCCGACCAACAGTGATCTGTGTGGAGTTTGCATGTTCTCCCCGTGTTGCGTGGGTTTACTCCGGGATTTCTCCGGTTTCCTCCCACATGCCAAAAACATGCATGTTAGGTTAATTGGCTGTTCTAAATTGTCCCTAGATATCTGTTTCCTATAGGCCCTTAGAATAGAGGGTTAGTATTAATGAAAGCGCTTTGAGTGGTCTTTGTGACTAGAAAAGCGCTATATAAGTGCAGGTTAGTTAGTTATATCATTTATCAATAATCCACTTTCTATTTTCTTGTCGAGAACATTGACAAACAGGTTGTCAATAAGTGTAGCAGAGTGAGCTGTGATTCTACTGGGATGTGTTATTGTGGGATATAGACTCATGCTGTACATAGAGTTCATGAACTCTGTAACTACATTTTGTTGATGTGGATTAAGTAGGTCAATATTGAAATCTCCACAAATTGCTACCATTTTCTTACTAGTAATATTATTGTACAGCTCGACTAATTTATCTCTGAATGTCTCAATGCAAGTTCCCGGCATTCTGTATATGCAGCTTATGATTAGATTTTTTGTTTTGTCTAGGTCAATCTCAACAGTAACACATTCCAGAATCCCTGGTAGTGCTAAGGACATTTCATTTACAAGCTTACATCTATATAGGTCATCAATATACAGTGCAACACCACCACCCTTTTTTTGAGATCTGTTAATGTTAAACATCTGATATCCCTCTATTGCCATCAGGGGAGCCTGGTCTGCATTAAGCCAGGTTTCAGAGACTGCTATAGCTGTGAATTTTCTGTTTAGCTGTTTTAAATAGTCCTGAATCTGTGAGAAGTTTTTGTTAAGACTTCTGCTATTGAAGTGTATTATTGACAGTTTACCATCTAATTGCACTTGACTTTTGAATTGCTTTTCAGTGTAATATTCACAGTGGTTATGAATATTATTGAAAAAGTGGTTATCAGGATCAATATCATTCTCCATCTCTTGTGGTTTATGTTCAGCATAGTGGCATATTTTTAGAGTTTGAGTTTCCTCACTCTGTGTTTCATAGTCAGTGTTCATCTGTATTTATCTAAGTCAGTAGCATCTCTGATCATTATACTTTTTGCTTGCTCAGGTGTTCCATTTAGTTTAATCCAAATTCTACAATTTCTTGTCCAGGTTGACTGTATCTTATTATGTTTCTTTAGCATCCGTGCCTGCCGTGCTAATTCAGCGTTTTTTTTTGTCAGGTGTTCATTTAGGTAAACTTGAGTTTCCTTTAGTTTTTTGGCCTGCCTCAGTATGTCATTTTTCACCCTCCTGTTCACAAAGCGCATCACAATTGATTTCTTTGTTTTGTTATCTTTCTTCGGTAAAGCATAACAGGCTGAGATCGCATTGGCTTCTACCTTAATGTCTTTATCATTAAGGAACTGAAGCACTTAGTTTTCTAAGGACATTGATTCACTTATGGAAGCATGTTCACCACTCAGTCCTGTAGCGGCATGGGTGTACGACTGATATCTGATGTCTAGTCCACTTATAACTATGTCATCAATGCGAGAACCTTGTTCAAGATCCTCAACGCGTTGCTCCAAAAGACGCCCGTGTTGCTCCAGGTCCATAATTTTTTTGTCTTTTTCTTTTATTATTGAATGTAGGGCTTGTACCTCCTGTATTAGGTCTAATATTTTGTCCTGCTGGCTAGTCACTTTGGCCAGTTCATCTAACACAAAGTTCAGAGTTTTTTTAATTTCTTCCATTTCCTCTTTTTTGGGTGGCATTTTACTGACCTGTGGATAGAAATAAGCAGAGAATCCGGCTAGGCCTCAACTAGCTCGGTCACTACTGGACCCGCCGCTCCTGCGCAGCTTCTCCGCCGAGTGACGCTGCTCAGCTCCGCAGATCACCGCCGTCTATCGCCGGCGCCTGCCTCCGTCTACCTGGCCAGTTGTGTCGTGCACCGCCGGCGCAGCCGGAATCCACCGATCACAGCCACTCGTCGCCGTCTGGCTAGGCGGCTCCTCCGCTGGGCCCCGTCTAGGCCCCGTCACCGACCGCCGTCAGTCTGGTCGTTCCTCGGCTGGGCCTCGCAATTGAGCACCGGTTCAGACCACTGTCCTGCTGGATCCAGGTGGCCCCCGTCTCTCACCAACGCCGCGCCCGAGCTCCCAATCGCCGCCTCGGTTGGTTCGTCCTCCTTTTAAATCCTTCTCTCCTCGGCTCCAGATGGCCAGATGTAAAGAATCTTCGGAAATTCTGAAAGAATTTTCTGTCCATAATAAGAAAAAAATACTAATTTTTGAGGAAAAAAGATTATATATATTAAAAAAACACTTGTCAGTTAAAATCAATAGAATTACATATATTTTGTTGATGTTTTTATTGACCATTATTACCTAATAATAGGTAATAATAGGGGCTGTGTTGGGGTGGGGGTGGGGAGCAGGGATTTCCCCAGCATGCTTTGCAACAGAGGACCTTATTTTGTGTGTTTGCTTAAATGTTATTACTGATTTATTATACTGCTGTGTCATTATAACTGCGTTAAATAATGACCCAGCAGTGTTTTATAGGCAGGATTAGGGCAAGATGTATCATGTGTTGTATAACCATGATTGAAACGGAGGTCTGGGAGGATGACCTCCCCTCCTGTCTGTGCTCAGGGGGTTGTTGAATAAAGCCTGTTCGTCGCAACCATCTCAAATCAAATCAAATCAAACTTTATTGTCATATTGCTGTACATACAACTGTAGTGCAGGCAAGATGAAATTGCGTTTCTCTCGGCATCCATATAAGAAACAGCATGATTTAAGACACACTCCCACATAGCTCCACCCCCCACCCCCACCACCCCCCCCCCATCCATTCACACATCCCTGAGACATACTTGGGGAAAAAGAATAACTAACTATAATATACAAAATGTCCGTAGGTGCAGTAGTGTGTATGAGAAATTCCGGGTCAGCTGTTCAGCATCCTGACAGCTTGTGGAAGGAAGCTGTTAATCAGTCTGGTGGTTCTGCCTCTGATGCTCCGGAATCGTTTACCAGATGGAAGAAGTTCAAAGTGTTTATGCAGAGGGTGAGAATGGTCCTTGACAATGTTCAGTGCCCTGCTCCTACAACGGTTCTGAAAAAGTTCTTGGACAGAGGGGAGGGAGACTCCAATTACCCTCTCCGCCCCCTTGACTATCCTCTGCAGGGCTTTTTTGTCTGACATACTGCAGCTGGAGTACCATGTAGCAATGCAGTACGTCAGAACACTCTCCACCACACCTCTGTAGAAGGTCCTGAGGATGCAGATGGGGAGAGAGGCCTGTTTGAGTTTCCTCAAGAAGTGCAGTCTCTGCTGAGCCCGCTTCCTGATCTCCAAGGAATTCTTGCTCCAGGTCAGGTCCTGCGAGATCTGCACTCCGAGGAACTTGATGTTCTCTACTCTCTCCACTAAACGGCCGCCGATGCTGAGGGGGACGTGCTCAGGCTGTGACCGCCAGAAGTTGATAATCATCTCCTTCGTTTTGTCCACGTTGAGCACCAGATTGTTCTCCCTGCACCAGCCCTCCAGGTCTGTCACTTCTTCCCTGTACATTGATTCCTCATCCCTCTGAATAAGTCCCACCACCGTGGTGTCATCTGCAAACTTAATAATCTGGTTCCCCTCATGTCTGGATACACAGTCATGTGTTAGAAGTGTAAACAACAGTGGACTGAGTACACAGCCTTGAGGGGATCCGGTACTCAGCGTGACAGAGTTGGAGATGTTGTTTCCAACCCGGTCAGACTGAGGTCTCTCAGTCAGGAAATCCAGGATCCAGAGACATGTGGCGGTGTTCAGACCGAGAAGGAGTAATTTCTCCATCAATCTGCTCCTCTTCTTTGTGTGAACCTCGCCAACGTCACAATAATAATAATATGACAAAAACTTTAAAATTTATGAGAGGAAAAAGTAGCAATTTTTTTGAGATAAAGGCAAGTTTGATCTAAAAATGTCACAAATTTATGACAAAATTAGGAAATTTACAAGAAGAAAAAGTCACTAATTTATGAGAAAAGGGGGGAAAATTGCTCACATATAATAGGTGCAAATTTATGAGGAAAAAGTAAAAAATTTACGAGAAAAAGTCACAAATTTACATGAAAAAGTAGTAAATGTTTGACAAAAAAGTTTTAATTTTAAAAGAAAAAAGTTACAAATTTATTGGGGGAAAAAATCATAAATTTATGAGGAAAAAGTTGCAAATTTACACTAAAATAGTCACAAATTTACGAGAAAAATTTTCGAATTTACAAGAAAAAATAAAAATATACAAAAAAGTTTAAAACTTACAAGAAAAATTTTGCAAGTTTATGAGAAATTTTTGAGAAGTTTCAAGTTTACGAGAAAAAAGTTACGGTTCCGTGTAATGTAATATAATATTGTAGCGAACTCAATATGAGCACCCTACTTGGCTTGCCAAGTGGGTTGACCCTATTGGCGACACAGGTAGGGTGCGGGACTCCGGAGCGGGAGGCGTGAGTTCGAATCTCCCGGTGGGACGTCGCCATGTCGAGCAGCACGTTACAATATAATATAATATCTCCCTGCCGCGCTCTCTCTCTCTCTCTCTCTCTCTCTCCACGTGTGCGTGCTGCGCGCTCCCGGCACCTCTCCAGTCTGGCGCTCACCGTCCTGCCGACGGATCCCGAGCAGCAGCGGCACCCTGCCCCGCAAACATGACCATCAACACCCTGGCAAAAGGCGGGAGACATCGGGAGCAAATGACATGCTTTCGAAAGGTGAGATTCCATTCTGTTGCTTTACTTTGTCTCATTCCTCATTAGACTGTTGTGATGATATATTTTATTAATTAAAACCGTGTAACAGGATTCACCAAACAACGGGAGCCGTTAGTTTTAAAGTGTCCGTGCGCTTTTTGACAGATGGAGAAAGTGATCGTGGCCATGCAGGACCCTGATATGGGGATGAAGATGAGGAACCAGAGGCTCCTCATCACTGTCATTCCCCACGCCATGACAGGTGAGCGTGAGCGCGGGTGTGTCTCCTCCCTCGCGTCAATGTGCATTAGATTCTGTGTGGACTGGACAGGAACATTGCAGCTTGACTTTGTCCCAGCTGTCATGCATAATTCAGCTGTCATTTTTTTTTTGGTGCTTTGCAGAGTAGGAGAAATAAGTTGTTCCTCTTCTCCCCCCCCCCCCCCCCCCATCTATCTCTCTTTTTGCTCTTAGGTCATGATATAATTACCTGGATGATCCACAAATACAGAATCAGTGAAGAAGGCAAGTATAAGCATAAGAAGAATAAGGATACTTTTATTGATACGCAGTGGGTTCATTTTAAATGTCACAACAGTGTACAAGATAGAAATAATGCCAAAAATATCCAAAAATTAAAAGGTGCAATTTTTAAATTAAAATAAATTAACAGCTGAAATCTTCAGCAGCAGCTGAGTGCTGTCAGCCACTGCAGTGAGCTGACCCCCTCTGGCTGTCTTTATGTTATTCTTAGGCTACGTTCACACTGCCGATTTTAATGCTCAATTCTGATTTTTTTGCACAAATGTGGCCCAGATCTGATTTTTTTTAATGACAGTCTTAACAGCACATATCTGATTTTTTCACACCAGACTCAGGCCACTTTCATATGTGGTCCTAATTCGGATACGTATCTGATATTTTCCGAAGCGACCTCAGTCTGAGCGGTCATGTTGCATTTCATCTGACTTTTCCTCATGGAAGGTGGAGACAGACGCTACAATTCTGCAGTGGAGGATGCAGCAAGCATGGCAGACACAGCTGATTTGTGCTCTCTTTTTAATCAATCTTCTCCCCTTTATCACTGGATTGTGATTTTGTTGGTTCCAAATGCACAATAGCTCCATTTTTTTTAATTTTTTTTGGGGGGGGGTGGGGGGGTCTGAAACCATTAGACAAGCAGGCGCACAGTAAAAGCACATTTTTAAAAAAAAAAGTAACAGCACATTTATTGGACGCTGCAAATTCTTTTTTTCCTGTAAACAGCACACCGTGAGTCCCGGCCACTGTAATATCTAAAATGTAAAGTTAATACCGACATGACTGTGGAGCGGAATGGTCAGATAGGGGGATACAGGAGAGGGGAGTCTGTGGCGGTTTCTCCTTCCTGTGCAGGACCGCTGGTACGAGCCGCTGACGATGCCAGTGGGCGAGAGCCCTATTGTAATCAGTAGGATTACTTATTATTAAACTTATTTATACAGGTAATCCTATTGAGACAACAGGTCTCATTTTCAGTAGAGCTGTTTAATCGATCAGTTCTGTTAAAGCAGAGCTGATCACGGCAGTCATCTGTCATGTAGAGAAATGAAGCTGGTCTCATATTTATTTTGTGCATAATTATTTCTGAATGATTTTAACGTTTATTTTGCTGCACTGCATCAAGGTGAAGAAGTTCTGTCCCCCTCAATCGTTCTGGGCTCATATTTACTTCCGTAAACACAACGCTGTGTCTGATGTTACGTTTTCTTCTGCGCATGAGGGTCACTTCATAGCTGCAGACCGTTCATATTGGAGTCTGATGGGAGTTGCATTTAAATTGTAATGTGAACGCCCACACACAAAAATCAGATCTCAGCAAAAAATCTGAAATGAGCATTAAGACCTGCAGTGTGACCGCAGCCTTGGACTCTTACTTTGCCGACCAGACACTTTTCTAGTGCCCACCCCTTGAAATCTTTGGCCCACATCTGATGCTTGGCAGTGTGACGTCAAGCACCATCATGCCACAAAGGACTATGGGAGCAAGTTGGTGTTGCTCAGCTTGTGTGTTGTTTACTTGTTAATAAACATGTTCCTATTCTAACTGCCAATTCAAGGGCTGTAATGAACATGTCAATCACAGCAGCAATTATATCTTTGCCCGCATGCACAAAGTGTCCTAGTGCTAAGAATTACTCCACGTGACGTAATTCTTAGAAAACTCTCAGAATTATGACGTTTTCTAAGATTTTCCACCTACATTTAGGTGAATCCCCAAGTGAAAACAAAAGTTATTTAGAAAGCATCTTAGCACTTAAAAGTGGTCTTAAGCCAAAAACATGTTAGGAGTGAGGAAGACTTTTAAGGGTCTTAGGAGTTTCTTAAGAGGAACCCAGCCACAGGGGGTGCACAAGCCAGTGTACCCCTACACCGCGTTCCAAATTATTATGCAAATGATATTTGTCTCTGGTTCTCTAAATAGTCGATGCAAATGACAGTCAGTATAATTTTCAAGTCATCAACCGTTAGAGCATAATTCAAATTTTACTGAACAAACCTCACAACAACTATTTTTTGCAAAAAAACTCAAAATGCACTGTTCCAAATTATTATGCACAACAGAGTTTCAAAACATTTTATTGGTTGTAAAGAACTGAAAATGGTCATTTGTTGAATTTGCAGCATTAGGAGGTCATATTTACTGAAAGCAAAAGCTATTTCAATCAGAAACATCTTAACAGGCCAAGTTATATGTTAGCATAGGACCCTTTCTTTGATATAACCTTCACAATTCTTTCATCCATTGAACTTGTGAGTTTTTGGAGAGTTTCTGCTTGAATTTCTTTGCAAGATGCCAGAATAGCCTCCCACAGCTGCTGTTTTGATGTGAACTGCCTCCCATCCTCATAGATCTTTTGCTTGAGGATGCGTCAAAGGTTCTCAATAGGGTTGAGGTCAGAAGAGGATGGGGGCCACACCATGAGCTTCTCTCCTTTTATGCCCATAGCAGCCAATGACACAGAGGTATTCTTTGCAGCATGAAATGGTGCATTGTCATGCATGATGATAATTTTGTTACGGAAGGCACGGTTCTTCTTTTTGTACCATGGAAGAAAGTGGTCAGTCAGAAACTCTAAATGCTTTGCCGAGGTCATTTTCACACCTTCAGGGACCCTAAAGGGGCCTATCAGCTCTCTCCTCATGATTCCAGTCCAAAACATGGCTCCATCACCTCCTTGCTGACGTCGCAGCCTTGTTGGGACATGGTGGCCATCCACCAACCGTCCACTACTCCATCCATCTGGACCATCAAGGGTTGCAGGGCACTCATCAGTAAATAAGACTGTTTGAAAGTTAGTCTTCATGTATTTCTGGGCCCACTGCAACTGTTTCTGCTTGTGAGCATTGGTTAGGGGTGGATGAATAATAGGTTTATGCACAACTGCAAGCCTCTGGAGGATCCTACACCTTGAGGTTCGTGGGACTCCAGAGGCACCAGCAGCTTCAAATACCTGTTTGCTGCTTTGTAATGACATTTTAGCAGTTGCTCTTTTAATCCAATGAATTTGTCTGGCAAAAACCTTCCTCATTATGCCTGGTCCAACAACATCACATCACTGGCCAAGAAGGCTCAAACTTGCCTCTATTTTCTCCACAAACTGAGGAGAGCACAAGTCCCACCCCCGTCATGTGCTCATTCTACCGGGACACCATTGTGAGCATCAGCCAGCAAAATCATCGGTGCCCTTCTGCCCTCCCTCTCGGACATCTACCACACCCGCCTCACCTGCAGAGCCATCAACATTGCAGGCGACACCTCCCACCCCTCATACACTCTCTTCAGCCTTCTGCCCTTGGGGAAAAGGTACTGGAGCCTCTGGGCCTGCTCCACAAGACTGCTAAACAGCTTTGCTCACCAGCCCATCAGGACCCTGAACTCTGCCCCCACCCCTGGACCATAACACACTCACCCACACAATAACTACCTCAGCTGTTTGCACAGGAAGACTTGGCACACCAGCAGTACTTACATCTGCTGCTGTAGCCATTTGCACAAATGCCATACCTGCTGCTGGCTGTCTGTTATTGAAATATTGATCAGGTGCAGTCCAATCTGTCACTGTATGCACCTACACTACCGCATTGAACTTGCAATTACGGGTATTACGGCTCCACTTTTTCTGTATATAGGGTTGCTGAGTGTTATTGTTATCTTTATTTGCACTACCTGATTGCTGGGTTTTTATCTTTTATCTTTATTTGTAATACGGGTAGCATTACTGTACATAGACTGCTGTTGTTGTTTTTCATCCTTATTCCTTCTTTCTTTCATATTACACACACCACTAAGAGAAAAATGGCATTTCAATTTTCCTGTATGTCCTGCACGTATAGAAGTATTGACAAAAAAATCTTTGAATCTTTGAATGTTTATCTGCACAAACCCGTCTGTGCTCTGAATCAGCCACAACTTTCTTCACAGTACAATGATCACACTAAAGTTTTTGTGAAATATCTAATGCTTTCATACCTTGTCCAAGGCATTGCACTATTTGATGCTTTTCAGCAGCAGAGAGATCCTTTTCCTTTACCATATTGCTTGAAACCTGTGGCATGCTTAATAATGTGGCACATCCTTCTTAAGTAGTTTTCCTTTAATTGGGCTCAGCTGGCAAACTAATTATGACAGGTGTCTGAGATTGATACCAATGATCCAAAGAGCCCTGAAACATAATACCATCCATGAGTTTAATTGAAAAACAAAAAATTGAATGTTTATGACACTAAAATCCTATTTGCATAATAATTTGGAACACGGTGTAGTGCTGGTCTCAAGCCCGGGTAAATGGGGAGGGTCATCCAAGGTAAAACCTTTGCCAAATCAAACATGCAGATCATGACAAATGAGACTTTCATACCGGATCGGTTGAGGCCCGGGTTAACAACGACCGCCACCGGTGCTGTTTACTGACAGGATGCTGGTGGAAATTCGGCTTCTGTTGGCCGAAGATTGAGGAGGAGGAGAGGGGGAAGCCATGTTAGAAGGGAGAGAGAGAAAAGGAAAGGTACAAGTGTGGAAGTGAGAGTAGGGATGTTAAATGTAGGGACTATGACTGTTAAGGCAGAGAGTTGGCTGATATGACGGAGAGAAGAAAGGTAGATATACTGTTCAAGAAACCAGATGGAAGGGAAGCAAGGTTAGGAGCATTGGAGGGGGATTTAAACTGTTCTACCATGGTGTAGATAGGAAGAGACATGGAGTAGGAGTAATCTTGAAGGAAGAGTATGTGAAGAGTAGGGGTGAGAATCACGAGGGACCTCACAATATGATCTAGATCGTGATACTTGAGTCATGATACAATAATCACGATATTGCAACATCAAGTATCACGATACAATATATTTTAAATTTTTCACGTTATTCAACCTCAAATCATGTCCCAAAGTAAAACTGTTGACATCTCGTTCATATCATAAAGTATTCTCGAGGTTTCATTTTCTGTGGAGAGCATCTCTGCACACAGGGAGGGCAGTCGACAGTGTTTGGAATAGACTCCCACTTCAGCTACATTTAGCTGACTCTGTGGACTCTTAAATAAAAGTAGCTGAAAACATTTTTGTTTAACTGAGGGTTTAAATTGAGTTTCAATTCAACTGCTTTTTAATGGTAAGTCTGATATTTTTAAATTATTTTAATCTTGTGTTTTAACATGTTTTTGTATTTTTTAAATTATTTTTTATCTATCAACTTAATTTTATTCCATTTTATTGTACAGCACTTTGTGATTACACTGTATGTCTGTGAAAGCGCTTCATAAATAAACTTTACTTACATGGCAATCAGATAAAAAGCAAGCTCCATACTGGCGTCTCTTTAGCTTAGCCGCTATTAATGCTGCTTCGAGATGTGTGCTGGCCCGCATGTTCCAAGTGGATTATTTTTTTGTGCAACGCTTCTTTCGGGTTGTGTGCCATGTCAAGGTCTTTCCTTCCATTTTTGTTATAAAATCAAAAAAAGGTCTGATATTTGAGCTAATTTTGAGCAAACTGCTTCCTAACTTTCAAAGCTGGCTGCAAATCTCACCGAGACAAACTATGACTTTACTTGACTGAGTGCTTGCTTGGCACCATCTAGTGGACTGAAAATGAAACTGGTTGAATACCCAAGAGAGTATGCAACGTTTACATGAATATACAGTATACTGTACATAATTAATAAAAGATCGATCATGCATTTAGGGATCGGTGCATCGTCAGGAGTGTTAAGTACTGCAATACATCACTGAATCAATCTTTTTGTCAAACCCCTAGTGAAGAGTGTGCAGGAGGTAAAGAGCAAATCAGACAGGATCATAAGTTTGAAGCTACAAGTTGAAGGTGCTATGTTCCCATGGGTGGGGGGAGTGGTGATTGAACTTTAATGACTTTAATGGACATGTAAGTGAAGGGAGCAGAGATGATGGGGAAGTTCTGGGGAAGTATGGTTTTAAGGAGAGAACTGTGGAAAGACAGATGGTTGTGGATTTTACTAAGACGATGGAAATGACAGTGGTGCACACATACTGTATTTCAAGAAGAGAGATGAACATAAGGTGACTTACAAGAATGGAGGAAGGTGCACACAGGTGGACTACATCTTATGCAGAAGGACAAATCTGAAAGAGATAGGAGACTGCAAAGTGGTAGCTGGGAAGAATGTAGGAAGACCATAGTTGCCAAGTCTGCTTATTATAAGTGACTTTGGGCTTGTTTTTTTCTAAAGTCGCTTGCAAATCTTGTCAGTTGCGGGTTGTGGGTTTTTGAGCTTGTTTTTTTTAATGTGTAGTTGCTTATTTGGGCTTGCTTTGCTGTCTGTGTGACAGCTCTCCCAGCTTGGTTACGCAAGATTATAAGCTGTGTCTCCATACCAAGAAGTTTAAAATCTGTTAATTTTTGGAAAACTTATTGAGGTGAAAGTGTCTGGCCAGGGGCTTCACTTCTGACAGCCAATGATCCATCCAGTTTTTCTATAGAGATCAGTGGCCCGCCTGACTCCACTCTGCTCTATACTCACTAATGGGGCGTGAGATATCCAGTTTTTTTTTTTATACAGATCAGTGCATATGGGACCTTAAAGGGCCTATATCATGCTATTTTAAGCCTTTCAGAGTAAACTATATGCATGTATGTGATAGTATATTACCTTTGGTACACTGGAGAATGAATTTCTTATGAAATATGAGTTATTTTCGCAAGCTACTTTTCCAACCCGGAAGTAAGATGCCTCGATCTCTGAGGTTCCGCCTCTCCTTCTTGTGGCTGCCGCCCATTTCATGACGTAACCCCTGAGCCGGCTGCTGCAGCGTGTCGCTGGGTTCCACCCACGAAAACTTAGAAGACATCGTCTTACACTTAAAAAAGCAAACAGTTGTTGTCACTGAGCAGATTAGGTGTGGGAGGAACTACTTCTTCACAGCGTCAGTGCTAAAGTGAAAGAGTTTTGCCGATCACCGATCCGTTAGCTGCACGGAGAAAGTGGGTGTGTGCGTTAGCCTGGGGGCGGTGCTGGCAGCACAGGCACTTCCTGGAGTGGGCGGCTCACCCACGTTCATATGTATGAACGCGGGGACCCAGTCATTATCAGGGACAGGGCGGAGCAGCAGCTCAGAGAGCAGGGTTGAGGAGGAATACTCAGAGATGCGTGAATGGAGCAAAATACCACTTTGGGGGTGTTTTTGGTGAGGAATTAACATTATAACATGCTTAAAAGCTCAAAAAAGTCGATTTTGCATGATTTTTCTTGCCTTCTGATTGTTGCTCTGAGTGTTGCTATCCCTGTGCTGTTGCAATCCTGGAATTTCCCCATTGTGGGACTAATAAAGGCTTATCTTATCTTATCTTATCTTATCTTATCTTATCTTATATAGGCCCTTTAAATTGAAAAACATTCTCCATTGAAATGAATGGCAAGAACAAAATTATCTTTTGATCCTGATCAAATTTTGCCACGAGTTACACATATGATGTTTGCCAATTTAAAAGATAATTTTCCATTTACTTATAGTTGTCGGCTGTCATGTCATATTTAGTTTTTGCTTAAAGGACTGGCGGACAACAACTCCCATCATCCCACATCACTAAACTGTAATCATGTTTAGTGCTGTTACTTATGCAGAATGCACGTCTTTTCTTTTGATCAGAGTTTAAACATTTAATTTATTCAAAGTTTTTATGTTGACTATGTTTACTATAAATTTGCTGTTGCTTATGCAGAATGTGTATGTATTTTCTTTTAATTAGAGTTTATAAAATTCTGTTATTCAATGCTGACTGTGTTTACAGTCAATTCACTGCAAACAAAAATAAATCTATATGTCGATATACTGTATGTTATCAAGCAGCCTCTCTTTTACAATGTGGTAGGTTGCCTGTTGGGCTTGTTTTGGGCTTGTTTCCCTCATGAAACCTGGCAACACTAAGGAAGACACAGGGCTGTACATTAACTTTTTTTACTCAAGGCACTGGTGCTACAGAGCTTCATAGTCATGTAGCACAAGACAAAAATTTGTAGCGCAATAAAAACATCTGTTACATTTCTAAAACTGACTGCAAGGAAAAGGACCTGTACTTACATATATAGCACTTTTCTAGTCTTAAAAAACACTTCACTAGTACCAACCCTCTATTCTAAGAGAGAGGTGGATACTTAGAGACCATTTAGAGTCACCAATTAACCTAACATGCATGTCTTTGGGTTGTGGGAGGAAACCAGCTCACCTGGAGTAAATCACACAGAGCACGTGCAAACTCCACACGGAAAGGTTCCCACTCCTGCCAACCTGGGGATTCAAACCTGGAACCTTCTAGCGGTTAGACAACAGTGCTAACCACTGTACCACCATGCTGCCCTGTACCACTGTACAAGTAGTGCAGTTTAATCATTAAAAATATAGTATTTCACATTATGATTAAAAACAACTTGTCAAGATCTAGAAATTATTTTAAATTTACATACATTTCCACATCAGTCATCAATCCTAACCACCTAAACACAATCACCACACAAATTAACGGGCCAATTTTGGCTCGTGGGCTGCATGTTTGACACCCACAGACTGTCATAAATCGCCCTACCAGGGCAGGACTGAGGACACCAAATGCTGGACTGTGAGTTGCAAGACGTTTAATACAAAAAACACAACACAACACAAAACACTACACTTACATAAACAGAGGTAGGTACAGGTAGGCGCGCGGAAACCCCAGCAGAGACGGGGCTCACGTCTAGCGAGGAATGGGAGGGAAGCCTGGATGGGACCAGGCTGGCAGCGTACGGAAACGCCAGGAAAAAGGGAATAAATAGCCTCAGCTAAGATGGAGTCGCACCCGTTAAAACACACACATACATACAGGATTACACAGTGGGAAACAGTAGGATGCTGCAACGAGTTAGCGTTGCAGCAAAGCTTAAGTAGCACGGGGGAGTGATGCACAAATGATAACAGGTGTGGGTGCATGAGCAATGACAATCAAACCAACCCAGTGACAGCTGTGTTAGCCCCCGAACTTGACCTAAGGCGGAAGTAAACACCAGCGCTGTCCACATGAAAGTACAGGAGGGAATGGCAAAAGGTAACAGAGAATAAATGAACTGATACAAAACGAGATGCAGATCGAATAATACAAGAGAACAACCCTAAGGGTGAGGACAAGATAATACAAACAAGAGATACATGAAAACCAAAATACAACAGTAGAGGTGAGGACAAGGACACAGGAGGCTCAAATATAAACACAAGACAATATGATAAATAAAGCAAGGTAATCAGTAAACACAGAATAATAATACAGAAGACAACAACACCCAAACTGAAGTTATGATAACAAAACAAACAGAACAAATGCAAACTCAAATAACAACCTACAGACAAAACCCACTCAAATACAACATAAACCAAGATGACAAAGTACAGAAAATGATTGATCCATCCATCCATCCATCCATCTTCTACTGCTTTTCTGGAGGTCCGAGTTACGGAGGCAGCAGTTCAAGCAGAGAAGCCCAGACTTCCCTCTCCCCAGCCACCTGCTCCAGCTCTTTAGAGAGGATACCAGGGTGTTCCCAGACCAGCTGGGCGACATAGTCTCTCCAGCGAGTCCTGGGTCTGCCCTGAGGTCTCCTCCCAGAGGGACATGCCCGAAACACCTCAAGTGGGAGACGTCCTGGAGGCATCCTGATCAGATGCTCATACCACCTCAACTGGCTCCTTTCAATGTGGAGGAGGAGCGGTTCTACTCTGAGCCTCTCCCGGATGACTGAGCTCCTCACCCTATCTCTGAGTGTGAGTCCAGCGATCCTACAAAGAAAGCTCATTTCGGCCGCTTGTATCCGCGATCTCACTCTTTCGGTCATTACCCCAAATCGTGTCCATAGGTGAGGGTAGGAAAGTAGATTGACTGGTAAATTGACAGTTTTGCCTTAGAGCTCAGCTCCCTCTTCACCACAACAGACTGGTACAACGTCCACATCACTGTAGATGCTGCTCCGATCCGTCTGTCAATCTCCCACTCCATTCTTCCCTCACTCGTGAATAAGACCCCAAGATACTTAAACTCCTCCACTTGGGGCAGGAGCCTGTCCCCAACCTAGAGAGGACAATCCACCTTTTTTCGGCTGAGAACCATGGACTCGGACTTGGAGGTACTGATTCTCATCCCAGCCGCTTCACACTCAGCGGCAAACTGTCCCAGAAAGAACTGTAGGTCATTTCTGGATGAAACCAACAGGACAACATCATCTGCAAACAACAGAGATGAGATCCTGTGGTCACCAAGCATGACACCCTCCGTTCCCTGGCTGCACCTAGAAATCTTGTCTATAAAAATTATGAACAGGATCGGTGACAAAGGGCAGCCCTGGTGGAGTCCAACTCTCACTGGGAATGAGTCCGATCGAGTGTTGGCAATATGAACCAAACTCTCACAACGGTTGTACAGAGACCGAATAGCTTGTAACAACAAGCATGATACCCCATACTCCCGAAGCACCCCCCACAAAAAACCATGAGGGACGCGGTCGAATGCCTTCTCCAAGTCCACAAAACACATGTTTACTGGTTGGGCAAACTCCCACAAACCCTCGAGGATTCTCGAGAGGGTAAAGAGCAGGTCCAGTGTGCCATGGCCAGGACGAAAACCACATTGCTCCTCCTGAATCTGAGGTTCGACCAACTCCAGTATCTTGGCATAGACCTTCCCAGGGAGGCTGAGGAGTGTGATCCCTCTAAAGTTGGAGCACACCCTCCAGCCCCCTTTTTTGAAGAGAGGAACCACCACCCTGGTTTGCCATGCCAAAGACACTGCCCCGACCTCCACGCAATGTTGCAGAGGCGTGTCAACCACGACAGCCCTAAAACATCCAGGGCCTTGAGGTACTCAGGGCAAATCTTGTCCACCCCAGGGGCAAGGCCACCAAAGAGATTTTTAACCACCTTGGCGACCTCAGCCCCTGTGATAAGCGAGTTGTTCCACTCGTCCACAAGCCCTGCTTCCTCTGTGGAAGGTGTATCAGTGGGATTGAGGAGATCCTTGAAGTATTCCTTCCAGTGCCCGATGATATCCCCAGTCGAAGTCAACAGCGCCCTATCCACACCATACACAGTGTGGACAGGGAGCTGCTTCCCCCTCCCGAGCCACCGGACAGTTTGCCAGAATCTCTTAGAGGCTGACCGAAAGTCTTGTTCCATGGCCTCACCGAACTCCTCCCATACCTGAGTTTTTGCTTCAGCAACCACCTGAACTGCACTCCACTTGGCCTGCCGGTACACCTCAGCTGCTTCGGGAGTCCCACAAGCCAACTAAGCTTGATAGGACTCCTTCTTCAGCTTAATGGCCCCCCTCACCACTGGTGTCCACCACTTGGTTCGGGGGTTGCCACCATGAGATGCCCCGATGACCTTGCAGCCACAGCTCTGGGCCGCTGCTTCAACAATGGAGGTGGAGAACATGGCCCATTCAGACTCCATGTCTCCAGACTCCCTTGGAATGTGGTTGAAGTTCTTCTGGAGGTGGGAGTTGAAGACCTCCCGGACAGGGGCTTCAGCCAGTCGTTCCCAGCACACCCTCTCTATACGTTTGGGTCTACCAGGTCTGAATGGCATCCTTCCCTGCCATCGGATCCAACTCACCACCAGGTGGTGATCAGTTGACACCTCTGCACCACTCTTTACCAGAGTGTTCAAGACATACGGTCACAGGTCTGATGACACAATAACAAAATCGATCATCGACCTGTGACCTAGGGTGTCCTGGTGCCAGGTGCACATATGGACACCCTTATGCTTGAACATGGTGTTCGTTATGGACAAACTGTGGTTAGCACAGAAGTCCAATAACTGAACACCACTCGGGTTCAGATTGGGCAGGCCATTCCTCCCAATCACCCCCTTCCAGGTTTCACTGTCATTGCCCACGTGCGCATTGAAGTCCCCCAGTAGGACAATGGAGTCTCCAAGAGGAGCACTCTCCAGCACCCCAGTCAGAGACTCCAAAAAGGGTGGGTACTCTGAACCATCATTTGGTGCATAGGCACAAATGATGGTCAGGACCCATTTCCCAACCCAAAGGTGCAGAGAAGCAACCCTTTCGTCCACCGGGAAAACTCCAATATAGAGGCAGCAAGGTGGGGGGAAACAAGAATACCCACCCCTGCTTGTCGCCTCTCACCCGGGGCAACTCCAGAGTAGGCCAAGCTCCAGCCCCTCTCCAGGAGACTGGTTCCGGAACCGGAGCTGTGTGTTGAGGTGAGGCCGACTATATATAGCCGGTATCTCTCAACCTTATGCACCAGCTCAGGCTCCTTCCTCACCAGAGAGGTGACATTCCACATCCCAAAAGCCAGTTTAGGAAGCTTGGGATCAGACTGCCAAGGTCTCTGCCTTTGACCGCCACCTGATCCACATAGCACCGGACCCCCATGATCCCTCCTGCAAGTGGTGAGCCCACTGGAGGGCGGACCCAGGTAACTCCTTCGGGCTGAGCCCGGCCGGGTCCCATGGGTGGAAACCCGGCCACCAGATGCTAGCCATCGAGCCCCTCCCCCAGACCTGGCTCCAGGGTGGGGCCTCAGTAACCCCATACCGGGTGGGGTACACTGAATCCTTGTTCTAGTATTTATCATGAGAGTCTGTTGGATCGTTCTTAGTCTGGCCCTTCACCCAGGACCAGTTTGTCATGGGTGACTCCACCAGAGGCAAATTGCCCCGGACAACATAGCTCCTGGGATCACTAGGGCAAGCAAACCCTCCACCACGATAAGGTGATGATCCATGAGATGGCAGAAAATGATCTATCCATCCATCCATCCATCCATCTTCTACCGCTTTTCCGGAGGTCCGGGTCGCGGAGGCAGCAGTTCAAGCAGAGAAGCCCAGACTTCCCTCTCCCCCGCCACCTGCTCCAGCTCTTCAGAGAGGATACCAAGGCGTTCCCAGACCAGCTGGGAGACATAGTCGCTCCACCGTGTCCTGGGTCTGCCCCGGGGTCTCCTCCCAGTGGGACGTGCCTGAAACACCTCAAGTGGGAGGCGTCCAGGAGGCATCCTAATCAGGTGCCCATACCACCTCAACTGACTCCTTTCAATGTGGAGGAGCAGCGGTTCTACTCTGAGCCTCTCCTGGATGACTGAGCTCCTCACCCTATCTCTGAGGGTGAGTCCAGCAATCCTACGGAGAAAGCTCATTGCAGCCGCTTGTATCCGCGATCTCGTTCTTTCGGTCATTACCCAAAGCTCATGACCATAGGTGAGCGTAGGAACGTAGATTGACTGGTAAATCGACAGCTTTGCCTTAGAACTCAGCTCCCTCTTCACCACAACAGACCGGTACAACGTCCGCATCACTGCAGATGCTGCTCCAATCCATCTGTCGATCTCTCGCTCCATTTTCCCCTCACTCGTGAACAAGACCCCAAGATACTTAAACTCCTCCACTTGGGGCAGGAGCCTGTCCCCAACCCAGAGAGGACAATCTACCTTTTTCCAGCTGAGGACCATGGACTCGGACTTGGAGGTGCTGATTCTCATCCCAGCCGCTTCACACTCAGTGGAAAACCGTCCCAGCAAGAGCTGTAGGTCATTGCTGGATGAAGCCAACAGGACAACATCATCTGCAAACAACAGAGATGAGATCCTGTGGTCACCAAGCATGACACCCTCCATTCCCTGGCTGCGCCTAGAAATCCTGTCCATAAAAATTATGAACAGGATCGGTGACAAAGGGCAGCCCTGGCGGAGTCCAACTCTCACTGGGAATGACTCCGACCGAGTGTTGGCAATACGAACCAAACTCTCACAACGGTCGTACAGAGACCGAATAGCTCGTAACAACAAGCCCGATACCCCATACTCCCGAAGCACCCCCACAAAAATCCACGAGGGACGCGGTCAAATGCCTTCTCTTCTCTTTTCTTTTAGAAAATGATCTAAATAAACTTAAAACCTGAGCACGGCTCTCCAACCATGCTTAGCATCATGACATAGACTAGCCCATAGCCTACATCGCCCCATGGAGCTTCCTCTTTTTCTGTCGCACTCCAACTCCAGAGACCCACGTGAAATGACCACTGTGGGATTAGGAGAAGCCGGAAGAAAGGGAAAGAAACTCCTGGAGCCTGCAGCAGCTCTGATCACCCCTCAGCGGCTGTGGAGAAGAGTCTATGCATCCCGGTACAACTCGCATCTGCTCTTTTTTTTTGTGACAGCCGCCTCCGAAATGAAACATATCCTGCTTTGTGTGCCACTAAAGGCAACAGACAAAGTGCATCCTGCACACACAAACACACGGTATCTGTTCTTGTAAATATGAAAGCTGTTCACAATGAAAAAGAATGTCAGGTGCACTTTGCAATCCTCTCTGTTGTAATGTAGGACAAAGACCAGAAACCATTGGACTCTGTATATTGTGTATTCCACCACTGATCTGCGCTGAGTTTGACACGGGGCGACAAAATTGAGACTTAAAAAAATGCCAGTGACTCCATAACGGCCTGCATCACTAGCTTCCGGGCTGAGCCTGGTGCGATCAATGATGTGAGCACATGAAACTTGATATCCAGGAGAAATGCACTGTTATCTGCAGGAGATTGTTGAGGTGTGAATTTATGCTGATGGAACTCACGACTGCAGCTCGCCAATTGTAGTTTTACCGGTGCAATGAGAAACGGGTCTGTTTCTTATCGCACCAGTGCTACTTCATTCATTCTTCACACAGACCAATTTTCATGTTGCACACGCGACATATATGTCACACTGTACAGCCCTGAGACAGCATCGGATGGTAGTCAAGGAGACTTGGTGGTAGAATGAGAAGGTACAAGAAAGTATTCAAAGGAAGAGGGTGGCAAAGAAAAAGTGGGGTCGTCAGGAAGATGAAGAAAATTGACAGGAGTATTTGGAATCTAGGCGCATGGCAGAGAGGTGGTAAAGGCAAAGGAAAAGGCTTGTAGTGAGCTGCATGAGAGGCTGGACACTAAGGAAGGAGAAAAGGACTTGTATTGATTAGCGAGACAGAGAGGTCGAGCTGGAAAGGATGTACAGCAAATTACAGTAGGTTGATTAAGGACAGAAATGGTAATGTACTAACAAGTGATGAGAGTGTGTTGAGAAGATGGAAGGAGTACTCTGAGAAGCTGATGAATGAAGAAAATGAGAGAGCGAGGAGGATGGATAAAAGGAAAGATGATGAACAAGGATGTCCTGAGGATTAGCAAGGTGGAAGTGAGGGCAGCTTTGAAGAGGATGAAGAATGGCAAGGCGGTTGCTCCAGATGATATACCTGTGAAGGTATGGAGATATTTAGGAGAGATGACAGTGGACTTTTTAACAAGATTGTTTAACACATGAAGATATTGGAAAGAGTTGTGGAAACCAGGTTGAGAGCAGAGGTGACAATCGGTGAGCAGCAATATGGTTTCATACCAAGAAAGAATACTACAGATGCAATATTTGCTTTAAGAGTGTTTTATTTATTTATTTAGCGAATGCAAAGTCCTTAAGCCAAGCAGTTGGCTTAAGTATGAGTCTGAGTATATAAGTATGAGTTGGCTTAAGTATGAGTCTCTTGGAGGCAGATTACATCAATCGAATGTTGGAAGGCGAGGACTTCGATAAGGCTTCGCTTGGCTGCAGATAGGCCTTCAACATTTAGTTGTAATATGCGAAGGGCAGATCCTACCACAAAGTGCTCTTGGGGCTGTTTGCTTTCGGCTTTAGGACTGTGACTAGGATTCTTCTTTGACTTGGCACAGAGGCGTCGTCTCTTCGAATTTAGTCTGCTGGTAGGATCATTAGCTTCCCCAGGCGAGCCCGGGTACTGGCGGAGGGCTCGCCTGGGGAAGTCCATTTAAGTTCACCCAGCGGAGTCCATTTAAGAGTGTTGATGGACTGGTATAGAGATGGTCAGGAGTTGCACTGTCTTTGTGGATCTAGAGAAAGCAGATGATAAGATGCCAAGAGAGGAAGTGTGGTACTGTATGAGAAAGTCAGGAGTGGCAGAGAAGTATGTGAGGGTGGTGCAGGACATATATGAGGACAGTGAGATAGTAGTGAGGTGTGCTGTAGGAGTGACAGATGGATTCAAGGTGGAGGTGGGATTACATCAGGGATCATCTCTGAGCCCCTTCTTGTTTGCTATGGTGATGGACAAGCTGACAGATGAGGTCAGGCAGGAGTCTCCATGGACCATGATGTTTGCAGATGACATTGTGATCTATATTGAGAATAGGGAGCAGGTAGAAGAGAACCTGGAGAGGTGGAGGTATGCTCTGGAGAGAAGAGGAATGAAAGTCAGTAGAAGCAAGACAAAATGCAGTACATGAGTGTGAATGAGAGGGAGGCAGGTGTAATAGTGAATCAGAATCAGAATCAGAATGAGATTTATTGCCATTGTTCATGTAGTACACAAACTAGGAATTTGTCTCGGTGCAATGCTGCAACATTAAACATGGAGTAGCACTAAAGATAAAAATAAAAAACTATGCATGCAATAAAAGGTAGAATATGAATAAGTAATACTAATCTATGCAATTTTTAAATATATTAACAAGCAGCAGATATTGTGGAGTTCCACATAGTGCAGTCGGTAGTGCAAAAAGAAAACAATGATAATTGTCATGAGTCCGGTTGAGCTGTTGTACGTAGTGCACGAGAGTCAAATAAGTCACTTAGTGTTCAGCAGTCTGATGGCAGAGGGGAAGAAGCTGTTCATGTAGCGGGAGGTTTTAGTCTGAATGGACCGAAGTCTTCTGCCTGAGGGGAGGGGGGCAAACAGTGCATGTCCAGGGTGTGAAGGGTCAGCTATGATCCGACCTGCACGCCTCCGGGTCCTGGAGACGTACAGGTCCCGGAGGGATGGGAGCTTGCAGCCGATCACCTTCTCAGCAGCGCGCACAACGCGCTGCAGTCTTAGTCTGTCCCTGGCGGTGGCTCCTGCGTACCACACGGTAATGGAGGTGGTGAGGATGGACTCGATGATGGCCGTGTAGAACTGCACCAACATCTTGGTGGGTAGTTTGAGCTTCCTCAGCTGCCGCAGGAAGAACATCCTCTGCTGGGCCTTTTTGATGAGGGAGCTGATGGTCGGCTCCCACTTGAGGTCCCGGGTGATGGTGGTGCCCAGGAAGTGGAAGGAATCCGCAGTGGTGATGGGAGAGTCTGTGAGGGTAAGGGGGGGGGCAGAGGGGCTGTGACTTTTCTGAAGTCCACGATCAACTCCACTGTCTTCAAAGCGTTCAGTTGCAGGTTGTTGTGGCTGCACCAGGACGCCAGCTGGGCCACCTCTCTCCTGTAGACGGACTTGTCGCTGTTGGAGATGAGCCCAATGAGGGTGGTGTCGTCCGCAAACTTGATGAGCTTGACAGACTGGTGGCTGGAGGTGCAGGAGTTGGTGTACAGGGAGAAGAGCAGGGGGTAAGTACACAGCCCTGGGGTGATCCGGTGATGATGCTAACAGAGTCTGAGACAGTCTTTCCCAGCCGCACATGCTGCCTCCGGTCCGTCAGGAAGTCGGTGATCCACCTGCAGAGGGAGTCAGGCACGTTGAGCAGGGACAGCTTGTCCTGGAGCAGAGCGGGGCGGATGGTATTGAATGCAGAGCTGAAGTCCACAAACAGGATCCTGACGTAGGTTCCCGGGGAGTCCAGGTGCCGCAGGATGGAGTGGAGGGCCAGGTTGACTGCGTCGTCCACAGACCTGTTGGCTCTGTAGGCAAACTGCAGCAGGTCCAGGAGGGGAGTGGTGATGGTTTTGAGGTGGGGCAGGACCAGGTGCTCAAAGGACTTCATGACTACAGAGGTGAGCGCTACAGGTCTGTAGTCGTCAAGTCCAGTGATCCGTGGCTTCTTGGGGACAGGGACGATGGTAGAGGTTTTGAGGCAGGCCGGCACGTGGCATGACTTCAGGGAGGTGTTAAAAATGTCTGTGAAGACAGGAGTCAGCTCCTTCGCACAGTGTCTCAGGGTGGAGGGAGACACGCCGTCCCGACCGGGGGCCTTGCGCGTGTTCAGTCTGGAGAACTGTCTGTGCACGTCCTGCTCACTGATGGCAAGGGCAGGGGGGGAGGAGGGGGGCCGCCTTTGATGAAGTGGGGACCATGGAGGCAGTGGCGCTGGGGGAGAGGGGGAGTTGGACACAGCTGACGAGGTGTCAAAACGGGCATAGTGTTGGGACAGTCTTTGACAAAGGGCTTTGTCATCCTGTCCCTTAGAAGCCTGAGGCCGATAGTTGGTGATTTGCCTCAGTCCTCTCCACACAGAAGCAGAGTCGTTAGCAGTGAACTGTTGCTGGAGTCTCTCAGAATACACAGATTTAGCTCTCCTCAGCTCTCTGCTAAACCGGTATTTGACCTCCCTGTAGCAGTCCCGGTCTCCACTTTTCAACGCTGCTTCCTTCTCCTTCCTGATCTGTCTGAGCTTAGCTGTGAACCAGGGCTTGTCGTTGGAGTAACTCACCCTGGTGCGCGATGGAAGAATGCTCTCCTCACAAAAGTGGATATATGAGGTCGCAGTGTCCGTGTACTCATCCAGATCATGCGTGGCTCCTTTAAACATGTCCCAGTCAGTTATTTCCAAGCATGTGCTCAGCTCCTCCACAGCTTCACTGGTCCATTTCCTCATAGTGCTCACAACTGGTTTTGTGAGCTTCAGTCTCTGTCTGTATGTGGGAATCAGGTGAACCATCACGTGATCAGATAGTCCAAGCGCAGCGCGGGGAACAGCGCGATACGCGTCCTTAACTGTAGTGTAACAGTGATCCAGCGTGTTCTCTCCTCTGGTGGGGCATTTAATAAACTGTTTGTACCGGGGGAGTTCGTGGCTCAGGTTGCTCTGGTTAAAGTCGCCAACCACAATAACCAGAGAGTCCGGGAAAGTCCGCTCCGCTTGCTGGATGTGATCCGCGAGCGCGCGCTGAGCCTCGCGCACGTCCGCGTCGGGCGGGACGTAAACAGCGGCCAGGATGAATGAAGCAAACTCACGCGGGGAATAAAATGGCTTGCAGTTGATGAATAAATATTCCAGAGCGGGAGAACAGTTTTGGGAGATCACAGTCACATCGGAGCACCAGTTGCTGTTGATGTAGAAGCAGACTCCTCCGCCTGTGGTCTTGCCGGAGAGCCCCGTGTCGCGGTCTGCACGAAACAGCTGAAATCCCTCGAGGAGGAGCGCGCTGTCCGGTGTCTTTTCCTTGAGCCAGGTCTCAGTGAAGCAGAGGGCACACGAGGTGGAGAGGTCCTTAAATCGCATCAGCAGTCTCAGTTCATCTACCTTGTTATAAAGAGAATTGACATTGGACAGAAAGATCCCAGGCAAGGCCGTGCGCGTGCCTCTCCTGCGAAGCCGCACGAGGGCGCCCGCTCGTCTTCCTCTCTTTTGCCGTCTCACTTTTTGGGCTAAAAAGTGAACCAGATCGGCGGCAGGAGCCAAAAAAACTGGGAGTGGGTCCGTGGGAGTGAAAGTCCTGATATTTAGTAGCTCTTCACGGGTGTAAGAGCAGGCAGACACACAATTGACGAACAAAAACAAACAAAAAAAAGTGCAGCGAAGCACCATGGCGACCACTGTGGGTGCCATCTTGGATCAGATGCAAGGAATAGAGGTAGTGAAAGTAGATGAGTTTAAATACCTGGGGTCAACCATCCAAAGCAATGGAAAATGCATGAGAGGTGAAGAAGAGAGTGCAGACGGGGTGGAGTGGGTGGCGACGGGTGGCAGGGGTGATTTGTGACAGAAGGATACCAGCTACAGTGTAAGGGAAGATTTACAAGATGGTAGTGAGACCTGCTATGATGTATGGTTTGGTGACAGTGGCGCTGACAAAAAGACAGGAGGCAGAGCTGGAGGTGGCAGAGTTGAAGATGCTTAGATTCTCATTGGGAGTGACTCGGAGGGACAGGATTAGAAATTAGTATATCAGAGGGATAGCTCAGGTTGAGCGGTTTGGGGACAAAGTAAGAGAGGCAAGGCTGACATGGTTTGGGCATTTGCAGAGGAGGGATAGTGGATATATTGGACAAAGGATGTTGAAGATGGAGCTGCCTTGCATGAGGAGAAGAGGAAGACCACGGAAAAGATTCATGGATGAGGTGAAGGGGGACATGGAAAGGGTTGGTGTTCCCAGAGGAAGATGCAAGGGATAGGGTGAGATGGAGGCAGATGATCCACTGTGGAGACTCCTGAAGGGAGCAGCTAAAAGAAGAAGAGGAATTTCTTAAGAGGAGGAGAAAATGGAGGAAAGATGGAGACAAAGGAAAATGCTCTTGAGACAATGAACGATGATGAGCTCATTAAACATTAAAGGTTGGATTGTGTTGGAATAATGTGTAACACTTTATAATACAGCCTGGTGCTAGAGGGTACTTTGTGTACTTTCCATGTACTTTCAGTGAAAGTACATTGAAAGCACCCTTCAATTATGTAAAAAAGCAACAACAAAAAACACGACTTATTACAACCATATTTAACTTACCAATTTATACCTTTAATTTCACTGAAAGTACACATAAAGTACCATAACTTTGGGCTGTATTATAAAGTGTATAAAGTATGTTTTTAGTTGATCTTATTAGAGATGCACTAACATCTCTCACCCAGCACAACAACTCTATATCACTGGTGGTTGCTCCCCATATCTGCACTGTTGGCACTCACATCAGTAGAGTGCATCAATTTAACTATATTCCTTCATATGATGGAAGTGTTCCTGTCATTATGAGAGAGACGGTTGGATCAGTTCCAGCATCTCCGCAACCTGAAAAGGATTAAGCAGTTGAAGATTAATGAATGAATGAATGAATGAATGGTCGGATTGACTGTATTAAAGTCACACACACATGCACACACTTGGCCTCTCAGTTCATCTTTGTCATAAATCACACATGATTTATGACAAAGGTTTAGAAAAATTACAACCACCATATAAGCTGTTGCTGTGAATGGTAATTGGGTGTCCGGTAGGGCTACTTTGCCTTTTCATTTCCCAGCAGCCCTTGCAGCTGATGGGACATGTTAACTGTTGTAAAATTAGCATTATCTCCTTAGTTTGACTGTAAGATTACTGTGTTACTGTTGTACATATGTTCAGAGTGTGGTTGCAGTGATTGATAACTTTTGTGCACCGTTAAAAGTTTTGGACACCATGTTCCCCACCCCCTTCCCCCATACTGATCAATCACTGGTCTCAAAGGCCAGCATCCTAGCAGCGGGATCAATCAACCACACCTCCTCACGAGATAAAAGATTTGGAATCTTTCTTGATCAGAGTTGTTCTAAGAGTGCTCCTGTTCCACAAGTAGTTGAACATCCTGCTCCATTCAGGTCTCTTCTGTCTCTCGGTTTCAGCCTGCAGGTCTTTCAAGGTTAATTTCCGGCATCTGTTGCAGCACGGGCCCCCGGGAAGCCTCTACACCACAGCGAGCCACACGCTTGGTGGCTCTTGTGATAGGTGCCCTTTCTGGTCTGCTCGTTGTGGGCCACAAAGGAAGCACGGGAGACTCACCAGTTGCAACGGGAGACCCTCGATCGCGAAAGGCAACAGAATACAGAATAGTGGGAGGAACTGACCCACCACTGACCATAAACTGTGTGCTGCTGATAGTTGTGGTCAGACGTTAGCATGGATTCCGATAGCAGAGGGAAGACAGAAGAGGAGGTGGTACAGAATGGTGTTAGGAGGTGTGGCCAAGCTACAGCTTTGTTTTAGGTTAAGAGCAGAGCTTTAGAGCGACATCCAGTGGTGGATAAAAATCCCGAGTTCTTCTTTAAAATACAAACATTAGCAATGCATAAATATATCATACATATTTTCTTATATTCGCCTCGTTGACTGATATTGGCCTATAGAGGGTATGCGTATGATGTCACCATGTGGTGTACACTAGACACAGCGTGTGGATATTCTCTCACACCCAGAAGCAGGAAGAGGGGCAGAATAATGGACCGGAGGGCGAAGCCCCCCCCCGGGGGCTAACTAGACCAGGCAATGAGGCACCTTCGCCGCCTGCTGCTCCAAGCTACAGCATGAAGGGCAGGGGGGTGAATGTATTGTGATGAGTGTAACATGTGTTATGATAATCGCGTCACACATTTCCTTTGTTCATACCAATGCATAATGCGCCAGCCCCAGTTTCTATGCGAGGTCAGTAAAGCTATATAAAGAGAACGCAGAGAAACTGGGGGAAGTCTTCTAAAGACCACGGCCCCAGTGCTCCATGCTGGGGGCCACAGGCTGTACATATATGTTAGAAGGAATAAAGATTCTGTGTCATCCTATACTCGTGCCTTGCCTCCACATCCTTCCCTTTTACCCTCTACATTGGTGACCCAAAGTGAGATGGACCGTCTACTGCCTTTCACTGCGCTGTGGACTCCGGAGTACCAGGGATCGCTTGCATCCTTCTCATCCACACTGGAGCACGCTTGCCTGCTCCTCTCTCCACTTTGGTGACCTCAAGGGCCGGAGAGAGCGTGCAGCGTGGGGACGGAGACGCACCAGGATCAGCGAGACGAGCACCGCACAGAAACAGCCTGAAAAGGGAAGATCAGCACCGTCTGCGTGTTTGAATCAAGCTCCCCGACCCTGACTTCACCTCCCAACAGCGAAGTTTCAGCGCACAAAAGCCCCTTGTGCACACAGCAGGATTATGAGGACAGCGCAACTTAAAGCTACGTGGCCACGGCACGCGCCACGCACCAGGGATAAACCGGCTCCAAGAACGTATACATCGTCCTCAGCCGCTGCACATTCCCGGAGAACACGGCCGATCGCCATCCTCGGATCCTTTAGGCTTTGCGCATCGCACCTAAAGATTCCATCGCACCTACTCCTTTACCGGAGTGGTGGCTCAGTTGGTAGAGCATCCGCCCCACACCCGGGAGGCAGGGGTTCAAATCCTGGCCGGGTCATGCCGAAGACCATATAAAAGTGGAACTTCCTGCCGTCCAGCTTGGTGCTCAGCAATGATGGAATGGAGGAGGGAAATTTGTGGTGGCGCCTTGCGTGGCAGCGGCTCTCTGATTCTACACTTGGGGTGTGTGTGATTAACACTGTAGATAGGTAAAGCACAATCTCGTTCTACTGTACATGATTGGTTGTACAGTTGAATGACAATAAAGGGTGATTTAATTTAATTTTAATTTGATTTAATTTAATTTAAAGCAGCCAGGCAGCCTCGCCCACAGGACTTGTATTTGTTTCTCAGCCGCTGCACATCCACAGGGAATTAAGTCGATTGCTTTCCCCAGAGTCTTTAGGATTGCCCCCACACCTAAAGCAGATTTGGCAGTTCCCTGACACAGCTTGAGTTTTTTTCACAGCCGCTACGCATCCTCGGGGAATTGGGCCAATGGCCTTCCCCAGATCCTTGCAGGATGGATCTCCGCACTGAGGAGGAGCCGACTGAACTTATTTTTTTTTCACAGCTGCCGTGGATCGCTGGAAGGTTTGCCGGAAAAGTCCCTCACCCAAGGCTGATCTGCACCCAATTTTTGTGTGTCCCAGATGCTTTTAATGTCCCGGGCCGGCACTTCATTGTTTTCCCCCACCTCCCCCTTGTCCTCCACATCGTTCTTCCCGCACCTCTGTCCCAAAAACCTGCTGTTGCCAGCTTTGTTCCGTCAGCACGATGCGCACTGATCCCTGTGCGCCCACAAACTACAGCCGTTCAGCGGGTTGGAACTTGGAGCAGAGCAGAAAGTACTTTTCACCCCTCCACCTTCCCTCCCATGGATTGACATGTCCTCCGACAAACCTCACCAGCAGGACAGTTCGACCGGAGCAGCAACCCCCCGCTGCAGCCGCCATGGGCGCCGACTGGAGCCCAAAGGACCGGGGTGTTACAACCCTTTCTGGGTGTTTGGGCGGGGGCTGTGTGGTGGACACTAGACACAGCGTATGGACATTCTCTCACACCCAGAAGCAAGAAGAGGGGCAGAATAATTGACTGGAGGGCAAAGCCCCCCCAGGGGCTAACTAGACCAGACAACGAGGTGCCTTCGCCCCCTGCTGCTCCAAGCTACAGCATGAAGGGCAGGGGGGTGAATGTATTGTGATGAGTGTAACATGTGTTATGATAATCGCGCCACACATTTCCTTTGTTCATACCAATGCATAATGTGCCAGCCCCAGTTTCTATGCGAGGTCAATAAAACTATATAAAGAGAACACAGAGAAACTGGGGGAAGTCTTCTACAGAGCACGGCCCCAGCCCAGCAGTCCACACAGGGGGCCACAGGCTGTACATATATGTTAGAGGGAATAAAGATTCTGTGTCATCCTACGCTTGTGCCTCGCCTCCACATCCTTCCCTTTTACCCTCTACAATCAAACAGAACTCAAGGCAATTACAAAACACTGAGTAGCAAAAATGAGTGGCAGCAATAGGGTGTATGCAGTAACATGCGAAAAATACACACCGTATTCAATCACAGCAGTACACAGAGTAGCTGTTTGCATTGTAAAGAGCTAATCTTATCATTACCTCCGCCAAGGAGGTGATGTGATCATTGGCGTTGGTTTGTCTGTCTGTCTGTTTGTTTGTTAGCAAGATAACTCAAAAAGTTATGGACGGATTTTCATGAAATTTTCACAGATTGTCAGAAATGGGGTATCCTACAGATGATTAGATTTTGGTGGTGATCCGGATCACCGTCCAGAAGAAAACCGCCATTACGGAAAATGCCATTTTCGCGAATAACTACTGAACCACTAATCCTATCATTGTGAATCCAATTGCTAGTCATATGTTTTCATGGTCAAGGAATCTGAAAACGTACACACAAACACTGTATGGGGGGAACTGTGGCGCTTGGCGGAGGTCTGCGCTCTCCGAGTGCTTTTCTAGTTCCATCTTGTATTAATTGACAAAAAATAGCTAAATAAATATTTAAAGGTTAAGAACCCGTTCTTCACTTGTGTGCTCTTACCCACACCATTACAGTCAAGTAAACAGTGTGATATTAACATCTAAAGTTAAAAAAGGAACTCTGTATACTACTGTGACTAAATATTTTATGTGATTTTATGTTTTGCTGCATACAAACTAAGCTGTGTCCACCAAACGCGTTTTTTGTCACCCGACTACCCTGAATGTCATGAATTGCCCTTCGGGGCAGAGAGGTGAGACCCACACGCTGAACTGTGAGTTTGTGAGTTTAATTGAAAAAGCAACAAACAAAGTTCAACACAGTGTTCTTAACACAAAATACAAATGAGTGAGCAAACTTACTGATATGGCACACCAGAGCGAGGACAGGGTTCTGGTGGAGACGAAGAGAAACTTGATCAAGACAGTGACAATGGAAAATGAAAACAACTGCCCTTAAACAGGATTAGCAAACAAATTACACAAGTACTAACAGGTGTGGGTCACATGAGAGGGCAGAAGGAAACACTGATTCATAATTGGACCAGCTGGGGGCAATGACAGGGGAGTGACCGGCTGACAACTGACAGGGGCTATGCCCACATGGAGCACAAACCATTAAGAGCTACTGACAGCTGTTAACCACAACAATAAGGAATATAAAGTACAAACTGAGAAATAAATACCAATTAATACAGAATAAGAGCATAACAAAACTAAGAAACTAGAAAAGCACTCGGAGAGTGCAGACCTCCGCCAAGCGCCACAGTTCCCCCCATACAGTCTTCAGATTCCTTGATCATGAAAACATATGACAAGGAGTGGTTCAGTAGTTATTGACGAAAATGGCATTTTCCGTAATGGCGGCCACAGTTCCTCCCATACAGTGTTTGTGTGTACGTTTTCAGATTCCTTGAGCATGAAAACATATGACTAGCAATTGGATTGACAATGATAGGATTAGTGGTTCAGTAGTTATTCTGGAAAATGGCATTTTCCATAATGGCGGGCACAGTTCCTCCCATACAGTGTTTGTGTGTACGTTTTCAGATTCCTTGACCATGTAAACATATGACTAGCAATTGGATTGACAATGATAGGATTAGTGGTTCAGTAGTTATTCTGGAAAATGGCATTTTCCATAATGGCGGGCACAGTTCCTCCCATACAGTGTTTGTGTGTACGTTTTCAGATTCCTTGACCATGAAAACATATGACTAGCAATTGGATTGAGAATGATAGGATTAGTGGTTCAGTAGTTATTGACGAAAATGGCATTTTGCGTAATGGCGGTTTTCTTGTGGACGGTGATCCGGATCACCACCAAAATCTAATCATCTGTAGGATACCCCATTTCTGACAATGTGTGAAAATTTCATGAAAATCCATCCATAACTTTTTGAGTTATCTTGGTAACAGACAAACAAACAGACAAACAGACAGACAAACAAACAAACAAACAAACCAACGCCGATGATCACATAACCTCCCCCTTTGGCGGAGGTAATAAAAAGGAAAATGAAAAACAGCACAAGAATAACAGAAACCCAAAAAGCACAAAATACAACAAATATGTAAATATAAGGAAAAAACCATGAGACTGAGCCTGGCGGAAACCTCCAGCTCTCGGCTCATGACACCGAATGTCTTTTTTCAACGTTTGTGCGCTGCGCTCTGGAAAAAAAAAGTCTGTGCCCTGTTTTGCAGCAACATTTTGTCACTCACAGCTCAGCACTTCCGCTTTTCCTATGGTCAGATTTTCTACTTATTTGTTAATAGCAGTCTTTAAATAACAATGGACAAGAAATATATTTTAACATTGGTAACAGCTCTGGATGCAAAATATGATGACACGGAAAACAGGAGTCTGAGTACAGACTGTACCGGTGTCCTATGTCCCGCCCTTCCTTATTCTGATTGGCTGCTTAGAGAGGTCTGACATTGATGAGCTCAGCTGTAGTCTGAAAAGTTGAAATTTTTTCAACTCTGAACAACCTGAGTGCCGCAACAAAAAACGGCCGCCGCTGAGAGCATTTCAGCACTGTAGACGCTGAACTACATAGAGAATGAAGGGAAAATAGTCCCCCACAGCGGAAAAAAGATGTTTGGTGGACACGCAACCTAAACCTACAACATGTGTTTGCCACTCAGTGCTCTGTAACTATGGTAACTGCCCTGCAACTGCCAAGAATTCTGTTCCAATGCATCCCCTCTATTAGCAAGTGAGAACAGATTCACTGATGGCAGTTGTTGACATTTATTAGGTGTGTCACAGTTGTATATACAAATACCCCCCCCCCATATTTATATATGTACATGGGCAGACATTTCACTATTGGGGGGGAGGGTGATAAACAGAACATTTTCTCAAGAGTAAATATGTCATGAATCCGGGTTCTGACTTATTGTTATGATTTGCCCTAGTTTCCTCCTGACAGCCCTGGCACGCCCCCTCCTCCTGTCAAGTGCCATCAGCTGCACTGTCACAGGTGTTCACACACATACACACATGCACACACACCCACACATGCACACGCTCCATTCACTCTCATTCACACGCTCTCTCACACACCAGGTGCCAATCAGTCCTGCCCACGCATTCTCGCACCGGCAATCTCTTTCCTCGTTAGCTTCAGGAGTATTTGTTTGCCGCTTCAGAGGAAAGAGATTGTCGGGACATTCACCTCCATACGTAGCAGCCAGTCCTCCCCATATGTTATCCGCTACCTTTGTTGTTCTCCAGCCCGTCACTGCTAACCTGTTCAATCCGTTGGTGTTTCAGCTGGCCCTGCTTCTTCGCTTCATCCACCAGACTGTATGGTTTAGCCCTTGGATCGCTCCAGCTCTGTAAATCACCATTGCCTTTCTCCCCCGTATCTTCAGCTGTTTTTTGACACTAAGCATTTCCGTGTCTGGGCTGTAGAGCTTCCAGGTGGCACCTGTACATCTGGTGGCCTATTCCTGTCATTACACCTCTCCGTATTCTTGTGTGGTTTAACTGAACTGAACTTGGTGATTATTGGACTTGTTATTTTGTGAACTTTAATAAACATGACACTCTCTACTCCCGCATTTGGGTTTTTCATTCCCTCCCTCGTGCGCCGTGTTATAGCACATGGGGGTTTGTGACAAAATATTGAGGGGGACACTAAAAGTATTATTGTAGTCAGGTCCATTCTTAGGTTTTGGGGGCCAATATGCAAGATTTTGTAATGGTGAAGAATTCAAACCCTATAAAATGCCGGGGGTGGGGAATCTGTGTATATCTATCAATATACAGTAACTTAAATAAAATAAAATGGGATCATTGTCTAGCAAACATAAAACATAACCATTACATAGAATAAAACTTTAACCAGCATCCATGTAAATGTTCTGAATTTAGCTGCAAATTTAAATGAAAAAAAAGTGAGGAAAAAAGTTGCAAAATTACCAAAAAAGTGTTGCAAATGAATGAGAAAAAGGTTGAAAATTAACACGAAAATTTGCAAATGATGAGAAAAATGAGAAAAAAAGTTGTGAATTTACATGAAAAAGTTAGATTCACATGAAAAAGTTGCAAATTAATGAGAAAAAGATGCAAAATTTCCATGAAAAAGTTGAAAATTATGAGAAAAAAGTTGCAAATTTACATGAAAAAAGTTGCAGATTAATGAGAAAAAGCTGCAAATGAGAAAAAAGATGTAAATCAATAAGAAAATAGTTGCAAGTTAAAGAGAAAAAGTTACACATTTACATGAAAAAATTGCAGATTAATGAGAAAAAAGTTCCAAGTTAAAGAGAAAAAGATGCAAATTTCCATGAAAAAGTTGCAAATTAATGAGAAAAAGATGCAAATTAATGAGAAAAATGCAAATTTCCATGAAAAAGTTGCAAATTATGAGAAAAAGTTGCAAATTTACATGAAAAAAGTTGCAGATTAATGAGAAAAAGCTGCAAATGAGAAAAATTATAAATCAATAAGAAAAAAGTTGCAAATTAAAGAGAAAAGTTACAAAAAAACATGAAAAAAGTTGCAGAATAATGAGGAAAAGGTGCAAATGAGAAAAAAGTTGCAAATTAATAAGAAAAAAGTTGCAAATTTACATGAAAAATGTTACAAATTAATGAGAAAAAGTTGCAGATTAATGAGAAAATATTTGCAAATTTACATGAAACAAATTGCAAATTAATGAGAAAAAGTTGCAAGTTATTGAGAAAAAAGTTGCAAATTTATCAACAAGGCCACTGGAGTGGTGGCCTAGTTGATAGAACATCCGCCCCATAACCGGGAGGCTGGGGTTTCAAGTCCTGGCTGGGTCATACCAAAGACCATATAAAAAAAAAAATGGTATGTTCTGCCTTCTAGCTTGGTGCTCAGCGTAATAGAATGGGGGAAGGAGAAGTTGTTTGTGGCAGTGCCTTGTATGGCAGCAACCCCCCTGATTCCACATGTGATTAACATTGTAGCTAGGAGAAGCGTAATTTCGTTCTACTGTACATGATTGGTTGTATGGACTGAATGACAATAGGGATGGCTTCTTCTACATAAAAAAGTTGCAGATTAATGAGAAAAAAGATGTAAATGTATGTATGTATATACAATTGGTGCTTAAAATGTATTTTATTCAGTTCTGTTTTATGATGATATTGGGGGGAGTCTCTTTTTTTCTAGACTGGGGGGACATGCCCCCCCCTCTTGATTTATGCCTATATGTAGCAATATTTGACAAACCAAGTATGTATTTCTGTGTGTGTGTGTGTGGTATCTGCCGTCATGCTCTGTCCCGGGCTTGTTGTGCGTGTGTTGCCTGGATATGGTGTTTTCTCTCGTGCTGACGCCGTAGGTAGGTTTCCACTTGCATTGAGACGGCTGCCGTTTCCAGTAAACAGGAATGAGGGTGAATGAGCCCCAGTGGGTCCACGTTTGATTAACTCACCTGATGATCTGGGTTTGATTAGTGTGTCCTCCGCTGCGAGGCATTCGCCTCAGGAGATTTTCAAATAAATTAGAGGGTGGAAAAAAAAGTAGCTCCCTCCCCATTCAGACTTTGACTAAAGGTAAAGAGAGCGGTGTTGACAAAGGGGAGACGTGGGAGCTGATTAAAATGCATCGCACAGATTGTTTTCTTAGTAGCTGTCAGTCATAAAAGTAGGGCTCTTTAACAAATGAGCATAGGCAGAAGACTGATGAGGCATTTCATTGCCGGGAACAAAGCCTTGATTTATGACAGACTGCTGACAGCGGGCATGTGTTTGATTATTAAAAAAAAAAAAAGATTAAAAAGTACACAGTAGCAACATTTTCCCTGTCATACAGAGGTGCATTTCCGCTACTTTCTTGAATATATTTCTTTCTCAGAGTGTATTTCTGAAGAAATACCTGTACATTCACTCAAGCACAATTGGTCACACTCTTGAGTCACTTTGGATTTCGATGATTGAATTTAGTGTGAAAATTTCACTTTTTCAGTGCTTTTGTTCACCTATTTGGGTATCTGGAGTAACTACCAATGAAAACCTCTGGCCTTTCGTTACTGACATGAGAACCGCAGCTTACTGGAATGACACCACCCTCCCAGCTTCACCTCCACCCATTTTAACGATAGTGGGAAGATCCTTGTGAATGTCCAAACCTGCACAGACAGTGCTACTGTGGCTGCTAGCCTGCTATGGGGTTAGCTGGGTGACCTGGTTTACATTGCTGTTTTCTTTAAATTCTAGTCATCCCTGTTCTCACATGAGTCAATAATCCACAGTCAATATCGTCTCTCATTCTGTCTTTTTTGTTATTTGGATGTAATAGACCTCTTGCACAATGTAGAGTGACGTACCTCCACTTTCCGATTAACTGGTGAGGGTAAACAGATATGCATGTGTTTCACTATTAAAATGATGTCTTCTTGTCCCTTCCCCCAGGCCACAGTTGTAAATAAATGATGTTTTGTAAAAGAATCTGTTTTGTATGGTTAAATCACATCACATCACATCACAGCAGTCTGTCAGGGGCGACAGTGACTGTTTCATTTAGGTCTGATCAAATTCCTCCACGCAGCTCTGTCTTTTGCCCTCCGCTGCCAGGAACTCCTGGCCTTGTTAACCCGGGCGACGTCCAAGCTGGTATGAGTTGCTTTCTGACTGACCAGCTCGTGAAACTGCTTGTAAAGTATTTGAGTACCGCTAGCGTTTGCTGGACTAGCGGCACATTCTTGGCAGATAGAGGTATTATCAGTGGCAAGGACAGGCCAAGACAAACTGACTCCAGTATCTGTTGGAGTGACTGACCAGATGATAGGTTTGTTTATCTCTGCACTTTGTGTAGTGCATGTCACGATGCACTGACTGGCAAAAGTCCACCACAGACCTTGCAACAGATGTGCTTATCTGCCAGGATGTCCAGTCTCACCCCGTGTAACTGGGAGTGGTCCACCACAGACCTGTGACAGATATTGTTTTTAGTTCTGCCAGGATGCCCAGTTTTACCCTCCACACCCTCGGAAGGGCGGGGTTGCCGGTTGAGTTGCTGGTTGAGTTGCCGACGGCCTGACCCATGAGACAGGTAGTATCGGTTTTCATGGTTATTCGGTAGCAAGCAAACCAATACCTGATCTGACATGCCAAGCAAATGCCTGACCTGACAAAATAAATAAATAAATAAATAAAGACCACTGAATACCACTCCAATCTTACAGCTGGATTTATACAAGTTCCAAACCAAATCTGTCAGAATCCAAATTACGCATAACAGCCAGGAGGAACACATGGAGCTGCGTGAGTGGCCGTCGGCAACTCAACCAGCAACTCAACCGGCAACCCCGCCCTTCCGAGGGTGTGGAGGGTAAAACTGGGCATCCTGGCAGAACTAAAAACAATATCTGTCACAGGTCTGTGGTGGACCACTCCCAGTTACACCGGTCTTTTTCTCCTCTCGGCGCCACACCAGTCGGCTGCCTTTTGCAACAGCGGCTCGATTCCGAGTTTTTTTTTTCCCTTCCTCTCTCTTTTGATCACTTTTTTTTTTTTCACCCCACTTATATCACGGACACACAGATCATCCCAAATGTCTCCTGAGCCGGTGGACGGAGCCACTGTTTATAGCAGGATACGATATAACAGGGAAGAGCTGCTAGCATTTAACCGCCACCCGGTCCCACTGGAAAAACTCGACATACCGAGAGAACTGAGGCGAAAACGCCGCGGCTGCCGGGCTGGAGTAAGGCGGAGGACAAAAAATATAAGGTACAGACCCTCCCTTCCATCTGTTGTCATGGGAAATGTACGGTCGATACTGGGAAAGTTAGATGAGCTAGCGGCTATCTCCCGTTATGATAGCACTTACCGGGAGTGCTCTCTCCTTTTGTTTACTGAGACGTGGCTAACTGAACTAGCAGCAGATGCTAACATTGAGCTGGAGGGTTTTCACACGATACGAGCTGACCGAACACCAGAGAGTGGCAAAACTAGGGGCGGTGGAGTGATCATGTATGTTAACAACAACTGGTGCAGACCGGGACATATCACTGTCAAACAACGACACTGCAGCAAAGACATTGAGTTGCTAGCTGTTAGCATGAGGCCTACATATCTCCCGAGAGAACACTCACACGTGATCTGCATTGTTGTTTATGCAAATCCGACGGCGAACGCTGGGACAGCGCGTGACGTCATCCATTCAGTAACCAGCAGGCTGCAGACAGAACACCCAGATGCTCTTCTCCTCATCTCAGGCGATTTCAACCACGTTTCACTGTCTCCCATTCTGCCCACTTTCACCCAGTATGTCACATGCCACACTAGAGACAATAAAACACTGGATTTGTTCTACGCAAACACTAAGGAGGCGTACACCTCATCACAACTCCCCCCACTTGGGAGATCGGATCACAACTTGGTTCATCTCCAACCGGTGTACAAACCCCTAGTGCACAGACAACCTCCGGCCATGCACACTGTGGAGTTATGGTCTGAGGAGACAATGGACACTCTAAAGGACTGTTTTGAAGCCACTGCCTGGAAGCAGCTCTGCGATCCACATGGTGAGGACATTGATGGCCTCATTCACACCTTCACGGGCTACCTCAGCTTCTGTGTGGACAAATCCGTTCCCACCAAGACCATACGGCGTCACTCAAACAACAAACCCTGGATCAACCCTGAGATAAAAACACTTCTGAGAGAGAAGAAGAGGATCTTCAGGTCGGGGAACAGGGAGATGCTGAAGTCCGTACAGAGGGAGCTGAGGAGAAAGATCAGAGAAGGCAAGGACAGCTTCAGGAAGAAGATGGAGGACAAGCTGCAACAGAGCGACATCAGCGGGGTCTGGAGAAACCTCAAAACCATCTCGGGGCTCCAGAATACCTCCCCCCAGGCCACGGGGGGCAGGGAGTGGGCGAACAACCTGAATCTGTTTTTCAATAGATTTGACCAACCGCCCTCCCCCCTGTCTGCACAACAACCACTGCTGCCTCTAAGAAATCAAGTCCTGCTACCCACTCCCCACTCCACCGACACCCCCCCCCCCCACTCCCAACACACAGCCCCCCATCCTGACCCTGACCAAGACCCAGGTGAGGACGGAGCTGAGGAAGATCAAGGCGAGGAAGGCGTCGGGACCGGACGGCATCAGCGCAAAGCTCCTCAAGTCCTGTGCAGACCAGCTGTGTGGGATTGTGACGTATATCTTCAACATGAGCCTGAAACTGGGGAGGGTACCACAGCTGTGGAAAACATCTTGTGTGGTACCTGTACCAAAAACTTCCCACCCCAAAGACCTGAACAGCTTCAGACCGGTGGCCTTGACGTCCCACTTGATGAAGACCCTGGAGAGACTGCTCCTTGCTCATCTCCGCCCCCTGGTGGAACCAGCGATGGATCCACTCCAGTTCGCCTACCAGCATGGCATTGGGGTGGAGGATGCGGTGATCTTCCTCCTTCACCGTTCTCTGTCCCACCTGGAGAAGCCCGGGAATATGGTGAGGATCATGTTCTTTGACTTCTCCAGTGCTTTCAACACCATCCAACCGATGATCCTGAAGGACAAGCTGCTGCGCGCAGGGGTGGACCAGCACCTGTCATCATGGATCCTGGACTACCTCACGAACCGGCCTCAGTTTGTGAGAACCCGGGACTGTGTTTCCGACACGATCATCAGTAGCACGGGGCCCCCCCAGGGAACGGTGCTGGCTCCCTTCTTGTTCACTCTTTATACTGCGGACTTCTCACACAACACAACACATTGCCATCTACAGAAGTTCTCTGATGACTCTGCGATCGTTGGTCTCATCTCCAGCGGAGATGAAGCTGAGTACAGAGGGCTTATCCAGGACTTTGTGGACTGGTGCCATCGGAACTGCCTCCAGATCAACGCGAGGAAAACTAAGGAGCTGGTGGTGGACTGCCGCAGGCATGGGCAGCCCCTCACAGCACCAGTAAATATACAGGGAACAGACATCGAGATGGTGACATCCTACAAGTACCTGGGTATTCATCTGAACAATAAACTAGACTGGTCACACAATACTGACGCACTCTACAAGAAGGGACAGTGCAGGCTGTTCCTGCTGAGGAGACTCAGGTCTTTTGGTGTACAAGGGGCGCTGCTGAAGTCATTCTATGACACGGTGGTGGCATCAGCCATCACTTTTGGAATGGTCTGCTGGGGCAGTGGCATTACTGCAGCCGATAGGAAGAGACTGAACAAACTGATTAAGAAAGCTAGCTCTGTCCTGGGGCAACGCCTTGATCCGATGGAGGAGATAGGAGAGAGAAGGACGGTGGCTAAACTGTCATCTCTGCTGGAGTCCGAGTTCCACCCTATGCAGGACATACTGGATGCACTGAGGAGCTCATTTAGCAGCAGACTACATCATCCCAGGTGCACAACCGAGAGGTTTCGTAGGTCCTGCCTACCAACGGCTGTCAGACTGTACAACCTAAGCAGGGCTGCTCGCAGAGATAGCAAAAAGACGTAACAAACTAATAGTTTTGTTTTTTTTTTTTTTTTTTTGAATGCAAAAGATGCAATAGACTTACACAATGGTCCTCTCCGGCATACAACTAGGAACATACCGGTCGCTATGGAGGGTGAGAATATGTATGGGCACATAATCATACCATGTAGGATAACTAAATAGACGGTTATGCTGTTTCATCCCACCTAGCAACAATGCTCTGCACTGTGTGTGTTTATATATTTACATATTTATTCCATCTAGCTACAATGCTCCGCACTGGGTGTGTTTATATTTATATATCTATATATTTATTCCATCTAGCTACAATGCTCCGCACTGTGTTTTTATATATCTACATATTATTCCATCTAGCTACATTGCTCCGCACTGTGTGTGTTTATATACTTGCATATTTATTCCACCTAGCTGCAATGCTCCGTACTGTGGGTGTTTATATATTTACATATTTATTCCATCTAGCTACAATGCTCTGCACTGTGTGTTCATATATTCATATATTTATTCCATCCAGCTACAATGCTCTGCACTGTGTGTCTGTGTGTGTGTGTGTGTATATATATATTTTATAGTAATATGTACATATGTATATTAGCTGCTCTTGCTTGCTTGTTTTTTTTGTTTTTTTTTTTCTTGCCTTCTGATTGTTGCTCTGAGTGTTGCTATCCCTGTGCTGTTGCAATCCTGGAATTTCCCCGTTGTGGGACTAATAAAGGCTTATCTTATCTTATCTTATCTTAATATAAAAGCCTTTTATTTCCAAATTATAACCTCCAAGGTACAGCACATATTGCGCTGGGGATCCTCCTGTTGTCAAAATGACTTGAAGACAACAGGTGTTATAACAGTTTCCACGACCCACTTCCCGAAGTCTGAGGAGGCCGAAATGTCAGAGGGGGAATCCGTTAAGGGTCCCTGGAAATCCGGGTAAGTTGTAGTCCGGAACTCCCCATGGTCCTCCTTTTATTCAGCGTTAACCAAGAGGATTTCTCCTTTTTTCTTCAGGTCAAAATGACACCGAAATAGGATCCAGTTAACAGCGGCGCTGGCTGGTCCATGAGTGCATGTAATCTCGAAATAAACGTTGTGCATTCTTCTACTGTGAAGTGGCTCGTCTGTTAATTTTTCACCCAGAACACCAAAACAGTAAATTATATTCCTACCTGTTTTGTTGCTTTGTGTTTGTCCCTAGCTGCTGTTAGATTAACTTAGTCATAGTCACAGTCATAGTCATAGGGTTTTGGACTTCAATAGCGATGCTAAAATGTTGTCCAAGTTATGTTCTGTCCCCAGTATTTGTTCAGGTTGCTTTTGAAGACATTCAATGACGTCTTCAAAAGAACCACTAGTTGGCACATGAACATGCAGCGGCCTCCCCTCTCTCTTTGTGTTTTGTGCCGTTTAGCGTTGTTTAAATTACGCCGAAGTGTATATTCATGTGTTTAATGTCCGCATATGATGATGCGCACAAGTTACAGTCGCCACAGCCTTCTGGAGATAAAGAATATGTCCATACATTACGCCGTGGACCAAAGCATTACAGAGGAACTCTGTGGCCTAGGACTTCTCCACCAGACTTCCACACCCCCGGCCTTGACTGCTGTGTTCCATCCCAAATGGAGACACCACACGGTGTGAGCGAATATGAAAGAGAGGTAAACATGGAGATATCCGAACAAAGCTAGTTTCTAGCCCACACAGACTCCTGATTCCTTCCCTCATTCTGGCCAGCGTATGCTCACTAGACAACAAAATAGACCAGTTTAAATCAGTGACGCTTGGTGCTGAAATGCAACTGTTGTGCACAAACACTGTTCGTTGGTGGAATTTATGATCATCAAATGCTGACCCTTCTATTTACTGAGGGAAATTACATCTGTCCTGCTAGTTGCCGTGTATGTCCCGCCCACCGCCATCGGCGAGAGGAGTAAAGCACTAAATGAACTCTATCAGCCCATCAGTGAGACACAAACAGTGCATCCAGATGGATTCTTCATCACAGTAGGAGACTTCAACCATGCAGATTTAAAGGCCCTCCTACCAAAACTACACCATCATGTGGACTTTCCAACAAGCGGAGACAACTTGCTGGACCTGGTGTACACAACTCACAAGAGCGCATACAGAACCTCCCCCTTTCCCCATCTGGGTGTCTCTGATCGCATCACCATCTTGCTAAGGCTGTCATGTGGGATGAGACGCCGTGTCATTCGGCGCTTCATGCCATATTTCCTCTCAGCCCGGCTCTCACTGTGACAGCGTCTCAGCGGGCTCCCAGCTGTCAAGTTATGCGAGACGGCTGGAGCCCAATTAACCCTCATCAGCTGAGGCGCTGCTAATGAGTATAAAAAGGAGCAGCTCCGATCATTCGGGGCTGTGACTTTGCACATCGAAGTCTGGAACCCCTACGTCCGGCGCCAGCCACCTGCTCATCATTTTGCATTATTTGTGAGTGTTACACCTGTATGAGTATTTGTGTTTTTTGGCCCCACGAGGCCGTGTTCCTTATTCCCTTTTCCCTATCACAATAAAACATCGCAAACTCACTGGCTCGCCCTCGGCTCTCATTGTGTGGCTCGCGAGGGCCACACGTAACAAAGGCCTGCATAAAGACCCAGAGTGAAAGCCATCAGACCAACAAAAAAGCAAGTATGTGTGTGACCAGAGGGGGCCTTGGATGCTCTGAAAGACTGCTTCAGCACAACAGACTGGGACACTTTCAAGCATGCAGCCACTCACAACGGACACACAAACATAGAGGAGTACACTGAGATTGTTGTAGCATACATAGCTAAATGCATTGATGATGTCACTCACTGCAAAACCGTCACTATTCATGATAACCAGAAGCCATGGATGACAGCAGAGATCCGCAGGCCCCTGAGGGCTCATGACACAGCCTTCAGGGCCAGTGACACTGCAGGACTAACAACAGCTAGGGCCAGCCTGCCCCGTGCTATCAAGGAGGCAAAACAGCAGTACAGCAAGAAAATATCTGGCCACTTCAGCAACACCAGAGATGCATATTCTCTCTGGTGTGGCATACAGACCCTCACCAACTACAAACCTCCACCTCAGACCTGTGCGAGTGACATCACGCTGCTAAACAACTTAAATGACCTCTTTGAAGCACAAAAAAGCACACCAGCACAGAAGACCACTCCTCCCCCAGACAAGCAGGCAGCTGGACCAGACAACATACCAGGTCACTTTCTGAAGGACTGTGCAGAGTAGCTCAAGAATGTCCTGGCCGACATCTTCAACATCTCCCTGAGTCAAGCTGTTGTCCCCACATGTTTCAAAACTGCTACCATAATACCAGTCCCAAAAAAGCCTATTCCATTCAGCTACAATGATTACCGGCCTGTAGCACTGACCTCCATCATAATGAAGTGCTTTGAGCGGCTGGTCATGCAGAACATCAAATCCACCCTCCTTCCCTCCCACGACCCATCTCAGTTTATATACAGGTCAAACAGATCCACAGAAGATGTCATCACTGCTGCTCTCCATCCAGCCCTCACCCACCTGGACTCAAAGAACTCCTATGTGCGAATGCTGTTCTTGGACTTCAGTTCAGCATTCAACACAATCATCCCTCAGCACCTAACACAAAAACTCAGACACTTGGGACTCAAAACCTCTCTCTGTAACTGGGTGCTGGACTTTCTCACAGGGAGGCCACAGAACGTGTGGGTCTTCAGCAACTTCTCCAAGACCATCACACTGAGCACAGGGGCCCCACAAAGGTGCATGCTCAGCCAGCTGCTCTTCACCCTGCTGACCCATGACTGCAGACCAGCCTACAGCACCAACCACATCATCAAGTTTGTGGATGACACGGCAGTCGTAGGCCTCATCACAAACAATGATGAGGCCAACTACAGAAATGAGGTGAGTCAGTTGGTCCAGTGGTGTAAATGCAATAATCTCTTTCTGAACATAGGAAAAACCAAGGAGATTGTGGTCAACTTCAGGAGAGAACATGCACAGCAACCCCCTCTGATCATCGATAGAACAGCTGTGGAGAGGGTGAACAGCACCAAGTTCCTGGGGGAGCACATCTCTGAGGACCTCTCCTGGTCCAACAACATCACATAACTGGTCAAGAAGGCTCAAACACGCCTCTGTTTCTTCCACAAACTGAGGAGAACATGAGTCCCACCCTCCATCATGTGATTATTCTACCGGGGTACCATTGAGAGCATTCTCACCAGCTGTATCCTGGTGTGGTACAGAAGCTGCACCGCCTCCTGCCGGAAGTCAGTACAATGCACAGTAAAGGTAGCCAGCAAGATCATTAGTGCCCCTCTCCCCCCCCCCCCCCCCCCCCGGACATCTACTACACCTGCCTCACCTGCAGAGCCATCAACATTGCAGGCGACACCTCCCACCGGTCATACTCTCTCTCTCTCTTCAGCCCTCTGCCCTTGGGAAAAAAGTACCGGAGCCTCCGGACCCACTTCACAAGACTGCTAAACAGCTTTGTTCACCAGGCCATCGGGACCCTGAATGGCCCCCCCCCCGGACCGTAACACACTCACCCAGACAATAACTACCTCAGCTGTTTGCACAGAAAGACGGCACACCAACAGTAATACATCTGCTGCTGTATGTCTCTGCACCTTATTGCAACCATTTGCACAAATGCCATACCTGCTGCTGTCTGTCTGTTATTGCAGTATTGATTGTGTGCAGTCCTTTCTGTCACTGTCTGCACCGACACTACCGCATTGAACTTGCAACTACGGGTATTACGGCTCCACTTTTTCTGTATATAGGATTGCTGGGTTTCATCATGTATCTTTATTTGCATTACAGGATTGCTGGGTTTTATCTTTTATCTTCATGTAGATGAACAAGAAATTGTAGAATTTGGATTAAACTAAATGGATCACCTGAGCAAGCAAAGAGTATAATGATCAGAGATGCTACTGACTTAGATAAATACAGATGAACACTGATTAGAAAATTATGAGCCAATGATAATCCATATTCATACACACGATAAGAATAGTTCTTTTGATACACCATGCCAAAGTACTTTAATAAAAATAACCAAAACAAACAAAAACTTATGACCGACTCAAGTAGACATCAATTATCCCCAGTTGGAGGAAGTCATTTGACACAGAATGAGGAAACTCAAACTCTGAAAACATACCATTATGCTGAACATAAACCACAAGAGATGGAGAATGATATTGATCCTGATAACCACTTTTTCAACAATATTCATAACCACTGTGAATATTACACTGAAAAACAATTCAAAAGTCAAATGCAATTAGATGGTAAACTGTCAATAATACACTTCAATAGCAGAAGACTTAACAAAAACTTTCCACAGATTCAGGACTATTTAAAACAGCTAGACAGAAAATTCACAGCTATTGCAGTCTCTGAAACTTGGCTTAACGAAGAGCAGGCTCCCCTGATGGCAATAGAGGGATATCAGATGTTTTATATTAACAGAACTCAAAAAAGGGTGGTGGTGTTGCACTGTATATTGATGACCTGTACAGGTGTAAGCTTGTAAATGAAATGTCCTTAGCACTACCAGGGATTTTGGAATGTGTTACTGTTGAGATTGACCTAGACAAAACAAAAAATCTAATCATAAGCTGCATATATAGAACGCCGGGAACTTGCATTGAGACATTCAGAGATAAATTAGTCGAGCTGTACAATAATATTACTAGTAAGAAAATGGTAGCAATTTGTGGAGATTTCAATATTGACTTACTGAATCCTCATCAACAAAATGTAGTTACAGAGTTCATGAACTCTATGTACAGCATGAGTCTATATCCCACAATAACACATCCCAGTAGAATCACAGTTCACTCTGCTACACTTATTGACAACCTGTTTGTCAATGTTTTCGATAAGAAAATAGAAAGTGGATTATTGATAAATGATATAAGTGACCACTTGCCAACCTTTGCACTTATCCATGGCCACACGGGGTCCAACGCAGAAAAAACTTCAAAATCGTTCAGACACAAATCACCAAATGCAATCAGTTCTCTTAAAGAGGACTTGCTGAAGCAAGACTGGACAGAAGTCTATGTATCAGATGTAAATGAAGCCTATGACACATTTATAAACATTGTAACCACTCTTTATGAAAAAAACTGCCCATTAGTAATAAAAAAGCTTAAACACAAATTTGCTAATAAGCCATGGTTAACCATAGGACTACAAAAGGCGTGTAAAAAGAAAAATTTATTATATAAAGCTTTCCTAAAGAAAAGAACAAAAGAAGCAGAGCAGCGGTATAAAACATACAAAAATAAGTTAACATATATAATAAGATGTAGTAAAGGAGACTATTACAGTAAAGAACTGGAGAAAAACAGAGACAATATTAAAAATACATGGACAATACTCAACAGTATCCTTGGAAATAAAAGCAGAAATACAAGCTACCCAACTAATATTCCAAAAAATAATAAAACGACTCAGAGTGTGAATATTGCTTCACCTGCAGATGAATTTAATAATTTTTTTGTTAACATTGGACCTAAACTGGCCCGAGAAATACCCACTACGGTGCCAACAGGTGATACAATATGCAATAACACTGCTGTAAAAGACTCCATCTTCATAAAGAACACAGACGAAAGAGAGGTCATTGAAATTGTTAAATCGTTCAAAAGTAAAACATCTACTGACTGTGATGGTATCGACATGCTACTAGTCAAAACTGTTACGAATGCATAGTAAAACCACTGACGTATATCTGCAACCTGTCTCTCCAATCAGGTATATTTCCCAATGCAATGAAAATAGCTAAAGTAATTCCAATATACAAGACGGGCGACAGAGGGGAACTCTCAAACTATAGACCAATTTCACTATTACCGCAATTTTCCAAGATACTTGAAAAAATATTCTATGAGAGAATTGACAACTTCATACTGAAGAATGATTTATTATGTGAGCAGCAATATGGGTTCAGACACAAGAGGACAACTGCATATGCCCTAATGGAATTTACAGAAAAAATATCAACAGCCATTGAAAATAAAGAGTATTCAGTTGGAGTATTCCTAGATCTTAAAAAAGCATTTGATACAGTAGATCATTATTTATTATTAAAGAAACTACAAAATTCTGGTATTAGAGGGGTAGCACTGTCCTGGTTAAGTAGTTACTTAAAGAATAGATATCAGTATGTATGTGTTAGCAACAAAAACTCAGAGTTGCTGAAGGTCACCTGTGGAGTCCCACAGGGTTCAGTTTTGGGACCATTATTATTCAATATGTATATAAACGATATATGTAAAGTCTCAGAAAAAATGGACTTAATATTGTTTGCCGATGACACTAATCTGCTATGCAGTGGAAACAATTTGGAACAACTTCTGGATACACTCGGGAAGGAATTAGGAAAGCTTAAACTGTGGTTTGATTCAAACAAATTAACGCTCAATTTAAGTAAGACAAAATTTATAGTCTTTAACAACCATCACAACAATCCAGTACCCAAACTCAGTGTAAATGGTGTTGAGATTGAAAGGGTATCTGAAACTAAATTCCTTGGAGTAATAATTGATAACAAACTGTGTTGGAAGTCACATATTAATTATATCAAAGGTAAAGTTTCCAAATCAATTGCAATATTACACAGAGTGAAATATTTGCTGAATCAACCCACACTATACACCTTGTATCATTCATTAATACTCCCATACATGACATATTGTAATGAAGTATGGGGAAATACATACAAAACAAACATATATCCACTCTTTATGCTTCAAAAGAGAGCTATTAGAATAATAAACAAAGCAGCTTACAGGGAACCAACAAACCCACTTTTTCTTAAACAAAAAACTCTCAAGTTGAAAGATCTGGTTGACTTTAAAACCGCAATAATAATGTTCAAAGTGAAGAATTTATCACTGCCCGCAAATATCCAAAAGTTGTTCCAAACAAGGGAGAAACGATATCACTTCAGAGGAACATGTATATTTCAAAAGCCTACAGTGAGAACAACCACCAAGCAACACTGTATTTCAGTGCAAGGAGTCAGATTATGGAACGATTATGGACCTGAATTAAAATCATGTACAACGCTTGGACAATTTAAACAAAAACTAAAGGAAGAAATACTCCAAACATATTTCCAAGACGACATGTAAACTCACATAAGGATTGACATATCCAGCCTGTGTTGTGTTGTAGCTTAGTTTTTTTTTTTTTTTTTTTTTCTCTCTCTGTGACATTCTGTCTTAGATTTGTCTTGAATAGTAACCGCTTAACTTAGCTTAGCTTAGTTTTCTTTTTTTTTTTTTTTTTTTTTTTCTCTCAGTCACACTTTGTCTTAGCTTTGTTCTAAATTGTAATCACTCTTGTCTTGTTTACTCTTTTTTCTTTGAATTCTTGGATGGAATATGGGTGGGCAATATAAGCTGCGGCTTCAGCCATGACCCATTTCGGATAACTCACGTGGAATTGTTTAGTAGAAGGAGTCTTTGTCTAATTTGACCTTGTTGTTATATTATACAGTTTCTTTTAACCTGTACTGTATTATCCGAAATAAATTCATTCATTCATTCATTAGATAAGATAAGATAAGCCTTTATTAGTCCCACAATGGGGAAATTCAATTTCATTTGCACTATGGGTAGCATTACTGTACATAGACTGCTGTTGTTGTTTTTTATCCTTATTCCTTCTTTTCTTATATCTTGCACACACTACTAAGAGAGAGAGAAATGGCATTTCGGTTCTCCCGTATGTCCTGTACGTATAGAAGTATTGACAAATAAAAATATTTGAATCTTTGAATGGGGCTGTGACTATTTCTGCTAGAAGCTTGTTCCATTCCTTGACTATTCACTGGGAAAAAAAAGTTTTTTTCTGACTTGTAATCTAGAAAAGTGTTGGTACAGTTTCATCTTGTTTCCTCTCAGGTGGTGTGATGTAGACTTTGTAAAGAAGTCTAATCATACTATATCAACATTATTTAGAATCTTCTAAGTTTCAATTAGGTCCCCTCTGAGTCTTCTTCTCTCCAGTGTTGTGATGTTCAACTTTTTCATTCTCTCTTCATAGGGTAAATGTCTAATGCTAGGTTCTAATTTGGTGGCACGTCTCTGGATGTTCTCCAAAATCTGAATAGCTTTCAGATAGAATGGGTTCAAAACTTGCTAGATGTGGCCTAACAAATGTCCTGACAGGGTTATAAAGCTATTCTCATCCAAGGCTTCAAAACTTCTTTTAATCATCCTGAGGATCTTCATACTTTTATCAGCCGATTTGGCACAATGCAGGGATGGCTTTAGCTTATTTGATACCCAGATGCTTGGCCCTTTTCAGCTGATGTCTCTTCTAATACTCTTCTGATTCCACTATTGTCTTCTAGAGAGGGTGGTGCAGTGGTTAGCACTGTTGTGTTACAGCTAGAAGGTTCCTGGTTTGAATCCCCAGGTTGGCAGTGGTTGGAACCTTTCTGTGTGGAGTTTGCATGTTCTCCCTGTGCTGCGTGGGTTTACTCTGGGGGCTCCGGTTTCCTCCCACAATCCAAAGACATGCATGTTAGGTTAATTGGCTGTTCTAAATTGTCCCTAGATATCTGTTTCCTATAAGCCCTTAGAATAGAGGGTTAGTATTAGTGAAAGCGCTTTGAGTGGTCTTTGTGACTAGAAAAGCGCTATATAAGTGCAGGTTAGTATAGATGAACTTAGAATTTCTGTGCCCCACATGCATTCTCTTACATTTCTCAACGTTAAAGGAGAGTAACCCATTTTTGACCATTCATTTGCTCTGTCTAGATTGGTTTGTAGTATTTGTTGGTCATTCTCGATTTTAATAATGCGGTAGATTTTACTGTCATCAGCGAAGAGTGTAAAGGGTGAGTTGAAATCGCTACCAATGTCATTCACAAAGATCAAAACTAGAAGGGGAACTATCACTGATGACTTCTGCTTCTGCTGAGCTCCTACAGCCTATGGACACCTGCATCGTTCCAGCACCGTTCCAGCCATTTATACACATTTCCAGCGATCCCATAGCACCGCAACTTCAGTAATTGATGACTGTGGGACACTGAGTCAAAGGCCTTCCTATAATCAAGATACAATGAATCAGTTCCACAGCCTTGGTCAAGTGTATGGGTCCAGTCTTCAAGAGTTTTTAGCAAATTAGTCAAACATGATTTGCCTTTGGTGAAACCATGCCATTTCATCAAGTTGTTCTCTTCTAGATGTTTTAGTAGGCACTCACGAACTAGGGATTCTAATATTCTACATGCAATACAAGTCAGACTTACATATTGGGCAATAGTTTTCCACTTTACTTCTTGATCCCTTCTTATGAATGGGAGATAGCTTAGCCCTTTTCCAATCAAGTGGTAACTTAGCCTCACTCAGGGATAGCTTGAAGACGATGCACAAAGGTAAGCATAGCTCTTCTGCGCATTCCTTTAGAAGTTTGGGGTGTATGTTATCAGGACCTTGAGATTTATCTTCCTTGAGAGTTAGGAGTCTCTTTTTTTACAGCTTCACATGTGATGTTGGCATTGCTGACACTCACATCCTAGTCTAGTGTGAAGTTTGGTAGGGAACTCTCATCATCGCTCACAAAAACACTTTTGAAAAATTTGCATAATTCATCTGCTGTTTCCATGTCTGATACTGTCTTCAATCTGTCATCCTTTAGTACTTGGGTTACTGTGGTCTTCATGTTCTGCTAATCCCTAACATACTTGTAAAACAGCTTAGGCTGACTTTTAAAATTTCTGACAATCTTTTTCATTCTCCATTTTTGCTCTTATTATATCTGTACAGAGTTCATTTCTAACATCAGCATAGGCTCTGTATTCGATTTGTCTGCCAGTGGCTACATACATCTTCCATAGGTCCTTTTTTTCCTTCTTTTTTATCATCTTCTTGATGTTATTGGTCAGCCATGCTGGCCACTTTTTTATATTCTTCTTCTTGATCTTTGGTACATGAGTCGCTACCTGGGCTATAATATGATTAAAGATGTCCCACACCTCATTTACATCCCTTGCCTGAAGCAAGGTTTTCCAATCTAATTCTCTGAAGTTTTGCCTCTTTAGCCTCTTCAGCGAGGTCTCCAGGGTTGTTTAGTAGTTGGTCAGAGTGGTCTGCAAATCTGTCCAGGATCTTGTCTTTCTCCTGCAAAACCGTTTCACCATCCATAGCCTTTAGTTGGATCAATCCTCTTGGTTAGGGCTGCAGATTTCTCTCAGACCTGTGAAGAATGTTTTCATGTCCTTCATGTCTGCTGCAGTTTGAAGTTCCTTTGCCAGAAAGTTCCAGAAATGGCCAAATGCCCAAAACACCTTTATCCATACTTTTGTCCTCGTCACCAAATGTCATGTATGTAAAATGAGGGACAGGAGTCTCGTCTGTTATGCAGCAAGTTCACCCTTTAATATGAGAACCAAACTATTTACACACAAGAGCCGTGCCCGCCTGACGTCACACCAGGGGCGGGTACGACAGCGCACACACACACACCACACTCACTACACCACAGTGAGTACAGACCATAGTGCTCCATGGTCAGTTTTGTAGAGAAAATATCACATTTTAATCAGAGCACATCAAATCATATTGAGGAATAGTGCTGTCACATCAAGAAGCTAACAAGCTACGTATTTTACTTGTGAGTAGAGTAGACAATCATTCTGGAATAACAACTATGTAAAATAACAGCGTTTTTGAGACAACAACAGATAAGCACAGTAAAAGTAGTCCTTTTACTGATGTGATGTTCCAAATTAAAAACGGCCACGCCCACCTATATTTCCCAGCCTCAAACCACACCTGTAGCAGCTGCTGTCACAGCTAACAGCAGCTATGGACAAACACAAAGCAACAAAACAGGTAGGAATATAATTTACTCTTTTGGTGTTCTGGGTAGTGATGGCCAGATGAGGCTTTCTTGGAGGCTTGAAGCTTTTCATCAAATTGGTTCATATGGATGAAGCCTCATGTGAAACTTCATTTGCTCTACTAGGCCATCTACTGGACAAAAAGTATACAACATGCAGATTTTTACAAGGGCATTATTGGTTTAATGTGTATTTTTTCCATTTCAATAAGTGTATTGTCTTTTAAGAAATATCAGTGATCATAAGGGTAAGTGGCATTCACTGATATAGTGCTTTTTCTAATCTCTAGATGACCAAAGCACCTTACAGCTCCTGCTAGCCACCCATTCACACACAGATGGCAAAAAAGCTGCCATACACACAGATGCTGGCCTGACCCACCAGGAGCAACTGGGGGTTCAGTGTCTTGCTCAAGGACACTTTGAGATGCAGACTGCAGACAGAGTGGGAATTGAACCCCTGACCCTCCAATCAGTAATCAGCCACACTACACCTGTGCCACAGCCGCCCCAAAAAAAGAAATAACAAAACTGGGGTGACTACAGAGAATGTGGTGTGCTTGTGATATTTATCTATTTTTATTAAGAAAATATAACTTTTCAACTGTCTTTGGACTAAGGTGATGTTTTTTTTTTTTTTTTTTTTTTAGATTATTTCACCAGCTTTGGAGAATACTCTCTCACAGGGCCAGGTCATCATTGGAAATGAGAATTGGTTCTCAACTGACCTACCTGGTTAAATAAAGAAAACAGAGGATGTAGGCGTGCAAAGGAAGGCTACTGCAAGTTTGTACAGTGTAGGGTAGACACATTTCTGTTTTTCCCAGTACATTCACCGCTGTTGTCCTTATTCTCATGCAGGGCACGGCAGTGCCTCAGCATAATGATATGTTATTGTTGTATCCAAGCACTTCACCTTGCAAATAAAAGTAAATTACAAAAATGGCATGACCCATCTGGGACTTGAACCCTGCCTGACCTCCCAGTTGGGGGATGGATGCACTACCACACCGTGTCATTCTATGACACGGTGGTGGCATCAGCCATCACTTTTGGAGTGGTCTGCTGGGGCAGTGGCATTACTGCAGCCGATAGGAAGAGACTGAACAAACTGATTAAGAAAGCTAGCTCTGTCCTGGGGCAGCGCCTTGATCCGGTGGAGGAGATAGGAGAGAGAAGGACGGTGACTAAACTGTCATCTCTGCTGGAGTCCGAGTTCCACCCTATGCAGGACATACTGAATGCACTGAGGAGCTCATTTAGCAGCAGACTACATCATCCCAGGTGCACAACCGAGAGGTTTCGCAGGTCCTTCCTACCAACGGCTGTCAGACTGTACAACCTAAGCAGGGCTGCTCGCAGAGATAGCAAAAAGACGTAACAAACTAATAGTTTTTTGAATGCAAAAGATGCAATAGACTTACACAATGGTCCCCTCCGGCATACAACTAGGAAAATACCGGTCGCTATGGAGAGTGAGAATATGTATGGGCACATAATCATACCATGTAGGATAACTAAGTAGACGGTTGTGCTGTTTCATCCCATCTAGCAACAATGCTCTGCACTGTGTGTGTTTATATATTTACATATTTATTCCATCTAGCTACAATGCTCCACACTGTGTTTACATATTCATATATTTATTCCATCCAGCTACAATGCTCTGCACTGTGTGTCTGTGTGTGTGTATATATATATTTTATAGTAATATGTACATATGTATATTAGCTGCTCTTTCTTGCTTGTTTTTTTTCTTGCCTTCTGATTGTTGCTCTGAGTGTTGCTATCCCTGTGCTGTTGCAATCCTGGAATTTCCCCGTTGTGGGACTAATAAAGGCTTATCTTACCTCTAGGCCACCACTCCAGTTTCGGTAAGTATCCACTATTACTTGTTTTAATATTACTTTGAGTATGCAGCATCCTTTGGTTATTGCTGTTAGTATTACTGTTGTCATTGTTATTTGTCTAGTTAGTTTCCAGCTGCTAGTGTGCTATTGATTCTTCTATTAAATTTTGACTTGCTCCTAATAACATTGCATGGATTCAAATGAACATAGGAAATAAAGTCACTGATAGTTCATATGGTAAGACTGATTTTACTTAATAAGAGAATTAATAACACACTAGCAACTGGAAGCTAACTGGGTTAATAACAATGCTAACAGCAATAACTGTGGGATGCAGCATGTAAGTAATATTAAAACAAGTCAGGTAACAACTGGGAGTCAGACATATGTTTCCATGGGTTTCACAGATTCATTAAAGCCCATGCAGTGGTATTTGGAATGGGAGAGATATAAACAACGGGATGACTGCGCTATGCTAAGCTAGCTGGGCAAGCAATGGAACACACAGTGTGATTAGAAAAACAATCAAAATGTGAAACGTGAACTTTATAAAGAAATAATGATCTGCTCGTACACTACTTTCAATATGTACAATGATATCCATCCAGCTACAATGCTCTGCACTGTGTGTCTGTGTGTGTGTGTGTGTGTGTGTGTATATATATATTTTATAGTAATATGTACATAAGTATATTAGCTGCTCTTGCTTGCTTGTTTTTTTTCTTGCCTTCTGATTGTTGCTCTGAGTGTTGCTATCCCTGTGCTGTTGCAATCCTGGAATTTCCCCGTTGTGGGACTAATAAAGGCTTATCTTATCTTATAAGGGAAAGTGATAAAACTGATTTATTGACGAGAAAGCACCAGGGAATGGGCAGATATAATGGAACCGGAACTGGACCTGCAGGTGGGGGGGCTGGAAAGCGGAAGTACGTAACTCTACATTGTGCAAGAGTAGTGTTGCCAGATCTTGTGAGAGAAACAAGCAACCAGCTGTATGGAAACAAGTCCCCAAAAAAGCCAAACAGGCGACCTACCTGTTGTGTAAAAGAGAGGCCGCTTAATAACAGTATCAATATATAGATTTATTTTTGTTTGCAGTGAATTGACCTTCGGGTGAATGAATGAATGGATGAACTGACTTTAAACACAGTCAGCATTGAATAACTGAATTTTATAAACTCTAATTAAAGGAAAATACATATGCATTCTGCATAAGCAACAGCAAATTTATAGTAAACACAGTCAACATTAAAACTTTGAATAAATCAAATTGTTAAACTCTGATCAAAAGAAAAGACGTGTGCATTCTGCATAAGTAACACAGCACTAAACCCGATTACAGTTTAGTGATGTGGGATGATGGGAGCTGTTGTCTGCTAGTCATTTAAACAAAAACTAAATATTAATCTGTTATTATACCACAGCCGACAACTTCAATTACATAAAAAATTATCTTTTAAATTGACAAACATCATATATGTAACTTGTGGCAAAATTTGATAGGGATCAAAAGATAATTTGGCTCTTGGTTAGGTTGCGTGTCCACCAAATGCGTTGTCACCGGATCACCCTGAACCTCTTTTTTACAGCACTTGTGTGCTGCGCTCTGGAAAAAAGTCTGTACCCTAGCAACAGCTTGTCACTCACATCTCAGCACTTCTGCTTTTCTCATCAAGACTTTCTATTTATTTTTTAATAGCAGTCTCCAAATAATGATGGACAGGAAACACATGCTGGTATTGGTAGCAGCTCTGGATGCAGAATATGGTGGCATGAAAAAGAAAACATGAGTCTGGGTACATGACATCAACCGGTCGATAATTTATCAAATGCAGACTAATTACAGACAGCACATCTGCCCTTGTGAGGTGAGTATAAAAGTGCATGGTCAAAATTTCATTTATTTTTACATCTATTTTAATAAATCAGCTGAGATGTGCTCAACACATGGTTTCCGATACTCATAAATGACTGTCAGTATATGATCACATTTCACATCAGAGCTATTTCCATTTTTTTGCAGTCATCAACAGTACAAATTCACAGAGTATCTATATTATCTACTGCAACAAACTTGTAAGAAAGAAATATGGCCCTGACAAAGGCACCAAGACTCACCTGGCATGCCGACAGATGTGAATACATTCCTGTTAGATATGGACATATTAACAACAGGCACAGTATGGACGTGGGGATGCACGCATGACAGGACATCATCACGCGCGTGCCTATATTAGGAGTCTAACGGCGGGAGTAGTTTTCTTTGGCACTCCATCTCCATGCCAGCAACAGCCTGTGTTAGCTAAGGGTTAGCCTGTTAGCTTATACACTGTGACACGTGTATCATATAGTGTCTTGTAATAACGTTCTCGTTAGGTACAATGCTTACCTCCGCTGTCCTGTTTCCAGACATAACAATTGACGATGAGGAGAAAACCTAATCTTCTGGAGGAAAGCTAATTATTTTCCTGAAGATGGAAGCGTGTCTGGAGGCATCACCGCCATTTCTCGACACCCCAGGCGACCCACCCAGTCCATGGCCCCATTGGTTTGAGTTGTTCGCCAGTTACGCGGAGGCTGTAAACCTGGAGAGATTCACAGAGCAGTGGAAGCAAGCAAATGTACTCTGTCACCTGGGTGGCAAGGGGTGATGGATATTCGACAATTTAGGACAGGCGGATACATATGATGACTGTATAGCATTGCTGATCGAACATTTCGCTGTTCCAGAGAGGTTCGTGCTTTACCAGCACCAACAGCGACCGGACGAGTCATTCATACCGTATGTAGACGCCCTTCGCTGCTTGGCTAGCATGTGCGAGTTTGGGCACGGGGAGGACAGGATAATAGAGTTGCAGTTGAAATGGTACACCGCAGATCCGACAATAGGGTACACACTGCAGGAAGAGCTGGACGACCACCCAGTGGCAGTCACGGTGAAAAGGCTACAGGTGACGCTGTGGAGGATGCTGCACCACATGTCGGAGATAAACGCGATGGAATTAGCGTTCCAGCTGGGGATGATGGCTCAGGTAGCATCGCAGCTAATGGGCCTCCACCTGCGCTCACCACAGTCAGCTCCGCTGGTACAGATGGTTGCCCTGGTTGCTGAGCCCACCGACCCCACATCTTCTCAGGAAAGCCCCAAGATAGATAATGTGGGACAGCAGGGCACAACAGCGCAACAACCCACAGTAAACTCAGTTTGGACGATGACAGCTTGTGTCCGCTGCACTCAGACATGGACGCAGCCATTCCCTGCCTCACACCGCACACCGAATACAACCCAGCTGAACCGGAGCAGCCACAAGAGCCCCAGTCCTCAGCCACACAGGACCCGGAGCCGGTCCCCATGCAGCACGAGCGTTCTCAAGCTGCAGCGTCATCGCAGGAGGGAGAGTATGATTTCACGGACGTGGGTACAGCCGAAGATCAGAGCACGGAGAGAGAACACAGCACGGAGAGAGAGTACAAACTGGACTTACCTTCGATCCTCGCCCGGCATGAGCCTCAAGGAGCCGCAGTGGAGCCGCAGGAGAGGGACTTCGTGGAGAAAGGGGACCCCAGTGACCGACGACAACCCCGCGCGCATCCCGTCGCTGAAGACAACAACACATCACCACGACCACAACCAGCACCAGGAGAGAAGGAGCAGAGGCCAAACTCATCTTGCATCCTCGCCAAGTATCAGCCTGAGGGAGCTGCTGCAGCACAGCAGGATAGAGAGTTAGTGGCCCAGCAGCACCCAGCAGAGCAACACCAACCGAGGGCACGTCCTGCCGCCGGCGTGAATGGCACACTGCCACAGCAGCAACCAGCATCAGAGATGAGAGAGCAGCAGCACCGAGTGCAGCCAAACAGATCACCGCTTGCACAACTTGATTGGGTTCGGGTCCAACGATCGGACCGCCTGGACCCACAGACGGTCCCGTCATCGCAGATAAGAATCAGTGCACAAAAGAGGCCAGCCGCCATCCAGATGGCCAGTGGCTCAAGATGGCACGCCAGCCACCTGCAAAAGGTAAGAGCAGCTGCCTTGGATCAAGATGCAGCACTGGAGCCGACTCAGCTGGTGTGGGACCCAGGTTGGGATGTTACTGATGAGCGAGCCGTGACTCCAGCAAGATGGCATCAAAGCCTGCTGCAGCCGGCGCCTCCAGGGGCGCTCCCACTGCGGGCTCGACTGAGGCCCCTGAAGTTGAACTGTAAGCAGTGGCTGTGTTTTGCATTACTTAACAGAGCACAACTGCTTCAGAAGTAGCAGAATAACCTACGCAGTCATGCAGGGTCTACCGGCAGTCTACCTGGCGGCCTAGTTTCTGTTTTCTCTTACTTGTTTAAAAAAAAGTGAAGAGCTGTTGTGAATGTAAAGGCTGAAATGTTAATAACGTTTTGGGCTTTTCCAGGGAGGAGGTAGATGCTAGCTATGGCGATAACAACAGGCTTAGCACGGACGTGGGGATGCACGCACGACATGACATCATCATTCTGTGCCTATATTAGGAGTCTGATGGCGGGAGTCATTCTCTTTGGCGCTCTGCCTCCATGCTGTTATGTCTGAGATAAGCGAGCTGTGAGCCGTCTTACACCAAACAACAAACACTTTTATTATTTACACACTTGACTTTATATACAAGATGGTGGCACCGCCCAACGTCATCCGTCCTTTACGTCTGACATCTGCTACGGCGAACCCACGTGTCCAACCCCTCCCAGTTCACACACTACATTTACACCCCCCCCCCGAAGAAAAACAGAAACTTGAGACACCCAATGCCTAACTGAGCACCTGGGTGGACTGCCAGGGTGCCAGCGGGATGGAGTGGGTTATTCTGCCACTTTCTTTACCAATCACGCCCTAACTAATCGAAATCCACTATAAAGTCCTTCACTTGTCGAGGTCTCTGCCAGATTCTGGTTGACCATTGCACAGGTTGCCGCACCACCGCCAGCCCCACCGAACCCTCTGGGGGTTCGCGGGTTCCGCGCTGACAAAGTCCCAACCTGGATCCATCACATCCGTGGGTGTCCTCTGATCCGCGGTTGGAGCCAGTGGAGATTTTTGAAAGTGGCTGGCATGACACTGTGACCCATCAGAGAGGCGGAACGTGGTTGGACCCAGCTGTGCTGTAATCTGTAACGACGTTGTCCAGAATGACTGCAGCTTGTGGGTGCGGTTAGGGCACCTGATTCTGACCCAGTCCAACACTACGAGTTTGGGCTGCCTTACCCGGCGTTTCCTGTCGAACCTTAGTTTCATCCAACATTGCTGCTCGACCACCCTCTCCCTCGGTGATGGCCTCTCTGCTGGAATGGCTCCCTCTGGGGGGCGTAGGCGGTCCAGGGGAAGGTAATTTTGTATCACAACATGAATACTGCTAGTGAGCAGGTTTTGTTGAATCTTTCTACCCCCGCCACCACCCGTTTGCTTATGGATGGTAGAATGTGGTCTTTATGTGTTTAATACCTCTCTCATTTATGAATGCTTCAAAACCCGTCGTGGGCAGGGTATATTTATCCGGGATGGCTGCCTTATTAACCCTCCGGAGGTGGATGCACTGTCGTATGCCACCCGACTTTTTACTTTGCCACAACGATGTTTGAAATCAGCGGGGATGCGTCAACCCTCTCGATGATGCTGGCATCCAGAAGTTTCTTAAGCTCCGTCGTAATGTCGTCCTGTAGGGTGAGGGGCAGTTGGCGGAGCGGTTGAATTTTGGGTGTCACTTCTGGGTTAATGAGAGGTTGGTGGTTAAAAGCGGCGATGCATCCTAGTTACGTAAAGAGCGCCGGCCAGTGGCACTGCCAGGATGACGAGACAGTTAGGACAAAGGAGCCCATTGGGTCTGTGATGGAAAACCCCAGCACGCTTAACAGGTCAGTTCCCAGCAGGTTGGCCCCTTGGTGTGTCACCTGAAAGGTAAACGACAGGATTGTTTTTGGGCTGCAGGTCACTGAAAAATCAATTGTTCCTACCATGCCAAACTTGACGTGTCCATATCCAAACAGATTGTCCACCTTCGCTGTAGTGGTCTTTTTGGAGAAGAGCTTTCTGACTGTGGCTATGTCCATTCGGGACCATGGAGCACCTGAGTCCAATAAAAGCGGTACGTCAATGCTGTCCAGCTGGATGGTGTGCCATTTGAGCGGCCAATTCCTAGCGCCCACTGTGCAGACTGTGGCTGGATCCTGTGGGCGGGCTTTGTATTTTACGGGGCTTGAGAGGCAGACATTGGCAAAATGGTTAGCCTGTTTGTAGCGGTAACATTTCTTCCCTCTAGCAGGGCCAGTGGGTGAGCAGGCTCGGTGTTTAGATGAACCGTGGTCGGCACACGATGGCCACTCACCCGCCTCAGTCCGTGTTCCGCTCAGCCTCTTCCTGTTACCCCATGATTGAGTGTGTTTGGGGCAGTTAATGGTGTTGTTAACAGCCTGCTCCCGTGGGCTTGGTTGAGGGACCTGTCAGCTAGATGTCGTTACCTATTCCACTTGCTGGGTGGCTGCCTCCATCTGGCTTGCCATTGTCACTACTTGACTTAGCTTGAGGCTGTCCGTTGTTAGCACTAGTTCTTCTCTTAGCCACTCGTTGTTCATGCCATCTGCTAGCTTGTCACAGATGAGCTCATCTTCTAAAGGCCCAAAGGCGCACGTGCTCGCTAAGACTCGGAACTCTATGACATAACATTGGGTTGACTCACCCACATGCTGTGTGTGGCAGAAGAAGGCACTTCTTCGGGCTGTAACGCTTCTCACGTCGTTGTAGTATTTCTCCATCAGAGACATGCAGTAGCTGAATGAGTCCGTTTGGCTCAGAGTGCGGCGCATGTGCTGCCCTTCCTTGCCTAGACTGAGGAACAGCACGCTCTTCAGCTTCTCGTCATCAGCGTCACTCAGGCCAGCCATGCCGACATACTCTTTAAACATGTCGAACCAGTGGCACCATGGCATTGATCGTGCCTTCAGTGAGGTGATGAAAGGTTTTACCGGCTCCATGAGTGAGGGTTTTACCCTCGTCACCATTTGTTATGCCTGAAATATGCAAGTCATGAACTGTCTTACACCGAACAATGAACACTTTATTATTTACACACTTGACTATATATACAAGATGGTGACGCTGTCCAACGTCATCCATCTTTTACGTCTGACGTTGACTACAACGAGTCCCAGTGTCCAACCCCCCCAGTTCACACACTACACATGCCAGCAACAGCCTGTGCTAGCTAAGGGTTAGCCTGTTAGCTTATACACTGTGACATGTGTATCATATAGCGTCTTGTAATAAAGTTCTCATTCGGTACAACGCCTGTCTCCGCTGTCTTATTTCCAGACATAACAATTCCTCAAAGCGTTTGCGTTCAGATTTTGATCATATTATCCTTTTAGTGTCAGCTGAAAAGAGTACCGGGTTGTGTGATGCAGTGAAGTTCAGACTGTCCCCCACCATTCTCTTTTTTTCTGTACCGGCAACCTATGTCCCACCATTCCTTAATTCTGATTGACTGCTAAGAAAGGTTTGACATTGACAAGCGCAGCTGTACTCTAAAAACTTTTTTTTCAGCCCTGAGCGCCCTGAGCACAGAGACAAAAAGCAGTCACCGCTGACAGCGTTTTAGTGCCGAGGACACTCAGTGCTATACTGGACTACATAGAAAATGAATAGAAAATAGTCGTCCACAGCAGAAAAACCATGTTTGGTGGACACATAGCCTTAAGGTTTGTTTTTTTTTTTTTTTTACGCAGCCATAAGGCCCAATATGCAGAAGTAGAGGGGGCGTGGCTTAGACTGGGACCTGGCAGTGCTGTCACACAGACAACTAAGCAAGCCCAAATAAGCAAGCAACTACACATTAAAAAACAAGGCCAACAACTCGCAACCAACGACTGACAAGATTTGCAAGCGACTTAAGAGAAAAACAAGCCCAAAGCCACTTATAATAAACGGACTTGGCAACACTGCAAGAGGTCTATACTGTAGAGAGCCTAAGTCTCACCCCCTCTACTTCCGCATATGGGACCTTAAATCCCAGAAAATCTCCATTGAAATGAATGGCAAGAGTGAAATTATCTTTTGATCCCAATTGAATTTTGCCACGAGTTACACATATGATGTTTGTCAGTTTAAAAGATAATCTTCCATGTAAATAGTGGTGTATGTTGTTGTCTAACTGTTAAGGTATGAGGTTGCGAAAATACGTAAAATAAAAAACTACAAACACAGATGGACGGAGCTTATGACATCTTTTCAAAGCGCGCCCACGGTGATGTACAGTCCTCTGGATCAGCTCCAGCCCTCACAATACAAAACAATGCCTTTGTGTTGTTTTTCCTTCTCTTTCATTGGTCAGGAAACAGGAGGTATGGTTTTATGCCACGGTCGTGTTTGGTGATGTGGGATGATGGTGGATGAAGTCCGCTAAATGATTCACAAAAACTAAATATTACTCTGTTATTATATGACAATCAACAACTTTAATTATGTGGAAAATAATTGTCATGTGCGCCGATTTCATCCGCGCTCAGGCCATACTCCTCCTCAGCCCGGCTTTTATTATGACAGCGTCTCAGCGGGCCTCCGGCTGTCAAGCTCCACAGGACAGCTGGAGGCCAATTACCTCTCATCAGCTGAGGCGCTGTCAACCACTATAAAAGGGAGCGGTCCTGATTGTTCAGGGCTGCGACCTCGCATATGATCCACGCTCATCTCTCGGTGTGGATTAGGCTGGAGTCCCTACGTCCGGCTCCAGCCCTCCTCTCGTCCCTCATCATCATTTGTAAGCGTACCTTTTGTATTGTTTGTGTTTTGCCCCACGAGGCTCTTTTCCTTTGTTCCTTTCCTTATCATTAATAAATGATGCAAACTCACCGGTTAGCCCTTGGCTCTTATTTATGGCTCGCCAGAGCCATACGTAACAGTAGGTCGCAGCCAGTGAGTTGCCGGCTACCGTGAGTTTGTATAGATTGGACTGTTGTTCCTACCTGTCTGGGTACCGTGCTGAAGACATGCCATCGCGGAAGGCCCGCACTCAGAGTCAGAGCGACGATCTGGCTGACGCTCTTGAGTGCGTCGACCAAATCCTCATCACCGCCTCCCTCCTCGACTTCAACAGCGACGTGCCCCGGTACCTGGACCAAGCTGAGGACATTCTCAATCATCTTCCCCGCTTCGCTGATCACCCTGAGGTAAGCGTGAGGAAAGATGACATCACTGCACAGCGCGAGATACTCCGTGGGCTGGAGGGAAATCCCGGCAGGAAGCTGAAGAGGAGGAGACGTCGCCCCTCGCTTCGGGATCCCGCTCCTGCCTCCGTTCTGGCCCGGGAGTTTGCACCGTCCAGAGGTCTTTTCCCATCAAGCATGTCGTCACTCGGGATTCGCCCAGAGGAGCTGCAGCTGACAGCAATCAGGATCTAGGACCGAGTGGCTGCTGCTCGCTCCTCTGTGCATCCATCGTCAATTATGAAGCATGTGGCGGCGGCAGTTAGACTGGTGGAGAGGAATCCAGAGTTGCGTGAGTTCCCTGAGTTTGCCGACCTGCTTGCCTCTGTTTCTGCACAGGAACGGCGATTCCCAGATCTCACCTTCGCCTCACCCACTGCAAGAAACCGTCGTCACACCGGCTGTCAACCTCAGCGTGAATCCCGTCGGGATCCAGTTCCGGGTCGCCGCAAGGGCTCAATTCCTCGCACAGCTGCCACTCCTGCGCCTCGTCTGAGGGAAATCCCCGCAGCCTCTCCCCCCGGGCCATCTTCTCCTGCTGTCCCATCAGCGCTCCGTGCCCGGCTCGTCTCAGCTGACGCCCCCTCCTCCTCGTCGCCTGTCCCGGCTGCTGTGTGTCTCTGGAGTCCTGTCCTGGCAAACCCCGTCCCGGAACCATCTCCAGCGGCTCCCCCTCGTCCTTCCAGGGGGCCCGCTGTCGTCGTCTGGCGGGGAAAGGGAGGAGCAACGTCTGCCGCAGCAGGCACCATCCAGCCTCCAGGAGACAGGCAAGTCCAAACTCATCCATATACCCATTATTGTGATTTGCCTTGTCAGACTCCTGGGGGTGGAGTTTGGGGTTCGCAGACCCCCGAGCTCCCACCACCTGCTGTGGCTTTAATTGTTAATCCCGCATCCTCTGTGTCTCCCTCCGCTGAGCGGTCCTCGACGCCAGGCCAACGTCGCCAGATGAGGAGGGAGCCTGTGGTTCTGGAGAGCCTGGTTCCGGTCCTGCAGCCACGTCGTGGGTGGAGGAGGAGGGTGGACTGCAGCGTGGAACCCGCGCCGATGAGGAAGCGTCCCCGGGTCTCCACGGACGAGCGGTCCGGTCCAGCGGGTTGAGGGTCCCCTGCCACCATGCCGTGCGGGCCATCGGCGTGGGCATCGGTGTCGGAGGATCCTGAGGCTGTGGACACCATCATGCTAGCTGTGGAGCCCAACGTAGCTGAGTGGGAGCCTGACGACGACCTCCTGCCGTCTGAGCCCGGATCTTTGCAGTCCTGGACGGCGTCAGAACCCGAGATCAGGCAAGTGCTGTATTGTCTTTCTCCTTTCCGTCTTAGAGCATTTTAGCCTGTCTCTTGGGGAGACGAGCCGGGTGCAGCCGCCCGCTGCGTCCGAGCTTATCTCGCCGGGTTCTGGTGCTGCCAGTGTTCCTGATCCCGGTTCTTCTCTCTCTCCTGAGCCTTCTCCCAGGGTCGCCGGCGAGGAGCTGCTTTCGCCCGCTGTGCCAGAGGTTCCAGGTTCGGGATTGGAGGTCGGTTCTGGTGCGGCCCTGACCCAATCGGGGTCCGACGCGGCTGCAACCGAGACCCAACGGGGTCTGTCGCGGGAGCAACCGTGACCCAACTGGGGTCCGACCAGGGTGCAGCATCAGCGGTATCCAAGTTCAATGAGGGAGCTGCAGATCCCCTGCCACCGGACACTGGACCGGCTCATCTTCATCTTCATCTTTATCATCACTGTCACCCTCCTCGTCCTCCTGAGGAGCACTACCTATTTCCACCTGGGGCCGCTGGGGTTCCGAATGCTCCGCCCGGTTCTCCCTCGTCTTCCCCTTCTCCAGGGAGGCCGCCTCCTACTTCCCCCCTACGGTCCTGGTGGTCAAGTGATGTGGGTCGGCCGCCCGAAGGACTGCCGCGCCCATTTGGCTCTCTGGGCCGGCCACCCGACCCACTGGACTACCTGTTTGGCGACCTGGTCCGACCACCTGAAATTCATTGTTTCCGGGCATGGGACTGGGGTAGGCCACCCGAACTATCAGCCTCCGTGCCTCAGAGCCAGGACTGCCGTCATCCCGGGTTTCTTCCAACATTATCATGTCTGTAAACTTTGGGGATGTGCGGGGGGGCCTGGTATCTGTAACTTTGTATCACCTTTTTTCCTCAGCCGGTGATTTGTGTTTTTTTTTTTCCTCCCCTCTGTCTAGGTCCATTTACTGTTCGAAACTGATATGTGTTGCCTGTTGGGTTCTGTCTTTGTGTTACCCACGCGTTATGGAGTATTGTGTTTTTTTTTCTCCTGTACTCTGTAATTGCTTCGTTTGTTTCCCTGCCAATGTTGTGGGGTTTTTTTTCTCTCTCTCTCCTTTTTCCGATTCACACCCTCCTGGCCTGCACCCCATCCGCCCACCCTGGGGGGGTGGGGGTGGGGGACTTGGGTGGTACTGGCCGTTCTGAGCCCGGCCTTGAGGGGGAGGTCCTGTCATGTGCGCCGATTTCATCCGCGCTCAGGCCATACTCCTCAGCCCGGCTTTTATTATGACAGCGTCTCAGCGGGCCTCCGGCTGTCAAGCTCCACAGGACAGCTGGAGGCCAATTACCTCTCATCAGCTGAGGCGCTGTCAACCACTATAAAAGGGAGCGGTCCTGATTGTTCAGGGCTGCGACCTCGCATATGATCCACGCTCATCTCTCGGTGTGGATTAGGCTGGAGTCCCTACGTCCGGCTCCAGCCCTCCTCTCGTCCCTCATCATCATTTGTAAGTGTACCTTTTGTATTGCTTGTGTTTTGCCCCACGAGGCTCTTTTCCTTTGTTCCTTCCCTTATCATTAATAAATGACGCAAACTCACCGGTTAGCCCTTGGCTCTCATTTATGGCTCGCCAGAGCCATACATAGCAATAATCTTTTAAATTCACAAACATTGGACAAACATGGATTTAATATTGTTTGCCGATGACACTAATTTATTATGCAATGGAAGCAATTTGGAACAACTTTTGGATACACTCGGAAAGGAATTAGGAAAGCTTAAACTGTGGTTTGATTCAAACAAATTAACGCTCAATTTAAGTAAGACAAAATTTATAGTTTTTAACAACCATCACAACAGCTTAGTATCTAAACTCAGTGTAAATGATGTAGAGATTGAAAGGGTGTCAGAAACTAAATTTCTTGGTGTAATAATTGATAATAAACTGTGTTGGAAGTCACATATTAATTATATTAAAGGTAAAATATCCAAATCAATTGCAATACTACACAGAGTGAAATATTTGCTGAATCAACCCACACTATATACCTTGTATCATTCATTAATACTCCCATACATGACATACTGTACTGAAGTATGGGGAAATACATATAAAACAAACATATATCCAGTCTTTATGCTTCAGAAGAGAGCTATTAGAATAATAAACAAAGCTGCTTACAGGGAACCAACAAACCCACTTTTTCTTAAATTAAAAGCTCTCAAGTTGAAAGATCTGGTTTGACTTTAAAACTGCAGTAATAATGTTTAAAGTGAAGAATCTATCACTGCCCGCAAATATCCAAAAGTTGTTCCAAATAAGGGAGAAACAATATCATTTCAGAGGAACATGTATATTTCAAAAACCTTCAGTGAGAACTACCACCAAGCAACACTGTGTTTCAGTGCAAGGAGTCAGATTATGGAACGATTTTGGACCTGAATTAAAATCATGTACAACGCTTGGACAATTTAAACAAAAACTAAAGGAAGAAATACTCTAAACATACGTATATACAAGATGACATGTAAAATCACATAAGGACTGTCATATCCAGTCTGCGTTGTGTTGCTGCCTAGTTTGGTTTTTTTTGTCACATTTTGTCTTAGCTTTATTCTGAATTGTAATCGCTCTTGTTTTGTTTTTCTTTTGAATTCTTGGATGGAATATGGGTGGGCAATATAAACTGCGGCTTCAGCCATCACCCATTTCGGATAACTTATGTTGAACTGTATAATCAGAGGAGTTATTGTCTAATTTGACCTTGTTGGATTTTCTTCCCCCTTTGTTATATTATTCTATTTCTTTTAATCTGTACTTTTAATCTATCCGAAATAAAGATTGATTGATTGATTGATTGATTGATTGATTGATTGATTGACTGATTGAACATCATATGTGTAACTTGTGGCAAAATTCGATCAGGATCAAAAGATAATTTCGCTCTTGCCATTCATTTCAATGGAGATTTTTTCCAATTTAAGGTCCCATGTGCGGAGGCGGGGGTGTGTGTGACTTAGGCTCGCTATAGAGGGGTTGCACCGATGTCACACGGGTCACGTGTCTTTTGTTTACTGCATCATTTTGGGCAGCAATGAACAGTCAAATCACCAACAGCAAGCGAGAGTGAGTGTAATCAACGAGATAAATGGCTACACACAAATCAGCACCGTGGTCCAACGATGAGGTGCAGACTTTTCTGTGGTGGTAGCTGACTAAAGAAATCCAGAGGGAGCTGGACGGAGCGACCTGAAAAGAATTCACAGCCACCGACCGGCGAAGGCAGATCGGAGCCGAGTGGCGTCGACCTGACCACGGCATTATCATTGTTGAAAATAGTGATAGAGGATGGTGAGTGATGTGATATTACGCATTTTTGCCGTTATTTATCCCAGTGGTGGAAAGCGCACTTTGAACAAACAACACCATTGTCTCCTGTATGCAGACAATGAGCTAGCAAGTTAGCCATCAATGCTAACTCCGTGCTCTGCCTGGATTTTGCACTTGTATCGAAAACATCTAATAAAATAAGCTAGTGTTAATCCTGGTTAAAAAGTAGGGTTTTTTTTTTGCATAGTGTGCTTTTGTGCTGTGCATGTACGTAAGTTCCATCCATCCATCCATCTTCTACTGCTTTTCCGGAGGTCCGGGTCGCGGAGGCAGCAGTTCAAGTAGAGAAGCCCAGACTTCCCTCTCCCCAGCCACCTGCTCCAGCTCTTCAGAGAGGATACCAAGGCGTTCCCAGACCAGCTGGGAGACATAGTCTCTCCAGCGAGTCCTGGGCCTGCCCCGGGGTCTCCTCCCAGTGGGACGTGCCCAAAACACCTCAATCAGATACCCATACCACCTCAACTGGCTCCATTCAATGTGGAGGAGCAGTGGTTCTACTCCGAGCCTCTCCCGGATGACTGAGCTCCTCACCCTATCTCTGAGGGTGAGTCCAGCAATCCTACGGAAAAAGCTCATTTCAGCCACTTGTATCCGCAATCTCGTTCTTTCGGTCATTACCCAAAGCTTGTGACCATAGGTGAGAGTTGGAACGTAGATTGACTGGTAAATCAAAAGCTTTGCCTTAGAACTCAGCTCCCTCTTCACCACAACAGACCGGTACAACGTCCGCATCACTGCAGATGCTGCTCCGATCCGTCTGTCAATCTCTTGCTCATTCTCCCCTCACTCGTGAATAAGACCCCAAGATACTTAAACTCCTCCACTTGGGGCAGGAGCCTGTCCCCAGCCCGGAGAGGACAATCCACCTTTTTCCAGCTAAGGGCCATGGACTCAGACTTGGAGGTGCTGATTCTCATCCCAGCCGCTTCACACTCAGCGGCAAACCATCCCAGCAAGAACTGTAGGTCATTGCTGAATGAAGCCAACAGGACAACATCATCTGCAAACAACAGAGATGAGATCCTGTGGTCACCAAGCATGACACCCTCCGTTCCCTGGCTGTGCCTAGAAATCTTGTCCATAAAAATTATGAACAGGATCGGTGACAAAAGGCAGCCCTGGCGGAGTCTAACTGTCACTGGGAATGAGTCCGATTGAGTGTTGGCAATACGAACCAAACTCTCACAATGGTTGTACAGAGACTGAATAGCTCGTAACAACAAGCCCGATACCCCATACTCCCGAAGCCCCCCCCCCACAAAAAACCAGGAGGGATGTGGTCGAATGCCTTCCCCAAATCCACAAAACACATGTAAACTGGTTGGGCAAACTCCCATGAACCCTCGAGAATTCTCGAGAGGGTAAAGAGCTGGTCCGATGTGCTACGGCCAGGACAAAAACCACATTGCTCCTCCTGAATCCGAGGTTCGGCCAACGGCCGGACTCTCCTCTCCAGTACCTTGGCATAGACCTTCCTAGGGAGGCTGAGGAGTGTGATCCCTCTAAAGTTGGAGCACACCCTCCGGTCCCCTTTTTTTGAAGAGAGGAACCACCACCCCGGTTTGCCATGCCAAAGGCACTGCCCCCGACCTCCACGCAATGTTGCAGAGGCATGTCAACCATGACAGCCCTACAACATCCAGGGCCTTGAGATACTCAGGATGAATCTCATCCACCCCTAGGGCCCGGCCACCAAAGAGATTTTTAACCACCTTGGCTACCTCAGCCCCTGTGATAGGCAAGTCGTCCCCCTTGTCCACAAGCCCTGCTTCCTCTGTGGAAGGCGTATCAGTGGGATTGAGGAGATCCTCAAAGTATTCCTTCCTCCGCCTGATGATATCCCCTGTCGAAGTCAACAGCGTCCCATCCGCATCATGCACAGTATGGACAGGGAGCTGCTTCCCCCTCCTGAGCCGCCGGACAGTTTGCCAGAATCTCTTCGAGGCCGACCGAAAGTCTTGTTCCATGGCCTCACCAAACTCCTCCCATACCTGAGTTTTGCTTCAGCAACCACCAGAGCTGCACTCCGCTTGGTCTGCCGGTACACCTCAGCTGCTTCGGGAGTCCCACAAGCCAACTAAGCCTGATAGGACTCCTTCTTCAGCTTAATGGCCCCCCTCACCACTGGTATCCACCACTTGGTTCAGGGGTTGCCACCACGAGATGCCCTGATGACCTTGCGGCCGCAGCTCTGGGCTGCTGCTTCAACAATAGAGGTGGAGAACATGGCCCATTCAGACTCCATGTCTCCAGACTCCCCCGGAATGTGGTTGAAGTTCTTCCGGAGGTGGGAGTTGAAGATTTCCCGGACAGGGGCCTCAGCCAAACATTCCCAGCACACCCTCACTATACGTTTGGGTCTACCAGGTCTGAATGGCATCCTCCCCTGCCATTGGATCCAACTCACCACCGGGTGGTGATCAGTTGACAGCTCTGCATCTCTCTTTACCCGAGTGTCCAAGACATACGGTCGCAGGTCTGATGACACAATAACAAAATCAATCGTCGACCTGTGACCTAGGGTGTCCTGGTGCCAGGTGCACATATGGACACCCTTATGCTTGAACATGGTGTTCGTTATTGACAGACTGTGGTTAGCACAGAAGTTCAATAATTGAACACCACTCGGGTTCAGATCGGGCAGGCCGTTCCTCCCAATCACCCCCTTCCAGGTTTCACTGTTGTTGCCCACATGCACATTGAAGTCCCCCAGTAGGACAATGGAGTCTCCAAGAGGAGCACTCTCCAGCACCCCAGTCACAGACTCCAACGTACTTGTTGTGTGTGTATTTTCATTCTAGAGTCCCACCACAGTCCCATCGCAGGAATTTGCTGAACCGGGACCAGCAGCACATCCCTTTGCTTCTCAGTAAGGCAAGAGAGTATGAAACGGGAACAGGTCAAGTGGACCCCTGACCAAGTGAGCACCCCATGTGAGCACCCCAAGTGGACCCCGGGGTCCAATCTGTACATGTACAAGTACATTCTCAATCCAGTGATTTACAAACTGATTCAGAGCTTTCTAAAGCCTCATTCAGAGCATTATAGTTCCACATACCTATTCTGTGGATTTTCATCTGGGGGCAGCCAGCGGTGACGAGCAGCAGCACTGGAGAAGAACAGTCTTTTGAAAGCGGAAACAGAGCCAAAACCTTCTCCAGGTCAGCTTAGTTGTCATCTTACATACAGTATTTATATTTTTTACACTTCTTGGTGACCTGGAAAAATCTTTCCAACAGTTTTACACATATTCTTGTTGTTGTTCTCCTTCTTTGTATTTACAAATCACTGGATTGAGAATGTATCTGTACATGTAGAGATTGGATCCTGGGGTCCACTTGGGGTGCTCACTTGGTCAGGGGTCCACTTGACCTGGATCCCATGAAACTACACTACCGTTCAAAAGTTTGGGGTCACCCAGACAATTATTTTGTGTTTTCCATGAAAAGTCACACTTATTTACCACCATGAGTTGTAAAATGAATAGAAAATATAGTCAAGACATTGACAAGGTTAGAAATAATGATTTGTATTTGAAATAATAATTTTTTTCAGATACTCAACCTGCTCAAAGGAAGGTCAGTTTTATAGCTTCTCTAACCAGCTAAACTGTTTTCAGCTGTGCTAACATGATTGCACAAGGGTTTTCTAATCATCCATTAGCCTTCTGACGCAATGAGCAAACACATTGTACCATTAGAACACTGGAGTAATAGTTGCTGGAAATGGGCCTCTATACACCTATGTAGATATTGCACCAAAAACCAGACATTTGCAGCTAGAATAGTCATTTACCACATTAGCAATGTATATTAGATATTAGAGTGTATTTCTGATTAGTTTAAAGTTATCTTCATTGAAAAAAACAGTGCTTTTCTTTCAAAAATAAGGAAATTTCTAAGTGACCCCAAACTTTTGAACGGTAGTGTACCTTGTGAAGGGAGGAGATGGCTCAGAATGCTGCCTTCAATCAAGCGTTCCTTGGTGTGCTGGGCCACTTTGCGAAGGCGAGGGGTCAGCGTGTGTGGCTAGCGTGTGCGACCAGTTCTGATTTTTTTTTTACAGTTTAAAGTTTGAATTTTGCACATTCTAAATAATATGGATTTTGCTGGTGATTGTAAAAAACAATTTAGTGACTTATGGGTTTGCATCATGATTTTCTATTTTTCTGTTAAGACACTGGTGGGAAGAGCGCCAACAGTACAAACCAAATATTTATCAATGACGTTGAAAATAAAGGCTCATTTTTAAGAAAAAGTAACCAAAAACATTTTTTTTTTTTTTTTTTTTTTTACTGAAGACTGTATTGTTGGATGTGCCAGTGCAGAAGACACTGCACACTTTAGTGATGGTACCAGTATATGGAGGAATTCTGGGCCATATTAGCATCTGGATTTCCTAATAATGAGTTTGGGTTTAATGGGATTTAACATGTTTAACACAAACTACTTTATGGTTCATAATTCTGTTGACAGACTTACACCAAACCAAAAGTGATTTCTCAAACTGCTGGATTATTTAGATATCTTTTCCAATCTTTTAGCATTTAATTTATGTCACTAAATCTTGGTAACCTTCACAAATAAAACATAAACAAATGTGGAGACATATCTGCAAAAGGTGTTGTGTCCATAACACACACACACACACACATCATACATATTTTAGTACCTAATAGTGATAACTTGCCGTGATTACAATGTAGTACGGGGGACTTATTAGTGCTTAACTAGGATTAACAATCATTAGCTTGCCTTCATATGTGATCTAGTTCGTATCCTCATGTCTTCCGCTGCCCCATGGCTTCCTAAACTCTCCAGTTCTTTTCCAGAGTTTTGTCTTGCTGTCTGTAGACTTCTCTGGCTCTCCTTTTTTCTGTTTACTCTGACAAAAAGCCAGCGAGCAGCAGGCTCGCCTCCATATCCATCTTGTGTTTTGCTTGTCACATACAAATGATGTGGTAGGAGTGTCAGGCCGCCTTGCTGTAAAGATCTCACTCACTTAAGGTGGTATTCAGTTGTAATGGATAACGAACAACACTGTGTTGAGTCGGGATGAGTAGGTGCTAGTGGAATTATTATTATTATTATTCTCAATACAGGGTTTACAGCTATTTTCCATCCAAAATGGCAGAAAAACAATGTGGCACGTGACCACTGATGTCACGTGCAGCCCCTCTATAGGGTATTGGATGGCTATCATCTTTGCTTGGCGGCTGAGGTTAGTGTGTCCAGTGTTGCCAACTTGGCGACTTTCTCACTAAATCTGATGACTTTTCAAATCCTCTTGGACTTTTTTTTTTTGTCAAAAGCAACTAGTGACAAATCTAGTGACTTTTTCTGGTGTTATTGGAGATTTTTCTGGTTTGTTTGAGACTCTGAAGTGAAAGCACAATTGCTCGTGTCCACCTAGGCGTGCATTTTCACGCTTCCTTGGTTATGCCCCTCCACGCTCCTGACGGATCCCAAGGCGGAGGAGGCATGGGGAACAGACACCTAGGTGGACATGTACCTTTGAAGCCCAATTCATAGTAGCCTCGTGCAGCAGGTATAGGTGGTGGGCCAAGGGCGTTTTTCGTGCCATTGATTGATCCGCATCGGAAGAGTACTCCATTTTTTAAACATAGTTTTCTCTGTTTTTGGTAAATCTGAGAAAATTTGTTGGCAGCCTCGGTCTGCCGGCATTTTTTTAATAAACTTACATTTTTATCGTCAGTCCTCTCCGGCATCTCTCAGAACAGCTTTAGCTGACGAACCAATCAGGTTGCGTTAGGTGACTGTATACACCAATACACCAATCACGTTCAACTTAATCAGGACCCCCCCTCCCCCCCATGCCTCCAGGGTAAAAAAAAAAAATCAAAATGCAGCGGGTCTGACATGAATATTAATTTTCAAGAATTTAACTATCTTACAAAAAAACTATGTATTGATTGTTGATAAACAACCAGACAAGTACAAAATTATTGAGCATAATACATTTATAAGCCTTGATTCATCACCTCATAGATTATCACATACATTTTCAGGTTTATTCTGTGAACAAAATATATAGTACCATTAAGAACAATGTATCACAACATCCTTAGGAAATTTGATATTTATTCATAATATACTATTACACCAGCATCACTTCTTATATTTAGATCTGATCAGAATGTTAAAATAAACTAGTTTGTCCCACCTTTATGTCTGCTGCTTAATTTCTTGCTTTGGTATGGGCCTATCTTTATTTATAACATGTCAATTATGTCAAGTCAGACACGTGCTTTCATTAGCTAGCACGGATATCAGGTACAGGTATGGAGTACTGTATGCATGTTACAAGCTCTTTAGAAAATATAATTCAATTTTCAGGCAGGAGTTGGAAAAAAATGTGCAGTGTTCAATAGAGTAGGTAAATCTTGATACAAAGGAAAGCAAAATAGCTGAAAAAGCAATAGAAAAATATAATTTCCATAATACCCACCCTTCAGATGTGTCAGTTAACATAGGCTATCACAGACAATGCTACATGCAGTATGCTAATACAAGAAATATTGAAAGAGCCCAAGAAAGGACACAAAAATCAGCACACACAAGTGATGGTGAGTATTCATTTTTAATCTGATGAAATCCATCTGAACTGATCATGTACATTAAGGAGTATAAACATTAATAGTCAATTTGAAAGGTGACTTGCGCGAAAAAATTGTTTAAAGTGAGGAGGAGTTTGCGCGACACGTCGACCTCACTCTCTCAGCCAAACTCCTCCTGGATCCAGCAGCAAGAAATCATCAAGACGGCTGGAGGAAGAGACAGATGCAGTGGATGACCGTGACTTCTTGTGCCTCGTCACACTCTTCGCAGTCCACAACACGTTGCAGCGATCGCCATCCAGCTTGCTGAAGCATCTGATGGTTCAAAGCTTTCTGCCAAAGGCTGACTTCACATGCTGGCTAGACAAGTCCAGAAGTGGCACACTCACAAAGAGGATTGCCGGGACTGATGCTGAGTTGACAAGCAGAACCGCCAAGTATAGTGACCTAGGCCGTATCCCCGGCCAAGGGAGGCCGAAGGTATGCTAACACTTGCCCAAGGTGTACACCCAGGCTAGTAGAGGGAAGGAGGTGCCTTACTTCTCCATTCTAGACCGGCTCCAAGCAAGGGCTAGCCACTGCCCCAATAGTCAATTTAAGACAAGACAGAAAGATCCAGACAGGTCCAGGAGTGTGTCAAGAATGTCTAAGCAGCTGGAGTTACCTGTAGAACAGAATAGACAGTAACACAATGTAGTTATCTTTAGAATGAACACTTATGCAGAAAATATATAGTTGTCCCAAATTAAGCATCTCACCCAATTTTGTATCCTTTACAATATTTTAGATGAAGAACCACATACTTCCGCTACAAATCCCCAACCAAACTGGGTTCTCCGGTCAACAAAACAGAGGTTCCAGTCCACCTAAGAAGGGCACCACATCTGCTCCCAAGGCAATGCATCATATGCAGAAGGGAAAAGTATACAACTCAAAAATATAATCGCAAGAGGCTAAGAGAGAAATTTAAGCAATGAAAATACTACTGTCCAACAAAGAACATTGCGAGTCATGAAAGACAATGGGAAAAGCTTTTCAACTACTCCCAGAACAGTATAAGGCCAGTGAAAAATTAACTTGTATTCTGTATCACCTCAAAGGCTCCAAGGATGTGAATTACACAAGATGCCAACTGTTTAAGAGTGGCAAGTGCACACACAGAAGTCTTCCACCAATCAGAGACTCACTATATAAACACATTCAGTGAACAAACTAGCAGGCAGCCATCTATAGAAGATGCCTGCAGAGTCAGCCAGACAAACCACCACCAATGGCCCATGGTTGGAAGATTGAAGGAGACTCCTTTGAGATCAACTGGATGACTCTTCCCCCTGCACCTCTCAGCATTTTGGAGCTTGTGTACTGCTCCTGTAAAAAAAAAACACAACACTGTGAAAGGGAGATGCACGTGCAGACAGAACAAGCTTCCATGCACAGACATGTGTTATTGTTTGGACTGTGAAAACTAGTGATGAGAAGGCAGGCTCTGGAGCTCCAAGGGGTGCTCCGAGCTTATCCAGGAAATATTTGGCAAAGCGCGTTTCAAGACGTGCATCGTGATGTATATGTTGACGTTGGACCACGTGACTGGGTCAGGAAGCCGTTCATGATTTTGCACGCAACATGAAATAAAGTGAGCAGCGATACCCAATGGAAATCCCCGTTCCTCACGTTTTGTGTTGTCATGTTTGACTGTGTAAAGAATTTGTCACAGCCAATTTTCACATGGAGGCAGCAGCAAAAAGACGGACTTCTCCCGTTTGGGAACATTTTGAGCGCATTTCTCCCATTAATGTACTTTCCACAAATAGTGGATATTTAATGCAGCTGAGGTGATGGCTTAGCAGGAAAGCATCTGCACTACAAGCGGGAGGCCTGGGTTTGAATCCCAGCTGTGTCATTCTTGTCATTTTATTTTTATTTGCAAGGTGAAGTGTCTGTTGTGTTTCAAAGAGCTTGGATCATTGTTACGCATCATTATGCTGAGGCACTATTGCTATTGTGCCCTGCATGAGAATAAGGCCAAAGTTGAATATACTGGGACAGTATAAGACTGTTGAAAATTTATTATTTCTTAATAAAAATGGATAAGTAATACAAGCACACGAAGTAACACAGACACATTCACTGGAGTCACCCCAGCTTTTTTTTAATTTCTTTTTTCCCTCATGATCATTGATATTTCTTAAAAGACAGCACATTTATAAAAATTGAAAAAATACACATTAAACCAATAATGCCCTTGTAAAAATCTGCATGCTGTATACTTTGTCAGCTACATGGCCTAGTAGTGTCATAAACCCTCCCGTGCACTTCTCCAGTGCGCACGGCGAGGGGTGAAGGAAGAGGATGTACGCGCAGGTTAACACCACACACATTTATTAAAGAACACAAACAGTCCCAAACGGTGAAAACATACAAAGAGACAACACACTTACATTGGGCGTTCCTGGGCCGGTATCGCCCAGCGAACGCATGAGGGGAAGTAATTATCCACACTTGCATCCAAGAGCCGACATCGCTTCAATGGCACGGGAAAACCACGGCAGAGGTGGAGTGGCAAACACTTCATGCCACACAGCATAAACAAGACTATGTGCATCAATAGACAATTCATTTAATGACCCAGCAGTGCGTGACTTGCAAAAGGCCCCTAAATACCCGCACTGCTGGTGATGATGTAATTAGGGACACCTGGGCCAGGAGTGAGAAGATGGCACACGGGAATGGGAACAGCTGATGGTAATTAGAGAGGGGGCGTGGTCGGACCAGCAGACAGTTAGACAGCACTCACACCAGTGTGAGCCCAAGAGGCTGCCCCACTGCTGCCGGCCAGAAAGCAGTGGCTATCGGCACAGCAAAGCACGTAGAAATACATATAAGCATACATACAAGGTGGCACTGAAAACACAGCGAGGCCAGGACCAAGCCGGGGGAAACCAAGCCGGGCTCGGTTCCTGACAAGTAGAGCAAATGAAGTTTCACATGAGGCCTCGTCTATATGAGCCATTTTGATGAAAAGTCTCAAGTCCTCCAGAAAGCCTCATTTTGCCATCACTAGTGAGAACATTTCTGACTAGGCCACACAGACCTCCAACAATGCACTGGGCTTCACTCCATTCTTCACTCTCGATGAAATATTTTTGCTGGTCATTAACATCTGTTTGTTCTCTCCCATAGATTGTGTCCCTGTCATGCTGTTTGCTCTCTACATGTCTGTTCTTTTCTTCTTCTTCTCTATCCCCTTACCCCCCCCCCCATCCCCAGCCAGTCGCAGCAGATGACTGCCCCTCCCTAAGCCTGGTTCTGCTGAAGGTTTCTTCCTGCTTAAAGGGTTTTTTTTCCTCTCCACCATCGCCAAGTGCTTGATTACAGGCGATCACCTGATTGCTGGCGTCTACGTACTGTATAAGCGATTCGCCCCTTCACTGTTGCCACTGGTAAAACACAACCCTTTGGGACATTACTTTCTGTGGGGTAGTGAAATGCTTGGCCATCAAGGCGGCACATTCGCTGAAGGTCTTTGCAGGGCCCAGTGCTTTCAACACCCGCTGTCCCTCAAAGCCAAGGCAGTACCACATCACTGCATGTAGATGACTCTTGCTAACGTTAGCTAGGCCCTCAGCCGACAAATGCCTGAAGCAACTCAAATCAACAGGGCCATGGGATGGGCAGCTCACCTGGGGCATCGAGGAACAGAGGCAATGGCATCAGACATGCTTCCATCTTCAGGCAAATAACCAGTTTTCCTCCAGAAGATTAAGTTTATTCCTTGTCACCAATTGTTATGCCTGGAAATAGGACAGCGGAAGCAGGAGTCGAATCAAACACAAACTTTATTACAGAACAGTTATATAGGTACATGTTTCACAGTGTATAACATTTAGCTAACCACCAACTGAAACAGGCTCTGCTCTATATGGAAGCATGGCGCCAAAAGACCATGGCTCCCGCCAACAGTCTCTTAATATAGGCACAACAGGATGACGTCACCTGTCCGTCTGTTGTCATGTCTGCACAGTCTGTTGTAAGGTGCAGCTTCACAACAGCCAGTATGCTCTATTAATGTATATCTTAAATGCAGCAGGCTACAGGTATGGGAATCTGAGGCATTGATTTGTTTCAAAATTTTGATATCTATTTACTACCTTTTTAACCTTACCCACTCCCAAATCCTAATGCTGACCTGTTTAATTTTAATTCCAAATTTAATTTCAAGTAAAATAGTTTGAACAAGGGGCTGATAGTGTGGTGATCCAAGCGCTGAGCTAATCCGTGCTCGGGTCACTCAGTATTTTCTCTTTTTTCCTTATGTATTTCTGCCCTGTTATTATTGGATTTCCCGGGGCTTTTACTGTGACAGCGCTGCAGCCGGATTCTCAAGCTGTCAAGTCGAGCCGGCACTGTCACAGCTGATTTTGATTTTGGTGATTACGTTTTCTCCTCTCCTATTTGGTTCGTTGGTTTTGTCATTAGTATTTAAGGGAGCAGCTGAGGGTCGCTCCTCGCTGCGACCTACATCAACCTTAGGCTGGAATCCCTACGTCCGGCTCCAGTCCTGTTTCAGCTTGAGGTTTCGTCCCTGCTACTTCATGTGTAAGTGTTTATTCTATAGCGTCAGGTTTCACCCTCGCTACTACTACTATACTTCATATTGGTGTTGGTGCTCTTTATTTGTGTTCCAAGTTTAGTGTATGTGTTTTGCCCCACGTGGCTCTTTATTTTGTGTTTTCTGTAAATAAACAAGCAAACTCTCTGTCAGCATTTGGCGCCTCATTTATGCCCTGAAAAGGGCAATTATGACAGTAGGTCGCAGCCAAGCAAGGTGCCAGCCGCAGTAAGTTTATTTTTTTGGGCTTGATTTTCCTTTTTCCAGGTGCCAGGTTTTTTTTTTGAGGTATGGCGTCATCAAGGACCTGGTATCCTATGAGCCTAGGTTCTGACTTTGTCTCGGAGCTGATGGAGATTGATGACCTCCTGTCCAATGCTCATTTGTTCACCCCCTCCACTATTGCACATTGGTACCTGGACCTCGCAGGAAGGGCTATAAAGCGCCATCGCCTGACCGGACATCCAGAGGGCAGGAAGAGGATGGTGGCGTTGATGGCTCTGCATCAGAAGAACTGGGAACTGATGGAGAAACCGGCTAAGAAGCCTCCATCTCGTCCCTGGAACACGGCCGTTCTGACGGGAGGGGAGTCCACTGTCCGGGCCGATCCTCCGCAAGTTTCCCATCCGGATCCTGCCTCGGGCCGCCTAAGGAATTCTGCTTCTCAGCCAGCTGTTTCTCCCTTGCCACAGCGGAAAGTGAAGACAGCTGCCTCAGCCTCTGGGTCATCGCTTCCCGCTGTTCCGTCAGCTTCCCGTCCCCAGACCGCCTCGGCTGCTCCTCCCTCCTCCTCGGCATTTTCCTCAGCTGCTGTGAGCCCTGTGGTCCATTGTCTGGCTCCAGCCGTCACCAATCCCCCACGAGGTTCCCGTCCGGATCCTGTCCCGGGCTGCCTAAGACACTCTGCCTCCCAGCCAGCTGTTTTTCCCTCGCCACGACGGAAGGTTAAGACAGCAGCCTCAGCCTCCAGGTCATCTTTTTCCGCTGTTCTGTCAGTTCCCCGTCCCCGGACTGCCTTGGCTGCTCCTCCCTCCTCCTCAGCATTCTCCTCAGCTGCTGTGAGCCCTGTGGTTCTTCGTCTGGCTCTGCCCGTCACCGATCCGGGGCTCTCTGTCACCATCCCTATGGGAGAGGGAAGAATCAAGCCCACTGCAGCAGTCACCATCGTTCCCCGGGAAAGCAGGCAAGTGTTTTTTCCATTCTAAATCTCAGTTTGATGAATTACCTTGTCTGATTCCTGGGGGTGGAGCTCAGGGTTCACAGTCCATTGAGCTCCCACCACCTGCTGCAGCCATTGAAATTGTACCTGCTACTTCTGTGTTTCTTCCCTTTCTCCCTGAGCGTCCCCCGGTGCCAGGAGTAGACCACCGGACAGAGGAGGAGCCTGTGGCCCTGGAGAGCCTGGTTCCAGCCCCGCAGCCATGTCATAGGCAGAGGAGGAGGGCTGACTGTCATATGGAGCCTGCGCCGATGACAAAGCATCCCAGGGTCTCTGTGGAACAGCAGTCAGTCCCAGCAGGCATGGTGTGGGTTTCAGCGCCAGGGGGTTCTCGGACTGTGGAGACCATCATGCCGGCTGCAGAGGCCACTGCAGCCGAATGGGAACCAGGAATGGACCTCCTGATCGTCGAGCCTGGATTGTTGGAGTCCTGGACAGCGGTAGAGCTTGAGATCAGGCAAGTGCTCTATTTTGTCTTCTTATTTTCTGTATTGGAGCATTCTTGCCTGTCTCCTGGGGAGGAGCGCCGGGTGCAGCCAGCCGCTGCATCCAAGCTCGTCTTGCCGGGCTCTGCCGCTGCTGGTGACCCTGATCCCTGTTTTCCCTCTACTTCTGAGCCTTCTTCCAGGGTTACCGGAGATGAATCAGCTCTGCCCGATATCTTCAAGGCTCCGGGTTTGCTTCTGGAGGTCATCCCAGGTGCTATGTTCGCCCAATCGGGGTCCACCGTGGGTGCTGTGCTGGCCCGGTTGGGGTCCACCGTGGGTGCTGCCCTGGCCCGGTCGGGGTCCACTGTGGGTGCTGTGCTAGCCTGGTTTGAGATCAGTGAGAGAGCTGCAGATCCCCCACTGCTAGACACCGGACTGGCTCTCTTTACCCCTCCCTTCCCCCACATTCTCCACCACCGGACACCGCTGGGGTCCCTCTCATATGGTTCAGCTCCCTTTTTTTGAAACTTTTGGTGGGGAAGCCGTCTCCGAGCTCACCCCTCCGGTCCGGGTGGTCCAAGGACTTTGGGCGGCTCCCTGAAGAACTGATGTGCTGGTTCTGCGACTTGGGTTGGCCGCCAGAAGGACCGTTTTGCTGGTGCTGGGACTTGGTTCGGCTTGCTGAGGAACCGTTTCGTCAGTTCTGGGACTGGGGAAGGCCACCAGAACCTTTTTCTTTAATGTGGGGTCTGGATGCTGGTAGGCCACCTGAACTGCCTTTTTTTTCTCTCCTCCTGCCGGTATTCCCTATATTGGTTCATTTGTGGTGTTTTTTTTTTCCTCTCCTTCCTCTCGGATATTGTTAAAGCGATGTTTTTTCTTTTTTCTCCTTGCCTGGATATCTGAATTGAAGTGTACATATATATTTTTGTTTTCGCTTATTTATCTGGACTTGACCATCTCTGTATTTTTTGGGTATTCTTAGACTCTAATTTACTTGAACATTTCTGTTGAGGAAGGTCTCATTTCATGTTGGGGTTGGTATTTTGCCATTTTTCATTTGTGTTTGTAATATGAGTATTAGTAGCGCTATTTTGTGCTTGAGCCTTTGTTGTTTATCATTTGATCTTTGTGGGGGGTTTTTTCTGTATTTTGCTGTTAGACATTTTTGTCTCTGTTGTCTTTCAGGTTTCTCTCCCTCCTAGCCTGCTCCCCCCCCCGCCCACCCGAGGTTGGTCTTGATAGCTTTCTGGTTGGGGGGGGGGGGCTTCCTGGATGTCATTGTGGATGCCTGGAATGCGTCCCTTGAACGGGGGGTGCTGTGGTGATCCGAGCGCTGAGCTAATCTGCGCTTGAGTCACTCAGTATTTTTTCTTTTTTCCTTATGTATTTCTGCCCTGTTATTATTGGTTTTCCAGGGGCTTTTACTGTGACAGCGCCGCGGCCGGACTTTCGGCTGTCAAGTCGAGCCGACATTGTCACAGCTGATTTTGATTTTGGTGATTACGTTTTTGGCATGGCAAACCGGGGTGGTGGTTCCTCTCTTCAAAAAAGGGGACCGGAGGGTGTGCTCCAACTTTAGAGGGATCACACTCCTCAGCCTCCCTGGGAAGGTCTATGCCAAGGTACTGGAGAGGAGAGTCCGGCCGTTGGTCGAACCTCGGATTCAGGAGGAGCAATGTGGTTTTCGTCCTGGCCGTGGGACATCGGACCAGCTCTTTACCCTCTCGAGAATTCTTGAGGGTTCGTGGGAGTTTGCCCAACCAGTTTACATGTGTTTTGTGGACTTGGAGAAGGCATTTGACCGCGTCCCTCGTGGATTTTTGTGGGGGGTGCTTCGGGAGTATGGGGTATCGGGCTTGTTGTTACGAGCTATTCGGTCTCTGTACGACCGTTGTGAGAGTTTGGTTCGTATTGCCAACACTCGGTCGGAGTCATTCCCAGTGAGAGTTGGACTCCGCCAGGGCTGCCCTTTGTCACCGATCCTGTTCATAATTTTTATGGACAGGATTTCTAGGCGCAGCCAGGGAATGGAGGGTGTCATGCTTGGTGACCACAGGATCTCATCTCTGTTGTTTGCAGATGATGTTGTCCTGTTGGCTTCATCCAGCAATGACCTACAGCTCTTGCTGGGACGGTTTGCCGCTGAGTGTGAAGCGGCTGGGATGAGAATCAGCACCTCCAAGTCCGAGTCCATGGTCCTCAGCCGGAAAAAGGTGGATTGTCCTCTCCGGGTTGGGGACAAGCTCCTGCCCCAAGTGGAGGAGTTTAAGTATCTTGGGGTCTTGTTCACGAGTGAGGGGAAAATGGAGCGAGAGATCGACAGACGGATTGGAGCAGCATCTGCAGTGATGCGGACGTTGTACCGGTCTGTTGTGGTGAAGAGGGAGCTTAGTTCTAAGGCAAAGCTGTCGATTTACCAGTCAATCTACGTTCCTACTCTCACCTATGGTCACGAGCTTTGGGTAATGACCGAAAGAACGAGATCGCGGATACAAGCGGCTGAAATGAGCTTTCTCCGTAGGATTGCTGGACTCACCCTCAGAGATAGGGTGAGGAGCTCAGTCATCCGGGAGAGGCTCAGAGTAGAACCGCTGCTCCTCCACATTGAAAGGAGTCAGTTGAGGTGGTATGGGCATCTGATTAGGATGCCTCCTGGACGCCTCCCACTTGAGGTGTTTCAGGCACGTCCCACTGGGAGGAGACCCCGGGGCAGACCCAGGACTCGGTGGAGAGACTATGTCTCCCAGCTGGTCTGGGAACGCCTTGGTATCCCCTCTGAAGAGCTGGAGCAGGTGGCTGGGGAGAGGGAAGTCTGGGCTTCTCTGCTTGAACTGCTGCCTCCGCGACCCGGACCTCCGGAAAAGCGGTAGAAGATGGATGGATGGATGGATGATTACGTTTTCTCCTCTCCTGTTTGGTTCATTGGTTTTGTCATTAGTATTTAAGGGAGCAGTTGAGGCTCACTCCTCACTGCGACCTACGTCAACCTTAGACTGGAGTCCCTACATCCGACTCCAGTCCTGTTTCAGCGTGAGGTTTCGTCCCCGCTACTTCATGTGTAAGTGTTTATTCTATAGCGTCAGGTTTCGCCCTCGCTACTCTCTCGTATTGGTGTTGGTGCTCTTTACTTGTGTTCAACATTTAGTGTATGTGTTTTGCCCCATGTGGCTCTTTATTTTGTGTTTTCTGTAAATAAACAAGCAAACTCTCTGTCAGCATTTGGTGCCTCATTTACAGTTAGGCCCAGAAATATTTGGACAGTGACACAATCTTCATGATTTGGGCTCTGCATGCCACCACATTGGATTTGAAATGAAACAACTACAGCGGAATTGAAGTGCAGACTTTAAGGTTTAATTCAAGGGGTTGAACAAAAATATATGATTAAACATGTAGGAATTGTAGCTATTTTTATACAAATGCTCTTCATTTCAGGGGCTCAAAAGTAATTGGACAAATAAACATAACCCGAAGTAAAATGTTACTTTTCAATATTTTGTTGAGAATCCTTTGCAGGCAATGACTGCCTGAAGCCTGGAACCCATGGACATCACCAAATGCTGGGTTTCCTCCTTTGTGATGCTTTGCCAGGCCTTTACTGCAGCTGTCTTCAGTTGTTGCTTGTTTGTGGGTCTTTCTGCCTTAAGTTTTGTCTTGAGCAAGTGAAATGCATGCTCAATTGGGTTGAGATCTGGTGATTGACTCGGCCATTGCAGAATATTCCACTTCGTTGCTTTAAAAAACTCCTGGGTTGCTTTTGCAGTATGTTTTGGATCATTGGTGAAGCGCCATCCAATCAACTTTGCTGCATTTGGCTGAATCTGAGCAGAAAGTATATCCCTATACACTTCAGAATTCATCCAGCTGCTTCTGTCTTTTGTCACATCATCAATAAACACAAGTGACCCAGTGCCATTGGAAGCTATGCATGCCCATGCCATCACACTGCCTCCACCATGTTTTACAGAAGATGTAGTGCTTTGGATCATGAGCTGTTCCAATTCTTCTCCAAACTTTCTTCTTCCCATCATTCTGGTACAGGTTGACCTTAGTCTCATCTGCCCAAAGAATGCTGTTCCAGAACTGGGCTGGCTTCTTCAGGTGTTTTTTGGCAAAGTCAATTCTGACCTTTCTATTTTTGAGGTTGATTCATGGTTTGCACCTTGTGGTGAATCCTTTGTATTTACTCTCATGAAGTCTTCTCTTTATGGTAGACTTAGATACTGATACACCTACTTCCTGGAGAGTGTTCTTCACTTGAGTGGATGTTGTGAAGGGGTTGTTCTTCACCATGGAAAGGATTCTGTGATCATCCACCACTGTTGTCTTCCGTGGATGTCCAGGCCTTTTTGAGTTCCCAAGCTCACCAGTGCACTCTTTTTTTCTCAGAATGTACCAAACTGTTGATTTGGCCACTCCTAACATTTCTGCTATCTCTCTGATGGATTTCTTCTTTTTTTTTTTTTTTCAGCCTCAGGATGGTCTGTTTCACCTCCATTGAGAGCTCCTTTGACCGCATGTTGTGTGTTCACAGCAACAGCTTCCAAATGCAAACGCCACACCTGGAATCAACTCCAGACCTTTTAACTGCTTAACTGATGACAGGTTAACGAGGGAAGAGCCCATGCAGCCTTGTTATTATTTTTTTTTGCAGCCTTCTGAGTCAATTGTCCAATTACTTTTGGTCCCTTGAAAAAGAGGTGGCTACGTATTAAAGAGCTGTAATTCCTAAACCCTTGCTCCAATTTGGATGTGAATACTCTCAAATTACAGCTGAGAGTCTGCACTTTAAGCCCATATTGATTATATAATTGTATCCTGAATATGTTTTTGTAAACAGCTAAAATAACAAAACTTGTGTCACTGTCCAAATATTTTTGGGCCTAACTGTATGCCCCAAAAAGGGCAAATATGACAGATAGCAGGACACACACCTGCAACCTTCTGATTACAGACCCACCATACTATCTACCTAAGCCGCAGCAGCAGGCAGTGTAGAACTTATCTGAAAATGCTTTGTTGGATTGTCAACTCTTCCGTAGCAATAGACATTTCGTATAGGGTAACAGCTTATGTATCCATAGCCACTACCTTAAATATATCTTATTATACCTAATTCAGTACTTTTTACCTGTTGAACTATATATTTTACGGCTAATATAACCTCATCTACAATATGGCACCTGGTGATTAATTTTTGGCAGCTGATCACTTTTTGCCACAACACTGGCATTGTTTTGTCTGTCTGTCACTTAGCAACATTACTCCAAAATTTATGGATAGATTTTTTTCAGGGAAGGTGTGTAATGGCTTGGGGGAACAGATGATTACATTTTTTGTGGTGATCCGGATCACCACCTGGATCCAGCAATTTTTAGGAAAAATCAGTGTCATCTTGGTTAAATTTTACTTTTGCTGGTACAACAGAATTTCTGTAGCTAAGTTACCTAAAACTATTTATTTGTTATTTCAATAAATGCTATAGAAGGAAACCTGAATTAGTATTTTTCTTCAATATCAAATGCAGAAATGTTGAAAATTTAGAAAACTGCTGCATTTCTAACAATGCCATTTGGGAGAAATGAGCTGCTTGCTGGAGGTCTGTGCTCTCCGAATGCTTTTCTAGTTGTTTTTGCTGCCGTTTCTCGGTCTGTTGGCAGGATCATGCAAAAACTCGTAGATGGATTTGGTTGACATCTTCACCAGAGGTGGCCCGTGGCCCAAAGATGAACTCATTACATATTGGAGGTGAGCCGTGAGTGCATACCTCCGCCAAGGCCCTATCTAGCAATGGACGGACAAAGGGACGGAGGGGAGGACAAAGGGAGGGAGCCTTGGCGGAGGTATGCGCTCTCTGAGTGCCCTCTAGTTATTATTACCTCCGCCAAGGGAGGACGGAGGTAATGTTTTTAGTGGTGTTGGTTTGTTGGTTGGTTGGTTTGTCTTTTATCAACATAACTCAAAAAGTTAAAAACAGATTTTGATAAAAATTTTCAGGAAAGGTGTGTAATGGCACGGGGAACAGATGATTAGATTTTGGTGGTGATTCGGATCACAATATGGATGCAGGAAATTTTGAATATACAGTATTTTATACATTTATCTGGCACATTTCATGTACTGCCCTTTTAAAGCATTTCCACTCAGTTACGTGTGTGGTCACGCCAAAGGGCCACGCGCCTTGGCAACCCGGAAGCCAAACACTACAGAAAAAATATTAGGGGGTGTGTCCACCAAACTCATTTTTCTGCTGTGAGCGACTATTTTCTATTCATTCTCTATGTAGTCCAGCGTTTACAGCGCTGAGCGCCTTCGGCACTGAAACACTTTGAGCGGTGGCTGCTTTTTGTCACGGTGCTCAGGGCTGGAAAATGTTCAACTTGTCAGACTACTGTGCAGCTGCGCTTGTCAATGTCAGACCTTTCTAAACAGCCAATCAGAATTAAGGAAGGGCGGGACTTAGGACGCCGGTACAGGAAGACGAGAACGGTAGATGACGGATGGTGGAGGCTGAACTTTGCTGCATCAAACAACCCGGGACTCTTTGATCTGACACTAAAAGGATATCATGATCAAAATTTGAAAGCAAACGCTTGGAGGAACATGTCCACATCTTATTATTATTATTATTATTATTATGTAGTCATACAATGTAGTCATATTGTTTTTGCTGTAATAATAATAATAATGGATTGCATTTATATAGTGCCTTTCATTCAAATTTTCAGAAAAGGTGTGTACTGGCACACTGAACACATGATTAGATTTTGATGATGATCTCAAAGTGCATACCTCCACCAAGGCTCTTGTCTTCTCACAGAGTGTTAGCAACAATACTCCAAAACTACTGGATGGATTTGGATGAAATTTTCACCACAGGTGGTTCTTGGGCTACAGAGGAAACCATTACATTTTGGTGATGATCCGAGAATGCATACCTCCGCCAAGGCTATCTCCTCACAGTGTGTTAGCAACAATACTCCAAAACTAATGGACAGACTTTGAAGCAATTTTCACCAGGAGCGGCTCTAGGCCTACACACAAACCCATTACATTTTGGAAGTGATCCATGAGGGACGGAAGGAGCCTTGGGGGAGGTATGTGCTCTCTGAGTGCTTTTCTAGTTTTTTAAGACAACTTTTATTGTCATTCAGTCCATACAGCCAATCATGTACAGTAGAACGAAATTACGTTTCTCCTGTCTACAATGTTAATCACATCTAGAATCAGAGGGGCCGCTGCTATGCAAGGTGCTGCCATAAACATTCATGTGGGCTTTTACGTAATTACATTCCGTTGGTTATGTCAGCTGAGTCTATCTTTACCGCCAAAGCTAATGGCTATCCAGCTAACATTAGCCTCAAAATGGCACCTGCCCTACCTCGACTAAACTTCTTGCGGAGATAGAGGAAGGAGGGAAGGTGGGGTGATCTGAGGCTCGTGAGCATTTAAAAAAACCATGCACTGAAACAAGTTATTCCGAGGAAGCCTGCATCTTTAAAATGAGTTGAGATTGATGCATTGTGACCAGACCATGTAACAGACATCTCATTAAGACCTCTCGGAGTGGTGTCAGCATGTGGAAAAAAATGTGTCGTCTTTCCCCTTGAATTTATTGCCACCTTCTATTTGATTGTTTAGATGATATGATTTGGATACTTTATAGTTTGCTCATCATTCAGAAGAATGAACCTTATCAGCCACTCATAACTTTTTTGTAGACACTCCCTGAACTAATTTTTGCTGACTACTCTTGCTTATACTTGAATAATTAATACCCTAAGGTCACACTACTTTTACTTGAGTACAATTTATGGCCACTCTACTATTATGATATATGATTTATTAATCAAGATAACGTCTAAAATGACGCAGCTCCACTCAGTGATAAGTTTAAATCTCTCTCCGTGATGTCTGCAGAGGCTCTGCATCTTGGTGGCATGCTGGTGAGATACGGATACATCTACCCCCTCAAAGAGCCGAGATCCCTGGTGCTACGGCCCGATGAGTCACCCTACCGCTTCCAGGTCAGACCATGTCGTACTGCAATCTGTCCAGGATGCTCATAAACCCACCCTTCCTCCAGTCAATCTACTTTTATTCCTGCCGTCGTCTCCCTCCATTCTCCACCCTCAGCTCCATTAACCCCCTTCCTAATCCTTCATCCATCTGCCACTCACGGCTACCACTTTTCCATCGCCCGCTTTGGCATTAATCTTGATTTTAAAATGAATAAATGAAGTGATCTTGTTTTTCTCAGACTCCATACTTCTGGATGAGTACCCGGTGGCCTGCGTCAGAGTTGGACTATGGTAAGGAGGGAAACACCAAGGAAGAGGTTGAAAAGAAAAAAAGAGCTCTTTCTGTCTATAAAGCAGAGTACAGAAATCCAACAGACCCCCTCATCCACAAGAATTATCTTTAAAATTATCTTCAACTTTTTTATTGTAAATTTGAAGTTTTTTCTCATTATTTGCTACTTTTGCCTCTTAAGTTTGTGAATTTTTTGTAAATTTGCAACTTTTCTCATTGTAAATTTGCAAAGTTCATATTGATGCTGGTTAATTTTTTTTTATTCCATGTAATGGTTTGATTTTTTTCTGTTCATCTAGACCAGACATGTCCAAACTATGGCCTGGGGGCCAAATGTTTTGGATAATTGTGTGTTTGATTTGCCAAGGATATATTCCAGTATGAAAAAGTCAGGAGTGGCAGAAGAGTATGTGAGGGTGGTGCAGGACTTGTATGAGGACAGTGAGATGGTGTTGAGGTGTGCTGAAATGGGGATGGGATTATATCAGGGATCAGCTCTGAGCCCCTTCTTGTTTGCCGTGGTGATGGACAGACTGACAGACGAGGTCAGGTGGGAGTCTCTGTGGATCGTGATGTTTGCAGACAGCATCGTGATCTGTTGGGGGAGGGGAACCTGGAGAGGTGGAGGTATGTACTGGAGCGAAGAGGAATGAAAGTCAGTCGAAGCAAGGCAGAATACATGAGTGTGAATGAGACCATCCAATTGCTTTGGATGGTTGACCCCAGGTATTTAAACTCATCTGCCTTCACTGTCTCTACTCTTTGCATCTTCACCATTACACCTGCCTCCCTCTCATTCACACTCATGTATTCTGTCTTGCTTCTACTGACGTTCATTCTGCTTCTCTCCAGAGCATACGGCCACCTCTCCAGGTTCTCTTCCACCTGCTCCCTACTGTCACTACAGATCACAATGTCATCTGCAAACATCATGGTCCACGGAGACTCCTGCTTGACCTCATCTGTTAGCCTGTCCGTAAAGTGTCCTTCATCAAAATCACCAGGAGAATGTGGCTAGATAAAAGTCAGGACTTTGTTAACATGAGTATGTCTAGAAGCACACATGGACGAATGAATAACGGACATGTCCGCTAACTTAAAACAACATGTGTACATTAGATTTTTTTTTTAGATATTTTTTGCATGTGCCCCCCAACAAAAACAGTTCGGACACCTCTGATCTGGACAGTGGTTCAGTTTTACATTATGATGTTTTTGTTATGAGGGAGAGATTTTTTTCTTCATTTTAAAGGGTTTCAACTCTCCTCATTACAAAAATAATGGCCCCCAACCACAGGCTTGCATAGGACATCCAAAGAGCTGACTACAAGAGCACTGAAAACAATTTAGTCATAATATGAAGTACTTATGATGCATATAAGAGTCTAAGTTCTAATTTATCATCTACTCTGACAGCAATCTATTTGGCCAAAAAGAATATAAGAAAACAAGGAGAGCTGATGGAATATGAAAAGGTAAGAGTAATGTTTCTGCTTATTTATGTTCCCAAAAGACAGAGAGTGTGTTTTATGAATTATGCAGTGGAAAGATTTTGGGAGAAAAAGCCTGTGTCATCACTTCTCGACCTTCCTTCCCCCTTTCTTTCTTTCCTTCTATTCCTCATCCTTTGCAGGAACGGTACAGTCTGCTGCACAAGAGAATCAACCACACCTGGGATTTTGTGGTGATGCAAGCCAGAGAGCAGCTCAGGTGAACACGCTCACTTGCAGCAGACACAGACACCCGTTAAATTAACACACGGACTAACACGGTGATTTATGTTTAAGGGCTTCCAAGCAGAGGCGGAAGGCCGACCGCATTGTTCTGGAATGTCAGGAGCAGGCCTACTGGCTCATCAACAGACCGCCGGTACGAAAAGTTGTGTTCTACTCATGAGCGAATATTTCATGTCACTGTTGGGGGAGGGGGGAGCAATAAACAGACTATTTTCTCCATAGTGAAGAATGAGGGGGACATTATAGGTGTCTATAGGCAAGATTGTGTTTAGGGGCCTCTATTTTTGTAATAAGGAAGCGTTAAAACCCTTTAAAACAAAAATTTTATTTAAAAAAAAAATTTGAGTCATTGTCTAAATGAAGAGAGAAAAGTTAAGGCATTACACAGAATAAAAACTTAGCCAGCATGCATTAAGGTGCGTTCACACCAAAAGCGAATGGGCGCACAAATCCATACAAAGTGAATGGAAAGAAGCGAGTACACGTGAAATTGCGTGTTCGCGTCCGAGGCTAGCTAGCTAGCTAGCTAGCTAGCTTTGAGATTCTGCCGTTACCGGAGTAAAAGTATCACCATTGCAGAGTAAACTTGTTTGAAAATGAGACTCACTCACCTGGAGACAGGAGGCCCGGGAGCGCTTCAGCTGAATCGGGATTTCGGAGCCTACCTTACCTGTTACATCCATAACCAGTATCACAATAACCAGGCCGGAGGTGCAATAGAACTTGACTTTATTATGTGACTCACAGACACAAGGCGCTCCTGTACAGGCAGAGGTGAAGGTCAAAAGAGACCGTGCCTCTTCCGCATCAGTCCTTTATACCCAGGGTGGTGGCGGAACTGGAAAGGTGGAGCCACCACCCACATCACACAATAATACATCATATTAATACATAACAACCTCCCCCCCTTTAGAAAAGTCCAAAACACATGTACACTAATTAGGCCCTCCCAAATTTAGTACCCGAGTCAATTTGATAACAAACAAATAAAGTAGGCCTATCCATGCACACAAACAGATAAAACTAGAGGGGGACAGGTGGACTACCGTCCCACCTCCACACTGCCGGACGGATTATTCTGCCGTTTCTGGTAATAAAAGTCCATAAAATAAAATATTACTGTGTGCCTATTATAATACAAAAAAACCCATAAACTTATGTACATAAAGATGAAAATTCAATTAAACATGTAAACAACCAATCAGTTAACATGCACAGTCATGCACTGTTAGTTAGTTAGTTAATCCCTTCACACCTGAAGGTGTATATGGGCGGCGCCTATCTCCGTTTCTCTGACCCTAGGCCACACAGCTACTGTAAGTAGTGAAAGCTACAGCGGGGGGTCAGTCCTCTGGTAGCTCTGTGTGTAACTTTACTTTCCCCATTCCATTATGCGGAGCACCACGCTAGAAGGCAGAAAGCACCATTTTTATATGGTCTTTGGTATGACCCGGCCGGGATTTGAACCTCTGCCTCCCGGGTGTGGGGCGGATGCTCTACCAACTGAGCCACCACTCCGGTTCATGCACTGTTATAACATTCCCAATTATACCACCCCAACCCGGGCAAACCCCACAGTAATACACACCCCTAAAGATGGTGACACACATATTACATGGGTATTTTAATTTTTATTTTTTTTTTCACATGGGCACCTGCTATAGCAGTCTATTATGAGAAATATATTAACTACATAGCCCAGGCAATTCACTTTTAACCCAGCCCATCACCCCTTGCTACCGTACAGCCTCGATGGAGAAGCCACCCCCCGGGGGACTCGTCTGGTGGGTCCCGCCCAGAGCTCCTTCGTCTCTTTGTCCTTGGAGATGAGCCGTGTCGAGCCCCCGACATCTCCTTCTCCTCAATAGTGTGCCGCAGTTCACTGGGGTGTCTCCATGAGTCATCTAACAGCCGAAGGTACCCGTCCTCCCGAACAGCCACCACCTTCAACTGTCCCTGGTCCTCCCGTCACTTCCATGGACACCTCTCATCCGAGCCTCCTCTCTGGGTCGAACCACGTCACCGACTCCCAAAGGAGCCTGACTCGACTTCCCATGTCCACGATGTCTCAACCGGGCCTCCACACTGGGTCACGCCCCACTGGCGACCCTCCGCAAAGCCCGATTCGACCTGCGGTGTTCCTGTGTGGCACGTCTGTTTCCCGTGCCAGCCAGTCCTGCCCCGCTCTCTTTCATTTTGAATGCTGGTGTAGCCGTTGCAGCTCCATGCTTCTCGGTATCTCCAGGCCAAACCCCGGAAGCAGAGGGAGCTGTCCTCACAGCCTCACCCACCATTACGGGCGTTCCACCATGCCGCCCAGTTCCCTCACCTATGGTAACATGGGCCCTGGCACCGGAACCCTGCCCTGATGGCCCTGGGTGGTAATTGTCCTGTCAATCTCCCAGAATACTAGGCCATGTGTCGTCCCAAACCGCATCGTCAACCACTCACGGAACCGGCCGGTCCCACAAACCACAGCCCGACCATTCTTCTCCACTGCTGCTGGTAATTGAGAAGCCCCGTCCATAAAACAGATCGCAGCCCATCACATTCGACCCACTTGCGGTCACCACGAACTGCAGGTTGGACACCACCGCTGTCTTGTACCTCGCCGTCAGCTCCAGCGAACCCACGATAGACAGCCTATTACCACCATACCCACATAATGGCATCGACAGACCTCTCACATGATGGTAGGGGGAAAAAACTCCTCACAGTAGACCAGTTCAACATAGACCTCACCGTGCCCATGTCCACCAACAATGGCACGTCCTCGCCATCCTGCGTAACTGTTAAATAAGTACGACCTTCTGTGCTCGGGGATACAGTGTGAATAACCGTAGGAGTCGTAGCAAGGGAATCCACTTCACGTCGTCGTTCCCCTCGCTCAAACTTTTTACAGACCCTGGCGAAATGATTTAGGAGTCCGCACTTGCCACAGTGTTTGCCTTTTGCCGGACACTCTCTCGCCTTGTACCGGTGCTTGGTAGACCCATAGCCAAAACACTTTGGCGACCCCGGGACGGACCTAATTTCTATAGCGGTAGCGTATTCTTCTCTGTCTTCCACTCTGTCATCGCTATCCGGGTCTACAGCCTGTGCTGCTGATTGTGAGTCGGGTTGCCCCAACGCTGTTTTCTCACCAAGGTCCAGTGACAGTTTATCCGCTGCTTCAAACTGCTGGGCTATCTCCACCGCTTTGGTCAACATCAGCTCACCGGAATGGGTAAGGAGTCTTGACCGTGCTGCTGCGCACAATGTGTGCTCCGCCAACTCGCGGACCATTTCTTCCTCTAAAGTCCCAAACTGGCAACACCCAGCCAGTTGGCGCTGGTCAGCAACATACCGCTGCACCGACTCTCCAGCCCACTGGCGGCGCTGTTTGAACTGGATCCTCTGGACTATCACGTTCTCAGGGGCATGAAAGTAGTGCGCTATTAGCCCAACCACATCCTCAAAACTGTCGCTCACTCCCAATGTGCTAAGAATGCGCTGTCCCTCCATGCCAAGATTATGGACCAGTATTGCCCATGCACGCAATTTCTCCAACTCACTGAGGTTCAATGCCACCAGATAATTCTTGAATGCGGCAAATCACCTCTCCCGCGGCACCGGCAGCTCGCCAGAAAGCTCCAGAAATGGCCGAATGCCCGAAATACCTTTAACCGTACTTTTATCCTCGTCGCCAAATGTTATGTCCATAACCAGTATCACAATAACCAGGCCAGAGGTGCAATAGAACTTGACTTTATTATGTGACTCACAGACACAAGGCGCTCCTGTACAGGCAGAGGCGAAGGTCAGAAGAGACTGTGCCTCTTCCACATCAGTCCTTTATACCCAGGGTGGCGGCGGAACTGGAAAGGTGAAGCCCCCACCCACATCACACAGTAATACATCATATTAATATATAACATTACCCACGGTTTCCTGCCATGGACGTGCTGGCGAGGCTAGCAAGCTAGCAATGGAAACACTCATCATCTTATAAAGTTTTGGAGACAAGGACAACTTTTTCAGGTGAGCCCTCTGTAGGATAATGTAAACCTAAAGCATGACGTTATTTTGGGGATTTCCACAGTAGGCTGAACACTGCTGCAGAAGTTATAAAGGCAACTTTGCCTTTATAACTTCTGCCTTTATAAAAAAAAATTTAAAAAAAATAAAGGCAGCTTCGCTTGTCTGCATCTCACTCAGATGCCGAATTCATGTTTATTTGCACATTTACATTGAGTTATAACGTAATCGGGCCACCCGAAAAATTCGCCCGTTCGCGTTTGGTGTGAACGCACTTTAAGAACGTTGCAAATTTAAAAGGAACAAAGTCCCAAATTTACAACTAAAAAGTTGCAGATCTGTGATGAAAAAAAGCAATGAATTTAAAAGAGAAAATAGCAAATTCATGTGAAAAAGTTGCATGTTTACAAGAAAAAAATTTAAATTTATGAGAAAAAAGCTGAAAATTTATGAAATAAGTAGCAAATTTACAACAATGAAGTCACAATATGATTAAAAAAGTTGTAACTTTACAACAAAAAAGTAGTAAATTTATGAAAAAAGTTGCAAATTTAACAGAAAAAATTGCAAATTTATGAGAAAAAAGCTGAAAATTTATGAAATAAGTAGCAAATTTACAACAATGAAGTCACAATATGATTAAAAAAGTTGTAACTTTACAACAAAAAAGTAGTAAATTTATGAAAAAAGTTGCAAATTTAACAGAAAAAATTGCAAATTTATGAGAAAAAAGTAGCAAAATCATGTGAAAAAGTAACAAATTTACAAGGAAAAAGTCACAATTTGATTAAAAAAAGTTGCAACAGAAAGTAGAAAATTTATGAGAAAAAAGTTACAAATTTAAAAGAAAACAGTTGCAGATTTATGAGGAAAAAGTTGCAGATTTAAAAGGGAAAAAGTCACAAATTTACAACCGAAAAGTTGCAGATTTGTGATGAAAAAAGCAGCAAATTTATGAGAAAAAATAAATTCGTGTGAGAAAGTTGCATGTTTACAAAAAAAAATTAAATTTATGCCAAAAAGTTGCAAATTTATTTTTAAAAAGCAGCAAATTTATGATAATAAGGTCATAATTTGATTTAAAAAAGTTGCAACTTTACAACCAAAAAGTAGCAAATTTTTGAAAAAAGTTGCAAATTTACAAGGAAAAAGTTACAATTTGATTAGAAAAAATTGCAACTTTACAACAAAAAGTAGCAAATTTATGAGAAAAAAGTTGCAGATTTATGAGATAAAGTCCCTATCCCAAGCGGAGGAGTTTAAGTATCTTGGGGTCTTATGGACGAATGAGGGGAGAATGGAGCGAGAGATTGACAGACGGCTTGGAGCAGCCTCTGCATTGATGTAGACGTTGTACCGGTCTGTTGTGGTGAAGAGGGAGCTGAGCGCTAAAGCAAAGCTGTCGATTTACCGGTCAATCTACACTACCGTTCAAAAGTTTGGGGTCACTTAGAAATTTCCTTATTTTTGAAAGAAAAGCACTTTTTTTCAATGAAGGTAACTTTAAACTAATCAGAAATACACTCTATACATTGCTAATGTGGTAAATGACTATTCTAGCTGCAAATGTCTGGTTTTTGGTGCAATATCTACATAGGTGTATAGAGGCCCATTTCCAGCAACTATCACTCCAGCGTTCTAATGGTACAATGTGTTTGCTCATTGCGTCAGAAGGCTAATGGATGATTAGAAAACCCTTGTGCAATCATGTTAGGTCTGCAATGCTGTAATTGCTGCAAATGGAGGATTCTTTGACGAAAGCAAAGTTTGAAGGAAAAAATTATTATTTCAAATACAAATCATTATTTCTAACCTTGTCAGTGTCTTGACTATATTTTCTATTCATTTTACAACTCATGGTGTTAAATAAGTGTGACTTTTCATGGAAACCACAAAATAATTGTCTGGGTGACCCAAAACTTTTGAACGGTAGTGTACATTCCTACCCGCACCTATGGTCATGAGCTTTAGATAATGGCCAAAAGAATGAAATCACGGATACAAGCGGCTGAAATGAGCTTTCTCCATAGGATTGCTGGACTCATCCTTAGAGATAGAGTGAGGAGCTCAGTCATCCAGGAAAGGCAATTGTTATTGTTATGTTTATTGCATAGAACGTAGCTTTAAACAGTACGTTACACTATAAAGTTCCGTTCGCTAGCCGTTAGCATCTGTTAGCGCTAGCCACAACGGATGCTAACGGTGGTGGCTGTATGTTTTTTGGTCATATATGCATAATTAGTGTAGCTGACTACATTCTGTTCATCTTAATTTAAAATCTCAATCACGTACCTTGTCTCGGGTGCGCTGGCTGTGCATGATGTGGGTGTCAGGCAGTGGGCTGGATCTCGTGCCCTCATCCTAATTTATAATTGTCTTATCTTGTCTTCAGGGCATGGTCCCCAGCCCTTGTCCTTGCTTTAAGTTGCTTTTGGGATTTCCTGTATTTCACTTTGATTATTTTTATTATCTTGGGTTGCCATCATTGCCATTATTGTTATTCTGTTTTGTATGTTTATTTCTCTGTGGGTCGTCGTCTTAGTTTATTATCGGTATTATTATTATCATTATCATTATCATCTTAGCCATGGCCTTGTCTCTCCCGAGCCTCTGTGTGTGATTATCTGTGCAGCCCCGCCCATACTGTTTCTGTGTCTCTGACCATGCCCTGCTGTCTGCGTTTGCCGCTGATTATGCCCACCTGTTCTGTATTGTACATGATTACTCCTGTGTCTATTTATGTCAAGCACCACTCTGTGTTCTCCCTGGTTGTCCTCGTCATATGTGTGTGATCAACATGCTTCTGTCCTGCCTTGTATCCTGCCTAGTTGAATCCTGTTGTATCCTTCCTAGTTTGAGCCTTGTTACAGCTTCTGAGCTGTGTGTGTTACTTTTTGTGTTTACACCATCGAGCTGTGCCTGTTTGGCCAGCTCTTTAATAAATCACTGCCGAACTTTAAGTATCGCATTTGGGTCCAGTTTCCACCTCTCCTGACAATGGGATGCTTTCGGCCAAGACACTGTAACATCCGACGTTGTAGCATGCTAGCTCGCTGCTTAGCTTTACCATATCTACACTGCATAATGTTTTCCTTCAATTTGAGCTTGAAATGATCCCAGAGTTGAGATACTTTTGTTGTTTTTTAAAAATATTTCTTCCTCTTTGCCGACCCATCACTATACTGCTCTGACATTGCGCCATTCAATAAATCTGCGTTTTGTTTAGGTAGTGTGACCAGAAGAAGGTTGCACCGGAAGAAGGTCGTATAGACTGGAAGTGCTACATTAAACGACAAAGACTGGAAGGAGGATTACACACCCTCCATACAGCAAACCAGGAGGCAACTGCTTGGCTTAAGGACTTTGCATTCGCTAAATAATTAAACGACACGTCAAAGCATAAATTCTGAATTGAGAAATTTTTTCTAATCAAATTATTTGAATTATTCGAGTAATCGTTGCAGCCCTAATATATAATTGTTTAATAATAATTTGATAATTATCACGATAATATCATTTACTAGTTATTTTGGCTGGAATAATCATGAGATGACATTTTAATATTGTCCTATTGTTTGTTATTTAACAAAAATTCAGCTAGAAGTGAGGTAAGAAAGTAGGCAGAAACCTCTTTGTAAAAGTGCATTGTTTATAAAACAGTTCTAACCAAGCAATTTGATTGGACAAGGAATTCCAGGAGTTACTATAGTCCTTGATAACCCCACTGTGCGTATCATGTATCGTGTCATATAATTATAATGCACTGTATATCTTAATTTCTGCAGTCAGGCACCATTTGTATAGAGACAGACTACACAACTCAGAAGTTGCGCTGTTGCACTCTGGGCTCATACTAACAGTTAGCCTGGTTAGCTGCGTCATTGTTGGCCTACTTTTAAAATTTGTTATGCTAAAGTTTCGATTAAAAGCTCACAGAGTAATGTATGCTTCTAGCTCTTTACTCTTTACCAATAAGAATGTGGTGAAAAGAACGTAAATGAAAGCTGAGGCATCGATCGAGTGTTTAGCTAGCTAGCTGACTGCTAAACTAAAATTGAGCAGGGTGATATACTCTGGAAAAGTATGTATTTTACAATGAGTGTTGAACAGTTTTGTTGAACCTACAGTGGGGTAAAAAAGTATTTAGTCAACCACCAATTGTGCAAGTTCTCCCACTTAAAAGATGAGAGAGGTCTCCAATTTTCATCATAGGTATACCTCAGCTATGAGAGACAAAATGAGAAAAAAAAAATCCAGAAAATCACATTGAAGGATTTTTAATGAATTAATTGGTAAATTCCTTGGTAAAATAAGTATTTGGTCAATAACAAAAGTTCATCTCAATACTTTGTTATATACCCTTTGTTGGCAATGACAGAGGTCAAACGTTTTCTGTAAGTTTTCACAAGGTTTTCACACACTGTTGCTGGTATTTTGACCCATTTCTCCATGCAGATCTCCTCTAGAGCAGTGATGTTTTGGGGCTGTCGCTGGGCAACACAGACTTTCAACTCCCTCCAAAGATTTTCTATGGGGTTGAGATCTGGAGACTGGCTAGGCCACTCCAGGACCTTGAAATGCTTCTTACGAAGCCACTCCTTCGTTGCCCGGGTGGTGTGTTTGGGATCATTGTCATGCTGAAAGACCCAGCCACGTTTCATCTTCAATGCCCTTGCTAGTGGAAGGAGGTTTTCACTCAAAATCTCACGATACATGGCCCCATTCATTCTTTCCTTTACACGGATCAGTCGTCCTGGTCCCTTTGCAGAAAAACAGCCCCAAAGTTTGATGTTTCCACTCCCACTCCCATGCTTCACAGTAGGTATGGTGTTCTTTCTCTTCCAAACACGACAAGTTGAGTTTTTACCAAAAAGTTCTATTTTGGTTTCATCTGACCATATGACATTCTCCCAGTCCTCTTCTGGATCATCCAAATGCTCTCTAGCAAACTTCAGATGGGCCTGGACATGTACTGGCTTAAGCAGGGGGACACGTCTGGCACTGCAGGATTTGAGTCCCTGGCGGCATAGTGTGTTTCTGATGTAGCCTTTGTTACTTTGGTCCCAGCTCTCTGCAGGTCATTCATTAGGTACCCCCATGTGGTTCTGGGATTTTTGCTCACCGTTCTCGTGATAATTTTGACCCCACGGGGTGAGATCTTGCGTGGAGCCCCAGATCGAGGGAGATTATCAGTGGTCTTGTATGTCTTCCATTTTCTAATAATTGCTCCCACAGTTGATTTCTTCACACCAATCTGCTTACCTATTGCAGATTCAGTCTTCCCGGCCTGGTGCAGGTCTACAATTTTGTTTCTGGTGTCCTTTGACAGCTCTTTGGTCTTGGCCATAGTGGAGTTTTGAGTCTGACTGTTTGAGGTTGTGGACAGGTGTCTTTTATACTGATAATGAGTTCAAATAGGTGCCATTAATACAGGTAACGAGTGGAGGACAGAGGAGCCTCTTAAAGAAGAAGTTACAGGTCTGTGAGAGCCAGAAATCTTGCTTGTTTGTAGGTGACCAAATACTTATTTTACTGAGGAATTTACCAATTAATTCATTAAAAATCCTTCAATGTGATTTTCTGGATTTTTTTTTCTCATTTTGTCTCTCATAGTTGAGGTATACCTATGATGAAAATTGGAGACCTCTCTCATCTTTTAAGTGGTAGAACTTGCACAATTAGTGGCTGACTAAATACTTTTTTGCCCCACTGTATGTGGGAAATTATTATATGCAATATTATGCACAGTGTTTGTGTTAGTGGCATTCAAGACTAGCAGTTGGAAACTACTTATTATTGTGTAGTGATACTTGTCTTGAAGGCACAAGTGACATCATCACACATGGAATGCCTGTTGTCTAATCAAATGACTCAGTCCAAGCTAACTGTTGTATACTATACTACACTATTCTATGCCTAAGCAATATAGAATAGAATAGAATAGAATAGAATAGGCTTTATCGTCATTGTACAGTACAACGTAATTGTGGGTGCTCCACCAGGCTACTAGGCAATTATGAGAGAAGGATTTGATAAAACACAGTTAGTTACAGAACACATGATTAAACACATGACTGAAATAAAAATAAAAATAGCCCAGGATTATGGAAATATACACAGGTATGGTAGTGGCTTCACAGATGGAACTATGTACATAAGAGTGTAGCGTGCAGAACACACAATTGAGTAAAATGGCCCACAAGAGGGAGCCTCCTGTGTCAGGCCTGTAAATGAACTGTAGTAATTATCAAATAGAAGGCTCTTAATTACTATTTTTTTAAATAGATTACAGGTTCTGACCTTTATTTTTTTGGACTGGTGGTGTACTATAAAATATAGCACTGCTACTTGAATATAGCAGATTTTAAAAAGGTGTATCACAGTGTGTAAAACTGTGCGAGGCCTTTGTGAAGATCACCCACAGTCCCTTCTGCCTTCTGCATGAAATATTCACCCTATGTGGTAAAAAGCCTCGGCTGACAACAAGAGAAACAGCAAGAAACAGAGAGAGCGAGCGTGAGATAAAGAGTAAGAACTCATCTTATTCCACACGCTAACATGCTACACTAATGCCACTTTCACATGAAAGAGAAGAGAGTATGTAGGAGTGAAGAGATGAGAGGAGAGGGTGAAATAAAGGACGAGGACGCCAGGCTGTTCATACCTTATGAATTAGGGACGAGGGCTTGGAGAAAAAGAAAGAAGCTCGGGACTAAAAGTCAGAGCTAGTGGAGCGGAAAGCTAAAGGAAGGCTAAGTGCTCTCTCACACACGGGCACCCACTCTACTGTATAGACACGCATGAAAAAACATGCTATACCTTAGATTTATCCATGTATAGGGAGTGACATTACTGTCAGCCCACCAGCTGAATACTGGGGGAATGGGGGCCCATGAAAGACTGTATAAAAATTTAATCAGCATCCATATGAATGTTGCAAATTTACAATAAAAAAGTCACAAATTTATGATAAAAAAGTTTTTAAAAAATTACAAGAAAAATGTTGCAAATTTATGAGAAAAAAGCTGCAAATTTACAAGCAAAAAGTCACAAATTTATAATGAAAAAGTTTAAAATTTACAAGAAAAGTTGCAAATTTATGATTAAAATGTGGCAAATTACAGCTGCTACTATCCTATTAACGTCCCTAACATCCTAAGACGTGACAGACATTGCATGATGTGCCCGTAGCTTTCTTCTCCAGAGGTCTCTGTTGAGGGCATCCCCGGCAGTAAGACCCCATTCTTTCAGGTCTCGCTCAATGGTTTCTCCTCAGGTCTTACGTAGGTGCCTGCTCTTGTTGGAACCCTCCACTGGCAGATCTACAATGTGTCCGGTAGTAGTACTACTCCTGTGAACATGGTCGAACCAGTGGAGGCGTCGGTAACGCATGTCGAGCTCCACGGGGCTAGCCCAAGCCTACTGCAGAGACTGTTGTAGCTGAAATCATCATCTGCCTTAACGCGACACATCCATATTAGCATAGCTCTCTCATTTCTTCCCAGCCATTTCATGTCATCTCTCTTTACTGGCCAACACTTGCTGTCATACATGAGAGCACTTCTCACACAGGTGTTAAAGATATGCCCACAGGTACTATAGTCCAAGGTCTTGCATGATAGGAGGGGTAATAACTCCTTAAACTTCCCCCAGGCTGTTCTGGCTCCAGTGTTGGTGGCAAGTTCACAGCCTCCACCAGGACATAGCATGTCTCCCAGGTAACAGAAAGATTCAGATGCATCCAGTTCATATTCGCCAACTAGTACCTTGTTAAGGGGCCTCCCATCAATTGGACATGCTAGACCAAAGCATCGGCTGCACCTGAAGGATGGGTCAGGGATGAGTCGTCCACAAATGGTAGAACACCTCTTATACACCCAGTGCTGGCAGTTGTTACAAAAGATAGAATTAGATCCCACGCCTTTCCTGCAGGCAGAGCATGGGTGCTTCCAGAATCTCTAAGGGTGTTGAGGTTGGGACCTGATATCATAACCTTGGTTTTGCTCATGTTTACTCTTAGACCACTTGACTCCAAGCCATTCTTCCAAACAAGAAGAATGCATTATATATGAAAATGGCACATTATTGTGAAGTGCGGTGTGGTGATATGCACTTCCCGTCACATCACCACACTACCCTATATAAGGCAGAGGGCATCCATATTATGGCCTCTTTGCCGGATGCCTACGTGGGTGCCTGGCGTGTGGTGTACTGTGTACGTAGTTCCATAAAGCTGTGTTCACCAGCCATCATCGTGCCTCATCCTTCACCCAGATATTTTCCATACATAACATTTGGCGATGGAGGATTAACTCATGGAGGCATGTATCACACCACTTCGTCCCTTTCTCGAGCTCCCAGGCGAATCACCGGTTTCATGGCCGCATTGGCTGGAGGCCTATCAAACGTATATTATGGCGCTGGACTGCGGGAAGCTCGATAAGGTGAATGTTCGAGCGCTTCTCATTCACAGCCTGGGTATTGAAGGCTGGAGGGTTCTATGGACGCTCGGCACGGCGGACTCATATGAGGAAGTTGTGGAGCTAGTAGCTAAACATTTTTCCACCCCAGACAGTGTGAATGTTCATAGAATTTGTTTTTGTCAGAGACTCCAGCGTGTAGGTGAGCTTATCCGCCAGTATGTCATTGACTTAAAGCAGCTAGCCAGCGAGTGTCATTTTGGACCGCTTGAACACGAGATGGTACGCGACCAACCAGCAGAGCATACGTGCAACGCTGAGCTGCGTGCTTAGGCTATTAGAGGTGCCTAATGACTTAACGTTAGATAAAGCAGTAGAGCTATCTCTCCAGTGGGAAGCCATTGATAAGCTAGCTGTGGAGCTAAATTGGCGCCAGCCACAGAAGACACCAGAGCCGCTTGCCTCAGCTAATGTTGCAGACCCTGAGAGCGAGGATAGCGAAGATGAAGATTTTTGAGAAATCAATGCTTCAAGCCAAAGGTCTGCCCCGGGAAGCTCCCGTTGCAGGGGTTGTGGGTCCGCAACGCACTGCCAGAAAGCGAAGAAATGCCCACCTAGAGGAAAACGTAGCAGATGTGGATGCTTGAATCACTACGCCAGGGTGTGCCGTTTGTCTTACCCGGGGAACCCAAGGGAGAAATCACCCCGCTCACCCCTGACGGACACTGGGAGCAAATGGTACGGCGAGCTAACAGACACCCTCACCTTTCAAGTCGACCAGTTTTCACCCAGGGTGACTACTCATGCCGATGAGCGACACCATGCTAGCCCCAAATGCCTCCGGTACTTGGCCACAGTTGGGTGGGGGGTTTGCAGCTACTACGGTGAACACTACAATGTTTATAGAAGAGGAAGGGGCCAGATCGACGAGCATGGAGTTACTGCATGCTCAGCAGCAGCACACAGGGCCTAGTGAAATTTCACTTTGGGTTATGGAATTGGTTCGGGTTCGGGGTGATAGTGGCAAATCTGGGTGCAGCATACTTCCTGTTGTCCAACGGCTCAGTGAGGCATGCCAGTCAGCTTCGGCATGTCCAGGAAGAGGCTCCAAGTAACGAGGCTAGACGGGAGTCTTTGTTGGTGGTGAAGGAGTCGGGCTCCATCGTCCACAAGATCAGCCATTGTCCCAGAGGTTTGCTGCTTCCAGGGGTGTGCTTGCTGAGGGGCTGCCCTAGGCACCCCCCCCATGCCAGTTCTACCTCACCCACCCAAGGGACTGTGCTGTAAATAAGAAAGTGTTTATAGTTCTTGTGTTCTGATATATATGCTATGATATGGGATTATTTTATGTGTTTTTCTTTAGTTTAGGAGCACAGCATGTGATTTTAGTTTTATGTATGGATTTTTCTTTAGTTATGGGTGGCATAATAATCCATCCCACAGTGCGGGCTGTACGGTAGTCCACCCGTCTGCCCTATTTTAGGTTGTTTTGTGTGAATGAGTTAGGCCATTTTAGTACATTGTTTTTCGTTATTTTAGCGCGTGAGTCAACAAATCTAACGAACAAATCTACCTACGGGTACAAATAAAGTAACCTGAACCTGAACCTGAACCTGATTTGGGTCACAAATTTTTTTTTGGGGGGGGTTCAATTGTGTGTGTGATTTTGGACTTTTCTAAAGGGGGGGAGAATATTATATACGAAAATGGCGCATTATTGTGAAGTGCTGTGTGGTGACGTGCACTTCCCGTCACGTCACCGCACCACCCTGTGTAAAGCAGAGGGCATCCATATTACGGCCTCTTTGCCAGATGCCTACACCGGTGCCTGCCGTGTGGTGTACTGTGTATATAGTTTAATAAAGCTGTGTTTGCCATCCATCATCATGCCTCATCCTTCGCCCAGGTATTTTCCATACATAACAGAATGAACAAGAAAACAAGAGACAAGAAAATTCCTTATAACAAGTTGGAAATTTACAAGAAAAATGTTGAAAATTTAGGTGAAAAAAGCTGCAAATTTACAATAAACAACAGCATTCTGAGGCAAGTGCAGTATTTCCTACTTCCATTTTCTTTGAAGACCTCAATACTTACTGATGGAGAACACTTTCAACTTTTCAATATAATTACTGTGGCAAAACCAAATTATGATAAACCCATCATCCATGAATGTACAACAAGGTATACAACCCATAGTTGTAGGTCAGGATCCCAAGGTGAACCTGTGTAGCAAGTTTGGTGACCCTAACTTTCTTTGTTGTTGAGATGTAGTTCATAAGCCATGTTGATGTTGACCTTTGACCTTGTGATCCCAAAACCATAGTCACACTAAAGGGTCACAGGGTGAACCTGTGTAGCAAGTTTGGTGACCCTAACTTTACTCGTTATACAGTAATAAGGCATAGAGAATGTTAACCTTGACCTTTGACCTTTTAACCCCAAACCCATAGTCAGAGGTCAGGATCCCAAGGTTAACCTGTATAGCAGGTATGGTGGCCCTAGCTTTACTCATTTTATAGTAATAGTAAATTTAGCATTTACCATTTACCATTTACCATAGTGCAACTGCAAATAATATAACTGTCCCAGGGGTCGTTTGGCAACATAACCCCTAGTGGTCAAGAGTGGTAAAGATTTTTTGTCAAACAAGGCTATAACTTGAGAGTTGCAAGAGATAATGGCTTACTGTCAATTAGAAAGATGTAGAATATGATCCAAAGTTTTAGATACAAATAAATTTATGCATTTAATTTGCATAATGATGCTGCAGTTATATCGAATTACATAACTCAGTCAAAAGTGGACTTTGGACATATTTACACAAAGAATGGTTCTGTTTTTTGACACCGTTTTTTCTACCGGAATATGTTATCTTATCTTCAAAGTATATGAACCAGAAAATCAGTACAATGTAAAGAAACAAAGAAATTCGTCACTCACTGCTGGCGAAGGGGAGCTTGCCCGCTGGCATGGTCGCTCTGTTTTCGTCCATCGTGGTCATTATTTTGCATTCTGTCAGTCATTTATACACTCTCTACCACATCTACAAACTGTTATGATTATCCATCCATCCATCCATCTTCTTCCCACGTCAATTTCATTTGTATTCTGTGGCTATTTTTCATGTATGATGCAGTTTTATCTGATGATCCATGATGATGCATGGCGGCCATATTGGTCTTGTAAGCTCAAAGCAGGAAAAAGATGAATAAGAATAAGGATTTCTTCTTCTTTGGTGTATTCCATGTCAGCCATGATTCCTCCAACGCGTGTCTGCCACCTTGTGAACTGGCAGATCAGTACAAATCGTCAGTACATCTGGGGACCACTGGGATGACAGATTTAGTTGACGGGAGCAATTGCCGCGCTGTGCCACTGGGGGTTCGTGAAAATCTGGCTATTTGACTTTTGGCCTTTTGACCCCAAACCCATATTGAGGTCAGGGTGTAAGTCGTCCAAAATTTGTCTTAGATAAAACTACTGTATTGATTTGAAAAGCCTACATAACTTCTTTCAGTAGTTATTGCATTTACAAGATTTAGGGAAAATATGACCTCTGACCTTTGATCTCAAGGTCATCCGATGAGAGTCAAATTGCAATATGTGCATCATGAGTGTATATCAAAACCTGGTACCAAGTTTCAAAATATTTGGAACAAAACTGCAGGAGTAATTGATTTCACAAGACAGTTACTGTCTATAAAGTGAGGTGAAATAAGAGGTCATAGGTCAGGGGCTACAACTCCCGCATCAATCATCCGACCAGAGCCAAACTGCAATATGTGCATCCTCAGTGTATATCAAACCATGGTACCAAGTTTCAAAACAATTGGAACAAAACTGTAAGAGGAGTTGATTTCACAAAAGTGGGACAGATGGAAGGACGGACAGATAGACTGACCCATAACATACTGCACTCCCCCTTTGGTCTTCGCTTAAAGGGCTCTACTTTGGGCAAAGACCATCGGGGGATAAAAAGTCACAAATTTATAATAAAAAGTTGAAAATCTACAAAAAAAAGTTGCAGATTTATGAGAAAAAAGTTGCAAATTTACAAGAAAAAGGTCACAAATTTATGATAAAAAAAGCAGAAAAAATTACAAGAAAAATGTTGCAAATTTTTGAGAAAAAAATTGCAAACTTACAAAAAAGTCACAAATTTATGATAAAAAAGTTGAAAATTTAAAAGGCAAAGCAAGTTTATTTGTATAGCACATTTAATGTACAAACCATTTCAAACTTCTTTACATAAAACAGTAAAGCGTCACACCAAGTTGCAAAAGAAATACATAAGAATTTAAAAGCAAGCTAAAAAATAAATTTAAGAGAAACAGAAACAAGCGAAAATAGAATAAGACAGAAAAAGTGCAAGAAATAAAAATTACAGTGCATTGTGGGAGATTCACAATTGTTCTACTGAAAGGCAGCGGCAAATAGGAAAGTTTTTATTTATTTATTTTAACCTGGATTTAAAGCAGCTGAGCGTTTCAGCAGCCCTGATGCTTTCTGGGAATTTGTTCCACATGTGAGGAGCATCAAAACTGAATGCTGCCTCACCATGTTTGGTTCTAGCTCTGGGCACAGATAGTAGGCCTGACCCTGACGACCTGAGGGCTCTGGGTGGTTCATAACAGACCAGAAGATCTGAAATGTATTTTGGCCCTAAACCATTCAGAGCTTTATAAACTAACAGCAGTATTTTGAAATCTATTCTCTGACAGACAGGAAGCCAGTGCAAAGATCTGAGGACTGGAGTTATATGATCTACTTTCTTGGTCTTAGTGAGCACTCGAGCTACAGCATTCTGAACTAACTACAGCTGTCTGATGGATGTTTTAGGGAGACCTGTGAGGACAGAATCAGAATCAGAATCAGAATCAGGTTTATTGCCATTGTTCATGTAGTACACAAACTAGGAATTTGTCTCGGTACAATGCTGCAACATTAAACATGATAAGATAAGAGAAATAAACTATACATGTAATAAAGTGTAGGATAAGATTAAGTGATACTGGTCAACAGTTAAAATATATATTAGCCAGCAGCAGATACTGTGGAGAACTATATAGTGCAGTCAGTAATGCAGGAAGAAAACAGTGATGATTGACATGAGTCTGGTTGAGCTGCTGTACATGGTGCACGAGAGTCACTTAGTGTTCAGCAGTCTAATGGCAGAGGGGAAGAAGCTGTTCATGTGACGGGAGGTTTTAGTCTGGATGGACCGAAGTCTTCTACCAGAGGGGAGGGGGGCAAACAGTACGTGACCAGGGTGTGAGGGATCGGCTATGATCCGGCCAGCACGCCTCCGGGTCCTGGAGATGTACAGATCCTGGAGAGATGGGAGCTTGCAGCCGATCACCTTCTCAGCAGTGCGCACGACGCGCTGCAGCCTTAGTCTGTCCCTGGCAGTGGCTCCTGCGTACCACACGGTTATGGAGGTGGTGAGGATGGACTCGATGATGGCTGTGTAGAACTGCACTAACATCTTGGTGGGTAGCTTGAGCTTCCTCAGCTGCCGCAGGAAGAACATCCTCTGCTGGGCCTTTTTGATGAGTGAGCTGATGGTCAGCTCCCATTTGAGGTCCCTGGTGATGGTAGTGCCTAGGAAGCGGAAGGAATCAGCAGTGGTGATGGGAGAGCCTGAGAGGGTGAGGGGGGGCAGAGGAGTAGTGACTTTCCTGAAGTCTACAATCATCTCCACTGTCTTCAGAGCGTTCAGCTGCAGGTTGTTATTGCTGCACCAGGACGCCAGCTGGGCCACCTCTCTCCTGTAGGCGGACTCGTCGCCGTTGGAGATGAGCCCGATGAGGGTGGTGTCGTCCGCAAACTTGATCAACTTGACAGACTGGTGGCTGGAGGTGCAGGAGTTGGTGTAAAGGGACAGCATTACAGTAGTCAAGTTTAACCCTCAAGCGACCGAGTGGGGTCATTTACGACCCCAGCCATATAATTTAATGTGCCGTCTCTTTATTTTTTATACAAATTTTCTTTCCTAGCATGAATTTGTCAGTCTACTAATCCTACACACTTTCATAGCTTTTTGCAGGGATCAACCAATTGGTGTGGCGTAGACATCGCAAACTCTTGTGGGGTCATTTATGACCCCGAAGAGAAGCACTGGTTTTTAAACATTGGTTTTATAAATTTTATTCAAATGTTCCACTTCTAATAGTTAGTTAGTTAATCCCTTCACACCTGAAGGTGTATATGGGCGGCGCCTATCTCCGTTTCTCTGACCCTAGGCCACACAGCTACTGTAAGTAGTGAAAGCTACAGCGGGGGGTCAGTCCTCTGGTAGCTCTGTGTGTAACTTTACTTTCCCCATTCCATTATGCGGAGCACCACGCTAGAAGGCAGAAAGCACCATTTTTATATGGTCTTTGGTATGACCCGGCCGGGATTTGAACCCCTGCCTCCTGGGTGTGGGGCGGATGCTCTACCAACTGAGCCACCACTCTGGTTTCCACTTCTAATCAGTACTTTATATTGTATTGCAGTGAACCATGGCTAACAGACCTAGGATAGCAAGATTTACATTTGTCTGTTTGTCTGGATTTGTCTGTCTGTTTGTTTGTCTGTTTGTTTGTCTGTTTGTTAGCAAGATAACTCAAAAAGTTATGGACGGATTTTCATGAAATTTTCACAGATTGTCAGAAATGGGGTATTCTACAGATGATTAGATTTTGGTGGTGATCCGGATTACCATCCACAAGAAAACCGCCATTACGCAAAATGCCATAATAGGTATCATGATCATCATCGTAACTACAATAATAGGTATCATCATCATCGTGATGATGATATGAGACTATGATGACTATGATGATGATGATGATGATGATGATGACACCTATTATTGTAACTATGATGATAATAACTATGATGATGATGATGATGTTCCAAGAGTTAACTGACAAGGACTGTCTAAATAAATGTAAAGTTGTTCTTACAGTCTGCGTTTTGGTTATTTCTTGCAATAAAAGTATTATTAGCAAACACATTTTACATTAGATCATTATAAAATACCTGTCTTAAATACAGGGAGTAGTTTTGGTATGATAAACCTCCAACCAGCCATTTATAATAAGGATCCCTGTACAGAGCACAATGGGGTCATAAATGACCCCACTTGGTCATTTCAGTCCGTAAAATAGCTTGGTCGCTTGAGGGTTAATGAAGATAAAAAGTTGAAAATTTACAAGAAAAATTTTGCAAATTTATAAGAAAAAAGCTGCAAATTTAAAAAAAAAATATTACAATGTTGCAAATTTACTAACTCCCACAAAAAAAGTTGAGAACTTCTAAATTGGGTGCCCCCTAGTGGCTGAGGGATCCTTTGCATTTGTATACTCTGCTTTATAGCTGGAAATAGCACTGAGTACAAAAGTTGATGTCAAACGCTGATTCAGATTTTTTTTTTTTTTCCAGCCTGGGGTTCATAACGTGTTGGATTTGGGCCTAGAACGACCAAATAACTTCAGTTCCCGTGTAACTCTGGTTAGTGACTTTATTCTGATATTTATCACTTCCTGTTTTCAGTAAATCAACCATCTAATGCTTGTTATTTTTTAATGGATTTTCTTTCTGGCTGCTGGGATTGCTTCAAAGTAAGTCTACAGTAGCTTTTGTTGTTCCGTATGAATTAGTGCTGAATAGTTTAATTTCAAATGTACAGAGTTCTGGAAAAATGTGACAGTGAGTGGCTGTTAGTTAATGATTGCTGTATAATCCTCATTTTACCTGACAATATTTGTCTTATCTGTGCAGAAACTTGGAGCCCTGAAGGCTCTTTGGCTCATAAGCAAACTTTATGACCTTGACAAAAAAATAAAATAAATAAATAAAAACAGAAACAAAACAAAAATTAGGATGGAAAAATTTACTGTATAAAAAAAACACACAAGAATTTATAGATAAGTGAATTTACAATTAAAATAACAAATTTGTTTCAATTGTGAGAAATACCTTTAAAAAAATAAAAAGCACATTTACAAGGAAAAAAGTCTGGAACGTAGGAGAGTTGCCTCATAGATTAAAAAAATAGCAGTAAAACGTCAGAAAAGATTTTAGGTAATGTATGTCTGTACGTGTATGTGTGTTCTTACTATGTTGTTTTTCTTTACAGAATTAGAACAGCGATTACTACAAAAGAGAGGTAAAGACTTTATTATATACAGTATAAGCAGACATTTGAAGTACACTGTGGTTTTTTTTGAGTTCTTATTATGTTTTTGGGGATTTACACTTTATTTTAACAGGCTATGTAGGATTTCTTTTCATTATAGGGTACATTGAAGCAATTCAATTTAATTCAACTTTATTTATATAAATATATATATTTCACAACAACAGTCATCTCATAGCACTTTCAACTGTAGGGGGAACCCCCACAGTTGCAGAAAGACCCCAGCAATCAGGCGATCCCCTGTGAGCAAGTGCTTAGCGATGGTGGAGAAGAAAAACTCCCTTTTAACAGGAAGAAACCTCCAGCAGAGCCAGGCTCAGGGAGGGGCAGTCATCTGCCGCGACTAGCTGGGGGGTGAGGGGATAGAGAAGATGAAAAACACAACTGTATAACTTTCTTAATCCAATTAGCAACACTGAAGTCCACAATTACAATCTTACAGAGTGCTGCTTTAACAGACCCGATACAGACCTGCTTCCTGGATAGTCTGGTACACCCTCTCCTCAGAAGAGGAAGTTTCCATCTGAGCATCGGAGCTCACATAGCTGCAGTGCAGCTAGCTTAGCTAGCTAGCTGGCGAGTTATCTCTGATTTTTAAGCTGTTTTCTGTGAATTTTCCCGGTGTGAGAGTGCCTTTAGAGAGGTTAGCATCATGCTATGCACTGAAATGTGGCTAACAGAGTTAACAACAGAGGCTAACATTGGACTGAAGGATTTCCACTTACCACGAGCAGCTCAGACACTAGATAGTGGCAAGAGCAGAGGTGGTGGGGGTGGGGTGGGGTGGGGGCTGGCACTGTTTGTGAACAACAGATGGTGTATCCTGGGCACATCACGATTAAAGAACAACACTGTAGCAAGGACATTGAGTTGCTGGCTGTTAGCGTGCGGCTGCCATACCTCCCTAGAGAGTTCTCACACGTCATTGTGATCACTATCTACTGTATGTACCCCCCTCCGCAAGTACTGAGGCAGCATGTGATGTCATCCACACAATCACCAGCAGGCTGCAGACCCAGCACCCAAATGCTCTCCAGCTCATCTCTGGTGATTTTAATCAAGCTTCCCTGTCTTCCACTCTGCCAGCTTTCACCCAGTATGTCACGTGCCACACCAGAGACAATAAATCACTGGACTTATTTTATGCAAACACCAAGGAGGCTTACACCTCATCACCCCTTCCGCCCTTGGAAGATTTGATCACAGTCTGGTTCACCACCTGCCAGTGTACAAACCCCTGGGACACAGACAACCTCCTCTTACCCACACAGTGAAGATATGGTCCGAGGAGGCGGCGGACGCTCTGAAGGACTGTTTTAAATCCACTGCGTGGGAGCAGCTCTGGGATCCACATGGTGAGGACATCAATGGCACCACACACACCAACACAGATTACATGAACTTCTGTGTGGAGAACACTGTACCCCCCAAGACCATACAATGTTTCTCAAACAACAAGCCCTGGATCAACCTTGAGATAAAGACATTGCTGAAGGAGAAGAAAAGGCTCTTCAGATCAGGAAATAAGGAGGAGCTGAAGTCCGTACAGAGGGAGCTAAGGAGGAAGATCAGAGAGGGGAAGGACAGCTACTGGGAGAAGATGGAGGACAAGCTGAAGCAGAGTGACGTCAGCGGTGTCTGGAGAGACCTCAAAATTATCTCTGGGCACCAGAATACCTCCTCCCAGGCCGTAGGGAGTAGAGAGTGGGTGAATGATCTGAACCTGTTCTTTAACAGGTTTGACCAGCCGCCCTCTTCTCCGCCTGCCCAGGTGAGAGCTGGGCTGAAGAAGATCAAGGCGAGGAAGGTTGCAGGTCTGGGTGGCATCAGCTCGGGGCTGCTCATGTCCTGTGCAGACCAGCTGTGCGGGATCGTGGAGCACATCTTCAGCCTGAGCCTGAAGCTAGGGAGGGTACCACAGCTGTAGAAAATATGCTGTGTGGTACCTGTGCCAAAGACTCCACAACCCAAGGCCCTGAACCACTACAGACCGGTGGCCCTCACATCACACCTAATGAAGACCCTGGAGAGGCTGCTCCTCACTCACGTCTGCCCCGGGTGGGACCAGCGATTGACCCACTTCAGTTTGCCTACCAGCATGGCATTGGGGTGGAGGATGCAGTGATCGTCCTCCTACACCGTTCCCTGTCTCACCTGGAGAAGCCTGGGAGCACTGTGACAATCACGTTCTTTGATTTCTCCAGTGCTTTCAACACCATCCAACCAGTGATCCTGAGGGACAAGCTGCTGTGTGCAGGGGTGGGCCAGCACCTGTGATCGTGGGTCCTGGACTACCTCACAGACCGACCAGTTTGTGAGAACCCAGGACTGCGCATCTGACACCATCATCTGCAGTACAGGGCTCCCCCAGGGAACAGTTCTGGCTCCCTTCCTGTTCACCCGCTACACTGCTGACTTTTCACACAACACACCACACTGCCATCTACAGAAGTTCTCTGATGACTCTGCGATCATCATCTCCAATGGGGGTGACGTGGAGTACAGAGAACTTATCCAGGACTTCGTAGACTGGTGCCTGCGGAACTGCCTCCAGATCAGTGCTAGGAAACCAAGGAACTGGTGGTGGACAACCCCCCACAGCACCGGTAAACATCCAGGGAACAGACATTGAGATGGTGACAACTTACAAGTACCTGGGTGTTCACCTGAATGATAAACTGGACTGAACACAACACCAACACGCTCTACAAGAAGGGGCAGAGCAGGCTGTACCTCCTGAGGAGACTCAGGTCTTTTGGAGTGTGGGGGGGCATTCCTGAAGACCTACGACTCTGTGGTAGCATCAGCCATCACGTTTGGAGTGGTCTGCTGGGGCAGCTGCATCACAGCAGCCGACAGGAAAAGACTGAACAGGCTGATCAAAAAAGACAGCTCTGTTCTGGGGCACTGCCTCGACCCAGTGGAGGAGATAGAAGAGAGAAGCATAGTGGCTAAGCTGTCATCTTTGCTAGAGTCCGAGTCCCACCCCATGCGGAACATGCTGAACACACTGAGGAGCTCATTTAGTGGTAGGCTGTTCCATCCTAAGTGCTCAAGGGAGAGGTTCCGCAGGTCCTTCCTACCTACGGCTGTCAGACTGTATAATCTAAATACTGCTCATAGAGGCCATATTAAACATCACAACCTTGCACAATAGGGATCGTCCCCTCCAACACACAACTAAGATAATTACAATTATTATCGAGGGTGGCAACAACACTGTTCATTCAATGTGAATGCCCTTATACTGTCTGGGTCAATATTATATTTTGACATGTAATTTAACTGTAATGCTATTGATACATTCTAGCTGCAATGCTCCTGCATTGTGTATATAACTGTACATATGTGTATTTATCTACTGCTTTGGCTAACCGATTCTTATCTTATTATCTTATTTACTATTGCTCTGAGTGCTGCTATCTCTGTGCTGCTGCAATCCTGTAATTTCCTTCATTGTGGGACTAATAAAGGCTTATCTTATCTTAAATTCTAGTCACCCCACTAGACATCCCTGGTCCCAGCTTGTCCATTAATCCACAGATGATAATATATCTTATGCCATTGTGGCCTATTTTGTTTTCCCCCACCTTGACAAGGGTATCCGGACTGTTATCATGGCTAGCTTAGCAACACGACTCAGCTCCATAAACTGTAGTTGAGAAAAAAGTAGCAAATTAACAACAAAAAAGTTGCAAATTTATGATTAAAAAAAAGTTGAAAAATTACAACAAAAATGTTGTAAAGTTATGAGAAAAAAAGTCAAATTTATGATAAAAAGCTGAAAATGTATGAGAAAATGTTGCAATTCCATCCAGCTACAATGCTCTGCACTGTGTGTCTGTGTGTGTGTGTGTATATATATATTTTATAGTAATATGTACATATGTATATTAGCTGCTCTTGCTTGCTTGTTTTTTTTTTTTCTTGCCTTCTGATTGTTGCTCTGAGTGTTGCTATCCCTGTGCTGTTGCAATCCTGGAATTTCCCCGTTGTGGGACTAATAAAGGCTTATCTTATCTTATCTTATCTTATCTTAAAATAATGAGAATAAAGTTGCAAATTTACAAGAAAAAAAATCACAAATTTATGATGAAAAGGTCACAAATGTATGATAAAAAGTAGGAAAAAATTACATGAAAAATGTTGCAAATTTAGGAGAAAGAGTTGCAAATTTACAAAAAAAGTCACAAATTTATGATAAAAAGTACAAAAAATTACAAGAAAAATGTTGCAAATTTATGATAAAAAGGCTGAAAATTTACAAGAAAAAGGTAGCACATTAACAGCAAAAATTCTACAACTACAACCTTACAGAGTGTTGGTTTAACAGACCAGATCCAGACCGGCCTCCTGTATAGTCTGGTACACCCTCTCCTCAAAAGAGGACGTTTCCGTCTGAGCATCACATAGGTACAGTGCAGCTAGCTTAGCTAGCTAGCTAGTGAATTATCTGTAATTTTTTTAAGCTCTTTACAAATTCTCGTCACCCCACTAGGCATCCCTGGTCCCAGCTCATTCATTAATCCACAGTTAATAATATATCTCACGGCGTTGTGGCCTATTTTGTTTTCCCCCACCATGACAAGGATACCAGGACTGTTATCAAGGCTAGCTTAACAGCATGACCCGGCTCCATAAATTGTAGTCACCGTAGTAGAGCAGCTCAATTATTAATCTATTTTGGTAGTAACAGCTGCTAATATTAGCTAGTCTGAGCAGCCGCAGCTAGGATTTCTTACCAACTTCAAGGTTGACATGCCATTACAAACCGAAAGAGAAAACTGCTACGCTTCCGCTAGCTTGGCTATGACTTGATATCCCTTTAAGTCTATTTTACATATATTCTGTCAGTTCACATGAAGCATCCGTTTCAGAGTTGGATCATCTACCAACCGCTGACCATAGACATTATTTTAGCTAATTTTATCATAGTTTATTATACTCTGAACTGGACACCTCCTTGATTAGCAGTGGTTAACTTCTGTCAGCAGAGTGAGCCGTTAACATATTCAGGCTTGTTTTTGTGCTTATTACACCCCATGGACTGGTCATATGCTGTCAAACACTCAAATAATGCTTTACTTGGGCTTTTAAATTCTAACATTCAGCCAATATTTGTTAGTATGCTACTTAGTCTGACAACCACAGCTAAAAGCTAACATTAGAATCAAACACAGCATCGCTATTAAAACATAAAAGTCTGAAAAAAAATGAAAAAAGAGAGAGAGTGGGGTGAACTGGGCCTCATTAGTATGCTATAAAAACAGCCCGTTTTGAGGATAGCTTCTTCCCCATGTGCAAAATGGTACTGCAATAATTAAACCCTGAGGTGTTTTGACCAAAGCATGTCACATATATTTGATTCACACCTCTGGGAGCTGCGTCAACATGTGGAACAAAGAGTATGTAGGGATTATTTAAGTTTTCATGCATTTGTTCGTTTGTGCACAGATTGAAGCCTGTAGACGAGCCCTTGGAAGAAACCGTGTGAAGTCATCCATCTGCCTAGAAGGGTATGTCTGAGTTTGATAACGGCGCACAGAAACACACGCACAGATGCACATAATGGGCGTCCTGTTGCCTGAACCGCACTCAACATTTTCCCGCATGCACGCACACATGCACACATAAAGCTTAGCGCGCCCTCTCATAAGACACACTAATGGATGCTTCCTGGGGCAAGTCTGAATTAGTGGCCATTAACTCTCATGATCTGCTGCACTAATACAATAATGCTGCATATGCCTCTGTGTGTGTGTGTGTATGTGTGTGTGTGGGTCTGTCTGTCTGTCTGCAAATGCCTCTGCATCTGCTGCGGATGAGCAGGTTTCTGAAATACAGCGAGCAGTACCAGAACCACGATCCCATAATGCAGGGCTGCCTCCCCAGTAACCCCTGGATCTCCGATGACACCGCACACTGGACAATGAATGCAGAAATGTGAGACCGTACCCATGCTATGGTTGCGTGAAAAAGTTAGGCCACCCCACTGAATATTGAGCATTTTATTAAAGGAGCAATGTTTAAACAAAAACAAAGGTCTTTGGGGAAAAAATATTTGAAACTATGTTTCTTTTACTATGCAGTCACCATTCTAATTGATATGTTTTTATTATTTTTCCTGGTTAGGGGGAAAAAGACAGAGAACTTTCCCCTCGATATCATCATAAACCTTTCAATTTTATTTTATGTAACTGAATAAAATGAGGGGAACACTATAGGTATTTGGGATCCTATACAAGATTGTGTTTAGGGGCTCCTATTTTTGTAACAGGGAAGAGTTCAAAAACTAACAAAAAAACAGAAAATTTAAGGCATTACATAGAATAAAAACTTAACCAGCATTCATATGAATGTTGCAAATTAAAAAAAAAAGTCACAAATTTACAACCAAAAAGTTGCAGATTTTTGATGAAAAAAGCAGTGAATTCATGAGGGGAAAAAAATTGAATGTTTACCAGAAAAAAAAAAATTAATTGAGAAAAAAATTGCAACTTTATGAAAAAGTAGCAAACTCATGTGAAAAGGTAGCAAATTTACAAGAAAACAGTCACAATTTGATTAAAAAAGTTTCAACTTTACAACAAGAAAGTAGCAAATTTTTGAGAAAAAAGCTGCAAATTTATGAGGAAAAGTAACAAGTTTACATGGAAAAAGTTGAAGATTTAAAAGAAAAAAATGCAAATTTATGAGAAAAGAAGTTGGAAATATATGAGAAAAAAGTTGCAGATTTTTAAAACAATGCAAATTTACTGTGTAATGAATGTTCCAAATTTGCAAGCTTTTTTTGGCATTTAGCATCGGTGCTTCAAAGTCTTATATAACATATTAAAGGTTTATGATGATAAACCTTTTTTTTCCAAGGTTGGGGGGCATGTCCCCCCATGATTTACATCTATGGACACAGTAAAACATGATTACAGTTGGAACCAGGGTGTTTTCCCCCCTTCGTGTGTTTGCTCAGTGCTCCAGCAGCTAGGTACTAGTTACGGTGCAGGAGCCTGTGTTGTGATGCTGGGACTATGAGCGACTGAAGCGTATCCACGTGGAAAACTTGCTGAATTTGTCACTGATTTTAAGTTGTTTTGCTTGCTGCTGAAGTCATATATACAGTACATGGAACATTCTTCCAACTATGATTTATGATTTAGGACACACTGGTACAAGCCTGAAGTTATTTTCCCATACGTTTTGCAGTCAATACAATAGAAATAAGGGCTTCATTCAGGTCTTTGGAGGAGGTAATAAAGGCATGTCCTTTTACCCATGGCTGTATGACAAACACAGACTGCCAGAATTAAAAAACCCAGGTCATAATTTGAACCAACAGCATTAAACGTGCAGTCTTTTTTTTTTTTTTTTTTTTTTTAAAAAACCTTGTTTTATTTGCATGTTTTTGTGACCAGAGTGCCGACCCCAACACGTCTCCGAGTGGAACGTTGGAGCTTCAGCTTCATGGAGCTTCTGAATGACGCCATGGGGAGGCGGGAGTTCATGACCTACCTGGAGAAAGAGTTTAGTGGTGAGGAGCAGGGAGACTGAGGAGTTGAATCATTTTTTTTTAATTGATATAAAGCAGTATTAAATTTGGTCAAAAGTGCCACAAATGCATGGTCGTAGATACATGTTTGAAATCGGGGGGCTGTGTTCCTTCCAGTTCTGAGAAACTACCATCCTGCCCCCTCCATTTTGTATTATGTTAAATATGACCAGAGGTGGTTAGAGTAAAAGTTGCATTACCTTATGATAATGATTTCTCAAGCATAAGACAGAGTACCCAACAAAAGAGTTACTTGAGTAAGAGTAAGTTATTAATTTATGGTGTAATTACCTCTTTTCTCATAGATTCTAAGCTTTTCTTGCAAACATGTACAGTATCTAGAACCGCTTCCTCTTGAAGGTATTCTTTCATTATAAATTTGAAAGATTTTTTTCCGACATAAATTTGTGATTTTTACCACCTATATGTGCAAAAATGCAGAAGGGAGTTCATTTTTATTCATCTTCTGTGAATTTATAATTTTATTTAATTAAAAATAAGTGTTGTCTTACATGTCCTGCACCACCCTCACATACTTCTCTGCCACTCCTAACTTCCTCATACAATATCACAGTTTATCCCTTGGCGCCCTAACATATGCTTTGTCTAGATACACAAAGACACAGTGTGACTCCTTCTGAACTTCTCTGTACTTCTCCATCAACACTCTTAAAGCAAACATTGCATCTGATCTGATCAGCTTCATGCCTCTGCAGTAGGGCGGGCCGATACACCATATATACTTGATGTATCGGTACATTTGTCCATGTGTGATACATAAAATGCCTATATTGCACCTATCGGATATAATTTGTCATGTTAATAGAACCTGACAATGCGATTCAGCTTACTTCTCTCTGTTGCTGCGGCTCTTGCGGCAGCTCTATCCCCCAGCCATTCCAGCCAGAAAAAAAGCTCAGGGCGCATTTTAAACTGCAACTCAGGGAATGTCTTTCTTCCGAAAATTACTTTTGCACATTCACACTTACAAGTTTTTTAATGTTAGAAGTGCTTTATGGAAATGACTTTTATAAGCTTACTGTATATGACAACGATAAACAAAGTGAGCAATTGTTTGTATATTCTGTTATCACAATGCTGCAGGAGCTGTAAAAATGGGAATTACATACCCCAATTTGGCGCCACCATTTGGCTGGGAAATTTTAGCCATGGTTGGCAGACATCCAATTAGCTTACTTCCCTCGCTTAAGATTCATTCCCTGCAGTAACTTGTTTCTGTGTATAATTAAATGTAAACTACAGTCCAAATGTCCATATCCACCTTATTCCTAGCCCCCATGATGCCTTGTATGAATTATGGACGCAACTTCCGGTACTAGTTTAGAACGTGTGGTTGTCACTGAAACGGGACACTTTTCCTTGTTAAAAAACAATGACTTCGGCATCACAAATGCGGGAACACGGCCTTTTGCACCTCAAAAAGAGTAATATAATCATACCACTTCACATGACTCTGGAGGGATGAAAAGATGACCTTAAAAAGTGGCCTGGCAGATAGTAGCTCCTTTAGTTAACTCCGCTGCTAAAATGCTAACATGTAAACAAATAAAAGCTCTGAGATATATCAATGTACCAAAAGCCAGTTTAGAAAGCTTGGGATCAGTCTGCCAAGGTCTCTGCCTTTGACCGCCACCTAATCCACATAGCACCGGACCCCCATGATCCCTCCTGCAGCAGGTGGCTGGGGAGAGGGAAGTCTGGGCTTCTCTGCTTGAACTGCTGCCTCTGCGACCTGGACCTCCGGAAAAGCGGTAGAAGATGGATGGAGATGGATATAGCAATGTCTCCACCGCAATAAAGTTGGTTGCATTTTGTTAAAAGATGTTGGACATAACCATATTTACCTCACAGCAGATGTAGAATCTAGTCAGAGCAACAAAGAACCACAACACTGTGCTTAGGTGTTTTAATGTCGGGGTAAAACAGACAGCTGCAGCTGTTCATTTTACCCCGACATTAAAATGCTCATGCTGCTGTCATGCCGTGAATGCTTGTTATTTAAAGTAGAACTGAACTGAACGGCATTGAACGGCACTGGGTGATAGTACGTACAATTATAAAGATAATTTATCATTGGCACCCCCTCCACAAATCCCGGAATCTTGGAGAAAATCGCGATTTTGAATTTCCCGCCCTGAAAAATCAGACAAATCCGCCGATTAACCGGAAGTGCAGCCGGAGTTCCGCGTGACGTCACGAGTGTGACACAGTCCTCCATGTTTACCATTGTGAGCACGTCGACACTGGTTGTTTTTGGTGCATTTTGTCGTAATAGTCGACTACAAAACACTTCCAACACCTGGGAAGATCTGTTCAGTGGCCAAGGAAAGCTGTCATGGCGACGAAAGAAAAGAAAGGGGGAGGAAAAGCGACCCAGAAGTGATGCGTTTCTAGATATAGATATTACAGTGATCCCTCGCTACTTCGCGTTTCACCTTTCGCGCCCTCAGTGCATCGCGGATTTTTCAAAAATATTCATCAAAAATTCAAAATTGAGAAAAAATAGCACGAAAGTTGCCCGGGCGCTAGCAGAAGGCAGGGAGACTACATTAGAACATCAGGTATCAACACGGAAAGCCCGCACAACTCAAAATCCACCTCTCTGACCACCGCTCCACTCCTCTCCGCCCACCTCTTCACCGCTTGGGAATCTCGCAAGCTGATTGGCCGAGACGTTTTACCTCGCAAGCTGATTGGCCGAGACGTTTTACCCAGCTTCTCTCCCTGCAGAGCGCCCATACCCAGCGAAAGAAGACCGCATTCATTGTTCTTTATCGCTCATGTTGCTTAGTGGCACTTTTCGCTGTTCTCTTGTGCCTTTTTGTGCAAAATAGTGCTTGTGACGCCCTTGGGGGGGGGGGGGTGACGCTACTTCGCTGTTTTTCACTTTTCGCGGTCGGTTCTGGTCCCCATTAAACGCGATAAGTGAGGGATCACTGTATTTATAAATAGCACAGTCAAATGCAGAGGCCAGTTCTGTTCATGTGTATTGCCACTATAGTCTGTAGAAGTATTGTAATACATAGCCCAATTTTTTGAATGAATGAATGAATTTATTTGTTTCGGATAGTACAGTACAGGTTGAAAGAAACTGAATGATATAACAACAAGGTCAAATTGAACAATGACTCATCTGATTATACAATTCAACGTAAGTTATCCGAAATGGGTGATGGCTGAAGCCGCAGCTTATATTGCCCACCCATATTCCATCCAAGAATTCAAAAGAGAAAACAGGCAAGAGCGATTACAATTCAAAACAAAACTAAGACAAAATGTGACCGAGAAAAAAGAAAACTAAGCTACAACACAACACAGGCTGGATATGTTACAACTCGCCGCTCATTAGCGGCGCCAGCTGCGCGCACACTTGCGCCTCGTCAGCAGCGTGGGATATAAGCCACTCTGCCCTGGGCTTCGGCATGAAGCCGTCTGATTCCTTCAGCCCTCTTGCTGCAGAGGAACCCCCTCATCTCCCAGCAAGATCTACAGCGTAAGCATACCAACCTTTGCCTTTCCAGTCTCTCCCCTGTGCACAGGTGTATTCCCCGGCGGCGGACCTCGCCTCTGCATCGCCGTCCGCCAGCTGCTGTCACAGGTGCATTAGGTCTCCCGGGCTCACCGTTGTGCACGCCTGCCACCTGCCACACTCCTGCATCCTCCTCTGTCTCGTCACCGATCCTGAATGCCTCTTCACTCTGAAAACTCTGGTGTTCTTGACTGCTGGAACTGCTATCATCTGCCATTGTTGTTTTGTTTAGGGATCACACTCGTGACGTCACGCAGCATCGTCTGCACTACTTCCGGTTTGTTTGGCACTGCCAGCCAGAGGCAAAAGTTTATCGGCTTATAGCTTGGCCATCGCACGGCCTAAAAATTTCTTTTATGTGTTGAAAAATACAATAGGTAATAAGGAATTAATCTGCTATTCTACTTTTTGCTCCAAAAGGTGGGTTCAGTTCTACTTTAACTTAACGCGTACAGACCTTTTCTGACAATTGTTCAAAAGTTTATTGATCTATATTTTGTGATAATTTAAAATTAATGCATGCTGAAGCTGCTGTCCATATCGTTCCAATGCAGTGCAACGAATGCAACCCCCCCCCAAAAAAACACCTATTTGATATTTTTCTTAAATCGTTAAGCCTTAGGAAGCAAGCTGTTACTATTTTTTTATTTATTATTTTACTTCATGCAACCTTGCATCTGGTGACATATACCGTATAAATGTCAGATCAGTGACATTCATACAAGTGAAAACATACTTGGTGCTCTTGTGTCTGTACCACCAATCACACAAACAATCCTTTAGTTTTCGGTGCACGATCTACTCATTGCTGTTGAAGCCACAGATTTAGGTGTGCTTGTGAGGAGCCTCACACCACCAACAGCAGCAAGTACCAGAACTACACAAAAACATTCAAAAATACAAAAACTACAAGTGCTGAAATTATCTGCCACTTGACTGCAAAACACTTATGTGGACTATACATTAAAACGAATTAGAAACACTTTTAAAAATGCTATTTAGCCGAAACCGGAAGTTGCGCCCATAACTGATTCAACAGCAGCGCCTTCAGGAATAAGGTGGAGAGTAGGACAACAATACTCCGATTTTGAACACCCAGGATTAAAGGGGTCATTGACTGAAAAATTGTGTGTTTGTAGATTTTAACTGTCTAAAATGAGTCTACTGGTAGTTAATTTCCTTCCACAGCATGTGGGACACCATGTGGTGTATAGGGGCGGCGGCTATCTCTGTTTCTCTGACCCTAGGCCACACAGCTACTGTAATAAGTAGTGAAAGCTACAGTGGGGGTCAGTCCTCTGGTAGCTCTGTGTGTTACCTGTTCACCTAATTACCCCAAAATTTTCAAAACAGTCAATTCTCTTAAAAAAACACACAGCCTTTATCTCATTTTTCTCTCCCAGAAACACCAGAAACGTTTTTGACTTTTTTTGTGGAAATCGTTAATATCACATCTAGAAAAAGCCAGCCCACCACCATCCTTGAGACCAGCCCACTGCTCTATTATTGGTCCACCTAGCTGTCTGTCATGTATATGGAAGTGGTGCTAAAGGTAGCCTACTGGCCCCTGAGCTATTAGCCCCCAAGCTAACACTGGTAACAGAAAGCTCAAACAGGAGCGCAGCTTATATTGTTATTTTCTTCAGATCTTAGTCACCCTAATAACCACCCCTGTTACCACGTGGTTCACCAATCCACAGTCCACAATATACCCCACATCACTTTGGTCCATCTCGCAATAATTTCGCCGTGATTCCACAGCAAATCACCAGCACCAGCGCGCCGGTTGCGGCAACCAACTACACCAGGACCCGAGGCTGCTGGCCTGCGCCTAGTTTCGCCATACAGGAAGTGTCTGGCAGCTGTTATTACCAACAAAGGCTTTTCTACTAAATATTAAATTAATTTCACCAAGCGTGTTCAATACTTATTCCCTGTGTTATTCCACTTTCTTAAATATGGCTTGTTTTGTGAACACAGTTGCCTTGATTTCTTTGTATGCATGGATTACTTGGGTTGTTACTGATATGTGGTGAAAATCTCAGGTCAATGGCTCCATCAGAAATATGTTTAATGAGAAAAATGTTGACATGTTCAATACTTATTTTCTTTGCTGTATATACAGTATATATGCACTGAATATGATTATATGAATTTTGATTCTCTTTTCTTATAAAAAAAATAAGTAAAATGAAACTTTAAAGGACATTCAGTGCACAAAATGTATATTTTGTGCATGTATTGTGTATCGTGATATAGAGAAAATATATTATGACCCCCCCCCCCCCCCCCCAGCTATATTGCTCAGCCCTACGCTGTAGTTACAACAGCTCTGTGTATCACCCTTCTTCTTGAAAATCGGTACCACTGCACTTCTTCTCCACTCCTCGGGCATCCTCTCCCTCTCCAAGATTGTGTCAAACCATAAAAAGCCCCACAGCCATCTCACCTAAACATTTCCATAACTCCGCAGGTATGAGTAGCTAGTTGCTACCTCTGGATACACTGCAGAGAAACAAACTAAAAGCTGAGGAGGGACTTGTTCAGTCATGCAAACTTGGTGTATGAAATATTTCCACAGAGGCCATCTCCTGTTTTCTGTCTGCACCAGTGCTGTTTTCCACATGCCTGGCTCATCCTTACTGTGTGTGTGTGTGTGTGTGTGTGTGTGTGTGTGTGTGTGTGTGTGTGTGTGTGTGTGTGTGTCAGGGGAGAACCTCCATTTCTGGGAGGCGTGTGAGGACATCAGGCATGGAGAGAGCTCCAAGATCTCAGAGAAAGTGGAGGACATTTATAAGTAAGCACATGAGCACACTAAAATAAATTTAAAAAAATACTGTGCACCAGCCTATAAGACAACATGTACATCTTACAACGCCCCCCCATGGTGTGATGCAGGAACTTTCTGGCTCCTGGCGCCCCCCGCTGGGTAAACATCGACAGCAAGACGATGGATAAAACCTTAGAGGGGATCAAGCGTCCGCATCGCTTCGTCATGGACGACGCGCAGATGCACATCTACTTCCTCATGAAAAAGGTCAGACCCTTGACTCTGCACTAGTTTTATGCTACACACGTGGCCTTTTAAAGGGGCCATATTAGGCGAAATGGTGTTTTTCTGGGTTTTACATTTTAAATTCAGCAATGGGCCACGTGTGCACCATCAAAATTTTGAAACGTTCACTTCACAGATAAATACACTGTCATTATTATGACTGGCGCCTAGCGGCTGCCCCAGCCTTGGATGCGCTCTGCAGAGCGTGCCCAAATGCCAAGTCACGTTTCGTTACCTTGTATTCATACATGTGTAATGACAATAAAGTTGAATCTCAATCTCAATCTCAATTTAGTTAAACGTGCAGTGTAATAATTGGTTATATTGGTCATTACTGCCTTAGGAAACATTTAGTGTAGCGTACAGAAATCATTTGTGCAATTAGAGTTAAAGTTTCCAAACTTCCAAGAGTTAAACTTTCCAAATAAAGTTGGAAAGACAATATAGTGATCCAAAATGGCCGCCTACATGGAAGGAGACCTTCTTTTTGTGTATTCAAAAAAAAAACTAGCCTTACAATACAGAAATTTTTTTTACTTAAGAATGATTATATCACAATGAGAACAAAAGTATAATTTTGTGCTGCATTAAAGTTCAGAATTCAGACTACCCAAAATATTGCACACTGCACCTTTAAGCTCTTTCAAAAAGGACTAGATTGCTTTTCATGGATCATTTAAAAATACCTTAACCAACTGGACTGTTGGGGGGGGGGGGCAATAAACAGAACATTTTCTCCAGAGTAAAGATTGAGGGGGACACTATAGTTGGAGCCCGACGTCCCTATGTTTGTAATACGGAACAGTTCAAACCCTTCAAAACAAAAACTTTATAGAAACAAACTTGAGTCCCTGTCTAGATGAAGAGAGAAAATTTAAGGTGTTATGTAGAATAAAAAATTAACCAGCATTCATATGAATGTTCCAAATTTAAAAGAAAAAGCTAATAAATTTACAACAAAGTTGCATGTTTACAAGGAAAAAAAAAGAACATTTATGAAAAAAGTAGCAAATCTACAAAAAAAGGTGCAAATTTAAAAGATAAAGGTTGTAAATTTATCAGAAAGCAGCTGCAAGATTATTAAAGAAAGTAGCAAATTTATGTGGAAAAAGTTAGGGATAAGGACCTGTACTTATATAATGCCTTTCTAGTGACAAACACCACTCAAAGCGCTTAACTAGTGGGTACACTAACCCTCCATTCTAAGGGCCTATAGGAGACAGATACCTAGGGACAATTTAGAGTCACCAATTAACCTAACAAGCATGTCTTTGGATTGTGGAAGGAAACCGGAGCCCCAGGAGTAAACCCACACAGCACAGGGAGGACATGAAAACTCCACACAGAAAGGTTCCTACCCCTGCCAGTTTGGGGATTTAAGCCTGGAACCTTCTAGCTGTGAGGCAATAGTGCTACCCATTGCAAAAAGTGGCAAATTTACAAGAAAAAAGTTGCGAATTGCAAGAAAAAAGTTGCAGATTTGCGAAAAAAGTTGCAGATTTAAAAGAAAAAAGTTACAAATATATGAAAAAAAGTTGCAAATTTATGAGAAGCTGTTATGAATTTACGAGAAAGAAGCAGCAAATTTGTGAGAAAAAAGTAGCAAATTTACGTGGAAAGAGTTGCAGATTAAAAAGGAAAAAGTTGCAAATTTACAAGAAAAAAGTTGCAGATTTATGAGGAAAAGTTGCAAATTACAAGAAAGTTGCAGATTTATGAGAAAAAAGTTGCAGATTTTTTTTTTTAAAGTTGCACTTTTTTAAAAAAAAAAGTTGCAACTACAAGAAGAAAAATATTGCAAATTTCTGAGAATAAATCACAAATTCCCAAGAAAAATTGCAAATTACAAGAAAAAAGTTGCATATTTAAAACAGAAAATGGCATGAATGCCCCTCGGGGCAGAGAGGAGAGACCCAAACGCTGAACTGTAGTTTGTGATATTTATTGAAAACAATACAAAAAGTCCAAACAGTGCATAAACACAAAAATCCAAATTTGTGCACAAAGCAAAACTTACAAACTGAGAAGACAACAGCTTAGATAGGTTGAACACAGAAATAGAGTGTAAAGGGAGTAGGGTTCTGACGTGAGACTCTGACTCCAGCAATAAGGGAGAGAAATAACCATCCTTAAATAGAGCCAGAAACAAAAGAACACAAATGATAGCAAGTGTGGATCACATGAGCTGGGAAGGTGACCTAATTATTTGACGGCTCACAGCTGTGATGCCCCATGAACTGAAACAAGATGATCACAAGGTGGGAGTGTCTGGAAGACAAGGTGGAGAGCTCATATCACAGAGGAAACAAAATATAAACACTAGGAGCAAACAGCAGGATAATAATAACAATAATCACAATGAGGACATGAATGCATAACAGAACAACTGACAACTCAGAACATCCTAATTACACACACAAAGATAAACAAATAACACTGGAAAAAATATGGCAAATACTCAGGAATAAATAAAAAGCCTGAGCACGGTGACACACCGTGCTCAGCCTCGTGACAGAAAAGTTGTAAATTTATGAAAAAAAAGTTGCAGATTTTTTTAAAAACGTTGCAACTTTTTTGAGAAAAAATTGCAAATGTCCAAGAAAAAAGTTTCAAATTCAGAAGTATAGATTTAAAGTTGAGAAGTTGCAGAAAAAAATGCAAATTTATGATAAAAAGTTGTGAAGATTTAAAAGAAAAAAAAAAACTAATTATGAGAAAAAAGTTGCAGATTTAAAAGAAAAAAGTTGCAAATATATGAAAAAAGTTGCAAATTTACAAGAAGCTGTTACAAATTTACGAGAAAGAAGCAGCAAATTTGTGAGGAAAAAGTAGCAAATTTACGTGGAAAAAGTTGCAGATTAAAAAGGAAAAAGTTGCAAATTTACAAGAAAAAAGTTGCAGATTTATGAGGAAAAGTTGCAAATTACAAGAAAAAAGTTGCAGATTTATGAGAAAAAAGTTGCAGATTTTTTTTAAAAAAAGTTGCAACTACAAGAAGTTAAATATTGCAAATTTCTGAGAATAAATCACAAATTTCCAAGAAAAGTTGCAAATTACAAGAAAAAAGTTTCATATTTAAAACAGAAAATGGCATGAATGCCCCTCGGGCAGAGAGGAGAGACCCAAACGCTGAACTGTAGTTTGTGATATTTATTGAAAACAACACAAAAAGTCCAAACAGTGCATAAACACAAAAATCCAAATTTGTGCACAAAGCAAAACTTATGAACTGAGAAGACAACAGCTTAGATAGGTTGAACACAGAAATAGAGTGTAAAGGGAGTAGGGTTCTGACGTGAGACTCTGACTCCAGCAATAAGGGAGAGAAATAACCATCCTTAAATAGAGCCAGAAACAAAAGAACACAAATGATAGCAGGTGTGGATCACATGAGCTGGGAGGGTGACCTAATTATTTGACAGCTCACAGCTGTGATGCCCTGTGAACTGAAACAAGATGATCACAAGGTGGGAGTGTCTGGAAGACAAGGTGGAGAGCTCATATCACAGAGAAAACAAAATATAAACACTAGGAGCAAACAGCAGGATAATAATAACAATAATCACAATGAGGACATGAATGCATAACACACAGTGCTCAGCCTAGTGACAAAAAAGTTGTAAATTTATGAAAAAAAAGTTGCAGATTTTTTTAAAAACGTTGCAACTTTTTGGGAAAAAATTGCAAATGTCCAAGAAAAAGGTTTCAAATTCAGAAATATAGATTTAAAGTTGAGAAGTTGCAGAAAAAAATGCAAATTTATGATAAAAAGTTGTGAAGATTTAAAAGAAAAAAAAAACTAATTATGAGAAAAAAGTTGCAGATTTAAAAGAAAAAAATGCACACTTTTTAGAAAAAAGCTGCAGATTTGAAAGAAAAAAGTTGCATATTTAAAAGGAAAAAAGCAAATTTTTGACAAAAAAGTTGCAGATTTACGAGAAAAAGTTGCAGATTTAAAAGAAAAGTTGCAGATTATTAAAAAAGTTGCAACTTTACAAGGAAAAAAGTTGCAAATTTCTGAGGAAAAAAGTTGCAAATTTCCAAGAAAAAGGTTTCAAATTTATGAGAAAAAAATAGCAGATTTCAAAGAAAAAAGTTGCTGATTTAAAAGGAAAAAATTGCAAATTTATGAGAAAAAAGTTGTAGAATTAAAAGAAAAAAGTTGCAGATTTCACAAAAAAGTTGCAACTTTACAAGAAAAAATGGTGCAAATTTCTGAGGAAAAAAGTTGCAAATTTCCAAGAAAAAAAGCTTCAAATTTATGAGAAAATTTGCAGATTTGAAAAGAAAAAAATTGCAGATTTATGAGAAAAAAAGTTGCAAATTACACGAGAAAAGTTGCTTATTTACGAGAAAAAGTTGCAGATTTACAAGGGAAAAACTGCAGATTTATAAGAAAAAAGTTGCAACTCTACAAGAAAAAAAAGTTGTAAATTTAGAGAAAAAAGTTGCAAATTTCCAAGAAAAAAGTTGCAAATATATGAGAAAAAAAGTTGCAGATTTAAAAGAAAAAAAATTGCATTTATGAGAAAAAAGTTGCAGATTTAAAAAAAAAAAAGTTGCAAATTTCTGAGAAAAAAGTTGCAAATTTCCAAGAAAAATGTTGCAGATTCCCAAGAAAAAATTGCAAATTTATGATAAAAAATTGCTGATTTAAAAAAAATTGCAAATTTATGAGGAAAAAGGTGCAGATTTCAAAGCAAAAAAATTGCACATTTTTGAGAAAAAAGTTGCAGATTTGAAAGAAAAAAGTTGCAGATTTAAAAGGAAAAAATGGAAATTTATGAGAACAAAGTTGCAGATTTAAAAGAAAAAAGTTGCAAATTACAAGAAAAAAGTTGCTGATTTATGAGAAAAAAGTTGCAGACTTGAAGGAAAAAAGTTGCAGATTTGAAAGAAAAAAGTTAAGATTTAAAAGGAAAAAACTGGAAATTTATGAGAACAAAGTTGCAGATTTAAAAGAAAAAAGTTGCAAATTACAAGAAAAAAAGTTGCTGATTTATGAGAAAAAAAAGCTGCAAATTTATGAGAAAAAAGTTGCAGTCTTGAAAGAAAAAAGTTGCAGATTTTTTTTAAAAAAGTTGCAACTTTTCCAGAAAAAAAGTTGCAAATTTCCAAGAAAACGTGTCAAATTTTTCTTATCTGCAACTTTTTGTTGCAGATTTAAAAGAAAAAATTGCAAATTTATGATAAAAATTGCAAATTTGTAAGAAAAAAGTTGCATATTTAAAAGAAAAAAGTTGCAGATTCTAAAAACTGTTGCAGCTTTACAAGAAAAAAATGTTGCAGATTTCTGAGAAAAAAAGTTGCTAATTTCCAAGAAAAAGTTGCAAATTCCCAAGAAAAAGTTACAAATTTATGAGAAAAAAGTTGCTGATTTAAAAGAAAAAAATACAATTTTTTTGAGAAAAAAGTTGCAGATTTGAAAGGAAAAAAACTGGAAATTTAAGATAAGATAAGATAAGTCTTTATTCATCCCACAGTGGGGAAATTCCAGAAAACAATGCATTGGCCAGGAATCAAATCCAGGTCAACTGCTTGAAACAGTTATGCTAACCACTATACCACCAACGCACATAATATGAGAACAAAGTTGCAGATTTAAAAGAAAAAAGTTGCAAATTATAAGCGAAAATTTGCTGATTTATGAGAAAAAAGTCGCAGATTTATGAGAAAAGTTGCAGATTTATAAGAAAAAAGTTGCAGGGTTTTTTAAAAAGTTGCAATTTTTAAAAAAAAAAAAAATTGCAACTCTACAAAACAGGGTGCAGATTTAGAGAACAAAAGTTTCAAATTTCTGAGAAAAAAGCTGAAAATTCCCAGGAAAAAAGTTGCAAATTTATGAGAAAAAAGGTGCAGATTTAAAGGAAAAAAGGTGCAGAGTTACAAGAAAGTTTCAAATTTATGAGAAAAAAGATGTACATTTAAAAGAAAAAAGTTGCAGATTTATGAGAAAAGAAGTTGCAAATTTATGAGATAAAAAGTTGCAGATTAGAAAGAAAGAAGTTGCAACTTTACAAGAAAAAAATGTTACAAATTTGTGAGGAAAAAAGTTGCAAATTTTAAAAAAATTCAGATTTGTGAGGAAAAAAGTTGCAATTAAAACCAAATTCAAATTTATGAGAAAAAAAGTTGCAGATTTAAAAGACAAAAGTTGCTGATTTAAAAGGAAAAGAAATAGCAAATTTATGAGAAAAAAGTTGCAGATTTATAAGAAAAAAGTTGCAGAATTATGAGAAAAAAGTTGCAAATTACAGGAGAAAATTGCAGATTTACAAGAAAAAAATGTAGATTTACAAGACAAAATTTGCAGATTCATAAGAAAAAAGTTGCAGATTTAAAAAAAGTTGCAACTCTACAAGAAAAAATGTTGCAAATTTAGAGGGAAAAAGTTCCAAATTTTCAAGAAAAAAGTTGCAAATTTATGAGAAAAAAGTTTCAGATTTAAAAGGAACTCCGATTATATTGGCATGTTAGCTCTATATGCTTTATTTTTATGTTAGTAACATAACTATAATATAATTTTTTTGAAAATAATTCTCAGTTTTATATATTTTTAAAAAACTTTATTACGATTTTTGTTTACATCGCAATGCATTCTGAGTAGTGATGTAGAAGGGTTGCAGCCGTTTTTTCTGTCTTATACAAGCCAAGAAGCGAAACTCCTAACTAACATGGAAACTCTCGGCGCCACACCAGTCGGCTGCCTTTTGCAACAGCGGCTCGATTTCGAGTTTTTTTTTCCCTTCCTCTCTCTTTTGATCACTTTTTTTTTTTCACCCCACTTATATCACGGACACACAGATCGTCCCAAATGTCTCCTGAGCCGGTGGACGGAGCCACTGTTTATAGCAGGATTCGATACAACAGGGAAGAGCTGCTAGCATTTAACCGCCACCCGGTCCCACTGGAAAAACTCGACATACCGAGAGAACTGAGGCGAAAACGCCGCGGCTGCCGGGCTGGAGTAAGGCGGAGGACAAAAAATATAAGGTACAGACCCTCCCTTCCATCTGTTGTCATGGGAAATGTACGGTCGATACTGGGAAAGTTAGATGAGCTAGCGGCTATCTCCCGTTATGATAGCACTTACCGGGAGTGCTCTCTCCTTTTGTTTACTGAGACGTGGCTAACTGAACTAGCAGCAGATGCTAACATTGAGCTGGAGGGTTTTCACATGATACGAGCTGACCGAACACCAGAGAGTGGCAAAACTAGGGGCGGTGGAGTGATAATGTATGTTAACAACAACTGGTGCAGACCGGGACATATCACTGTTAAACAACGACACTGCAGCAAAGACATTGAGTTGCTAGCTGTTAGCATGAGGCCTACATATCTCCCGAGAGAACACTCACACGTGATCTGCATTGTTGTTTATGCAAATCCGACGGCGAACGCTGGGACAGCGCGTGACGTCATCCATTCAGTAACCAGCAGGCTGCAGACAGAACACCCAGATGCTCTTCTCCTCATCTCAGGCGATTTCAACCACGTTTCACTGTCTCCCATTCTGCCCACTTTCACCCAGTATGTCACATGCCACACTAGAGACAATAAAACACTGGATTTGTTCTACGCAAACACTAAGGAGGCGTACACCTCATCACAACTCCCCCCACTTGGGAGATCGGATCACAACTTGGTTCATCTCCGACCGGTGTACAAACCCCTAGTGCACAGACAACCTCCGGCCATGCACACTGTGGAGTTATGGTCTGAGGAGACAATGGACACTCTAAAGGACTGTTTTGAAGCCACTGCCTGGAAGCAGCTCTGCGATCCACATGGTGAGGACATCGATGGCCTCATTCACACCTTCACGGGCTACCTCAGCTTCTGTGTGGACAAATCCGTTCCCACCAAGACCATACGGCGTCACTCAAACAACAAACCCTGGATCAACCCTGAGATAAAAACACTTCTGAGAGAGAAGAAGAGGATCTTCAGGTCGGGGAACAGGGAGATGCTGAAGTCCGTACAGAGGGAGCTGAGGAGAAAGATCAGAGAAGGCAAGGACAGCTTCAGGAAGAAGATGGAGGACAAGCTGCAACAGAGCGACATCAGCGGGGTCTGGAGAAACCTCAAAACCATCTTGGGGCTCCAGAATACCTCCCCCCAGGCCACGGGGGGCAGGGAGTGGGCGAACAACCTGAATCTGTTTTTCAATAGATTTGACCAACCGCCCTCCCCCCCTGTCTGCACAACAACCACTGCTGCCTCTAAGAAATCAAGTCTTGCTACCCACTCCCCACTCCGCAGACCAGCTGTGTGGGATTGTGACATATATCTTCAACGTGAGCCTGAAACTGGGGAGGGTACCACAGCTGTGGAAAACATCTTGTGTGGTACCTGTACCAAAAACTTCCCACCCCAAAGACCTGAACAGCTTCAGACCGGTGGCCTTGACGTCCCACTTGATGAAGACCCTGGAGAGACTGCTCCTTGCTCATCTCCGCCCCCTGGTGGAACCAGCGATGGATCCACTCCAGTTCGCCTACCAGCATGGCATTGGGGTGGAGGATGCGGTGATCTTCCTCCTTCACCGTTCTCTGTCCCACCTGGAGAAGCCCGGGAATATGGTGAGGATCATGTTCTTTGACTTCTCCAGTGCTTTCAACACCATCCAACCGATGATCCTGAAGGACAAGCTGCTGCGCGCAGGGGTGGACCAGCACCTGTCATCATGGATCCTGGACTACCTCACGAACCGGCCTCAGTTTGTGAGAACCCGGGACTGTGTTTCCGACACGATCATCAGTAGCACGGGGGCCCCCCAGGGAACGGTGCTGGCTCCCTTCCTGTTCACTCTTTATACTGCGGACTTCTCACACAACACAACACATTGCCATCTACAGAAGTTCTCTGATGACTCTGCGATCGTTGGTCTCATCTCCAGCGGAGATGAAGCTGAGTACAGAGGGCTTATCCAGGACTTTGTGGACTGGTGCCATCGGAACTGCCTCCAGATCAACGCGAGGAAAACTAAGGAGCTGGTGGTGGACTGCCGCAGGCATGGGCAGCCCCTCACAGCACCAGTAAATATACAGGGAACAGACATCGAGATGGTGACATCCTACAAGTACCTGGGTATTCATCTGAACAATAAACTAGACTGGTCACACAATACTGACGCACTCTACAAGAAGGGACAGCGCAGGCTGTTCCTGCTGAGGAGACTCAGGTCTTTTGGTGTACAAGGGGCGCTGCTGAAGTCATTCTATGACACGGTGGTGGCATCAGCCATCACTTTTGGAGTGGTCTGCTGGGGCAGTGGCATTACTGCAGCCGATAGGAAGAGACTGAACAAACTGATTAAGAAAGCTAGCTCTGTCCTGGGGCAACGCCTTGATCCGATGGAGGAGATAGGAGAGAGAAGGACGGTGGCTAAACTGTCATCTCTGCTGGAGTCCGAGTTCCACCCTATGCAGGACATACTGGATGCACTGAGGAGCTCATTTAGCAGCAGACTACATCATCCCAGGTGCACAACCGAGAGGTTTCGTAGGTCCTTCCTACCAACGGCTGTCAGACTGTACAACCTAAGCAGGGCTGCTCGCAGAGATAGCAAAAAGACGTAACAAACTAATAGTTTTTTGAATGCAAAAGATGCAATAGACTTACACAATGGTCCTCTCCGGCATACAACTAGGAACATACCGGTCGCTATGGAGGGTGAGAATATGTATGGGCACATAATCATACCATGTAGGATAACTAAATAGACGGTTATGCTGTTTCATCCCACCTAGCAACAATGCTCTGCACTGTGTGTGTTTATACGTATATTTACATATTTATTCCATCTAGCTACAATGCTCTGCACTGGGTGTGTTTATATTTATATATCTATATATTTATTCCATCTAGCTACAATGCTCCGCACTGTGTTTTTATATATCTACATATTATTCCATCTAGCTACATTGCTCCGCACTGTGTGTGTTTATATACTTGCATATTTATTCCACCTAGCTGCAATGCTCCGTACTGTGGGTGTTTATATATTTACATATTTATTCCATCTAGCTACAATGCTCTGCACTGTGTTCATATATTCATATATTTATTCCATCCAGCTACAATGCTCTGCACTGTGTGTCTGTGTGTGTGTGTGTATATATATATTTTATAGTAATATGTACATATGTATATTAGCTGCTCTTGCTTGTTGTTTTTTTTTTTTTTGTTTTGTTTTTGTTTTTTTTTTGCCTTCTGATTGTTGCTCTGAGTGTTGCTATCCCTGTGCTGTTGCAATCCTGGAATTTCCCCGTTGTGGGACTAATAAAGGCTTATCTTACTGCCATTTGTCAGTGAAAATGCCACATTGCGCGGCTTTTGGATGTAATTTCCAATCAAAGGGAAATAAAGAGAGTGGGGTGAGCCTCCATAGCTTTCCTAAAGAGGGAAAGTGGAGGAAAAAGTGGGGCGGCAGCGGCTCAGCAGGTAGAGCAGGTCGTCTAATAACCCGATGGCTGGCGGTTCGCATCACGCTCTCCCCAGATATCCTGCCGTTGTGTCCCTGGGCAAGACACTTCACCCGCATTGCCTCCAGTGCCCATAACACTGGGTATGAATGTGTAAAAATGTTTAAATGTTCGGTGGAGGCCGGAGAGGCTGTTGGCGCCAGTTGGCAGCCACATTTCCCTCACTCTGAGTGTCTGTGATCACGCACTACAGCGCACGCTTGATAAAGCTGACATATATATTAATCACGCTGTGATAAAGCACGATATCGCTCCAGCGTGTGGCACCGGGATTCCTCTCTGTTCCTGAGGTGCAGGACAGAAGAGGATGCGAGGCGCATCTGCATAGTGATCAGTCCATACCTCTCACGCTGAGCGCTCTGCCAGTCCCGTACGCTGTGGGGGTCACACACGAGGTGTTCCTCCACACTCTCAATAATTTTTTTTCCCGTATATTTTTCTTTTTGGCGTACAGAAATGGCAATACGCCCATATTAAAAAAAAAAAACAAAACAAAACAAAAAAAAAAAATATTTGCTAAAATTGCATTTTCCCCATATTAAAATACGGCGAAACCGTATCACTTGACAGGTATACCGTGACAAAATTCAAACCGTGATTCGCTTGAGCGTGCGCAAGCGAATCACGCGCTATAGCGCATGCCTGATAAAGCTGACATATATATTAATCACGCTGTGATAAAGCACGATATCGCTCAGAGCGTGCGCTTTGCGCTTTGCGCACGCTCAAGCGAATCACGGTTCGAATTTTGTCACGGCATACCTGTCAAGTGATACGGTTTCGCCGTATTTTAATACGGGGAAAATGCAATTTTAGCAAATACAGGCGTATTGCCATTTCTGTACGCCAAAAAGAAAAATATACGGGAAAAAAAATTATTGAGAGTGTGGAGGAACACCTCGTGTGTGACCCCCACAGCGTACGGGGCTGGCAGAGCGCTCAGCGTGAGAGGTATGGACTGATCACTATGCAGATGCGCCTCGCATCCTCTTCTGTCCTGCACCTCAGGAACAGAGAGGAATCCCGGTGCCACATGCTGGAGCGATATCGTGCTTTATCACAGCGTGATTAATATATATGTCAGCTTTATCAGGCATGCGCTATAGCGCGTGATCACAGACATGTCTCATGCACATGCTTTGAGCGATATCGTGCTTTATCATAGTGTGATTAATATACTGTATATGTCAGCTTTATCAAGCGTGCGCTGTAGTGCGTGATCACAGACACTCAGAGTGACGGAAATGTGGCTGCCAATCGGCGCCAACGGCCTCCACCGAACATTTAAACATTTTTACACATTCATACCCAGTATTATGGGCACTGGAGGCAATGCAGGTGAAGTGTCTTGCCCAGGGACACAATGGCAGGATATCTGGGGAGAGTGTGATGCGAACCGCCAACCATCGGGTTATTAGACGACCTGCTCTACCTGCTGAACCGCTGCCGCCCCACTTTTTCCTCCACTTTCCCTCTTTAGGAAAGCTATGGAGGCTCACCCCACTCTCTTTATTTCCCTTTGATTGGAAATTACATCCAAAAGCCACACAATGTGGCATTTTCACTGACAAATGGCAGTAGTTTGTAGCTTCGCTTCTTGGCTTGTATAAGACAGAAAAAACGGCTGTAACCATTCTACGTCACTACCCAGAATGCATTGCGACGTAAACAAAAATGGTGATTTACATTGTAATAAAGTTTTTTAAAAAATATATAAAACTGGGAATTATTTTCAAAAAAATTATATTATAGTTATGTTAGTAACATCAAAATAAAGCATATAGAGCTAACATGCCAATATAATCGGAGTTCCTTTTAAAAGAAAAAAAATGTCAAATTTATGAGAATAAAGTTTCAGGTTTAAAAGGAAAAAGTTGCAGATTTATGAGAAAAAAGTTGCAGAATTATGAGAAAAAAAGTTGCAGATTTATGAAAAAAAAGTTGCAAATTACAGGAGAAAAGTTGCAGATTTACAAGAAAAAATTTGCAGATTTACAAGAGAAAAGTTGCAGATTTATAAGAAAAAAGTTGCAGATTTACAAGAAAAAATTTGCAGATTTACAAGAGAAAAGTTGCAGATTTATAAGAAAAAAGTTGCAGATTTTAAAAAAAAGTTGCAACTCTACAAGAAAAAAATGTTGCAAATTTAGAGAGAAAAAGTTCCAAATTTCTGAGAAAAAAGTTGCAAATTTCCAAGAAAGAAGTTGCAAATTTATGAGAAAAAAGTTTCAGATGTAAATGAGAAAAATGTCAAATTTATGAGAAAAAAGTTCAAATTTGAAAGAAAAAAGTTGATTTTAAAAAAGTTGCAACTTTACAAGAAAAAAATGTTGCAAATTTGTGATAAAAAAAAGTTGCAGATTTAAAAGAAAAAAAGTACATTCATGAGGAAAAAAGTTGCAGATTTGAAAAAAAAAGCTGCAACTCTACAAAAAAATGTTGCAAATTTAGAGAAAAAAAAGTTGCCAATTTTGAAGAAAAAAGTTGCAAATCTATGAGGAAAAATTGCAGATTTAAAATAAAATTTGCAAATTTATAATAAAAAAGTTGCAAATTTAAAGAAAAAATGCAAATTTATGAGAAAAAAACTGCAGATTTGAAAGAAAATGTTGCACATTTACAAGAAAAAAAAATCACAAATTTATGAGAAAAAAGTTGCAGATTTCAAAGAAACAAATTTCAAATTTACAAGAAATGTTCCAAATTCACTTTTTTTTTTTTGCAGTTAGCATCGGTGCTTCAGTGTCTTATGTAACATAATACCAGCAGCTTGAGAAGAATGAATGTACAGTATGTGGATATTTCTGGCTGTCAGGGCGATTTAATTGAGTTGAGCCTTACTGGAAAACAGCTGAAAAGAAAAATCCCATTATTTACTCTCTTGTTGACAGTTGCAAGAGAGGATCAGTATCGCTGGACTGGCTCAAGCTGAGCTGCTTCCTGCTGTTTTCAGTCTTTATGCTAAGCTAAGCAGTATAGCTCTTGGCTCCAGCTTCATATTCCATCAGACATATGGGAGCATATTGATCCTCTCTTTTTCTCTTAACAACAAAGCGACTCATCCGATCAGTGGAATCAGATTCTTTCTTTATCGTTTAAAGCAGTAGACGGGCAGATAGGCAGACAGCTGCAGCACCATCACATTAGCTCCTTTCAGCTTTGCAGGAATTGGCAGTTTGAAGTTCTGGTCCTGATGGAGTGCCTCAAAAAGTTTGGATTTTGAAATATCTTTAAAGGAGACATTTACCATACTTTTTCCACATTAATCGCTAAAATTACAATGAAGAAACAATGAAAAAGAAGTATTTTTAAGCAACTTTTAATCACATTTTTTCATAAAATATACCTGTGACTGTCAATAGGGTACTGGTGGCCTAATAGTTAGGGATGTGGACTGGTGAGCGGAGAGTCGTGGGTTCGATCCCTGGACCGGTGGGACAGATAACATAGCAGTGTCTGTACCCCACTGTGGTGCCCTTAACCCCAGCTGCTCAGTGGTCACTGGGCAGCTTTCAGGTATGAATGTGAAACTGTCAGGGCATCCTTAAAAAAAAGAGAGGTTCTGTCTCAGTGGAACTACCCTGTATAAATAAAGGTTAAATATTCAACAAAAATACTGCTGAAGTATCAGAATTTGAGACAATCAAGATGCAGAATAAAGTGGCACTGCCTACGTTTGTTTACTGACCCACCTTAAGTATTACACTGAAATAAGGTAGTCTGTTGAAGAGGTCTGGATGTCACGGATGAAATTCAGCCTTTGCAGAATGTACGTATAACTTTTGTTTTTGGCCAAAGAGCCATTTGGTAACCGTTTGCAAGAGAATTTGCCATCTAAAAGCATTTGTGTTTCCTTTTCCATCATTAGCACTTAACAGTCACATGAAGCCAGCTTTGAGGTAGATTAGCGCCACCAAATGGGCTGGAGTGTGACCAGGGGATAATGCAGGAAAATAACATGAAGTGACATGAGGACGTTATTTTTTTAATCAAACTGTCTTGTGAAATCAACTCCTCCTACATGGAAAACGGACCCCAAGAACCATCAACAGGAATGAGGGATCCTATACCCTGTCCCACACCTGGGATGCTGTCCTGCACAGGATACCAGACAGCAGGGGGCGTAGTCGTCCTCTGCTGTCTGGTAAACCTGGATAAAACAGCTGATGAAACATTGATTGTCACATCACGTGACCCTTCCAACAAAGGCTGTAAGAAGTGACCGAAACATGTTAAGGTAAAAACAACCTTTTTCACTGTCTGACAGAAAAGAAAATATTTTAATTGTTATTTTAGAAGACAGTATGAACACTTTTGGATTAACTCCTCCTACAGTTTTCTTCCAAATGTTTTAGAAGTTGGTACCAGGGTTTGATATATACTAGTGATGCACGTATTGCAGTTTGGCTCTGATAGGATGATTTTTGCAGGAGTTATAGCCCCTGACTTATGTCTTATTTCACTTCCAGTAAATAACCCTGGTACCAGTAACTGGTACCAGGGTTTTGATATACACTGATGGAAAAGTTGAAAACTGCTCTCCTTTAGTAAGACATTGGGATCTTCAAAGAAAACACAGCTGGGGTGATACTGCACTCATATGACCCAAGAAAGCATTTTGGAAGCTTAAAACCCACAAACACACCATGTTTTAGTAAATGGGACAATTTAATTCTTTTTCTTTTGCAGTATTTGTGTCTTTTAAAGTGACACTTGGGCAAAACTCAAGTTTGTTCTGTTGTTAACATGTCTGTAACATGTTTTTTGTAACTATAAACTAACTATAACTGTAACTATAACTGTCTATAAATACCTGGATATAATGATGAGACTGGGTGCACAGTGGAACTCAGCTTTATTGGTTGCTGGACACACAACACAGCCACCTGGCAGGGGCATCAGTAATGAGGCAGAATAGAGATGCCCGCTGGAATTTATAGGGCGGTGCAGTGGTGGAAGAGGAAGTGGCCACCACTACACCGCACTTCACAATAAAGGCCTCAATAATATAACATCACATCCCCCCTTCCCCCGTAGAAAGTCCAAAACCACACATACAATTGAGACCCTCCCCAATTTAGGACCCGAATCATGCACTAAGAAAACTAGAACTGAAATTACCTAATGGCCTAACGCATTCGCACAACAAAATCTAAACTAGGGGGGACGGGTGGACTACTGGATCCTACTACTGGATCCTTCCACAGGTTCACCTATGGAAACCTTGTTACGACTTTTGCTTCCTCAAGTTGGATAGTCTTCTCTGAGTCCTCATCTTCTTCTGGCTACTGGTGGGCGGGAGTATGGGTGGGGTTAATTAGAATATTCATAGATCAGTGCATACTTAAGTAGGTGGAAGATGTAAAAGCCATTGTAAGGCAATGAAAGTTTTTTGTGTATAAAAAGCCACAACATAACTATTTTGGGTAAAACACATTGGTTTCTGAGGTGGTTTTAGAGCCACCGGAGCGCATCTTTAAGTAGTAAGGTGATCAAAGAGTGTTATTAAAAGTTAGGAATTGTGAAAGATTTCCTTATTTATCAATTAATATTACACTGTGTTCCTGTTACATTTCTAGACACAGTGTATCATGTTTCTTCCTGAGATACTGAGACTCTAACCTTATCAAGGTCAGTTCTAGGAGGCTCCGTACTCCCACAGAACGTTATCATAGCATAATTATCTTTGTTTGTTTCAAGGTATAAAATCTGCCCACACCATTTTGACTGTGAACATTTCTGCTGAACTGCTGCATGAAATCTTCCTCTTGATCAAGAATGAGGCATCTCTGACTCTACACCTTTAGTTATTAAGCAGCTCAACAAGGGGCATTTACGTATTAATATAAAGAAAATCCATGATAAGTTGCTGCTGGAAATGCTGATACAGAAATTCTTTTGTTTTTCCCCGGTTTCAAACGCTGTATTTCTGTGATGATATGTGCTTGTGTAGGATTCTTATCCGAGATATCTGAAGTCGGACCTGTATAAAAACCTGCTGGCCAGAGCTATCGTCCCACAGGAAACTAAGAAAAGGTGACCGTCCACATCCGCTTCAGCAATATCAATCTTTCAGATTAAACCCCATCTCATTTCTGCTCTCTTCCTTCCTCTCAGCGTGTTCCCTTTCATGAGACGCCAGCGGCACTCCAGCCCCTCCCCGGCTCAGGCCGCCGCCCACACGGCCGAGGAGGACGGCCACGTCAGAGGGGCCAACTCTGCAGCGGGCTCCCACGTCTGACGGCGGGCCAAAGTGAATCGTCTGTCACTGCCGCAACTTAAGCGGAGCTACGATTTTAGAATAGAGCTTCCTGTCTGAGAGCAGGCGTTACGGCAGACCTCAGCAGCATAATGTCCATCATGTCCAAAATAAGCAGAGAAATAAGCTACTCTGAGAGCCTTTTGTTGTTGATGTCTTCATGTATCTGTCTCCCGTCTCCAGCCCAGTCTGTTCAGTTGGGTTTTTTTTGTTTGCAAATGCTTCGTCCTAGAGCCGTTTCTGACTGTAAAGCAGAGTACACAAATGCAGCGGACCCCCTCAGCCACTAGGGGACCCCAAAGCTACAACCTCACCCTCATCATTTCGCGGGAGAGGAATTGAAATTACCTTCAGCTTTTTTTTCTCATAAATGTGATTTTATTTTTTTTTTGCAGATTTGAAATTCTCTCAAAAATGTGTTAATTTTTTTGTAAATCCATATTTTTTTTCTCTAAAGTTGCAACTCTTTTCTCATAAATATGTTTTTCCCTCATAAATTCCACACTTTTATGACACTAAAGTCTCAATTTAACAGAAAAAAAAATCAAATTTATGGAGAAAAACTTAATTTTGGGGGGAAAAGTAAAAATTACGAGAATAAAAGCACTAATTTATGATAAGAAAAATGGAAAATTTGAGAGTAAATTTTGGGGGGGTTTTGGGTGGGGGTTGAGAAAACTGGCAAATTTCTATATTTCTTTGTTTTTTAACCCCTTGCACTCCGGTCAATTTCCCTAAAAACGCCAAAAAATAACGTGCCCAAAGTAAATCGAAAGCTGTTCTTCAACCCTTTGCAGCATCTTCATGGGGTTGGTCTCGTTTAAAAGAAGACACTTTGAATTTTTTGACAAAACAGTCATAATCTCTCTAAGTGCTCCTGCCACTGAGTTACAGTCATCTAAACATACTGAACTTGAAGAAAATAAATTTGGCCTGGGTGTTGTTTTGGATACAAATGCTTGCAAATAATACACAGCTTCAGATCCGGGCTGGAAAATGCAACAGAAATGTAGAACCAAGTGTTATCCAGCTGAGGTCCAAATTTTGTAACAATACCACAAAAAATGAATATATTACACAGCTTTGTTCTCAGGTTGTTCCCAGGCGTTTTTGAACTGTGCCAAATTGTGCCAAATGGCACAGTTTGGAAAAACGTCTGTAACTTTTGAATGATTCAATGTAGAAGCTTCATCTTGGGCTCTAATGAAAGGTCACACTCAGGGCTGTGTGTGTGTGTGGGGGGGGGGGGGTTGCCCCTCCCCCCCCTTGCTACAGAGGACGGACATCGGCCATTGCTACATGACGGAATAGTCATGTGGCGACCGCGGCGCAGTCACCGCGGCTTCCCCCCCCTCGCTACATTAGAGTAGTGGTGGGGGGGGGCGTTCACTGTCCGGACGCGGCGCACGACCCATGTACCGCGGCACACGAACTTCGGACTTTGTGCACCGCACAGTTGTAATTTACCGATCGATCAAACATAATTTTTGATTACAATTTTCAGGGATAAAGAATAATTTAGCTTATAACACCTTACCTCTTCACATCAGCAGTGTCCTGGCGAACTTCTCTTCCTCACTGTCAGACGAACGCAACGCTGGTCCCTTGTTACGGACTCGTGGTTCTGGTCTCGGCGACCCGGTCAAAACATAATTCCATTATTGCGGTTTTGTGCTTCCATGATTGCTTTTTTGGCGAGTGATTTACGACCTTCGTCGTCGGCCTCCGTCGGTCTATGATGACCATGGAAGAGAATCCTAGATGTCTGTTCTGCTGGAATAAAAAAAAAAAAGCACCGCCTGTGACTGAAGAGGCCGATGCGCGAATGGCAGTCCCTGTCACACAGGTAGCACTTGTGGGTGGTCTCCGTGCTGCTGGGTCTGTGGGGTTCTTCCTGCGGGTCCTTTTTTCATCTGCAGCAGTCAGTCTCTCTTCACCCAGCCTTACAAAAAACAGCTCGCGAACTTCTGTGCTTCAACTGGCTTGCTGCATTCACAGCGTTGGTAGGCGGGTCCTTCTTGCTAGGTTTTCAGTCATTGGTTCTTCAAGGTTTCAGAAACCCAATTCAAGGCTCTTATTAGTCGAATGAGAGGTCAATCAGATGAACTAATCTGTTCGCGGCTGTGTCTGCAGTGGAAGAACGGAAATGCAGCTTTTATTTTCAGTGCGCACTTGGACGCAGCGCCCTCGTGCATCCTAGAGCGCACGAGGGCACTCTCGTGCGACCTCGTGCGCTCTGGGACGCAGAGACATGCCCGTCCACGGTACACCGGAGTGCAAGAGGTTAACAAAAATTGCTTAATTGACCCGGAAAAAGCTACCCTTCATTGTGAGACTGCAGAATCCTGAAGTCTACTCTTCTATCCAGGAATAGAACAGAGATTTTCTTAATGAGAAATCTGCCTCAGCAGCATCTGTTGTTTTTCTTTTTATTTATTTCATCTTGGTAAAACTACAATGTTGTGATATTTTAAAGAGCCCCCATTATGCTTATTGAGCTATAGCCCAGAGTCGTCCTGCACAGGAGTTCTCCTCTCCCCCAGAAACTAGGACTACAGCTCTGACTGAAACGCCCTGCTTGGATTGGCTGTTGTCTTCTGTGAGGTCATCACATCATACAGACCTGCCTCCTGGATAGCCTGGTACACCCTCTCCTCAGAGGAGGGCAGGAAGTTCCCCCACTGAGCCCCGGAGCTCACACAGCGACAGTGCAGCTAGCTTAGCGTGCGAGCTTGCAGCCCAAGTGGGTTTTAAGCGCTCTACTCTGTAAATTCTAGTCACATCTGTGGTCCCAGTTTGTTCATTAGGTCACAGTTGACAATACAGTGCATCCGGAAAGTATTCACAGCGCTTCACTTTTTCCACATTTTGTTATGTTACAACCTTATTCCAAAAGGGATTAAATTCATTCTTTCACTCAAAAATCCACACACAACACCCCATAATAACAATGTGAATTTTTTGAGATTTTTGCAAATGTATTAATAATAAAAAACTAAGAAATCACATGTACATAAGTATTCACAGCCTTTGCCATGAAGCTCAAAATTGAGCTCAGGTGCATCCTGTTTCCACTGACCATCCTCGAGATGTTTCTACAGCTTAATTGGAGTCCACCTGTGGTAAATTCAGTTGATTGGACATGATTTGGAAAGGCACACACCTGTCTATATAAAAGTCCCACAGTTGACAGTTCATATCAGAGCACAAACCAAGCATGAAGACAAAGGAATTGTTTGTAGACCTCTGAAAACAGGATTGTCTTGAGGCACAAATCTGGGGAAGGGTACAGAAAAATGTCTACTGCTTTGAAGGTCTCAATGAGCACAGTGGCCTCCATCATCTGTAAATGGAAGAAGTTGAGAACCACCAGGACTCTTCCTAGAGCTGGCCGGCCATCTAAGCTGAGCCATCGGAGGAGAAGGGCCTTAGTCAGGGAGGTGACCAAGAACCTGATGGTCACTCTGTCAGAGCTTCAGGGTTCCTCTGTGGAGACAGGAGAACCTTCCAGAAGGACAACCATCTCTGCAGCAATCCACCAATCAGGCCTGTATGGTAGAGTAGCCAGATGAAAGCCACTCCTTAGTAAAAGGCACATGGCAGCCCGCCTAGAGTTTCTCAAAAGGCACCTGAAAGACTTTCAGATCATGAGAAACAAAATTCTCTGGTCTGATGAGACAAAGATTGAACTCTTTGACATGAATGCCAGGCATCATGTTTGGAGGAAACCAGGCACCGCTCATAACCACACCAATGGTGGTGGCAGCATCATGCTGTGGGGATGTTTTTCAGTTGCAGGAACTGAGAGACGAGTCAGGATAGAGGGAAAGATGAATGCAGCAATGTACAGAGACATCCTGGATGAAAACGTGCTCCAGAGTGCTCTTGACCTCAGACTGGGGCGATGGTTCATCTTTCAGCAGGACAACGACCCTAAGCACACAACCAAGATATCAAAGCAGTGGCTTCAGGACAACTCTGTGAATGTCCTATAGTGACCCAGCTAGAGCCCAGAGTTGAATCCAATGAATGTCTCTGGAGAGCTCTGAAAATGGCTGTGCACCGACGCGTCCCATCCAAACTGATGGAGCTTGAGAGGTGCTGCAAAGAGGAATGGGCAAAACTGCCCAAAGATAGGTGTATCAAGCTTGTGGTGTGGAGAAAAAGAAATGGGTGAGGGCAATGAGCTGGAATGACAGAGGGTTTTATTTTTCTCCATCATACAGGAAACACGCTTCATAGCTTGGTTGAGCTATTGTGCTGCAAAGGTCCCTGTACATAGCTCTTTTATACCTGTTGCATGGACAAAGAGAATGTGTGGCACATTAGCATTCCTGTTGTCAGACAATGCACATCATTAACATAACAGGAGCTGCTTCAACACCTCCCTTCTCTCTGCTGCTCCGATGTTCTTATTCTCCGGGGGGGGGGGGGGGGCTCAACCTGACTATCCCGTCTGATACCCCCCAGTGGCACCTCTTCCTTCAGTCCATTGTCCTCTTCTCCCTTTGTCTTTCTGGGTGTGGGGAAATCCTACAGCTGTGCCCCGTGTTCACATGCACTGCATATTGTGTCCACCACAGTGGCATCATATTCAAAAAGACTTGAGGCTGGAACTGCTGCCAAAGGTGCATCAATAAAGTATTGAGCAAAGGCTGTGAATACTTCAGTACATGTGATTTCTTAGGTTTTTATTTTTAATAAATTTACAAAAATCTAAAAAAAAAACCAAAACTTTTTTCACGTTGTCATTATGGGGTATTGTGTGTAGAATTTTGAGGAAAAAAATGAATTTAATCCCTGTTGGAATAAGGCTGTACCCTAACAAAATGTGGAAAAAGTGAAGCGCTGTGAATACTTTCCAGATGCACTGTTTATCTCATGGCATTCTGGGCCAGGACACGACAAGCTTAGCGACGCAAATTGGTACAACCCGAGGTTTTATGGCTATTTTTTGTAACTTCTGTACTGGACTAGCTCCTTCATTAATCCACAGTCAGTTATATATTTCCTGCCATTCTGGCTTATTTTGTTACTATTATCATATTTTTGCTGTAATAGCCGAGTACATTAGGCTGCAAACATTAGCTGGTCTCAGCCAGGATTCCTGACTGACATTGAGGTTGATTTCCTGGGTACAAAGTGTGAGAGGAGTCTGCTAGCCTAGCTGCTAGAGATCGGTTTATGTCTGTTTTCCCAGCCGGTTTATCTACAAATCCTTGACCGGATATCTCATTAATCATAGTTTATTATACTCTGGCCCAGACACCTCCTTAACCACTTGCACTCCGGGCAATTTTCCTAAAAATGCCAAAAAAAAACGTGCCCAAAGTAAATCGAAAGCTGTTATTCAACCCTTTGCAGCATCTTCATGGGGTTGGTCTCATTTAAAAGAAAACACTTTGAATTTTTTGGCAAAAAAAACATAATCTCTCTATGTGCTCCGGCCACTGAGTTACAGTCATCTAAACATACTGAACTTGAAGAAAAAAAATTTGGACACAGTGTTTTTTTGGATACAAATGCTTGTAAATAACACACAGCTGTCCGATCCGGCTGGAAAATGCAACAGAAATGTAGAACTAAGTGTTATCCAGCTGAGATCCAAATTTGGTAACAATACCACAAAAAATGAATATTTTACACAGCTTTGTTCTCAGGCTGTTCCCAGGCGTTATGGAACTGTGCCAAATTGTGCCAAATGGCACAGTTTGGAAAAACGTCTGTAACTTTTGAATAATTCAATGTAGAAGCTTCATTTTAGGCTCTAATGAAAGATCACACTCAGGGCTGTGTCTGTGTGTGTGTTTGTGGGCGGGGGGTCGTTCCCCCCCCCCCCGCTACTAAGGACCAAATTCGGCCCTCGCTACATGACGGAATACAGTCTTTTTTTTTTTTTTTTTCCTTGCATGTTTTCACAGCGCCCCCCCCCCTCGCTACTGTGTGTGTGTGTGGGGGGGGGGAACCGTGAACGGACCATGAACGCCCCCCCCCCCCTCGCTACAGAAGAGGGCCATCGCTACATGATGGAATAGACTGATATGCTTCCTCCCGCGGACCGGGGAGCGTTCGGACCGTGCCCCCCCCCCCCCCGCACCTCTTCTGCAGCGGGTGGGGGGGGCGTTCACGGTCCGAACACAGCAAATGAACTGTTTATCGCGGCGCACGCACTTCGTGCGCAGTGATCAGTCAAAAGTCATTTTTGGATTACAGTTTTCAGGGATAAATAATAATTTAGCTTATAACACCTTACCTCTTCAAAGCAGCAGAGTCGTGGCGAACAGCTCTTCCCACGCGTCAGACGAACGCGACGCTGCTCCGCTCGTGGATCCCGATCAACATAATTCCATTATTGCCGTTTTGGTGAATGATTTACGACTTTTGTCGTCGGCCTCCGTCTATTCTGCTGGAATGAGTGCAGGTCCCACTTGTGGGTGTTTTCCATGCTGCTGGGTGAGCCTGGGTCTGTAGGAGATTCGTACAGAGTCCTTCTGCAGCAGTAAATATCGCTTCACCCAGCCTGAATTTCTGTGCTTCAATTGGCTCCTGCGTTCACAGTAGGCGGGTCCTCCTTCCTAGATTTTCATTCATTGGCTCCTCAAGGTTTCAGAAACCCAATTCAAGGCTCTTATTAGTCGAATGAGAGGTCAATCAGATGAACTAATCCGTTCGCGGCTGTGTTTGCAGATTTTTTTTTCAGTGGCGCTTGGAGGGCACACCACCTACACCATCACCATCAATATCCTTATCATGCGTCATGCGCACGAGCGCGCCCTTGTGCGTCATAGGACACAGAGACTTGCCCGCCCGCGGAACAACGGAGCGCAAGTGGTTAATTAACAGTGGTTAGCTGCTGTTAGCAGAGTTAGCCATTCATTCATTCAAGGCTGTTTCGATGCTATCAGCCACTGAAACTACTCACCAGTCTCCGATAATGCTTTACTGGGTTTTTAAACTCTGTTTAGTTAGTATTTATTTATGTTACTCTGACAATCAAACAACTTATGTTAGCCTCAAACAGGAGAGGAGAGCTCCTTCCCCGTGTCTAAAATGGTGCTGTGACAATTAAACCCTGGGGTATTTTGACCAAAGCTAGTCACAGATGCTTCATAAACACCTCTGGGAGCTGTGTCAACATGTGGGGGAAAAAAAAAAAAAGAGCACAATGGGTTTCTCTAAGGTAATTTATTGGCCTTGTCAGAGTTTATTGTTCCTGTTGATTTGGCTCAAGCATGTGTTTGTCTCAATAAAACGTCACAAATGCAGTCACTATGTGGTGTTGTGGGACCAGCTTTGCCTGCTGGTCCAATGTTTGGATCTGTGCTGTATGAACGGTAGTTGGCAAATCTTTAATATGGAAAGACAAATCTGCATGAGAGCTGCAAAAATGAACAAACTCTCAACATTAAAGAAAAAAAAACCCCTCAAGAAATCATTGAAAAAAAGATCATTTTAATATTGGATTGTGACTCCTCAGTAACTCAACAGTTCCTCTTGCCGTTTGTAGATTTTAGTAATGGCTGTCGTTTGTCCCCATACTTTTTCCCTTCAGTTGTTTTCTCTAACAGATTTCCTCTGTCTAAAATATACTGCAGTCCTTCCCAGCTGAATTCTCCTCTCCACTGGGAACCAGGCCGCCTCCCTCTACTGGTGTTATGGTCATATTAACATGTGCTCCACTGTACTGGAACATCACCAGCGAGGATCTTTATGATCCCGATCTCAGACCATTTTAAGAAAACGTGTGAAGAATAAATTATATGTTCTATACAAGGTGAAATCAGGGCCTTTTCGAAGATTTCTGATTGTGTTGGGGGGGGGGGGGGTGATGTCTGTGTAATGGGGAAGAGTTCAACACCTTTAAAATTAAATAAAATGTATCTCTGCCTGCACAACAAAAATAAACTGTGTCTTTGTCTAGAACAGCGGTCGACAACCTCCACTACGCAAACAGCCATCTTGAGAGATTTCTGACCAACAAAATCCGCACGGAGCCACAAAAACACCCGAGCGTGAGAACCAAGTTAAACAGCAACATGACCAGTCCAAACTGGCCTGACACCATTAAGAGGTTTTGCCTCATAAAATTACAACTTTCTTACAAAATTTGTTGGAATTTTTTTTTTTTTTTTGCATAAAATTGCAGCCTCTTTCCACATGAATTTGTGACATTTTTTCTCTTAAAAAAAAAAAAAAAATGCTGTTTCCAGTAAATGTTTTTTTTTTCCCAAAAATTTTACGATTTTTTTTCTGGCAAATTTCTGAGTGTTTTTATCTTAAGACTGCAACTTTTCCCCCTAAATCTGTCATATTTCTGGCATAAATTTTCTACTTTTCGCATGAATTTGTAACATTATTCTTTAAAAAACTGCAATGTTTCCAGTAAATTTTTTTTCTCAAAAATTTTGACTTTTGTGAAAATTTGTTGTGGCGTTTTCCTCATAAATTGCAACTTTTTTCCCAAATTTGAGATTTTTTTTTTTTTAGCATGCATTTTGTTATATTATTCCAGTAAATTGTTGTTTTCCTCACAAATCTTTGCTTTTGTATCGCTTAAAGTTGTTTTTTTTTGTTTGTTTTTTTTATAAATCAAGGCCTTAAGGAGCCACTGGCTCTGGGTAAAAGAGCCACATGTGGCTCCAGAGCTGCAGGTTGCAGACCCCTGGTCTAGAAGATGAACAGAAAAAAAAAAAACTATTACAGAGAATCATCCATGTGAATGTTAGAAATCTTATGAGAAACAAATTCACAAATTACAATAAAAGTCAAAATTTATTAAAAAAAGGTTGTAAATTTATGACAAAAAGTTGCAAATTAACAAGAAAAAAAAGTCACATTTAGGAAGAAAAAGTTGGAAATTCACAAGACAAAATTTGGAAGTTTACAAATACAAAGCATGACAAAATAAAGTTCTGTGGGCGACACACATTGTGGGCTCACATTTCCACAGAGACAGGACTGCATGTGTATTGAGGGTGTCATGTCTGGAAGGACAAAGGACTCGAATCTGCAGAAGATAACGAGGAGGTGTGAGATTGATCTTTTTGTCCCACAGAAGATGCCCCGGAGAGATTTCCGGTTCATCAAGAAATGAGAGACAATGGTGAAGGTTCAAAGGGATGCTTTGTGACTGTATGTTTACTGAAAACACCATGTGACTTGAATTCTGATGCTGGAAACATATAAAAGGGTGATGAGATATGATTCTTCCTCTTTCCTGCTTTGAGAATGCTAGACGATGTGTTCTGTCAATAAAGCTGATTTAAGAACTAAACTCAGCCTCATCTTTCGAGCACATCCTCTACACTGGTGACCTACGACAAAGAATGAGCAGACAGAATTCTCCCGAGCGGGGCTCGGCGGAAGCCAGCCTGATGGCCGCCTCCACGATCCGGCTGCCCGATTTCTGGCAGCACAGCCCGTGCTCATGGTTTAGCGCAGTCGAGGCGCAGTTCAACCTCCGGAGAATCTCCAACGACGACACAAAATTCTACCATGTGGTAGCGAAGCTGGACAGCAACACGGTCCAGAGAGTGGAGGATCTGGTTAATCATCCACCAGACAGCGACAAGTACAGCGCATTGAAGGACGCGCTGATCAGCCATTTCACCCCTTCAGTCCAACAACGAGCAAAGGGGCTCCTGACGTTGACGGAGTCAGAGAACGAGAGACCTGCGGACCTGATGGTGAAGATGCTGAGGCTCAAAGACTCCGAGGATGGCGAATTCATTTTCGCCCACCTTTTCCTTCGGACCCTGCCGCCAGCAGTGAGAATGGCCCTGGCAGAGTCACCCCGATTGGCCAGGCGAGACTAACATGGGCTGAGCAAAGAGGCGCAGCGGCTTGTCGACGCCCACAAGCGGAACGTGGTTTCGGCCGCAGCAGCTAGCCCAGGAACGGTGTCTGGAGACAGTGCAGTTCCAGCGGCCGCGGCGCCAGACGCACCAACGACGGCGGCGATGGGGGCCAGGCGACACGGAGCGGAGGACACCCGGTGTTTCTACCACCGCCGTTTTGCAGAGAGAGCGCACAGGTGCGTCCCGCCGTGCAATTTCAAGCGCCAGGGAAACGCCAAGACCGAGGGCCAGTAGCAGCTGCGACCCTCGGCGACGAGAACAAGCTGCTTTACCTGACGGATGCACACTCGGGGAAACAGTTCCTCGTGGACACGGGCTCCCAGCTGAGTTTTGTCACACCCACCTACGCGGAACGGCTGATGCCGTCTAAAGCTCCCTGGGTGTCAGTGTCAGCAGCGAACGGCTCTGCGATTAAAACGTTCGGTGAGAGGACCATGCTTCTGTCCTTACAGGGCCGTTCATTTGAGTGGACATTTATTGTAGCAGCAGTCAGTTTCAACATGTTAGGGGCTGATTTTTTGTGCTCACATGGTTTATTGGTTGACCTTGCTAATAGACGTCTGATTAATGCACTGTCCTTTCATTCTATTCCCTGCACAGCTCGGGTGGCCCCTCCGACTGCACATGCCAGCGTCTCAGCTGCGGGTGGTAAGTTTCACACATTGCTTGCTCAGTTCCCAGCACTCACAGTCCCCACGTTTTCGGCGATGGTGGCTAAACATGGGGTGGAACATTTTATAACCACCACCGGCCCTCCCGTTTTTGCAAAAGCTCGGCGCTTGGACCCAGCTAAACTGGCCATCGCGCGCGAGGAGTTCACTAATCTGGAAAAACTGGGCATTGTTAGACACCCCAAGAGCTCTTGGGCTTCGCCGCTACACATGGTCCCAAAGGCTGACGGCTCGTGGCGACCTTGGGGCGATTTCCGCAGGTTGAACAACGTTTCAGCTCATGACCGCTACCCGATTCCGCACATTCAGGATTTTTCTGTTCATTTGGCGGGGGCGCGCATTTTTTCTAAAATAGACTTGGTGCGCGGTTACCACCAGGTTCCAGTGCGCGCGCAAGATGTACCCAAAACAGCGGTCATAACTCCTTTCGGCCTTTTTGAGTTTTTGCGCATGCCTTTTGGCCTCAAGGGGGCCGCGCAGACTTTCCAACGCATGATGGATGCAGTTTTACGCGACCTCCCTTTCGTGTTCGTTTATTTGGACGATATTTTGGTAGCCAGCGCGTCCGAGGGCGAGCACGAAAAACACCTCACAGCAGTTTTTCGGAGGCTGGCAGAGCACGGGTTAATAGTTAACCCAGCGAAGTGCCAGTTTGGGGTGGCGCAGATTGATTTTTTGGGGCATCGCGTTTCGGCAGAAGGAGCGGTTCCTCTTCCAGATAAAGTGCGTGCCATAACGGATTTTCCGCAACCTCAAACGGTCAAGGCGCTTCAGGAGTTTCTAGGGATGGTTAATTTTTACAACCGGTTCCTCCCAAGCGCAGCACGGCTCATGCAGCCATTGTACACCGCGTTAAAAAAACAAAAGCCTGCAAATAAAGTTGAATGGTCTCCGGAGCGGGAGCGCGCTTTTGCCCAGGTCAAATCAGCCCTGGCAAACGCAGTTTTGTTAGCGCACCCAGTTCCAACGGCCCACATGGTGCTCACCACTGACGCTTCCGATGTAGCGGTGGGGGCGGTAGTTGAACAGTTTGTGGCAGGTACCTGGCAACCCCTCGCGTTTTTCAGCAGGACTTTGCGCGATAGTGAGCGTAAATACAGTGCGTTTGACAGGGAGCTTTTGGCCCTACACTTGGCCATCCGCCATTTTCAGTTCTGGTTAGAGGGGCGACGTTTCACTGCGTTTGTGGATCATAAACCGCTAATGTTTGCGATGGCCAAAATTTCAGAACCCTGGTCAGGCTGACAACAAAGGCAACTAGCCGCAATATCAGAGTTCACTACTGATATTCAGCATGTCGCGGGTAAACACAATGTTGTGGCAGACTGCCTCTCGCGCGCGGTAGCACCACCAAGCCCCATGGGGGCAGACTCTGTAGCCGTGGCCGCGGGCCCGGGCAGCGACGCAGGAGCGCGCGCAGCCCCGGTCTGTGTAGGGTTAGATTATGCAGCCATGGCTGCAGAGCAGGTTAACGACGCGGACGTGCGCGCGCTCCAGTCTGGACCAACAGGGTTAAGGCTGGAGCACAGGGTGCAACAAAGTGGTATGCCCCCACTAATCTGTGATGTCTCCACGGGACGGCCCCGCCCCGTGGTGCCAGCCACGTGGCGTCGCCGTGTTTTTGACTCGGTCCATTCTCTCGCGCACCCGGGGGTGCGCGCATCGATTAAGTTGGTGGGGGAGAAATTTGTTTGGCCCGGGTTGCGCAAACAGGTCAAGGAATGGGCGGCAGCCTGCGTAGCGTGTCAGCGAGCCAAAATACACAGACACACTAAGGCCCCGTTGGAACCTTTTCACATCCCCGCTAAGCGTTTTGATCACGTGCATGTTGACTTGGTGGGCCTGCTCCCATTATCACACGGGCACACACATCTTTTGACGATGGTGGATCGCACCACGCGTTGGCCAGTGGCGATTCCTCTGACGTCAACCACAGCGGAAGAAGTTGCGCGAGCATTTTTAGCAGCGTGGGTTGCGCGTTTCGGTGTACCGTCGGACATAACGTCCGACAGGGGTCCCCAATTTATTTCCGAACTATGGTCATCGATGGCCCGCAGCTTGGGGGTGAAGATTCATCGCACTACCGCGTATAACCCCCAGGCTAATGGTTTATGCGAACGCTTTCACAGGTCATTGAAAGCAGCCCTCAGAGCGTCGCTGACGGATACAAATATAGTTCTCTCGGCGCCACACGAGTCGGCTGCCTTTTGCAACAGCGGCTCGATTCCGAGTCTTTTTCCCTTTCTCTCTCTTTTGATCCGTCTTTTTTTTTCACCCCACTTATATCACGGACACACAGATCGTCCTAAATGTCTCCTGAGCCGGTGGACGGAGCCACTGTCTATAGCAGGATACGATACAGCAGAGAACAGCTGCTAGCATTCAACCGCCACCCGGTCCCATTGGAAAAACTCGACATACCGAGAGAACTGAGGCGAAAACGCCGCGGCTGCCGGGCTGGAGTAAGGCGGAGGACAAAAAATATAAGGTACAGACCCTCCCTTCCATCTGTTGTCATGGGAAATGTACGGTCGATACTGGGAAAGTTAGATGAGCTAGCGGCTATCTCCCGTTATGATAGCACATACCGGGAGTGCTCTCTCCTTTTGTTTACTGAGACGTGGCTAACTGAACTAGCAGCAGATGCTAACATTGAGCTGGAGGGTTTTCACATGATACGAGCTGACCGAACACCAGACAGTGGCAAGGCTAGGGGCGGTGGAGTGATCATGTATGTTAACAACAACTGGTGCAGACCGGGACATATCACTGTTAAACAACGACACTGCAGCAAAGACATTGAGTTGCTAGCTGTTAGCATGAGGCCTACATATCTCCCGAGAGAACACTCACACGTGATCTGCATTGTTGTTTATGCAAATCCGACGGCGAACGCTGGGACAGCACGTGACGTCATCCATTCAGTAACCAGCAGGCTGCAGACAGAACACCCAGATGCTCTTCTCCTCATCTCAGGCGATTTCAACCATGTTTCACTGTCTCCCATTCTACCCACGTTCACCCAGTATGTCACATGCCACACTAGAGACAATAAAACACTGGATTTATTCTACGCAAACACTAAGGAGGCGTACACCTCATCACAACTACCCCCACTCGGGAGATCGGATCACAACTTGGTTCATCTCCGGCCGGTGTACAAACCCCTAGTGCACAGACAACCTCCGGCCATGCACACTGTGGAGTTATGGTCTGAGGAGACAATGGACACCCTAAAGGGCTGTTTTGAAGCCACCGCCTGGAAGCAGCTCTGCGATCCACATGGTGAGGACATCGATGGCCTCATTCACACCTTCACGGGCTACCTCAGCTTCTGTGTGGACAAATCCGTTCCCACCAAGACCATACGGCGTCACTCAAACAACAAACCCTGGATCAACCCTGAGATAAAAACACTTCTGAGAGAGAAGAAGAGGATCTTCAGGTCAGGGAACAGGGAGATGCTGAAGTCCGTACAGAGGGAGCTGAGGAGAAAGATCAGAGAAGGCAAGGACAGCTTCAGGAAGAAGATGGAGGACAAGCTGCAACAGAGCGACATCAGCGGGGTCTGGAGAAACCTCAAAACCATCTCGGGGCTCCAGAATACCTCCCCCCAGGCCACAGGGGGCAGGGAGTGGGCGAACAACCTGAATCTGTTTTTCAATAGATTTGACCAACCGCCCTCCCCCCTGACTGCACAACAACCACTGCTGCCTCTAAAGAAATCAAGTCCTGCTGCCCACTCCCCACTCCACCAACACCCCCCCACTCCCAACACACAGCCCCCCATCCTGACCCTGACCAGGACCCAGGTGAGGACGGAGCTGAGGAAGATCAAGGCGAGGAAGGCGCCGGGACCGGACGGCATCAGCGCAAAGCTCCTCAAGTCCTGTGCAGACCAGCTGTGTGGGATTGTGACGTATATCTTCAACTTGAGCCTGAAACTGGGGAGGGTACCACAGCTGTGGAAAACATCTTGTGTGGTACCTGTACCAAAAACTTCCCACCCCAAAGACCTGAACAGCTACAGACCGGTGGCCTTGACGTCCCACTTGATGAAGACCCTGGAGAGACTGCTCCTTGCTCACCTCCGCCCCCTGGTGGAACCAGCGATGGATCCACTCCAGTTCGCCTACCAGCATGGCATTGGGGTGGAGGATGCGGTGATCTTCCTCCTTCACCGTTCTCTGTCCCACCTGGAGAAGCCCGGGAATATGGTGAGGATCATGTTCTTTGACTTCTCCAGTGCTTTCAACACCATCCAACCGATGATCCTGAAGGACAAGCTGCTGCGCGCAGGGGTGGACCAGCACCTGTCATCATGGATCCTGGACTACCTCACGAACCGGCCTCAGTTTGTGAGAACCCGGGACTGTGTGTCCGACACGATCATCAGTAGCACGGGGGCCCCCCAGGGAACGGTGCTGGCTCCCTTCCTGTTCACTCTTTATACTGCGGACTTCTCACACAACACAACACACTGCCATCTACAGAAGTTCTCTGATGACTCTGCGATCGTTGGCCTCATCTCCAATGGAGATGAAGCTGAGTACAGAGGGCTTATCCAGGACTTCGTGGACTGGTGCCATCGGAACTGCCTCCAGATCAACGCGAGGAAAACTAAGGAGCTGGTGGTGGACTGCCGCAGGCATGGGCAGCCCCTCACAGTACCAGTAAATATACAGGGAACAGACATCGAGATGGTGACATCCTATAAGTACCTGGGTATTCATCTGAACAATAAACTAGACTGGTCACACAATACTGATGCACTCTACAAGAAGGGACAGCGCAGGCTGTTCCTGCTGAGGAGACTCAGGTCTTTTGGTGTACAAGGGGCGCTGCTGAAGTCATTCTATGACACGGTGGTGGCATCAGCCATCACTTTTGGAGTGGTCTGCTGGGGCAGTGGCATTACTGCAGCCGATAGGAAGAGACTGAACAAACTGATTAAGAAAGCTAGCTCTGTCCTGGGGCAGCGCCTTGATCCGATGGAGGAGATAGGAGAGAGAAGGACGGTGGCTAAACTGTTATCTCTGCTGGAGTCCGAGTTCCACCCTATGCAGGACATACTGAATGCACTGAGGAGCTCATTTAGCAGCAGACTACATCATCCCAGGTGCACAACCGAGAGGTTTCGTAGGTCCTTCCTACCAACGGCTGTCAGACTGTACAACCTAAGCAGGGCTGCTCGCAGAGATAGCAAAAAGACGTAACAAACTAATAGTTTTTTGAATGCAAAAGATGCAATAGACTTACACAATGGTCCTCTCCGGCATACAACTAGGAACATACCGGTCGCTATGGAGGGTGAGAATATGTATGGGCACATAATCATACCATGTAGGATAACTAAGTAGACGGTTATGCTGTTTCATTCCATCTAGCAACAATGCTCTGCACTGTGTGTGTTTATATATTTGCATATTTATTCCATCTAGCTACAATGCTCCGTACTGTGGGTGTTTATATATTTATATATCTACATATTATTCCATCTAGCTACATTGCTCCGCACTGTGTGTGTTTATATACTTGCATATTTATTCCACCTAGCTGCAATGCTCCGTACTGTGGGTGTTTATATATTTACATATTTATTCCATCTAGCTACAATGCTCTGCACTGTGTGTTCATATATTCATATATTTATTCCATCCAGCTACAATGCTCTGCACTGTGTGTCTGTGTGTGTGTGTATATATATATATTTTATAGTAATACGTACATATGTTTATTAGCTGCTCTTGCTTGCTTGTTTTTTTTTTCTTGCCTTCTGATTGTTGCTCTGAGTGTTGCTATCCCTGTGCTGTTGCAATCCTGGAATTTCCCCGTTGTGGGACTAATAAAGGCTTATCTTATCTTATCTTATCTTAAATTGGGTGGACAAACTTCCATGGGTTTTATTGGGGTTGCGTTCTGCACCTAAGGAAGATTTGCATGCCTCCCCGGCTGAATTAGTTTTTGCACAACCTCTCCGTTTGCCGGGGGAATTTCTCCCCGATAATCCCGCACCAAATGGCCCCCCTGCTCAGCCGCAGCAGAGCGACTCGGGAGCAAACACGCTCCCTGGCCCGGTTCATCACAGTTTCCCACATGTTTTTGTGCCAAAGGCTTTAAAAAATGCAGTTTGTTTTTGATAGACATGATGCTCAGCGTCCAAGTTTGCGGCCGTTTTATGACGGACCGTTCAGAGTGCTGGAGACCGGGCAGAAGCATTTTCTGCTAGATTTAGGGGGCAGAAGGGAGTTGATTTGCATAAACAGGCTCAAACCCGCTTTTGTTTTGGCTGATGAGGAAGTGCAGCTTGCGAGGCCCCCCCGCCGTGGCAGGCCGCAGAGAGGACATTCTCCAGAATCTTCACAGAAAGGTGCTAACAGCTTTAATCCACAGATGCAGAGAGATGTTGCAGGGGCAGCAAAGCCAGGTTGCAGCAGATTCGGCAGAAAGTTAAAACCCAGGCAGTTGGAGGATTGATTAGCGATATGTGGAGTGTTTTGTGTTTTTCTTTTTTTTTTATGCCATGCAGGTTTTGCCCTTACTAGACGTTGGGGGGGGGGGGTAGTGTGGGCGACACACATTGTGGGCTCACATTTCCACAGAGACATGACTGCATGTGTATTGAGGGTGTCACGTCTGGAAGGACAAAGGACTCGAATCTGCACGAGGAGGTGTGAGATTGGTCTTTTTGTCCCACAGAAGATGCCCCGGAGAGATTCCCGGTTCATCAAGAAATGAGAGACAATGGTGAAGGTTCAAAGGGATGCTTTGTGACTGTATGTTTACTGAAAACACCATGTGACTTGAATTCTGATGCTGGAAACATATAAAAGGGTGATGAGATATGATTCTTCCTCTTTCCTGCTTTGAGAATGCTAGATGATGTGTTCTGTCAATAAAGCTGATTTAAGAACTAAACTCAGCCTCATCTTTCGAGCACATCCTTTACAGTTCGCTGTAATTTTAATTCTCAAAAAATAATTTTGAGGGTGAGATTATAGCTTGGGCGCCCTCTAGTGGCTGTCCTGTTAATTTAGCTTAACTGTACAGAAGCCCTGAAGGTCAAACACAAAGAGAAATTGGAATTTGTCCTTTCAGGGCAGTGAGATAGTGGACAGTGCCCTCCGGTGGATGAATTGAGTATTGCAGCTGTCCGTGTTTGCGTGTTTGCATTGACTTTGTATGCAATCATGCCACATTTCACACAGAGTATATACAAATTACAACACTAATTAAAAAAATAATTATTTTATGTTTTTTAAGAAAAGTGAGCATTTTGATTTTGTAGATCATCGTGACTAACAGGTGCATTTCAGCAAGTTAAAACCTACAAAACCCACAGTTTTTCCACGCACTGACCCCACTGACATGGCGTGATCCGGGCGCTGTGCAGGACCATCAAATTTACTAATGGATAAAGGCTATAAATGGGCGCCCAGAGGAATGTGTGATTCAGCTCAGTTTCACCATTCCTGAGCAGGATTACGATAATCCGCTTCCATCCATTCACATCCCGTCTCCGCTGCTACAGGACAGTAGTGGTAGTTTGTGCGAGCCTGAGGAATAAAAAGAAGGGGAAAAAAATTGCAATGAAACACTTATAGGACAGATTTATTTTTGGTAGGCTGAATTCTGATTAGATTTTTTTTTCTTTAGCAGCCATAAAGTAGATGTCACAGTTCACATGGAAATGTTTGGGTGTTTACAGACATGACAACAACAGTCGTTTAGACTCATCAGGAAAAACAATATTTCAACAATAACAGAAATGCATGTTTGAGGAGTTGTAATAATAATAATCACAATACAGGAAAACAAATATTACAGTATATAATGTGTCACATTGTGTAATAGTACGGGCACAGAAACACCCCAGGCTCAAAAAATTAAAATATCGTGACAAGTTTCTTTTCTAATTCAATTCAAAAATGCCAACCATTTATCCCCCCCCCCTCATTTTCATGATTACAACTTACACATTTCTGAATTAAATCACGACATTCTAATTTTCTTAAATGCACCTGAACCTGCAGCTCAGCCGTCAGCAGGCACACTAATAACAGTGAAAGGCAGAGGCACAGGAAGTACTCTGATTACACTGAGCCAGAGCCCAGTCCTACACAGACCGTCCAGGGAAGCAGCTTTAACGAACAGGCAAACGGGGCTTCACCACTGAACACAGAAGACAAGAGGATTAGTACGTCTGAAGACGGCTAGAGGAGCAGAAACACAGTTATGATCATCTGTCAGCGGCTTGGTGGCACATTTACAACAACAACAAAAAGTCAGTTACAGCAATGCAAAAAAAAAAAGTGCATGTGCAAAAAAATATGATTTTTTTTTTTAAAGAGGAAAAACTCTTTAAAAAGCTGAAATTTCAGGAGAAATGTCTCAAATACTCGGGCTGCAACTAACGATTTTTTTCCCCCTCATCTGTCCATTACGTTTTCAATTAGTGGACTGATGGCGCGGACGTGCTCGCTGCGCCCGCCGCGCCCACCGCCCCATCTCCAGGAGCGCCGCAGGAGTTCAGCTGAGCTCAGCACTGCCCCGTCACAAATTTGATCATTTTTTTCTGTGATTCTTTGATATTTTTTGTTTTTTTCCGCAGAAATTTGTGATTTTTTTTAAAATTCCCATGTAAGTTTGTGATATTTTTGCTCAGAAATCTTTGTTAGCAGATCTGTGGAGCTTTTCTTGTAAATTTTCATCTTTTCTCCAAAATTGAAAATTTTACCTAATTTTTTTTTTTTTACATCTTCCAGAAATTTGCAACGTTTTTACAATATTTTTCTCAAATTTCTAAGTTTTTACTTGTAAATGTGCAACTTTTGTTATCAAATTTGCAATTTTTTTTTCAGAAATTTGCTACTTTTTCCTTATTTTGTAGATTTCCTTTTTAACTCAGAAATTTGACATTTTTTTCTTTAATTTCCCCGATAAGTTTGATTTTTTTCCCCCCCTCAAACGTCCAGCTTTCGTGAGGAAATTTATGATTTTTATTTCCCACACATTGCTTTTTTCCTCACAAGCTGGAAATGAATGGAAAAGGATGCTGGTGGATTAGTCAGTTTTAAAATGAGTCTGAATGAATTTTCTGCCAATTAACTAGTTAATTGATTTATAGTTGCAGCACTAACACACACACACACACACACACACATATATAAGAAGAAAGTTTTGAATTTGTAAGACACTGTAGCTCTTTTAGAAGAAATCTGAGGCAGGGCAAACTGATCAATTATGCTTTGTGGCTCCATGGACACTTTTCTAGAGGAAAAAAATCATTTAAAAAAAAAAAAGCATTTCCACAGTGAAACATGCTGACCCACATCTTTTTTCTTCTCCTTCAGTCAGTAAAGAATCAGAGAACAAAGACGACAAACATCTGTCGCCAAAACCAAACAGATATGGGAAAACAAATAATAAAACATGATAAAAAAAAAAAGGCCAGAACGGGTCAACAGCCTTTAATGAGGAAAGAGCCGTTTTGAGCAATTTTCTACGCAGAAAAGTGGCGCATTTATGAGGAGGAAAACGGCGGCCTGTCACCGCTTCTGACAGGCCAGTTTATAGTTTCATTACTTGACTGTTTTATCTTCATTTTAAGACCAAAATTGCTCAGAGAGGCTCCGATGATGAGCGGGGCTGTTGACTGCTGAGGTGAAGGACAACGTGAAGAGCGGAGGAAGGAAGACAAAAGTTGCAGATTCCAGGCTGTCGCCTGCCGCCAAATTTCTGACTGAACTGCACCGTGGGTAATGTCGACGTGATCTGCAACAATGGAATTTTCATTTTGGTTCTTGCATTGATTGAATGAACTTAAACTTTCTACCGTGAGCCCGACGGGAAGACCAGCTAGGAGAGACAGAAAACAGAAGAACCAGTCGAGAGAACATTTTACGCCTCTGTTGATGCACGGCGTATGGGAGCAGCCATCTTGGATTCTGATCTGGTGTGTGTGTGTGGGGGGGTGGGGGTGGGGGTGGGGGGGTGGAGACGGCTGTACGGCTTTCTGAGCTGAAAATGCCACTTCTGGGAATGTTTCCGTCTACACTTCCAGCCGGGAACGCCCCCCCAGGTCCAGCTTTAGTGGTGGAATGGAAGACGCCGGAACATCATGTGAAGGCAGGAGGGGGCTGACGGAAGCACGGCGGCAAAGGAGAAATTACAAAAACAAAACAGTCTTCAGAGGGTGCTAAAGAGCCCCTGTTATGCTTTTGGGGTTCTCCTGTATGTTTAGTGTTTTATTAAATTTGCAACTTTTTTTTTCCTAAATTTGTGACTTTTTTCCCCTCAAACATTTGCAGCTTTTCACATAAATCTGCAAAAAATGTTTTCATTTAAGTTTGCAATTTTTTCCTGTAATCTAAAATCAAATTTTTCTCAAAAATTTGACTTTTTTTTTCCCTCATAAATTTGTAACTTTCTTCTTGTAAATTTGCAGCTTTTTTTAGTAAATTAGTGACTTTCCTCATAAATTTGCAACTTTTTTGTGTAAATTTTCTACTTTTTTGCCATAAATCTGCAACCTTTTTCTCATAAATTTGTGATATTTTTTCTCGTAAATGCATATTTTTTCCCTCAAAAATTTGCAACATTTTCCCATAAATTTCTTGTAAATTTGCAATTTTTTTTTTCCAGTAACGTTTCAACTTTTTTCTCATAGATTTGCAACTTTTTCCTCAAAAATGTGGACTTTTTTTCCTTATAAATTTACAACTTTTTTCCTGCAAAATTCTGAACTTTTGTCTTATAAATTTGCAACTTTTTCCCTCAGAAATTAACTATTTTTTTTTTCCCTGTAAATTTTCAACTTTTTTCTCGTAAATTTGCAACGCTCATCTGGATGCTGGTCAAATTTTTATTCTTTGTAATTAAACTGTGATTTGCAGCTTTTTTGATTTTAAATTTGCATCTTTTATTAATGTCTTTGTACCTTTATTCTTGCAAATTTGTACCTAATTTACATTTCTACGTCTGTACCTTATGTGGACTTGGTGAATCCCACCGTCCCCCTTTTTAAAGAATAACAAATGGCCTACTGGCTACAACCGATCCTCGCAGGAGAACGGGACGTTTCTCACCAAGCTACAGCGTAGCTAGCTTATCTAGCTAGCAGCCCAACAGCGTTTTGCTTCTTTAAAGTGCTTCCTCTGAATTGTTGTCACCTCACTAGACGTCTGTGGTCGCAGCTCATTCGTTAAACCACAGTGGATAACATCTCGTGCCATTCTGGCCCATTTGGTTCTTTTTCCGCATGACGCTGGTACTGGCTTATGCTGTTAGCATGGCTAGCTAAGCAAAGCGCCTCAGAGCAATCAGGATTTTTAGGCACGCTGTTGTAAATTAGTTGTTATACATCTCCCTCCATTTTGGCTTATTGTGTTGTATTTTTGCCGTGACAGCCTGGTGTACTGGGCTGCTAACGTTAGCTGGTCTGAGCGGTAGTCAGGATGTCTGACCGACCTCAAGGTCGGCCAGCCAGGTGCAAACTGAGGCGTCTGCTAGCCTAGCCGCTAGACATCAGTCTTTTTTCTACATATTCTATCCAGTCCAGCTAAACAGCTGCTTTTCCAGCCGGATCATTTACCGACCCATGACCACATATTTCATTCATAGTCGTTATTTTAACTCATGTTTGAATAGCAGAGTTAGCCATCCACACATTCAGGGTTGTTTTTACGCTCATTACACTCCAGGGAACGGTCATATGCCGTCATCCACTCAAACCGGTCTCCGATAACGCTTTCTTTGGGCTTTTACACCAACATTCAGCCAGTATATGTTAGCATCTTACTTAGTCTGACAACTGAAGCTACGAGCTAATGTTTGCCACAAGCATGGTATTGCCATCAAAACAAAATCCACAGAGAAATGATGAAAGATGGCGGCTGGGTTAAAGCAACACGCTACATAACCACCCGTTCTGAGCAAAGCTTTCCTCCCCGTGTTTAAAATGGTACTGCAATAATTAAACCCTGAGTTGTTTTGGCCAAAGCACGTCGCAGACATTTCATTAACACCTCTGGGAGCTATGTGCAAAAAAAAAAAAGTGCATAACAGGGGCTCTTTAATGTTGAAGGACGACCAAAATGTGAAATGAAGCTGCTCTGAAAAAAGCTACTAGGCCAAACCTCATGAAACTACTCTGGAGATCAGGTTTAAACATCAGACAGCGTGAGTGAAAGGAGTTTAAATTAGCTGTAAATATTGCATTTATTTTTTTACAGCAGACAACACTTACTGTGTTTCCATGCAACGTTTCAATGTACACAAAGGAAATCGTGGATGGAGAAACGTGCTTTAAAACGTGCACACTCGGGGCGGGGCGGGGCGGACTAACGCGATCCTCCTAAGACAAACGCACAGGACGCTGACGGAAACGGTTGAGTTGCAGCAGCGATCAAGTACTTTGGATAACGCTGTAGATGGAAACGGAGAACGCTGTGTATTTTCTGCAGTGTAATGATCAAAAATAGGTGATAAAACAGAACAAAAATAGTCAGATGGAAACCCGGGAAAAGACTTCCCCAAAGTGCTGCTATGTCGTAGAAATACTTGAAACATTCATTTCCTGCTCTCAAAGTTTGGGTGCCCCCCACCCCCCCCCCACCCCCACCCCCCCCAGACAGCCGGTACAGCAGACCACTGTGGAGGCTGCACCAGGCTTGTCTGCATTCATTTTAGGGCGTCTGCACATTCCTTTGCTTCACCGTCAAGTTTGACACTTAATGTGAGCATAAACTGCCAACCTATGAGAATACAGGTCTGGTTCGGATTTAAAGGGAGCATGAAAGGAAGAGGGTCCTGGCTCGGTCTGGCCACTTTCACCTCAATCCAGCATCACGCTTAACTGACCCTCGCATGTCGGCTTCAGGGGCTTTTCGCTGGTTTGTCCCCTGCTTTCTTCCTTTCCATAAATTTTCAGCTTCTTAAAATTTGTCACTTTTTTCCTTGTAAATTTTCAGCTATTTTCTTATAAATCTGCAAGTTTTTTTCTTATAAATTTGCAACTTTTTTCTTAAAAATTTGTGACTTTTTTCATAAATTTCAACTTATTTTCCTCATAAATTTGCAAAAATGTTTTTTGTAAATTTACAAAATGTTTTCTTGTAAATTTGCAAAAATTTTTCCTGTACATTTTCAGCTTTTTTTCCTATAAATTTGCAGCTTTTTTCTTGTAGATTTAAAACTTTTTTTGAAAAAAATTGACCTTTTTCTCACAAATCAGTAAATTTTTTTTCTTGTAAATTTGCAACATTTTTCTCATAAATTTACAACTTTTCCCTCAAAAATATGCAAATTTTTCTCATAAAATTGCAAAATTTTTCTTGAAAAGTTGCAAAATTTCTCATAAATTTGCAACTTTTTTCCTAAAAATTTGTGACTTTTTTCATAAATTTCATCTTATTTTCCTCATAAATTTGTCACTTTTTCCCCGTAAATTTGCAACATTTTTCATCAATTTGCAACTTTTTGCTTATAAATTTACAAAATGTTTTCTTGCAAATTTGCAACTTTTTTCCTGTACATTTTCAGCTTTTTTTCCTATAAATTTGCAGCTTTTTTCTTGTAGATTTAAAGCTCTTTTTTTGGAAAAAAAATGACCTTTTTCTCACAAATCAGCAATTTTTTTCCTTGTAAATTTGCAACATTTTTCTCATAAATTTACAACTTTTTCCTCAAAAATTTGCAACTTTTTCTTATAAATTTGGAACTTTTTTCTTAAAAATTTGTGACTTTTTTTCATAAATTTCAACTTATTTTCCTCATAAATTTGTCACTTTTTCCCCTGTAAATTTGCAACATTTTTCATCAATTTGCAGCTTTTTTCTTATAAATTTACAAAATGTTTTCTTGCAAATTTGCAACATTTTTCCTGTACATTTTCAGCTTTTTTCCTATAAATTTGCAGCTTTTTTCTTGCAGATTTAAAACTTTTTTTTTGAAAAAAACTGACCTTTTTCTCACAAATCAGCAAATTGTTTTCCTGTAAATTTGCAACATTTTTCTCATAAATTTACAACTTTTTCCTCAAAAATATGCAAATTTTTCTCATAAATTTGCAAAATTTTTCTTGAAAAGTTGCAAAAGTTTTCTCATAAATTTGCAACTTTTTTCTGATAAATTTGCAACTTTTTTCTTGTAGATTTACTTTTTTCAAAAAAATGGACCTTTTTCTAACAAATCAGCAACATTTTTTCTCATAAATTTTCATTTTTCCCCTCATAAATCTGCAACCATTTTCATAAATTTTCATCCATTTTCTCATAAATTTGTAACTTCTTTCAAATTTGCAACTTTTTTCTCAAAAAATCTGCAATTTTTTTCCTGCAAATTTTCAACTGTTGCATTGTCTTATTGTTTTATTATATTGTTTTAATATTTTATTATTGTTCATTATGATGTTTCAGTTGTGACCTGCCAAGGGAGTGCAGATGCAAATGAGTTTAAAGCTAACTCTGGTACAATGCATCAAATGTCAGTGTTAATCAGATATTTATGTTTATTATTGTCCATGGTCCCTTTTCATATAAAAAGTGAGTTTTTCCATTTTCTCCCTTCTTTCTTCTTCCTTATAGTCCACTGACAACACTCATAATTAAGCAATGTCACACAAGAGTGTGGTATATCGCTGTGGTGCGGCACTAAATGAGCACAATAGAATAAAGAATAGGACTATTGTCATTTCACAAATTAAACATTGTCCAGTGCAGAAGTTGGTGTTTGCTTACACACCTCATGAGAGTTTGTGGGTCACGTGACTTGCAATGGCAGCTAATTGGCTCGTTAGCTGCGTTGGGGTGGGGGTTGTCTTTAGGCAGCAATGATTGCATTACCACCACTTAGTGATTATGAGACTCTTATCTTATGAGACTCTTGTCTTACAGCCTTAGCTTGTCCCCATTTTTATGAATTCCCTCTGGAAAACAGATGAGATGACGTGGCTAGCCATCAGAGGCTAACAGCAACTTAGCTTCAGGTATGTTAGTGTTAGTTTCCACGAACTTTGCTTGTTTTTTTCTTGGCATCTTCAGATGAAATAAAGAGTCATTCATTGCATATCATGTGGACAGAGAACACATTTGTTTTCATTATAAGCCTTTTTGCTTTTTTCTGCACTGTTCTGCCACTTCCAGGGTAGAGTTACGTGTCCACACACGTGACTGATGGAACGTCTTAAAGGGGCAGTACATGAAAAGTTCTCTATACACACGCACACAACAGACAGTACTTACGTGAGTAAGATAAGGTTTGGGTTGTATTTTAGTTAATCACCCAGCCCTAGTATTGGGCATCTGGAGAGGCTACCAATTTCCTTTGTGAGAGTCCGCCTTGGTCTCAGTAGGTCTAATTTAGCAAGCCGTTCTGATTTGCCACTGGCTGCAACATAACAACTGAAGCTCAGTGGAACAATCCAGGACACACTGGGGACAGTGACCCTCCCAACCTAGAAAAAAGATAGAATTGCCCCCCTCCCCTGCCAAATATCATCATTAATCTTTTGATACCATGTTATGCAACTGAATAACATGACTTAACAACCAATTCTAAGAAGAAATGCAAAAAAAAAAAAAATTAAAAAAAAAAAAAATTCTTCAACTTTCTCTCATAGATTTGCAACTTATTTCCTCAAAAAAATGTGTCCTTTTTCTTATAAGCCTGCAATTTTTTCCTTGTAAATCTGCAACAATTTTCCTGTAAATTTTCAACAATTTTCTCAAAAATTTGTTACTTTTTTCTCATAAATTAGCATTTTTTTCTTATAAATCTGAAATTTTTTTCTTGTAAATTTTCAATTTTTCATATATTTTCAACTTTTTTCTCAAATTCTGAACTTTTTCTTGTAGATTTACAACTTTTGGAAAAAAAACCCCGACCCTTTTCTCATAAATCAGCACATTTTTTTTCTTCTAAATTTGCTGTTTTTTCCTGTAAATTTTTGTCTTCTCAAAAATTTGCAACTTTTTTCTTAAAAATCTGCAAAATTTTTCACATAAATCTGGACCTTTTTTCCATAAATTTGCAAGTATTTTTCTCATAACTTTGTGACTATCAAAAACTGATGACTTTTTCTTATAAATTTGCAACTTTTGTGCAAATCTGCACATTTTTCGCATAAATTTGAAAAAAAAAATTTCAAGTGTGCATTTTTTTCCTCATAAATCTGCAACTTTTTCTCATAAATGTACAACTTTTTCCTCAAAAATTTGTGACTTTTTTCCACAAATTTTCAGCCTTTTTTCCTAAAAAAATTGTCATTTTTTTCCTGTAAATTTTCTTCTATTTTCCCATAAATTTGCAACTCTTTTCATTTAGATTTGCAACTTTTATCCTCAAAAATTTGCAGGGTTTTTTTTCCTCGTAAATTTGCATCACTCATCTGGATGCTGGTCATATTTTTATTCTGTGTAATTAAACTGGAGTTTGTGACTTTTAATTTTTTTTAAATTAGCATCTATTTATTTTAGCTTTGCACTTTATTCTTGAAAATTTGTGCCTAATTAACATTTGTACCTCATGTTAAATTGGTGAATACCTCCATCCCCATTGTTAAAAAATAACAAATCGAAGACTGACTAGGAGTGTGTGTGTGTCCAGTGAGCTCCGGTTGTCACATCACTGACTGAGCAGAATCAAAACGCTCATCTAGCGAGAGCTACTGAGACAGGGTAGTATTTCTGAGTTTGAGTATTTCTCTCCAGATTCCCAAAAAGATGCACAAAAGCAGTGAAAAGGTGAGAGTTTCCTTTAAACACTGTGTGTTTTTCCCAACACCAGCAGGCACCCTTGTACTTCAGTGAGCGCTTTGCAGCGCTACGAAACAATCACCAGCCTCCCGTTCTACTACGTGACTGTGTAGAGTTCGTCCTTGCCGCTCTGACAAAGCGTATAGCCACAAACCCGAGGCCTCCAGCTCCAGGTCCAGCTCCAGCTCCAGCCCGCGGCTTCCCTGTCCTTCTCCCCGGGCGGCAGTAGGAACACCACGCAGCTGGCCACCAGGATGTGCCACAGTGAGTGCGTGTAGTAGTAGTTGTCCTCCGTCTCGGCGAAAATGTACAGACACACGCCGACCAGGGCACAGACTGCCCCGGGGATCAGGAAGAAGACCCAGCGCTGCCAGGAAGGTGGGTAACAGTGCTGCCGACGGACGCCTCGGTACACCTGGAAACACGAAGGAAGTTTTATTAAGATGGTCATAAAAACTGGGTCGGGGTCGGTAACATCAACTAGAAAACAGGAGAAATCCCAGCAAAATTTGGACCAAAAGACAAATCAATTTAAATCTGTAAAGCCATGATCTTTGTCTTCTAAATTAACTGTTTTTCCCTCTTAAAATTGTGACTTTTCTGATCGACTTTTCACTTGTAAAATGTTGCATTTTTTCCTATAAGTTTGCAATTTTGTTTTGCAAACGTCTTTCTTTTGTGTAATCATTAAGTTTTTCCCTTCATAAAATCAATGGCTCTTTTCTAAATTTGACTTTTCTTTAAGAATTTAATTTTTTTCTCATAAATTTGCAATTTTTTTCTTGTAAATATGTAGCATTTTTTTCCTGTAAATTTTCAACTTTCTTCTCAAAATCTGCAACTTTTTTCTCCTAAACTTGAGACTTTTTCTCTTTACAACTTTTTTTTCTAAAAAAAAGTGACCTTTTTCTCATAAATCAGCCAATATTTTTCTTGTAAATTTGCAATGTTTTTTCATACAAGTTTTCTCATAAATTTGCAACTTTTTTCTCAAAAATCTGCAATTTTTTTCAAAAATGTGCAAAATTTCTCAAATTTGCATTTTTTCCTCATAAATACGCAACTTCTCCCACATAAGTTTGCAACTTTTTCTCAAAAATTTGTGACTTTCTTCATAAATTTTCAACTTTTTTCTCATGAGTTTGTCACTTTTCCTGTAAATTTTCATCAATTTTCTCATAAAATTGCAATTTTTTTTTCTCATATTTGCATTTCTTTTTGTAAAGTTTCCCTGTAAATTTCAAATTTTTTTATTGTAGATTTGCAACTTCTTCTCAAAAAGTTATGACTTTTCTCATAAATTTGCAACTTTTTCCTCAAAAATCTGTGAATTTTTTCATAAATTTGCAACTTTTTTCTGTAGATTTACAACTTTAAAAAAGTGACTTTTTTCTCATAAATCAGCAGTTTTTTTTCTTGTAAATCTGCAATGTTGTTTTCTGTAAATTTTATTTTTTTTCCCTCAAAAATTTGCAACTTTTTTCTCAAAAAATTTGACTTTTTCTTCAAAAATTTGTCATTTTTTCCTGTAAATTTTCATCTATTTTTTTCATAAATTTGCAGTTTTTTTCTGTAGATTTGCAACTTCATTCTCTTAAAATTTGCAAAATATCAAAAAAATGTGCAACTTTTTTCTCAAAAATTAGCATTTTTTTCTAGTAAGTTTGCACCTTTTTCCTGAAAATTTTCAAATTTTTTCTCAGATTTACAACTTTTTCTCAATAGTTTGACTTTTTCCTCATAAATTTGCAACTTTTTCCTTGAAAATTTGAGACTTTTTTTAAATTAAAAACTAGAAAAGCACTCGGAGAGCGCAGACCTCCGCCAAATACCTCGGTTCCCCCTAATATTGGGATTTTTCCCAAATATAATAGTCCTACATTTATTTTATCTATATTTTCAGATTCCTTGACCATCAAAACATACCTTTAGCAATTGGATTCACATTGCTATCTTTATTAGTTCAGTAGTTACTGACAAAAATCACTTTTTCGGTAATGGTGGTTTTCTTCTGGCTATAGCTCCATAGCTTTTGAAGATACAACAAATCCATTGGCACACCACTGATTCCTCAGTGTCTTGGCTATATTTTGGTGTTTGTTGTATGTTTATATCTTAATTTGTTACCTTACAGTGATGAAAATTCCAAAGATCCCCTATTATTTCCTGTTGTGGATCACAGTATCCGGATTTTTTGCAGGATCTGGATCAGTCTTTGATATTTCCTAGAACCTATTGGGATCTTAGCCTGTATTTTTTTGGCAAGCGTCCTGACCATTTATTGTGGAGTTATATACACAAATGCAAAAATGGCCCTATTTCGCAATGATAAAGAATCCTTTAAAAAATTCCTGGATCCAGACGGTGATCCGGATCACTGCCAAAATCTTATCATTTCTTCCTTGTCCCATTTGGGACTTGTCCTGAAAATTTCGTCAAAATCCGTTAATAACTTTTTGAGTTATGTTGGTAACAGACAGACAAACAAACAAACAAACCCTGGTAAAAACATAACCTCCTTGGCGGAGGTAATAAATTTTCACCTTTTTTCCTCATAAATTTGTCACTTTTTTCCTGTAAATTTTCCTTTATTTTCTCATAAGTTTTTTCTTAGAAATCTGTAACTTTTTTCTGTCAAAAATTTGCAATTTTTTCCTGCAAATTTTCAACTTTTTCCTCATAAATTTATTCTATGTAATTAAACTGTAATTTGGGACTTTTTTAATTTTTAAAATTGGCATCTTTTATCACAGCCTTGCACCTTTATTCTTGCAAATTTGTACCTAATTTACGTTTATGCATCTGTACCTCATATTAAATTGGCGAACACCCCCACCCCATTTTATTAAAAAAATAAGCAATCACCTACTGGCTAGGAGAGAGTGTGTTTGGGCCTGCAACATACAGCATGAAAATTATGGATTTATTTATTTATTGAACTGATGAACAGAGACGTAGATAATCACTATTCAGTATGCAGAATAAAGTGGACGGGTGGAAGTTATAATAAGTTACAACAAATCATGCTCGGTGTGATGTGTCAAAATAACAGACAGCCTTCAGATTTTGAGTTAACGCAACCTCTGCTCCGAAGACACAGGCTGCAAACACCCAACCAAAATAAAAAGAGAATAAAATACGTGAAATGGGGTTAAAGTTCAGCATAAGGGTCCAGGTGACTGTCTTACCCAGGCAGTGACCATGAGCGTGATGGCACAGAGAACGGGGCCCAGCAGGTTCCACAGGCCTTTACGATCCAGCTGCATGGACATGGCGATCAGCAGCGCCCCGAGCATGAAGAGAGTCTGTGCACAGAAATCAAACACCGAACACACGTTTACGTCTCAGTCTGACATCGATTCAAAGTGAGAAGCAGAGGCATGAGCGTCTTACAAATTTGAAGGTGTCTCTGATGCGAGCCATACACAGGATGGTGACCCAGATGGAGCAGACTGAACCCAGGAAGTCACAGTACTGTAAGGTGTCGTAGTCCATTATACACAGAACCGCAGAACCCGGCTGGTCGCAGGCATGGTAGAACTGCAGATGTGGCCAAAAAACCATTGATTTATTAGAGTTTATTGGATAGGGACAGACAGTAGGTGAACTGAGGGGGGTGCCATCCCCTCCGTTAGCAAAATGACCCAAAATCATCCTCCTTGCTAACCTGCCATCCCCCCATCCCCATTCGCAGGCATAACTCATGGGGGGGACATTTCCCCACAACCAGGGGAAAAAAAAGAAAGAATTGTCCCCCCATTATCATCAAATACCTGGGTGCAACGGACTGGAAATCCAACACCGATGCTGCGTACAAGAAGGGGATGAGCAGACTCTACTTCCTGAAGAAGCTTCAACGTGTGCAACAGGATGCTGGAGCTTTTCTACCAGGCCGCTGTCGCCAGCACCATCTTCCTTGCTGCCGTCTGTTGGGGTAGCTGTATCAGAGCCAGCGACACCAACAGACTTGACAAGATTATCAAGAGGGCTGGATCTGTGACTGGTCTCAGGCCGGAGACCTTTGAGACAGTGGTGGAGAGGAGAACAGTGAACAAACTGCGATCCATCATGGACAATCCTGATCACCCCCTCCACCACACTAGATAGACAGCGAAGCACTTTCTCCAGCAGACTGCTACAGCTTCACTGCCGAACGGCCAGGAACAGGGAATCCTTCCTGTCACATGACATTTCACTGTACAATAGCTCACTATGATGTTGAATTCTGGTCCTAACTATGCTGCCACACTGCACCTTACAGACTAACTGGCACCTCACATTTCACCCTGCGCCTGATAGTCCTGCATTGTACAGCGAGTACGATGCAGCTGTCTATACGGGTCATCATCTGCCATGTATATAAAGTTATTTAGGCAGGTCTACTTTCCTGGGTACTTCCTTTGTCTGTTACGCTGTGTGTGTTTCTGTCGTTTTGATCGTCTACTGTTACACTGTAATTTCCCAGTTTGGGATCAATAAAGTCCATCCATCCATCCATCCCGTTTTTTTTTTTTTTTATCACGCTACAAAACTGAATAAAGTGAATTTGAAGCACCAATTCTAAGTAGAAATTCAAAAAGATGTAGAAATTTACGTACAACTTTTTTTTCTCATATATTTACACATTTTTTCTCCTAAATTTGTAAACTTTTTCCTGTAAATATTCAACTTTTTCTTGATTTGCAACTTTTTCCCCTCACAAATTTGCTATTTTTCCTGTAAATTAGCACATTTATTCTTATAAATCTGAAACTTTTTTCTCATAAATTTGCAACTTTTTACCTGTAAATCTGCATTTTTTTATTTTTTTGGTTTGTAGATTTGAAACTTTTTTTTTCCTTGGAAATTTACAACTTTTTTTCCTCATAAATTTGAGATTTTTCTCTTGGTAATTTTCAACTTTTTTCTTGTAAATTTTCAACTTTATTCTTGTCAAACTGCAACTTTTTTTTCTCAAAAATTTGCAACTTTTCACCTGTAAATCTGCAGGTTTTTCTTGCAAATTTACAACTTTTTTTCCCCTCATAAATTTGTGATTTTTCTCTTGTTAATTTTCTACTTTTTTCTTGTACATTTTCAACTTTATTCTTGTAAATTTGCAACGCTCATCTGGATGCTGGTTAAAATTTTATTCAATGTAATTAAATTGTAATTTGCGACTTTTCAGATTTTTTAAATTGGCATCTTTTATCATATTTTTGCACCTTTATTCTTGCAAATTTGTACCTAATTGGCATTTATCCATTTGTACCTTGCACTAAATGTGTGACTACTCCCCACCCCCCTTGTTGAGAAAAAAAAAATGCTCACTGGGAATAGATACAATAAACAGACAATTTTGTGTTTATGGCTAATGCTAAGTTGCATCCGCATAAAACGATGTAAAGCATGAGGAAGAAACTCTGCCCTGAAACAACACGATGCCATGCACCGCTACGATGCACAACATAACCCTTACATACATATGTGACCCAGTGCGTTACCGTAGAGAAGAACATGGTGAAGAGGTAGACGGAGGCCTCGGCAACGTAGCAGCGTCTGATGGCCACCACGATGGCGGGCAGGAAGGACAGATTGCTGAGCGTCAGCAGCAGCGTGGCCAACAGCTGGCGGCCGAAAGACTGAGCCGTGGAGTCATCGGTGCAGCCCCAACCGCTCCAGCCTGAGAACACAAACACAGTCAGATGTTTCACGGGCTATGCGCCACTCCATTTCAGCAGTGTTCTATTAATCTTTAATTACAGTAACCAGTTGGTGGGAATTGTAATCCCATGTTGGGAACTGTCATGGATTTTCTTTATATTAATAAATGTCCCTTTGTTGATCCGGTGAATAAATAAAGTGCAGAGTCAAAGATGCCTTTTCTGGGTATTTATTTACATCTTGGCCAAGAAGGGAAAATGTCACGCAGCACCACATGCAGGCAGTGCAGCGGAGGATGTTCAAAGTCTCAGGACAGAGCAGAGAGTTTTAATACAGTAGACCAGGGATCACCAGCTAAAACTGCAAGAGGTCTGATAAGTCGGTCCTCCTCCCCAGCCGAGGTCCAAGCTCGGTGTGGGAATCTTTAGGCACCACATGATTCAATTATGACTCAGAACTCTGATTTGATACTAAAACCATTCTCAATGCATCTTGACACATTTTTTTTCTATTCAAGATTTTTCCCTCCCACAGTGTGACAACTTGCCCCTTTTAAAGCAAAGTATTGGCAATGGCCCGTGAATTTACTTCCAACATCATTTATTAAAACAAATTGAAGAGAAATCTGGCACATGGACAAATTTATCTCATAATGTGCTTTTAAAAACTGCCATCATTTCATGGACATTCTTTCAGAAGACCACAGCTGTCTACAGAAAGGCCAGGATCATTTAACACATTATTTTATTAAGCTCCTGTTTTAGCTGTTTTTAGCTCTGTATTAATTTTTAAACAAAAACATTACAATGAATCATTTGTTCAATTTCAAACAAAATATGTAATTTAAAATTTTATAATACAGGAGAGCACTAAATGTGTTTGTTGACTCCAAATAAATAGGTCTAAAATTCTAAAATCCACTACTAAAATCCTAAAAATGTTTTCCAGGAGAACACAAACTAAACTGTATTGCATTTTTTAAAAACATTAATATCTAAAAAAAAAAAAAAAAATTCACAAAAAGTCTACCTCTATACAATATTTTCAGTGTAGAAAAAACTGTTTCAAACTACGACAAAAAAATTGGACAGAAAATAGAATTCCGTACTACTGAATTCCTCCAACATTTCTTTTTTTTAATCTCAACAGTAAACTGTGTTACAGCATGGATGGAGCTGTAACTCCATGATTACAGGCAAAGGGGAGGTGGAACTTTTCCTGTTCAGTAACACACAGAGCTTTTACTGAGTTTTTATGTTATATTGAAGGCTACGAAAAGGGCCTCCATAACCAGCGACCTCACCTCTGCATCTCAGCACGGACTACTCTGGGCAGAATACAGGAAGGAGTACCCCGGTAAATAGATTCAATTTCACAACAGCACTTCATTTCATGGATACAGACCTTAAAACGAAGCATGTCTGTCCGGGGTGGATGTCTTGGCTGTCGGCCTTGTGTCGGGGGGAGGGGGGGGGGGGGGGGGGTCAGTGAACCGTGATTTTGTGACCTGCTGCATATATTCTGGAGCGGCTGGAGCCTCAGAGTGAGAGTGACATTCGTGGGACAGCGCGGGGGGGGGGGGGGTGCTCTGCAGCAGGACAGTGCACAACGGCTCGTGCCATAATCTGTCTGGGCGATCACCAACACAGCAGTTCGGTTCCGCTTTATTCCCATCAAAACAAAACAGTCTCCCCTTCCGGACTCTCAGGGTCCAGCTCCGGACCGGAGTCCGCCAGCTGGTGACCCCTGCAGTAGACCAAACAGATAAGCATTGTTTTGGGAATGCTGAGTCAGCAGTGCTCAAGGCTGGAGCTGGATCCTCGCAGTCTCATGGGAAAAGTACCGGGTGTAATGTCATTTATGATTACAGGAAACGGAATGAATGGACAACAATTAAAAGAAATCCATAACAAAACCTTAATTTCCAGAGTGAGGTGCTTTTTGAAATGAAACAGGCTTCACAACCAAGGAAGTGTGTTGTTGTGTTCTGTGTTCATGCTAATCGTTAGCCCAGTTAGCTGCAGTACTGTATGTAGTGGCAGGTGATGAAATGGTTATGATGTGGCGGTTCGTTTTAACCCCACAACAGACTAAGGACACTCAGCCCTCTTTTCTCTGTTTTTCTGCTGCATTACTGAGAAGCAATGTGCCATTCATGTATTTGTGATGCAAACATGCATGTGTTGTGATGTAATGCGCCATTCTGTATAGTGTGCATATGGCTTGTCCTTACTGTGCTTTTTCTGAGCATCTTAGATGTGCTTTGGTGTATTAATGTCTACAGGTAGACGAGTTTCTTCTGTCTCATCTATGTGATGTTAATCGATGCCTTTCATCCTTTGTACTCATGCGTCCTGTCCTTACTGTGACCTAGAGACTCAGATCAATATGTAGATGTGCTTGTTAGCCTCTTTGTCCGCACCTGGAGCGAGGTCTAGCTAATCTGCCCTTGGTCTCACAAATGCAAATACCTCCTGCCTGTTCTGTTATCCCTTTGATCACTGTGGGGTATGTCTCTTTCATGTATTGTTATGGACAAGTATTTAAGGCGCAACTCTGTAACGCAATCTCTCTCTTTCACTCTCACTCTGATCCTGCAACAGGTGGACACACTGTGTCCGCCTCTCCTTCTCTGAGAGCTTAGGGATCCCGCTCCGGGCTGCTCCACTATGCACCGGAGAGGGGATCCCGTGAAGGCGACATGATTAATAAAACCTGCTTAAAACCACAGCACTGCTGCTTATTTTTTCATGCCGCTTCACTGGTGACCCCTCGAACACGCACACGTTTTGTGCGAATGCAACCTTCCGAGCTGGACAGCCGCACAGCTGCGTTGGCGACCCCTTGAAGACGCAGCCTTCTGTTTTGGATGACCACGCTGGACCGGCCGCTCTCACAGAGAGCGCACGCACCTCGTCCTCTCTCCACGACGGCAACCTCCAGGGCCGACGGGGAGCGCAGCGCGTGGAACTGAACGCACCATGGCCGCACGAGCGACAACGATCGTCTCCTCCCTCTCACCGCTCCAACGCAGCTGCACAAGCCCGGGGCACAAAGATCGTCTATTGCCTCGCACCGCTCCAACGCGTCTCCACGAGCCCGAGGGACGGAGATCGTCTACTTCCTCACACCGCTCCAACGCAGCTGCATGAGCCTGAGGAACATAAGATCGTCTATTCCCTCCCGCCGCTCCAACGCATCTGCACGGGCCTGAGGGACTGAAGATCGTCTATTTCCTCTCACCGCTCCAACGCACCATGGCCAATCTACAGCCACAGCTCAACCTGGATTTTACCGGCGCCGTCTGCGCCGTTCTCCACCAAGTTTCTGCACCCTGACTCGCCACTCCAGCGGCCCACCCACGCACTGAACCCCCGCGCACGCATCGGGGAGTTACAAGGACGGCGCATCACGCACGGGACAAGTAACGGCTCCGCAGACTGCCTTCCTCCTTCGCCGCTGCCTTTCAGGGCTGCCCGCTCACCTGAAGCACGCATGCAGCACGCTCGAAGGATTTGTTAACAGTCTCAGCCACGCCAGAGACCGCCATCGTCCTCCGCCGCTGCCCACAGAACCTTCAGGGCTGCTCGTTCACCTGAAGCAAGCACGCAGCTCGCCACTGGATTTTTTAATGGTCTTAGCCACGGCACAACGGGATTTCAGCCGTCAGCTATTCCCGGGAGCTTTGGGGTTGCTTCAGCACCCAAAGCCAACAGTCCCTCTGCTTTGTTTACTTTTTTTTCTCTTACAGCCGCTCCTGCTTTTCTTCATGGCCACGAGAGGAGTCAAAGACTAATTTTTCTTCTGGTGATCTCCGCACGTGCAACGGGACAACCCCTCGACGTCGCGGAGCAGCAAGCAACTTTTGCGCGGCTCAGGACGATTTCACAGCTCCTGCCGGCACTTCCTACCCCTCCCCTCCCTCCCCCTCCGCCTGCAGCGAGCTTCTCCCACAGCTCGCTCACACAGATGGATTATCGAGGTCGCGGCCCCCTGCCGCGTCCTCTGGGGGGGAGCGTGTGGCGGTTCGTTTTAACCCCACAACAGACTAAGGACACTCAGCCCTCTTTTCTCTGTTTTTCTGCTGCATTACTGAGAAGCAATGTGCCATTCATGTATTTGTGATGCAAACATGCATGTGTTGTGATGTAATGCGCCATTCTGTATAGTGTGCATATGGCTTGTCCTTACTGTGCTTTTTCTGAGCATCTTAGATGTGCTTTGGTGTATTAATGTCTACAGGTAGACGAGTTTCTTCTGTCTCATCTATGTGATGTTAATCGATGCCTTTCATCCTTTGTACTCATGCGTCCTGTCCTTACTGTGACCTAGAGACTCAGATCAATATGTAGATGTGCTTGTTAGCCTCTTTGTCCGCACCTGGAGTGAGGTCTAGCTAATCTGCCCTTGGTCTCACAAATGCAAATACCTCCTGCCTGTTCTGTTATCCCTTTGATCACTGTGGGGTATGTCTCTTTCATGTATTGTTATGGACAAGTATTTAAGGCGCAACTCTGTAACGCAATCTCTCTCTTTCACTCTCACTCTGATCCTGCAACAGGTGGACACACTGTGTCCGCCTCTCCTTCTCTGAGAGCTTAGGGATCCCGCTCCGGGCTGCTCCACTATGCACCGGAGAGGGGATCCCGTGAAGGCGACATGATTAATAAAACCTGCTTAAAACCACAGCACTGCTGCTTATTTTTTCATGCCGCTTCAATGATACTTTATCGGGGGGAAAGTGACGATGACAACAACAGGGACCAGCTTTGCTGCCATCTTTGGTTTCTTCATAAATGCACTCAAAAGTAAAAACGTACCCAACAGTAAAACTACGCAGCAAAGTCCACTTTGTGGGAAAAGTTGCTTGAGTAAATTGTTACTGGTGCTAACCACCATGTGGTTAGCGGGTCTTCAGACCCTCTTCACGCTAGATGAAAGCCTGATACACTCTCCACAACCTGTAGGAACGTGGCTAGATCACAGAACCAGACCGTCAATGATGGAGCAGATCATTCTGACAAAATCACCCTGAGGGTGCTCAGATCTCCTGACCACTGATGCTGACCTTAAGCACAGCCTAGATGCAGACATATCTAGGATGTGCTTAAAGTCAGGGTCGATAGCCTAGGACAGGGTGTCCAATCATGTGCCATGGAGGGCCAAGACCCTGCAGCCTTTACCTCCAATCAGTGTCTTCAACAGCAGATTCCACTGAATTTCTTCCCACTGGTTGCTGATCAGTGAAAACACCTGCTGAACAGACTGGGTAGAAGACAGAACCTGAAGGGTCTTGGCCCTCCAAGGCACATGACTGGACACCCCTGGCCTAAGAGGAGTAATGGTTGTCGTGAAATCATAAATGACCAGATCTTCTGACCTTTGACAATGACCTTGACCTTAACCTGGATGCAGACCTACCTGAGGGTCATTGTGAGTTTCGTGAGAATCAAGGTAACCTGCCTAGGACGAGTAGTGATTTTTTTTTCTAAAATCATCTAAGTGCCCAGATCGCCGGGCATTTGACCTTGAGCACAACTTCGACGCAGACCTACCTGAGGATCATTGTGAGTGAATTTGGTGACCACTGGGGCAAATACCTAGGAGGAGTAATGATCCTCGTGAAATGTGGACAGATGGACGAATGGATGGACGCCACGTCATTGCATTAGCTCCTTTTGAATTTGCTAGAATGAGCTAAAAATTGGAAACCCTCCTTCAGTGTGAAGGCAACTATGACGCTGCTACACTTTTTCCCTGCCATTTTCCGTTGTCATCATCCCCCAAAATGCTCGGCACCACGCTGTCTATGCCAGCAGCACGTTTCCTCGACGATCCAACCACGCTCCGGACACTTCCTGACATGACTGCCCTCACACCGTGTCAGCATGCAGCTACACGTGAGAAGTTCACTCCACGCTAGCATGATGCTACTGCCACGTTTTTCAGCGTGGTTCAGTCCTGCTTCAAATCTGTGACGACCAAGCCACAGCGGTGCATGTGTGCAGGCCATGACTCTGATATGACCGCCAACACTGCTCCACGCGGGACCCTGATATGATGCCACCATGAATATTATCTACCAAACCGTCGCTACAGAAGTTTTGTGACTGCTCAAAAACTCTCCACACTCTATTATGCATAATGAGGATGCTGGCATGTTCTTGATGCACTCCTGGAGACCTCGCCAAGACCTCGCCAAAACCCTGCATAGACCATCCATATCCTGGCTGACTTCTTACATCGTACTATAACCTTCATTCAGTATGAAGGGGCTTAAAGGCCTGATGACACAATTTTGACATTTTTTAGCATGTTGTGTATACCCAAAAGTCATTGTCAATGATCAATATAATATTTACAACCACACGTGCATAAACTAGTTATCATCAAAAAACTGCAGCTGCTGACTGGACTGTGGTGCCGCCCACCGAATGAAGGGCGGCACCACCATGATGTCAGCAACAGAACGGACTCCGGTGTTGTTGAATGGAATGACAGCAGCTTTGTAGCTCACAGTTTCTCTGGTTTCTTGTTTTAATTTTACAGTGATGCCTTTGCGTTGTGTCGCAGGCTAAGATAAACAGCAGGCTGTGAAAGACCACATCACACGCTTCAGCTCCAACTGTCATAAGCCTCCTTGTGCGCTTTTATGCAGGAGGAGCGCACGAGGAGGGGAAGGATTAATGGATTTACGCGCAGCTTTGACCTACTTTCTGTGATCGCATGCTGACGCTCGCCGGTCCAGCCACATCCCCTCTCTCATTATCATCAGCTGATTCCCCTCCCACTGATCATCTTTCCCGGTCCTCGCCCAGGTGCTTCTCATCACACCATCACCAGCAGTGTGTGTACTTAGCGGCCGTTTGCCAGTCACGCACTGCTGGTCCATAGTATTGTCATCTATGCTGTTAGTCTGCCAGTATTTTCAGCACTCTCATGACGTTAGTCACTCCATGTTCGCCGTGGTTCTTGTGCGTCCTTGAAGCAATGTCGGCTCTGGGGCGCAACTGTGGCTAACACGTCTCCTCTCATTCGTTCTCTGGGCGATGCCGGCCCCCGAACGCCATCAGTAAGTGTGTTTTTTTTTTTGTACATCTTCACCTTTTTGGGAATTGTCTGTCTTTCTGTATTAAATGTGCTGTGGTGAACCCTGCACGTAAATCCTCGTTATTTCATCCTCCCTCTCCGTGCCCTGTGTAAGAGTGCACGGAGGGTCATGATGAATGGATTTATGCACAGGATTCACCACAGCACATGTATTGAACATAAAGACTGATCCTAAAAGGTGAAGACTTACAAAAATACACAGAAACACAAAGAGTAGGCGTTCGGGGCTGACATTGCCCAGCGACGTATGGAGAGGAAACGTGTTAACTACGGTTGCGCCCCAGAACCGACATTGCTACAAGGGTACAACAGAACCACGGCTGTGTGGAGTGGCTAACACGTCGTGATAGTGTTGGCAATATTGGCTGGCTGACAACACGGCAGATGATGCGCACAAAACATGAACAGCCAACTGTCACTGAGTCTGACTCGCTAGGCACGATGCCCGCTTAGCACGGCTCAAACCTATAAGGTCTGATGCCCCAGATTCTTCATACTATAATCGTCTGAAGATTGGACAACACAAACCAATTCCAGACTACATGTGCTGGAACCATCATCAATGTTTTCTACCGCTTCCGTCCTGTGTGTACAATGGGCAGCCAAGCGCTGTGTTCTGTCGATGACGTGACAACATGGCCGCGGGGTTTTCCAGCCACTGACGCAATTGGTGACATGGTGCTCATGAAAATGTTGGATATTCGCGTGAAAAAAGCCTGTTTGACTTAGAACTGCACAGACCAACCTATTTTGTCATATTGTATTATGTGCTGAAAAATTAGATGAAGTCAAAAACGTGTCATCAGCCCTTTAAGTGTGTGTGTACATTTTTTTCCTCACAAATTTGCTAAATTTTTCTTGAAAATTTGCATTTTTTCCATCATAAACCTGCAACTGTCACTTTTTCCGAGTAAATTTTTATCTATTTTCTCATCAATTTGCAACTTTTTTCTTATAAATCTGCAGTTTTCCTGCAAATCTGCGACTTTTTTCACATAAATTTGCAACTTTTTTCTAAAAAAAAAAAAAAAAAAAAAAGATTGTGACCTTTTCTCATTAATCAGCCAATTTTTTTTTCTTGCAAACTTGCAACGCTCATCTGGATGCTGGTTACATTTTTATTCTGTTGAAATTTTTATCATTGCTTTGCACCTTTATTCTTGCAAACCTGTACCCAATTTACATTTGTACCTCATGTTAAATTGGTGAATACCCCCCATCCCCCTTCTTAAAGAAATAATAAACCGCTTACTGGCAAGGAGTGTATGTGTGTGTGTGTCGTACCAGCCTTGCAGACACAGGCAGCGTACAGGTAGCTGTAGGATCTCAGTAGTCTACATTCACCGTACGTGCCGCAGTCCTCCACACAGGCACTGATGAACACTTCAGGGACCACAGACACCACGGTTGTGTTTCCACAGCTACTGCTGTACGGAGAAAAAAACGCAAACAAAAACACTTTCATCGCTTTGCATTGTTAAACTTGCAAAAATCTTACAAAGCTCAACCCTCTTTGTGTGTGTGTGTGTGTGTGTGTGGTACCTGTTGCACAGGAGCTGCAGAGTGAGGTACCATGTTGCTGACTGAGGAAACGGCAGCCTGACCACAGCTTTGGGAACGCTGACATTCACGCTGACCCTGTAGCCTCCAAACAGACCTGCCGGTGAAGACGTTACCGTTTCACTTGCTTTGTTAAAGGCTGCATTCAGGGTCATTTCTGGCCGCTCGGGGCCCCTGTAGCATTCGTGTACCCAGCTGTATGCTGTGTGTGCTGAACAAATGCAATAGAGTGTCGTGCAATCCACCGAGGACTTTAAAATTCTGTGAAATCAGACGATGTGCAAGACCACCAGCATATAGTGTAATTCTATTAATGCACTTTATTAAATTAATGCACTAAAGCATCTTATGATCTACTTTAGCACCTTGAATTTTAATTTAATATCTGAACATCCTGATCACTGTGGCACTTTTTACCTGGTCTGAGATCAACAGTATTTCTTTGAACATTATTATTATTATTATGCACTTCAATCTCCTGCTGCTGTTGCTGCTATTGTTGTATTGGATTGTTTTTACGTGGCTGGCACTGGCTTGCCAAGGGACTGAAGACGGAAATTAGCTCTGGCTATAATCTTGTATATTCACATGTATACAGTATGTTCATTAATATGCATCATCTCTTTTATAAATAAATTAAACTTAAACTTATAGCTACCCTACCTGTGCGGCAAGGTTCAGAGTGATTCAGTTCCAGGACGGGAGCCCAGGGAGAGAGACAAGCCACCACGCTGCTGCTGTTCCCCAGGGTGACATTAGTCTGCAAACACACCACAGACAGAAGCCACTTTCAAGCTACAATTGGCGAGCTGCAGTCACGGGTCCATTAGCATACATTAACAGGTCAACACAACCCTCCATAGCTTTGTCAAACTTCAAGGAGACACGGGCCTGATCGCCCACAGGTAAGTGTGGCATCTCACTGGGCTGTGACAGCTTCAGCTCTGGTGCACACGGTAACGTTTTCATTTAGACCCAGAGAGAAACATCTGCGTGCACGCGACACATCACAAAAGCAGCCACACGTGCACACGGATCCACCGAAGGTGTGAAAACTGCTGTTGGAACTAAGGGATGGCAAGTAAAGCTTTACTAAGAGGGATGACAACTATAAACGTGATTCCATCTGCAAGCAATATTTATATTCTTTTTTTTAAGCTGAAAGTATGAGGGAGTCATCATCATCATCATCATCATAGCAGTGTGTCGGGGGTGACAACGACTGTTTCATTTAGGTCTGATCAGATTCCTCCATGCAACTCTGTCCTTCGCCTTCCGCTGCCAGGAACTCCTGACCTCATTAACCCGGGCGACATCCAAGCCGGTATGAGTTGCTTTCTGACTGACCATTTCATGAGACTGCTTGCAAAGTATTTGAGTACCGCTAGCTTTTGCTGGACTAGCGGCACACTCTTGGCAGATAGAGGTATTATCAGTGGCAAGGACAGGCCAAGACAAACTGACTCCAGTATCTATTGCAGCGACTGACCAGATGATAGGTTTGTTTATCTCTGCTCTTTTTGTAGTGCATGTCACGATGTACCGACTGGCAAAAGTCCACCACAGACCTTGCGACAGATGTGCTTATCTGCCAGGATGTCCAGTCTCACCCCGTGTAACTGGGAGTGGTCCACCACAGACCTGTGACTGAGAAGTAAATAACCTGTATAATTGCAGGCAATAAAAAAAAAAATCTGATTTACCGAACCCTACCCAATTTAGTTTCCGTGAGTCAGAAAGTGCGAGAAAAGTTAGACAACTCTGCAGTGGGTTGGGGACCTATGAAACTAAATAGGGACTGATTGGAGACGAGCTCCCACAGCAGTTGTGACTGGCTGGACTTTCCAGTTTATAAATATGTTTTATTTATGACTCCATGCAGATTTTTGGAGGGCCAAAGATGACACAGAGAAGCTGACCCCTGATGTCACTGAACGTTTCGAACAACACGGCGACTCACTCACAGAGTTCAGCGTGAGCTGCAGGTTGAGCGTCCCACCAGTGGCGTGTTGGTGCAGCGGGTAGGTGAGCAGGGTGGGGTGCGAGTCCGTGACGCTGACGTTGGGCCCGTTGACGGGAGTGAAGCACAGCGACAGGACGTCCGTCTCCTCATACAGCACCGGGACGCTCCACACGCACGCCGACGGCAGCAGTGGCGTCATCTCCGATGCCGATTCACTGAGTAACACGACTGCTTCTGTCACTGCCGGGGTGTCGTGTGTTGCCGTCGAGTTGGCAAAGCTGCCGTTGCCCTGGAAACAGGTGATGTCGTCATCCGTTTTAAGGCCGACACTTTTCGGCTTACATCCCACTGAGGTAAAGACAAGCACAGACACATGATAAGAAGCAGGCGCTTTAAAGCGTAGATGGAGACTTGATCTTAGTCCTACTCAGATGACACAAATGCTATAGGTCCCCTCAACCACTAGGAGGCTCCAAAGCTACAAGTTCACCTTCAACTCTTTCTTGTAAATGTGCTACTTTTTTCCTCAAAAATTTTGAATTTTTTCCAAATAAATTTGCAGCTTCTTTCCTCCTAAAGTTGCTGTTGTTTTACTCAAAAATATACAACTTTTTCCCCATAAATTTACAACTTTTTTCCTCATAAATTTGCAACTTTTTACTTATAAATTTTAAAATTTTCTTTCACCAAAAATCTGCTTTTTCCTCAAAAATTTACAGTTTTTTTCTTTATATATTTACAGTTTTTTTTTTTTTTACCCTTATAAATTTCCAACTTTTTTCCTCATAAATTTGCAACCGTTTTCTTGTAATTTTGGAACTTTTTTCCTCAAAAATTTGAAACTTTTTCCACTCAAAAATTTGTTACGTTTCTTCTCAAAAATTGACAATTTTTTTTTAATGGTAAATTTGCAACTTTTTTCCACAAAAATTTACAATTTATTTCTTCGTAAACTTGCAACTTTTTCCTTATAAACTTACAATTTTCTTTAGCCAAAAATCTGTAACTTTTTTCCTCAAAAATCAGATTTTTTTTCCTTATACATTTACAATTTTTTTCTTCAAAAATTTGCAACTTTTTGCCTCAAAATGTGCAACTTTTTTTTCTTATAAAATTGACATTTTTTTCCTTATAAATTTGCTACTTTTTTCTTATAAATGTGCAACTATTTTCCTCAAAAACATGCAGCTTTTTTTTTCTTGTAAATTTACTATTTTTTTTCCTTATAATTTTGAAACTTTTTTCCCTCGGAAATTTTATAAATGTGCAACTATATACTATATAGTATACAAAAATTTTTAAAAAATTAATTAAAAAAAATTAAAATAAAGGCAAAGCCTGATCTTTTTTTTTTTTTTTTTTTTTTACTTTTTCCAAAACAACCATTTTTCATGTTTTCTCAGTCGTTGCCATTTTTGTTTTCTTAAGCTTTCACAGATGCAAATTTGAGTCCGGAGGCACCTGATAATTTTAGGAGCACTTCTGTGTCTTCCGTCTTATTTTTAGTCTATGATTACCCCCAGCACCATCTCTAAGAAACCTTGACTAACACTGACCCACAGTGTGAGAAACGTGAACATTTTTTCATCATTTGGAGACTTTTATTCCTGGGTTTACTTGTGTAGTTTGAGGCCACAGTGAAGGTCACAGTCCGGTTGACTTGGCTGCTCTCTATAACAACTCGTAACCAGGTGTGCCATGGTGGGTGAAGGAGAGAGGCGGAGCATCTGGACCCAGAACAGTTCGCTATTGCCGGGCCGTGCTGCAGAGAAGCAGAACCGAGCCTGAGGACCAGGGAACAGTTTCCGGCCTCTGTCCCGTCTTCCGATGAACAGTTGGTCACAGAGACGGACAGAGAGGAGACGAATTCTGGGACGTACAACCTGTGGAAGACACAGAGTGTGGGTTAGTCACGGCTAGCAGAGCCAAGCATCCACTCATGCAGGCTCGTTTCTGTGCTTCTTACACCTCAGGGAGTGGTCATGTCCTCTCAGCAATGCTTTCTTTGGACTTTAACCTTCTCCCAGTGATGTAACAGTTAACTCAGGCTGTGTTCAACAACCAGAGCTAACCAGCTGCTGTTAGCATCAACGACAGATCTCAGGAATAATCATAGGTGTAAATCAAGGCAATGCAAGGCAAGTTTATTTGTATAGCACATTCCATGTACAAGACAATTCAAAGTGCTTTACATAAAACATTAAAGCATTACAGCAAGTTGCAAAAGGACTACATAAGAATTTAAAAGCAAACTAAAACACAGAATAAGAACAGTGTTAGCCTACTTCAGAGTTACCGAAGAAACCTACCCCAGGCAGGTTTTGTCAATATTTAAATATTTGATTGACCTCAAAGGAGCTCCCACCCGGTGTGACAGTATCTAAACTGACTGGTCCCTGACCAGACTTGGCTTCCTTTTTATTTACTGGGGGTCTACTCTGTATATACCTGAGCAGCCAGTCCCAGACTGGTCTTCCTAGTTTAACAACACTAAAATTGCTGTCCTGGGAGAAAAGATCGGGACCCTTAACTGGTACAAAACAGCGTTTTTCACCGGTTTAAATCAGTAAGACTTGTCTTTTCTTCCCTTTCCCAGAACAGGTGTGATGTTTCAGTCAGGTCTTGGACACACCCTATTGGTGGCCTTCCCAGAAGAACTTATTCACTAATCGCCTAACCCAGTCAGGTCTTTTCTATGGCCCCAAAAAATTCCTCCAAACATTCACTTTATACTCAAACAATAATCTTATTATCCTTACTTCTTATCGCGAAAACTTATTTACTTTTTTCATCAAAATTTACTCACCAGAATTAATTTACTCTGACAAAGGTACACAGAATTTAATTGTTGTGCGTGTAAATAAAGAGAAACAGAAACAAGCTAAAATAGAATAAGACAGAAAATGTGCAAGAAATAAAAGTTACAGTGCATTGTGGGAGATTCACAATTGTTCGGCTGAAAGGCAGACGCAAATAGGAAAATTTTTAACCTGGATTTAAAGCAGCTGAGAGTTTCAGCAGCCCTGATGCTTTCTGGGAGTTTGTTCCACATGTGAGAAGCATCAAAACTGAACGCTGCCTCACCATGCTTGGTTCTAACTCTGGTCACAGATAGTAGGCCTGACCCTGACGACCTGAGGGCTCTGGGTGGTTCATAATGGACCAGCACATCTGAGATGTATTTTGGCCCTCAACCATTATAAACCAACAGCAGTATTTTGAAATCTATTCTTTGACAGACAGGAAGTCAGTGTAAAGATCTGAGGACTGGAGTTATATGATCCACTTTCTTGGTCTTAGTGAGTACTTGAGCTTCAGCGTTCTGAACCAACTGCAGCTGTCTGATGGACTTTTTAGGGAGACCTGTGAGGACAGCATTACAGTAGTCCAGTTTACTGAAGATAATCCAGGGGAGACAGGGGGAACCTGGAAAAAACACCTCCCCATTACGCTGCGTGTCCACCAAACGTGTTTTTTCCACTGTGGGCGACTATTTTCTATTCATCCTCTATGTCAGGGGTGTCAAACTCATTCCATGGAGGGCCAAGACCCTGCAGGTTTTACTTCCACCCAGTCTCTTCAGCAGGTGTTTTCACTGATCAGCAATCAGTAGGAAAAAATTCAGAGAAATCACCTGTTGAAGACACTGGGTGGAGGTAAAACCTGCAGGGTCTTGGCCCTCCATGGAATGAGTTTGACACCTGTGCTCTATGTAGTCCAGTGACTACAGCGCTAAGCACCCTTGGCACTGAAACGCTTTTCGTGGTGGTCGCTTTTTGTCGCGGCACTCAGAGGTCAAAAAATTTCAACTTTTCAGACTGCAGCTGAGCTTGTCAGTGTCAGACCTTTCAAAGCAGCCAATCAGAATAAGGAAGTTGCAGGACATAGGACGCCGGTACAGTCTCTACTCAGACTCCTGTTTTCCGTGTCATCATATTTTGCATCCAGGGCTGCTACCAATACTAGAATACGTTTTCTGTCCATTGTTATCTAGAGGCTGCTATTAAAAAATAAGTACAAAGTCTGACCATAGGAAAAGCGGAAGTGCTGAGCTGTGAGTGACAAGCTGTTGCTGGGATACAGGGCACAGACTTTTTTTTTTCCCCAAAGCGCAGCACACAAGTGCTGAAAAGAAAGACATTCAGGGCGGTCGGGTGACAAAAAACACATTTGGTGGACATGCAGCCCTGTCAACATAAACTTTTAATATCATGTTACATAAGACTTTGAAGCAAAAAAAAAGGTTTGCCAGTCTGGATCATTTCTTGTAAACCGTTTTCTCATAAAATTGCTACTTTTTTCTTCTGAAGTTGCAACTTTTTTAATGAAATTTTGCCTGCTTTCTTGTAAAATCGCAACTTTTTTCTCATACATTTGCAACTTTTTTCTTTTAAATTTGCAACTTCTCAAACTTGCAACTTTTTTCTCATAAAATTGCAACTTTTTTGCTACTTCTTGTTTGTAAAGTATTAGCTTTTTTTTTAATCAAATTGAGACTTTTTTCTTGTAATTTGCTACTTTTTCCACATAAATTCTCAGGTTTGTTTTTTTTTAAACATGCAACTTTTTATAACAAAGTATGGCTATTTTCTTGAAAATTTGCCGCTTTTTTCCACATGAATTCGCCATTTTTTCATCATAAATCTGCAACTTTTTTGTTGTAAATTTGTGACTTTTTTCCTTTTAAATCGGCAATATTAATATGAACACTGGCTAAGTTTTCATTATATGTAAGGCCTTAAATTTTATCTCTTCATCTAGACAATGACTCAAGTTTGTTTTAGTAGAGTTTTTTTTAAAGGGTTTGAACTCTTCCCTATTACAAAAATAGGGGCCCCTGAACAGTCTATAGTGTCCCCCTCAATCTTTACTCTGGAGAAAATGTTCTGTTTACTGCCCCCCCCCCCCCCAAAACAGTGACATGAAATATCCGCCCATGGAAATGATGAAAGAAACAAACAGACTGAAATGGGCGGCTGTGAAGGAGGATGTTTCTTCTGTGTGGAAACTGGAGTTGCAATATTTAAACGCTGAGGTATTTTGAACAAAGCATGCCACAAACATTTCAAATTAACACCACTGGGAGCTGTGTCAACATGTGGACAAAAGGGTATAATACCCCCCTCCCCTCTTAAAAATGGTGGACAGAACAGAAGCGATTAAATATATAACAGATAAACACTTCTTACTTAAGGCGTGCAGGTCTGTCCGGGGCGGAGGTTTGTGAAATAACTGTGCTCTGCTGTAAAACGGGTGTGTCCACCGCTCTCCTGATAGACAACTGAGGCTGAAAGAAGTAAGAGCATGACGGGAAACCCTGGGAGGACAAAAAGAGACAAGAAAATACCATTTATAAATATTCTGGTGCCATGTACTTCAAATATGTTGGTACAGTGTTTTCCCACAGAGACTACACTGGGCAATAACTGAAACTTTTCTCATAAATTTGACTGTTTTCTCGTATTTGTTCTTGTAAATTTGGAGCTTTTCTCATTATTTGGAGACCTTAAAGATGATAGAGATAACATTTGTAAATTTCCAGGCTGTTGCTAAATCTAAAACCCTACAGCAGGCCTATTCAATTAGCGGCCCGTGGGCCACATGTGGCCCAGAAGCAACCTCCGAGTGGCCCGCGGGACCAGGCCACGCAAAGGAATGTACGTTTACGGATGTAAACGCGGTTTTATGAATGAAAGTGAACCTGTAACCATGTGACTATGATCCTCAGGACAGGAGCATTATAGCAAATTAATCACACCTGTGGATGCACACCTTATATAGACCCCTTGTATCCACCCATTATTCCTCTTTCTAACGACTGGGAGGAGCCTGCCTCCACCGATGAAGGACAATGAATGGTTACAGGTTCACTTTCATTCATAAAACTGCGTTTACATCCGTAAATGTATGTTTTATTTAATTTCAGTGAACCTGTAACCACGTGGCAACCTTATACCAAATGAGTCCTGAGGAGAATGGAGGTGGTGTCACCCACAGGCCAAAGGAGCACAATGCCCCAAAATCACGCCATTAAGCACAAACACAATCAGATGAGTTTGACTCCTTTATTGTACTTAACTGGATGCATACAAGTTAAGCCGGTTCCTCCAGGTAACTGGAGCTGAACAAAAAAAAAAAAAAAATATTCCGAGCACAAGGCACACCTGCCAGCTCAAATGAGGGAAAAAAATTAAGATGCAACTTAAGAATCTGCTGTGACCCCCAGAACAGATGAGGGGACAACTGATGAGGCCAGATTGAGCCTATAGAAGCAGGTGAACAATGAGGGAGAAGCCCATCCAGCAGCTGCGCATTCATCCTCCAGGGGTGCACCCCTAAACAATGCCCACATAGTGGCCATTCCCCGAGTCGAGTGAGCCACCAGCCTATCTGGTGGTTCCGCTCCAGCCTGTACATACGCAAAGGCAATCAGGTCGACTATCCAATGCAACAGGCTCTGCTTAGAGATAGGCCTGCCCATTGTGGATTCCCCATAGGACACAAAAAGCTTGTCTGAAGAACGGACAGACCTCGTACAATCAACATAAATCTTAAGGGCCCTGACCGGGCACAAACTATGGAGCCTCTCAGCCTCTGAAGAGGTGTGTGGGGGAGGGTAGAAGGCTTCGAGCACAAGAGGGCGGGAAACAAACCCACTAGCCAGCACCTTGGGTTGAAAAGCTGGGTTGGGCCACAGGTGAACCACCCGATCACCATCAAACCTAAGGCATGCTGCATCCACAGAGAGCGCATTCAGTTCACCGACACTCTTGGCTGAGACAAGTGCCAAGAGAAAAGCAGTTTTCTAAGAGATCAGACGAAGGTCAGCACTGGAGAGCGGCTCAAAAGGGGGCAAGCATAGAGCCCTAAGAACTGTCTGGAGATCCCAAGTGGGCAGCAACGGACGCCGAGATGGACAGCTCCGTCTCACGCCTCTCAAAAACTGCTTAGCCAAGGGATGAGCCCCAGGAGACAAGCCATCACATTTGTCATGGACAGCTGACACTGCCGCCAGGTAGCCCCTGATAGGGGGCTGCACGGTGGCGCAGTGGTTAGCACTGCGGCAGCACAGTTTACCCTTGGCTGGGGGATTGTGGGGATCGTGGGTTCGATCCCAGCCCCCGACCAACAGTGATCTGTGTGGAGTTTGCATGTTCTCCCCGTGTTGCGTGGATTTACTCCGGGATTTCTCCGGTTTCCTCCCACATGCCAAAAACATGCATGTTAGGTTAATTGGCTGTTCTAAATTGTCCCTAGATATTTGTTTCCTATAGGCCCTTAGAATAGAGGGTTAGTATTAATGAAAGCGCTTTGAGTGGTCTTTGTGACTAGAAAAGCGCTATATAAGTGCAGGTTAGTTAGTTAGTTAGTTAGATAGTCGACTCCGACCGACCTAGGGCAAAGAGGTACCAGAGGAAAGACAAGATGACAGAGATGTGACATGTCAAGGGATTCTCCCCCTTGGTCCGAGACCAGTTCGAAAACACTCTCCACTTCCCACTGTATTGCAGCTGGGTAGATGGGGCACATGAAGCCTGCACGGTGTCTACAACCTCCTTCTCCAAGCCAAGTTTATACAATTGCTCCCATTCAAGGGCCTTACATGAAACCTCAGGAGTTGGGGATTTGGATGCCAAATCCGGCCCTGTGCCTGTGAGAGCATGTCCCATCTGACCGGGAGAAGCCAAGGATGACCTCCTAACATCTCGTGCATCTCCGCCATCGATGGTCTTTGTGGCCAATTTGGGGTGACCAAAATTACTTGAACACAGTTGCCTCACCTTCGCGAGGAAAGCCGGCAGAAGACGCAGTGGTGGAAAGGCAAACAGTTTCACTGGAGGCCAAGCAATGCTCAGAGCATCTGTACCTAGCGGACCTGGCAGGCTGTGCATCGAGGCCCAGAGAGCGCAGTGGGTGTTCTCTGCCGTCGCAAACAGGTCTGCTTCCACCTGACCAAACTAAAGCCATATCTCCTCAACTATCTCCGGATGCAACCGCCACTTGCCAGGATGGGGATCCCCTCGTGACAGCAGAGAGAGAAGGACGGTGGCTAAACTGTCATCTCTGCTGGAGTCCGAGTTCCACCCTATGCAGGACATACTGAATGCACTGAGGAGCTCATTTAGCAGCAGACTACATCATCCCAGGTGCACAACCGAGAGGTTTCGTAGGTCCTTCCTACCAACGGCTGTCAGACTGTACAACCTAAGCAGGGTTGCTCGCAGAGATAGCAAAAAGACGTAACAAACTAATAGTTTTTTGAATGCAAAAGATGCAATAGACTTACACAATGGTCCCCTCCGGCATACAACTAGGAACATACCGGTCGCTATGGAGGGTGAGAATATGTATGGGCACATAATCATACCATGTAGGATAACTAAGTAGACGGTTATGCTGTTTCATTCCATCTAGCAACAATGCTCTGCACTGTGTGTGTTTATATATTTGCATATTTATTCCATCTAGCTACAATGCTCAGCACTGGGTGTGTTTATATATTTATATATCTACATATTATTCCATCTAGCTACATTGCTCCGCACTGTGTGTGTTTATATACTTGCATATTTATTCCACCTAGCTGCAATGCTCCGTACTGTGGGTGTTTATATATTTACATATTTATTCCATCTAGCTACAATGCTCTGCACTGTGTGTTCATATATTCATATATTTATTCCATCCAGCTACAATGCTCTGCACTGTGTGTCTGTGTGTGTGTGTATATATATATATTTTATAGTAATACGTACATATGTTTATTAGCTGCTCTTGCTTGCTTGTTTTTTTTTTCTTGCCTTCTGATTGTTGCTCTGAGTGTTGCTATCCCTGTGCTGTTGCAATCCTGGAATTTCCCCGTTGTGGGACTAATAAAGGCTTATCTTATCTTATCTTATCTTATCTTCCACTATGTTCTGGGGCTCCGGCAGGTGAAAAACCCTCAGGAACATACCTTTGGCCTGAACCCACAAGAGCACACGGCATGCCCCCACATGGAGAGAGGGGGACTTCAGCCCGCCCTGTCGGTTGATATACGACACTACAAGCTGTGCTGTCCGTTCGTACCAGAACTTTCTGCCATGAATGACCGGAAGAAAATGCCTCAGAGCCAAACATACTCCCTCCATCTTGAAATGATTCATATGCCAAGACTGCTGAGCCAGAGTCCAGTGCCCCTGAAACCTGCTCTCCCAGACTGCACCCCAGCCTGTTAGGGAGGCGTTGGTTGTAATGGTCACCCTGCAGCCATCTTGGCCCAGGGGAACACCATCCCGGACTGCTGAGGAGTGGCTCCACCACCTGAGAACCATGAGGCCCTTTTTGGAAAGAACTAGCCTCCTCCTTTCATCTCTGGGCAAAACCACCTTCTGAAGCGCGAACCACCGCTGAAGGGAACAAGTATGCAAAAGACCCAGTGGCACCACCTGGGCAGCTGCAGCAAAGAGACCTAAGATCCTCTGGCACTGCTGCACTGAGACAGTCCTCTGTGAGATGCAGCTCTTGATGTATTCCCTGATAGTAATAGTGATCAAGCTCCTCTCCTGTGGAACCAGCTGCCAATCTGGATTCAGGAGTCAGACTTAATCTCTGTTTTTAAGAATAGGGCTAAAACCTTCCTTTTTGATATAGCCTACAATTAGGGAGGGATCATGTGTTTCTGAACCCTCCCTTAGTTATGCTGCTAATAGGTTTAGACAGCCGGGGGACCTCCAATAATGCACTGGGCCTCACTCCTTTCTTCACTCTCAATGAAAATTTTTTTTTTTTTTTTCCTGGTCATTAACATCCGTTTGTTCTCTCCCATAGATTGAGTCCCCATCGTGCTGTTTGCTCTCTACATGTCTGTTCTTTTCATCTTCTCTATCCCCTCACCCCCCCAGCCAGTCGCAGCAGATGACTGCCCCTCCCTGAGCCTGGTTCTGCTGAAGGTTTCTTCCTGTTAAAAGGGAGTTTTTCCTCTCCACCGTTGCCAAGCGCTTGCTCACAGGGGATCGCCTGATTGCTGGGGTCTTTCTGCAACTGTGGGGGTTCCCCCTACAGTTGAAAGTGCTATGAGATGACTGTTGTTGTGAAATGGCGCTATATAAATAAAGTTGAATTGAATTGAATTGAATAGTACGCCTTCTCTTTGGAGTCAGGGATGCCCTCATGGCAACTGAATCCAGGGTGAGGCCCAAGTACTTGGCAACCCTGGTTGGAACTCGACAGCTTTACTCCACATTCAAATGCAACCCAGTGCACGGTGGCACAGTGGTTAGCACTGCGACAGCACAGTTTACCCTTGGCCGGGGGATCGTGGGGATCGTGGGTTCGATCCCAGCCCCCGACCAACAGTGATCTGTGTGGAGTTTGCATGTTCTCCCCGTGTTTGCGTGGGCTTACTCCGGGATTTCTCCGGTTTCCTCCCACATGCCAAAAAACATGCAGGTTAGGTTAATTGGAGACTCTAAAGTGGCCCTAGGTGTGAATGTGTGTGTGAATGGTTAAGGGATAGCGCCGTATCGTGGCTGCTTCATCCATCCAGGTGGTGGATGACCCTCAATTTCCCCTCTGGGGATCAATAAAGTATACTAAATCTAAAAAATCTAAAAAAGTGCTGCCAGGTGAGCCAATATGGTCTTCATACAACTCCATGCTATGACTTCCGATGGCGCACAAACCAGCCAATCGTCCAGATAATTGAAAACTTGAATGCCCTTCTGCCGCAGTGGGGCGAGTGCAGTGTCCATGCACTTGGTGAACATCCGAGGCGACAGGGACAGACCAAAAGGCGGGACGTTGCATTCAAAGGCTTTGCCCTGAAAGGAAACCCTGAGGAACTTCCTGTGGGCTGGATTTATGGGAATATGGAAATGGGCATCACGAAGGTCCTCTGTTGTGAACCAGTCGCCTGGTCTTATAGCCTGAAACAATGTCCTCAGCCTGAGCATCTGGAAGGGGAGCACCTTCAGATACCTGTTCAGCCGCCTCACATCTAGAATCGGGCAGAAACCCCCGGTTCACTTGAGAACAAGAAAATAGGTTGAGTAAAAGCCTCACCTATCTTCCCCTGGAGACAGAGACCATATTGCGTTTTTTTTTTTTTTTCCCAGTAGGGCAGAAACCTCACCGAACAGAACTGCAGAAAGAGTGTCCCCCTTTACCTTTTGTCTCCAAAACCCCTTGAAATTGGGGGGATGAGATTTGAATTATAGGCAGTATCCATATTGCAGTGTATCGATCACCCATGGACATGAGGTGCACTGACGCCAACTCCTGAGGTGTGCTGCGGAGAAGGTTGACATCAGGGGAAGTGTACCATCAGGAATGCTGGCGGGGCTTGGCAGGACCACGGCCTACACGCTCCCGAGAGTGTGGATGTGAGTGCTGCTGAATCTGCGCCCGCTGCCGAGAGGCCCTCCGCCTCGGGTGACCCGAGCTCTGAAAGGAACCTGGCTCTGTGAAACGAAGCCGTTGTGGGTTCTCATACCCCTCAAGAGGTCTCTGGACACTCGACCTGGATGGTCCCGAACGATGAAAGGACTGCGTGTGCAGTCTCACCTTCCACACCTCATCCAACACCGCCTCTGCTGCAGGCTCAAATACCTCACCAGGCACTATCACAGCCTCCAAAACAGCAGCCTTATCCGTATCCACCAATCCAGACTGGCTCAGCCACACATGCCGCCAGGCCATGGTCAGCCGGGCCAAGGAGTTCCCAAGTGCTGTAGCCTGTGAGCTAGCTCCTTGAATCAGTGTCCACCACCTTTACCAACTCCGGTAGAAGGTCAATTCCACTTTTTGAGTCCAGATCTCTTATCAGGCCTTCTAAATACACTAAAAGAAGTGTATTAGTATTTGCCAGCCTAGAGGCCATAGCCACTGACTGGTAAGCGCTAGCCACTAACCCATCTGTGGTGCAACACTTCCTGTTAGGGTGGTGTATAGACCTGCTGCCTGTGGGAGGAGCTCCTGTCAGCAATGCAAAAGTAGGGCCCACCCTCAACGCACCATCCAAGCCTTGCTCTGCAGCACTACTCAGAACACCGAGCCTACAGCGAGGAGCAGCAGCCTCCCTTGGACGAGCCCATGACTTTTGCAGATGAACCACAAAGTCAGGCTAAACCAGCAAGGAGACCTGCCTGTGGGATGCAGGACCCCTGTCCAAAGCCGAAGCCCTAGGTGGAGAAGATGGAAGAGGAAGCCCAGCAGCTGACGCTGCTCTAGACAGCAGTGCCCTGAGAGATATATCATAGGGCTCAGGACGGTCACTGTTGACCTCATCATCATCCTCAGAGACATCCACTCGCCCACTGGAGCCACAGCCGGAGCAGATGGTCTTACCCAAGTTATCAGAGGCCGTGAGGGACACTGCATCAGGATGCGGTCCCGGGGTACATATGGGAGCCTGGTGTGGCATACCCAAAAGGCAATGTTGATTTGCCGCCATGTGTTCAATGGTCTTACGCATCTCCTCCAATTGCCTCTGCATGAAGTCCACCTGTGGGTCACGTAGCTGGCTTTCTTCAATCCGCTTCTGCTTCCTGCTGGCCTTCCCGGTTCCAACTGGAGCAGCTAAAGCTGGAGGGATGGAGCCCTGGGCTGGTGGCATACCAGTTCCCGGGCTACTTCGCCCTTCTCCACTCCTCAACAAAGCCATTATTCCTCCAAGAACAATAGGAGACAAACAAGACAGTCATTATTATTATCATAAACAGGCCAAAGGGCTGTTTAAAGAGGTACAAGCGCGTTAGCCAGAAGACAACATACCAGTTTCAGATTTTGATTCCAGCTGTATGCAGCACCACTCTCCCACAAAAGGTGGCGAGAGTGTGCGAAGCACAGAAGCGCCCAGTACCCAAAGAAGACAGCTCCCTTCTTTTTTTTTTTAAAGAAGACGACTGTCAGTCAAAAAAAGAAAACCATACAGGATTAACAGCAAATTGTACCACTTACTATTAAACTGTCAGCAATTCCTGCTTGAAGAAGACAAAATGTATCACACACCCCAAGCAGATAAAGCATATCGTGTGCTGTTAAGCTATAAAGCAGTTTTCTGCCTGAAGAGAAGGCACAAAAATACATCACAAACCTTAAGCAGGTAAGGGTAGTACATACCTTATGCTGCTAACTGTTAATAGTTCCGGCTAGAAGAAGGCAAGCATATAGTACATACCTTTAAGTAGGTATGGACAGTGCACGCCACGCTGCATAGCTGCTGCAAACCTTCTCACACCGAGCAAAAAACACAACAGTCTTATGACACAGCGATGGTGTACCAAGGGTAAGGCAGCCCAAACAGCACAAAAACACAACATTAAACAGACTGGTATAAGCTCCTACCAACCAGGAGGACAGAAAGAGAGAAGAATGGGTGGATGCAAGGGGTATATATATAAGGTCTGCATCCACAGGTGTGATTAATTTGGTATAATGCTCCTGACCTGAGGATCATAGTCACAATGTAAAAATCATAGTAAAAATATGAGGTCTGCAAGCGCGCACATGAACAACGTGCGTGACCGTAATCCGCGCAGAGCTCAGAAGAGCCCTGCCTGCGTGACAGTTCCAGTCGGCAGGCAGAGCGTCTCGCTCATTGTCCGGGAGAAGCATGAGCTTATTGAAGTACTTTAAACGTGGAAAAAAATCAGAAGAGGTACGTAAGCACTGGAGGCATTTATGGTGGTTTTAATCCACTGGTAACAGGAATAATAATGAGTCGCTGAGCAAACAGGTGTGGTTAAGACTTCATACGCAGGGAAAGAGGCAAGAGTGACTGAATCGCTGAGGATTTACTTCACTAGCCATTACAATAATTTATGTTCATTGTTATGTACCTGGAAGGTTAAGATGACCAAAATTCACAAAGTCAATGACTTTAATCCGTCAGCAGCCTTCAGACAAAGTAAACGTGCCAACATTTAGATTTCAAAATAAGGGAGGTTTTTCCTGCTGTCTGGTTGGTGAGGAGAGTTCTAAAAAAACTATAAATATATAGAAATATTTTAACAGAAATAACTGAATCTTTGGTAATTTAAGTTAATTTATTTCATTACATGTAATTTTATAAAAAAAAAATTCTTTGAAATCAAAGTTAAATTATTGTTCTATTCTGGCTTTGCAAAATTACGGTCAAAAGTGTAAATTGTATAAGGAACAAAAGTCAGAATTTTACCACAATCCATTTCAAATTTATAAAAGAAACCCCAGTAATTTTATTTAAAAAAACAGACAAAAAAATAGCCATAAACTAATCCACAAATTTATAATAAAGTCTCAAATGTACAAGAAAAGTCAATTTTACAAGAGGAAATTACAAATTTGAGGAAAATGGTTTCAAATTTAGATAAAGTTACAGAAAAAAAATAGAAACTATAAGAAAACTGTTATAAATTTTGGAGAAAAGCCTCAAACCTTCAAGACTGAAGTCTTTACTCAAGTTTTTAAGTGAGGGCTTTTTGCATCCTTAAGGCTGCGTGTCCACCAAACGCGTTTTTTTCCGCTCTGGGCGACTATTTTCCATTCATTCTCTATGTAGTCCAGTGTTAACAGCGCCGAGCACCCTTGGTGCTGAAATGCTCTCGGTGGTGGCCGTTTTTTGTCGCGGCACTCAGGGCGCTCAGTTGAAAAAAGTTCAACTTTTCAGAGACTGCAGCTGAGCTCGTCAATGTCAGACCAATCAGAACCGCTGCTTGGGCAGGACATCGGATGCCGGTACTAGTCTGTACTCAGACTCCTGCTTTCCGTGTCATCATACAGACGTGGACAAAATTGTTGGTACCCCTCTGTTAATGAAAGAAAAACCCACAATGGTCACAGAAATAACTTGAATCTGACAAAAACGGTAATAAATAAAAAGTCTATGAAAATTAACCAATGAAAATCAGACAATGCTTTTGAATTGTAGTTCAACAGAATTATTTTAAAAAACAAACTCATGAAACAGGCCTGGACAAAAATGATGGTACCCTTAACTTAATATTTTGTTGCACAACCTTTTGAGGCAATCACTGCAATCAAACGATTTCTCTAACTGTCAATGAGACTTCTGCACCTCTCAGCAGATATTTTGGCCCATTCCTCATGAGCAAACTGCTCCAGTTGTCTCAGGTTTGAAGGGTGCCTTCTCCAGACAGCATGTTTCAGCTCCTTTCACAGATGTTCAATGGGATTTAGAACAGGGCTCATAGAAGGCCACTTTAGAATAGTCCAATGTTTTGCTCTTAGCCATTCTTGGGTGTTTTTAGCTGTGTGTTTTGGGTCATTATCCTGCTGCAAGACCCATGACCTGCAACTGAGACCAAGCTGTCTGACACTGGGCAGCACATTTCTCTCTAGAATACCTTGATAGTCTTGAGATTTCATTGTACCCTGCATAGATTCAAGACACCCTGTGCCAGATGCAGCAAAGCAGCCCCAGAACATAACAGAATCTCCTCCATGTTTCACAGTAGGGACAGTGTTCTTTTCTTGGTATGCTTCATTTTTGTGTCTGTGAACATAGAGCTGATGTGCCTTGCCAAAAAGTTCCAGTTTTGTCTCATCTGTCCATAGGACATTCTCCCGGAAGCTTTGTGGCTTGTCAACATTGCAGTTTGGCAAATTCCAGTCTGGCTTTTTTATGATTTGCTTTCAACAGTGGTGTCCTCCTTGGTCGTCTCCCATGAAGTCCACTTTGGCTCAAACAACGATGGATGGTGCGATCTGACACTGATGTACCTTGACCTTGGAGTTCAACATGAATGTGTTTTGAGGTTGTTCTGGGCTCTTTTGTTACCATTCGTATTATCCGTCTCCTCCTGCGGCCACATCCAGGGAGGTTGGCTACAGTCCCATGGATCTTAAATTTCTGAATATGTGCAACTGTAGTCACAGGAACATCAAGCTGCTTGGAGATGGTCTTATAGCCTTTACCTTTAACATGCTTGTCTATAATGTTCTTTCTAATCTCCTGAGACAACTCTCTCCTTTGCTTCCTCTGGTCTATGTTTAATGTGGTACACACCATGTCACCAAACAGCACAGTGACTACTTGTCACCCTTTAAATAGGCCGACTGACTGATTACAAGTTTGTAGACACCTGTGATGTTAATTAGAGCAGTGGTCCCCAACCCCCGGGCCGCGGACCGGTACCGGTCAGTGGGTCATTTGGTACCGGGCCGCACAGAAAAAATAAATAACTTACATTACGTCTGTTTTATTTATTATCAGTCTGAATGATGTTTTATTTTGAAAAATTACCGGATTCTCTCCATTACATCCGTCTATGGCTCACTCTTCACGCACGTCAAGACGCTTGTCTCGGTGACGTGATATGTTACCGCTAAAATTGAAGGCCGTTGCTAGACGGCAGACATTACGAGAGCCGCTGCAGAGATTTCTCTCAGAAAAAAAGTCACCGCTGGCAGCACATTTCAGTGACGAGGAATAAGTCGCAAAACTTGCTTACTTGTGCGACATATTCAGCCTGCTCAATGAACTCAATCTGTCACTTCAGGGGAAAATGACAACTGTCTTCAAGTTGGCAGATAAAGTAGCTGCATTTAAAGCCATACTGGGTTTGTGGGGACGGCGCGTGAACGGAGGTATATTTGACATGTTTCAAACATTAGCGGGGAGTTTAGAATAGACTGAGCCCGAGCCTTCATTCTCTCAGCTGGTGCACGATCACCTGTCTTTGCTTTTAAAAGAGTTCGAGCGATACTTCCCAACCACAAAAGATACACGAACTGCCAAAGAATGGATGTGCGACCCATTTCTCAACAAACCAGGTGACTCCAACATGTCTGTGTAAGAAGAAGATCAACTGCTGAGGATCGCAAATGACGGCGGCCTTAAAAGTATGTTCGAGACAACAGCTCTGCCGGTGTTCTGGATTAAAGTCATGGCTGAATACCCTGAGATCGCCACAACAGCACTGAAAACCGTGTTGCCATTTCCGACACCATGTCTGTGTTAAGCGGGGCTTTCTGCAGTGACAGCAACCAAAACAAAATTATGAAGTAGACTGGACATAAGCAACACACTTCTGGGACCGTCTCGTTGCAGAGAAACAAGCTCAGGGCTCCTACTGATTCAGCGTTGTGGTGAGTTGTATTTTTCATGCACTTTATATTTGTGTTTGTGGTGTATCTTATTTTGAAGGCATGTTTAAACGTTACCATAGTGACGAGAGAGCGTTGTGGGCAGAGAGGATGTTACTCACGTTATGTCGTTGTTGTCGCGATGTTAAGAGGACACTGCTAAAGTTGCAAACGAGTACACAGTGGATTCATGTTTATTATTATATTTAGAAAATACCAGTTTTTATGCCGGTCATATCATGTTCTTTTGTTGTATTTATCCGCCACACCTTAAAGGCTGGTCCCTGAAAATATTGCCTGACATTAAACCGGTCCGTGGTGCAAAAAAGGTTGGGGACCACTGAATTAGAGGACACATCTTGGTTGAACATGTCCCTATGGTCACATTATTTTCAATCTTTTCTAGGGGTACCATCATTTTTGTCCAGGCCTGTTTCATGAGTTTGTTCTTTAAAATAATTCTGTTGAACCACAATTCAAAAGCATTGTCTGATTTTCATTGGTTAATTTTCATAGAATTTTTATTTATTGCCACATTTGTCAGATTCAAGTTATTTCTGTGACCATTGTGGGTTTTTCTTTCATTAACAGAGGGGTACCAACAATTTTGTCCACGTCTGTATTTTACATCCAGAGCTGCTAGAAGACGTTTCCTGTCCATTGTTATTTAGAGACTATTAAAAAAAAAATCAGTAGAAAGTCGGACAATAGGAAAAGCGGAAGTGCTGAACTGAGAGTGACAAGCTGTTGCTGGGATACAGGGCAGACTTTTTTTTCCCCCCCAGAGCACTGCACACAAATGCTGAAAAAAAAAGCTCAGGGCGGTCGGGCGACAAAAAACGCGTTTCGTGGACACGCAGCCTAACTCTACTAGAAATTTTTGGTTGACGTGTGTGTGACGTATGTGTGTAGTTATAAAAAGAGGTTCCTACTCACACATGTGGTGATTTAAAACAAAACAAACCACAATGGTGGATGTGCAGTGTTTGTTAATGTTATCAATCTTTTCTTGGGGGGGTTTGTGCACTGAAGTGTTTGACAGTTCATTTTTTTTTCCACAATATCTTTATTGAACCTTTTTTTTTTTTTTTTTTTAACAAACATGATACAAACAATCAAACACTACCACTAAAGTACTACAAAAAAAAAAAAAAATGCACTAAAAACACCAACAGCCACCAACAAAATCAAGTCTTCAACAATGCTCCTCTGTTTAGTCTAGACAATCCAATACATAAGTATACATATTATGTTCACCAGTTTGGAATTTACAAGGTCCACACACATCATTCACCTTCTTCTTCAAGAGTTATGTTTAAATTTTTTACATAATCAATAAAAGGTCTCCATATATTCTCAAACACAATTTCCTTTGATTTCAGTATATATGTTATTCTTTCTAATGGAAGGTTTGTTAACATCTGTCTTAACCACTGAGTCACATCTGGTCTATGAGTCTTTTTCCATAATAGTGCAATACATTTTTTGGCATTAAGCAAACTGAGGTCTATGAATGTTCTTTCACTTTTATTAAAATTATGCTTTTCTGGGTACAGACCCAACAAAAACAGTTTAGGATTCAGTATGATTTGTTTTGAGATTATTTTTTCAATTGTTACCCTCACCTCTTCCCAAAACATTCTTATTAATCTACATTCCCATAAACAATGAAATAGGGTTCCTTTACTTTCCATGCATTTTGTGCATGTATCTGGTATATTTTTGTTATATCTATTTAACTCCTCCGGTGTAACATACATCCGCATTAACCATTTGAAATGTATCAATTTAAGGCGTGCATTTATTGATTTGGTTTGAGCTTCTGTACAAGCCAATTCCCATTGTTCCTCTGAAATTTCAATTTGCAGATCTTCTTTCCAGTAGTTTAATCTTTTCAGTGAATTTTCACTTGAAGATAGTGTCAATGAGTTATAAAACTCTGAAATAATACCCTTTCTTTTACTATCTTTCATCATCATTTTTCCAAGGATGAATAAATAGGTCGAGTGAGAGCTTTATTTTGATTTGATCGAATAAAGTTTCTAAGTTGAAGATATTTAAAAAAATGTGTTCTATTGAGATTAAATTTGATCCTCAGCTCTTCAAAAGACATTATGTTGTCTGCACATGGCAAATATAAATCCTGAATCTTTTGTATCCCTTTTAAATTCCATACTTTAAATACAGCGTCCGCTCTCCCTGGTTTAAAATATTGATTACCCCATATTGGACTAAATTGTGACAATAACTGTGGTTCTTTTAAATAGTTTTTAGCTTCACACCATATTTTGATCATATGCTTTACAAATGGATTTTTAACTTGTTTTTGTAATTTTTTTGCCGAATCTGAGTATATGAATATGGGAAGAGGTAAAGGTAAATTGTATGATTCCATTTCAGTCCAGTGAGGGAGATCATTTAATGAAAAATAATATGTCACAGACCTCAGTTGTGCCGACCAATAATACAACATAAAATTTGGACATTTCAGACCTCCACGATCAAATGGTAAATATAATAAAGACAGACGTAATCTAGCCCTCCTGTTGTTCCATATAAATTCCACTAACTTTTTTTTTATTCTTGAGAATAGATCTAAAGGTGGTGATAAGGGAATGTATTGAAATAAATAAAGTATTTTAGGTAAAATATTACTTTTAAGTATATTGATTCTCCCGATCATCGACATTGGTAGTGACATCCATCTCTGAGTTAACTCATTGATATCTGACATTAAGGCTTCATAGTTGACACTGGCGACTGATTCTAGCTTAGGCATAATTTGGATTCCTAAATATTTAAACTGATTTACAACATTGAATTGATTTACCTCAGGGGCTGGGTAATTTCTCTGGGTCTCATTTAGCATTAATATTGAAGATTTAGTTTTATTTATTTTATATCCTGATATTTCCCCAAAATTCTTTATTAAATTCAACAAGGTTGGAATTGATTTTTTTAGATTCGACATAAACAAAATTATATCATCGGCGTACAGGGAGATTTTATGTTCTGTTGGTCCAACTTTAATTCCATATATTTGTGAATGTAAACGTATCGCTATCGCTAAAGGTTCAATTGCCATAGTAAACAGTAAAGGTGAAAGTGGACAGCCTTGTCGACATCCTCTATTGATTTTTATTGGTTTTGAAATATTGTTATTTGTTAGGATTTCTGCTGTAGCATTATTGTATATTATTTGAACCCATTTTATGAAATTATTTCCAAGTCCAAACCTTTGTAGGACTTCAAAAAGAAAGGGCCATTCAACTCTATCAAAGGCCTTTTCGGCGTCCAATGATAGGAGAGCTGTATCCGGTGCTTCTTTATTAAAATAAATAATATTAAATAGTCTTCTTACATTATGGAAGCCTTGTCTACCCTTTATAAAGCCATTCTGATCTCGATTAATAATATTTGGTAAAATTTCTTGTATTCGTCTTGCTAAAATTTTACAGATTATCTTAAGGTCGGCGTTTAATAGGCTTATTGGTCTCATATTTTCACATTTATTAGAGGGCTTACCTGGTTTTGGCAGCAGTATAATTAAGGCATTATTTATGTATGATGGTAAATTATTATTTTGAAATGCTTCTAAAACCATTTCCAAAAAAGGTTTTATTAATTTATTCTTAAATTTTTTATAAAGGTCAACTGGAAGACCATCTGGTCCTGCACTTTTTCCTGATTTCATATTATCAATGGCTAGCCCAACTTCTTCTTGACTAATTTTAGACTCCAATATCTCCCTGTTTTCATTTGGTATACACGGTATAGATAGTTCGTTCAAAAACCCATTTAGTTTTGTTAAATCAGGTTCATTTTTGGTATCATATAATTTTTCATAGTAATCTCTAAAGGCTCTATTAATTTCTAAAGGATCTATAACTACCTGTCCGTTACTTATAATACTGGTAATTGGTGTTTTAATTTCCAATTGTTTAATCTGCCATGCTAATAATTTTCCTGATTTTTCACCTTGTCCATAAAAAGATTGTTTCAATCTTAGAAGACTCGAGGCAGCTCTATTCGCTGATTTTTTGTCGTATTCAGCTCTCAAAATCAGTAATTCATTCTCCAACTTTGGGTCACTTCCTGCATACACTTTTTCCTGAAGACTTTTTATTTTATGTTCCAATTTAGCTCTCTCCTCTCGAGTCTTCTTAGATTTTGATCCTGTATAACTAATAATATGTCCCCTAATAAAAGCTTTGAAAGCCTCCCACTTTACACATGCTGATGTTTGTGTAGTACTGATGTCAAAGAACTCGTCTATCTGTTTTTCTATATACTTGACAAATTCCTCATCCTGAAGCCATTTATGCTGAAATTGCCATCTACCTGATTCCTTTGTCAATTTTTTATCTACATATATTAGACAACAGGGTGCATGATCAGAGATCACGATGTTATCATAAAAGCAGTTTTGAATCTTGGACCTTAATTCTGTGGAAATCAAAAAATAATCAATACGTGAGAATGTCTTGTAGGTACTGGAATAACAAGAATAGGCTTTAACTTGTGGTTTCATTTCTCTCCATATATCTAACAATCTCAATTCTTTCATAAAATGATTAATAGTCATCCTACATCCAATGTGCGTACAATCCAGTCCTGTTGATCTATCCACACCTGGATTCAATGTACAATTAAAATCCCCTGCTATTATATGTTGCCCTGTAAGTGATGATAAGATGAGAAATAAATTAGCAAAGAACTTCTGATCATCTATATTGGGACCATATAAGTTCACAAGATTTATATTTTCTAATAGCAAAGAACCTTGAATGATTACATATCTTCCAAATTTGTCTCCAATTACATTTTTCACTTGAAAAGGAACTGATTTATGTATGAGAGTCATAACTCCCCTGGCTCGGGATGAAAATGAAGAGGTGAATACACTTCCCTGCCATCTACTCCTAATTCTTTTAACATCCTCCTCTATCAGATGAGTTTCTTGTAAAAACACAATTCTTGAACCCATGTCCTTTATTTTATTCATAACTTGTTTAAGTTTTTTTAAATTTTGTAGACCTCTGCAATTCCATGAAGTTAAATTAAGATTAACACTTTGGTCCATGATCAATAGAGAGTTTGGGATTACCTTGCAGTGTAAACATGCTCATACAGAGAAGCAAAAACATGAGTGGTTGAACATTCATCCTACAAACTACACACAAACAAATTTCCCCTTCCCACACTTGTGGCAAACCCCCCAAAATCAAAAGAAAAATTCTGTCTCCCGATATAGCCATCGACCGTTCCACACCCACGGGGAACAGCCTAAGCCACTCCTTCTTCATCCTCCCAATCACCCTAACTCTACTGCTTTTAATGACGTAACATTAACTCTCCTCTGTAGTTTTCCAACTTAACTCCAAAATTTTTAACAACTTTGTACATCATAGTTTTTTTTTTTTGTTTGTTTTGTTTTTGTTTTGTTTTTTAATATATAATACAATCTATATTTTGTAAACTTACTATTTACTTCAAGTCAGTCAGATGCCTGTGCAAATGCTTAATTATTCTACCTTATATTTTGTTCATGCTTAGCTCCCACCAGTCTCTTCTTCTTCTTTGATCTTCTTGATGAACTCCTGCGCCTCCTCTGGGGTCTTGAAGATGTGGGTTCTGCCCTCATACGTGGTCAGCAGTCTCGCAGGATAGATTACACCATGACGAATCCCAAGGTTGCGCAGCTCCTTACGTACGGGATCAAACTGCTTCCTCAATTGCTGGATTCCTGTGGCCAAATCTGGGTAGAACCGCACCTGCTGGTCCTGGTGTTTAATCTCTCCTTTTTTAGCTCGTGCAGCGTTGAAGATCTTCATCCTGTCTCTGTTGCTAAGAAACTTCATAATTAAGGTCCTCGGCGGTCCCTTATCTCTCCGTGGGCCAATGGGATGTGCTTTTTCCAGAACCACTGCTGATTGCAACTCCTCGCTGCCCAGCACCTCCGGAATCCACTTTTCCAGAAAGGAACATACGTCCCGACCTTCTGATTCCTCTGGAAGACCCACCAGCCTCAAATTATTCTGTCTCGACCGAGATTCCAAATCCAAAATATTATCTTCCAGAGATTTATTTTTTTTTTCCAAAGTGCGCACCTTTAATTGAAGACGGGTGACGTCATCTTCAGCACTAGCGAGACGGAGCTCCATCTGCGCCGTTCGTTCTACACAGTCACCCAATTCCTTTCTTATTCCTTCCAACGCTGTCATAATCCCATCAAATCTAGAGGAAAAGTCCGCTCTCATTGAACTCATGGCAGCCATCAGCGCATCTGCGCCATTCCCCGCAGATATCGCAGCGTTGCCAGCCTCCTCCGCCATATATGGAGTTTTGTTTACTGCGTCACAGACCTGAAAGTCCGTTAATTTGGACTGTTTCGGCGGCTCGCTTTTTCCTTTTCCTGGTTTTCCAGCCTTAGGCTTCGCCGACATATCTTCGCCCAAATGCTGGGATACGTTCTGTCCCAAATGAGAGAGTTATTTGCCGATTTTTTTTTTTCCAGGAGCAGAGCAGAGCGAGACACGTCCGTCCTACGTGGCAGCCATAACCGGAAGTCTGACAGTTCATTTTTAATTCAGCTAAATGCACTCTGTGATGAGCCAAGGTCAGCTATGACCAGGATGTAGTATATTTTATTTCAAACGGGAAACAAATGTTTATGCTACTAGCAGTGCACATTGAGTTTTTATGTACTTTGAGATATGCCTGAGTAAGATGTGACCAAAATGGTCATTTACAGAATTTTATTTTTTTCCCCCATTCTATTTATTTGTTGTTCAAGAGGAAAAATATTTCTACTACTTCAGTTCTGCTCAACCCCAGCACTGTTATTGTGTTTTTATGCATGTTTGATGTGCCTTTGTCATGTGACAAGAGCACATTTAAAACCAAGACAATGAATAAAAAGTGTGTATTTTTCATCATACTGATCTGTGTTGGTTTGAAATTTGTCATATGAACATGTGCGGCCCACTTACATGTCTTGATTTCACATTGTGGCCCAACTGATTTTGTAATTGAATAGCCCTGCCCTACAGAAACAGCTATGTTTCGGTAAGTTGAACGGAGCCAGAGAATCTGGTTTCGCTACTCAACATGAGGAAACCCCCCCACACGCACACACACTCCAGTAGAACAGGTTGGGGAGATTTAGAAGACTGAACCAGACCATCAGTGACAGACTAGCTCATTGTGGCCTGATGAAAACACCCTGAGAGTGTTCAGATCTCCTGACCGTTGACCTTGACCTTAAGCACAGTCTAGATGTAGACCCATCCAGATGTGCTTAATAGCCTAGGAGGAGGAGTGGATTTTTGTTAAATCATAAATGCCCAGATCTCCTAACCTTTGACCTTGACCGCAACTTAGATGTAGATCCTCCTGAGGATCATTGTGAGTGAGGTTGGTGAGCATCGGGGCAAATGCCTAAAAGGAGTCGTGATTCCCGTGAAATGTGGACGGACAGACAATCTTGGACAATCTTTTACTGCCACTCAGTGAAGAAAGAATTTGATTTTCTTTGCATATGCTAAATTTTGGGCAATTGGCTGGAATGCTGAGGGGTTTAAAGAAAGGTTTCATATCAATAAGAAGAAAGTTGCAAATTTTGAGAAAAGAGATGCAAATTTGCTAGAAAAAGATGCAGATTTATGAGAAAAAAGTTTCAAATTTATGAGAAAAAGTTACAAATCTACAAGAAAAAAGTTACAAATTTATAAGAAAAAAGTTACAAATTTACAAGACAAAAGTTGCAAATTGAGGAGAAAAAGTTGCAAATTTAAATGTATAGTAAACACAAGTCTACATAAGGATAAAAATGTCAGAAAAAATGCCATATAGTAAGTCAGTGTTAACTAAAGTTTTAAAAACATTCTGAATGTTCCGCATTAATTCAGATTCACTCCAAAATTTAATGAATTCTTTGGCGGTCCAAGCTTTGCTCCTCCACCAAATTTAACTGAAATCTGACTGGTAATTTTTGCGTAATCCTGCAAACAGACAAATGACACCAAAAACGTAACATCCTCGGCGGAGGTGACAAACCTTCTGCTCTATGCGCCCGTCATCTTCAGGCAGGTGAGCGCCAACGTACCAAACCCCAGGGGCGGGGTCAGTGAGATTAAAGGTGGTGAAGTTCTGCGTCATTACCGGCAGGGTCAGAGACAGAGTGGGGCTCCACAGTGTTGCGTTGGGAAACGTCGTTCCTGTCGGGTTTATGACCGGAGGGGCACCCCATCGAATGTGGCTGCAGAATAAAGGACAGACAACCACTAAGGTGGGGAAAAAAAAAAGAGGCAGAGCCGCAAAAGTCCTAGAGTGTTAAGAGAGTCTCCGTATCTTACATGGTGATGTTGTGCTGCCCACAGTTGATGCTGTGGCCCTTGGTCACAGAGAAGAGCCAGCGGGCCACGGCGGTCTCCTCCGGTATGTGGAAGCGCTGCAGCCTCACGCTGCCATACCAACCGTACTTTGACAGCTTCTGACGGGGTTTAGATGAAAGCTCCGACACAAATGTCACCTGTCCATCTGTAGGAAATATGGCTTTCATGGTTAGTTTTTCACAGAGGAGTTGTGAAGATTTGATTTTATTTCAGATCCACACTCATGTTCCACTTTAAAGAAATGTGACTTTCATTATGCTTGTTTTTTTTAGTGCCGCAACGATTAGTCGATTAATCTACAAGTTGATCGGAAGAGTCGCAAATTTACGACAAGAAGAAGCAACTTTCTGAGAAAACAGTTGCAAATCAGCAAGAAAAAAATGCAAAATTAAAAGAAGCACAAATTTCATATTTGTTTAAAAAAAATGTCAAAATTTACAATGAAAAAAATCTGAGGAAAAAAATCATCAGTTTCTGTGAAAAAGTTTCTCCAACTTGTTCCTCCTAAATTTGCAGCTTTTTTGACTTAAACTTGCAATATTTTTACTCATAGATTTCTTACTTTTTTTTGTAAATTTCCATTTTTTTCCTCTAGTTTTCAAAAATTCTCATTAATTTATGACTTTCTTGTAAAATTTAAAAAATATTCATAAATTTACTGTGATTTTCATTGCAAATTTGCAATTTTTTTCCTTATAAAGTTTCAACCTTTTTCTCATGAATTTGTAACTTTTTTTTTCTTGGAAATCTGACTTTCCTCATAGATTCTCTAGTTTTTTGATTGCAAAATCGCAACTTTTTGCCTGTAAATGTGCAACTTCTTTCCTTCTAGATTTTCAACTTTTTCTTGTAAAACTGTGTTTTGTTTTCCTTGTCAATTTGGTATTCGATGTGGTGGTTTAATTTTGATTTTTCCCTGTTCATCGATTCAATGATCCAAGTTAATAGTTTGTTTTGAAGACACTCCCCCATCACAGAAGCAGGTGTCCCCAACATCAACAATATGTTGTAGCATTGTTTAAATGGGTCATGAGCTGCATGCTGTCACCTTCAATCAATCAATCTTTATTTCGGATAGATTAAAAGTACATATTAAAAGAAACAGAATAATATAACAAAGGGGGAAAGAAAATCCAACAAGGTCAAATTAGACAATAACTCCTCTGATTATACAGTTCAACATAAGTTATCCGAAATGGGTGATGGCTGAAGCCGCAGCTTATATTGCCCACCCATGTTCCATCCAAGAATTCAAAAGAAAAACAAACAAGAGCGATTACAATTCAGAACAAAGCTAAGACAAAATGTGACAAAAAAAACTAAGCAACAACACAACGCAGACTGGATATGACAATCCTTATGTGATTTTACATGTCATCTTGTACATATGTTTGGAGTATTTCTTCCTTTAGTTTTTGTTTAAATTGTCCTAGCGTTGTACATGATTTTAATTCAGGTCCAAAATCGTTCCATAATCTGACTCCTTGCACTGAAACACAGTGTTGCTTGGTGGTAGTTCTCACTTAAGGTTTTTGAAATATACATGTTCCTCTGAAATGATATTGTTTCTCCCTTATTTGGAACAGCTTTTGGATATTTGCGGGTGTAACTGATATCATCCTGCGCAGTTCGCCCACTCGGGGACACGAACCCGCGACCTACCAGTCAACTACACAGTTCGAGCATGGGAGACACAGCACGATCGCGCTGAGCTAAAGGTCCGACCGATAGCTCAGCGCTACCGATACTGTATGAGGCTTTTCGGGAGGGAGGTTTTACTAACGTTCTACGCCGAACAGTACTAGTTGGCATCCGTTACACTCGCAGTGATAGATTCTTCACTTTAAACACTATTACTGCAGTTTTAAAGTCAACCAGATCTTTCAACTTGAGAGCTTTTAATTTAAGAAAAAGTGGGTTTGTTGGTTCCCTGTAAGCAGCTTTGTTTATTATTCTAATAGCTCTCTTCTGAAGCATAAAGACTGGATATATGTTTGTTTTATATGTATTTCCCCATACTTCAGTACAGTATGTCATGTATGGGAGTATTAATGAATGATACAAGGTATATAGTGTGGGTTGATTCAGCAAATACAGTGGGGCAAAAAAGTATTTAGTCAGCCACCAATTGTGCAAGTTCTCCCACTTAAAAGATGAGAGAGGTCTCCAATTTTCATCATAGGTATACCTCAACTATGAGAGACAAAATGAGAAAAAAATAATCCACAAAATCACATTGAAGGATTTTTAATGAATTAATTGGTAAATTCCTTGGTAAAATAAGTATTTGGTCACCTACAAACAAGCAATATTTCTGGCTCTCACAGACCTGTATCTTCTTCTTTAAGAGGCTCCTCTGTCCTCCACTCGTTACCTGTATTAATGGCATCTGTTTGAACTCGTTATCAGTATAAAAGACACCTGTCCACAACCTCAAACAGTCAGACTCCAAACTCCACTATGGCCAAGACCAAAGAGCTGTCAAAGGACACCAGAAACAAAATTGTAGACCTGCACCAGGCTGGGAAGACTGAATCTGCAACAGGTAAGCAGCTTGGTGTGAAGAAATCAACTGTGGGAGCAATTATTAGAAAATGGAAGACATACAAGACCACTGATAATCTCCCTCAATCTGGGGCTCCACGCAAGATCTCACCCCGTGGGGTCAAAATGATCACGAGAATGGTGAGCAAAAATCCCAGAACCACACGGGGGGACCTAGTGAATGACCTGCAGAGAGCTGGGACCAAAGTAACAAAGGCTACCATCAGAAACACACTACACCGCCAGGGACTCAAATCCTGCAGTGCCAGACGTGTCCCCCTGCTTAAGCCAGTGCATGTCCAGGCCCGTCTGAAGTTTGCTAGAGAGCATTTGGATGATCCAGAAGAGGATTGGGAGAATGTCATATGGTCAGATGAAACCAAAATAGAACTTTTTGGTAAAAACTCAACTTGTCGTGTTTGGAGGAGAAAGAACACCATACCTACTGTGAAGCATGGGGGTGGAAACATTATACTTTGGGGCTGTTTTTCTGCAAAGGGACCAGGACGACTGATCCGTGTAAAGGAAAGAATGAATGGGGCCATGTATCGTGAGATTTTGAGTGAAAACCTCCTTCCATCAGCAAGGGCATTCAAGATGAAACGTGGCTGGGTCTTTCAGCATGACAATGATCCCAAACACACTGCCCGGGCAACAAAGGAGTGGCTTCGTAAGAAGCATTTCAAGGTCCTGGAGTGGCCTAGCCAGTCTCCAGATCTCAACCCCATAGAAAATCTTTGGAGGGAGTTGAAAGTCTGTGTTGCCCAGCGACAGCCCCAAAACATCACTGCTCTAGAGGAGATCTGCATGGAGGAATGGGCCAAAATACCAGCAACAGTGTATGACAACCTTGTGAAGACTTACAAAAAACGTTTGACCTCTGTCATTGCCAACAAAGGGTATATAACAAAGTATTGAGATGAACTTTTGTTATTGACCAAATACTTATTTTACCGAGGAATTTACCAATTAATTCATTAAAAATCCTTCAATGTGATTTTCTGGATTTTTTTTCTCATTTTGTCTCTCGTATACCTATGATGAAAATTGGAGACCTCTCTCATCTTTTAAGTGGGAGAACTTGCACAATTGGTGGCTGACTAAATACTTTTTTCCCCACTGTATTTCACTCTGTGTAGTATTGCAATTGATTTGGATATTTTACCTTTAATATAATTAATATGTGACTTCCAACACAGTTTATTATCAATTATTACACCAAGAAATTTAGTTTTGGATACCCTTTCAATCTCTACACCATTTACACTGAGTTTAGATACTAAGTTGTTGTGATGGTTGTTAAAAACTATAAATTTTGTCTTACTTAAATTGAGCGTTAATTTGTTTGAATCAAACCACAGTTTAAGCTTTCCTAATTCCTTTCCGAGTGTATCCAAAAGTTGTTCCAAATTGCTTCCACTGCATAATAAATTAGTGTCATCGGCAAACAATATTAAATCCATTTTTTCTGAAACTTTACATATGGCCCCAAAACTGAACCCTGTGGGACTCCACAAGTAACCTTCAGTAACTGTGAGTTTTTGTTACCAACACATACATACTGATATCTATTCTTTAAGTAACTACATAACCAGGACAGTGCTACTCCCCTAATACCACAATTTTGTAGTTTCTTTAATAATAAATTATGATCCACTGTATCAAATGCTTTTTTACGATCCAGGAATACCCCAACTGAATACTCTTTATTTTCAACGGCAGTTGATATTTTTTCTATAAATTCCATTAGAGCAAATGCAGTTGTCCTCTTGTGTCTGAACCCATATTGCTGCTCACACAATAAATTATTCTTCAGTATGAAGTTGTCAATTCTCTCATAGAATATTTTTTCAAGTATCTTGGAAAATTGTGGTAATAGTGAAATTGGTCTATAGTTTGAGAATTCTCCTCTGTCACCCGTCTTGTATATCGGAATTACTTTAGCTATTTTCATTGCATTGGGAAATATACCTGTTTGGAGAGACAGGTTACAGATATACGTCAGTGGTTTCACTAAGCATTCAATAATAGTTTTGACTAAGAGCATGTCAATACCATCACAGTCTGTAGATGTTTTACTTTTAAACGATTTAACAATTTCAATGACCTCTCTCTCATCTGTGTTCTTTATGAAAATGGAGTCTTTTATAGCAGTGTTTTTGCTTATTGGATCACCTGTAGGTGCCGTAATGGGTATTTCTCGAGTCAAATTAGGACCAATGTTAATAAAAAAGTTATTAAATTTATCTGCAGGTGAAGCTGCATTCACACTCTGAGTCGTTTTATTATTTTTTGAAAAATCGGTTGAGTAGCTTGTATTTCTGCTTTTATTTCCAAGAATATTGTTAAGTATTGTCCATGTATTTTTAATACTGTCTCTGTTTTTCTCCAGATCTTTACTGTAATAGTCTCTTTTACTACATCTTATTATATATGTTAACTGTGGTCTATATTAATCATATATCCCATAACCTACATATGTATAAGCATGTGAGAATGTTTGGTGATTACATATGTAAAGCGACTTCACACCTCAGAACAGGACAAGAGGTCTCAACCGCCAGCGGGGATCAAAGAGCATCCGAAGCACTGCGGTGGAGACCAGATCGATCGCCCTGACCTCCCAAGGCCAGGTGGAGGGATACGGAGACAAAGGAAGGGGATTAAGATAATGTGGGATGTCAGCTTTGATATGCATGTCTTTTGTTATGTGTAGGTATAAGTATGTAGAGCTGAATATGTTCTGCCTCTTTCTACTTCTGCTTCTGCACTGAGATGAGACTTGTTAGAGGAGCGAAGCTGAGAATAAACTTTTTTTTTTTTTTTAAACTTTGGTTTATAAGTCGCATCGCCTCGTTATTCCAAGCTCTTCTACACTGGTGACCCTGACGCGAGGATGGACCAGAGGCGTTCCCCCGCGATTGACTCATCTGAGGCGACCCAGGCAGACGCCGGCGCCCATGCAGACAGGGGAACGGATGGAAGACGTTCCCCCACGGCAGAAGAGAGGGCTCAACCGAGCACCAGCCCCGCCGTGAGAGCAGAAGAAAGGCACTCTCACCCGGCGGACACATCAAGGACGGCCCACACAAGCGCCGTCACAGTCAAGCTGCCAGAATTCTGGCAAGAAGACCCGAGCTCGTGGTTCCAGCAAGCTGAGGCTCAGTTTGCACTGGCGGGCATAACGGCGGACGAGACGAAGTTTTATCACATCGTCGCCAAACTCGACGCAGCCACGTCAAGATGCGCGCGGAGCATAATCCGACAGCCGCCTGCCTATGACAAATACAGAGAGCTGAAGGCGACCATCGTCGAGAACTTCGTCCCCTCAGCCGAGGAGAGAGCAGAGAAGATCCTGGCGATCTACGGCCACAGAGGATGCAGACCCAAGGCCCTCATGGAGGACATGCTGCAGCTCAAGGAGGAGGACAACGACAACTTCCTCTTCCAACACATCTTCCTCAGCACTCTGCCGCCACACATGAGAGGGACGCTGATCAACATGCGGTGCAGCACCCAGCAGGACTTCCGCGCACTGGCCCGAGAAGCGCAGCGACTCACCAACGCCTGCAGGGAACAGGTGGCCACAGCAGCATCCGCAGATGCCCAGAGCAACGGAGAACCACGGACAACCGAGCAGAGCCCGCCCACCATGGCGGCAACACGACCAAGACGCAGCAGGCGGAACGACATCTGCTATTACCACCACCGTTTCGCCGAGGGGGCGTACAAATGCGTTCCCCCCTGCAAGTTCAAAAGTTCGGGAAAACGTCCAAACCGAGAACCGTTAACGGCTGCGGTTCTCGGCGAAAAAAATAAACTTCTTTATGTGACTGACGGACACACCGGCAAACAGTTCCTAATTGACACTGGAGCTCAACTGAGTTTTATCATGCCCTCCCACGCAGACCGGGCCATGGGCCCCCGGGGCAATGGAGCGATGGCAGCCAACGGCTCCATCATCGACACTTATGGTGAAAGGAACCTGCCCCTCTGCATTCATGGCCGCAACTACAGATGGACATTTGTTGTAGCGGCGGTGAGTTTTAACTTGTTGGGCGCGGATTTTTTGTGTGCACATGGGTTATTAGTTGATCTAGCAAACAGACGCTTGGTTAATGCACTGTCATTTGCTTCTATTCCCTGCTCAGCTCGAGTTTCTCCACCACCCGTGCAGGCCAGCATCACTACAGCAGGAGTTAAGTTTGATCAACTCCTCACCCAATTTCCAGCACTCACAATTCCCAAATTTTCAGCTACAGTGGCTAAGCACGGGGTCGAACACTTTATTCCCACAACGGGCCCACCCGTATTCGCCAAAGCTCGGCGCTTAGACGCGACCAAGCTCGCAATAGCTTGGGACGAGTTTACCACCCTTGAAAAACTAGGCATTATCAGATGCTCAAAAAGCCCCTGGGCATCGCCACTACCCATGATCCCGAAATCCGACGGTTCTTGGAGACCGTGCGGCGATTACCGCAGATTAAACAATGCGACAGCGCATGACCGCTACCCAATTCCTCACGTCCAAGATTTTTCACTACATTTGGCGGGTGTGTGCATTTTTTCTAAAATAGACCTGGTCCGTGGCTATCACCAAGTCCCCGTTCGAGCAGAAGACATTCCTAAAACAGCTGTAATAACCCCCTTCGGTCTTTTTGAATTTTTGCGGATGCCTTTTGGCCTCAAAGGCGCTGCTCAAACCTTTCAGCGGATGATGGACGCGGTATTACGCGACCTCCCTTTCATGTTCGTCTACCTCGACGATATGCTGGTAGCCAGCTCGTCGGAGGAAGAACACGAACAGCATCTCACTATGGTTTTTCAGAGACTAGAAGAGCACGGGTTAATAATCAATCCAGCCAAATGCAAATTTGGCGTGTCACAAATTGATTTTTTGGGACACAGAGTTTCACCGAAGGGGGCAGTTCCGCTGCCAGACAAAGTTCGCGCAGTAAAAAATTTTCCACGGCCACAAACGGTCAAATCGCTGCAAGAATTTTTAGGAATGGTTAATTTTTTACAACCGTTTCCTCCCCCCCGCAGCTCAGCTCATGCAGCCCCTATATGACGCGCTCAGAAAACAAAAACCTTCCAACGCGGTCGAATGGACCCCGGAGCGCGAACGCGCCTTCGCGGAAGTAAAAAGTGCCCTAGCTAACGCAACACTGTTGGTTCACCCTGATCCCTCGGCCCGCATTGCGCTAACCACAGACGCTTCAGACCTAGCCATAGGGGCGGTTGTAGAACAACATGTTGGCGGAACCTGGCAACCTTTGACATTTTTCAGCAAATCGTTAAACCAAACTGAGCGTAAATACAGCACTTTTGACAGGGAGCTGCTAGCGCTTCATTTATCCATCCGCCACTTCCAGTTCTGGTTGGAAGGGTGGCGTTTCACGGCTTTTGTAGACCACAAACCGCTCACCTTTGCGATGGCTAAAATTTCCGAACCGTGGTCAGGCAGGCAACAAAGACAGCTAGCTGCGATTTCAGAGTTTACCACAGACATTCGACATGTGGCAGGCAAACTTAACGTGGTAGCAGACTGCCTCTCTCGCGCTGTGACATTGCCAGAGCGCGAGGAGACAGATTATACTACCTCAGCCGCAGAACTTTTCGCCAACGCGGACACATACGCGGCCCCAATCCACGTAGGGATAGATTACGCAGCCATGGCGGAGGAGCAAAGTAGTGACGCAGACGTGCGCGCACTCCTGTCTGGACCAACAGGGTTAAGGCTGGAGGAAAGGGGTTTACGCAACGGTGTGCCCTCCCTAATATGCGACATCTCAACCGGCCGACCTCGCCCGGTAGTCCCAGCTGCATGGCGCCGCCGTATTTTCGACTCAATTCACTCCCTCGCGCACCCGGGTGTGCGCGCTTCGGTTAAAATGGTCGCCGAAAAGTTTGTGTGGCCCGGCCTGCGCAAAAACGTAAAAGAATGGGCAAAGACTTGCATGTCTTGTCAGCACGCCAAAATACACAAACACACAAAAGCCACTCTAGAGCCTTTTCGAATCCCAGCTAGAAGGTTCGACCACGTTCATGTCGACCTTGTGGGGCCACTACCTTCCTCCCAAGGTTTCACTCACCTGTCAACAATGATAGACCGTACTACGCGCTGGCCTGAGGCGGTCCCTCTGGCGTCAACCACAGCGGAGGAAGTCGCTCGCGGTTTTTTTAACAAACTGGGTGGCACGTTTCGGTGTCCCATCGGACATCACGTCCGATAGAGGGCCTCAATTTGTCTCGGAGCTTTGGTCAGCCATGGCCAGCAGCTTAGGGGCGACAATTCACCGCACCACCGCTTATCACCCTCAGGCTAATGGGTTATGCGAGCGTTTTCACAGATCTTTAAAGGCCGCCCTCAGAGCCTCACTAACAGACACAAATTGGGTAAATAAACTTCCCTGGGTTTTATTGGGGTTGCGTGCTGCGCCTAAAGAGGATCTAGACGCCTCCCCAGCAGAATTAGTTTTTGCACAACCTCTCAGGCTCCCAGGTGAATTTTTACCAGAGAACCCAAAGCCAGGGCATCTTCCAGCCCCGAGGCTTTTAGGCAGCAACGGACCGGACACTCTCCCCGGACTGGCACATCACTCTTTTCCACAGGTTTTTGTTCCCCAAGCTTTGAAAAACGCTGAATTTGTTTTTGTTAGGCATGAAGCTTTAAAACCAACCCTCCGTCCACCATACGACGGACCTTTCAGAGTGCTGGAACCTGGTGATAAGCATTTTGTGCTTGATTTAGGGGACAGAAAAGAAACAGTCAGCATTGACAGACTTAAACCTGCCTTCTTGTTGAGAGACGAACCTGCACGGTTGGCGAGAGCACCTCGGCGGGGTAGACCCCCCAAGAGAAAAGACTCAGCCCCCCTGCAGGGAACAAATAATCACTCTCCTCCCCAAGCTGCAGATTCCTTACAGGAAGGTCCCACCAGGACGCCCAAGCGGACCCACAGCAGATTCGGGAGAAGATTAAAACCCAGACGGCACAAGGACTGATGCAAACTACTCAAAAGTTGTTCACTAATTGTGCTGTAACAGTTTAAGACTGACTTGTGATATTACTACACTGTTATGATTACCACTGAATTCTCTACAGGAGCATAGCTGCTGGAAAGTTTCTTCCTTGTCAAGAGGTGTAGCAGTTAGTATGTCATAATAATTATCTTAAACTGTGAATTTTTCTATTGTCCTTTTCTTAGTCGTTTGGGGGGGGGGGCTGTGGTCTATATTAATCATATATCCCATAACCTACATATGTATAAGCATGTGAGAATGTTTGGTGATTACATATGTAAAGCGACTTCACACCTCAGAACAGGACAAAGAGATCTCAACCGCCAGCGGGGATCAAAGAGCATCCGAAGCACTGCGGTGGAGACCAGATCAATCGCCCTGACCTCCCAAGGCCAGGTGGAGGGATACGGAGACAAAGGAGGGGGATTAAGATAATGTGGGATGTCAGCTTTGATATGCATGTCTTTTGTTATGTGTAGGTATAAGTATGTAGAGCTGAATATGTTCTGCCTCTTTCTACTTCTGCTTCTGCACTGAGATGAGACTTGTTAGAGGAGCGAAGCTGATAATAAACTTTGGTTTATAAGTCACATCGCCTCGTTATTCCAAGCTCTTCTACATTAACTTATTTTTGTATGTTTCATACCGCTGCTCTGCTTCTTCTGTCCTTTTCTTTAGAAAAGCTTTATATAATGAATTTTTCTTTTTACACGCCTTTTGTAATCCTTTGGTTAACCATGGCTTATCGACAAACTTATGTTTAAGCTTTTTCTTTACTAATGGACATTTTTTTTCATAAAGAGTGGTTACAACGTTTATAAATGTGTCATAGGCTTCACTTACACCTGATACACTGACTTCTGTCCAGTCCTGCTTCAGCAAGTCTTCTTTAAAAGAACTGATTGCATTTTGTGATTTGTATCTGAAAGATTTTAAAAGTTTTTTCTGTATTGGCCCCCGTGTGGCCATGGATAAGTGCAACCTCGGCTTTCAAGGTGTGAATTAGATACGATCAACAAACAAATCAGATAATCTCATTTTAGGACAACGGGTTGCTCCTGGACGGTTAGCCGTCATGCTAACAACACTAAACCCGGCTCTGACTTTGCCCCCCCTCCGACTGAAGACACTCACCGTCCTCGGCTAAAGTCCAAGCCGTCAGGGCGATAAAAAGGAGACTCCGGAGAAAACAGACGGCCATCTTTCCTTCTTTGCCGTCTGAATCATTCCGTCTGCCCGTACATTTAAAAAAGACAAGACATTTCTGCGTCCGACAGGCACTTCCGGGTTTCTGTGTGAATAAATATGTGACGTAACCAAAGTAACCTGACGCCCCCTTTAGTGTCTGTCGGAAATAATCAGGTCATCTATATTTAGGCATTACAAAACAATGGATTGGTGTTTCCCTCGTGATTATAGAAGAATAATAGTGACATATAAATCTTTAAATATCCTCGAACGATGTAATAGACTTAAAACAAACTACATTATGCAAAATCTGATCATCTGTATATCGTTGTTGATTAAGATTTGTGCCAACCTGAAGTAAACTGAAGGCAGCAGTGGCCAATGAACTTCTTCTTCTTCTTCTTCTTCTTCTTCTTCTTCTTCTTCTTCTTCTTCTTCTTCTTCTTCTTCTTCCTGCTCCCCTTAGGGGTCACCACAGCTGATCATCTGCCACCATCTCACCCTATCCCTTCATCTTCCTCTGTAACACCAACCCTCTCCATGTCCTCCTTCACTACATCCATGAATCTTCTCTATGATCTTCCTCTTTTCCTCCTGTCTGGCAGCTCCATCTTCAACATCCTTTGTCCAGTATCTCCACTATCCCTCCTCTGCACATGTTCAAACCATTTCAGCCTTGCCTCTCTAACTTTGTCTCCGAACTTCTCAACCTGAGCTGTCCCTCTGATATACTCATTTCTAATCCTGTCCCTCTTAGTCACTCCCAATGAAAAGCTTAGCACCTTCAACTCTGCCACCTCCAGCTCCATCTCCTGTCTTTTTGTCAGCGCCACCATCTCCCAACCATACATCACAGCAGATCTCACTACCATCTTGTAAATCTTCTCTTTCACTCTTGCTGCTACCCTTCTGTCACAAATCACCCCTGACACTCCTCTCCACCCACTTCAGCCTGTCGGCACTCTCTTCTTCACCTCTCTTTTGCATTTTCCATTGCTTTGGATAGTTGACCCCAGGTATTTAAACTCATCTGCTTTCACTACCTCTACTCCTTCCTTACACCTGCCTCCCTCCCGTTTACACTCATTTATTCTGTCTTGCTTCTACTGACTTTCATTCCTCTTCTCTCCAGAGCATACCTCCACCTCTCCAGGTTCTCTTCCACCTGCTCCCTACTCTCACTACAGATCACAATGTCATTTGCAAACATCATGGTCCACGGAGACTCCTGCCTGACCTCATCCATCAGCCTGTCCATCACCATGGCAAACAAGAAGGAACTCAAAGCCAATCCCTGATGTAACCCTACTCCCACCTTGAACCCATCTGTCACTCCTACAGCATACCTCACCACCGTCTCACTGTCCTCATACATGTCGTGCACCACCCTCACATACTTCTCTGCCACTCCTGACTTCCTCATACAGTACCACACTTTTTTCTTGGCACCCTTTCATATGCTTTCTCTTGATCCACAAAGACACAGTGCAACTCCTCCTGACCTTCTCTACACCATGTTCCATATTATTATGCAAATGATATTTGTCTCTGATTTTCCTAAACAGTCGATGCAAATGACAGTCAGTATTATTTTCAAGTCATCAACTGTTACAGCATAATGCAAATTTTACTGAACAAACCTCCCAATGGTAACTATTTTTTTTTTCAAAAGTAAAAAACTCAAAATGCACTGTTCCAAATTACTATGCACAACAGAGTTTCAAAACATTTTATTGGTTGTAAAGAACTGAAAATGGTCATTTGTTGAATTTGTATCATTAGGAGGTCATATTTACTAAAATCAAAAACTATTTCAATCAAAAACATCTTAACAGTGCACACACTGTGAGAGTGAATGGTTGTCTGTCTTTCTGTGTTGGCCCTGCGATGGACTGGCGATCTGTTCAGGGTGTACCCTGCTTCTTGCCCAAAGATGCTGGGATAGGCTCCAGCCCCCCGCGACCCGAAAAGGATTAAGTGGAAGAAGATGGATGGATGGATGAATACATTTTAACAGGCCAAATTACATGTTAACATAGGACCCCTTCTCTGATATAACCTTCACAATTCTTACATCCATTGAACTTGTGAGTTTTTAGAGAGTTTCTGCTTGAATTTCTTTGTGAGATGTCAGAATAGCCTTCCACGGCTGCTGTTTTGATGTGAACTGCCTGCCACCCTCATAGATCTTTTGGTAGAGGATGCTCCAAAGGTTCTCAATAGGGCTGAGGTCAGAGGAGGATGGAGGCCACACCATAAGTTTCTCTCCTTTTATGGCCATAGCAGCCAATGACACAGAGGTATTCTTTGCAGCATGAGATGGTGCATTATCATGCATGAAGATAATTTTGCTATGGAAGGCATGGTTCTTCTTTTTGTACCATGGAAGAAAGTGGTCAGTCAGAAACTCTAAAGGGGCCTACCAGCTCTCTCCCCACAATTCCGGCCCAAAACATGACTCCGCCACCTCCTTGCTGACCTTGCAGCCTTTGTTGGGACATGGTGACCATCCACCAACCATCCACTACTCCATCCATCTGGACCATCCAGGGTTGCATGGCACTCCTCAGTAAACAAGACTGTTTGAAAATTAGTTTTCATGTATTTCTGGGCCCACTGCAACTGTTTCTGCTGGTGAGCATTGGTTAGGGGCGACTGAATAGTAGGTTTATACACAACTGCTGCACGTTGGGCTGCACGGTGGCGCAGTGGTTTAGCACTGTGGCAGCACAGTTTTACCCTTGGCCGGGGGATCGCGGGGATCATGAGGTCGTGGGTTCGATCCCAGCCCCCGACCAACAGTGAGCTGTGTGGAGTTTGCATGTTCTCCCCGTGTTGCGTGGGTTTACTCCGGGATTTCTCCGGTTTCCTCCCGCATACCAAAAACATGTAGGTTTAGGGCGCTCGCGCACGCAGCGACCAGCAGCCGGTGGCTTGTCACCAGACTGCAAACCAAGTCTACCTACGGGTACAAATAAGTAACAAAAAACAAACAAACAAAAAAAAAAAAACTGCAACCCTCTGGAGGATCCTACACCTTGAGGTTCGTGGGACTCCAGAGGCACCAGCAGCTTCGAATACCCGTTTGCTGCTTTGTAATGGCATTTTAGCAGCTGCTGTCTTAATCTGATGAATTTGTCTGGCAGAAACCTTCCTCATTATACCTTTAGCTGCATGAACCCATCTGTGCTCTGAATCAGCCACAAATTTCTTCACATATGATGATCACGCTTAAGTTTTCATGAAATATCTAATGTTTTCATACCTTGTCCAAGGCATTGCACTATTTGATGCTTTTCAGCAGCAGAGAGATCCTTTTTCTTTCCCATATTGCTTGAAACCTCTGGCATGCTTAATAATGTGGAACATCCTTCTTAAGTAGTTTTCCTTTAATTGGGCTCACCAGGCAAACTAATTATGACAGGTGTATGAGATTGATATCAAATGCAAAGAGCCCTGAGACGCAATACCATCCATGAGTTTAACTGAAAAACAAAAAACTGAATGTTTATGACACTAAAATCCTATTTGAATAATAATTTGGAATGCGGTCTATACTTCTCCATCAACACTCTCACAGCAAACACTGCATCTGTTGTACTCTTTCTTGGCATGAAGCAAGAGTTGTGTTCACTGATTGTCACCTCTCCTCTTAACCTGGCTTCAACAACTGTCCCATATCTCATAGTGTGGCTGATCAACTTTATGCCTCTGTGGTTACTACAGCTCTGAGCATCACCTTTGTTCTTGAAAATTGGTACCACAACAGCTCTTCTTCACTCCTCAGGCATCCTCTCACTCTCCAAGATTGCGTTTAACAATCTGGTTAAAAGGTCCACTGCCATCTCTCCTAGCGGTGGCTGATGAACATGACATATAAATGGAATGAAACAAATTAAAGGTCTCATGTTGTTTGTTTTTTTCTTTACAGGGACTGATTTTAAACTTTGACATCTTCAAAAACCAGAAAGCAATTTTACACTTCTCCAAAAATCTATCTGTAAAGTTCTGTCTGAAGCAGTTGGTTTTCAGGCTGCTCATTAATAATAAGCATCTAATCTTGATTGGATGACAGTTTTCTGAGTGGGCCAATCACAAGAGGCAATCAAGGTGCATTTTATTTTGCTAACTTAAAATTACTTTGATTTGCCTAAATGTCATATTAATACTATGTTTGAATGGCCTCGCATTTGATAAAAAGTATATGATGACTTGTCTGTGAATCAAAATGTGACATTTAAGACATAGTCCCACCTCTGTTATATAGTGCTCTTAAAGATTTTCCCACAATATACCAAGTAAAAGTAGTGTCAAACTGACGGCCATGACATCATAGCCAATTCACATAAAACACATGAGAGACAGAAAAGACTCAAAACTCAAAATATTTTCATTTATTCATCCAGCAAAACAGAGTTGATATGATGTATATTTACACCAAAATACATCACAGCTGTTTAACTGTATCACTGTGATGATGTCATTAACAGCACTGAGAAAATAAGATGACTAGTGTATGAAATTTGTATTTTGCAGCTTTCTATTGAGTTTTGAATTGCCTATATAGTAGGGCTGCAACCGGCGATTATGCTTGTTTGTAATTAATTTTTTGATTCTTCAACTACCCGTTTGGACATTTGTGTTGTTTTTCCTCAAAAAGTTGTGATTATTTTTTTAAAATTTGCCTTACAAATTTGTTTCTTTTTCATTTGTTTGTGATGGGGGTTTTTATTTCTCTCAAAAAAATGTGACTTCGTTAAGAAATTTGTCATTTTTTCCTTCTAAATTTGGATCTTTTTCTCAAAAAAATGATGATTTTTTCCATTTCATAATGTCTGTAGCATTTTTCTCAAATGTGTGACCTTTTCGTGAATTTTTTTCTCAAGTCTGTGACTTTTTTCTTCCAAATTTGCAACTTTTCTTCACAGAAATTTGCAACTTTTTCTTGTCTTGAAAATTTGTGACTGTTAAGATATGTGCTTTTTTTCCCTGAGAAATTTTCAACTGATAAGTTTGACTTTTTCATGCAAGTTTGTGGCTTTTCTTTTCTTAAAAATGTGTGACTTTTTGTCAGGAAATTGGTGGGTTTTGTTCTCATAATTTTGCAACTTTTTGCTCAGAAATTTGTGTTTTCCCCCTTCTCAATCAATCAGTCAATCAATGATTGTTGCAGCACTACTATGTCATTAGAAGATAGTGAATGAGTGAGTCAAATTTTTTTCAGAAATTTACTGCTTTTTTCATTGCAAATGTGCTATTTTTTTCCTTGTAAAGTTTCATTTTTTTCTCATGAATTTGCAACTTTTTTCTTGTAAATCTGAAACTTTTTCCTTATAGATTCTCTTTTTCATTGTAAAATTGTGACTTTTTTCCTGTAAATGTGCAACTTCTTTTCTTCTAAATTTGCATTTTTTTCTCCAAAACGGATGATTTTTTTTTTTCAAATTTGTGACCTTTTTATATGATTTTTTTTCTTAAGTCTGCAACTTTTTTCTTGCAAATTTGCAATTTTTCTTCTCAGGAATTTGCTACTTTTTCTTGTCTTGAAAAATTGCAACTGTTTGAGATATTTATGATTTTTTTTTCCCCTCAGAAATTTGTAATTTTGTGACCTTTTCATTTAAATTTGTGGTTTTCTTTTCCCCAAAATGTATGACTTTTTGTTAGGAAATTGGTGGGGGTTTTTTCTCATAATTTTGCAACTTTTGCTCAGAAATTTGTGTTTTCCCCTTCTCAATCAGCGAATAATTGTTGCAGCACTACTATATACAGTAGTTAGGAGGTGGTGAATGAGTCAACGATTTCAGATGCAACCACCACAAATCCTACTGTATCAGTTAAGAAAATGAGAGCGAAGATGAGAAAACGTGTCATAAAAACATCACGTCGTCTTGTGACTCCACCCAGCTCCACTGAGCGTCATAGCCCAGTAGGAGCTCCTCTTTCTGCTCCTCTTCTACATCAGTCCGAGACACCGCGGACGTCCGGTCGGTTTGCCGCTGCTCGGCGTGCGCCTCTGTCGACGTGCCAGAGGGAGCAAAATGATTTTTCACGTTGCCTCTTGATCTGAGCAGAAGTTTTCTGATGGTGTCACCGCGAATTTTGTTGCGGTGCGAGTCCTGGTGCCGTGCCCTGGGGTCGCTGTCCACAGTTTTGGGAGGGCACACTGAGGCACGGTCAGGAGAAGTGGAGTCCGTAGACGTGGAGATGGAAGTGCTCAGAGGTGGTGTCCCATTAGTGGATATTTCAGGCAAGCTCCTGTGGTTCGCAGTGTGCAGATCTGTGGAGGGTTCAGGCAGTTCGTGGAGGGAGGGGGGACTGGAGGTTTCTCTGCGGGACACAAACAGAAACACTCAGAACAAATCCACAAAGAGTGGAAATGCCTGTCGTAGATGCTCTGACAGGGCCGTTTCTAGCTCTTTGGATGAAAGACTGTGTTGGGGGGCTATGTTTGTCATGGGGAAGAGGCCAGAGCTTTCAAAACGAACAACAACAACAACAACTAAAATCTCTCCCCTCCCAACAAAAGCATTAAAAAAATAAACTTGGGTCATTGTCTAGATCAGGGGCCTGCAACCTGTGGCTCTGAAGCCACATGTGGCCCTTTTGCCCATATTCAGTGGCTCCCTGAGGCTTTGAAAAACTCACAAAATTACAGAAAAAAATGGTCACAAATTTATGAGAGAATAAATTCACTAACATACAAGAAAAAGCCGCAAACTAAGGAAGAAAAACTTGAAAATATGAGACAATATTACAAGAATTTATGAGAATATGTTGCATGTTTATAAGAGCAAAACTGTGAATTTACAAGGAAAAGTTCCAAATTAAAGAGAAAAAAATGCAAATTTACATGAAATATTGTAAAATTTTTAAAAAATGAGGAAAAAAGCAACACATTTAGAAAGACGAAAGCCACAAATATATTTAAAAAGTAGCACTTAAAAAAAGTCCCACATTTACATGGAAAAAGGTTGCAGATTTACCAGGAAAAAAGGCCACAAATGTAGAAGAAAAAGATGCAAATTCCCTTAAATTTGAAACTTTTTCTTCTACATTTGTATTGAAAAATTGTCGCCTTTCAGAAATCAGTGCAAATTTATTTCACATTTTGGAGAAAAAAAAATCTGAAGTTCAGAGGAAAAAGCCTCAAATTTATAAGAGAAATTACAAATTTGAGTAAAAATAGTAAATATATCTTTGTACAGCAATTAAAAAAGGTGCAAATTTACACAAAAAAAAAGATGAGCAAAAAGCTGTTTATGCTGCAATATTGTCTCTTTTACCTGTTTTTTTTTTAAGGTTCAAATACGTTTTGTGGCTCCATGCAGATTTTTTTGAACAAAAAATGACTTCAAATGGCTCTTTTCATGGTGGAGGCTGCTGACCCCTGGTCTGGATAAACAGAAGCAAAAAATGAACAAACTTGTCAGCATCAGTTTGGAGGCTGCAAATTTACAAGAAAAAAGTTGCAAATTTATGAGAAAAAAGTTGGAACTTTATGGCGAAAAAAAGCAGAGAATTTTTGAGAAGAAACTTGCAAATTTACATGAAAAAGTAACACATATGAGCAAACAAAATAGTACATTTATGAGGAAAAAGTCACAACATTATGAGGAAAAAGTCAAGAAAAAAGTTGATTAGAATGAATTAGAAAATTTATGGTGAAATTGCTGAGAATTTTTGAGAAAAAAATCTTGCAAATTTACATGAAAAAGTAATACATTTATGAGGAAAACAGCAGCAAATTTGTAAGAGGAAAGTCACAAATTTGCAAGAAAAAAGTTGCAAATTTATGAGAAAAAAATCACAAAATTACGAGGAAAAAGTCAAGAAAAAAGTTGAACGTTTAAGTAAAAAATCTGAAAATTTATGGTGAAAAAAGTTGCACATTTTTGAGAAAAAAACTTGCAAATCTATATGAAAAGAGCTCACAAGCAAAAAAGTAGCAAATTTATAAAAGGAAAAGATGCAAAATTATGAATAAAAAGTCACAAATTTGTGGGAAAAAAAGTTGAAAATTTATGTGAAAATATTTGAAAATTTATGGTAAAAAAGTTTGAATTTTTGAGAAAAAAACTTGTGAGTCTACATGAAAAAACACAGTTATAAAGGAAAAAAGAAGAAAATTTATTAAAAAAGATGCAAAATTATGAGTAAAAAGTCACAAATTTGTGAGAAAAAAAATTGCAAATTTATAAAAGGAAATATTACAAATTTATGATAAAAAGCTGCAAAATTTTGAGGAAAAACGTTGCAGCTTTACAAGAAAAGGGTCATTTTAATTCCTCCCACAAAAAAAATGTTGAGGCGAACCTGTAGCTTGGGGGCCCCCTAGTGTCTGAGGGGTTGTATGCTATACTATCGCGTAGCCTACATGCAGGCTGTTTCTCTCCAGCAGCTGCAGAGAAACTCGCCTGCAGCTAACGCTGGTCTACCTGCAGGGAGACATGGAGGCTCCAGGTTCATCCACGGTCAGACTGCTCAGGCTCCCCATCAGGCTGCTCCCTCGGCTGGCCAGTGGCCCCCTCTCCTCCATCATCCACTTCATCTCCTCGATTCCCTCATGCACGGCCATGAGCTGCCGCAGTATCCTGACGTCTGCGGAACGGAGCCACCTCTGTGTGAACAGACGGTTCCACACGTTACTAATGTTGATAAAGAGAGGAGCACTCTGCACACTTTAGGACGGGCGTCGTTTCTGCCTATAAAGCAGAGCATGCAAATGTTACAGGCTCCCTCGGCCACTAGGGGGACCCAAGCTACAAGTTCTCATGAATGTGCTACGTTTTCTTGTAATTTTGTAACTTTTTTTCTAGTAGTTTTTTCAGTGTTCATTTAATTTTTTGAAATTTGTCGCAAGTAAAAAAAAAAGAGAAAAAACACACAAATATATGAGAACAAGAGCACTCTGAGGCCAGTGCAATATCCCCCGCCTCGGTTTTCTTTGAAAATCCCAATACTTACTGACGGAGAGCAGTTTTCAACTTTTCAATATAATTACTGTGGCAGAATCAAAATTATGATAAACCCATCATCCACGAATAGACAACAAAGTAAACAACCCACAGCTGTAGGGCAGGATCCTGAGGTGAACCTGTGTAGCAAGTATGGTGACCCTAGGGAGCTTTACATGTTCTATAGTAAGAGAGCATAGGGAGTGCCAATCTTGACCTTTGACCTTTTGACCCCAAACCTGTAGTCAGACGTTATGGTCTCAGGGTGAACGTGTGTAAAAAGCTTGGTATCCCTAGCTTTCTTTGTTGTTGCGATATTGTTTATAAGCCATTTTCATGATGACCTTTGACCTTGCGATTCCAAAACCATAGTCACACTTCAGGGTCACAGGGTGAACCTGTGTAGCAAGTTTGATGGCCCTAGCTTTACTTGTTGTACAGTAATAAGGCATAAGGAATGTTAACCTTGACCTTTGACCTTTTGACCCCAAACCCATAGTTTGAGGTCAGGATCCCAAGGTGAACCTGTGTACCAGTTTGTTGACCCTAGCTTTACTTGTTTTATAGTAATAGTAAATTTACCATTGTGCAACTGGAATGTTAACTTTGACCTTTGACCCCAAACTCATTGTTAGGTGAGGGTGTAAGTCGTCCAAGATGTGTCTTAGATACAACTACTGCATCGATTTGAAAAGCCTACATCATTTCTTTCAGTAGTTACTGAGTTTAGAAGATTTAGAGAAAATCTGACCTTTGACCTCAAGGTCATCCGATGAGAGTGAAACTGTGGCTCTTTTGCCCATAGTTAGTCGCTCCTTGAGGCCTTGAAAAAACCCTCATATTTCCAATAAAAGAAGCAATAAATCTACAAGAAAAAAGGCTCCACATTCATGACAAAAATATCCTAAAAGGCAGAAAATGAGAAAAATCTGGAAGCTTGTGCAAAAAAAATCTCACAAATTTAGGCAAATTTTTTTTTGCAGTTTTCTGAGGACAACACACCCACAAATTTGCAAGAAGTGAAAGTCACAAAATGCCTGAAAAGAAATCACAAATTTTCTAAAAAAAAAGAGTTGGAATTTTATGAGAAAAAATTAATAAATTCATGTAAGAAACACTGCAGTTTTGCCCATGAAAGTGAATAAATTTACAAGGAGAAATATAATAAATTTATGAGAATAGCTGAAAGTTTATGAAAAAAAAAATTCTCAATTTAAGGAAAATGTTGCAGTTTTATGAGGGGGAAAATGCAGATTCACAAGAAAAAAAAAGTCACAAATTTACCTGAAAAACCTACAATTTTATGGGAAAAAAAACTGTTGCAGATTTATATGAAAAAAGGCAGAATTTTTACCTGGAAATGGTAAAAATCAGACAAGACAATCTTATGAGAAAACAAATTTACAATTAAAAAAAGCTGCACATTTATAACCCCCCAAACTCTTAATCATGATGTTGTCAGGTCAAATTGTACAATCTGGTTTCAGGCTCAGATATTTTTATGGCTCCATGCAGACTTTTTCGATACAAAAATCACTCTCAGTGGCTCTTTCTATAGTACAGGTTGCCGACCCCTGACCTAGGAGGAGCAACAATTTTTGTGAAATCATAAATGCCCAGATCTCCTGACCTTTGACCCTGACCTCGACCTGGATGCAGACCCACCGGAGGATCACTGCGAGTGAGTTTGGTGAGCATCGGGGCAATTGCCTGGGAGGATGAGTAATTCCGCTGAAACATGGATGGGCGGACGGCACATCATTGCATTAGCTCTTTTCTGCTTCACCAGAATGAGCTTAAAATGGAAGAAAAACAAGAACTAGAGGAAAACAAACGGGGGGAAAACATCCACAAATTTATAGGAAAAGTTGAATGATTAAATTCATGACAGAAAAGCTGTATTTGTAACAGAAAAGAATGACCTCATATCACTGGTCACTTCATACATACTACATCTGCACATATAAGAATATTACATTTAAGACTTTTTAAGGTCACCTGATCAAATTTAAGGTGCCTCATTCTCAAAAAGTTTGTATGTGACCACATCACAGTCAGCCTTATCAAATTATTGGGGTCATCAATAAAGCATTTATGCCTCCACCAACAGTCACAACATAAAGGGGAAAAGGTCGCAAATTCATGAGGAAAAAAGCTCACAATTTTACATTAAAAAAAGGGGGAAAATTCCCCAAAGCAGCTTATTTTAAAAAGTCACGAATTTCAGAGAAAAAAAACAGAGCAAACTTAAAAGAAAAAGTTGTGAATTTATGTGAAGTTGCTAATTTATTTATTTGCAAATTTAAGGCCCTCATGGATCGTCACCTTATCGTGGTGGGGGGTTTGCGTGCCCTGGTAATCCCAGGAGCTATGTTGTCCTGGGCAATTTGCCTCTGGTGGGGTCACCCAGGATGGACTGGTCATGGGTGAAGGGCCAGACAAAGAGTGATCCAATAGACTCTCATGATGAATGCTGGAACAGGGATTCAGTGTACCCCACCCGGTATGGGGCTACTGGGGCCCCACCCTGGAGCCAGGCCTGGGGGAGGGGCTCGATGGCTAGCATCTGGTGGCTAGGTTTCCGCCCATGGGACCCGGCCGGGCTCAGCCCGAAGGAGTTACATGGGTCCGCCCTCCAGTGGGCTCACCACCTGCAGGAGGGACCATGGGGATCCGGTGCTATGTGAATCAGGTGGTGGTCAAAGGCGGAGACCTTGGTGGTCTGATCCCAAGCTTTCTAAACTGGCTTTTGGGACGTGGAATGTCACCTCTCTAGTGGGGAAGGAGCCTGAGCTGGTGCATGAGGTTGAGAGATACCGGCTAGATATAGTCGGCCTCACCTCAACACACAGCTCCGGTTCCGGAACCACTCTCCTGTCTGGAGCTTGGCCTACTCTGGAGTTGCCCTGGACAAGAGGCGACAAGCAGGGGTGGGTATTCTTGTATCCCCCCACCTTGCTGCCTCTATATTGGAGTTTTCCCCGGTGGACGAAAGGGTTGTTTGCCTGGGCCTTCGGGTTAGGAAATGGGTCCTGACCATCCTTTGTGCCTATGCACCAAATGACGGTTCAGAGTACCCACCCTTTTTGGAGTCTCTGACTGGGGTGCTGGAGAGTACTCCTCTTGGAGACTCCATTGTCCTACTGGGGGACTTCAATGCACATGTGGGCAATGACAGTGAAACCTGGAGGGGGGTGAGTGGGAGGAACGGCCTGCCCGATCTGAACCCGAGTGGTGTTCAGTTATTGGACTTCTGTGCTAACCACAGTTTGTCCATAACGAACATCAAGTTCAAGCATAAGGGTGTCTACATGTGCACCTGGCACCAGGACACCCTAGGCTGCAGGTCAATGATCGATTTTGTTATTGTGTCATCAGACCTGCGACCGTATGTCTTGGACACTCGCGTAAAGAGAGGTGCAGAGCTGTCCACTGATCACCACCTGGTGGTGAGTTGGATCCGATGGCAGGGAAGGATGCCATTCAGACCTGGTAGACCCAAACGTATAGCGAGGGTGTGCTGGGAACGTCTGGCTGAGGCCCCTGTCCGGGAAGTCTTCAATTCCCACCTCCGGAAGAACTTCAACCACATTCCGAGGGAGTCTGGAGACATGGAGTCTGAATGGGCCATGTTCTCCACCTCCATTGTTGAAGCGGCTGCCCAGCGCTACGGCTGCAAGGTCGTCAGGGCATCTCATGGTGGCAACCTCCAAACCAAGTGGTGGACACCAGTGGTGAGGGGGGCCATTAAGCTGAAGAAGGAGTCCTATCAACTTGGTTGGTTTGTGGGACTCCTGAAGCAGCTGAGGTGTACCAGCAGGCCAAGCGGAGTGCAGCTTGGGTGGTTGCTGAAGAAAAAGCTCAGGTGTGGGAGGAGTTCGGTGACACCATGAAACAAGACTTTTGGTCGGCCTCGAAGAGATTCTGGCAAACTGTCCGGCGGCTCAGGAGGGGGAAGCAGCTCCCTGTCTACACTGTGTATGGTGCGGGTGGGGCACTGCTGACTTCAACTTGGGATATCGTCAGGCAGTGGAAGGAATACTTCAAGGATCTCCTCAATCCCATTGATACGCCTTCCACAGAGGAAGCAAGGCTTGTGGACGAGGGGGACGACTTGCCTATCACAGGGGCTGAGGTCGCCAAGGTGGTTAAAAATCTCTTTGGTGGCCAGGCCCCTGGGGTGGACGAGATTTGCCCTGAGTACGTCAAGGCTCTGGATGTTGTAGGGCTGTCATGGTTGGCACGCCTCTGCAACATTGCGTGGAGGTCGGGGGCAGTGCCTTTGGCATGGCAAACTGGGGTGGTGGTTCCTCTCTTCAAAAAAGGGGACTGGAGGGTGTGTTCTATCTTTAGAGGGATCACACTCCTCAGCCTCCCTAGGAAGGTCTATGCCAAGGTACTGGAGAGGAGAGTCCGGCCGTTGGTCGAACCTTGGATTCAGGAGGAGCAATGTGGTTTTCGTCCTGGCTGTGGCACATCGGACCAACTCTTTACCCTCTCGAGAATCCTTGAGGGTTCGTGGGAGTTTGCCCAACCAGTTTACATGTGTTTTCTGGACTTGGAGAAGGCATTCGACTGCGTCCCTCATGGTTTTTTGTGGGGGGTGCTTCGGGAGTATGGGGTATCGGGCTTGTTGTTACGAGCTATTCGGTCTCTGTACGACCGTTGTGAGAGATTGGTTCATATTGCCAACACTCGCTCGGACTCATTCCCAGTGAGCGTTGGACTCCGCCAGGGCTGCCCTTTGTCACCGATCCTGTTCATAATTTTTATGGACACGATTTCTAGGGGAATGGAGGGTGTCATGCTTGGTGACCACAGGATCTCATCTCTGTTGTTTGCAGATGATGTTGTCCTGTTGGCTTCATCCAGCAATGACCTACAGGTTTTACTGGGAAGGTTTGCTGCTGAGTGTGAAGTGGCTGGGATGAGAATCAGTACCTCCAAGTCCAAGTCCATGGTCCTCAGCTGGAAAAAGGTGGATTGTCCTCTCCGAGTTGGGGGCAAGCTCCTGCTCCAAATGGAGGAGTTTAAGTAGCTTGGGGTCTTATTCACGAGTGAGGGGAGAATGGAGCGAGAGATTGACAGGCGGATTGGAGCAGCATCTGCAGTGATGCGGACGTTGTAGCGGTTTGTGGTGAAGAGGGAGCTAAGCTCTAAGGCAAAGCTGTCGATTTACCAGTCAATCTACGTTCTTACCCTCACCTATGGTCATGAGCTTTGGGTAATGACCGAAAGAACGAGATCACGGATACAAGCGGCTGAAATGAGCTTTCTTCATAGGATTGCTGGACTCACCCTCAGAGATAGGGTGAGTTGCTCAGTCATCCGGGAGAGGCTCAGAGTAGAACCGCTGCTCCTCCACATTGAAAGGAGCCAGTTGAGGTGGTATGGGCATCTGATCAGGATGCCTCCTGGATGCTTCCCACTTGAGGTGTTTCAGGCATGTCCCACTGGGAGGAGACCTTGGGGCAGACCCAGGACTCGCTGGAGAGACTATGTCTCCCAGCTGGTCTGGGAATGCCTTGGCATCCTCTCTGAAGAGCTGGAGCAGGTGGCTGGGGAGAGGGAAGTCTGGGCTTGTCTGCTTGAACTGCTGCCTCCACGACCCGGACCTCCAGAAAAGCGGTAGAAGATGGATGGGTGGATGCAAATTTAAGGGCAGTGGTGGCCTAATGGATAGGGCTGTGGGCTTGTGACTGGAGGGTTGCTGGTGTGATCTGTGGACCGGCAGGATCAGATCTGGCTGGGACAGATGACACAGCAGTGTTTGCCCCACCCTCATTGACCTCCAGTGGAGCTGCTCAGTGGCCACAGGTCAGCCTGTGGTTGCACTGGGCCACTTCCAGCTGTGAATGTGATCAGAATGTCCTTGAAAAAGACAGGTTGCCTCTCAGTGGAACTACCCTGAATAAATAAAGGTTAAAATAGAAAAAAATTAAATGAAAAAGGTCATAAATTTAAGAAAACAAAAAATATAAGACAAACATTCATGAGAACAAGGTCCACAAGTTTTCAAATTCAAAAACTTAATTAAGGCCTTAAATTAAGGCCTTAAATTTGGATATACACTTTGTAGCACAATGCAATTTTTTTGTGCCAAAAAAATACTCATGAGAGGTTGCCAAGCTCTGAACGACAACAAACAAAAAAACATTCAAAGTCGACTGCAGTTCCGTGACAGAGGACAGAGGTGGGGACAGAGGTGACAAGGTGTGGCAGAACACCGGTGAGGACGTCAGTCATTCAGAGCAAAAGTAAAACAAGCGAAGAAACAATAACTCAGGGAGACATTTCTGAAGTTCACAAGCTGAGCAGTGATTGTCAGAACGAGTCGATCAAGTTGTAGCAGTAATCAGACACAAATATGTAGCCTACAGGTAAATCTGGATCATTATGAAAGAGACGAGGAAAACAGACACACACATACAAGTGGGTAAGGACCAGTTACATTTACTCAAGTAGTTACATGGACTAGTACTGTGTAACATTTATGAAGAGAGAAAAAAACCCCAACTTCCTCCTGATGGAGGGGTTTTTGTGCCCTAATGAAACCGGGAACTATACAGTATATGTTGTTGGGGGCAACTTGGCCCTGGTAGGATCTCCCAAGGCAAACTGCTTGGACTGCCCATGTGACCCAGAACCCCGGATAAGTGATAGAAGATGGATGGATATCTGGACTGCATCTTTAGTAAATGTAATAGTGCTGGGCATAATTGTGAGTAATCATGATTAATCGGTCTTGCCCTTGCCCATATGCCACCAATAGCAAGATTAATCGCAATTAACCAAGCATACAATTAATCGTGATTTGACACAATTAATGTGCCCACCACTAAAATTTAATATTTTATTTCTATTAAATCAGTGTTAGAGTGCATTGGTAAACACCACATTTTCCCCCATAGGAATAAATGTTTCGCTGAACAAAATAAAAACAGCCTATCGACTGAAAAATTGTGATTTTGTAGGTTTTAACCATCTGAAAGGCGTCTATTGGTCAAGTGATGATTGAAAAAACATCATAGCGTCCTTCTTTAAACTCCCCCGCTGCTCTATTATTGGCCAGCCTCGCTGTTAATCATGTGGACAACAGTAAACTAAGAAGTTAGCCACCTAGTGTTAGCTTAACTGTTAATCTGGTTGGTCCGGATCGCTATTTTCTATAAATTCTATTCACCCACCAGAATCCTTGTTCATCTACCAACACTTGACCGTATACATCATTCTTAGACGTTATTTTGAGCTTCTAGCTAACACCAGCTAGCTGCCTTGAAGCATGAGTTTAACCACTCATTCCCAAATATTTCTGTGCTTACTGTACTCCAGGGACTGGCCATTCCCTATCGACCACTGAAACCACACCAGTGATGCACTATTTCATTCATTGTTTCAGGCAAATGTTCGATGGCTCAGGGGTAACAGGCCAAGTCAGCCTTGATGCCGTCGGTCCCAGGATCCCCAATGGCGCAAGCAGAAAATCCCCGTAAAACTGTTAAAAAGACTTTTCTCAGTCTCCAACAAATGTAAGGAGTGTCACAGAAATTCTCCACTCATGCCACAAAATATGCTGGGGGCTGACCCGACCTGTTTTTGACTCAAGATACATCTGAGCTAAAGGCTAGCAGCAAGCCAGAGGATGTTAGCAATATGAGAGGGAGGGTGGGGTTGAAGCCAGTCTAAAGATTTAAAGGTATATACACTCAAACAGGTCGTTTTCAGAAAGTCTGGGAAAATACAACACAAATTTGCTGCAATAATTAAATAATGAAAGAAAATTTGAACAAAATATGTCACAAACATTTCCTTAAGATGTGTGTAAGCTGCTAAAATATAGAAAAAAGAGCAATCAATGACCCCTTTAACTCAAGAACAAAGAAAGCTGGGGTCACCAAACGTGGTACACAAGCTCACCTTGGGATCATGATCTCTGACGGTGGGTTTGGGGTCAAAAGGTCAAAGGTCAAAGGTGACATTCCCTATATACTATAACTGTAGAACAAGTAAAGCTAGGGTCACCAAACTTTGTACACAGGATGGCAGTAGGTTCCCACTGCGTAAAGACACGCTCACTGGGCCATGGCACTGGCACACTCAAAATTTCATTGGGAATTTTCTAATCTTTTTTTTTATTGTTGCTCAGGAAATATTTAATTCATCAGTGTCTCTTGTTTCATTGTTTGATTTGAATGACCAGAGAACCCATAGTTCAAGGTCAGGATCCCAAGGTGAACCCGTGCACCAAGTCTGGTGAGCCTAGCTTTACTTGTTCTATGTGAGTTTGTCCAACGAAAATTCCCCTTCATTCCCATGGGAAAATAATGTGCTATTTTTTTCCGGAATATTTCGAAAACCGAGCCAAAAATCAAAATTCTGAAGAGTAGCATAAATCTCCAAAGCGAGAAGCACATTTTCACATACAATTCACGGGGTTTTCCTCCAAGTCAGGAGGAGATAGACACCAAAACATGGCGGGAGAAGGAAACTATAACATTTAGCTGCAATAAATTCTGATATACATTCTATATCAGAGGACACATATTGACATTTTCAATGTAATAAAACATTTGACAAAGCCCCTTTTAATAAGAGGAGAACCTCACAAACTGACAAGAGTAAAGTTGGAAATTTATAAAAAAAAAGAAACACAAAATTCCAGAAAAAAAATGAGCTATTGTAATTGTACATGGGAAAAATGTTACATTGTGAGTGAAGAGTTGCAAATTTATGATTAAAAAATGCAAATAGATAGGAAAACGTATTACATTTATTAGAAAAAATAATTATGTAATTTATTCATAAAGAAAAGCCAGTTAACAGTTAAAACTAGAAAAGCACTCGGAGAGCGCAGACCTCCGCCAAGTGCCACAATTCCCCCCATACAGTGTTTGTGTGTACGTTTTCAGATTCCTTGAGCATGTAAACATATGACTAGCAATTGGATTCACAATGATTATTTGTTTATTTGACAGGGACAGTGCAATAAACACACAATTAATCAATGACAATCAATGTGATAGTGATAGGATTAGTGGTTCAGTAGTAAAAGCATTGCCTCCTTGGCGGAGGTAATAAACTGAAGTGTTGCTGTTGTGTCCATCTCCTCCACTGACGGATGCAAATTGGGTAGACAGGTTGCCGTGGGTTTTATATTATATTATTTTGGGGTTTCGCTCCGCGGCAAACGAGAATTTAGAAGCTTCGCCGGCAGAGAGCTCGTTATTGCGCAGCGCCTATGGCTAGCCGGGGAATTTCTGCCAAAGAATCCGTCGGCGGACAGCTGCCCGTGTGAGGTTTTGCAGTTGCGCGCAAACACAAGCACGCTGGCGGGCCCAGGCCAGCAGTGTTTTCCGCGTGCTTTTGTGCCTAAAACGTTGAAGAACGCAGAGTTTGTGTTGCAGACACGACGACCAGTGCCCTCCATTGCGCCTGCGCACATGTTGAAAATGGCCCTATGTCACAGTGTTGAAAAATGCTTTAAAAAAATTCCTGTATCCAGACGGTGAACCGGATCACCCCCAAAATTTAATCAGTTCTTCCTTGTACCATTTCCAACAACGCCTGAAAGTTTCATGCAAATCCGTCCAAGACTTTTTGAGTTATCTTGCTAACCAACAGACAGACAGACAGACAGACAGACAAACACACAAACCCTGGCAAAAACATAACCTCCTCCTGGCCTTTTCGGCCTGGCGGAGGTAATAATGGGGGAAAACGCACATTTAGGAGTCCTAACAGGCTTACAACTATACCTTTAGTATAGAATACTTTCTCACGCAATCTTGTACTTTTTACCCACTATCTCTACTTACTGTAGATGCCTGAGTAATTAAGATTATAAGGGAACGCTCCTTCTAACTGAAATGCTGTGGAGAAAAACAAGAGGTGCTTTCACTTTTTACCACTTGTTGTTTTAAGTTGCAGATTTTGTCAGCGATGCCGCCGTGTCCTCCTCCCCCCTCCTCCTCCTCCTCCTCCTCCTCCTCACTCCTCCAGCCGTCCTCCTCTCTCATCAGGACCACCAGACTCTCCGGCGTCTTCCTCCCGATCTTGTTCTCCAGCTCCTTCAGCTCCGGGAGCCGATCGTCCACCGTCCCCTCCGCCATCCCGGTCGGGGAACGGCAAAACTCAAATCCCCGGCACTCCTCCTCCGTTCAAAGTCACCGCAGAGTTACCGCGTGGCCGGTAACGACGCTCGGTGCACGCATGACCGCCGAGGCGCGTGGAGAAGTTCGGCGAAAGCGCTGGAAGGCGTCAGCGTTCATAGTGCAGAGGCGGCCCGGAACACGGTGCTGGAAGGTGGAAACGCGCTTTGTGTTCGGGTGAGAGAGAGAAAAAAAAAAGTTCTCTGACAAGGACGACGGGTTCACAGCGGCGGTCACGTGGGCGGACACCTGTACGCGCCTGAGCGCTGCCGCCAACTCCTCAGTCAGGAAAGCAGCCGTCCTGAAAGTCGATAAATGACGTCACCACATAATTTGCATGTACTGTAATGGACGCTGTAATAGAAAAGAATGATGTCACGGGAGAGACAAAAAGTGAGTAAAAAAAAAAACCACCCTAAATACAGGTGCATCTCAAAAAATTAGAATATCATGAAAAAGTTCTATATTTTTTGTCACTCATTTCAGAAAGTGAAACCCATAAATGATATAGATTCATTACACGGAGAGCGAAATATTTAAAGTGTTTATTTATTTTAATTTTGATGATTATGGCTTATAGCCCATGAAAACCCCAAATCCAGTTTCTCAAAAAATTAGAATATTACATAAAATTAATTTAAAAAAAAATAGTTTTTTAATACAGATGTGGACCAACTGAAAAGTATGTCAGTACTTTATTTACCTTCTGTTCTTATTAAAGACAAAAATAGAAAGGCGATGTTTTTACCTATATGGTTCCTCTAATCATCACTGACTGTGGAAACTTCACACTAAACCTCAAGCAACTTAGATTCTGGGCCTCTCCACTCTTTCTCCAGACTCTGGGACTTTGATTTACAAATGAAATGCAAAATTGACTTTTATCTGAACACAAATCATCTGGTGGTGTTTGTCCACTGTGTTTTATCAAGACCAAACTCAGCGCAGTCGTCTACCAGGAAATTTTAGAGCACTTCATGCTTCCCTGTGCTGACAAGCTTTATGGAGAAGCTGATTTCATTTTCCAGAAGGACTTGGCACCCCCCCCCCCCCACACACACACACACACACTGCCAAAAGTATCAAAACCTGGTTTAATAACCATGGCATCACTGTGTTTGACTGGCCAGCAAACTCTCCTGACCTAAACCCCATAGAGAATCTATGGAGTACTGTCAAGAGGAAGATGAGAGACACCAGACCCAACAATGCAGACGAGCTGAAGGTCACTATCAAAGCAACCTGGACCTTCATAACGCCTCAGCAGTGCCACAGGCTGATCCCCTCCATGCCACGCCACACTGATACAGTAATTAATCCAAAAGGAGCCCCGACCAAGTATTGAGTGTGTACATGGACAGACTTTTCAGTCAGTCCACATTTGTATTAAAAAACTATTTTTTTTAAAAATGAATTTTATGCAATATTCAAATTTTTTGAGAAACTGAATTTGGGGTTTTCATGGGCTGTAAGCCATAATCATCAAAATTAAAATAAATAAACACTTGAAATATTTCACTCTCTGTGTAATGAATCTAAATAATATATGGGTTTCACTTTCTGAAATGAGTGACAAAAAATATTTAACTTTTTCCATGATATTCTAATTTTTTGAGATGTACCTGTATGTTTAGAACTACAAATTAACCTTCTTCTGATGATTCTTGGTTTGTTTGTTTGAATTTTGCCATTTAAATAGGCCATCACTAACTGACAGTGAAGAAACATTGTCGGTGGTGGGCCGAGTGGCTCTATCTGCTTGAGTTTTTGAGATGATCGATCCCCATCTAGAGAGTAGCTGAGTTTCACAGATAGGCTAACTCATATTTTTCAAAACATGATTCTGTTTGTTGGCAGGCTAAGTATGTGCGTATTTTATGAAAATTAAACTTTAGTTACGAAACCTGATAAGGCAGCTGTGAGGCAATCACTAAGGACCCCTATATGCTTAACCAATCAAAACAGCACTCCATGATCACTTGACTTTGCTTTGTCATGATTACAAGAAATATCAGCTCACATGCAAGATGCTACACCAGGGAATGCACACAACGCAGAGAGGCAAAGTTTAAACACAATTTTATTGAACTGAGTGAACGCAGGATTAGCGAGAAAAACACCTCACTTGCCAGAGGAGAACCCAGCCTGTAAGGAGGGAGACGAGAGCAGATTAGTATGAGGAGGGAGGCAGAGAATAATGAATAATAGGAATATTCTTACAAATGGGAACAGAGAGCCCGATGGAGGAAGCCAGTAGGGCAAAGATGATTCGGAGAGGAAGCTGTGGATGAGTAGAGCTGGGGAAATGTCTGAGCGGGTGGAGTAGGCAATCTGGAGAGCTGGCGATGATGACGGAGCAGGTGAGCGCACAACGACCCCCGGGGATACACCACAGAGATGGCAGCAACCTGAGAAGGTGAAAGAGAGAAGAGATAAGATAAGTCTTTATTAATCCCACAATGGGGAAATTCCAGGATTGCAACAGCACAGGGATAGCAACACTCAGAGCAATGATTCAGAAGATAAGCTAATAAGAGCAGTGAATATACATATGTACACAGAAATATACGCAGAGCATTGTAGTTAGATGGAATAAAGAGCATAATGGTCTATTCAGTTACCCCACCTAGTATGAATATGTATCCATACAGAAACAGATCAATATCTGGGTTCCTTGACAATTCGTCGGCCTCCGTCTGTCTATGATGACCATGGAAGAGAATCCTAAACGTCTACTCTGCTGGAACAGCACCGCCTGTGGCTGAACAGGCCGATGCGCACCGGTGTTCTACCTTCCAGCGTTGGGCGTTGGTAGGATTCAAGCCTGGGCAGGAAGATATGGAGGACAAGATGCTACCCATGCAGCATGTTCCCCCTCTCCACGTCACTGATGAATCCAAAGGAACAGCAGGGCTGCTATAGTTTGGCACCAGCGCCGTCGCAGGAGCTGCCAGAACAATGTTGAGCACGACAGAGAACTGCCTTAGGGGCTCCGACTCCGGATTTTTCCTCAGGGTTGACTCCCGAAGCCTTTCCTGTGACCGGGTGTGCCGCAAGGCAGCGGAGGTTTGAAATCAGGGTTTACCTTCCCCTAGATGGGCTACCTTCCCAGGTTGACGAGCCACCATCTACCCGAAGCATCTGGTTTTAAGGCGCCAGAGATCTGCCCTCGCCCCTTCTCCTATTAGTAAAAGCAGTTCTGCCGGGCTTAGAGACTAAACCACACGGGCAGGCTAGGAGTTGGACTTAGTTGTCAGAGGCTTTTCGAGACGCACGCCGTAAGAAGCATTTTATGAGCACTGGGAGCTTAACCCCAGTGCCGCTCCTGGCTATGACAACCTTGGAACCACAGTCCTTGACAATTAAAGCTTCACTTACTATATTTTCAATGGCAGTATACCCAATGAGCCAGCGCTGGAGCGTTCACAAACTGGTCCTTTTAAGCGCTGGCAATGAAGAGACAGCAGGTGCGTCCACTCACGCAGGTATATTGATTACCTGCGGAGCCAGGGAACCTCCCACAGGAAGGGACGGGGAGCATGCTCACCCGATCATAACAGTGCCCCCCCTCAAGAGATGCCTCCTGGCGGCCCATTGGGCTTGTTGGGATGGGCTCAGTGAAAGGTCTGGACCATCCCCTTGTCATGGAAGTGAGAACCGGGGATCCATGACCTTTTTTCAGGTCCATAGCCCTTCCAGTGGACCAAGTACTGCAACCCCCAACCCCAACGGCGAACGTCCAGAATTCTCTGAATGGTGTAGGTGGTCTGGCTGTCGAGGATCCGAGGAGGAGGAGGAGGCTTTGGGGGGGGGGGGCAGAGAGGACTGGTGGAGAGGGGCTTGATCTTGGATACATGGAAGGTAGGGTGAATATGGAGAGTCGGCAAAGCTCCAGGTGGACTGTCACGTCATTGATAATTCTGGAGATGGAAAACGGCCCCAGGAAGCGAGGTGACAGTTTACGAGATTCCGTCTTCAGAAGTCCGCCGACAGCTACACCTTCTGCCCGACCATATAACTGGGTGCAGGAACCCGCCTGCAGTCCGTGTACTGCTGGTTCTGTTCAGTGGACCAGAGAAGCGCAGTACGGGTGGCCCTCCACGGACGGCAACAATGGCGAGCGTGGACCCCCACAGATGGCACGGCGACCTCCCTCTTCGCCATGGGCAATGGGGGGGGTGTACCCCATAGATGCCTCGAAAGGTGTTAATCAGGTAGCTGAAGAGACTGTAAAGTTGTGAACATACTCCACCCAAGCCAGATGAGTGCTCCAAGCAGATGGGTTGCAGGATGCCACACATCTGAGGGCGGCCTCCAGGGACTGGTTGTTATGCTCAGCCTGCCCGTTGCTCTGAGGGTGGTATCCAGATGAAAGGCTGACCGTGGTGCCCAGGGAATGACAAAAAGACTTCCACACTTGAGATGTAAATTGTGTGGCCCCTGGTCAGACACAATGTCCAGGGGAATGCTGTGAAGGCGGGTGATGTAGATTGTGAAAAGGCTGGCAGTCTCTGAGGCGGAGGGCAGTTTGGGGAGGGGTACTAAACGGAAGGCCTTTGAAAAGCAGTCAACAATAGTGAGGATGACTGTGTTACCATTTGAGGGGAGAAGTCCAGCGACAAAGTCCAGAGCTACATGTGACCAGGGGCAGCTGGGAACCGGAAGCAGCCCGGTGGGAGGGGAAGATTCAGATTTGTTTCTGGTGCGTACTTGACAAGCCTTGACATAATCGCGGACGTCCGTCCGCAGCGTGGGCTACCAGAACACCCGCTGGATGAGGTTGATGGTCTGGGAAACCCCTGGGTGGCAGGCAAAATGACTCGTATGACCCCACCTGATAACATCGCTGCGGAGGACGGCCGGGAGAAAGAGCTGATCCTCGGGTCCCCCTTCGGGTTTGGGCTCAGTGGCCTGGGCCTGTCAAACACTCTGCTCGATCTCCCACGTAAGAGCACTGAAGATACATGAGGAGAGCACAATGGGTTGGGGGAGGGAGGAGGGGGATGAGTGGTCAGGGGTAAACTGGGGGGGAGACAGCGTCAGGTTTCATATTGCGGGAGCCCGGCCTGTAGGTGATGGTAAGATTAAATCTAATAAAGAATAAGGCCCAACGGGCCTGCCGGGCATTTAATCGGTGGGCCAACCGAAGATACTCTAAATTTTTATGGTCGGTCCACACGATAGGATGAACCGCTCCCTCCAGCCAGTGCCTCCACGACTCCAGAGCCAATTTAATGGCCAAGAGCTCTCAGTCCCTTACATCGTAGTTCCTCTCGGCCGGCGTGAGCCGACGAGAGAAATACGCGCATGGGTGGAGCTTCTGATCGGAGGTTGAGTGCTGCGAGAGGACAGTGCCCACCCCCGAATCAGAAGTGTCCACCTCTACAATGAACTGTAGCTGAGGGTTGACCTGAGCCAGGATGGGAGTGTTGGAAAATAGGCCCTTCAGTTTAGAGAAGGCCCGTTCAGCTGCCTCGGGCCAGGTGAAAGGCACCTTGACCGAAGTCAGCTGAGTAAGAGGCTGTGCCTCCCCACTGTAATTTCTAATGAATTGACGGTAGAAATTTGCAAATCCTAAGAAGCGTTGAAGCTCCTTACAGGACTGGGATGTAGGCCAATCAAGCACAGCTTTCACCTTGGCCCGATCGGCCCTCAGCTCTCCCTCAGCAACAATAAACCCCAGGAAGGAAGTGGAGCTGGTGGAAAACTTGCACTTTTCAGCCTTCACAAAAAGCTGGTTTTCCAGGAGCCGTGGTAACACGACCCTGACATGGACTGAATGCTCCTCTGGTGTGCGCGAAAAAATCAAAGTATTGTCAAGGTAGACAAAAACCAATTGATTAACCATATTGCAAAGGACATCATTACCTCCGCCAAGGAGGTTATGTTTTCATCGGCGTTGGTTTGTCTGTTTGTTTGTTAGCAAGATAACTCAAAAAGTTATGGACAGATTTTCATGACATTTTCAGAGATTGTCAGAAATGGGGTATCCTACAGATGATTACATTTTGGTGGTGATCCGGATCACTGTCTGGATCCAGGAATTTTTTAAAGGATACTTTTTTTTTTTATTTAACATTGCAAGGTAGGGCCATTTTCAATATTTTTTCAATATTTTTTTTTTTTGTGCATGTAACTCTGCCAAAAAATCGTCAGAACACTTGGGGAAAAAAAAAATACAGGATGAAAAAAATAAACACTGTATGGGGGGAACTGTGGCGTTTGGCGGAGGTCTGCGTTCTCCAAGTGCTTTTCTAGTTAATCATTTGTTGGAAGATGGCGGGGGCGTTGGTGAGCCCAAAAGGTATCACAAGATATTCAAATTTCCCCAGGTGTGTTTTAAAAGCCGTCTTCCATTCGTCCCCCTCATGAATGTGGCCTAAATGATACGCATTTCGCAGATCCAATTTGATAAACACCCCACGCTGAAGGAGCTCGAACGCGGAGTTGATTGGGGCAGAGGGTGTTTATCTTTAACGGTAATGGCATTAAGCTTGCGGAAATCTGTGCATGGCCACAGAGATCCATCCTTCTTTCCGACAAAAAAGAACCCTGCCCCAAGAGGAGTCAAGGAGGGTCGAATGAGGCCAGCGTTCAAAGAGTCCTTAATATAACTTTCAATTGCCTCCCTCTCTGGCCCAGAAAGGCTGTAGAGCTGGCTGGATGGCAAACACGCATCCGGGAGGAGGTTGATAGCACAGTCGTAAGTAGCGGTGTGGAGGCAAAGAAAGGGCTCTCAACTTGCTAAAGACCTCCCCAAGGTCATGGCAGACCTCGGGTATGAGGTTGAGATCCGGTGGCTCCACCGGAGGAGAGGAGACGGAAAGGGATGGTGAACACTCAGCCGAACAGAGACAGGATGCTAAACAGAAGGGGTTCCAGGAAAAGATGGAATTTTGTGTCCAATTAATGGTAGGGTTATGCTTCTGGAGCCACGGATTCCCCAGAACCACTGGGGAGGACGAACTAGGGAGAATAAAGAACGATATGGTCTCTCAGTGGTTCCCGGACAGAAGAATGAGAATCGGCGCCATGCGTTCGGTAATAGATGCCACACAACTACCAGATAATGCCACAGCATTTAGTGTAGCCGGCAGTTTAGTCGTGGGAATGCCAATTTCCCGCATGAGCCATGAAGAGATGAAATTCTGCTCTGCCCCTGAGTCAATTAATGCCAAAACCCTCCTCTCGACCCCAGGCAACTGAATGAGGGCCTGAATGGAAATGTTACCGGGGGTGATGAATGGAGTTCCCACCTGTCAGACCCCCCCACGGCTATTGACGGGCCGCGTCTTTTTGGCTTTAGGTGGCAATTAAATATCTTGTGCTCTAGAGAGCTTCAATACATGCAAGCACCAGCTCTCCTTCGTCGCTGGTGCTCCTCCGGAGTCAGACGGACTCGGCCAAGCACCATAGCCTCAGAAGAGGAGTCGGCCTCACCTGTGCCAGTAACCGGGGAAAACGTGCGCGAAACGGGCAGGCCGGAGGAGGCCTTCCGCTCCTTTGTGTGCTCGCAGTAATGGTTGTCCAAACTGATGGCCTGATCTATGAGCTCATCCAGAGAGGAGGGAACAGCATGAATCGCCAGGTCGTCGTGAAGGTTGGCATTAAGACCCTGGAGGAAGGCGCTTCTTAAGGAAACATCATTCCAACCAGAGTCTACTGCAATGACCCAAAACTCCACAGAATAATCGGCTGCAGACCGACTGTCCTGGCAGAGTGACAAGACACGACTCATGATGTTACCCTCGCTCTCCGAGCGATCAAAAGCCCAGGAGAACTCAATAATAAATCTATCAAAAGTGTAGTGAGGACCCTTCGCACTGTCTAAAATAGACTGAGCCCAGCTGAGGGCTCGGTCTCACAGCAGGAGGGTCATGAAATGAATTTTGGACGTGTTGTCCAGGTACTCCCCGCCCACCTGCTGCAGATAAAGCTGAACCTGACACAGAAACCCCTTACATTTCCCCACCTCCCCGGCATACGAGGCAGGTGAGGGAATGGAAGTGGTTTGGCAGATGGTGGAAGAAACTAGGATAGCAGGCAGGGAGAGAGGACCCAAATGAGACATGTGGCTAAGATGGTTGATGACCGCGCTCAGCTGCTGCGTAATGGTCTGCAGCTGTTCAGTCAGCACAGCCACCTACCTCTCCGTGACGTTGAGGCGGTAGAGGGCGGAGTGCTCCGCTGATGCAGCACCTGCTGAACCTAATTCATGGCTGGCTCGTTCTGTCATGATTACAAGAAATATCAGCTCATGTGCAAGATGCTACACCAGGGAATGCACACAGTGCAGAGAGGCAAAATTTAAACACAATTTTATTGAAATGAGTGAACGCAGGATTAGCGGGAAAAACACCTCACTCGCCAGAGGAGAACCCAGCCTGTAAGGAGGGAGACAAGAGCAGATTAGTATGAGGAAGGAGGCAGAGAATAATGAATAATAGGAATATTCTTATGAATGGGAGCAGAGAGCCTGATGGAGGAAGCTAGTAGGGCAAAGATGATTCGGAGAGGAAGTTGTGGATGAGTAGAGCTGGGGAAATGTCTGAGCGGGTGGAGCAGGCGATCTGGAGAGATGATGATGATGATGGAGTAGGTGAGCGCACAACGACCCACGGGGACACACAGCAGAGATGGCAGCAACCTGAGAATTTGAAAGAGAGAAAGAGATTAATATCTGGGTTCCTTGACAATTAAAGCTTCACTTACTTTATTTTCAATGGCAGTATACCCAATGAGCCAGCGCTGGAGCGTTTACAAACTGGTCCTTCTAAGCGCTGGCAGTGAAGAGACAGCAGGTGCTTCCACTCACGCAGGTGTATTGATTACCTGTGGAGCTGGGGAACCTCCCACAGGAAGGGAGGGGGAGCGTGCTCGCCCGATCATAACAGACTTGAGTTCGACCAATGAGCTGCGTCATTGTCGGAAGTAACCGTAAAGGAAAGATGGGCTGACGAGGCTGCAATTTCATCAGCCAGGTAAGCACAATAGCGTTATATTTATGTCCCTGTATTTTCTATTTGTGTTACAGATCTCCACACTTAATATTACAACCAAGTGCTGTTCCCCATTGTCCCTTGTCTTGTGTAGCATATCGCTAAATAAAGTTACACGTCCTTCACATTGTCCTGCTGATGTTAAAGAAGCCCTGCTGAAAAAAATGGCATACAACAGCATCAGACCAGCACCAATAAATAGTGACGCACAGACAGAGTGAAGTACGTGCCGGTGACGCACCTGTAAGATGGATGCTAACCGCCAATCAAATCTAAAAGAAGAAGAATAGTTTAGTATTGTAAATAGTAGTTTTAGTATTGTTTGTGAGAGTTTTTGAGTGTTCATTGTTTTTATTATGTGTTTTGTTGTGTTTTTGGAGCAGCTTCTTTTTTTCATATTGTTCATCTTTTTTCGCTTTAGTTCTCGTTTTTATAGATTTTTTAAGTAATAATTTGTAAATAGCTTAGCAAAAAATGCTGAGATCAACTAGAAAGAAGAAAGCTCCGTGGAAGAGGAGGAAATCTCAGAAGTGTCCCAATCTCAACCATGGTGATACAGTTGGTATCACTGGATATTTATTCCCAGCTTTGTTACAATATTTTTTGCAATATCTATTTATTTATATTATTTCTATTTTTTTCAATAGCAACTATATTTTTTCTTATTAGCTTTGTTTCAAGTTGCTTTGTCATCATATTTATTACTTATTGATATACTGTTGAACATTTGTTCTTAAAACACAAGTTTCTTTTGGATAAATCTTATCTAATCTTATGCTGTATATTTATATTTGTAGAGATTCTTCAGATGAAGAGCCATCCACCAGGACCAGCAGTGGAACAGGAACAGCTGGAGAGGAACTGATTCCTGAACTACCACAGAGCGAAGAAAACGCCTCGACATGGACACATAAAACAGCCTGTAAACTGGACACTGTAAGTTCTGGGCAAACACAGATATTTCAGAACATGTATAAGGGGTTCAGTTTAATTTTGCTATCGCAAAACTTTTGTTCTTGTACATTTGAAATATTTATAAAGAGAAAACCGGTGAAATCTGTTATTTTTTTTTTTTTGTAATTACACAGTTTTAAGCATTTAAAACATAATATTGGCACATACTTGTTAGATTTTGAAATGTACACTTCTGAAAAACAGGGCAAAATATTTTACACAAAGGACATTTTATGACATGTTTATTTAAAAAAAGATAAAAAAGCACCAGGCAAACTATTGTAATTATAGCTCTAAAAGGCTTTAAAGCATTCCAGCCAGTTTCCAGCCAATGTGAAATGTTCCACGGGTGGAACACTGGAATTTTAAGAGGTTAAAGATTAAATAGTCATCATTTCAAACAGGAGTAGCTCATTTTTCTAAATTAGGTTTAGCATTTTTATTGGTGTTATAATCACCACAAAATCACCAACAAACAAAAAACAAGTGAAGCACAACAAAAAAACTCATTGCAACATACCACACCCAAAAGTACATACAGAACACACGGCGTGTGTGTCTATGTGGCCTAGTCAGAAATGTTCTCACAGTCCAAGCAATAACACGTCAGTGCATGGAAGCTTGTTCTGCTGGCACGTGCATCTCCCTTTCACAGTGTTGTGTTTTTTTACAGGAGCAGTACACAAGCTCCAGAATGCTGACAGGTGCAGGGGAAAGAGTCATTCAATTCAATTCAACTTTATTTATATAGCGCCATTTCACAACAACAGTCATCTCATAGCACTATCAACTGGAGGGGGGACCCCCACAGTTGCAGAAAGACCCCAGCAATCAGGCGATCCCCTGTGAGCAAGCACTTGGCGACGGTGGAGAGGAAAAACTCCCTTTTAACAGGAAGAAACCTCCAACAGAACCAGGCTCAGGGAGGGGCAGTCATCTGCTGCGACTGGCTGGGGGGTGAGGGGACAGAGAAGATGAAAAGAACAGACATGTAGAGAGCAAACAGCACGATGGGGACTCAATCTATGGGAGAGAACAAACAAATGTTAATGACCAGCAAAAAAAAAAATATTTCATTGAGAGTGAAGAAAGGAGTGAGGCCCAGTGCATTATTGGAGGTCCCCCGGCTGACTAAACCTATTAGCAGCATAACTAAGGGAGGGTTCAGAAACACATGATCCCTCCCTAATTGTAGGCTATATCAAAAAGGTAGGTTTTAGCCCTATTTTTAAAAACAGAGATCGAGTCTGACTCCCGAATCCAGATTGGCAGCTGGTTCCACAGGAGAGGAGCTTGATAACTGAAGGCTCTGCTTCCTATTGTACTTTTGGAGATTCTAGGTATTACAAGTAATCCTGCATTTTGGGAGCGTAGTGCTCTGTTAGGATAATATGGTAGTATCAGATCTTTTAAATAAAAAGTAGCCTGATTGTTTAGAGCTTTGTAAGTAAGAAGAAGGATTTTGAACTTAATTCTAAACTCTATGGGAAGCCAATGAAGGGAGGCCAGAACCGGAGAGATATGATCTCTCTTTCTAGTACCTGTTAAAACTCTTGCTGCAGCATTTTGGATCAGCTGAAGACTTTTTAAAGATGTTTTAGGACAGCCTGATAATAAAGAATTACAATAATCTAATCTCGAGCTAACAAAAGCGTGGATCAGTTTCTCAGCATCACTCTGAGACAAGATGCTCCTAATCTTGGCAATATTACACAAATGATAGAAGGCAGTCTTAGAAACAAATTTAATATGTGAATTGAAGGACAGATCTTGATCAAAAATAATTCCAAGGTTCTTCACAGAGCTATTAAGAGAAAGAGTAACCGCATCCAAACTGAAAGTTTGATTTGGAAAGGTATTTCTAAGGTTTTTTGGACCAACAAGAATGACTTCAGTCTTATCTGAATTTAATAGCAGGAAATTACAAGTCATCCAAGCTTTGATTTCTTTAAGACAGGCTTCTAATTTGGCTAATTGATTACTATCATCTGGCTTCATTGACAGGTATAATTGTGTGTCATCTGCATAACAATGAAAATGTATACAGTGTGTGGCGAATGTGTTGAATGATGAGACTGAGTTTATTCCTCAGGTTCAGCTTTATTCACAATCACATACTCCAACATTTCAAAGCAGAAAAAGAGGATGAATCTTCTCACTTCTGTCCTTTTATACCCAGGACATCAAACCTACAGTCACATGGTGTTTAATCAAACATACAGTCACATGGTACTTAATCCCAGTCACAATGTAACCTCCCCCGATCTTAACACCATCCACCCCCTAGTCTCCGGTGGTCAAGAAATCTCTCAAGGCCATCTCCTTGAAACAAAAGGCCAAATCTCACACTCTCCTGTTACCTCAAGGAGGCTCAGTCCCTTTGTTCCCCTGAGACCTGAAGCACACAATAAACATACAGTAATATATTTGTGGAGCATATGAAACCAACATATGTGCCCCACATGACCCCCCCCCCCAAACGTCTAAGATGGAACAATCATAACTAAAGATACATGTCATAATAAAATCACTACATATCAATCCACATGCCGCTTAGGCCTTAGTCTTCTGTCGTATTTGCTGTAAGCCGGCTTTACTGCCTCCGCAGTGTCCTCCTGCTGTGGGGCTGCTGCCTGTGGGTTAGAACTGTTAGTCAATCTCTGTGGGTGTTCTGGGGAATGCCCTCTAGGGGGTCTGCCACGCCGGGGGTCCCTCGCCAACTTAACAGCTTCGTCAGCCATCACAAAAGCGGGTTTGAGCCTGTTTATGCCAATCACTTCCTTTCTGCCTCCCAAATCTAGCAAAAAATGCTTCTCTCCTGTTTCCAGCACTCTAAATGGTCCATCATAAGGCGGTCGCAAGTTTGGATGATGGGCATCATGTCTGACAAAAACAAACTCCGCACTTTTTAAAGCTTTAGGCACAAAAACGCTCGGGAAGCTGTGATGAACCGGGCCAGGAAGCGTGCTTGATCCCGTGTTGCTCTGCAACCGCTGAGCGGGGGGGCACTCTGGCGCAGGATTATCCGGGAGAAACTCCCCGGGCAGCCGGAGTGGCTGCGCAAAAACTAACTCAGCTGGGGAGGCTTTTAAATCCTCTTTAGGTGCAGAACGCAACCCCAATAAAACCCATGGTAGCCTGTCTACCCAATTTGCATCCGTAAGCGACGCTCTGAGGGCTGCTTTCAATGACCTATGGAAACGTTTGCATAAACCATTAGCCTGCGGGTTGTACGCGGCAGTGCGGTGGATCGTTACCCCCAGGCTGCGGGCCATCGCTGACCAGAGCTCGGAAACAAATTGAGGACCTCTGTCGGACGTAATGTCCAACGGAACTCCAAAACGCGCTACCCATGCTGTTAAAAACGCGCGCGCCACCTCCTCGGCTGTGGTTGATGCCAGTGGGACCACTTCCGGCCAACGCGTGGTGCGGTCCACCATTGTCAAAAGGTGTGTGCACCCCTGTGACTGCGGGAGGGGGCCTACGAGGTCGACATGCACGTGATCGAACCGCTTAGCCGGGATGTGAAAAGGCTCCAAGGGAGCTCTAGTGTGTTTGTGTATTTTGGCTCGCTGACAAGCCACGCAGGCTGTTGCTCACTCCTTGACTTGCTTGCGCAGGCACGGCCATACAAATTTCTCTCCTACCATTTTGACCGACGCGCGCACCCCCGGGTGCACCAGAGAATGGATCGAGTCAAAAACGCGGCGGCGCCACGCGGCTGGTACAACCGGACGCGGTCGTCCAGTGGAGACATCGCAGATTAGGGGGGCATACCGTCTTGCAGCACCCTGTTCTCCAGCCTTAACCCTGTTGGTCCAGACTGGAGCGCGCTCACTTCCGCGTCGCTAACCTGCTCCGCGGCCATGGCTGCATAATCTATCCCTACACGGACCGGGGCCGCGCGCGCTTCTGCGTCGCTACCCTGGTCTGCGGCCATGGCCGCAGACTCTGCCCCCACGGGGCCTGGAGCCGCCACAGCACGTGAGAGGCAGTCTGCCACTACATTATATTTACCTGCCACATGCTGGATATCGGTAGTAAACTCCGATATCGCGGCCAGCTGTCTCTGCTGCCAGCCTGACCAAGGTTCCGAAATCTTGGCCATCGCGAAAGTCAGCGGTTTGTGGTCCACGAACGCGGTGAAACGACGTCCTTCCAGCCAGAACTGGAAGTGGCGGATGGCCAAGTGTAGAGCTAACAACTCCCTGTCGAACGCGCTGTATTTTCGCTCTCTATTGCGCAAGGTTTTGCTGAAAAACGCGAGTGGTTGCCAGGCCCCAGCCACGTACTGTTCAACGACCGCCCCTATGGCCATATCTGACGCGTCAGTAGTGAGCGCCATGCGGGCCGTTGGGACTGGGTGTGCCAACAACGCAGCGTTTGCCAGGGCTGATTTAACTTGAGAGAATGCGCGCTCCCGCTCAGGAGACCGTTCGATTTTATTCGTGGGTTTTTGTTTTTTTAGTGCAGCATACAATGGTTGCATGAGCTGCGCTGCGCGGGGGAGGAAACGGTTATAAAAATTAACCATTCCCAAAAACTCCTTAACGCTTTGACCGTTTGTGGTTGGGGAAAATTTGCTATTGCGCGCACCTTATCGGGCAGAGGAACCGCTCCTTCTGGCGAAACGCGATGCCCCAAAAAATCAATCTGCGCCACCCCGAACTGACACTTCGCTGGGTTGATTATTAACCTGTGCTCTGCCAACCTCTGGAAAACTGCTGTGAGGTGGCTTTCGTGTTCGTCTTCGGACGTGCTGGCTACCAAAATGTTGTCCAGATAGACGAACACGAAAGGGAGATCGCGCAGGACCGCGTCCATCATGTGTTGGAACGTCTGCGCTGCTCCCTTAAGCCCAAACGGCATGCGCAAAAACTCAAAAAGCCCAAAAGGAGTAATTACCACTGTTTTGGGTATGTCCTCAGCGCGCACTGGGACCTGGTGGTAACTGCATACCAAGTCTATTTTAGAAAAAATGGCCGCCCCCGCCAAATGAACCGATAAATCTTGGATGTGCGGGATCGGGTAGTGGTCGTGCGCTGTGGCGTTATTCAACCTGCGGAAATCACCGCAAGGTCGCCACGAGCCAGCAGCCTTTGGGACCATGTACAGCGGTGAAGTCCATGGGCTCTTCGTACGCCTGATGATGCCCAGTCTTTCCAGGTTGGTGAACTCCTCGCGCGCTATGGTCAGTTTAGCTGAGTCCAAGCACCGAGCTTTTGCAAAAACGGGTGGGCCGGTGGTAGTAATAAAATGTTCCACCCCATGTTTAGCCACTGTCACCGAAAACGTTGGGACCGTGAGTGCTGGGAACTGAGTGAGGAGTGTGTGGTACTTACCACCTGCAGCTGTGACGTTGGCTTGTGCAGTTGGCGGGGCCACTCGAGCTGTGCAGGGAATAGAGTGAAAGGAGAGTGCATTAACCAGACGTCTGTTAGCAAGATCAACCAATAAGCCATGTGAGCACAAAAAATCAGCCCCTAACATGTTGAAATTGACTGCCGCTACCACAAAAGTCCACTCAAATGCATGGCCCTGCAAAGACAGAAGCAGAGTCCTCTCACCGAAGGTCTTAATCGCTGAGCCGTTCGCTGCTGACACCCGGGGACCACTGGAAGGCGCCAGCCGGTCCGCGTAGGAAGGCGTGATGAAGCTCAGCTGGGAGCCTGTGTCCACGAGGAAATGCTTCCCCGAGCATGCATCCTTCAGGTAGAGCAGCTTGTTCTCCTCCCCGAGGGCCGCAGCTGCTACCGACCCCCGGTCTTGGCGTTTCCCGAGTGCTTGAAATGGCACGGTGGAATGCACTTGCTCGCCCTCTCTGCAAAGCGGCGATGGTAGAAGCAAAGGACGTCGTCCGCTCCGTATCGCCTGGCTCTTGCTGCTGCCGTCGTCGGTGAGTTTGGTGCTGCAGCCTCTGGCCCCATGCTGTCTCCGGACGTTGTGCCTAGCTCTGCTGCCGCGGCCGAAACCGCGCTTCGTTTGTGGGCGTGGACGAGTCGTTGCACCTCCTGGCTCAGCTCGTGGTAGTCTCGCCGGGCCAACAGAGGTGAACCAGCCAGGGTCACTCTCACCGCTGGCGGTAGGGTCCTGAGGAAGAGGTGGGCGAAGATAAAGCTGTCATCTTCGCAGTCTCTCAACCTCAGCATTTTCACCATCAGGTCTGCGGGTCTGTCGTTCTCAAACTCCGTCAATGCCAGGAGCCCCTCTCCTCGCTGTTGCACTGAGGGGGTGAAGTGGCTGATGAGCACAGCCTTCAATGCGCTGTACTTGTCGCTGTCCGGTGGGTGGTTGACCAGGTTCTCCACCCTCTGGACTGTGTGGTTGTCCAGCTTCGCCACCACATGGTAGAACTTTGTGTCGTCTCTCGAGATTCTCCGGAGGTTGAACTGCACCTCGACCGCGCTAAACCAGGAGCGCGGACTATTCTGCCAGAAGTCCGGCAGCTGGAACATGGCGGCATTCGTCAGGCTGGTTTCTGACGAGTCCGGCTCGGGAGAATGACTTCTGTTCAAGCTTCGTCGTAAGGTCACCAGTGTGTAGAATGTGTTGAATGATGAGACTGAGTTTATTCCTCAGGTTCAGCTTTATTCACAATCACATACTCCAACATTTCAAAGCAGAAAAAGAGGATGAATCTTCTCACTTCTGTCCTTTTATACCCAGGACATCAAACCTACAGTCACATGGTGTTTAATCAAACATACAGTCACATGGTACTTAATCCCAGTCACAATGTAACCTCCCCCAATCTTAACACCATCCACCCCCTAGTCTCCGGTGGTCAAGAAATCTCTCAAGGCCATCTCCTTGAAACAAAAGGCCAAATCTCACACCCTCCTGTTACCTCAAGGAGGCTCAGTCCCTTTGTTCCCCTGAGACGTGAAGCACACAATAAACATACAGTAATATATTTGTGGAGCATATGAAACCAACATATGTGCCCCACAAGTGCTTTCATCCAGTCGATCTCAAAGGAATCTCCCTCAATCTTCCAACCATGGGCCATTGGTGGAGGTTTGTCTGGCTGACTCTGCAGGCATCTCCTATAGATGGCTGCCTGTTAGTTTGTTCACTGAATAGTGAGTCTCTGTTTGGGGGAAGACTTCTGCCTGTGCACCTGCCGCTCTTAAACAGTTGGCATCTTGTGTAATTCTCATCCTTGGAGCCTTTGAGGTCATGCAGAACACAAGTTAATTTTTCAATGGCCTTATACTGTTCTGGGAGTAGTTGAAAAACGTTTCCCAGTGTCTTTAATCACACGCTGTCACAATTCCCCAAGCGCCATTACGCGGCGCATGGAGGAAGAAGTGAAAAACCCAAATGCGAGAGCAGAACGTTCCATTTATTAATCTGTAATTTCCCAGTTTGGGATCAATAAAGTACATCTATCTATCTATCTTATTAACATAAACTATAACAAAATAACAAGTCCAGTCGACCACAAACATACAGAGAGTTGTAATGATGAAATAACAGCCACCAGACATACAGGGCATCTGCCGGATGCTCTACAGCCCGGCAAAGGGAACGCCTAGTGCCGCAGAGCTGCTGTCAACACAGGGAGAAAGGCAAACATGAAACAACGGTACTGGAGCAATCTGGGGCTACGCCTCTCGGATGCTCTACAGCCCGGTGAAGGGAATGCCTAGTGCCGCAGAGCTGCTGTCAACAGAGGGAGAAAGGCAAACATGAAACTAACGGAGCTGGAGCGATCCGAGGCTTTCTGTGCAGTCTGGTGGATGAGAAAAAAAAGCAGAGTCAGCCATAACACCAAGGAATTAACCAAACTTGAAATGACAGGCTGAAAAAACACGTAGGTAGTGAATATACATACTGTACGTGGAGAACTAGCTGCCGCGTATGGAGGTGAATGTTCCGACAATCACTTTCCACAAACGCAGTGAATAAATAATCCTGATGCTAAAGAGGAAAGAGATTGCCGGTGTGAGGAAGCGTGGGCTGAACATAATTGAATCTGGTGTGTGAGAGAGCGTATATGAGCGTGTGAATGGGAATGAATGGAGTGTGTGCATGTGTGTGTGTGTGTGAACAACCGTAATGAAGCACAGCTGATGGCACTTGACAGGAGGAGGGTGTGTGCCCGAGCTGTCAGGGAGCGAAGGACCCAAACAGCTCCCTGACACACCTGACGGGAAATAGGGCAAGAAATAATAAGTCAGAACTGGGTTTGGAACAACCAAACCCAGATTCATGACAGGGCCCCCTTCCCCCCCAGGGGTGGATACCAGACACCCCAGTACTATCAGCCACAAAACAAAAAGAAAAGAAAAGAAAAAGTACACCTCAAGGGACCCCCCCCCCCCCCGCCCCCCCAGGCAACAAACAATTACCCAGGGTGGGAGGTGAGGGAAAACCAGTTAGGAGGGAAGCAACTGGTGAAAAAACACAAATAATAAGCAAATAACAAGCAAACCCCTCCGAACAACCCCCCACCTAGGACACTAACCCCGCTCCCCAGCAGTCCAAAGTTCAGGGGGTCAGCCAGAGTCCCAGGCCCCCAGTATGGCATGGCGTGACTGGTTGGGTGGCCTGCCCAAGTCCCAAGTCCAGTAGGCGGCCCGCAGCATAGTGTTTGGCGGCCTGCCTGGGCCAATGGGCCACCCGACCCGAAGGCCAAGTCTTTCGGGCGGCTGACCAGTGTGGTGAAGCCACCAGAACCGGAGGAGAAGGCAGAGAGGCAGCCTACACACTTGGGAGCCTCGGTGGCCAAACCGAGGGACAGAAGCCCCCCTGCCGTCCGAAGCTTGGAGCAGGGGAACTGTAGCACCCGCAACGGTCCCGGTCTGAGACGTGGTTGCACCCGCGATGGTCCCGGTCTGGGATGAGGCTCCGCCGATGGTGGACCTCGACTGGAGCTCTGCTGCGCCGATGGTGGACCCTGGCTGGAGCTTTGCTGCGCCGACGGTGGACCCTGGCTGGGGCTCTGCCATGCTGATGGTGGACCCCAGCTGGGGCTCTGCCGCGCCGACGGTGGACCCCAACCGGGGCTCTACTGCACCCACGGTGGGCTCTGGCTGGGGCACCGTTGCACCAGTGGTAGTCCCCATCGGGGACCTCATTGCTCCCACGGTGGCCTCCCCAGCAAGGGAGGTGAGGCTCCTCACGGCCCTTGGCGCTGGACCCCAATCCTTGGCAGCCTCCGGCGGGATCAGGTGCTCTCCGGCAACCCTGATGGGGGGGCTCCAAGCCCGGAGGGAGAGAAAGCGAGACCGGGTCAGGGTCGCCGGCAGCAGCAGAGCCTGGTAACGCAGCCCTGAGGGCTACTTTGAGCTGCCCTGGGCCCTCCTCACCATGAGTCAGGCAGTGTAACATTGACATTAACACGACTGCCATAATGGAGCACACTTGCCTGAACTCGGGCTCCACCACCATCCAGGACTCCGGCGATTTAGGGTACGTTGGTACCGTTGATCTGCTCGGTGCTGTACCCCCATTGATCTCCTTTGGGACTGCTAGCCCCGTGTCGTCATCCATAGGCAACCCAAGTAGTGGCAGGTCCTCTCCGGCGACCCTAGGGAGGAGCTCGAAGGGAATAGGAGAGGAGGAACGGTTAGGGTCGCCGGCAGTTGCAGAGCCTGGAGAGGGGAGTCCAGATGCGGCCGAGAGCCACACCAGACTCTCCTCCCCAAGAGCCAGACAAGATCTCTCAATCATTGACAAATGAACTACAGAAGAGATTACTTGCCTGTGCTCAAGCTCTACCGCCGTCCAGGACTCCGGTGATGCCGACGATGATGGTTGGGGACCCGTCGGCTGGAGGTCTGGTCCGGGGGATGACTCTGCTGCGGCGGCCCCCGTAGCAGGCATGATGGTGGTTGCAGTCATGGTATTCCCATGTGCCGTCCTCCACACCTCCGGCCCCTCTGGCGTGGTGGCTGCGGATGACCTCTCTGCTGGCCCATGGACTGGACCTTCCTGGGCCTCTGGCTCCTCTCCCCTCAAGCGACCTGGATCCGGAACCGGTGGGCTAGTCTCCTGGCACTGGACGTCCCCAGCGGCCTCTGAAGAGTCTTCTCTCCCCTCCTGGCATTCCTCATCAAGCTGCAGCTCCCCCTCCCTCTGGGAAAGTTCCTTTAATCTCCCGGCCATCTCCAGGAGGAGCCACAGCTTCACCTCAAGGATGAGGTCCGTCTCAGCCAGAAGAGCCCACCTACGTTGCTCTAGTTCCTCCCGTGATGGAGCAGAGCATGGCTCGGAGCGGGGAGGCAGAGCTGTAGTCGGTGGGGCTGGGTGCTTCTTACGACGGGGATTCCTCCTCCTCCTCCTCCTCCTCCTCTTCACGGGCAACTCGGGAACCAGATAATCTGGAATGTGGAGCACTGTGCTGGGCAGCGAGTCACCCATGCAGAGAAGCCCCGCATTTTCTGGAGAAACAAACGGAGTGGCCGCAAGAAGATCGAGCACTGGGAGATCCTCAGCCGATTCCTCACATGGCATGGCGAAGATGTCCCGGAGGATCTCCATTGCCTCGGGATGGTCCCAGAGGCTATCTCGCTCCATAACCCTCCTCGCGGTATCTCGAGCCTGCCAAACAGTCGGGAAGGAACGCGGCCTCTGTGTCCACGAGAAGATCTTCTCCAAGAAGCACAGTGAGCGCAGCTCCCGCTCCGACTCCCTCTCTGTCCGAACTACAATGTTGACACTCGGGGAGGAAGGAAAAAAGTGTGGAAAGAAAAAGTAAAAACACATTTCTACTCCGCTGGGTTTTTTCTGTATGGTCGGAGCATTCTGTCATAATTCCCCATGTGCCATTACGCGGCGCACGGAGGAAGAAGTGAAAAACCCAAATGCGAGAGTAGAACGAGCCATTTATTAACATAAACTATAACAAAATAACAAGTCCAGTCGACCACAAACATACAGAGAGTTGTAATGATGAAATAACAGCCACCAGACATACAGGGCGTCTGCCGGATGCTCTACAGCCCGGCGAAGGGAATGCCTAGTGCCGAAGAGCTGCTGTCGACACAGGGAGAAAGGCAAACATGAAACAACGGTACTGGAGCAATCTGGGGCTACACCTCCCGGATGCTCTACAGCCCAGTGAAGGGAATGCCTAGTGCCGCAGAGCTGCTATCGACACAGGGAGAAAGGAAAACATGAAACTAACAGAGCTGGAGTGATCCAAGGCTTTCTGTGCAGTCTGGTGGATGAGGAAGAAAAGCAGTCAGCTGTAGCACCAAGGAATTAACCGAACTTGAAATGACAGGCTGAAAAAACACGTAGGTGTAGGAGTCAAGAATTGAGGAGACTGGATGATTTTCCAGTATCTGCTTTAATTCTCATTCATCCTACGTCCTCTCTCGATCGGAGTGAAAAGAGACAGGACGCAGTCACACACATACATTTATACACTTATCTCGAACAATACCTCACACATAAGTCACAATACATCACACAAAAGTCACATGACCCAGTTACATCCTTTCATCTGTTATAGAACACCCAGCGTCCTTCTGTTCTCCTCTCTGACCCCCAAAAAGTCAGGCCGGGTAATCTTCTCCTTTCTTCTGAGTCCACGGGGGGTGCAGACACCTCGTCCTCTTGAGGTGTGATGTCAATACACCTGGCTAGCTCAAAGTCTCTCTCGGCTGAATTCCAGCCTCAGAACTCAGAAAAGATTTATTGCCAAGTACATTCACAGTAAACAACTGATAAACATACGAGGGATTTGACTTGACACTGAAAACGACACAGTTGGCATTTCCGGTGACGCGGCAGCGTCGGTAACGCGCCTGTCAGCAGACTAGGGAACAGGAAGCATGAGGGAGGAAAAGGATAAACACAATAGGAGAGAGCAAAAAAGCATTGTTTGTCAGAATACCGGTCATAAATGATCAATATTATGATTACAAGAAAAAAAATCTCTCAATGCACAAGTAGCAGACAATAGAATCTATACAAGGACACAAAGAGAGCAGTGAATGAATAATCTTCTCATTAGTTTATTGAGTCAGTGTGAGTGTGGTGTTGAGTGAGGGTGTTTATATCAGTTAAGAACAACAAAGTCTCTTCAGCAGGAGATGTTGTGTCTAGCGTCTGGCGCTTGTGTCCTTGCACAGCAGATGGGAAAGTTTGCCAGACAGCTGGCTGTCCATGAGAGTCAATGCTGCTCACATGTTTTGAAAACAAAAACTGCAGATAATCTGGAGGACTTGATTGTAAGGGCAGGTCAAATAAGTCGAATAGTACTGACTTCAGAGAAAAAAAAACTTTATATTCTCTTACAGATTCAGTACTTAAATCCTTCATTGCTGGACGTTGAATTCTTCATGGACGGCTCTCAGCGTGATCATGATGTAATCCATTTTCCTAGACATTTTCCTACCTAGAGGGCTTCACCTCTTCTGCGGCGCCATCATGCTGAGGGGCTGCTGTCTGGGGGTGAAAACTGTTTGTCAGTCCCTGTGGGTGTTGTGGGGAATTTCCCCGAGGGGGTCTGCCGCGCCGAGGAGCCCTGGCCAACAGCACATCCTTGTCCGCCACAACGAAGGCGGGTTTGAGCCTGCTAATGCCAATCTTTTCCTTCCTGCCCCCCAAATCTAGCAAAAAATGCTTGTCCCCTGTTTCCAGCACTCTAAATGGTCCATCATAAGGTGGCCGCAGCGGTGGGCGATGGGCATCGTGTCTGACAAAAACAAACTCCGCGTTTTTCAAAGTCTTAGGTACAAAAACGCACGGAAAACTGTGGTGAACGGGGCCAGGCAGCGTGCCCGATTCCGTGCCACGCTGCAACAGCTGAGACGGGGAGCTATCTGGCGCAGGATTATCTGGGAGAAACTCCCCGGGCAGCCGGTGTGGCTGCGCAAAAACTAGCTCAGCCGGGGAGGCTTCTAAGTCCTCTTTAGGTGCAGAACGCAACCCCAATAAAACACACGGTAGCTTGTCTACCCAATTTGCATCCGTCAGTGACGCCCTGAGGGCCACTTTCAATGACCTATGAAAACGCTCACATAACCCATTAGCCTGCGGGTTGTACGCGGTTGTGCGGTGAATTGTGACACCCAGGCTGCGGGCCATTGTTGACCAAAGTTCAGAAACAAATTGAGGACCTCTGTCAGACGTAATGTCCGACGGGACTCCAAAACGCGCCACCCACGCAGTTAAAAACGCGTGCGCCACCTCCTCAGCTGTGGTTGACGCCAGTGGAACCACTTCCGGCCAGTGCGTGGTGCGGTCCACCATTGTCAGAAGGTGTGTGCACCCCTGTGATGGCGGGAGGGGGCCTACGAGGTCCACGTGAACATGATCGAACGTCTTAGCCAGGATGTGAAACGGCTCCAAGGGAGCTCTCGTGTGTTTGTGTACCTTGGCTCGTTGACACACCATGCAGGCTGCTGCCCACTCCTTAACTTGTTTGCGCAGGCTCGGCCATACAAATTTCTCTCCTACCATTTTGACCGACGCGCGCACTCCTGGGTGAGCCAGAGAATGAATCGAGTCAAAAACGCGGCGGCGCCACGCGGCTGGTACCACAGGACGCGGTCGTCCAGTGGAGACGTCGCAGATTAGGGGGGGCATACTGTCTTGCAGCACCCTGTTCTCCAGCCTTAACCCTGTTGGTCCAGACTGGAGCGAGCGCACTTCCGCGTCGCTAGCCTGATCCGCGGCCATGGCTGCATAATCTATCCTTATGCGGACTGGGGCCGCCACGGCGCGCGAGAGGCAGTCTGCCACTACATTAAGTTTACCCGCCACATGCTGAATATCGGTAGTAAACTCTGAGATCGCGGCCAGCTGTCTCTGCTGCCAGCCTGACCACGGTTCTGAAACCTAGGCCATCGCGAAAGTCAGCGGCTTGTGGTCAACGAACGCGGTGAAACGGCGTCCTTCCAGCCAGAACTGGAAGTGGCGAATGGCCAAATGGAGAGCTAACAATTCCCTGTCAAACGCGCTGTATTTACGCTCACTATCGCGCAAAGTCCTGCTGAAAAAGGCGAGCGGCTGCCAAGCCCCGGCTACATGCTGCTCCACGACCGCCCCTATAGCCACATCTGACGCGTCAGTAGTGAGCGCTATGCGGGCCGTTGGGTCCGGATGCGCCAACAACGCAGCATTGGCCAGGGCTGCCTTGACTTCCGAGAATGCTCGCTCTCGCTCTGGGGACCATTCAATTTTATTCGCGGGTTTTTGTTTTTTGAGCACGGCGTCCAGTGGTTGCATGAGCTGCGCTGCGTGGGGGAGGAAACGATTATAAAAATTCACCATTCCCAAAAACTCCTGTAACGCCCTGACCGTTTGTGGCTGGGGAAAATTTGTTTCCGCGCGCACTTTGTCAGGTAGCGGAACCGCTCCTTCTGGAGAGACGCGATGCCCCCCCCAAAAAATCAATCTGCGAAGCACTCCATACTTGCTTCTGATATTCATGCTAGCAAATGAAAGCACATGTCTGACTTGACATAATTGACATGCTATAAATAAAGATAGGCCCATACAAAGCAAGAAATTGAGCAGCAGACATAAGGGTGGGACAAACTAGTTTATTTTAACATTCTGTCAGATCTAAATATAAGAAGTGATGCTGGTGTAATAGTATATTATGAATAAATATCAAATTTCCTAAAGATGTTGTGATACATTGTTCTTAATAGTATTATATATTTTGTTCACAGAATAAACCTGAAAATGTATGTGATAATCTGTGAGATAATGAATCAAGGCTTATAAATGTATTATGCGCTATCAGTTTGTACTTGTCTGGTTGTTTTTCAACAGTCAATACATGTTTTTTTGTAAGCTAGTTAAATTCTTAAAAAATGAATATTCACATCAGACCCGCTGCATTTTGATTTTTTTTTTTTCTACCCTGGAGGCGGATGCGGGGTCCGGATTAAATCGAACGTGATTGGTGTATGCAGTCACCTACCACAACCTGATTGGTTAGTCAGCTAAAGCTGTTCTGAGAGATGCCGGAGAGAACTGACGATAAAAATGTAAGATTATTTAAAAAAATGGAGGCAAACCGAGGCTGCCAACAAATTTTCTCAGACTTACCAAAAGTAGAGAAGACTATATTTAAAAAATGGCGTACTCTGCCAAGGTTCCAAGGTTGTCATAGCCAGGAGCGGCACTGGGGTTAAGCTCCCAGTGCTCATAAAATGCTCCTTATGGCGTGCGTCTCGAAAAGCCTCTGACAACTAAGTCCAACTCCTAGCCTGCCCGTGTGGTTTAGTCTCTAAGCCCGGCGGAACTGCTTTTACTAATAGGAGAAGGGGCGAGGGCGGATCTCTGGCGCCTTAAAACCAGATGCTTCGGGTAGATGGTGGCTCGTCAACCTGGGAAGGTAGCCCATCTAGGAGAAGGTAAACCCTGATTTCAAACCTCCGCTGCCTTGTGGCACACCCGGTCACGGGAAAGGCTTTGGGAGTCAACCCTGAGGAAAAATCTGGAGTCGGAGCCCCTAAGGCAGTTCTATGTTGTGCTCAACATCGTTCTGGCAGCTCCTGCAACGGCGCTGGTGCCAAACTGTAGCAGCCCTGCTGTTCCTTTGGATTCATCAGTGACGTGGAGAGGGGGGACATGCTGCATGGGCAACATCTTGTCCTCCATATCTTCCTGCCCAGGCTTGAATCCTACCAACGCCAACGCTGGAAGGTAGAACACCGGATCACTGGAGAGGACACTCCAGCTTCGCCTTTGGCGTAGAAAAAACACGGGGAATGACAGTTACCGGTTATAAGCCACCGCTCAATTGGCGTAGAGCGCGGTGCCAGGGGTTGTTCCCGATGGTGGGAGGGATCATTGGATCTCACTGGACAGCTACCGCCCGCCTCAAGCTGGGCAGCCCCCAGCCAATAAGGTGTTGTCCCGCCACAGCTTGCTTTCCTCATTGGGTGCATGGGGATGAGGAGAAGTCCGAACAGCAGGCTGAGAACCTTCGCACCAGGCAAGACAAAAAAACAAAAGAGACCAACTCTAAAACTGGGAACTTGGAATGTCCGCACTATGATGACAGTACTCGCTGCTAACCTTAAGGACATCAACGACACCAGGAAGACTGCCATCATCAATAATGAGCTGAAGAGACTGGGAGTGGATACTGCCACTCTCCAGGAAACACGGTTGGCACACTAAGAGAGAAGGACTACACGTTCTACTGGCAGGGAAAGGGCAGTGACGAACACAGGGAACACGGAGTGGGCTTCGCAGTGAAGAACACCTTGCTGAAGATGGTGAAACCGGGCAGCACTGGCTCTGCACGACTCCTTACCCTCCGCCTGAACACCACTCAAGGCCCAGTCACCCTCGTCAATGTGTATGCCCCAACACTGACAGCCACACCAGAGGCAAAAGACGAGTTCTACGAGAATCTCGCAACAACTGTCAGGACCATCCCCAACTCTGAACAACTCATTCTCCTTGGAGACTTCAATGCCAGAGTGGGTGCTAACCACGACTCCTGGCCCTCCTGTCTTGGACCTTTTGGCGTGGGAAGAATGAATGACAACGGACAGCGGCTGCTCGAGTTCTGCACATATCACGATCTGTGCATCACAAACTCGTTCTTCAAGACCAAGCCCCAACACAAGGTTTCCTGGCAGCATCCGCGCTCAAAGCACTGGCACCAGCTGGACTTGATCCTGACCAGGCGCACCTCACTGAAGAACGTGCTAATCACCCGTTCGTTCCAGAGTGCAGATTGCGACACAGACCATTCTTTGGTGTGTTGCAAGGTCAAGCTGCAGCTGAAGAAATTCCATCGTGCTAGACAGCCTGGAAAGGCACGGATTGACACCAGCAAGATGGCTCAACCAGAACTTGTTGAACAGTTTGCCTCCACCTTTGAGAAGGAACTTGGTGTACCACAAGAAGGAGAATCTGCAAAGCAGAAGTGGGAAGAGCTGTGAAACACCATCCACCGCACAGCCTTGGCTACCTTTGGGAGGAAGACCTCGAAGTCACAGGACTGGTTTGATGCCAAGTTGACCGAGATGACCCCCGTCATTGAAGCCAAGCGCTCAGCACTTGCTGAGTACAAGAAGTACCCAAACGAGAAGAATCTCCAGATTCTCAGGGCTACGAGAAGCAAAGTTCAGCAGACTGCTCGGCGCTGTGCCAACGAGTACTGGACTCAGCTCAGCCAAGACATTCAAACCGCTGCCATAACAGGGAACATTCGTGGCATGTACGATGGCATCAAGAAAGCACTTGGTCCAGCTCAGAGCAAGACGGCCCCCCTCAAATCCTCCACTGGGGTTGATGATCACAGAAAAGAACAAGCAGATGGAGAGATGGGTGGAACACTACTCCGACCTCTACTCCAGAGAGAACACCGTGACACCGTCAGCCCTTGATGCCATCGACTGCCTGCCATCCATGGACGAACTTGACGCCGAGCCAACCATCGACGAACTCAGCAAGGCCATTGATAGCTTGGCCGCTGGCAAGGCACCCGGCAACGACGGCATACCCCCTGACCTGATCAAGCACTGCAAGACCGCCCTACTGCTGCCATTGCATGACGTCCTCTGCCAGTGTTGGAAGGAAGGTGCCGTACCACAGGACATGAGGGACGCCAAGATCATCACCCTCTACAAAAACAAAGGGGAGAGAAGCGACTGCAACAACTACAGGGGCATCTCCCTCCTCAGCGTTGTTGGTAAAGTCTACGCACGAGTTGTTCTCGTTCGTCTACAGAAGCTTGCCGAACGTGTCTACCCCGAGTCTCAGTGTGGCTTCCGCGCTGCGCGATCGACGGTAGACATGATATTCTCCATCCGCCAACTCCAGGAGAAATGCAGAGAACAGAACATGCCCCTGTACGTCGCCTTCATCAACCTCACCAAAGCGTTCGATTTGGTCAGCAGAGAGGGCCTTTTCAAGATCCTGCCAAAGATAGGATGCCCACCAAAGTTGCAAAGCCTCATCGAATCGTTTCACATCAACATGCAGGGGATAGTGCAGCACGATGGCAACGTCTCAGAGCCATTCAACTTACGCAGCGGAGTGAAACAGGGCTGTGTACTTGCGCCAACCCTCTTTGGGATTTTCTTTGCTATGCTCCTGAGGCATGCCTTCAGCACAGCAACAGAGGGAATCTACCTGCACACAAGATCTGACGGCAGGCTTTTCAACCTCGCCCGCCTGAAAGCCAGAACCAAAGTACGCGAGGCTCTAATCAGAGACATGCTGTTCGCAGACGACGCTGCAGTCACAACCCACACACAGCAGGAGCTTCAGACCCTGATGGACCACTTCTCCCAGGCATGCAAGGACTTCGGGCTTACCATCAGCCTGAAGAAGACTAACGTCTTGGCGCAAGGCACGGAAGCACCACCAACCATCACCATCGACGACTACGAGCTGGAGGTCGTGAATCAGTTCACGTACCTGGGGTCCACGATCAGCAACAACCTCTCCCTTGATACAGAGATCAACAAGAGGATTGGAAAATCAGCCTTCACACTCACTCGCCTCACCACACGAGTGTGGGAGAATCCCAAACTCTCTGTCAAGACGAAGATGGCAGTGTACAACGCCTGCGTCATCAGCACACTGCTCTATGGGAGTGAGACCTGGACAACATACGCCCGGCAGGAAAAGAGACTGAACTCCTTCCACTTGCGCTGCATTCGCCACATCCTGGACATATCCTGGCAGGACAAAGTGCCCAACACAGAAGTTCTGTCCCGCACCGGCCTTCCCTCCATGTTCGCTCTACTCAGGCAGCGCAGGCTCCGCTGGCTAGGCCACGTTCACCGTATGGAGGATGGCAGAATCCCCAAAGACGTCCTCTACAGAGAACTGGCAACTGGCAGGAGAGACGTTGGCCGCCCACAGCTGCGCTTTAGAGATGTCTGCAAGAGAGACATGAAGGAACTGGAGATCAACACAGAGCGCTGGGAGGACCTTGCAACGGACCGCTCCAAATGGAGAGGCACCCTGACCAGACAGCTCAAGGCGGGTGAAGAGAGACTGATTGCTGCAGCAGATGAAAAAAGGACCCGCAGGAAGAACCGCCACAGACCCAGCAGCACGGAGACCACCCACATGTGCGACCTGTGTGACAGGGACTGCCATTCGCGCATCGGCCTGTTCAGCCACAGGCGGTGCTGTTCCAGCAGAGTAGACGTTTAGGATTCTCTTCCATGGTCATCATAGACCGACGGAGGCCGACGACTCTGCCAATGCAGCCCGATCAATGACACGAAAAACGTAGTTGGCCCACCACCTATTTGCATCCCACTCTGTAAAACAGGGCAGGTTTGGTGGGGAGTTTGCGCATGCGCAATTCATTTGCAATCTGGACCCAAGTGGTGTATGGATCTCTTCTCTGACTGCAGCTAAGCTAACTGCTGCACAGTGTTGTGTTGCTAGATATGCAATAGTTTTAGGGCCTATACAATATACGAACAAACTTTTTAAAAAGGCCAAATATAGAATAGTTTTGGCATTTCCATGCCCCCCCCCCCCACCCAAAAAAAAGTTTTGATTTACGTGAACACCCACACATCAGCTCATACCTGGGCTGGCTGGCTGGCTCCTCCTCAAGGTGCGTTCACACCAAATGCGAACAGGCACATTTTCCACGTGGCACGAATACATTATAAATCAGTGTAAACACACCAACAGACATGAATAGTGAGATGCAGACAGGCAAAGTTGTCTTTAAAACTTCTGCAGCTGTGTTCAACCTGCTGTGGAAATTCCCAAAATAACGTCATGCTTAGGTTTACATTTTCCGACTGGAAACTCACCTGAAAATGTCGTTTCAAGCCTCCAAAAATTCACTGATGAGTGCTTACATTGCTAGCTTGCTAGGACGTCCGTGGCCAGAAACCATGAGTAAATAACTCCAAAATCCCGATTCAGCCAAAGAGTTCCCGGTCCTCCTGTGTCCCGGTGAGTGAGTTTTATTTTCAAACTAGTTTACTCTGCATTGGTGACTGTTGTGTATGTAAATAAGCTGTATTACAAAGATGGCGGTCGGGTTGGTCATGGGCTAGACCGGGGTGGCTACTACCAGTTTCCAGTGGTGACGGTGCTCGCGGTATAAAGGAAGTGGGCGGAAGAGGCTCTGCCTCTTTCGTCGTGGGAGCCACCTGGCAAGCAGGCGAGTGCCGTAAGCCTCTTTATATATGTAATGTGCTCTGTATAATAAAGCTCCGTAAACTACAGTCACCGTGTGTTTGCTTTACCCAACTATGGACACAACATTTGGCGATGAGGTAAAAGTGGGAATGGAAAAGAGTGCTGCTGAGTTTCGGCCGTTTTTGGAGGCCCTGGGCAGGCCGCCCGTGTCGTGGCCTCGTTGGTTCATTGCTTTTACCACCTACCTCATGGTTTTGAACCTCGGCGAGCATGAGAGGCTTCGCGCGAGGGATGTGTTAGTCCATAATTTGGGTACTGTGGGGCAGAGAGTATTGGAGAGCCTGGGGGGGCTGATAGCTTCAGTGGTGTTGTGGAGTTGATGGCGCACCATTTACGCACTCAGGAGAGTGTCACGGTCCAGCGCATCCAGTTTCGACAACACCGCCAGCGTTTGGGAGAGCCAGTAATGACATTCGTTGACATGCTCCAAAGGCTGGCGAGGGAGTGTGATTTCAGACGCCTGGAAGAGGACATGATTCAGGACCAACTAGCGGAGTATGTTCGCTGTACAGTGATCCGGTCCAGACTATTGGAATATCCAGGAGAGTTGACGTTGACCACGGCTATCGAGCTCACCCAGTGGTTCGAGGCAGCGAAGACCATCTTGAGAGGCCCTCCTGAAGGGGCTTTTCTGGGTGAGGATGAGTCTTGCGCTAAGGCACTGTTTTGGGACCCTTGTGATGGCGAATGCGGAGAGGAAGATTTTGCCTCCGTGGTCAGGATAAGGTTTGCCCCAGTTAAGCTAAAGTGTTATGGGTGTGGGTCCACTGTTCACCGCTCTAAGTCCAGGGTGTGCCTGGTGAAAGGACAGCATTGTGGCAAGTGTGGTGTTTTGAGCCATTTTGCCAGGGTGTGCGACAACTTTGTATGCAGGAGCCGTAGGAGTGAACCAGGTGCTGTGCAGAAGACTCCGACGGTGGTGCATGCGGTCTCCCCGGAGACGATAGGGAGGATCGGCTGCACCGTCACGCTAGATGGCGTCGAGGTTACATTTTTGGTGGATACTGGAGCGGTTGTTTCTGTCCTGAGCCCGACGACCATGGAGAGACTGTTTCCCCACCGGCAGATTAGAAGGCAATATGGAGAGTATTATGGTTGTGGACAGAACGGGTTGGGCTATTTTGGGCTATGCGGAACACCGGCCTGTTCCAGTCATGGAGGGTGCAGAGGTGTGGGATTCAGACTGGTTGGACGAAGTGACAGAGGGAGAGCACACGCTGCACCACGCGGAGCCGTCTCGGGCTGGACCCGATGCCGTCACGCAGGCTGCCCTGGACGAGGGTACCGGACAGCACGGTGGGACCCCCAGTGAGACTCGTGAGGACGAGGCACCAACGCCGGAAGAAAAAGGGGCTAGACCGTGGAGCGTGGTGATCGTAAAGTGCTCCCAGCAACGGTCTGCCAAGAGGAGACCGAAACGAGCTTGCGAGCCAGCGCGATCGGTGACTGAGGCCTGTCACAGGGTTGGTGATCTGGATAAAAGGAAGAGGGCTCCCTTGAAGACCAAGGATGATGCTCGAGTACGACAGAATCACAGTCCACGCAAGCAGCGGGAAGACCAGAGACGGTCTGCCATGGATAACACGGACCGGGTCTACGAGTCGACGGGGTCGTTGGTGGACACAGGCTTCCCTGCGGGTCAGTGACATGGTGCGGCCCTGGATTGAAGCCCGGATGAGAGGTGATTGTGGTTTGCGCGAGCAGCGCGGTTAGAGGAGACAGTTCCGGGTGGAGGCTGCTCGGAGTTACGGGTATCTGCACTTGTTTGATCAGGCCCAGAGGCATCCAAACGAGTTGCGCAGAGTGGAGGAGAAGAAGCGGCGGCGCGGGAGCCTTGAGGTCAAAAGACGGAGGCGACTGGAGAAGGACCTGTCTATAGACTGAGGGTGATGTGACGTCTTTATTTTCTGTTCGTGTGTTTTGCTCCAGTTCTGATATGTTTATTTACTGGTGGTATGGTACCCCGATTTAAATTAAAAAAAAAAAAAAAGAAGAAAGTGAGATGTAGGGTGTTTTGTGACATATGGGAATTAAATTTTAGTTTAAGGGGCCTGAATTATAACTGTGGGATTTTTATGGGCTCAAGGATAGTAGTTTAATGGAATTGAATGTTGTTATGCCCGAGTTTGGGGTGGTGGGGTGTGTTTATTCCGTTTGAGGTCTTTATTCGTGCATATTTACATACCCAACGTTTAATACATTGTGATGTACCCACTGTGGGGGGTGAGTGTTGGGGGGGGGCAGTAGCTGTTATGTGTCTTGTAGTTTTGTATGTTTTATGTGGAGTTGTTCCGGGATTATTTTATTTTTAGGTACATGGCTTTGTTTGTATAACTGGCGGCAGAATAATCCACCCGGCTGTGTGGGGGTGCTGGTAGTCTACCTGGGCCCCCCAGTTTAGTTGTGTGCATGGATAGGCTGTTTGTTTGTTTTTGTAATTGTTTTGCTTTAGTGTGTGAGTCGGGAAACAAATTGGGGAGGGCTATCTGTGCACTTGGTTTTTTTTTGAACGGGGGGAAATGTTGTGTATGTAAATAGGCTGTATTACACAAAGATGGCGGCCAGGTTGGTCATGTGCTAGACTGGGGTGGCTACTACCGGTTTCCGGTGGTGATGCCGCCTGTGGTATAAAGGAAGTGGACGGAAGAGGCTCTGCCTCTTTCGTCACAGGAGCCACCTGGCAAGCAGGCGAGTGTCGTAAGCCTCTTTATATATGTAACACACTCTGTATAATAAAGCTGTCATGGTCTGAGCACTGATTTTGTCCACGCTCAGGTCATGCAGTATTTTCCTCCCTTTCTGAGTCCTTATGGCTTCATGCTGTCAGAGCCGAGCTCCACGGTGACAGCTGAATTCCATTCCACTAATGAGTCTCATCACCTGATACCTCTAAGCCCTATTTAAGGGAGCAGCCGATGTTACTCGGGGCTGTGACCTCACTCACACTACGTTGGACATCCTTCAACGTTGGGCTGGAATCCCTAACCCCGATTCCAGTCTTCTTTCTCCTCGTGATCAGTAAGGTACTTGTTATCCTGTATGTACTGTGACCGTGCTCTAGTTGTAGTCTTATTTGTGTTTTGTCCCACATGGCTCTTTATTTTGTATAGTGTGTCTTCCTTTAATAAATATGCAAACTCAACGGCTGCCTATAACGTCTCAATAGTGGTCCGTGAGGACCACCCCATGACAAAAGCTCCGTAAACTACATTCACCGTGTGTTTGCTTTACCCAACTATGGACACAGCAGTGACAGCAGAATCTCAATGCTAGCAGCTAGCTAGCTAACAGCTAGCTAGCTAGCAGACGTGAATGTGCGATGACGCAAATTCGCGCATACTCGCGTCTTCCCGTTCACTTTGTATGGATTCACGCTGCTTGTTCGTGTTTGGTGTGAACACACGTTCACTGTCTGCCGCTGCCATCAGCAGCACTCAGCAGATGTTTGAACATGAGTTTGGACTCGGGAGGAAACAAAAAGAAGAGTCCGGCAGCACTGACACAGACGCTGGTAAGAAAACCAAGCAACCCTGCCGGGGCGGTCACAGCAGTTTTATTGCCCTGCCTTGGCATTATACCGTTCCGCGTACATTTAAGGGATGGCTTCAACCAGTTGCTGGGAAGAAGGCAAAAGCACTTTGCCGCTGCTGCAGCATTCAATTGGTATCAGACATAGCAGTTCTGAAAAAAAACTATTAATTTATTGTAACTGGAACACTGCTGCTGCATGAGGCTACTGTGAGACTGATCGAGATTGCCTGTGATTGGCAGCTTTGGGATGGGAAGGGGACAGAAGAGCCTCATGGTACCACCCACTGCTTGCTGAGGATGATAACTGCAGAGAAATTGCGCACTTTCACGTCAGTGTCCAGAACACCAGAAAAGACTTTGATAACACTGTTATGTTGAGACAAGGAGCCAAGAACGAGGCCAAGTGTCGAACTGAACACGCATTTATTAAAGAAGCACCACACACCACCTACGCAGCCGTCAGGCAGAAGAGATGGCAAAGAGATTGCCCCTCCTGCCCGCTGCCCTCTTATAGTCACGAGTGGCGGTGGAACCGGAAGGTGGAGCCGCCACCCTTTACAAAAGCCTAAAACACATACACAATTCGGACCCACCCCAATTTAGGACCCGAGTCACACGCTAAAAGCAATTAAACAATACAACACAAATTGCCTAACACAGTCACTCCAAAGTAACTAACACTAGGGGGAGATGGGTAGAATACCATCTCACATCACACAGCGAAGCAGGTTATTCTGCCACTTATCCTGCATGAAAGTCCAATATAAACAAAATACCGCTGTGTTTCCTACTTTCAAACAGGTAAACAAATAAACCCCCAATAACCCTATGTGAACAATAAATGAACTGAACAGAAATGCACCAAAGCACTCAAGTATACAGTGACCCAACAATACTCAAAATCCAAACACATGCCTAACTAACCTACACTTATGTAGCGCTTTTCTAGTCACAAAGACCACTCAAAGTGCTTTCACTAGTACTAACCCTCTATTCTAAGGGCCTATAGGAAACAGACACCTAGGGACAATTTAGAACAGCCAGTTAACCTAACATGCATGTCTTTGGATTGTGGGAGGAAACCGGAGCCCCCAGAGTAAACCCACGCAGCACAGGGAGAACATGCAAACTCCACACAGAAAGGTTCCAACCCCTGCCAGCCTGGGGATTCGAACCAGGAACCTTCTAGCTGTAAGGCAACAGTGCTAACCACTGCACCACCGTGCTGCCAGTGCATAAAAAATTAAACCATACATCAACTGCAGAAACAAACAAGCCCATGGGCCCCCTCCCCACTCAACTGTCCTTCCATCAGTCCGCCCCTGGAGGTAATCCACCTCCTAGGTAGCCGCTGGCTCTTTCGACCCCGGTGCGCCTCCTCTTCGTTACTATCGGAGGGGTTTCGTGACCAGGCCCATGTCCTATAGTCTCCTCTTGGGCATGCCGCAGCTCATTCGGGTGCCTCCATGAGCCATCCGACAGTTGGAGGTAGGCATCCTCCCATCTGGCGGCCACATACAGCCGCCCCTGGTGCTCCTCCAACTGCCGCTTGGCCTGTACCCGCTGTGACCATGCCCCCTCCCGAGCCTGGACCACATCCGCGACTCCCAGAGGAGCTTTGCTCGGCTTGCAGGGTTTCTGCTTGGCACGTCGGTCTACCGTGCCTGACGGTCCAGCCCTGACCTCTTAACTTCGCCGCCGCCATCACCATTGTGGCCCTCTGTTCACCGGCCCACTTCAGCCGAGATCTGGGAACAGGTGAAACCAGCCTCTTGATGTTGTCTGTTGTCACAGGCGTCCTGCCGTGCCGCCCAATACCCTCATCCAGGACGACTTGAGCTCTGGCACAGGGCTCTTCCTGCGATGACCCTGGGCGATATTGGTCTTGCTCATTTTTCAGGCATGTTCTTATCCCACACTGCCCCGCCTTCTACTCTCGGGATCGGTCAGTCCTACAAACCGCAGCCCGACCACTCCTCCCCAGCATTGCTTGTAATGGCGAAGCCCAGACCATAAAACAGGTCGCAGTCCATTATGTTTTCCCCACGGCCTGTCACGGTGAATTTCAGGTCACACATCTCGGCCAATTTGTACCGAGCCATCAGTCTTAGCATTCCCACCGTGGACAGCCATTGTCCGCCATAACCACAAAGCGGTGCCGGGTCACCTCCAATCCTGTAGTGTGGGAAAACACACCTCACGGTTGCCCAATTCAACACAGAGCCCACCGCTCCCGTGCCAGTCATTAAAGGCACCTCCACTCCATCCAACTCTACCATACAGTACATGTGTCCGTTGGTGCTTGGGGACACAGCGTGGACAACCATGAGGGCGGGATAGTCCTCTTTGTGCCGCAGACTTCTCCGCTCGAACTTGCAGCATACCCTGGTGAAGTGATGCAAGTGACCACACTTACCACAGCACTTCCCTCTCGCCCGACACTCTCTGGCCTTAAAATGGTGCTTCGTGGACCCACAACCCAGACATTTGGGTTTCCCCGGGGCAGACCTCATATCCACAGCATTGGTGTTGTCCACATTGTCCTCCACGCTACCATCGCTGTCCGGGTCCACTGCATGCGCTGTCGGCGGTGATCCCGGGTGTTGGTGTGACAAGTTCTCACTCAGCTCCCATGATAGTTTATCTGCAGCTTCTAGATGTTGAGCCATCTCAATGGCCGTGGACAGCATCAGTTTGCCTGAAAACATAAGCAGCTTTGACCTAATCGCAGCGCAGTTGGTTTGCTCTGCCAACTGGTTGCGAATCATCTCCTCCTCCAATGGTCCAAACTGGCACTTGCTGACCAACAGCCTCAGGTCTGCCACGAACCGCTGAACAGACTCGCCCACCCGTTGGCGGCGCTGTCAAATCTGAATTCCGCGAACTATGACGTTTTCCAGGGTACAAAAATGGCACGCCATTAGCTCAGCAACTTCTTCAAAACTATCACAGTCACCCAGTGTGCTCAGAATCTGCTGTCCTTCCATTCCAAGATTGTGAACCAACGACACACGTGCCCTCAACTTCTCCAGCATCCCAAAGTTTAGCGCCACCAAGTACATCTGGAAGGCAGCGTACCACCTCGACCAGAGAACAGGTGGCTCGCCCGGGAGCTCTACAAACGGCCAAACAGGCGTAGCACACGCATCCATACCTGCTTTTATCCTCGTTGCCACAATGTTATGTTGGGACAAGGAGCCAAGGACGAGGCCAAGTGTCAAACTGAACACACGTTTATTAAAGAGGCACCACACACCACCTACACAGCCGTCAGGCAGAAGAGATGGCAAAGAGACCGCCCCTCCTGCCTGCTGCCCTCTTATAGTCACGAGTGGTGGTGGAACCGGAAGGTGGAGCCGCCACCCATGCTTCACAAATAAAAGCCTAACATTATATTATATCTAACTACACAACATACACAACAAACACCAGGAAAAGTCATTACATTTGTCGCTAGTTGCTTTTGACAAAAAATGTCGTCAAGGGGGCCTGAAAAATCGCCAGATTTAACGACAAAATCGCCAAGTTGGCAACACTGTGCCTGAGTGTATGGGATCACGTGACTGTCTTCTTCAGAGTTCTGTAGCAGGGCCGTTTCTAGCTTTTATAAAAAGCCTTTTTTAAAGACCCCATTCACTGCACTTTTTTCCCCACATACTGTCTGCTCCCACATGTCTTAAAGAAATGTTTGTGACATACTTTGGTTAAATTGCCTTTAAAGGCATTGTGAATCATCTTTTGCAGCCTTAGAACAGCTGGTCTCACTGCATGCACCACCGGAGTGGTGGCTCAGTTGGTAGAGCATCCGCCCCACACCCGGGAGGCAGGGGTTCAAATCCCGGCCGGGTCATGCCGAAGACCATATAAAAGTGGAACTTCCTGCCGTCCAGCTTGGTGCTGAGCAAAAATGGAATGGAGGAGGGAAATTTGTGGCGGCGCCTTGCATGGCAGCGGCCCTCTGATTCTACACTTGGGGTGTGTGTGATTAACACAGTAGATAGGTAAAACACAATCTCGTTCTACTGTACATGATTGGTTGTACAGTTGAATGACAATAAGGGTAATTTAATTAAATTTAATGTTTCTTTAAATTACTAACCGAGGATTTCTACTGACTCTGGATGCAGTCTGTTACTGCTGCAATCCAGTCTCTGCAGCAAATAGTTCCCATTCTAATTAAATGTTCTACTCCCCACTTGGTCCTGACCACTGCAGAACAGATTCGGATCACTAAAAATACGCAAGGAGTCTATTTTTGATAGATGCCGGATCCAGTCTGCAAGGAAAAGCCCTGGTATTTACGTTATTTAATAGCTGTTTGTTCATTAAAAACTACTTGTTATTTTCTGAGGTCTATTCCTCCACCACTGTATCAGAAAAGATAAAAACTTTGACAGAACACACAAACACTTCATAGAATTAAAATTAACGGGCCACTTAGGTATTATTAGAGCACAAAAATCCAGGAGGAGAGCCGGTACATCATGCTTCCTGGTTGTTATCACATGATTGCAATCGGTCTTTCTTGAGGTCTCGTGTTATTTTATATAATTCTTGTGCGAGCTTGTATTCCAAACCCTGTTCTTATCCATGCTGCTTCAAAACACAAATGGAGCTGGTAGGGATGGACACAAGGCTCTGTCCGCACTGCATCCTCAATGGATTGCATCTGGAGTCAGTGGAAATCCTGGGAAAAGGTCTCGTTTTACTCCACCATCCCTGTTGTGTCACTATTGCTAATCTTAGCTGGATAGCTCGGGTAGCGAACCTGAGCCAGCTAACATAATTTTGTCTCAAAGAATATATGAAATAAAGCATTGCTGTTGGACATGGTGTGGTGTACTGTATGTGAAACAACGCAATGCGCTACGCTGCGGTAGCGCGTACGCATGTGTGATGTCATGACGCCACAGGGTATATTAGACAGCTACCCAGGGCCAGTCGTCCTCTTTGGCACTCCGCCCTTCTATGCTTCACCTGTACTATTTGCTAGGCAAATGTTCAATAAAGCTAATCTCAACACGTGGACATGCCCACAATTATTTCCAGACATAATATGGGTGTGTGATTTCAGTGGTCGATAGGATGGGACCAGTTCCTGGAGTACAGTAAGCACAGAAATATCCATGAATAAGTGGCTGGCTAATGTCAGCTAGCCACCTTGAAGCTATGGCAGTGTAGTCATTCATTCACGAATGTTTCTGTACTTATTGTACTCCATGGACTGGTCACCTCCTATCGAGCACTGAAACCACACAGCCCTGTCAACCAGTGATGCATTATCTACCGTATTTCATTCATTCTATAAGACAAATGTTAGTTGGCTCAGGGGTAACAGGTCAAGTCGGCCCTGATACAGTTTGCACCCAAGTTGGCCCTGGGGTTCCCAACTGCTCTCGGTCACCAACAAATGTAAGGAGTTTTATATAAATTGTCTGCCCAGGCTACAAAAGATCCCGGGGCCGACCCAACCTGATTTCGGCTCAGGATACATCTGAGCTAAATATTAGGAGCTAGCCAGTCACTGTTAGCAATAAGACGAAGGAGGGGGGAGTTGCATCCATTCTGCAGATTTAAAGGTATATACACTCAAAACAGGTCATTTTCAGAAAGGCTTGAAAAAAAAATTGCTGAAATAATTAAATAATTAAAGAAAATTTGAACAAAATATGCCACAAACATTTCACTGTCAGCTGTTAAAATGTAAAAAAAAAAAAAAAAAATGCAATCAATGGCCCCTTTAAAAAAGAGTGAGCATTTTCATGTTTTTTTCAATAATCAGAATCAGAATGAGATTTATTGCCATTGTTCATGTAGTACACAAACTAGGAATTTGTCTCGGGTACATTTAATGGGTACATTTCTGAAGGTTAAAACCTACAAACACTATTTTGCAGTGAATGGCATCTTTAAAAAGCAATGGATGTCTATTTGTAATACAGAAAGAGCTATTTTCAGCATTTCATTTGGGGAAAAAATGCATTGAGCCACATATTTGACTCTTGAAATTAAAAATAAAACTGCAGAATTTGTAAGCTGGCCTGTCAGCATTTTTCTCTCATAAATATTTCCCCCCAAATTAAATTGTCTTTTTTTTTTTTGAAGGATTCTCTCCTAAATTAAAAACTATTTTCTGACATGGTGTCATACTCAGACCCATGAGCAGACATGGAGGACAACGTTTAAGGTAAGTCTAACATAGTAGTAGGTAGTGTGATCTTTACTCACAATAATGTTGCAATTATGTAGTAGTGGTGAGGATCTGGCAACCCTGTAGGGGAGAGAGCAGAAACAACGGTGAGTATATGATATGATGGCAGGGAGATAACTGTGTGTAAAAATTAATTTTCTGGACAGTTAGCAGAATCTTTTCAGTTAACCAACCAATAATCACAAAAGAAATACTATTTCTCAGCTTAACTTTATTGGAACACACAAGGAGTCCACATGGCCATGGATCCCCCCAGCTCTGTTTCCTGGGGAGTACCCCGAACACAGGAAGTCTCTCCTATATAAAGGCTCACCATTAGTGGGCATTACTTTCCCACAATACATGTCCATTGTTTCAAACTGTCCACTTGGCATCCAGATGGCTCCCGTCTTGTTCCTGCCTTTATGGCTTTATGACTTCATCTCAGCATCCTTCTTTAGCCCTACACATGCCCATATATGGAAACAAGAACAAAGAGATATGTGTACGCAAACACTTTACGTAATATCTAATTAACTAATCTTCATTATTTATTTATTTTAACAATTTTCCTCTCTTGACTCTTGATTAAAAAAACCATAATATTATCCCTTATGGTTAGAATTGCCATCTTTATGTGTGTAAGATGTGAGAGGAACATCTTACACACATCTTACACACATAAAGATGGCAATTCTAACCATAAGGGATAATATTATGGTTTTTTTAATCACTTCTGCCCACCGTCCAAAGAAGGATTGTGGCCAGGCAGTGAAGATGTCGGGTTCATACCTAGTATCTTGGCCAAAACTCAGTCCTAAGAATATTCTTTCCAACTCCTGTCCAAGGAAATTGTCATGTGCGCTGCGCAGTTTGCGCAGCGAACATAAGGAATAGCAGCGAGCCCAAAATGCAGAGTAAGTAATGTGTTTATTTACAATGGGTGAAAGTGTGGTAAGTCCAAATACAGTCACATAGAAAAGGGAGTGAGACACCCGGCTACAAACTCAACTTGGTTCAAAGGATGCCTAACGTGCTCCAAACGGACAGGAGCGGAGAAAAAGGCACAAGGACTTACAAAGCATTGGAGTGGATAGGCTCTGGGAAAGCAACACAATTAGTCCAAGGGTGAACCCACAAAGGCGAGCCTGGATGTCTGGAGTTGACATGCAAAGTTGCCACACCAGCTGGTCTCATTCTAACCTATAAATACACAAACCCAGAATGAGGGCAGATGGACACAGCTGTGTGGCCACCCAGTGCGTGACTGATTGAACAATGTGTGTGTGTGTGCGTGAGTGTGAATGTGAGTGTGTGTATGTGTGCGTGTGTGCATGAGTGTGTGTGCGTGCATGAGTGTGTAATGTGGTGACCCATACCGCTGGTGGATGCCTGGTGAGAAGGAGGCATGGCTGTGGGACTGATGGAGAGCAAGGCTCAAACCATCAGTTGGAATTAATAATCAGTAATTAAACCAAACAGCCACAAGTCATGCTCAGGGTGATGACCCCAAACATGACAGTGCCCCCTTCCCAAGGGGTGGAAACCAGACACCCACTGTACCATCAAAAAAACAACCAACCCCCCCCCCCCCCACTCAAAAAGCCCATACAAACAACCCAGGGTGGGAGGTGGGGGAAAACAGGTTGGGGGGATAGATCAGGAAGGAATAATCACCACAATAAAACACAACAACACTACACTCCCAACCCCAAAACTAAACTAACCCACCCCACCCTCAAGAGTCCCACAGTTCAGGGGGCCGACCAGAGTCCAAGGCCCAGCAGGTTGCCATGAGTTCAGGGGGCCGGCCAAAATCCCAGGGCCAGTGGGCGGCCTGCAGAGCAGTGTCCGGCGGCCTGCCAGGGCACACAGACCACCCGGCGAGGGAACCCTGTTTTTCAGGCAGCCTGCCCACACGATTAGGCCACCAGGACCGGAAGGGCAAATGAGGCGGTGGCCTACCCACTGGAAGACTGAGAGAAAGGTGGCTGGGCAGAGGATGAGGAACCCCTGCGGTCGCTGGCGGCAGAAGGGAAAGGACCCCGACAGTGCCCAGCAGAAGGAGGAGGAACACCCACAGGGCCTCCAAAAGGGAACAGATGGCCCCGGCGTCCCCAAACTGTCCTGTAGCACCCCTGGTGGTCCCGACGTAGGACAGGCACTTCGTAGCACCCGCGGTGGACCCGGGCTGGGCCATGGCTGCTTCCGCGGTGGTCCCAACCTGGGACAATGTTGCACCCACAGTGGGCCCCAACCAAGCCATGGTTGCACCCACAATGGAGTCCAGCTGGACCCCTGCTGCACCCGCGGTGGGACCTGGCTGGGCCACTGCTGACCCCAACGCCATCTTGGCCATGGGCCAGCCAACCCATATGAGCACCCAAGCAAGGAAGTGATCAATCACGGGCACCCTGGACTGGGACTGGGTGCCCCCAACAACCACCTCACCCAGAACCTCGGTGGCCTCCGGTTGCGAACCTGGATCCACAGACTCGTCCGCCGATGGGAGACCCTCTCCGACGACTCTGGAAATGGACTCAGAAAGAGAGGGGGAAGGGTCAGAGTCGCAGACAGCGGCAGAGCCTGGCGAGATGAGCTCAGGTGCAGCGTTTGGCTGCAGCTGGCTCTCCTCACTTAAAGCTAGGCAAAAATGCTCAATTATGGAAAAGAGAAAGACAAAAGAGAGCAGTTGCCTTAGCTCAAGCTCTACCGCTGTCCAGGACTTTGGTGAGCTGGGCGATGTCTCCTCAGGTTCACCCTCCACAAGGTTCTGCTTGGGTGCTTACCCTGCTGTGGCGGCCTCCACAGCAGGCGTGATGATCACTGCAGTCTTAACTGTCCCAGCTGTCATGATTCACGCTGGTGACTCCTCCGACGTGGCAGCTGGGAACTGGTTCACCGTGGCTATGGGGGGGGGGACCCCCCCCCAGGCCTCTGGCTCCTCCTGATCCTGGCTGCTCAGCTCCGGCAGGCACACAAAGGGGAGAGGAGAGAGGGCTGGTGAACAGTTTTTAACAGCAGCAGGCGGGGAGAGCTCAGGGGACTGCTTTCCCCGAGCCTCCCTACCGGGGATCAGGCAAGACATTTCATTATTAATATGAGTCAAATGAAAATGTACTTGCCTGTTCTCTTGGTTTATGGTGTAAATTGCAGCTGCTGCTGTTTGGGCGTCTTCACCCGTTCGTCCGGGAGGGGCGGTGCTTGGCTCCTCCGCAGAAGGTATGGGAGCCGCCCCTCTCACCACAGGAATGGGAGATCCCGGTGAAAAAAACTGGCATCCCATTGCTGCCGATGAACAAACTGAGGAAGAAGACCTCGCAGCGGATACGGAGGGAGATCCTGCAGACAGGACTGCTTGGGACAGATGATCTGCTGCAGAGGTAACTGGGCTTGGTGTCGGAGCAGGAGCAGATCGTGTGGCGAAATCATTCTTCCGGGATTCCGGGTGACGTCGACGATGCCGATCTGCTGGGTGCCATCTTGGAATGGTTGACGGAGGAAAGGAGAAGATGGTCGCCGACGGAGGAGTGCGTCTTTGTTTGGGCTTAGTCCGAAGAGCCCTCTTCGTCAGGTCGGGGAAAGCCTGCTCGAGCGCGAAGACCCCGGACAGCAGCTCGGAGTACTTGGGGTAATTCCAGAGGCCCCGGTGAGTCTTCAGGACCCAGATTACTCCGTTGAGGTAGGCTAAACATTCTCTGGGTCCGATGGAGTCGTGCGCCTCCTCCAGGAGCTCCCAGATTTGCCAGGCCACCTGCTGCTCCTCTGTACTGGGCTGTCCTGCTGCCCATCCACTAAACCCAGTGTGGGAACGGCTAGACCAGGACATGACGCTCCAAGCAGGTTGGTGAAAAAGAACACAAAAAGTGAGTAACACGTTACTTACTGCTTGGGCTCTGTTGGTGGCAACTTTCTGTCATGTGCGCTGTGCAAACTGCACCGAACATAAGGAATAGTAGCGAGCCCAAAACGCAGAGTAAGTAACGTGCTTATTTACAATGGGTGAAAGTGTGTTAAGTCCAAATACAGTCACATAGAAAAGGGAGTGAGACACCCGGCTACAAACTCAACTGGTTCAAAGGATGCCTAACGCGCTCCAAGCGAACAGGAGCGGAGAAAAAGGCACAAGGACTTACAAAGCATTGGAGCGGATAGGCTCTGGAGAAACAACACAATTAGTCCAAGGGTGAACCCACAAAAGCGACCCTGGATGTCTGGAGTTGGCATGCAAAGTTGCCACACCAGCTGGTCACATTCTACCCTATAAATACACAAACCCAGAATGAGGGCAAATGGACACAGCTGTGTGGCCACCCGGTGTGTGACTGATTGAACAATGTGTGTGTGCGTGCGTGAATGTGAGTGTGTGTGTATGTGTGCATGCGTGCATGAGTGTGTGAGTGTGTATGTGGTGAACCATCCCGCTGGTGGATGCCTGGTGAGGAGGAGGCATGGCTGTGGGACTGATGGAGAGCAAGGCTCAATCCATTAGCTGGAATTAATAATCAATAATTAAACCCAACAGCCACAAGTCATGCTCGGGGTGATGACCCCGAACATGACAGAAATACTGCGAATGTGACCTTTTGGCCAATGCTCCAATGTTTAATTCAACTGGTATATCCGTTGCTCGGACTGCATCATGTGGTTTGTATTCCAGGTCCCTCTTTCAACGCCCTGACTGTCTGACTTAATCCAGATACATCATGATAGCGTGGTCAGTCAGTCATACAGGGGCGCAAACACCTCTTAGTCAGAGGGCAGGTGGGAGTAGACCCTATATCCATAGAGCCACCATCCTCCATTTAGTTCAAAGGTGTTGTTCTGCCCTGGTGCCATTGACGCTGGGACTGTGACTGCAGAGGATGGCTTGGAGGAACTGTTTGAAATGTTCCTAAGTCCTGAGCAGGAGAAATTTGTTTTATTTGTTCTACTAGCAAGAAACTCTGCATATCCCCACCAATTGTTAGTTGTGAATACCTGTTCTACATATCTTGGTGTGTGTTTGAATATAGTGTTATTGCTTCACAATTAGGATTAGGATGAAGAGTAGACCATGCCTACGCTCTCTAAGGGGCATTTTCCAAGTATTTTTACTCCAACATAATATTGTCCAGATTAAGAGTCATTGGGTCCTGTGTGTCTGAACACATCATCTCAGTTAGATGGAAGAATGCACTTGCAGGGAAATGGTTTATTTGAAGAGTTTCAATCTGGGTTTAGAATCCATCATAGTACTGAAACAGCCTTAGTAAAGGTCACTAATGACCTCCTTATCGCATCTGATAATGGACTTGTTTCTGTACTTGTCCTTTTAGATCTTAGTGCAGCCTTTCATACTATTGACCATGATATTCTACTTGATAGATTAGAACACTATGTTGGACTAAATGGAACTTCGCTGCAGTGGTTTAGATTTTATTTGTCCGATAGGCTTCAGTTTGTTCATATCAGTAATGAGTTTTCTTCCAACTCTAAGCTCAGTTATGGAGTTCCACAGGGATCTGTGGTATGCCCTACTCTTTTTAGTTTTTATATGCTTCCGTTAGGCAACATCATCATTAGAAATACGTCAGATGCTGCATGCTCACTCTCATGCATTTAAATCAGGCTGTTAGGTTGAGTACAAAGCTGCAAAGTATGGACTGAGGAAGGCTATAACAACAGCCAAGAGGCAGTACAGAGAAAGGCTGGACAGCCTCTACTCCACTCCTGACCCAGGGCGCATGTGGCAAGGCCTGCAACACATCACTGACTACAAGAAGACCAACAGCAGCACCACTAGCCCTACAGACAGCCTGCCGGACAATCTCAACATCTTTTACACCCACTTCGAAACCATCAGCCACAGCACAGAGAAGAGACACACATCACGCACCCCCCCCCCACCCACTAAGAGTCTCACCAGATCAAGTAAACAAAGCACTGAGAAATATCAACCCCCGCAAGGCAGCAGGACCAGACAATATCCCTGGGCGGGCCCTCAGAGCACGCGCTGCAGAGCTGACTGATGTTCTCACAGCAATCTTCAACCTCTCCCTCAATCAGAACATAGTCCCCTCGTGCTTCAGAACAACAACTATCATCCCCATCCCCAAAAGGAGCCTGCCAACCTGTCTGAATGATTACAGACCAGTAGCACTCACTCCAATCATCATGAAGTGCTTTGAGGACTGCATATCGGGTACCTTGGACCCCCTGCAGTACGTCTACCGGCCCAACAGATCCACCTCAGATGCCATTGCCATAGCACTCCATTATTCTCTTTCCCACCTGGAAGATAAAGACTCCTACATTAGGATGCTCTTTGTCAACTACAGCTCCGCCTTCAACACGGTCATCCCCCACAAACTCACCGACAAACTGTCTTCACTTGGCTTGCACCCCACCCTCTGTGACTGGCTACTGGACTTTCTAACTGGCAGGCCACAGTCTGTCAGGATGGGTAACAGGACCTCAGCCAGCATCATCACAAACACAGGTGTCCCCCAGGGTTGTGTTCTCAGCCCCATCCTCTACAGCCTCTTCACCCATGACTGTGTTGTCTCCAGCAAAGACAACATCATCCTAAAGTTTGTGGATGACACAGCAATGATAGGATGCATCACTGGTGATGACAAAGCGTCCTACAGGAGGGAGGTGGCCAACCTGGTGTCATGGTGTGAGGACAACAATCTCACCCTCTACACAGACAAGACAAAGGAAATGATAGTGGATATGAGGAAAGGGAGGAGGAGATCCCATTGGCCACTGCTCATCCAGAAGCTTGAGGTGGAGAGAGTGAGCAGCTTTAAATACCTGGGCAACCGGAGTGGTGGCACAGTTGGTAGAGCATCCACACCACACCCGGGAGGCAGGGGTTCAAATCCCGGCCGGGTCATGCCAAAAGACCATATAAAAAAGCGGAACTTCCTGCTGTCCAGCTTGGTGCTCAGCAATAATGGAATGGAGGAGGGAAATCTGTGGTGGCGCCTTGCATGGCAGCGGCCCTCTGATTCTACACATGGGGTGTGTGTGATTAATACTGTAGATAGGAAAAGCACAATTTCGTTCTACTGTACATGATTGGTTGAATGACAATAAAGGGTGATTTAATTTAATTTAATGATTTAATCCACATCAGCGAGGACCTTAAGTGGACACATAACACCACAGAGCTGGTCAAGAGAGCTCAACAGCGACTGTACTTTCTGAGGAGCCTGAAGAAGTTCGGTATGTCTTCCAGGATCCTCAACAATTTCTACAGCTGCATCATCGAGAGCATCCTGACAAACGGCATCACTGCGTGCTACGGAAACACCACTGCCCTGGAGCGCAAACGCCTGCAGAGAGTGGTGAAGACAGTGGAGAAGATCATCAGGACTCCACTCCCCTTTCTGCAGAGTACCTACCACCGCAGAGTCCAAAAGAGAGTTGATGTCATCCTCCGGGACCCCACCCACCCCCAACACAGACTGTTCACACTTCTACCCTCAGGTCAGAGTTCAGGTTCAGGTTCCTTTATTTGTACCCGTAGGTAGATTTGTTTTGCAGTCTGGTGACATCCATATTTACAAGCCACTAATTACATTCAACATAGACACAAACACAGGCACACACGAAGCTGACTATAAACATGATAAAAATACTCAAGGCTCCATCAATCAGGGTATAAAAAGACAAAGAGATGAGGGAAAAACCAGAGGTAAGAGAGAAGGGTCATATCAAAAGTTAAAAACTAGTCAAAGAGGTTAAAAAACTCAAAGGTCTAAAACCCAATAAAATATTTAGAACCCAAGTGACATCCTACAAAAATAAGTAAATATAAAATGAAGTTAATAAATAGGTACCTAAATTATGTACAATATATTTTTACAGCTTGTTCAACTCTTTGACAGCAGCGGGGACAAAGCTGTTTTTGTAGCGCTGGGTTCTACTTTTTGGGACAGCAAACCTCCGTCTTGAGGGAAGAAGCAAAATGGAGGTAGCCATCCTCTGTACTTGTCTGGTGTACAGGGATGTCAGGCTCAGCTGTGGCTCACCAAGCAAACGACTGGACCATCTAACTACCTGATCCAAGGATTTCCTCTGTTTCAGTTTTATCTGACCAAACCATGACACTAAAGAAAAGGATAAAACAGATTCAATAAAAGCCCGATAAAACATTGTCATTATGGTTCGGTCAACTTGGAAGCGTGCAAGTTTTCTCAAGCAATGCAAATGTTGCTGACCCTTTTTGCACACCCTTTCACAGTTCTCTTCAAAGTTTAAATTACTATCAATCGTCCCAAGATATTTATACGATTGTACACATTCGGTGGTCTGGCCTTTTAGTATGGTGACTTTGTGCCTGGGATTTTTCCTCCTAAAGTCAATAATCATGTCTTTAGTTTTTGTTGTATTCAGCTGCAGGTAGGAATCCTCACACCAGTGAACAAAATCATCAACTACTGGGCCGTGGCCCAGTAGTGGCCCACTAGTGGCCCAGTAGCTGATGACTCAGTTATTGTCAGTCAGGAGACTGACAATAACTGAGTCATCAGCATACTTTATAATGTGTCTGTTGTCATGTCTGCTCCGACACATGTTTGTGTACAGGATGAAGAGTAGTGGTGACAACACACACCCCTGAGGAGAGCCAGTAGAAGAGCACTTTAGGCCAGACAATGTACCATTGACCCTTACTCTCTGCGTCCTGTTGGTTAAGAAATCCAGAATCCAACCCACCAGATTATTGCTCAAATCAAATTGTTGCAGGAGCCTTTCAACTAAGATATGAGGTTGGATTGTATTAAAGGCGGAAGAAAAGTCCACAAATAAAAGCCTGGCATGTGTCCCATTAAAATCCAGATGTTTAAAAAGCATGTTAAACAGAGTGACAGTGGCATCCTCCACTCCTTTGTGTGGCCTATAGGCAAACTGCAGAGGATCCAATGCCTGCTCAGTCTGCCTTAGGACCTCACATCTGATCAGTTTTTCAAAAATTTTCATTAAAATTGAAGTCAAAGCAACTGGTCTAAAGTCGTTTACCGTTTTAAGACAGCTGGATTTTGGAACGGGAACAACCACGGCTTCTTTCCAGATCTTAGGCACATGTTGTGTCTGTAAGGACTTATTGAAAAATGTAATGAAATATAGGACTCAGTCATGTGCACAGGACCTTACCAAGCGCCCACATATATTATCAAAGCCCTGACTTTTGTTCACTTTTACAGCGCAGAACTCCCTTTTAACATCCTGCACCTCAATATTAAAGTGCTGATTGTCTTTGAGTTTCTGTTTCAAATCTTGGATTTCTGCGCTAAAATCAAAGGAGTCAAAACGACCATAAAAACAATTAAGAGCATTAGCGAGCTCTGTGTCTGAATTAAAACCATCTAAAAACACACGATTACTGCGCTCTGTGCTCTGAAGGCCTGCAATAGTTTTCATACAGGCCCAGGCTGAACCAAGTTTCTTTGTTGCCATCTTGCTTTCCAACTCTGATTTATAATTCTGTTTTGCTCTTAAAATTTCGGCCTTCAGCTCCTTTGTGTCAACCTGTAGCTCAGAAACAGACCCCTGTTTAAAGGCAAGTGCTTTCATCTTTAAGCAGGATTTAACTGATTTTGTAACCCATGGTTTGTTGTTGGGATATATTTTGACACGTTTACGTGGAACAATCTTATTTTTACAGAAAGACATGTATGAGCATGTGACGTCAACCAGAGAGTCCAAATCATCCCCGCAGGCCAGGGTGAACATCTCCCAGTCTGTACAGTCAAAGCATTCCTGGAGGCTGTGCACTGAATCTTCTGTCCACACATCAATGTCTCTGGTCTCCACCTTGCCTCTTCTGAGAGCAGTTCTATATGTGGGCAGCAAATGTACACAGTTGTGATCTGAGGATCCTAAACGAGGAAGGGGGAGTGATTTATAGGCCCTCTCTATGGATCCATAGCACAGGTCCAATGTCTTTTTTTGCCTGGTTGGGCAGGAGACATACTGATAAAAGTTTTTAAGTGTCTTCTTTAAAAAAACATGGTTAAAATCCCCAAGAATGAAGTTTGGCACCTCTGGAGAAAATGATTGCAGCTGCTGGATCACATCAAAGATGGTTCTGGAGGCAGAGTCAGCGTCTGCCCTCGGATGAATGTACACAGTTGTGATGAAAAGTTGGGGGAACTCGCGAGGCAAATAAAAGGGGCGTAGTGACACAGACAGCAGCTCCACATCGGGTGTACAGATGCGGTCTCTGACCGTGACAGATGTGCAGTACTGCTTATTAATATATAAACATACGCCGCTCCCCTGACGTTTCCCCGTTACCTCTTCCTGCCGATCCGAGCGCAGTGGGGCTCCAAAGCAGTCAATCCACAGGTCTGCATCTCGGTCATGCGCAGTAAGCCAAGATTCCGTGAACGCCATGACACAGCAGTTCTTAAAGTCCTTCTGGTAGCGTACGTTCCCTTGAATTTCATCCACCTTGTTTCTCAGAGACTGTACGTTCCCAAAAATTATTGAAGGAAGAGGAATGTTACCAAACTGCCATCTCCTAAGGCGCAATTTCACACCTCCACGCCTTCCGTGCTTCCTTCTGCCGTCTCTCCCGTCTCTCTTTTCACTGCTATGTTCGTCTCTTAAAATAAAGTCCGGCAGTTGCGGCTTAGGCTCAATCACAGCCGCTGCATCAACCGTGTTTAGAGGTACAGAAGTGTGAAATGCCGGACAGCCAGACTGAAAAATTCTCTCTTTCCCACTGCCATCAGACTCATGAACAGACAACAACTCCCAAAACTCTGTAACACAGCTTTGCATATAGGAACTCACACACCGGCTGCTAAATTTGCACACTGCTCACCTGTACAGTAGATATAGTACCACCTGTCTGATGTCCATATCATCTCTGCTGCTACTTACCAATAATTTGTAATTATACACTGCTTGTTGCACAATGCTCATTTGCACACTGTACATAAGTCTATGCCATCACAGGTTCACATCAGGTTGCACACTGCTCATTTGCACACTGTACATAGGTTCATGCCATCTCAGGTTCACATCATCTCTGATATCAATATACCACTATCACTTTAGTCATTCAGTGACTTCATTTTCGTTCTTTATCTTTTATATGAACAAAAGATAAATAATTAAAAGAAGACAAAATGAACCTATTTGACGTATTCATTTTCATTCCTCTACTGTCTAAGTGTGTGTTGGTCTATGTGTCTTAGCATCCATCAGTACTAGGATTGAGTTACTGTGTTAATGTGTCATGACCTATTAGAATTGTTGTTTTTGTACCTTTAACTTGGCATTCGTTTGGAGAGCAAAGTAAGAATTTCATTGCTCTGGAAATGTAGCATTTCTTAACTGTGCACATGATAATAAAGCCTTTGGATCTTGAATCTTGAGAAAGCACTGTATACATTTTCATTGTTTTGCAGATGACACACAATTATACCTGTCAATGAAGCCAGATGATAGTAATCAATTAGCCAAGTTAGACGCCTGTCTTTAGGAAATCAAAGCTTGGATGACTTATAATTTTCTGCTATTAAACCCAGATAAGACTGAAGTCAATCTTGTTGGTCCAAAAAACCTTGGAAATACCTTTCCAAATCAAACTCTTAGTTTGGATGTGGTTACTCTTTCTCTGAATAGTTCTGTGAGGAACCTTGGAGTTATTTTTGATCAAGATCTGTTTTTTAATTCACATATTAAATTTGTTTCTAAGACTGCCTTCTATCATCTGCATAATATTGCCAAGATTAGTAGCATCTTGTCTCTGAGTGATGCTGAGAAACTGATCCACGCTTTTGTTAGCTCTAGATTAGATTATTGTAACTCGTTATTCATCAGGTTGTCCTAAAATATCTTTAAAAAGTCTTCAGTTGATCCAAAATGCTGCTGCAAGAGTTTTAACAGGTACTAGAAAGAGAGATCATCTCTCTCCGGTTCTGGCTTCCCTTCATTGGCTTCCCATAGAGTTTAGAATTAAGTTTAAAATCCTTCTTCTCACTTACAAAGCTCTTAATAATCAGGCCCCTTTTTATTTAAAAGATCTGATACTACCCTATCATCCTAACAGAGCACTACGCTCCCAAAATGCTGGATTACTTGTAATACCTAGAATCTCCAAAAGTACAATGGGAGGCAGAGCCTTCAGCTATCAAGCTCCTTTCCTGTGGAACCAGTTACCAATCTGGGGTTCGGGAGTCAGACTCGATCTCTGTTTTTAAGAATAGGGTAAAAACCTTCCTCTTCTATATAGCCTACGATTAGGGAGGTATCGTGTCTCTTAACCCTCTCTTTGTTCTGCTGTTAATAGATTTAGACTGCCGGGTGACCTCCAATAATGTACTTGGCTTCACTCCTTTAATGTTTGCTGTCTTTATGTCTGATCTCTTCATCTTCTCTATCCCCTCACCCCCCAGCCAGTCGCAGCAGATGACTGCCCCTCCCTGAGCCTGATTCTGCTAGAGGTTTCTTCCTGTTAAAAGGGAGTTTTTCCTCTCCACCGTCGCCAAGTGCTTACTCACAGGGGATCGCCTGATTGCTGGGGTCTTTCTGCAATTGTGGGGTTTCCCCTACATTTGAAAGTGCTATGAGATCACTATTGTTGTGATATGGCGCTATATAAATAAAGTTGAATTGAATTGAACTGAATGCTCATGTACTTATGGCTCTTCATACATCACAGACTCAAATTCATAGTGCATGGAGTGGTCCCAATTACTGTATATATATCACACTAGTTAAACTAGACTACACAAGCTTTATCTTCAGTGCCCATTATAGTGAGTGGTGTCCCTATATCCTTAATGTCAATGTTTATTTATCTGTCAGTTACCTTTTAAAATAGCTACTGAGCTGCACAACCATATCAGGCAGACAATGACAAGGATAAGCACAAGGAACACACGTGAGCCATTCAAAAAACTGGAATCTACGTCAGTAATCTCTGAGGGGTCTTTCATTGTTAGCCATTTTGAGTGTATTCTACCTGCTGTGGACTCTTAATTTCTTCACCAAGGTTTGAGACAATCAGGTCAGCTAAAATACCTGACTCCCTTTGTAGCCCCAGACTTCCTCCACAACAGCAACACTCTCTATGGCTAGCTTCTATGGTTTGTTTTGATAATAATTTACAGTGTGTAAGGTGTACCCAAGTATCTCTGCCTTGTGCTTTTACAGCTGTTGGAATTGACAATACTACCCTATATGGCCCCTGCCAGGGGGCGTCTGACCAGGTCTACTTTTAACAGTCTTTGTAAGTACTTGGTTTCCAAGGTTATGGTGATGATTCCTCCTGTATTTTCCTTCCTAGGAAGAATAGCATGAACAGAATCTTTTTGAGTGAACATTTTTAATATGTAATCTGCTAAACCAAATCTCTTCATCGTCTGGGTTAAATAGTCAAAGAGGGGGTACTAATTGAATCTTTTCATATAAACTTTAAATAGAGATAGACCTTCTTTTGCCAGCACTATTCTCATATAAAATAGTGTCAATGGTAAACAATAAATCCAATTCTGTCCTGTTTGTGCCATTGTTTTCTTAGTCTTTCTTTATTGGTCCAGTTATGTCGTTCCACAAATCCTGCAGACTGTGGGTGATATGATGCATGGTGTTTCAAATCACTATTCAACACTTTCCCTAAATGTGAAATAATCTGTAACCATATCCACTATAACTAAACAGTATCTCTTCCCTTCACATTTGGTTAACACAATGAAATCCATGCAAATGTTCCGAAATGGTTATTGATAATGGAAACCTACCCTCCTCTGGTCTTGATATTGTCCTGGGCATTATTTTGTGCACAAATTATACATTATTGGCAAAATATTATAGCAAAATTTTCAGTTTTCAAACCCATAGGCTGTGATAACTAATAACATCATCCCTCCCTTGAACACATGACAGAGATATGTTTTGTTGTTTTTTTTGTTTGGTTACTTATTTGTACCCGTAGGTAGATTTGGTTTGCAGTCTGGTGACAAGCCACCGGCTGCTGGTCGCTGCGTGCGCGAGCGCCCTAAACCTACATGTTTTTGGTATGCGGGAGGAAACCGGAGAAATCCCGGAGTAAACCCACGTAACACGGGGAGAACATGCAAACTCCACACAGCTCACTGTTGGTCGGGGGCTGGAATCGAACCCACGATCTCATGATCCCCGCGATCCCCCGGCCAAGGGTAAAACTGTGCTGCCACAGTGCTAAACCACTGCGCCACCGTGCAGCCCACCGTGTTTGCATATTTCTTCATCAGAAGATGCCAGCAATATGTCATAGGAGCAATTGACTCCTATTAGGAGGTCTAAAATGTGCAAGATTTGCTGACACTGCCTGAGGAAAAACTGTAGGAGACTTCCAGTACCCCAGTGGTAGTCTGGTGAGTGTGTACTTTTTGTTTTCAGATATGAATGCAAGCCAGAATTGATGATCTGGGTGTACTGGTATGCCAAAAATGCATTGCTAATGACTACCACTGTGAAAAGGCTTTGGCCTTTGGAAAGGAAATATAGAGTGATGATATAGAGTAAAGTATGTGGCGGTAATGCACCTGTAAGCTGGTTGCCAACCGCCAATCAAATCTAAAAGAAGAAGAAGAAGAAGAACTGTTTTATCTTTTTACTATAATGAATTTGAACTTCAAATTTGTTCATCCTCTCTTCTATTAATGTTAAGATTGGTCATGTAGGAGATTTCTGGGTGTCAGTTGTGCACAGCCTTTTGTGCTGTGGTTACCCAATTAAGTGACAATGCATATGTTTCTAATTTAGAAGACTATTCTATCTTAAGGTCAGATGTTGGCTTCCCATGGATGGCTATTTTCCTCAGCAGAGGTGACAAAATGTCCAACATTTTTCCAATCCATGTGTTTGGGTCTAACCAGTGAGATGTGTGGAACCCCTATTGTTTAAACTGTCTCTTGTCCTCAACAGATATGACAACGGATGCTTCCACACATCCCCTTGGTGACCAGTACAAGTTTTTATGACCAATCTAGAGGATGGATTTGCAAAAATGTTTGTTCATAATTTGGATCAGATCCGTTCAATTGCCTATAGTACATGGTATAATGATACTGATTTGGAGATTGCCAGTCAGTAGGAACTGTGGCTGTAAAATGCTGTGATATCACTCAACATCATGACCAGGTCGAGTGAGTATCAGTATTTCAGTTTGGAAGTTTCATGAACTATGTTTACTTTCTCAACATGTGGGTAGCCTCTGACAAAATGAATAATCCTTCAACAATGTTACCGGTAGTAGGATCCTTTACCTTTACAGATTTTGATAGGTATTCTACTGTTAGTTTGCCAATTGCATATTTTTACTGTTACTTTTCCTTCTGACTTTGAAAATCCCTGTACGTCATTACCTGAAATTACTGATCTACATGCACCTGCGTCACACAAATTTAACTGGAGTACCTTGAACTTACAACATTATTTCTGGTAAACACTGTATTATTAACATTAGATCAAAGTCAGGTAGATGGAAGGTGTCTGCTATTTTCTAATAATTTTCTAATAATCTAATTTTCTGCTGATTTTCTGTATATGTGTAGGAGTGAGTCCACTGATCTGTTTTAATCTTAATTATGCAGTCCAGTTTGTCGTAGTGCATGTGGCTCATGGGTGCCTCCCCCTCCCAGCGGCCGGTCTTGCCATCACTCAGTTTCCATTGTGGGTGCGTTCCCCCCTTGGCCATGGCCCCTCCTCCTCCACCGCTGACCTCCCCCTCCTCCTTCTGGCTTTCTTAATAAAAATGGGGAGCCTCAGGCCCCCTGTGGGTCAGCAATCACATTGCAGGTTTTTCTTTAAATTTTTATTTTCCTTTCATACCCGGATTCCCAATTTTCAAACACAGTACACCAATCTGTTACTATCTTGAAATTTAGTACAATGTCAAACAATGTTTACAAGTGATCCAGACCAGCTGAGAGTTTGTGTAAATAGTTTGCTCTTATTCTAAGCTTAGTTTTCACTAAATAACTATATTTTATTTTTCTGAATCAAGTCTAAGAGTTTAATCCATATAAACTAGATTTCATACTTTGATTTAGGTTATAAAAAAAAGGATGATTTAAACATTATCATTTCATCGATGTCCAAATCATATCAGATGCAAAAAGATTCTAAACGTTTTCCCAGTGACATAAGAACACACTGCTCCATTATTCTGTAGGACAATGCAGTAAAAAATGTCTTGTCCTGCTAATTGGATATAGTTGTGATTTTTATTGCTTTGACATGAAGTGTGCACCTTGCTTCTGGGTTAGGATGCAGAATTGGAAAAATAAGAGAAAAGTAGTCTTTATTTCCACATTATACTGTGAATTTTAGCTAGAGTAATTTTTTATTGCTTTTTACGCATACATTTTACATATACATTTTAAACCCAAATTGTTGAACTGTGTCATAATGCTCTGCGAAGTGAGGGAGTCTCAGCTCAGTGCAATATGGATATGTACAGTTTTGAAAACAGATCACGGCGCCCATCTGAAATCCAATTTTAGGTATATTTTATGCCATAGCTGTTTAAAATAATGCTGTTCCAAGACAGTAAAAATGGTTTTACAACTTACATTCAGGCTTATTCTGTCTTCATGTCAGGAAACCCTCCTGCCACCACTAATTTGATTTTTTCCTCTCACACACAGGAGAATTCCAGATTCGCTGGATTTTTTCCTCTTCTCTTTCTCTCTCTTAGACTTTTAGTGAATGAAACTGCTGGTCAATTATTGTGAAACGTGACTTTAGTGGTAGTTTTAGGTGTCAGTTATGCAATCTTCAATTCTTGTGAATACATGCTGACTACAGGTGATTCACAAATGCTGTTTACACACGCTTGGAGAATATATGAGCAGTTTGCTAAATCTGGAGTGGCTTGTTAGTACTAACACAGCTTCCTTGCAAAGTGCACATGATTTACACAGAGTAACACTAAAATGTTCGTAAATGAGATCCAATATTTGAGATGCTATCAGAAAAGTAATTGGAAAATAACAATATATTGTATTTTACTTACATGTGGTCGGTTTGATCATCTTTGGCCCATCTCTTGATGTCCCTTTGTTTTAAATTCTTTTACTGTAGTCACGGAGGGAAGAGGGGGTTGTTAGGCGATGGTGCGGAGGGGGTGGACACAGCCAATTCAAGTGGGTCTTACTCACAAGGTTGCTGTGGTAGGGAGGTGGATTAATCCAGAACCACAGCCACCACCATTGTCCATCCATCCACCCATCCATCCATCCATCCATCTTCTACTGCTTTTCCGGAGGTCCAGGTCGCGGAGGCAGCAGTTCAAGCAGAGAAGCCCAGACTTCCCTCTCCCCGGCCACCTGCTCCAGCTCTTCAGAGAGGATACCAAGGTGTTCCCAGACCAGCTGGGAGACATACTCTCTCCACCGAGTCCTGTTTCTGCCCCGGGGTCTCCTCCCAGTGGGACGTGCCTGAAACACCTCAAGTGGGAGGCGTCCAGGAGGCATCCTAATCAGATGCCCATACCACCTCAACTGACTCCTTTCAATGTGGAGGAGCAGCGGTTCTACTCTGAGCCTCTCCCGGATGACTGAGCTCCTCACCCTTTCTCTGAGGGTGTGTCCAGCAATCCTACGGAGAAAGCTCATTTCAGCCACTTGTATCCGTGATCTCGTTCTTTCGGTCATTACCCAAAGCTCGTGACCATAGGTGAGAGTAGGAACGTAGACTGACTGGTAAATCGACAGCTTTGCCTTAGAACTCAGCTCCCTCTTCACCACAACAGACCGGTACAACGTCTGCATCACTGCAGATGCTGCTCCGATCCGTCTGTCAATCTCTCGCTCCATTTTCCCCTCACTTGTGAATAAGACCAAAAGGTACTTAAACTCCTCCACTTGGGGCAGGAGCCTGTCCCCAACCCAGAGAGGACAATCCACCTTTTTCCGGCTGAGGACCATGGACTCGGAGGTACTGATTCTCATCCCAGCCGCTTCACACTCAGCGGCAAACCGTCCCAGGAAGAGCTGTAGGTCATTGCTGGATGAAGCCAACAGGGCAACATCATTTGCAAACAACAGAGATGAGATCCTGTGGTCACCAAGCATGACACCCTCCATTCCCTGGCTGCGCCTAGAAATCCTGTCCATAAAAATTATGAACAGGATCAGTGACAAAGGGCAGCCCTGGCTGAGTCATTGGGGGACCGGAGGGTGTGCTCCAACTTTAGAGGGATCACACTCCTCAGCCTCCCTGGGAAGGTCTATGCCAAGGTACTGGAGAGGAGAGTCCGGCCGTTGGTCGAACCTTGGATTCAGGAGGAGCAATGTGGTTTTCGTTCTGGCCGTGGCACATCGGACCAGCTCTTTACCCTCTCGAGAATTCTCAAGGGTTCGTGGGAGTTTGCCTAACCAGTTTACATGTGTTTTGTGGACTTGGAGAAGGCATTTGACCGCGTCCCTTGTGGTTTTTTGTGGGGGGTGCTTCGGGAGTATGGAGTATCGGGCTTGTTGTTACGAGCCCCTTTGATAGAATAGAGTAGAATAGACTTTGTTTGTCATTATAACAAGTACAATGAAATGAAAATGCAAACCAATCAGTGAATTAAAGTAAAAAGAAGCTTAAAAAAGATTATATACATTACTAACTTTTAAATATCCCACACACTCAATTTCACAGTTACAAACCTCATGTTCTGCTAGAATTCAGAAAGGTAATTGCGGTCGGATAAGATAAGATAAGATAAGATAAGATAAGATAAGCCTTTATTAGTCCCACAACGGGGAAATTCCAGGATTGCAACAGCACAGGGATAGCAACACTCAGAGCAACAATCAGAAGGCAAGAAAAAACAAGCAAGCAAGAGCAGCTAATATACATATGTACATATTACTATAAAATATATATATACACACACACACACACAGACACACAGTGCAGAGCATTGTAGCTGGATGGAATAAATATATGAATATATGAACACACAGTGCAGAGCATTGTAGCTAGATGGAATAAATATGTAAATATATAAACACCCACAGTATGGAGCATTGCAGCTAGGTGGAATAAATATGCAAGTATATAAACACACACAGTGCGGAGCAATGTAGCTAGATGGAATAATATGTAGATATATAAAAACACAGTGCGGAGCATTGTAGCTAGATGGAATAAATATATAGATATATAAATATAAACACACCCAGTGCAGAGCATTGTAGCTAGATGGAATAAATATGTAAATATATAAACACACACAGTGCAGAGCATTGTTGCTAGGTGGGATGAAACAGCATAACCGTCTATTTAGTTATCCTACATGGTATGATTATGTGCCCATACATATTCTCACCCTCCATAGCGACCGGTATGTTCCTAGTTGTATGCCGGAGAGGACCATTGTGTAAGTCTATTGCATCTTTTGCATTCAAAAAAAAAACAACAAAAAAACAAAAAAAAAAACAACAACAAAAAAAAAACTATTAGTTTGTTACGTCTTTTTGCTATCTCTGCGAGCAGCCCTGCTTAGGTTGTACAGTCTGACAGCCGTTGGTAGGAAGGACCTACGAAACCTCTCGGTTGTGCACCTGGGATGATGTAGTCTGCTGCTAAATGAGCTCCTCAGTGCATCCAGTATGTCCTGCATAGGGTGGAACTCGGACTCCAGCAGAGATGACAGTTTAGCCACCGTCCTTCTCTCCCCTATCTCCTCCATCGGATCAAGGCGTTGCCCCAGGACAGAGCTAGCTTTCTTAATCAGTTTGTTCAGTCTCTTCCTATCGGCTGCAGTAATGCCACTGCCCCAGCAGACCACTCCAAAAGTGATGGCTGATGCCACCACCGTGTCATAGAATGACTTCAGCAGCGCCCCTTGTACACCAAAAGACCTGAGTCTCCTCAGCAGGAACAGCCTGCGCTGTCCCTTCTTGTAGAGTGCGTCAGTATTGTGTGACCAGTCTAGTTTATTGTTCAGATGAATATAAAAACTGTTTTTAAATCTGTTTGTCCTTGTTTTGATTGCTCTAAACCGCCTTCCTGATGGTAGTAGTTGGAAGAGAGAGTGACCGGGATGAAAATGGTCCTTCAAGATTTTTTGTGCCTTTTTAAGGCAGCGGGCGGGGTGCAGTTCTTCAAGGCTGAGGAGAGGGCAACCAACAATTTTTTGGGCTGTGTTGATGACAGTCTGAAGAGCTTTCTTCTGAGCTACCGTGCAGCTGCTGAACCAAATACAAATACAATAAGTTAAAATGCTCTCAATAGAGCAACGATAAAAAGACAACAGCAGTCTCTGACAGAGGTTGTTTCCTCTCAACATCCTGAGGAAATGTAGTCTCTGCTGGGCCTTTTTCAGTAACTCAGTTGTGTTCACCCCCCATGTCATGTCCTCCTGAATATGGACCCCCAGGAAGCGGAAAACCTCGACCCTCTCCACACCCGTACCACTAATAGTCAGAGGTTGAATGTCTGTTTTATTTCTTCTGAAGTCTATGATGACCTCCTTTGTTTTTGTGACTTTTGTGAATAGGCGAGTCATCCCCCTCTTCCACAAACCCTGCTTCCTCTGTGGAAGGCATATCAGTGGGCTTGAGGAGATCCTCAAAGTATTCCTTCCACCGCCCAACGATATTCCCCGTCGAAGTCAACAGCGCCCCATCCGCACCATACACAGTGTGGACAGGGAGCTGCTTTCCCCTCCTGAGCCGCCGAACAGTTTGCCAGAATCTCTTCGAGGCCGACCGAAAGTCTTGTTCCATGGCCTCACTGAACTCCTGCCATACCCGGGTTTTTGCTTCAGCAACCACCCGAGCTGCACTCCGCTTGGCCTGCCGGTACACCTCAGCTGCTTTGGGAGTCCCACAAGCCAACCAAGCTTGATAGGACTCCTTCTTCAGCTTAATGCCCCCCCTCACCACTGGTGTCCACCACTTGGTTCGGAAGTTGCCACCACGAGATGCACCGACCACCTTGCGGCCGCAGCTCTGGGCCACCGCTTCAACAACAGAGGTGGAGAACATGGCCCATTCAGACTCCATGTCTCCAGACTCCCTCGGAATGTGGTTGAAGTTCTTCCGGAGGTGGGAGTTGAAGACTTCCCAGACAGGGGCCTCAGCCAGACATTCCCAGCACACTCTCACTATACGTTTGGGCCTACCAGGTCTGAATGGCTTCCTCCCCTGCCATCGGATCCAACTCACCACCAGGTGGTGATCAGTGGACAGCTCTGCACCTCTCTTTACCCGAATGTCCAAGACATATGGTCGCAGGTCTGATGACACGATAACAAAATCGATCATCGACCTGCGACCTAGGGTGTCCTGGCGCCAGGTGCACATATGGACACCCTTATGCTTGAACATGGTGTTCGTTATGGACAAACTGTGGTTAGCACAGAAGTCCAATAACTGAACACCACTCGGGTTCAGATCGGGCAGGCCGTTCCTCCCAATCACCCCCCTCCAGGTTTCACTGTCGTTGCCCACGTGTGCATTGAAGTCCCCCAGTAGGACAATGGAGTCTCCAAGAGGAGCACCCTCCAGCACCCCAGTCACAGACTCCAAAAAGGGTGGGTACTCTGAAACATCATTTGGTGCATCGACACAAATGATGGTCAGGACCCATTTCCCAACCCGAAGGCGCAGGGAAGCAACCCTTTCATTCACCGGGGAAAACTCCAATATAGAGGCAGCAAGGAGGGGGGATACAAGAATGCCCACCCCTGCTCGTCGCCTCTCGCCCGGGGCAACTCCAGAAAAGGCCAAGCTCCAGCCCCTCTCCAGGAGACTTGTAACCCTTGCCTTATGTTAATTAGGTAAGGGAAATAATTAAGTGTAGACCAGTTGCTAGGTTCGTAAGGGTTACAATAGGGAATTAAAATGAGTGTGGAATGAAATAGCTGGAGGCAAGAAATGAGCAATAATGGTTGTTATTTGTAGGGATAAAGTGAACAATATATACAAACAATTTACAACTATACAAATATAACAACGGCCGGTATGAAATAAAACCCCAACGATGTCCTACTGAGCTCAGTGTTTGTTTGTCCTTTCGGTTTAGTCGTTTGACCAGTCAAGATATCTTGTATCTCCAGACTCAGGTTTCTTTTCCTCTTTTAAAGCGGCGACTTGGGTTGTTACCACTTTGAATCCTGGGCACTGGAGAGAGGAAGGATGCTCTTCAATCGAGAGCTTGGTTAGATCTTGGTTCAATCTCGGTTCAGTCTCGGGTCAGGCTCGCCATCTCCATTCGGAGAGAATCCAGGATCCAGAAGGTTCTTGAGCCGCAACCAAAAAATCCTAGCCTCCACAGCAATAATGGTATTATTGTTTACAGCTAAAGTAATTCGTTTTCCAATCCCTTCTTATATAACACCATAGCCTAGTGTTTAAATTCTTCTCTCATATTGCTATTATTACAATCCTGCAATATAGTAATATCTTACATTTCACATCTTACATCTTACATGCATGTGTTTTTTTTCCTCACAATCTCTCTGGTAGCACATGAAATACCCTTTTTTTCATGTAACCAATTAAATGAATTTCTCTTTTTATCTCTACATCATTTAACCATGAAATTATGATTAATTCCTTTTTACCTTGTCTTTGTAAATCATGAAATGAAATACAATTAAGCTATCACATAACCAGGGAATATACTGTCCCATTCCTTCCGATATTCCCTTTTAAAATCAGTAAAACCCTGTCTGAGCTACTGGGTTTAGCATGTCCTATGAATTTATATAGGAGACCAACACCATGTGCTTTTAGCATCAAACTACACATTACATTCGACAGAAATAGTACATAAGAACTAAAAGTACTTCAGCATACTGTTGGGAACTGAAATCACATTTAGGAAACCCATACAGACACAAAAATAGCCTTTTCCATTGCTTTTAAACAGAAAAAATCCACTCACGATTAGCATTAGCATAACGCTAACATTAGCATGTATTTCACTCACCAAGATGAAGTATCAGTGTGAACACAGCAAAAGTCACAGCCCCACGGCCTCTCAAGCTCGTGCTCCCATCAACTTAGGATAATAAAGGTTGCAAATTAGTGTTTGGAGAGTGTTTAGATCCATTTATAGCATTTTTCTAATTTAACTCACCAAGAAGAGGTATCAGTGTGAACCAGACCGCCCACAACCTCTCTCATCCGCTCTTGGATCGTGAAAGACCGACGACCGGCAGAGCGCCTCGGCACTCTGCTCGGGAGGCGGGGCTAATATCGCTCTTAATGAATGAAAAGACCCAGATCCCCCAACGTGACCATGAAACGGGGAATTTAAAAGTTGGATAACGAGAATCACACTTCCTCTTCCCAAAATAATCGGTTTTCAAAATAAAATCACACAATTGTATTAATACAATTGACATCTGAGAAAGAAAAGGGTCATTTTCTCAGCTGGGTTACACTTACAGACTGGTTCCGGAACCGGAGCTGTGTGTTGAGGTGAGGCCGACTATATCTAGCCGGTATCTCTCAACCTCGTACACCAGCTCAGGCTCCTTCCCCATCAGAGAGGTGACATTCCACGTACTAAAAGCACCCCACCATTGTCTCAAATTAATAGAGAACAGACAAACAGTCAAACCATTAAACAGTGTCTTTTTTCTTTTTTTAAATTTTCTTTTATCATGTTTATTATTTTTTCATCTCACCATTACAGCATCAGTCTCTCATTCTTACATTTTTTCTTCTCTTCTTCCAATCACTTCTCCATACTTTTTCCTTATATCCTGCACCAAAGTTTCACATTCATCAGCCTTCAATTTTCCTCTAAAACCAAACTCCCTTCTCCATTTCTGTCCACTCTCAGCATACAAAATTCAAATCACCAATACACACACATCTCCACGACATTTATTTTTCTTATTTTTCCTTTTCTTCTCAGTAGTGTTTTAAAATACCTTATTTTTTATATATATATATTCTCCACCTAGAATTTTTACAACACATTCCCTTTTATATTTAGGAAAAAATCAACTTATTCTGTCCTCTGCCCAGATTAAAGTTGAACCTCTTCATTCTCCAGCTGATTGGATAGCCTCTGCCTCACTGCATCAAAACCCGCTATAGAGCTGGCGTGGGAGGTCTTTGTTTTGCCGTGTGCACGATCTTAAAGCTTTCCTTTCAGCCAGAGAGATAGATACTAAGGTCCCCAAAATTATTAGAAAATTTTGAAGCTCGATTTGGAGGTAAATTTATGAAAGGATGCAATTCTTATAGTTGACCACAAGATGGAGGCAGTTCCTTCTGCACCCAAGGAGGAGGAGACACAATGACGTCGCTTGAAGGCATTTCAAGATGGTGTTTACACGCACATGCACACTGAATGCCACATGGCAGTTTCAGTCATGCGGAAATGTGAATGCGCAAAATGGCCGTGAAGCCTATTGACCACAAACCACACCTTGGTTTTTTTCACAGAAACTGGAGCGCCGTCTCCTTGAATTTAGCTCTAAGCATGCAAGAATAATCTTACAACTTAAACTTAGTGTTCAATTCAACGCTCTTACCTCAAATAATCTCCTCTCAATAACTTTTACCATGTTTTAAAGACAATTTCTCAGCTCATTCAGGAGAGTGGGTGAATTTCCCTCCTCCCCCTTTTTTTGTGAACAATGACACACACATGCCTTTGTTCTGCATGGCAAATAGTGTGCTGTTTTTAGTTAATTTGCTGAAATATATATATTTCTTAACCCACACATTTATCCCTCAAGATTCACAGAATCAGCATGCACGATACGGACAATATATACAGAAGTTATTGGGTATTTGAGTCTGTGTCTTTCCCCTGCTGCTTAATAAAACCAATTTAACTCCATATAGAGGCTATTTTCCCTGACCCCACGTCCAGAATTCAGAACAAGTGATAGCTTATTATGGAGATTAGTCCAACTAATTTTTAAACAAACTGGTGGTTACACTTACTCACTATTTGTTGTAACTTAAGTTTCTTGTACTGTAATCTCTTATTCATAAACATATAGAAGCTCTATTTTACACTAAGACTTCCCATGTATCCATAAAAATTCATTGGTAACATATGAAAATCTTTGTGTACATCAAAACTTCCTATGTATCTTTGGTAACATTTAAAAGTCTCAAGATTTTCCACGTATCATTACTAATGTATGAAAGTCCTATTTACATAAAAAAATTCTATGTATCATTAGTAACGTGAAAATCTTAAGACTTTCTATGTATCTATAACATATGAAAACTTTATTTTATGTTAAAACTCCCTATGTATCTTTAAAAAGCGACTCATTAATCTGTCCCTAACATATGAATGCATGCATGCTTTGGACTCCCTGCGTGTTCTTACAATCATAAAAAATAGCCACAAAATCAAACATTATCTTTATATTAAGGTTTTTCAATATAATTTAAAAACAGGACCAAAAACTTACTTTGACTGAATGTCACAGACAATCCTACAGAGATTTTAGAAGAGGTTCTCTCACCTTCTGATCAGCGGGCCCTGATTGTCTGAAACATGCAGACAAAGGCTTTGTCTTCTGATGATGTCCGTCATCCAAATAGTTGGTAAACTGACTGCATCCTCCACCACGACTGTAAAAATTAATTTTCTGGACATTTAGTAGAATTTTTTCCGTTAACCAACCAATAATCACAAAAGAAATACTATTTTTCAGCTTAACCTTATTGGAACACACAAGGAATCCACATGGCCACGGATCCCCCCAGCTTCGTTTCCTGGGGAGGACCCCGAACACAGGAAGTCCCTCTATATAAAGGCCCACCATTAGTGGGTGTTACTTTCCCACAATACATGTCCATTGTTTCAAATTGTCCACTTGGCATCCAGATGGCTCCCCTCTTGTTCCTGCCTTTATGGCTTTATGACTTCCTCTCAGCATCCGTCTTTAGCCCTACACATGCCCATATATGGAAACAAGAACAGAGACTGTTCCTGTGAAGCAATTATGTGTATGTGCATGTGTATGTGTGTGTGTGTGTGTGTGTGTGTGTGTGTGTGTGTGTGTTAGTGTGTGTGTTATGTGTGTAAGCAACTGGTGTTTATGTGTGAATGGTGAATGTGTGGATCTAAGAGATATGTGTATGCAAACACTTTGTGTAATAGCTAACTAACTAATCTCCACTATTTATTTATTATAACATGTGTTTATGCTTACATTTTTTTTCTGGTGGAAGCAGCGGTGAATACAGCAGATTTGATGATGGTGGTCTTCAGGGAAAGAGTCCTTTTGGTGTGAGGGGCAAAGGGGGAGAAGCTGGCCAGGCTTGGATGCTGAGGAAAAAGGGGGTGAAGATACTGGTGATACATGGTGGTAAGTCAACTTACTTGGGGAGGTGATGAAGTACACAATCCAAGAATATCCGATTCTAGTCCGCTAGGCAGTTTTCAGGGTCCAAAGGCAGGCAAGGGTCAGAGCTTTGCAGGCTAGATCAGAACAGGCAGACAATTCCAATTCAGCAGGCAAACACATGTAGAGATGGGACTTCCAGTGCCAGAGTTTCAGAGTGTGCACCAAGTAATTCAGGAAATACACCATCCATCCGTCCATCCATCTTCTACCACTTTTCCAGAGGTCTGGGTCGCAGAGGCAGCAGTTCAAGCAGAGAAGCCCAGACTTCCCTCTCCCCAGCCACCTGCTCCAGCTCTTCAGAGAGGATACCAAGGTGTTCCCAGACCAGCTGGGAGACATAGTCTCTCCACCGAGTCCTGGGTCTGCCCCGGGGTCTCCTCCCAGTGGGACGTGCCTGAAACACCTCAAGTGGGAGGCGTCCAAGAGGCATCCTAATGAGATGCCCATACCACCTCAACTGACTCCTTTCAATGTGGAGGAGCAGTGGTTCTACTCTGAGCCTCTCCCGGATGACTGAGCTCCTCACCCTATCTCTGATGGTGAGTCCAGCAATCCTACGGAGAAAGCTCATTTCAGCCGCTTGTATCCGCGATCTTGTTCTTTCAGTCATTACCCAAAGCTCGTGACCATAGGTGAGAGTAGGAACGCAGATTGACTGGTAAATCGACAACTTTGCCTTAGAACTAAGCTCCCTCTTCACCACAACAGACCGGTACAACGTGCGCATCACTGCAGATGCTGCTCCAATCCGTCTGTCAATCTCTCGCTCCATTTTCCCCTCACTCATGAACAAGACCCCAAGATACTTAAACTCCTCCACTTGGGGCAGGAGCCTGTCCCCAACCCAGAGAGGACAATCCACCTTTTTCCGGCTGAGGACCATGGACTCGGACTTGGAGGTGCTGATTCTCATCCCAGCCGCTTCACACTCAGCGGGAAACCATCCCAGCAAGAGCTGTAGGTCATTGCTGGATGAAGCCAACAGGACACCATCATCTGCAAACAACAAAAATAAGATCCTGTGGTCACCAAGCATGACACCCTCCATTCCCTGGCTGCGCCTAGAAATCCTGTCCATAAAAATTATGAACAGGATCGGTGACAAAGGGCAGCCCTGGCGGAGTCCAACTCTCACTGGGAATGACTCCGACCGAGTGTTGGCAATACAAATCAAACTCTCACAACAGTCGTACAGAGACCGAATAGCTCATAACAACAATCCTGATACCCCATACTCCCAAAGCACCCCTCACAAAAAAACCACAAGGGACGCAGTCAAATGCCTTCTCCATGTCCACAAAACACATGTAAACTGGTTGGGGAAACTCCCACGAACCCTCAAGAATTCTTGAGAGGGAAAAGAGCTGGTCCGATGTGCCACGGCCAGGACGAAAACCACATTGCTCCTCCTGAATCCGAGGTTCGACCAACGGCCGGACTCTCCTCTCCAGTACCTTGGCATAGACCTTCCCAGAGAGGCTGAGGAGTGTGATCCCTCTAAAGTTGGAGCACATCCTCCGGTCCCCTTTTTTGAAGAGAGGAACCACCACCTCAGTTTGCCATGTTAAAGGCACTGGCCCCAACCTCCACGCAATGTTGCAGAGGTGTGTCAACCATGATGGCCCAACAACATCCAGGGCCTTGAGGTACTCAGGGCGAATCTCGTCCACCCCCAGGGCCTGGCCACCAAGAAGACTTTTAACCACCTTGGCGACCTCAGCCCCTGTGATAGGCGAGTTATCCCCCTCGTCCCCAAACCCTGCTTCCTCTGTGGAAGGTGTATCAGTGGGATTGAGGAGATCCTCGAAGTATTCCTTCCACCGCCCGAAGATATCCCCAGTCGAAGTCAACAGTGTCCCATCTGTACCATACACAGTGTGGACAGGGAGCTGCTTTCCCCTCCTGAGCCGCCGGACAGTTTGCCAGAATCTCTTCGAGGCCGACCGAAAGTCTTGTTCCATGGCCTTACTGAACTCCTCCCATACCCGGGTTTTTGCTTCAGCAACCACCCGAGCTGCACTCCGCTTGGCCTGCCGGTACACCTCAGCTGCTTTGGGAGTCCCACAAGCCAACCAAGCTTGATAGGACTCCTTCTTCAGCTTAATGACCCCCCTCACCACTGGTGTCCACCACTTGGTTCGGGGGTTGCCACCACGAGATGCACCGACCACCTTGCGGCCGCAGCTCTGGGCTACCGCTTCAACAACAGAGGAGGAGAACATGGCCCATTCAGACTCCATGTCTCCAGACTCCCTCGGAATGTGGTTGAAGTTCTTCCAGAGGTGGGAGTTGAAGACTTCCTGGACAGGGGCCTCAGCCAGACGTTCCCAGCACACCATCACTATACGTTTGGGTCTACCAGGTCTGAATGCCTTCCTCCCCTGCCATCGGATCCAACTCACCACCAGGTGGTGATCAGTGGACACCTCTGCACCTCTCTTTATCCGAGTGTCCAAGACATATGGTCGCAGGTCTGACGACACGATAACAAAATCGATCATCGACCTGTGACCTAGGGTGTCCTGGTGCCAGGTGCACATATGGACACCCTTATGCTTGAACATGGTGTTCGTTATGGACAAACTGTGGTTAGCACAGAAGTCCAATAACTGAACACCACTCGGGTTCAGATCGGGCAGGCCGTTCCTCCCAATCACCCCCCTCCAGGTTTCACTGTCGTTGCCCACGTGCGCATTGAAGTCCCCCAGTAGGACAATGGAGTCTCCAAGAGGAGCACCCTCCAGCACCCCAGTCAGAGACTCCAAAAAGGGTGGGTACTCTGAAACATCATTTGGTGCATAGGCACAAATGATGGTCAGGACCCGTTTCCCAACCCAAAGGCGCAGGGAAACAACCCTTTCGTCCACCGGGGAAAACTCCAATATAGAGGCAGCAAGGTGGGGGGAAACAAGAATACCCACCCCTGCTCGTCGCCTCTTGCCCGGGGCAACTCCAGAAAAGGCCAAGTTCCAGCCCCTCTCCAGGAGACTGGTTCCGGAACCGGAGCTGTGTGTTGAGGTGAGGCCGACTATATTTAGCCGGTATCTCTCAACCTCGTACACCAGCTCAGGCTTCTTCTCCACCAGAGAGGTGACATTCCACATACCAAAAGCCAGTTTAGAAAGCTTGGGATCAGTCCACCAAGGTCTCCGCCTTTGACCGCCACCTAATCCACATAGCACTGGACCCCCATGATCCCTCCTGCAGGTGGTGAGCCCACTGGAGGGCGGACCCATGTAACTCCTTCGGGTTGAGCCCGGCTGGGTCCCATGGGTGGAAACCCGGCCACCAGACGCTAGCCTTCAAGCCCCTCCCCCAGGCCTGGCTCCAGGGTGGGGCTCCGGTAACCCCATACCGGGCAGGGTACACTGAATCCTTGATACAGACTTTATCATGAGAGTCTGTTGGATCGTTCTTAGTTTGGCCCTTCACCCAGGACCAGTTTGTCTTGGGTGACCCTATCAGAGGCAAATTGCCCCGGACAACATAGCTCCTGGGATCACTGGGGCACGCAAACACCCCCACCACGATAAGGTGACGATCCATGAGGGGGCTTCTGGTGCCGGAGCTTCGTCCGCCAAGGTCTCCGCCTTTGACTGCCACCTAATCCACATAGCACCGGACCCCCGTGATCCCTCCTGCAGGTGGTGAGCCCACTGGAGGGCGGACCCATGTAACTCCTTCGGGTTGAGCCCGGCCGGGTCCCATGGGTGGAAACCCGGCCACCAGACGCTAGCCTTCGAGCCCCTCCCCCAGGCCTGGCTCCAGGGTGGGGCCCCGGTAACCCCATACCGGGCAGGGTACACTGAATCCTTGATATAGAATTTATCATGAGAGTCTGTTGGATCGTTCTTAGTTTGGCCCTTCACCCAGGACCAGTTTGTCTTGGGTGACCCTATCAGAGGCAAATTGCCCCGGACAACATAGCTCCTGGGATCACTGGGGCACGCAAACACCCCCACCACGATAAGGTGACGATCCATGAGGGGGCTTCTGGTGCCGGAGCTTCGTCCGCCAAGGTCTCCGCCTTTGACTGCCACCTAATCCACATAGCACCGGACCCCCATGATCCCTCCTGCAGGTGGTGAGCCCACTGGAGGGCGGACCCATGTAACTCCTTCGGGTTGAGCCCGGCCGGGTCCCATGGGTGGAAACCCGGCCACCAGACGCTAGCCTTCGAGCCCCTCCCCCAGGCCTGGCTCCAGGGTGGGGCCCCGGTAACCCCATACCGGGCAGGGTACACTGAATCCTTGATATAGAATTTATCATGAGAGTCTGCTGGATCGTTCTTAGTTTGGCCCTTCACCCAGGACCAGTTTGTCTTGGGTGACCCTATCAGAGGCAAATTGCCCCGGACAACATAGCTCCTGGGATCACTGGGGCACGCAAACACCCCCACCACGATAAGGTGACGATCCATGAGGGGGCTTCTGGTGCCGGAGCTTCAGAGTGTGCACCGAGTAATTCAGGAAATACACCATGTTCCAAATTATTATGAAAATAGAATTTTAGTGTCATAAACATTCAGTTTTTTGTTTTTCAGTTAAACTCATGGATGGTATTGTGTCTCAGGGCTCTTTGGATCACTGATATCAATCTCAGACACCTGTCATAATTAGTTTGCCAGGTGAGCCCAATTAAAGGAAAACTTCTTAAGAAGGGTGTTCCACCTTATTAAGCATGCCACATGTTTCAAGCAATATGGGAAAGAAAAAGGATCTCTCTGCTGCCGAGAAGTGTCAAATAGTGCAATGCCTTGGACAAGGTTTGAAAACATTAAATATTTCACGAAAACTTAAGCGCGATCATCGTACTGTGAATAAATTTGTGGCTGGCTCAGAGCACAAATGGGTTTGTGCAGATAAAGGCATAATGAAGAAGATTTCTGCCAGACAAATTCATCAGATTAAGAGAGCAGTTGCTAAAATGCCATTACAAAGCAGCAAACAGGTATTTGAAGCTGCTGGTGCCTCTGGAGTCTCAAGGTATAAGATCCTCCAGAGGCTTGCAGTTGTGCATAAACCTACTGTTCAGCCACCCCTAACCAATGCTCACAAGCAGAAATCGTTGCAGTGGGCTCAGCAATACATGAAGACTAATTTTCAAAGTCTTGTTAACTGATGAGTGCCGTGCAACCCTGGATGGTCCAGATGGATGGAGTAGTGCATGGTTGATGGATGGCAACCACGTCTCAACAAGGCTGCAACGGCAGCAAGAAAGTGGCGGGGTCATGTTTTGGGCCAAAATCATGGGGAGGGAGCTGGTAGGCCCCTTTAGGGTCCCTGAAGGTGTGAAAATGATCTTGGCAAAGTATATAGAGTTTCTGACTGACCACTTTCTTCCATGGTACAAAAAGAAGAACCGTGCCTTCCATAGCAAAATTATCTTATGTACATAGTTCTACAAGCATAGCCACTACCATACCTGTGTATATTTCCACAATCCTGGGCTATTTTTTTATCTTTTTTTTTATTTTTATTTCAGTCATGTGTTTAATCGTGTTCTGTAACTGTGTTTTATCTAATCTTTCTCTCCTACTTGATTGTGCAGTAGCCTGGTGGAGCACCCACAATTCTGCTGTACTGTACTACTCTACAATGACAAAAAAACCTATTCTATTCTATCTTCATGCACGACAATGCACCATCTCATGCTGCAAAGAATGCCTCTGTGTCACTGGCTGCTATGGGCATAAAAGGAGAGAAACTCATGGTGTGTCCCCCATCCTCTCCTGACCTCAACCCTATTGAGAACCTCTGGAGCATCCTCAAGCAAAAGATCTGTGAGGATGGGAGGCAGTTCACATCAAAACAGCAGCTGTGGGAGGCTATTCTGACATCTTGCAAAGAAATTCAAGCAGAAACTTCTCCAAAAACTCACAAGTTCAATGGATACAAGAATTGTGAAGGTTATATCAAAGAAGGGGTCCTATGTTAACATGTAACTTGGCCTGTTAAGATGTTTTTGATCAAAATAGCTTTTGAGTTCAGTAAATATGACCTCCTAATGCTGCATATTTAACAAATGACCATTTTCAGTTCTTTACAACCAAAAAAATGTTTTGAAACTCTGTTGTGCATAATAATTTGGAACAGTGCATTTTGAGTTTTTTTTATTTTTGGAAAAAAAATAGTTATTATTGGGAGGGTTGTTCAATAAAATTTGAATTATGCTGTAACGGTTGATGACTTGAAAATTATACTGACTGTCATTTGCATCAACGATTTAGGAAAATCAGAGATGAATATAATTTGCAATGCGGTGTATTTGGCAAAGCGCGTTTCGATGCATGTACTGCTGACATATGTGATGATGTTGGAAGACTTGCCAGCTGGTCATACCACGTAACTGAGTCAGGAAGCAGTGAATGATTTGGCATGAAATAAAGTGAGCACCTATAGTAGAAATTCCTGTCCCTCATGTTTTGTGTTGTCAGATCTTTGACTGTGTATGGGATTTGTCACAGCCAATCTTTGTTTTCAGATGGAGCCAGCACTAAAAAGTTGAACTTCTCTTTGGGAACATTTTGATTTCATTTTTCCCAATAAGGTATTAACAGTTATTAAGTTGGTGCATTTTTCACAAATACTTGCTATCTCTTGTAACTGGAGGGGTGGGCTAGAGCATCTGCCCCACAACCAGGAGGCTGGGGTTCAAGTCCCAGCTGGGTCATGCCATTCTTGTAATTTACTTTTTATTTGCAAGGTGAAGTGTCTGTTGTGTTTCAAAGAGCTTGGATGAAACAATAACACATTATCTATGCCAAGGCACTATCGTGCCCTGCATGAGAATAAGGACAACAGCAATGAATGTACTGGGAAAGACAGAAACGTGCCAACCCTACACTGTACAGACTTGCAGTAGCCTTCCTTTGCACACCTGCATCCTCTGTGCTCTGTCAGAGAGTATTCTCCAAAGCTGGTGAAATAATCTAAAAAGAAATTACCTTAGTCCCAAAGACTGTTGAAAAGTTATTATTTCTTGATAAAAATGGCTAAGTAGCACAAGCATACCAACACAAGCACATTCAGTGCAGTCACCCCAGTTTTATTATTTATTTTTTCCCTTAAGATCATTGATATTTCTTAAAAGACAGTGCATTTATTGAAATGGAAAAAATACACATTAAACCAAGGGTGTCCAATCATGTGCCATGGAGGGCCAAGACCCTGCAGGCTTTACCTCCAACCGGTGTCTTAGTAGATTCCCCCGAATTTCTTCCCTTTGATTGCTGATAAGTGAAAACACCTGCTTAAAAGACTGGGTGAAAAAGAAAGCCTGCAGGGTCTTGGCCCTCCATGGTACATGATTGGACACCCCTGCATCAAACCAATGATGCCCTTGTAAAAATCTGCATGCTGTATACTTTTTGTCCAGTAGATAGCCTAGTAGAGCAAATTAAGTTTCACATGAGGCTTCGTCCATATGAACCAATTTGATGAAAAGCTTCAAGCCTTCAAGAAAGCCTTATCTGGCCATCACTAGGCACAGGTTCTAAAAACAGTCAGGGGTCAGTTCAAGGCAAAACGAGGCACAAGATTAATCAGGTTTGAATTCAGGCAGGTTGTTGATCAGATGCCACCAGACAGAACAATTGGAGGGCGTTCAATTTATAATGTCCCACTGATTGGCTGCAGGTGGTGATTGCTACTGCAGGGAGAGGTGTGCAATCAGTGAGGAGACAGAGAGGCAGGCAGGCAGCTCAGACAGGAACCCTCACATTTCCTTAAAAATTTGAGACTGTTTTCTCGTAAATTCACAACATAAAAGTATTCAGTTTTTATTGTAAATTTGTGAGTTTTTTCCTTTTGGTCCTCATAAATGTGTGGGGTTTTTTTGTAAATTTGCAATGGGAAATTTTACATTGAAATTTGTGATTTTTTTCCACAAAATGTACATTTATTATTATTATTATTATTAAACAATCGCAGCATAGATGTAGGCTGGAAAATAATTTATATAGAGGGCAAGCTGTAACCCACAGCCTTAGACCTCAAGTACGTTTCTAAGGATTCTTGCAGAGCCGAGTAGTGCTGCTTTTTGTAGGAGCTCTATCTTCATTTGGATCCCGATCTTTGTTAGGTATTTGGCAAGGTTCTTAGTGACCATGCCCAGGGATCCAACCATCATTGGAATGACGTAAGCTTTGATGTTCCATAAACGTGCAACCTCTCTTTTGAGATCCTGGTACATTTGGATCTTTTCTTGTTCTTTATCCGCGATACTAGCATACTGGGCACAGCGATGTCAATTATCAAGCACTCATTAGCCTCCCTGTTTATTACCACAATCTCTGGTCTGTGGGCCTGGATTTCACAATCCGTTTGGATAGAAAAATCCCACAATAGTTTAATGCCTTCATCTTCAATCACTGGTTCCAGTTAATGCTCATACTGTGAAGAAAAAGGAATGGGCGAGAGGCAACGAGCTGGAATGAGACAAGGCTTTATTTTCTCCAACATACTGAAAACACGCTTCATAGCTCGTGTGAGCTACTGCGCTAACCGGATTTCTGTACATAGCTCTTTTATACCGTTGCACAGACAAAGAGAATGTGTGGCACATTAGCGTCGTGATTGTCAGTCAATACGCATAACATAAGCTGGCACCGCTTTGACCGCTGCTTTTGGTCTCCGCGGCTCCCAGTTATTCATTCCATCCTTGGGGGGCGTGTAACTTAACAGTCCAGTCTGATTGCCCCCCGGGGCTCTTTGTCCGTATGTCTATTGTCCTGCCCTTCCTCCTGCCCTGATGGGTGTGAGAGGATGTCCACCCACTGAGTCAGGTGTCCACCACACAGCCCCCTCCCCCGTGAACACCCAGAAGGAGCTGTGACCCCCCAGTCCCTTGGGCACAAGTTGGTGCCCAAGGGCTGGCGGCTGCAGCGGGGGTGTGCCGCTCCGGTTGAACTGTCCTGCTGGTGAGGAGTGTCGGAGGGCATGTAAGCCCGTGGAGGGAAAGGGGGAGGGGTGAAAAATACTTCTGCTCCGCTCCAAGTTCCAACACGTGATGGCCATGGTTCGTGGGCGCACGGGGTCCGTGTGTGTCATGCGTAATGGAACAAAGCTGGCAATCGGCATGCTTTTGGGACGGAGGTGCGGGCGGAGTGATGTGGAGGACAAGGGGGAGGTGGGTGGGAAGCAATGGAGTGCCAGCCCGGGACGTCAAAAATGCCTGGGTTGTGCAAAAATTACGTGCAGATCAGCCTCAGGTGAGGGACTTTCCCGGTAAACCTTACGGTGATCCGCAGCAGCTGTGAAAAAAAAAAAAAATTGAAGTCTCTGACTCCTCCTTATTTGGGCCCGGTCCAGCTAGGATATTGGGAAGGCGATTGGCCCAATTCCCCGAGGATGCGTAGTGGCTGTGAAAAAAACAAAACAAAACTGAAGCTGTGTCAGGGAACGTGGCAAACTTGCTCTAGGCGCGGGAGCAGCCCTAAAAGCTTCGGGAAAAGCAATCGGCTAAATTCCCGTTGTACGCAGCGGCTGAGAAACAAACACATGTCCTGTGTGTGAGGCTTCACGTCTGCTTTAGGTGTGAGGGCAGCCCTAAAGGTTCCAAGGATGGTGATCGGCCGTGTTCCCCGGGCATGTGCAGCGGCAGAGGACGATGCAATAGTCTGTGGAGCCAGTTTGTCCCTGGTGTGTGGCGCGCGCTCTGGGGCAGTGCCCACATAGCTGGAAGTTGCGCTGTCCTTGTAATCCTGCGGTGTGCACACAGGGCTTCTGTGCGCAGGAACTCCGCTGTCTGGAGGTGAAGTCAGGGTTGGGGCTTGATGGGAATCAACGCGGACGACGCCGATCTTCCCCTTACAAGCTTTTTCTGTCAGTTTGCTCATCTTGCCGATCATGGTGAGTCTTGGTCCCAGCGCCACTGTTCACTCGGGCCCTTCAGATAGCCTGTGTGGAGAGAGGAGCAGACGAGTGCGCTCCAGTGTGGATGAAGAGGGAGTCCACAGTGCGGCGAAAGGGAAAGCTAGTCCATGTCATGTCAGGTCACCACTGTGGAGAAAAGGAATGCAGGCGAAGCATGGCGATCTTGATTCCACAGCGTGGAGAGAGGTAGAGACACTCCATGGCACGTCGAGGGTCACCAATGTGGAGAAAAAGGAATGGGCGAGAGGCAACGAGCTGGAATGAGACTGTCATGGCCACCAATCATCACACCTGTGCACGCACCTGCCTGCCATCTCCATCGGCCTATTTATTCCATCAGGGCCAGTGCTCAGTGCGGAGTCGTCTGCTTCCCAACCCAAAATCCTGCTACGCCAGCCTTCAAGTTTCCCAGCTCACTGTGTGTCTTCACGTCAGCTTCCAAGCCATTGCTGTTCTCTGTCCGGGCCTGCGCCCCCCGTACCACCACGCAACAAGTAAGCCACCACGTTTTCCTTTCACCCTGTCTGCTTCCCCTGTGCACAGGCGGAGATCCGTGGTGGTGGACCATTCCCTTCCCGGCGGCGCACAATCAGCCTCCCTCGCCAACTTCCAGCTCACTGGCCACCTGCAGGCACTATCTTCCTGGCTGCAGCTTCGGCGCTACCTGGGCTACGCTCTACCACCTCTGACAGTAAGCACAGTTACTTCCAAAGTGCCTGACGGGTGAAGCTGTCACTAACTGCCTCTGTCTTTTCCCAGGGTTGCCAAGTCGTATGGTGCTCTGCCGGCTCCAGCTGGAATTCCAGATTGCATTGCACTACACTACACAACCCTGCATGCAGGCATCCACTCACACACACTTATTCAATAAAAAGTTAATTGTATCTACCTTGAGTCATGTCTGCTCTGTGGGTCACTAGTACCATGTCAGTACGACTCCGCCAGAGTGACCCAGCAGACAGCGCGCTAGCGCACAGGATGAACAGCTTAGAGACTCGGGTAGATCAGTTAGCTTACCAACAGCAGGTGATGCTAGCCCAGTTAGCCCGCATCACGGACAGGCTAGATCGATTAGTCAGCCCACAGGGTTTCCCTGCAGCCCCAGCTAGCTCCTCTGCTCCCGCTAGCTCCACCACTAGTTCTACCCCTAGTCCGCCCACTCCGGGACCCGCTTGTCGCCTTACTCCCGTCCCGACTCCCGCCCGTTTTAGGGGTAATTTGGGGGAGGCCAGGGGGTTTCTCATGCAGTGTGACATTGTATTCCAACGGGTTTTCCCACTGACCAGAGTCGCATAGGCTATGTGATTAATTTGTTAGAGGGACGGGCTTTAGCTTGGGCAAATGCGGTGATGGCTAGGGCTAATTATGTATCTCTGACATATACTCAGTTTGTACATGAATTTCAGGAGGTATTCGGCCACTCGGACCGTGAAGACGTGCTTACCTCTCGTTAAATCTCCAGCAGGGGTCGAAGGCCGTCGCCGACTATGCCTCTCTATGTAGTATTTTTGTTAGGAGTCTGAGCCCTAGCCTACGGGACGAGCTGGCCTGTCTGGAGAAGCCTTCTACCTTGCATGAGTTAATCTCCCTGGCTATCAGTATTGACAACCGACTGAGGGAACGGGCGGCCGAGCGGAGAACTTCCAGCTGCTCGGGTGGCCTGGCTCGCTGCTCCCTCCAGCCCCCCTTGCTGGCCGTCCCGTCTGCTGATTACCCGGAAGACCAGGAGCCCATGGTTATGGGTGGTTTCAAGCTTTCATCTGCGGAGAGACAGCGCCGCCGGGAGTTGGGGTTGTGTGTTTATTGTGGGAGCGAGGAGCATGGGGTCGAGTCCTGTCCCAAGCGGCCAAAAGGGGGAGTCCGTGCGTCGCAGTAGAGGGTCTCACAGACTCAACCCGCAGTAATCCCCTCACTCGCTTTTTGATTCCCATTCATTTTAGTTATGGACACAAGGAGGTTAACACACATGCACTCATTGACTCAGGGGCCGAGGAGAGCTTTATTTCAGGTAGCCTGGCAACCCGGCTGGGGCTTCCTATGCAGCCATTAGAGACCCCACTCAGGCTCATAGCATTGTCTAAAGCCCCACTGGCCACAGTCACTCATCAGGCCGCCCCAGTGTCAGTTATTATTTCAGGCAACCATTGGGAGGAGTTAGGGCTTTATGTCTTACCTGTTTCGTCCACTCCGGTCATCCTTGGCTATCCCTGGCTGCGCCTGCATAATCCCTCCATTGACTGGCGTTCGGGTAGTGTGGTTTTCGTGGAGCTCATTTTGCCTGAGTGCCTGTTTGCAGTCTGCTGCATGCTCACCTGCTGTGCCTCTGGGTGCACCTGCCTCTCCTCCTCCCGACCTGTCGAAAGTGCCACCTGAGTATCACGATCTAGGGGCCGTGTTCAGTAAATCCCAGGCCCTTTCCCTTCCCCCTCACCGCCTGTATGATTGTGCAATCAACCTCCGGGCCGGTGCTCCATTGCCATCTAGCAGACTATACAATCTGTCTGCTCCGGAGCGCGCGGCTATGGGCTCTTATATTAAGGAGTCCTTGAATTCGGGCATAATTAGGCCTTCATCATCAGAGGTGGGGGCGGGTTTTTTCTCTGTAGGGAAGAAGGATGGTTCTCTCAGGCCCTGCATCGACTTCCGGGAGCTCAACAACATACTGTAACTATCAAGGACAAATACACTCTCCCGCTCATCAACTCGGCGTTCGATTCCCTCCAGGGGGCCTGTTGCTTCACTAAGTTAGACCTGCGCAACACCTATCACCTGGTGCGGATACGGGAGGGGGATGAGTGGAAGACGGCCTTTCGGGCCCCTAGCAGGCATTTTGAATATTTGGTCATGCCGTTCGGGCTGACCAATGCCCCGGCCGTCTTCCAACGTCTTATCAATGATGTTCTAAGAGACTTTTTGGGCACGTTTGTGTTTGTTTACTTGGATGACATTCTCATCTTTTCACAGTCCTTGGAGGAACATCATGTCCATGTCAGGCGGGTTCTGCAGTGGCTGCTGGAGAATAAGCTTTTCGTGAAGGCGGAGAAGTGCGAGTCCCACGTTTCCTGGACCTCCTTCCTCGGCTTCATCATCGCCCATAAGGAGATCATCCCAGACCCAGCCAAGGTGAAGGTGGTGGTGGAATGGCCCACCCCCTCGTCTAGGAATAAGCTCCTACAGTTCCTGGGATTCGCTAATTTCTACTGCCGTTTTGTACAAGACTACAGTCGCATTGCCCTACCACTCACCAATCTGACTTCCACCAAGGTGTCTTTTCGATGGATGGAGGAGGCGGACGCTGCGTTCTCTCGCCTGAAGGACAAGTTCTCTTCTTCGCCTATACTGACGCAGGTGGACCCTGCTCTCCATTGCCTGGTGGAAGTGGATGCCTCTGACTCGGGGGTCTGGGCCATCTTGTCCCAGCACTCCCCGACGGACGGTAAGATTCGCCCCTGCGCGTACTTCTCCCACTGCCTGTCTCCAGCGGAGCGCAAATACGACATTGGCGCCACCGTGCAACCACGGCTGCACGGTGGCGCAGTGGTTTAGCACTGTGGCAGCACAGTTTTACCCTCGGCCGGGGGACCGCGGGGATCATGAGATCGTGGGTTCGATCCCAGCCCCCGACCAACAGTGAGCGGTTGAGTTTGCATGTTCTCCCCGTGTTGCGCGAGTTTACTCCGGGATTTCTCTGGTTTCCTCCCGCACACCAAAAACATGTAGGTTTAGGCCGCTCGCGCACGCAGTGACCAGCAGCCGGTGGCTTGTCACCAGACTGCAAACCAAGTCTACCTACGGGTACAAATAAGTAACAAAAAAAAAAAAAGAGAGAGCTGCTGGCAGTCAAACTTGCCTTGGAGGAGTGGCGGCACTGGTTGGAGGGAGCGTCACAGTCATTCATCGTCTGGACCGACCATAAAAATCTGGAGTACCTTCGGACTGCCAAGCGTCTGAATGCCCAACAGGCCTGCTGGTCGTTCTTCTTTGGACGGTTTAACTTCACCATTACCTACCGCCCTGGTTCAAAGAATACCAAGCCCGACGCCCTGTCTCGTCAGTTTGCCCCGGAGACGGCGGAGAAGGCCGAACACCCCATTCTCCCCTCATCGTGTGTCGTGGGCGCCCTCTCATGGGGTATTAGGGACAAGGTCCTAAGGGCACAATCTGACGAGGCCGACCCGAGGGGGGGGGCAGCGGGGAGGTTATTCGTCCCTTCGGCTGTCTGGGGGGAAGTCATTCAATGGGGTCATACGTCCAAATTTGCTTGTCGCTTGGGAAGGGCGCGCACTGTGGCGCTCCTGCAGAGGTCGTTTTGGTGGCCGTCTCTCCAGAAGGACATGGGGGACTACATCTGTGCCTGCCCTCAGTGTGCGACTGGTAAGACGTCTTCTTCACCACCGGCCGGGCTGCTTCATCCCCTTCCCATCCCGGGCAGGCCATGGTCGCACGTGGCTTTGGACTTTGTCACCGGTCTGCCCACATCCAACCACTATACTACCATCCTCACGCTGATTGACAGGTTCTCCAAGGCCGCCCACTTCATCCCTCTGTGGGGGTTGCCCACAGCCAAGGAGATGGCCGATCTTCTGGTCCAGCACGTTGTTAGGCTGCATGGCATCCCAGGGCCCCAGTTCGTCTCCAGGGTTTGGAGGTCCTTCTGCGCTGCATTGGGGGCCATGGCGAGTCTGTCGTCCGGTTATCACCCACAGACTAACGGACAGTGCGAGCGAGCCAATCAGGAGGTGGAGGCTGCGCTGCAGTGCGTCGTGACGTCCAATCCATCATCATGGAGCACACACCTCCCTTGGATTGAATACGCTCACAACACTGCTGTATCGACAGCCACCGGCATGTCTCCCTTCGAAGCGTTGTTGGGTTATAACCCCCCCGCTATTCCTGGATGAGGAGGAGGACATTGCCGTGTCTTCGGTTCGCGCCCACCTGAGGCGTTGCGGGTGGATCTGGAGGACGGCCAGGGCGGCACTCCAACGGACAGCAGAACGCAACACCACGGTGGCCAACCGGCGCAGGGTCCCGGCTCCCACCTACCGGGTGGGTCAGCAGGTATGGTTATCTACGAAGCACATTAATCTGAAGGCTGAGCGTAGGAAAACATCTCAACAGTTCATTGGTCTTTATCCTATCAGCCGGATTGTTAACCCTGTATCTGTGCGCCCGACTCTCCCCCCCTCCCTCCGCATCTGCCCGACCTTTCATGTGTCGCAGGTGAAGCCTGTCTGCTCCAGCCCTTTGTGTCCTCCTCCCAGGTCTCCACCTCCACCGATGGTGATCGACGGCGACCCGGCTTGGCCAGTCACCGCCACGTTGTACGTTCGTCACCGGGGTTGTTGCTTGCAATACCTGGTGGACTGGGAGGGTTACGGGCCGGAGTGGAGGTCCTGGGTGCATCCCTCCTTTGTGCTGGACAAGCAGCTCATCAGGGACTTCCATCGGACGTACCGGGGAAGGTTGAAATGCCCACCGAAAGGCATGCCGTGGGGGGGAGTATTGTCATGGCCGCCAATTATCACACCTGTGCGCGCACCTGCCTGCCATCTCCATCGGCCTATTTATTCCATCAGGGCCAGTGCTCAGTGCGGAGTCGTCTGCTTCCCAACCCAGAATCCTGCTACGCCAGCCTTCGAGTTTCCCAGCTCACTGTGTCTTCACGTCAGCTTCCAAGCCATTGCTGTTCTCTGTCCGGGCCTGTGCCTGCCGGACCATCACGCAACAAGTAAGCCACCATGCTTTCCTTTCACCCTGTCTGCTTCCCCTGTGCACAGGCGGAGATCCGTGGTGGTGGACCATTCCCTTCCCGGCGGTGGACAATCAGCCTCCCTCGCCAACTTCCAGCTCACAGGCCACCTGCAGGCACTATCTTCCTGGCTGCAGCTTCGGTGCTACCTGGGCTACACTCTACCACCTCTGACAGTAAGCACAGTTACATCCAAAGGCCTGACGGGCGAAGCTGTCACTAACTGCCTCTGTCTTTTCCCAGGGTTGCCAGGTCGTATGGTGCTCTGCCGGCCCCAGCTGGAATTCCAGATTGCATTGCACTACACTACACAACCCTGCACGCACGCATCCACTCACGCACATTTATTCAATAAAACAGTTAATTGTATCTACCTTGAGTCATGTCTGCTCTGTGGGTCACTAGTACCATGTCAGAGACAAGGCTTTATTATCTCCAACATACTGAAAACACGCTTCATAGCTCGTGAGAGCTACTGTGCTAACCGGGTTTCTGTACATAGCTCTTTTATACTGTTGCACAGACAAAGAGAATGTGTGGCACATTAGCGTTGTGATTGTCAGTCAATACACATCATTAGCATAACATCAGCTGGCGCCACTTTGACCGCTGCTTCTGGTCTCCATGGCTCCCAGTTATTCATTCCGTCCTCAGGGGGTGCATAACTTAACAGTCCAGTCTGATTGCCCCCCGGGGCTCTTTGTCCATACGTCTATTGTCCTGCCCTTCCTCTTGCCCTGATGGGTGTGAGAGGATGTACCCCCGCTGAGTCAGGTGTCCACCACAATACCATCTTTCTCTGATGTCAAGACCAAACTGTTTCATGACTGACCAATGTACAATCCTGGCCATGTTGTCATGTTGGTGTTTATACTGTCTGTGCCAGCTTACTGCATTCACACAAGTGACCCACCATCTCATCTATCACCCCACACATCCGACATAAAGGAGAAAGCTCTTGTTTCTCTATTTTTACTTTCAAGGCATTTGTTCTTAAGGCCTGATCTTGGGCTGCTGTGATTAGCCCCTATGTTTCCATGTCTTTTAGTTGTCTTGACATTTCAGCCATATCTGATCTCACCAGATTCTCATTTCTTACTGCAGTCAAAAGAGGTTCCTCACTGCTCTGGACATAATCCAGCAGGCCTATCGCTTCCCCTCATACACAATCCTCCACACTGATGAGACCACGACCTCCACTTTGCCTTGGGAGGTATAGATGATCAACATCTGCCCGAGGGTGTAGCATTCCATAGATTGTCATTAGTTTCCATGTCTTCCGATCCATGTTTTCAAGTTCCACTTTGGTCCAATTGACTACTCCAGCACCATACCACACTACTGATACTGTCTAGGTATTAATGGCCATGATGACATTTCTTCCATTCAATTTTGATTTTAAGGTCTTTTTCAGTTTGCAGAAATATTCGCCTTCAGGGCTTCCTTTATACTTTCATGTAGGAGATCATCATACTCGAGGATCCAAGGTACTTGTACCAAGTTTCCTCCCCAGTCTTAATCCTACGTCCATCTAGCAAATATATTCCTTCAGCCTTCACTACCTTTCCCCTTTTTAATATGAGAATAGCACACTTTTCAGAGAGAGTCCAGCCACGTCTCCACCTGCGGCCTCAGGTGGGCTAAGACCAGTCTCTCCAGGACCTTCATCACATGAGATGTGAGGGCACCTGGTCGATAGTCGTTCAGGTCTGATGGAGATTACTTCTTGGGGACAGGAACCAGGCAAGATGTCTTCCACAGCATCGTTGCTCCCTTTAAGGGTCGCCACAGCAGATCATCTGCCTCCATCTCACCCTATCCGTTGCATCTTCCTCTGTAACACCAACCCTGTCCATGTCCTCCTTCACTACATCCATGAATCTTTTCTGTGGTCTTCTTTTCCTCCTGCCTGGCAGTTCCATCTTAAATACCCTTTGTCCAATATACCACTGTTCCTCCTCTTCACATGTCCAAATCATCTCAGCCTTGCCTCCCTTACTTTGTCTCCAAATCGCTCAGCCTGAGCTGTCCCTCTGATGTACTCGTTTCTAATCCTGTCCTTCCTAGTCACTCCCAATAAGATTGTTAGCATCTTCAACTCTTCCACCTCCAGCTCCGCCTCCTGTCTTTTTGTCAGCCCCACCGTCTCCAAACCATACATCATAGCAGGTCTCACTACTGTCTTGTAAATCTTCCCTTTCACTCTTGCTGCTATCCTTCTGTTCCAAATCACCCCTGACACTCGTCTCCACCCACTCCACCCTTCCTGAACTCTCTTGTTCACCTCTCTTGTGCACTGTCCATTGCTTCGGATGATTGAGACGGCGGTAGGCGGCGGTGCCCAGCGGAGGACTTACCGTGACTGCAGCGGCGGTGTGCGACGAGACTACCCGAAGCGATTGCTAAGCTAACGCTAGTTAGCTTAATGCTGGCGCCAGTCATTCCACCTTACACCAGCCTGAATCGAAGCCCAGCTGCGAGGCCCAGCGGAGATACTACCAGGCAAGCGGCTATTTGTTGACGGGGCTCAGCAGAGATTTCACCCAGGCAGACGACGGTAGGTGGCGGTGCCTAGCGGAGGATTTACCGTGACCTCAGCGGAGCTCGGTGGCAGCGGCGGTGTGTGACGAGACTCGGTTGGAGGAGCGGGACGGGAGACCAGTTACGGCGACTATGAGCAACGAGACCAGCAACGGAAGGGGCTAGTTGGCTAGCTGAGGCCCAGCTGGATTCGAGGACGATCGGATCAGATTCTGGCGATATAAGCAGAATTTATTTTACTATCCACAGATTTTCCTTTTCCTTCTTTCCAAGAAGAACTGAAGATGGCTGCCACCGGATTAAAAAGTGGGCTGATGGGCACCACTAATAAGCCTTCTCTACTTCTCTACTTCCTCTTCGTTTTGTCTTTGTGTGTCTGGACCTGCAACAAGAAGGATTTTCCGACAAACTCAACCAAAGGTGAAGTTAAAAAGTTTTATCTGTATGGATTTGGGCTTGGACATCTCACCCTACACTCTATGTGGTCTTTAAAAGCCCTGAGCAAAAACTTCCAAATTAAGGCAAACATGGCTGTTAAGCAAAAATCACAATATGGCAGAGGATATACAGTTAAAGTTCTGTTAGTTCTGCTACTTCTGGCAGGAGATATTCACCTTAACCCTGGACCTGCCACTATTAAACAGCAGACCACTGGGTTAGCACAAAACCGAGCTGTACAAAAGCAAAAACAACATTTATTTTTCCAAACTGTTAATCATGCACGAGTTCTTTGGGACACCAAGGCTAAACCAAAGGGGATCCTCGGCGGTCATTTAAACATACGGAGCATAATCCCCAAAAGAGATGAGATTTCGGTGTTGCTGTTGGACTCAAATCTGGACTACCTTTGTCTCTCAGAAAGCTGGCTACACAGTAACATAGACACTAATATGATCGATATTGTGGGCTACCAGTGTTTTAGAAAAGACAGGCAGGTAGGGAGGGGAGGAGGTGTTTTAATTTACATCAAAGAGAAATATAAATGTCAACTGGTTGATTTGAATACTTCACTTGAATGTTTAGCTGTTAATGTATGTCTCTCTCCGGTAATGAATTTCAACATTGCAGTAGTGTACAACCCACCGTCACACAACTCTTCCTTTTATAATGAATTAAGTGATCTGGTTAAACAACTTGAGAAGAACAGAGAAACAATAATTCATGGTGACTTTAATATCAACTGGTCTGATAAAAAAGACAAACAAAAACTGAAAAGCCTCATGACTAAATTTAATTACCAGCAAATCATCAAAGGACCCACCAGGATAACCAAACAATCCAGAACACTTATTGACATGGTATTTACTAATAAACCAGAACGAATAACCAGAACCTATAATCTTGTAACTGGTCTCTCAGATCATAACATGGTTCTTGCTGTCAGGAAACTTACTAAAAAGCGACTACAGTATTTTGGGGGAGTCGATATTGACAAATCAAATTTTATTATCCCCAAATCAAAAAATGAGGAGTTTGAACATTACTTAGAGAATCAAAATTGGGAGCAGCTCATGGCAACATGTGAAGTAGATGATTGTTGTAATTTTATAACTGCAACAATCACAAAGTCTATAGAAAAATTTTCAAAGCAAATTAAAAGTAGACAACAGAAGATTAGCCTACCATGGTTAAATAATGAAATAAGAAAACTTATGAAGAGGCGAGACTATGCACTGAAAACATCACTAACCTCCAAACTACAAAATGATCACCTTGTGTACAAAAGTTTAAGAAATAAAGTGGTACATGAGCTGCGAAAATCAAAAATATCTTATTACAATAAACTGATAGATCATGCAAAGGGTAACAACAGTTCCCTATGGAGGCATTTAAATAACTTAACTAATAAAAAAAACGATCAGAAGGGGGTAAAGGAACTTAGAATCAATGGCAAGACCGTCAGTGACAAGGCTACTTTGGCAAATGAATTTAATTCACACTTTGTGGGCTCTGTGGAAGACTTAACAAAAATTTTTGTGCTGCCAAATGTGCTCAACAACACAAATTCCATACTCCCAACAGATACTTTTCACATCGATGAGGTAAATGAGAAGTTAATTGCTGGTATTGTTAAAACACTGTCAAACTCAAAAACTAGTGATATCTACAATATGAGCACCTCCTTTCTCAAAATGCACAGCAAAATATTAATCAAACCACTGACTCATCTCATTAATCTCTCCATTAGGTCTAGTACATTTCCATCTGGCTGGAAAAAAGCTGTCGTCATACCAGTTCATAAATCAGGCAGTAAAGACGATATATGCAATTACCGCCCAATCTCTATCTTACCAGTCCTATCTAAGGTTCTTGAAAAAGTTGTAGCTACACAGCTGATAGACTACTTACAAGACAGTCAACTTCTTCATCCACATCAATTTGGTTTTAGACCAGGATACTCAACAGAAACAGCAAATTGTTGCCTTATTGAAAACGTCAAACAGTCCTTGGACAGGGGTAATGTGGTAGGAGCTGTTTTTCTAGATCTCAAAAAGGCTTTCGATACTGTAAACCACAGTTTGCTTTTATCCAAAATGGTATCTTTTAACTTCTCCCCAAATACATTAGAATGGTTTGCATCTTATCTCCAGAATAGAGAACAGTGTGTAAAAGTTCACCAGGATAAATCCTCATTTTTAAACAACCGCATGGGTATCCCACAAGGGTCCATTCTTGGTCCTTTACTTTTCAGCATTTTTATTAATGACTTGCCGTTACACTGCTCAGCTGCAACATGCCAACTTTATGCAGATGATGCAGTTATTTACACAGCTGCCAAGACTCCAGCACAGGCTGCAGATGTACTGTCTACAAGTATGGTTGATGTCCAAGAGTGGCTCCTCAAGAACCATCTATTGCTGAACCTTCAGAAAACAGTCTCAATGTGCTTTTCAATCAAAAAATGTAACCTGCAACATTTTAAAGTTAATATACATGATCATGACATCAGTTTAGCTACAGAATTCAAATACCTTGGCATTGTACTAGATCCTCAACTCAAATTTAATCTTCATATAAAGAAAATTTCAAAAACAGTAAAAAAAAATCTGAACTGCTTTAAATTAATTAGATATTACATACCTTACGAAGCAGCTGCACTGTATATGCATTCTATGGTTTTTTCTCATATATCATACTGTTTGACAGTCTGGGCTCAAGCAGCCCCTTCCACAATAAGACATATAGGTTCATTATATAATCAAACCCTAAAAATCTTGGACAAAAAGCCCATTAGGTGGCATCACTGTAATGTTTTAAAAAAATACAACCTATTGAGTTTTGAGAGCTTCATTGACCTCTGTCTTCTGAAATTAACGTTCAAATGTTTCCATAAATCAGCACCCGAGCCACTTGCTGGTTTCGTCCAAAGACAGGACAGCAGCAGAGCCACCAGGAGTTCTGTTAACAATAACTGTAAAATATTCCACCGCAGAACCACATTTGGACAAACAGCTTTCTCTATAAAGGGCAGTCACATCTGGAACACAATGCCAAATGAAATTAAAATAATAACGGACTTTAAAACATTCACTAAAAATGTTAAAAACTGGCTGAAAAATAAACAAGAATGTACTCATGTATGAATTATTTGTCTGCAAAGTGAGAGTGAATGAAGGGAAGGAATAAATGTGTTTGTTTATAGTGAGTGACAGAGGGAGGAAGGCCTGAAATAGGCAAATGTGAGTTATGTTATATGTGTTAAATGTGAGTCAGGCTGTTATATTTGTGTATTTATAATATTTATGTTAAAGGTGAGTCAGGCTGTTATATTTGTGTATTTATAATATTTATAATATTTATAATTGTGTATTTATAATTCTTCTGCATTGATGTATGTGGTTATTGTGTATATTTTTATCTTGATTCTTTTTTCTAAAGCCCATCCAGGGACAAGAGTTGCAAATTAGCTAATAGCTATACACTCTATGTGCAACACATCAGATTGATTGTCTTTGATTAATTGTCTATGTTTATTGCACTGTCCCTGTCAAATAAACTAATCTACTACTACTACTTCTTAAGACCAAACTCCATGCCTATGTCACTGTAAGGCATGCTTATTATTATTATTATGCAATTTTTGTATCTTGTTAGCTTGTCAAAGCCACTTGAAGATGCTGGTTGCAGACCTCTAATTTAAAGTGTTAGTAACAAAATTTCATCTTACAAAACCAATTCTTATTTCAGCCCTCTTTTCTATAGTAGATTATAAATTTTAAATTGAAAAAAGTGCATGCCCCGCCCACACACACATGAAGCATGAGGCTACTCTCTGCATGAAGTAGAACATCTGTCTGTTATTGAAATATTGATCATGTACAGTCCAATCTGTCACTGTTTGCACCTACACTACCACATTGAACTTGCAATTACGGGTATTACGGCTCCACTTTTTCTGTATATAGGATTGCTGGGTGTTATCATTTATCTTTATTTGCACTATGGGTAGCATTACTGTACAGAGACTGCTGCTGTTGTTTTTCATCGTTATTCCTTCTTTTCATATACAGTGGTGTGAAAAAGTTTGTCCCCTTCCTGATTTCTCACTTTTTTTGTATGTTTGTCACACTTACATGTTTCAGATCATCAAACAAATTTAAATATTAGACAAAGATAACACAAGTAAACACAAAATGCAGTTTTTAAATGAAGGCGTTTATTATTAAGGGTAAAAAAAATCCAAACCTACATGGCCCTGTGCGAAAAAGTGATTGCCCCCTAAACCTAATAACTGCTTGGGCCACCCTTAGCAGCAACCACTGCAATCAAGCACATGCGATAACTGGCAATGAATTCAATTCAGTTCAATTCACCTTTATTTATATAGTCCCATTTCACAACAACAGTCATTTCATAGCATTTTCAACTGTAGGGGAAACCCCCACAATTGCAGAAAGACCCCAGCAATCAGGCAATCCCCTGTGAGCAAGCACTTGGCGATGGTAGAGAGGAAAAACTCCCTTTTAACAGGAAGAAACCTCCAGCAGAACCAGGCTCAGGGAGGGGCAGTCATCTGCTGCGACTGGCTGGGGGGTGAGGGGATAGAGAAGATGAAAAGAACAGACGTGTAGACAGCAAACAGCACGACGGGGACTCAATCTATAGGAGAGAACAAACAAATGCTAATGACCAGCAAAAATATTTCATTGAGAAAGGAGTGAAGCCCAGTGCATTGTTGGAGGTCCCCCGGCTGTCTAAACCTATTAGCAGCATAACTAAGGGAGGGTTCAGGAGTACATGATCCCACCCTATTTATAGGCTATATCAAAAAGGAAGGTTTTAAACCTATTCTTCAAACAGTGATCAAGTCTGACTCCTGAATCCAGATTGGCAGCTGGTTCCACAGGAGAGGAGCTTGATAACTGAAGGCTCTAGGTATTACAAATTATCCTGCATTTTGGGAGCGTAGTGCTCTGTTAGGCTAATAGGGTAGTATCAGATCTTTTAAATGAAAAGGGGCCTGATTATTTAGAGCTTTGTAAGTGAGAAGAAGGACTTAATTCTAAACTCTATGGGAAGGCAATGAAGGTAGGCCAGAACCGGAGCGATATGATCTCTCTTTCTAGTACCTGTTAAAACTCTTGCTGCAGCAATGAGTCTTTTACAGCGCTGTGGAGGAATTTTGGCCCACTCATCTTTGCAGAATTGTTGTAATTCAGCCACATTGGAGAGTTTTTGAGCATGACTCACCTTTTTAAGGTTATGCCACAGCATCTCGATTGGATTCAGGTCAAGACTTTGACTAGGCAACTCCAAAGTCTTCATTTTGTTTTTCTTAAGCCATTCAGAGGTGGACTTGCTGGTGTGTTTTGGATCATTGTCCTGCTGCAAGACTCAAGTGTACTTCAGCCTGAGGTCATGAACAGATGGCCGGACATTCTCCTTCAGGATTTTTTGGTAGACAACAGAATTCATTGTTCCATTTACCACAGCAAGTTTTCCAGGTTCTGAAACAGCAAAACAGCCCCAGATCATCACACTACCACCACCATATTTTACTGTTGGTATGATGTTCCTTTTCTGAAGTGCTGTGTTACTTTTACGCCGGATGTAATTGTCACAAGCTGAGCACTGGTGGTTTCCGCCATGCGATCAACGAAAACAAATTGATTGACCATATCATGGAGGACATCATTGATCATCCATTGGAAGATGGTGGGGGCATTAGTGAGCCCAAATGGCATCACCAGATATTCAAATTGCCCCAGATGTGTTTTAAAAGCCATCTTCCACTCGTCCCCTTCGTGAATACGCACCAGATGATAAGCGTTCCGCAAGTCCAATTTAGTGAACACCCACACGTGCTGAAGGAGCTCAAATGCTGAGTTTATCGGGGCAGAGGATACTTGTCCTTAATAGTGATCGCATTGAGCTGACAATAGTCAATGCATGGGCATAAAGAACCGTCCTTCTTACCAACAAAAAAAAATCCTGCCCCAAGAGTAGCCGATGAAGGCCAAATAAGGCCAGCGTTCAGAGAATCTTTAATAAAGCTCTCTATCACCTCCCTCTCCGGCCCAGAAATACTGTAAAACCAACTGGACGGCAGCTGTGCACCTGGGAGAAGGTCTATAGCATAATCATAAGAGCGATGGGGAGGTAAGGAAAGCGCTCTAGATTTGCTAAAGACCTCTCCGAGATCATGATAAATTTCGGGCACAAGACTGAGGTCCGGCAGCTCTACCGGAGGGGAAAAGATGGAGAGCATAGGTGAACGCTCGGCCAAACTAAGGCAAGAGGCCAGACAATATGGGCTCCAGGAAGAGATGGATTTATTAGCCCAATTAATAATGGGATTATGCTTGTGGAGCCACGGATAACCAAGGACCACCGGGTGACCAGATTTGGGGAGAATAAAGAGCGAAATGGTTTCCCGGTGGTTGCTGGAAAGAAAGACGGACACCAGCTCGGGTTTATCGGTGATGGTAGCAACTTTATTACCCAATAATGTAATCACACTTAAGGGCCTGGGCAATTTAATCGTTGGGATGGCTACATCCCGTACGAAACTCACAGAAATGAAATTCTGTTCTGCCCTTGAGTCAGTCAAGGCTCTAGCCCTCCTCTCAACTCCCAGAAACTGAATAAGGGCTGAAATAGATAGGTTACTGGGGGGATGACTAGATTTCCCACCCGTCAGCTCCCCCACAGCTACTGATGGGCCATGTTTTTTGGCCTCAGCTGACAGCCCTGCAGTGTGTGTTTAAGAGAACCACAGTACATGCAGGCACCAATTCTCCTTCGCCTCTGGCGCTCCTCCAGAGACAAACGGACTCGGCTGAACTCCATGGGCTTGGAAAGACAATCGGCTCCAGCTGTGTCAGCAGCCGCCAGGAGCGCACGCACATTGGGAGGATGGGAGGGAGCTTTGCGCTCCTTCTCGCGCTCGCGGTATCAGTTGTCAAGACTGACAGCCTGGTCAATTAAACCATCCAAGGAGGAGGGGACCGCATGAACCGCTAGATCATCCCGGAGGGGGTCATTTAAACCCTGGAGGAAGACGCTTCATAACGAAACATCATTCCACCCCGAGTCCACTGCAATGACCCGAAACTCCACAGAGTAGTCGGCAGCTGACCGGCTACCCTGACGGGGGATTCATGAAACTGCTTGCAAAGTATTTGAGTACCGCTAGCTTTTGATAGGTTAAGCGGCTCATAATGTTCCCCTCGCTTTCTGAATGGCCGAATGCATGAGTGAATTTGCCCACAAATCTTTCAAATAAATACGTGGGACCCTCCGGGCTGTCGAGAATAGCTTGGGCCCAGCTGAGGGCCCTGTCTCGCAGCAGGAGGGTCATAAAATTAATTTTTGAAGTGTCATCCGGGTGCTCCCCCCCCACCTGGCCTAAATACAGCCCAATGTGATATAGAAATCCTCTAGATTTCCCACCTCCCCTGCGTATGGGGCACGTGCAGGAACGGAGGTGGTTTGGCACACATAGAAGAAATAGGGGCAACAGTTGGAGGAACAGGCACCGGAAGAGACAAACGGCCCAAATGCTCGGTGACCGTGCCCAGCTGCTGTGTAATGGTCTGCAGCAGTTGAGTTAGCGTGGCCACCTGTCTCTCTGTGGCATCTAACCGCTCTAACACAGAGTGCTCCGATGATACTGCTCCCACTGAGCTTGCAACATGGCTGGCTCGTTCTGTCATGATTGGTTATAATTTGACAGCTCACGTGCAGGGAGCAACACCAAAGGAAACACACAGACACACAAAGTGACAAGTTTGATATTGAATTTTATTAACTGCAAGAAAACGCCTTCGCAAGAGAAAACCACCACTGGCCAGGGAAAACACACAGCCTAAAATGAGAGACGAGAGCAGGTGACTTAGGAGGGAGGCTAGACAAAGGGAAAATAGGACCACACTCACGTGGGAAGAATTGAGGACCTGGCAGAGGAACTCAGCACTTACGGCGAGCCTCCCGACGGGACAGGATGGCACAGGAGCACTGGGAGAGGTGTCTGACCAGGCGACGACAGTTGCTGATGAAGTAATGATGGCGGGGCAGGTGAGTGCACAACAACCCTGGAGACACACCACTAAGGAGGTAGCAACCTGAAACGAAGAGCACAAGACTAAACGTTTTTTCTGGATTAGATTGTATATGGTCTAGCAGCTGATACAGGTAGTTTACCCAATGAGCCAGCGCCAAGAAATTGAAGAAAGGTCTATTTAAGCACTGGCAGATCAGAGGAGCAGGTGCGTCTCATCATGCAGGTGGAGATAATCACCTGCGGAGTAGATGAAGGTTGAACCCGATGTGCGGGGGAGGAGTGCGCTCACCAGACCATGACATCACCACTGCTCCATGTTTTTTTCATTTGTGGATAATGGCTCTCACTGTGGTTCGCTGGAGTCCCAAAGCTTTGGAAATGGCTTTATAACCTTTTCCAGACTGATAGATCTCAATTACTTTGTTTCTCATTGGTTCCTGAATTTCTTTGAATCGCAGCATGATGTCTAGCTTTTGAGGATCTTTTGGTCTACTTCACTTTATCAGGCAGGTCCTATTTAAGTGATTTCTTGATTGAAAACAGGTGTGGCAGTAATCGGGCCTGGGTATGGCTAAAGAAATTGAACTCAACTTTCCAATGATGAGATTAACCACAGTTAACTTATGTTTTAACAGGGGAGGCAATCACTTTTTCACACAGGGCCATGTAAGTTTGGATTTTTTTTTTTTTTACCCTTAATAATAAACACCTTCATTTAAAAACTGAATTTTGTGTTTACTTGTGTTGTGGCGAACACAAGACCCAGTGCATGTGACACTGGACACAGCTGGGGGATTTCTAACTCACACCCAGAAAGCTGAACAATGGACTGTCAAGTTATGCACCCCCTGAGAGAAGAGAAAATAACCAGGAGCCGCTGAGACTAGAAAACAGCGGCCGAAGTGTGAACATGGGGATAGTTATGTTAATGTGTCGCCCAGGTCTTTTGTTACACACCAATGCATAATCACAACACCTGTCTGTAAATAAGATATGAAAGGGAATGTAACAAGGGTCATGATAATTGTGCCACACAATTCCTGTGTACACGCACCATGCATAATGTCAGCAGCTCCAGTCTCAATGCAGGAGCGTTAAAGGTATAAAAGAGAGTGCAGAGATACTGGGTGAGACTTTCTACAGGACTCGGCCCCAGTGGCCCACGCTGGGGCCATAGGCTGTACATATGTGTTAGAGGGTTAATAAAGATTCTGTGTCGTCCTACACTCGTGCCTAGCCTCCACATCCTTCCCTTTTACCCTCTACAGTGTTATCTTTGTCTAATATTTAAATTTGTTTGATGATCTGAAACATTTAAGTGTGACAAACATACAAAATATGAGAAATAAGGAAGGGGGCAAACACTTTTTCACACCACTGTATATTGCGAACACCACTAAGAGAGGGAGAAATGACATTTCAATTCTCCTGTATGTCCTGTATGCATAGAAGTATTGACAAATAAAAATCTTTGAATCTTTGAAGTAACATTACTATATGACATGTAATAAATACAACTGAATATGAAATAAAATGAAAAGTAATTAGTGGTATAAACAGTGGCATTTTCTTCTGAATGAGAGTCACCTCACAAACCCAGCAGTGGAAGGAAGCTGTCCAGATGCACAAGGACACCAGATTTATAGGCCATCTAAAATAGGGGATTTATTTTTGTTTGCTTGTCATCTTGCCCCATATTGATGCCACCAAAACCAGGCCATTAGCTACCAGAGCTTCCTGTTGCAACCAGTTTTCAGCAACTTCATAAAGTGAAATAGCAAAAATAAATAAATATACCTTGAAAAACAATGGCAGTGAAAAAGTAAAGAAACTCGTCGAACATTTGAACTGAAATGAGTTAATGAAACTACACGCACACATTTTTAAAGAGCCCCCATTATGCATTGTTTCCACATGTTGACACAGTTCCCAGAGGTGTTCATGGAATGTCTGTAAAACAGTTTGGTCAAAACACCTCAGGGTTTATTACTGCAGTGTCATTTCACCCATGGCGAAGGACCACGCCTCAAAATGGGCTGTTTTTATGACGTATTTCTTTAAATGCTAATGAACCCCGGTTCACCCCACCCTCCCTCTTTCTGTTTTGATGATGACGTCATGTTTAAGGCAAACATTGGCTTTTAGCTTTGATTGTTGGATTAACATACTCACAAAAACTGCTTGAATGTTTGGGTTTTAAATCACAAATAAAGCATTATGAGAGACAGGTATGTGTGGTTTGAGTGGTTGATACGATAGTTGAATCTCATTCTCCACCCTTGCAGACTCGTTGATTTTAGGCGCATTCACATTAAGTAGCTGAGGGTTTAGGACTGTCCCAATCTGAAATTGGGAAGTGGCTGACTGATCACTCATTGTGTTTTTGAGCCCTTAAATTAGCCCTTTCTCTAAGTCAGCATGCTATGCTGACTTAAGGTATAAGGGAGTTACACACAGTTCAGAGCACCATGTCAGGGTTTCTCAACGGAAAGCTCCTGACTGGTCACCTGTTCATCCCTGACCACACCTTCACCCCTGCTCCACCCCAAAAAAAATTGCCTTGACACAAATGTAAGATCTTTGCCAAAATAAAAATATATGACATAAAGACTACGTGTTTATTTTGCATTACACACCATTTAAGCAATTAACCCATCCACAGGGGCTGCACAAGCCAGTGTACTCCTCGAGCTGGTCCCAAGCCCGGGTAAATTGGGAGGGTTGTGTCAGGAAGGGCATCCGATGTAAAACCTTTGCCAAATCAAACAGGCGGATCATGACGAATGAGACTTTCATACCGGATCGGTCGAGGCCCGGGTTAACGACGACCGCCACAGGTGCTGTTAATCGACAGGGTGCCGGTGGAAATTGGGTTACTGTTGGTCGAAGATCGAGGAGGAGGAGAGGGGAAAGGCATGTTAAGATGGAGAGAGAGAAAAGGAAACGCAGAAGTGTGGAGGTGAGAGTATGGATTTTAAATGTACGGACTATGACTGGTAAAGGCAGAGAGTTGGCTGAAATGATGGAGAGAAGAAAGGTAGATATACAGGTACATCTCAAAAAATTAGAATATCATGAAAAAGTTAAATGTTTTTTGCCACTCATTTCAGAAATTGAAACCCATATATTATATAGATTCATTATACAGAGAGTGATATATTTCAAGAGTTTATTTATTTTAATTTTGATGATTATGGCTTACAGCCCATGAAAACCCCAAATTCAGTTTCTCAAAAAAATTAGAATATTACATAAAATTAATTTAAAAAAAATAGTTTTTAAATGGAAATCTTGGCCGACTGAAAAGTATGTCTACGTACACACTCAATACTTGGTCGGGGCTCCTTTTGGATTAATTACTGTATCACTGTGGCGTGGCATGGAGGTGATCAGCCTGTGGCACTGCTGAGGTGTTATGAAGGCCCAGGTTGCTTTGATAGTGACTTTCAGCTCGTCTGCATTGTTGGGTCTGGTGTCTCTCATCTTCCTCTTGACAGTCCTCCATAGATTCTCTATGGGGTTTAGGTCAGGAGAGTTTGCTGGCCAATCAAACACAGTGATGCCATGGTCATTAAACCAGGTATTGATACTTTTTGCAGTGGGGGGAGGGGGGTACCAAGTCCTGCTGGAAAATGAAATCAGCTTCTCCATAAAGCTTGTCAGCAGAGGGAAGAATAAAGTGCTCTAAAATTTCCTGGTAGACAACTGTGCTGACTTTGGTCTTGATAAAAATCAGTGGACCAACACCAACAGATGACATGGTTCCTCAAATCATCACTAACTGTGGAAACTTCACACTAAACCTCAAGCAACTTAGATTTTGTGCCTCTCCACTCTTTCTCCAGATTCTGGGACTTCGATTTCCAAATGAAATGCAAAATTTACTTTTATCTGAACAGAGTTCATCAGCTGGTGTTGGTCCTGTCAGGCAGGAGTCTCCATGGGCCATGATGTTTGTAGACGACATTGTGATCTACAGTGAGAGTAGGGAGCAGGTGGAAGAGAACCTGGAGAAGTGGAGGTATGCTCTGGAGAGAAGAGGAATGAAAGTCAGTAGAAGCAAGACAGAATACATGAGTGTGGATGAGAGGGAGGCATGTGCAACGGTGAAAATGGAAGGAGTAGCGGAAGTGAAAATAGATGAGTTTAAATACCTGGGCTCAACCATCCAAAGCAGTGGAAAATGCACAAGAGAGGTGAAGAAGAGAGTGCTGGCAGGGTGGAGTGGGTGGAGACAAGTGTCAGGGGTGATTTTTGACAGAAAGGTAGCAGCAAGAGTGAAAGGGGAGATTTACAAGACGGTAGTGAGACCTGCTATGATGTATGGTTTGGAGACAGTGGTGCTGACAAAAAGACAGGAGGTGGAGTTGGAGGTGGCATAGTTGAAGATGCTAAGATTTTCTTTGGGAGTAGCTAGGAGGGACAAGATTAGAAATGAGTACATCAGAGGGACAGCTCACGTTGAGCGGTTCTGGAACAAAGTAAGAGAGGCAAGGCTGAGATGATTTGGACATGTGCAGAGGAGGGATAGTGGAGATATTGGACAAAGGATGTTGAAGATGGAGCTGCCAGACAGGAGAAAAAGAGGAAGACCACAGAGAAGATTCATGGATGTAGTGAAGGAGGACATGGAGAGGGTTGGCGTTACAGAGGAAGATGCAAGGGATAGGGTGAGATAGAGACAGATGATCCGCTGTGGCGACCCCTAAAGGGAGCAGCAGATAAAAGAAGAAGAAGCAGAAGACAAAGACAGATGCAGTGCCGATGGAGCCTTGCGTTTGTCCCTACCAAATTTGTTTGTGTTTTGCAGCGGCATAGAAGAGGGCAGAGTTTGAAATACAAGATTACATGAAAATTATACAAAACAACTCAAGATCTCGAGAAAGACTCGAGAGTGACCGAGATGAACTGAACACGTGTGATAACAACAGGGAAGTGTCATGTAGCGGCTCATAGAATGTAAGTAACCCACTAATTTTAATTCTATGAAGCGTTTGTATGTTATGTCAAGCCTTTACTTTCTCTGACCCAGTGGTGGCGGAGTATCCATCCATCCATCCATCTTCTACCGCTTTTCCGGAGGTTCGGGTCACAGAGGCAGCAGTTCAAGCAGAGAAGCCCAGACTTCCCTCTCCCCAGCCACCTGCTCCAGCTCTTCAGAGAGGATACCAAGGCATTCCTAGACCAGCTGGGAGACATAGTCTCTCCACCGAGTCCTGGGTCTGCCCCGGGGTCTCCTCCCAGTGGGACGTGCCTGAAATACCTCAAGTGGGAGGCGTCCAGGAGGCATCCTAATCAGATGCCCATACCACCTCAACTGACTCCTTTCAATGTGGAGGTGCAGCGGTTCTACTCTGAGCCTCTCCTGGATGACTGAGCTCCTCACCCTATCTCTGAGGGTGAGTCCAGCAATCCTACGGAGAAAGCTCATTTCAGCCGCTTGTATCCGCGATCTCGTTCTTTCGGTCATTACCCAAAGCTCGTGACCATAGGTGAGAGTAGGAACATAGATTGACTGGTAAATCAACAGCTTTGCCTTAGAACTAAGCTCCCTCTTCACCGCAACAGACCGGTGCAACGTCCGCATCACTGCAGATGCTGCTCCAATCTGTCTGTCAATCTCTCGCTCCATTTTCCCCTCACTCGTGAACAAGACCCCAAGATACTTAAACTCCTCCACTTGGGGCAGGAGCCTGTCCCCAACCCAGAGAGGACAATCCACCTTTTTCCAGCTGAGGACCATGGACTCGGACTTGGAGGTGCTGATTCTCATCCCAGCCGCTTCACACTCAGCGGCAAACCATCCCAGCAAGAGCTGTAGGTCATTGCTGGATGAAGCCAACAGGACAACATCATCTGCAAACAACAGAGATGAGATCCTGTGGTCACCAAGCATGACACCCTCCATTCCCTGGCTGCACCTAGAAATCCTGCCCATAAAAATTATGAACAGGATCGGTGACAAAGGGCAGCCCTGGCGGAGTCCAACTCTCACTGGGAATGACTCCGACTGAGTGTTGGCAATACGAACCAAACTCTCACAACGGTGGCGGAGTAGACCTCAGAAAATAACAGATGATCCTTAAATCGTTTTTAATGATCAAATGGCTATTAAATACCGCAAGATACTGCGGGATTTCCTTGCAGATTGTATCTGGCATCCATCAAAAACAGACTTGATGCGTTTCATTAGCGAACCAAATCTGACGAGCTGGATTTGTTCCGCAGTGGTCCGGAGAAGGTGGAGATTAGAAAATTGACAAAAATGGGAACTATTTGCTGTGGAGGCCGGATCACAGCCGTAACGTACTGCATTCCGAGTCAGTGTAAATCCTGGGTCAGAATCAGAAAAGAAATGGCTTTAGCCAAGTGAGGCGCGCTCCCGCAGCAGACCAATCAGTTTCTGGTGGCGCATCACTTTTTGGCAAGAAACTTGCAGGTTCTCTTGTTTTGAACATGTTCAAAAAATTTTGTGACAAGAAAAACTGGCTCTGACCATAAAAACATCGGTAAACGGCAGAGGACTCCCCCCCACCCCACCCGCCGGTCGATCTGTGACACATGGGGGTAAATGTATATTTAAAGAACAGTTAAATACTGTAAATACTGTGACATTTCAGTGTGTGCTGGATCCGGAATCCATAAAAAACACTTGTTGCACATTTTTAGCGATGGGTGAGGAGGGATAATAACAGAGGCAGGTGGGAAAGGTTTGCCTTTGAGTCTTTCTGGAAGAAATCCTATCCACCCAACCTGCTGCATAACAGACTCCCTCAGTGGATCACTTTTGTGTCTGCTACTCTTGTGCGACCCCAAATGGACAAACCTCCCCTTTCCAAGATGGCGACCGGAATGGCCACACTTTCTCAGAGCTGAGACTAAGCCACTGCTTTTTGCCATTAAAATAACCAACCTACAGCGATCGGCGCTCGTGACGGACACCCACGGGCTGAATTCCCACCACCGTAAGAAAACCGCTGGAATACCCCCTTTAATCGGGTAGAGCTGCTGCTGCTACCCGAAGTGATTGCAAAGCTAACGCTAACGCTAGTTAACGCTAGTTAGCTTAACGCTGGCCCAGTTGTGCCACCTAACTCAGACATGAAGTGACTCAGCCTCTGATGAAGACTTATCCGAAGAACTAACCGAGGCGGCAGCTGAGCGCGAGCGCGAGCCGGATCGAAGCTCGGGAGCGACGTTGGTGAGAGACGGGGGCCACCTGGACCACCCAGGCAGACTGCGGCAGGCAGCGGTGATCAGCGGTGGTGATCAGTGGAGTTCGGCTGCGCCGGCGGTGTGCAGCATAACCACCCAGGCAGACGGCGGCAGGCGGCGGCGATCGACGGCGGTGATCAGCGGAGCTGTGCAGCGTTACTTGGCGGAGGAGCTGTGCAGGAGCTCGGTTGCGGCGGCGGCGAGCAGAGGGTCCAGCAGCGGCCGGGCTAGTTGAGGCCTAGCCGGATTCTCTGTTTATTTCTATCCACAGGTCAGTAAAATGCCACCAAAAAAAGAGGAAATGGAAGAAATCAAAAAATCTCTGAACTTTATGTCAGAAGAATTGGCCAAATTGACTAGCCAGCAGGCCAAAAATAATAGGCCTAATAGAAGATGTACAAGCCCTACAATCAATAATTCAAGAAAAAGACAAAAAAATTATGGACCTGGAGCAACGCGGGCGTCTTTTGGAGCAACGCGTCGAGGATCTTGAACAAGGTTCTCGTATTGATGACCTAGTTATAAGTGGACTAGACATCAGATATCAGTCATACGCCCATGCCGCAACAGGACTGAATGGTGAAGATGCTCCCATGAGTGAATCAGTCTCCTTAGAAAATCAAGTGCTTCAGTTCCTTAATAATAGAGACATTAAGGTAGAAGCCAATGCAATTTCAGCCTGTTATGCTTTACCGAAGAAAGATCCCAAAACAAAGAAATCAATTGTGATGCGCTTTGTGAACAGAAGGGTAAAGAATGACATACTGAGGCAGGCCAAAAAGCTACAGGGAACTCAAGTTTACCTAAATGAACACCTGACAAAAAAAAAAACGCTGAATTAGCACGGCAGGCACGGATGCTGAAAAAACAAAATAAGATACAGGCAACCTGGACAAGAAATTGTAGAATTTGGATTAAACTAAATGGAACACCAGAGCAAGCAAGGAGTATAATGATCAGAGATGCTACTGACTTAAATAAATACAGATGAACACCGATTAAAAAAATTATGAGTCAATGATAATCCATATTCATACACACGATAAGAATACTTCTTTTGATACACCATGCCAAAGTACTTTAAACAAAATAAGCAAAATAAACAAAAACTTATGACCGACTCGAGTAGACATCAATTATCCCCAGCTGGAGGAAGTCATCTGACACAGAGTGAGGAAACTCAAACTCTGAAAATATGCCACTATGCTGAACATAAACCACAAGAGATGGAGAATGATACTGATCCTGATAACCACTTTTTCAATAATATTCATAACCACTGTGAATATTACACTGAAAACCAATTCAAAAGTCAAGTGCAATTAGATGGTAAACTGTCAATAATACACTTCAATAGCAGAAGTCTTAACAAAAACTTTCCACAGATTCAGGACTATTTAAAACAGCTAGACAGAAAATTCACAGCTATTGCAGTCTCTGAAACCTGGCTTAATGAAGAACAGGCTCCCCTGATGGCAATAGAGGGATATCAGATGTTTTATATTAACAGAACTCAAAAAAGGGTGGTGGTGTTGCACTGTATATTGATGACCTGTATAGGTGTAAGCTTGTAAATGAAATGTCCTTTGCACTACCAGGGATCTTGGAATGTGTTACTGTTGAGATTGACCTAGACAAAACAAAAAATCTAATCATAAGCTGCATATATAGAACGCCGGGAACTTGCATTGAGACATTCAGAGATAAATTAGTCGAGCTGAACAATAATATTACTAGTAAGAAAATGGTAGCAATTTGTGGAGATTTCAATATTGATTTACTGAATCCACATCAACAAAATGTAGTTACAGAGTTCATGAACTCTATGTACAGCATGAGTCTATATCCCACAATAACACATCCCAGTAGAATCACAGTTCACTCTGCTACACTTATTGACAACCTGTTTGTCAATGTTATCGATAAGAAAATAGAAAGTGGATTATTGATAAATGATATAAGTGACCACTTGCCAACCTTTGCACTTATCCATGGCCACACGGGGCCCAATGCAGAAAAAATTTCAAAATCGTTCAGATACAAATCACCAAATGCAATCAGTTCTCTTAAAGAGGACTTGCTGAAGCAAGACTGGACAGAAGTCTATGTATCAGATGTAAATGAAGCCTATGACACATTTATAAACATTGTAACCACTCTTTATGAAAAAAACTGTCCATTAGTAAAAAAAAAAAGCTTAAACACAAATTTGCTGATAAGCCATGGTTAACCAAAGGACTACAAAAGGCGTGTAAAAAGAAAAATTTATTATATAAAGCTTTCCTAAAGAAAAGGACAAAAGAAGCAGAGCAGCGGTATAAAACATACAAAAATAAGTTAACATATATAATAAGATGTAGTAAAAGAGACTATTACAGTAAAGAACTGGAGAAAAACAAAGACAATATTAAAAATACATGGACAATACTCAACAGTATCCTTGGAAATAAAAGCAGAAATACAAGCAACCCAACTAATATTCCAAAAAAATAATAAAACGACTCAGAGTGTGAATATAGCTTAACCTGCAGATGAATTTAATAATTTTTTTGTTAACATTGGACCTAATCTGGCCCGAGAAATACCCACTACGGTGCCTACAGGTGATACAATATGCAATAACACTGCTGTAAAAGACTCCATCTTCATAAAGAACACAGACGAAAGAGAGGTCATTAAAATTGTTAAATCGTTCAAAAGTAAAACATCTACTGACTGTGATGGTATTGACATGCTATTAGTCAAAACTGTTATCGAATGCATAGTAAAACCACTGACGTATATCTGTAACCTGTCTCTCCAATCAGGTATATTTCCCAATGCAATGAAAATAGCTAAAGTAATTCCGATATACAAGACGGGCGACAGAGGGGAACTCTCAAACTATAGACCAATTTCACTATTACCGCAATTTTCCAAGATACTTGAAAAAATATTCTATGAGAGAATTGACAACTTCATACTGAAGAATGATTTATTGTGTGAGCAGCAATATGGGTTCAGACACAAGAGGACAACTGCATATGCCCTAATGGAATTTACAGAAAAAATATCAACAGCCATTGAAAATAAAGAGTATTCAGTTGGAGTATTCCTAGATCTTAAAAAAGCATTTGATACAGTAGATCACAATTTATTATTTAAGAAACTACAAAATTGTGGTATTAGAGGGGTAGCACTGTCCTGGTTAAGTAGTTACTTAAAGAATAGATATCAGTATGTATGTGTTAGCAACAAAAACTCACAGTTACTGAAGGTCACCTGTGGAGTCCCACAGGGTTCAGTTTTGGGACCATTATTATTCAATATGTATATAAACGATATATGTAAAGTTTCAGAAAAAATGGACTTAATATTGTTTGCCGATGACACTAATCTGCTATGCAGTGGAAACAATTTGGAACAACTTCTGGATACACTCGGAAAGGAATTAGGAAAGCTTAAACTGTGGTTTGATTCAAACAAATTAACGCTCAATTTAAGTAAGACAAAATTTATAGTCTTTAACAACCATCACAACAACCCAGTACCCAAACTCAGTGTAAATGGTGTAGAGATTGAAAGGGTATCTGAAACTAAATTTCTTGGAGTAATAATTGATAACAAACTGTGTTGGAAGTCACATATTAATTATATTAAAGGTAAAGTATCCAAATCAATTGCAATATTACACAGAGTGAAATATTTGCTGAATCAACCCACACTATACACCTTGTATCATTCATTAATACTCCCATACATGACATATTGTAATGAAGTATGGGGAAATACATATAAAACAAACATATATCCACTCTTTATGCTTCAAAAGAGAGCTATTAGAATAATAAACAAAGCAGCTTACAGGGAACCAACAAACCCACTTTTTCTTAAACAAAAATCTCTCAAGTTGAAAGATCTGGTTGACTTTAAAACCGCTATAATAATGTTCAAAGTGAAGAATTTATCACTGCCCGCAAATATCCAAAAGTTGTTCCAAACAAGGGAGAAACGATATCACCTCAGAGGAACATGTATATTTCAAAAGCCTACAGTGAGAACAACCACCAAGCAACACTGTATTTCAGTGCAAGGAGTCAGATTATGGAACGATTTTGGACCTGAATTAAAATCATGTACAACGCTTGGACAATTTAAACAAAAACTAAAGGAAGAAATACTCCAAACATATTTACAAGACGGCATGTAAACTCACATAAGAATTGACATATCCAGCCTGTGTTGTGTTGTAGCTTAGTTTTTTTTTTGTTTTTGTTTTTTTTCTTTTTTTCTCTGTCACATTTTGTCTTAGATTTGTTTTTGAATAGTAACCGCTTAACTTAGCCTAGCTTAGTTTTCTTTTCTCTCTCAGTCACATTTTGTCTTAGCTTTGTTTTGAATTGTAATCGCTCTTGTCTTGTTTTCTCTTTTGAATTCTTGGATGGAATATGGGTGGGCAATATAAGCTGCGGCTTCAGCCATCACCCATTTCGGATAACTTACATGGAATTGTATAATATATAGGGGGAAATAGATGGAATATTAATAAATATGAATATGATCAGGTATGAATTATTTAATTTATATTGATGTATTGGAATCTGAGATCAAATCTCATTTCATATACATCAGAAAAGTTAATAACACTCGTAAGGGGCACCAGCTTCTATCTTTAAGAAGCAATTTAATCTTTAATTTCACTTTATACCTGTTTGATCACTCAATAAATTAATCAATCAGTCTCAAAAATTTTCTGTGAATTCGATACCTGGGCTTGAAGAGACTCAGAATGAAATAAATTCTCAACGACTTCTCTCATTTTCAAATATTTATTATATGAAATGATTTACAGACATTGCAGTAATTTCATTAATCATAAAATCAATCTTGTAAATGATAGATTAACAATGTCAATATTTTCGGAACCAGGGTTAACTTGAGAAACCAATTTCTATCAGTTTGAGTTAACAGATTATTGAAACAACGCAAATTTATGGAGAAAGTTTACTAATTATATGAAAAAGTCCTGAATTAATCTTAAGAAAATAAAAACGGAATTTTAATAAAAAGGAGAGTTATGTTAAGGGCTTCTTAATTTGCATCTGATTAGATACACAAATTATTACCGAACCTCAGACGTTTAATTCAGCAGATGAATTAAAGTTTTGCAGCTCACGTGATCCTCGGTGATGATGGTTCTGTCGTCGTCCTCATGAAGTTTTGAAGTGTTGTTCAAGGGCAAAACCCAGAATATTTGTCCCGCAAATATTCTCTTGACGATTAATGATATTCATAAGATCGTAAGTTGGATCTCGATGGTTGAGATGCTGCAGAAGCGCGCTGATTCCTCAGCCTGCGCGTAATGTGGGGAGCTGCGTCTTTTTCTTCCTGGTAGACAAGCGCTGCAGGTCTTCGAGAATAATTAAAGATATCTGATCAGATTTCAAATTAGAAGAGAAAAAAAACCTTTCGGACTTTAGATAAAATAATAGCTTCTGGTGGGTGCTTGGTCAAGAAAAATATAAAAATAAAGTCAAGATTAAAGTTTACATTAAAATTAAACAAACGGTGGTTTTACAGAAAGTTTAACAAAGAAAAAGAGATAAGTAAAAATTGGAGTTTAACTCCGATTAAGAATTGAGCTCAAAGAAATAGGAATTCCTAGGTATTTAAGAGAAAAAGAAAAAGGCATTAAAAATACAGTTACATAAACGAATTACGAGTTATCTGCTCTGTGTTCAGAAAAGCGACACGTGGTCGAGTCTTTGTTCAGACGGTCCTTTGTTCTTCCTTGCTGTGTATAGACCATAGAGAGAGACGGACCAGTGAAAAAGGGGAGCCGGAAAAGAGCGATCCGGAAAAGAGAGCAGCCGAAAAGAGATTTGGAAAAGAGGCAGAAGCAGGGGTTCCTCTGTTATTTATAAGTTCCGTTGAGCTTCGCGGGCTTCCGGGATCTCAGCCAATGAGAGTCCTTCATGGGAGGCCCGATGAACTTTCCATCCAATGAACAAACAGTCTACAAGGGACCAATGAGATGAAGAAGGTGGGGTCTCTCTGGAGACTGGTGAAACATGATCCGACCACAGGAATACACACAATTTTAAATACATTGGAATATACTGTTACACACTTATGTATAACTAAACTAACCTTAGTGTATCTTATAAGCAGTGCTTCTAAATCAACATGCAGGAATAAACATTCATTTAAATATTTTTAACATGCATATATATATATAAAATCACAGATTAATGCATTTCACACATATTATTGATTTTCCACATCAAAAACATCAGAGTCCATCTGCATTTTCATAGTTCTGAAAAGAATGAAGGTTTAGAATTGAGTTTATAATAATGTACTTTAAAGTTCACTGGTTAAATCCAGTGTTTCCAGAGTTTAAGGAAATTAACTGAGTTGTGAATCTGTGTAGGCCAGGTCTGTAGCATGTTTATGGGGGCAATAAAAGCAAAGTCGGACATTGGGGAAATTCCTTAGGCTGGTTTTAACAAAAGAAAGGGGATTTCAGCTGTAGCCTGGGGGAAGAAAATCCATTTCTTTGTGTTACTCCTGGATGAAACAAAATGTCTTTAAGCAGAAGAATAATTGTTGCTGAGCCAAAGTGAGATGATGCTACAAATAAGAGGAGTCTTTGTCTAATTTGACCTTGTTGTTATATTATTCAGTTTCTTTTAACCTGTACTGTACTATCCGAAATAAATTCATTCATTCATTAAAAAAAAAAATTGTGAATAGCAGTTATTTTATTGAAAAAATGCTGCTCGTGTATTACTGTATATTATTTAATTTTCACACTTTGCAAATTCATCCCATGGGCTGGTTTGGACTCTCTGGTGGGCTGGATTTGGCCCGCGGGCTGTACATTTGACACCCCTGCTTTAAACGCTCTGATTTAAGGCCTGTTGTGGAGTGCGTGAAATCAGTCTCCCATACTTATTCACTGTCTCTTGTCTGAGATGCTAGAAATCTGACTCTCCCATGGTGCTACAAATACCCCCCCAGCATCTTAGATAAGACAATAGAATAACAGTCCACATGCTGTGATAGAACAACAGAACATCAGTCCACATGTTGTTTGGGCTTCCGTCTCCTCCCATATCTGCTGTAACTGGGTTTTACCGCCTCCGCGGCGCTGTTATGCCAGTGGGAGGTTGCTGGGAGGGGGGCCACTTCGGTCTGTCCGTGTGGCTGCTCTGGCGAATCGTTTCCCTGGGGAGCTCTCCGTGGGGGTCTTCCACGCCGAGGGGCCCTAGCCAACAGCACTTGCTCGTCCGCCACAACGAAAGTCGGTTTGAGTCTGTCTATGCCAATTTTTTCCCTCCTACCCCCCCCAAGTCTAGCAAAAAATGCTTATCCCCTGTTTCCAACACTCTGAACGGTCCATCATAGGGTGGGCGCAATGGAGGGCGGTAGGCATCGTGTCTGACAAAGACGAACTCCGCGCTCTTCAAAGTTTTAGGCACAAAAATACGCAGAAAACTGTGGTGGGCAGGGCCCAGCAGCGTGCCTGTGTTTGCGCTACGCTGCAAAAGCTGAGAGAAGGAGCTGCCCGGAGCGGGATTATCTGGTAGAAATTCCCCGGGCAGCCGTAGTGGCTGCGTAAAACCGAGCTCTGCCGGGGAAGCTTCTAGATCCCCTTTCGGCGCGGAGCGCAACCCCAATAAAACCCACGGCAGCCTGTCTACCCAATTTGCATCCGTCAATGAGGCCCTGAGTGCTGCTTTCAGTGATCTATGAAAACACTTGCATAACCCATTGGCCTGTGGGTTGTATGCAGTTGTGCGGTGAATTGTAACACCCAGGCTGCGGGCCATCGCAGACCAGAGTTCGGAAACAAATTGAGGGCCCCTGTTGGACGTAATGTCCGACGGGACTCCAAAACGCACCACCCATGCTGTTAAAAAAGCGCGCGCTACGTCTGCGGACGTGGTTGCCGCCAGCGGAACCGCTTCTGGCCAGCGCGTGGTGCGGTCCACCATTGTCAGGAGGTGCGTGCACCCCTGTGATGGCGGGAGGGGGCCCACGAGGTCCACGTGAACATGGTCGAATCTCTTAGCCGGAATACGAAACGGCTCCAAGGGAGCCTTCGTGTGTCTGTGTACCTTGGCTCGCTGGCACGCCACGCAGGCTGCAGCCCACTCTTTCACTTGTTTGCGTAGGCTCGGCCACACAAACTTCTCACCCACCATTTTGACCGACGCGTGCACTCCTGGGTGCGCCAGAGTGTGAACCGACTCAAACACGCGGCGGCACCACGTGGCCGGGACCACGGGAGGCGGGCAACCCGTGGATACATCGCAGATTAGGGGGGGCATGCCGTCTTGCAGCACCCTGCTCTCCAGCCTTAACCCTGTTGGTCCAGACTGGAGCATGCGCACGTCTGCATCGCTAATCTGCTCCGCGGCCATGGCTGCGTAATCTATCCCCACGCAGACCTGGGCCACCACGACGCGCAAGAGGCAGTCCGCCACTACATTCAGTTTACCCGACACATGCTGAATATCGGTAGTAAACTCTGAGATCGCGGCCAGCTGTCTCTGCTGCCGGCCCGACCACGGTTCTGAAACCTTGGCCATCACGAATGTTAGCGGCTTGTGGTTCACGAACGCGGTGAAACTGCGCCCTTCCAGCCAGAACTGGAAGTGGCGAATGGCCAGGTGGAGAGCCAGCAACTCTCTGTCAAACGCGTTGTATTTACGTTCACTGTCGCGCAAAGTTCTGCTGAAAAAGGTGAGCGGCTGCCAAGCCCCGGCGACGCGCTGCTCCACGACAGCCCCTATGGCCACGTCTGAAGCGTCGGTGGTGAGCGCTATGCGGGTCGTCGGGTCTGGATGTGCCAGCAGTGCGGCGTTTGCCAGGGCTGCTTTAACTTCCGAGAATGCCCGTTCTCGCTCCGGGGTCCATTCGACCCTATCCGCGGGTTTCTGCTTTTTGAGCACGGCGTACAATGGTTGCATGAGCTGCGCCGTGCGGGGAAGGAAACGGTTATAAAAGTTCACCATTCCCAAAAATTCTTGCAGCGCCCTGACCGTTTGGGGCCGGGGAAAATCTGCCACGGCGCGCACTTTGTCGGGCAGCGGGATCGCTCCTTCTGGAGAGATGCGGTGCCCCAAAAAATCAATCTCCGTTACGCCGAACTGGCATTTCGCCGGGTTGATTATTAACCCGTGCTCCTCCAACCTCCGGAAAACCATCGTGAGGTGGGTTTCGTGTTCGTCTTCGGACGTGCTGGCTACCAGGATATCGTCCAGGTAGACGAACACGAACGGGAGATCGCGCAGCACTGCATCCATCATGCGCTGGAACGTCTGTGCCGCTCCTTTTAACCCGAATGGCATGCGCAGAAACTCGAATAGACCGAACGGAGTTATTACCGCTGTTTTGGGTACGTCCTCAGCGCGCAGTGGGACTTGGTGGTAACCGCGGACCAGGTCTATCTTGGAAAAAATGCGTGCCCCGGCGAGGTGAACGGAAAAATCCTGTATGTGGGGAATCGGGTAGCGGTCGTGCGCCGTGGCGTTGTTCAACCTGCGGAAATCACCGCACGGCTGCCACGATCCCTCAGACTTAGGGACCATGTGTAGCGGGGAAGCCCATGGGCTGTTCGAGCGCCTGATGATGCCCAACCTTTCCAGGTTGGCGAACTCCTCACGCGCTATGGCCAGTTTAGCTGTGTCCAAGCGCCGAGGTCTTGCAAAAACGGGGGGCCTGGTGGTGGTGATAAAGTGCTCCCCCCCCGTGTTTAGCGATGGCTGCGGAAAACGTCTGGACCGTGAGTGCTGGGAACTGAGTGAGCAGTGTGTGGAACTTACTGCTTGCAGCTGTGACGTTGGCTTGTGCTGTTGGCTGGGTCACTCGAGCTATACAGGGGAGAGAGTCAAAGGACAGTGCATTAAACAGGCGCCTGTTAGCAACATCAACCAATAAACCATGTGCACACAGAAAATCAGCCCCCAGTATATGGTAATTCAGTGCTGCTATGACAAAAGTCCACTCATATGTACGGCCGTGCAGAGATAAGAGCAGAGTCCTCTCACCAAAGGTCTTAATATCCGAGCCGTTTGCTGCCAACATCCCGGGGCCGCTAGATCCTGCCAGCCGGTCAGCGTAGGTCGGCCGGATGAAGCTCTTCTGGGCTCCGGTGTCCACGAGGAAATGCCTCCCCGAGTGTGCGTCCGTTAGGTAAAGCAGCTTGTTCTCTTCACCGAGGGTCGCTGCTGCTACTGACCCCCGGCCTTGGCATTTTCCCAAGCGCTGGAATTGGCACGGTGGCGCACATCTGCGTGCGATCTCTCCGAAGCGGCGGTGGTAGGAACAGAGCGTGTCTCTCTGGCGCTCCTTAGTCCCCGCTGCTGCTACCGTCGGTGGCTCCTCGCCTCCTCTGGTTGTCTCGCTGGGCTCCGCCGCTGCCGCGTTGACTGTGGTCGCCCTGGTGGTGATGATGATCCGGTCTGCCTCCTGGGCTAGCGCACGGTAGTCTCGCGCGGCCAGCCACGGCAAATTGGCCAGAAACACTCTCGCTATTGTCGGAAGGTTCCGGAGGAAGAGGTGGGCAAACAGAAAGTGCTCGTTGTCCGTGCCCATTAACGCCAGCATCTTCTCCATCAGGTCTACGGCCGAACCCTCTCCTAGCTCGGTCCGCATCAGGAGCCTCTCCGCTCTCTCACAGTCCGAGAGCGTGTAGCGCTGGATGAGCGCAGCTTTGAGCGCCTCGTATCTGTTGCTGGCTGGTGGCTGATTGAGCAGGCTCGCTACCTGTTGAGCTGTGCGGGCGTCGAGCGCTGCGACCACATGGTAGAATCTGGTGTCATCTGCCATTACTCCCCGGAGGGCGAACTGGGCATCGGTGAGGTGGAACCAAGAGCGCGGGTTGTGCTGCCAGAAATCCGGTAGCTTGACTGAAACCGCACACGCATAGCTGGAGGTTCCAGTCCGGGCTGTCTGTGGGATGGCTGCCGCCTCGCTGTAGCTTCCTGACCGGGCCGGCTCCGGGGATCTTGCCTCGTGTTCCATAATACGTCTTGGGTCACCAGTGTGGAGTGTGTGAAATCACAGGCAGATGCATTTCAAATGATTTATTGCACACTCACATCTCACGAGCACAGAACAGAATGTACTTTTTCCCAGAGACTCTCCTCTTAAGTTTCATGGCTTAAATCACACACAACAGGACATTTGCATCATACTGCATTCAACCCCCTACATCCTTGACTCCTTCCCGCTCTCTCACCAGGAGCCTCCTGCTCTTTTGTCTCCCATGCTTATTCACTGTCTCTTGTCTGAGATGCTAGAAATCTGACTCTCCCAAGGTGCTACCCTGTCACATTAAGAACCATCCTTCACTGTTTCAACTCTGCCCTCCTTCTTACATCAGTTAGCTATTATAGCTGACTAGCTTCTAGCCTCCCAGCTCAGTTGAGCAGCGCTCTGGTTCACTGATCCACAGTTGATGGCGTATCTCATGGCAGTCTGGTCTATCTCCCAATAATATTTTGTCGTGATTCTACACCAAATCGCAAGCACCGCTTGCTGGACGATCGCTGCAACCCAAAGCAAGCCTCCGAGCTACTGATGGCCAGATAAGGCTTTCTAGAGGACTTGAGGCCTTTCATCAAAATGGGTCATATAGACGAGGCCTCATGTGAAACTTCATTTTCTCTACTAGGCCATCTAATGGACAAAACATATACAACATGCAGATTTTTACACGGGCATTATTGGTTTAATGTGTGTATTTTTTCCATTTCAATAAATCCATTGTCTTTTAAGAAATCTCAGTGATCATAAGGGAAAAAAGAAATAATACAACTCAGGTGACTACAGTGAATATGCTTGTGGTATTTATCCATTTTTATTAAGAAATAACTTTTCAACAGTCTTTGGACTAAGGTGATTTCTTTTATTTTTAGATTATTTCTCCAGCTTTGGAGAATACTCTCTCAGAGCACAGAGGATGCAGGTGTGCAAAGGAAGGCTACTGCAAGTTTGTACAGTGTAGGATAGACAAGTTTCTGTCTCTTCCAGTACATTCACTTCTGTCCTTATTCACATGCAGGGCACAATAGTGCCTTGGCATAATGATCCAAGCTCTTTGAAACACAACAGACACTTCTTGCAAATAAGAATAAAATTGCAAGAATGATCTAGCTGGAACTTGAATCCCAGCCTCCCAGTTGCGGGGGAGATGCTTTATCTCTAAGCCATCACTTCAGTTATAATAAACAGCCACTCTCTGTGAAAAATGTATCAATGGGAGAAATGAGATCAAACTGTTCCCAAACAGGAGAAATCCCTGTTTTTTGGTGCTGGCTCCATCTGAAAATTGGCTGTGACAAATCTCTTACACAGTCAAACATCGACAACACAAAACGTGAGGGACGGGGATTTCCATTATGCTCACTTTATTTCATGTTACGTGCAAAATCATGAATGGCTTCCTGACTCGGTCACGTGGTACAACATCAACACATACGTCAGCAATACACACCTTGAAACGCGCTTTGCCAAATATTTCCTGGACAAGCTCACAGCACCCTCGAGGCTCCGGAGCCTGCCGGCCCATCACTACACCAAGCCAAGGGATCTCAAAGGGCAGTGGGACTCTGTGGGACTCTGCTCTGCTCTCACAGCCAACTGAAAGCTGGAGTGACTACGCTGCCTGCAACAGCAGAGCGGATCCATGGAGGACGGTGGGGTTGCTGGGCATGAGAGCCAGCAGCATCTGGTCCTGGGACATTTTGATTGCAGGGAGCCGGAGGCTTCGTCGTGATTCTGTGGCCGATCGCCTGTACTGGCTTGTGGCTTGCTCGGCCAGCTAAAGGTTAAAGGTAGCCGATTAGCCCCTGAGCTGTAAGCCCACAACCTAACACTGGTACCAGGACGCTGGCTGTAAACACAGCTTATATTGTTATTTTCTTCAGATCTTAGTCACCCTAATAGCCATCCCTGTTATCACCTGGTTCAGCGGTGTGCCTCACTTAGCTCATGGGCTAATAGTTCAGGGGCTAATAGGCTACCTTTAACCACAACTTTGATCTACATGGAGGACAGCTAGGCGGGCCCATAATAGAATAGCGGGTGGGTCTTTCGGATGGCAGTGGATGGGCTTTTTCAAGGCTTCACACAGGCAACTTACCCAGAAGAGTCAAAAAATGTTTTTGGGAGTTTCTCTGACAGATAAATGAGATAAAGCCTTCTTTGCCTTTTTCAGATCGTTGACTGGAAAATTTTTTGCTAATTATGTGACCAGTTAACCCTTAAATTGCCTTGGTTCATGGACAGGTAGCGCTGTGGAGTGTCTGTGTCACAGTTCTGCGACTGTCATGTGATGTGGCCTTAAACCAGGGGTGTCCAAGCATGTGCCATGGAGGGCCAAGACCCTGCAGGTTTTCTCTTCTACCCAGTCTCTTCAGCAGGTGCTTTCACTTATCAGCAATCAGTGGGAAGAAATTCAGTGAAATCTGCTGTTGAAGACATTGGTTGGAGGTAAAGCCTGCAGGGTCTTGGCCCTCCATGGCACATGATTGGACACCCCTGCCTTAAACCACAATAAATCCCCAGTTGTACTAAGTATTGCACCTCACAAGGTGGCAGACACATATAACTTACTGCTCTTGCCTTGGAGAACTAAAGGCCCCCATACAACCTCCCCACTTCTGGACACCAGAGAAGAAGAGTTTGTAAACAAATGTTGATTGACTGCAAGATGGAGGAGGCATTTGCTCCCAAATTTGCCAACTATGATTCTAAAAAGAACTGGGGAGTCTAAATTGTCCTTAGGTATGACTGTGAGAATGAATGGTTGTCTGTCTCTCTGTGTTGGCCCTGCGATGGACTGGCGATCTGTCCAGGGTGTACCCTGCCTCTCGCCCAAAGATGCTGGGATAGGCTCCAGCCCCCCCGCGACCCAAAAAGGATTAAGCGGAAGAAGATGGATGGATGGATGGATGGATTCTAAAAAGAGATTATTTAGCTTATGAAGGTAAATATCTACATTTTGTTATAACAGAGGGTGGGCGAAGCTGGTTGATGTTCACCTGCCATTGACCCCAGCACCATGTGACTGGACAGAACAACTGTGCCGGTTCCCAGTCATCATATGAGATAAATTGCAGCGGAATAAAAGCGAAATTTAGGTGGAATAATCATAGCAGTTTCTGGATGTGGGAGAGAAAGCGAAAATGACTGACAGAAGACAAAATAACGACCAGGATGGACAAAAATGAACAAAGCAAGCCGCCTGGCCAGCGGTAAGTCTGATGAATTTCTTTGTTTGTTTAAATTGTACTGATTTTCTGGTTCATATACTTTTAAGGTAAGATAACAAAAACCCCAAAACAAAAAATGGTGACAAAAACCAAAACCATTCTTTGTGTAAATATGTCCAAAGTCCACTTTTGACAGAAAGTTATGTAATTCAATATGGCTGCTGTGGCATTATGCAAATTAGATGTGTAAATTTACTCCTATCTCAAACTTTGGATCATATTCTACATCTTTCTAATTGACAGTAAGCCATTATCTCTTACCACTTTCAAGTTATAGCTTTGGAAATCTCTGACATCTGAACTGAATATTTTCTTGAAAAAAATCTTGACCACTGGGGGCTGATGACGCAATGGAGTGCCTCAGGCAGTCAAACAGTTAACACATTTGAGACAGTTAAAACCTACAAACACACCAGTTTTCAGTCAATGACCCCTTTAAGCCCCACCCCCTGTAAAAAGGCAAGTTGAGACGGGACACTTTTGGAAATGTAGGCCGAATCTCAATCTCCTCCCCTGCAGACTTATTGACTTTAGGTGCGTTCACATGAAGTGAAGGGCTGTCCCAATCTGAAATCAGGAAATGGCTGACTGATCACTCACTGACTTCATGAGCCCTTAAATGAGCCCTTACATTAAGTCAGCATGCTATGCTGACTTAAGGTCAGGGAATTACCCACAGTCCAGAGCGCCATGGCAGGGTTTCTCAAGGAAAACCTCCTGATTCGTCACCTGTTCATCGCTGACCACCCCTTCACCCCTGCTCCACCCCACAAAAAAAAAACAAAAACAAAACAAAGCAAAAAAAAAACAACCAGGTAAACACAGAAGCATGAAAGGAACATCTCCAAATATCACTAAAAAGAAGATGTTTACATGTAAGTATAATGTAGCTCACTGGTCTGCAGTGTGTCTATAGTTTGCATGATAAAATATTTTTTTTTATTTACAAACAGGGAGCAATGAACAAACATTACAGTTTATTGAGCTTTGTATTGAAAATGTCTCCAAATTCCCAGGCCACAGAAACACATCTGCTCAAGGTTTCAAGGAAGTATTCAGCTGGTATATTGATTGATTATTGATTATGATTATTTAGTAATTTAGCCAGTGGATGACTATAACTAAGGATTTAATATACTGTGGGGGCATGGTGTGGGACTTCTCCACCCAGGGAAGAAGGCAACTGGGGAAGGGGGGGAACAATGGAACAAAAGAGGAGGTGTCACCGGGGGTATCAGACGGGACAGTAAGGACTATATGCCCCCCGGGGAGAGGAGTAAGTGCCAGAGCCGCTGGAAGAAGGATGTGAGTGCGGCACCGGCATTATGTCATGTTAATATGCACACACAAGCTTTGTTCTAAACACAATGTATGACGGTTGGAAGTTCCGGGTCTCAATGTATGGTATTAAAGATATAAAAGAAGAATGCACAGAGACCCAGGAGCTCTTTTACTGTACTGTATGTTGGAGAATGGAATAAAGTTTCTGTGTCGTCCAGCTCGTTGCCTCGCCTGCCTTCTTTCTCCACAATACTGCATTTAACACATAACGTATAAATAAACGATAAATAAATAAATAAATAAATAAATAAACTATAATGCAGACATTATTTATCAACTATTTTGTGTAATTTCCATAAAAAGTAAAATTATTTTTTTTCATAATTACCTCTCTTTCACTCTGTAAGGCTAGTGCCTGCAAGATATTTAGATCAGGCAATTAATTCCTCCTGTTCCTTGGCTTTGAAGATAAAAGTCCAAATCCCACAATACAGGGCAACATGTTTGTCATAAACCGTTGTCAAGGTAGGACGACATGTCAGAAAGTGTCCCATTCCTTTGATACCATTTCAAGCCCTCGCAGACTCGCACACTCACACACTACTAATGGCTGCCGCCTAAGTCTACAAGGACTCAGGGCTTGAGGGCTTAGGGAGGAGATTGAGATTCGGCTTATGTCTCAATTGAGGTTCTGCATCCTTTTTCCTTTTTTTTAACTTTATTAGCAGAAATCATTATACAAAACATGTCAAATACCAACAGACAATACACCACACCATGAGAGCAAAGAACCAAAGCATACATCAAAATATTACATGCACACAAAATAATTAAACTTAAATAACAATCAAACAAAAAATAAATGAGGGGTATCACAAGAGCATCATTAAATCACATAAAGAAATATACACGTCAAGGGGTTTCTTTTAAGATACTTTGATAAGATTCTAAGAAGCGGACACTTTTCTTGTTGTCTATAAGAGACAATGAAGTACATAGATTTTTAAGTTCTATCAAGAAATGTGGGAAGGAGGGCTTTGAATTCGAAAATTTCTGTTTGTGAATAAAAAATTTCCCATAAAAAATGCAATAATTAACAACATAATAGAGTAAGTTCTCACTCTTGTTATCAAAATAACAAATTATGTCTCTCAAAGTAAACTGACGAGATACCTTAGTATTTTGAAAAATGTAAGTATTTAGCTCCAGCCATAATTTCATTACAATATTGCACTGAAAAAAAAAAAAAGAGAAAGCGTTTCTTCAGCACACCCACAAAATGAACAAGAGTTTGCGATGTCAGTGTATTTGGACATTGTGAAATTTACTGGATAGAGTTTGTGTAAAATTTTAAAATGAATCTCTTTAACTTTGTCGGGAATGCAAAATTTAAATGGTAATAGCCATGTTTCTTTCCAGTTTATTCCTTCCACAAGTGAGTTCCAGCAGAATTTCCCTCTAGGGGTAATTTTGTTTGCATTCTGAAAGATTCGACAAATATGTTTATTACATTTTCTATCAAATATATTGATACCATTCAAAATCAAATTAACACGATTTTCCTGAAATTCCTTGTCATAGCCTAAATGATTCCTTATGAGGTAAATTAATCCTGAAGGAATAGCTTTAACGTCTGAAATGTATTCTTTGAAAGGAATGGGAAAATCATATTTAACCATAAAATTTTCGTAGAACAGTATAAATCCAGGTTTGTTAAATACAGACAGGATGTTCTTGATATTCTTTTGGAACCATTTTGGGATTAAAAAAAGAGACTGATACTTTACTCATAGATAATTGGCGACCGATAACTCTTTTAACTCTTGATTATAAGATTTTAGCTCTGGCATATGCAAACAGGATAAAAACATGGCTGGATCAATTTAATGCTGAAACACAATCAGGGTTTATTAGAGGTTCTGCATCCTCCAAGTGTGCATTTCAAGGCCAGATACGTCACTGTGCTGCATCCAAGGCTGTCCCATTCTGTGGGCTCCTTCACATGTGGCCAACAAATACAGCCTTCAAAACCCCGAAAACGGAGGACACATGAAAAGGATCCTTGTAGCCCTCACATATCCCAGCATTCAGCGCGTGGCTCAGCCTGGCTTCTTTTTTTTTCTCTCGGCTCAGACAGAAGCAGAACAAAGTCAGAAACAGTTCAAAGTAAGTTTTTTGCTTGAATTCTGCAGCGGTTTGAACATGCAAACAACAATAATCTAGAAAACAGCAACATCTGATTATTTAAGCTCATGTTAGGTGACATTAGGTGCCCATCAGCGCCTCTTCTTCTTGAGGACACTGAAGAAGAACCATCTGTCAACTGACATCCTGGGCAACTTCTACCGCTGCGTGATAGAGAGTACCCTGACCAACTGTGTCACAGTCTGGTATAGGAGCTGCTCTGTCGCTGACCGTAAGGTGCTGCAGCAGGTGGTGAAAACCGCCCAACGCATCACAGGGACTCCACTTCCAGTTATAGAGGACGTCTACAGGAAAAGATGTCTGCGCTGGGCACGCAGCATTCTTAGGGACTCCAACCATCCTGCTCATGGACTGTTCCAGCTTCTCCCCTCCAGAAGGCGTTTCAGAAGCCTTCGGACTAGAACCAGCAGGTTTAGGAACAGCTTCTTTCCAACAGCTGTCACGTTATTAAACTTAGTTCCCCGCTGACTCTCTTACCATCATCTCTTACCATCCTCACCTGTACATAACTGCCCATCTAACTTACTGTACATTATTTGCACATAACAGTACTCTTAACTTTCTGCACTGCAGCATATATTTGCATATATTTGCTTAAATTGCACATACTGTTAATTACCGTATATACTGCACTGCTGTCCTTTGCACTTCTGATTGGATGCTAAACTGTGTTTCGTTACCTTGTATTCATACATGTGTAATGACAATAAAGTTGAATCTAATCTAATCTAATTATTTTTTTTTTCTGATGTGCTGTATGTGGTGTACCAATATGGCGTCGACTGTACCCTGGGTGTAGTGGGGGTGATGGCCCCGCCTTTCCGGTTTCGCCGTCACCAGGGGTATAAAGGGCTAGGGCAGAAGAGCTCAGTCTCTGTCGCCGTTGACCCCTTGGCCTGTATGGAGCACCTGTGAGTTTGTAGTTCATTATAATAAAGTTACATTCACTGCACCTCCAGCCTGGTTATTTGTCAGTATGAGTTATGGACATAACATTTGGTGATGAGGAGAAAGCTATGGACCGAGCTGTTTCTAGTTTTCGGACGTTTTTGGAGGTTCCGGGCCAGCCGCCGGTCCCCTGGGCTAGGTGGTACGCTGCTTTCCAGAGCCATCTGGTGGTCCTTGACCTCGGTGAGCTTGAGGAACTGCATGCAAGAGCTATACTGGTCCATAATCTTGGCATGGAGGGTCAAAGAATCCTGGGCACATTAGGAGGGGCAGATACTTTTGAAGATGTGGTTGGGCTAATGGCGCACTACTTTTGCGCTCCGGAAAACGTCGTAGTCCGGAGAATGCAGTTTCGGCAGCACCACCAGTGGACAGGAGAGTCGGTGCAGTGCTACATTGCAGACCTACGTCAGCTGGCGGGGGAGTGCCAGTTTGGAGCCCCAGAGGAGGAAATGGTCCGTGATCAACTGGCAGAGCACACTCTTTCTTCTGCGGCATGGTCGAGGCTCCTGACTTACCCGGGTGAACTGACATTAGCCATGGCTATTGAGATAATGCAGCAGTTTGAAGCAGTAGAGAAGATAGCGAAGGATCTCGGTAAGAGAACCACATTGACACACAACGAACCACATTTAAAGGTGCTGGCTGCGGACTTGGACAGCGAAGACAGCATGACTGCTGCTGTGAAAATTAGGTCCACCCTGGAGACGCCGAGATGTTATGGTTGCGGGTCCGCCAGGCACTGGTACAAAGCAAGAGAGTGTCTGGCAAAGGGCAAACGCTGTGGCAAGTGTGGTCTTCTGCACCATTTTGCCAGAGCCTGCAAGAATTTTGAGCGAGGGGACCGAAGACAGAAGGCGGATTCCCCTGCAGCGACTCCTACGGTTGTTCATACTGTCTCCCCAAGAACAGATGGGCAAATCTACTGCAACGTCTTGCTGGACGGCGTGGAAATTCCATTGATGGTAGACACGGGAGAGGTGGCTTCGGTGTTGAACTAGTCCACTGTGAGGAGTCTGTTCCCGCACCACCGCGTGAGTGACCTGTTGACGCCATACTTTGGTTACGGAGCAATCAATTTGGCAGTGGTGGGTTCGCTGGAATTGATGGTGAGGTACAAGTCGGTGATGATGGCATGCGTCCATTTCGTGGTGACCACCACCGGGTCGAACATCATGGGATGCAATATATTCTACGGCATGGGATTCACAATCGCCTGCAGTGTCGGAGAGGAGTGATCGGGCTGCGGTTTGTTGGACCAGCCTGCTCTGCACGTGGAGGACGACGCGATTTGGGACAGTGACTGGCCTGGTATTATGGGAGGTGTGCAAGACCAGCACTGTGGAGTGCTATCTCGGGAGGGCTCCAATGCCAGTGTTCAAGTTTCCCTGGATGTGGGAACTGGATGGCATAGTGGAATGCCTGGGATGGTGGCTGGAGTCAAGACGCTAGCCCCTCGACTTCCGGAGTTTGTCCAAGTGAGACCAAGAAGCGAGGAGCTGCAGGGGCTGTGCCGGCATTTAGGAGGAAGAAGAACGTAGCAGAACCAGCTGGCGCGATTTCATAATGCGCTGATCAACAACGCTTGAGGAGGGCTTCGGACTGGGTCAGCAGGACGGTTCAACCCAGGAAGGAAGCCCGGTTATGACATGGTGGATGTCAGAATCCGAGTCGAGCCCCTCTGCACATAGATGACGAGGTCGGGGCCAGGGGGAAGGCTCGGCTGAGGGGGGTCCATGAGAAAAGAAGATGACTGGACGAGCAGGGGCAGCTGCGGGTGGGGGCTGCCCAGGAGAACGGTTACCTGAGACTGTCCGATGAATCGTGGAGACACCCTAACAAGCTGCGGCAAGTGGATGAGAAGAAACATCAACGTGGCTCGTCCCCAGAGATGAAGAGGCAAAGGCACTCTGGGAGGGATCCACCAGACGGAAATCCACTTGGGTGGGTCTCCCATTGGGACTGTAAGGTGACTGTGTGTGTGTGTGTGGTGGGGGGGCTATTGGCATGGTGTGGTGGTGTTGCTAATATACCATTTTACCCTGAAGTCACATGGTTAATATGTACTGGTTGCATTTCGCCCTGTGTTGTTTAAAAAAAATCTTCAACACTGTTTGTATTGTGTTTGATATGTTGTTTGTGTGAATTGCCCAAGTTGTGGGGTGGGGGTGTTGGGGTGGGGGCTGGCAACAAACTATGAGTGTACATATTGACTGTTTGTGTTTGGTTATGAGAGTTCTGATTGTGTATATATACGTTTTGGGATTGTTTTAGTTTTTAGGAACACGGCCATTTTTGTTTTATTGACTCTGTTATCTCAAAAACGGCAAAATAACCCGTCTAGCCGTGTTGAAGTGGGTCAGCAGTCTACCTGGCCCCCTCTAGTTACCTCTGCCAAAGGGGGAGGTTATGTGATCATCGGCGTTGGTTTGTCTGTCTGTCTGCCTGTCTGTTTGTTTGTCTGTTTGTCTGTTTGTTTGTTTGTTAGCAAGATAACTCAAAAAGTTATGGACGGATTTTCATGAAATTTTCACAGATTGTCAGAAATGGGGTATCCTACAGATGATTAGATTTTGGTGGTGATCTGGATCACTGTCCACAAGAAAACCGCCATTACAGAAAATGCCATTTTCGTCAATAACTACTGAACCACTAATCCTATCATTGTGAATCCAATTGCTAGTCATATGTTTTCATGGTCAAGGAATCGGAAAACATACACACAAACACTGTATGGGGGGAACTGTGGCACTTGGCGGAGGTCTGCGCTCTCCGAGTGCTTTTCTAGTTCATGTTGTGTGAATGGATAGGCCTGTGTATACATATATACTGTATATTTCGTACATAAGTGTTATTACTATTAGAGCGCGAGTCGGGTTTAAATTTGGGAGGGGCTAACTGGTGTGTCTGACCTTTTTCTACTGGGGGAAAAATGTGGTGTACCAATGTGGCGTTGACTGTACCCTGGGTGTAGTGGGGGTGAAGGCCCCGCCTTTCCGGTTCCGCCATCAGCAGGGATATAAAGGGCTAGGGCAGAAGAGCTCAGTCTGTTTCGCTGTTGACCCCTTGGCCTGTACGGAGCACCTGTGAGTTTGTAGTTCATTATAATAAAGTAATGTTCACTGCACCTCCAGCCTGGTTATTTGTCAGTACGAGTTATGGACATAACACTGTATGCTTCGCTTAATGTATTAAATAAACATGTTGAACAGTTATTTTTTCTGAAGTCAAACCTTTTTTCCCCATTAATGTCAGTTTATTAACCAATGTCAGTAATATAAAAATACAGTATGACGTGGTTGAAATAACTTGCTTTAAGATAAGTAAGTCCCGCAGAGACATCGGGAAGTTGATGTTATTTATTTGCTTATGTGGTGCTGTAAAAATTAAGGTTATTTTTTAAAGAAAACAGAGCAGTTAATGAAGCTGAGAAGGGACAGGACATCTGTAATAATTTGATAATGCTGATTTTAAAAATGTCCATCACATCTGAAGTGATAATCAGATTTCTATGATTTTTAAGATAAGATAAGCCTTTATTAGTCCCACAATGGGGAAATTCCAGGACTGCAACAGCACAGGGATAGCAACACTCAGAGCAACAATCAGAAGGCAAGAGAAAAACAAGCGCAGCGAGTATACATATGTACATATAAATATAAATATATATATATAGACACAGTGCGGAGCATTGTAGCTAGATGGAATAGATTTTCTCCTTTTATCTGGTTTATTTCTGAGGTCCACAGTGGAGAACCTGCCGGAACCAGGGTCAGCTACTGTATGGAGAGAACGGGCTGGACTGAAGATTTATAAAACTGATATTTGACTGAAATAACCACAATAAGACATTTGATGAATTGTTTTATTGATTGTGATGTTTTAGCAGTTTACTTTGCAAATTGAAACAAGCTGTCATGAACTTCTCCATGTGCTTCTTATAGTGCATGGAGGAAGAGAAGGAAGAAGGATTTACATGCAGGGTTTCACCAAACACACATTTATTGAACACAAAAAGACAACCATGCAAAGACAAGGCAGCTCGTGTTAACAAAGAGTCCTCAAAGACGGTCGGCTGAACAGGGAGAAAGCGTAGCAGTTGTGCCGCACAAGGAAACGCTACCAGCGTAGTGACACAACCACACACAAACGCTAGTACTCACGGTGCCAGAGCAGTCCAAATCTTCCCAGAATAACAGCGAGCACAAACCTTCGGTGACTGAAGGTCACATGATGGAGAAAGACCGTATGACTCGTAAAATGGTCCAGCGGTGTTTGACTAGCAAAGAGCTGCTTATGTACAAACATCGCTGGCCTAACAAATTGGAAACACCTGGGCGAAGCGTGGGAGAGAAGATTACCGGGGCTGGGAACAGCTGATGGAAAAGGAGAGCGAGGGGGTGTGGTTGGACCGGCAGACTGTCAGCAGCATGGGAGAAAGTAGGTCACAGCGGCTGTCTAACAGCTGCCAGTCAGGCAGTGGCTATGGATAGGGGATTGGCACAGAATACACAAAATACACATACATAATGGAACCAAAACCCCCCGAGAGATCAGGACCGAGCCGGGGGAAACCTAGCCGGTTTGGTTCCTGACAGAACCCCCCCTTTATGGGGTGGATTCCCAGACACCCCAGGTAACATCATACCCCCACCCACCCACCCCCGCCGGGAAACATGGGCCACCTGACTCGGGGAGTCAATTCCTCCGGCAGCCAGCCAGCATAATTTTGCCACCAGGACCGGAGGGGTGAAGCAGGAGGTGGCCTGCCCACCGGAAGGCTCACTGGTGGGTAACTGGACCGGGAAGAGGAGACCTTCATGGTGTCAGGCAGGAAAAAGGGGACCACGACGTCCTCAGGGTGGTCCGCAACTGCACTCGCGGTGGACCCCGATCGGTCCAGCTCCGCTGCACCCGCGGTAGACCCTGACTGGGCCAACGCTGCACCCCCGGTGGACTCCAGCGGTTGGGTAGCAGTGGTCTGCTTTAGAACACAAAACTAAATGTCAGAGCTGATACAAGGCAGAACATCTAACTATTTAGCTACCTAATGGTCAGAAATGATAACAGTAAACCATTATATTTTCTACTGGTTATGTGATTAAGAATATATTTTAGAGTTCAATCTAACTGGTATATGTTGTGTTGTTATGGGAACATATTATTATGTGACATGGGTGGTGGCACCACCTTTCTGGTTCCGCTGCCACCAGGGGTATAAGAGGGCTGTGAGGAGGAGGGGCGGTCTCTTTGGCCTCCTCTCAGCCTGACGGCAGCGCTTGTATTGTGAGAGTGAGTCACAAATAAAGCTGTGTCCAATTCAGCGCTCGGTCTCGTCCTTGGCTCCTATTACCGATATAACATTTGGCGACAAGGGTAAAAAAGTATGGACGTGGGGGTTACTTCAATTCGGACATTTTTGGAGCTTCCTGGTGAGCCACCCGTCCCTTGGGCAAGGTGGTTCACCGCCTTTCAAACTTATCTAGTGACACTGGACCTTGGAAGACTGGAGAAGTTGCAGGCATGGGCACTGTTGGTTCACAACCTAGGAATGGAAGGACAACGTATAATTAGCTCTTCAGGCAAGAGTGATAGCTTCAAGGAAGTGGTTGAGCTAATGGCACAACATTTTCGCACCCTGGAAAACGTCATCATGTGGAGGATCCAGTTTTGGCAGCGCCGCCAGCGGACTGGTGAGTCGGTACAGCGGTATGTAGCAAATCTATGCCAGCTGGCCAAGGACTGTCAGCTTGGAACGTTGAAGGAAGAGATGGTCCACGACCAGTTGGTGGAACATACTGTTTGCCCGGCAACAAGGTCAAAGTTCCTCACATACTCGGGCGAGCTGACGTTAGCCAAGTCCATCAAGTTAGCTCAGCAGTTTGAGGCAGCAGACAAGCTATCACGAGAGCTCGGCGAGAGAGCGTCACATCGCCATTTTGAACCCCAGTAGACGGCGCAGGCTGTGGACCCGGACAGCGACGATGGCGTGGAGGATGATGACGAATACCCTTATGCTGTCAGGATGAGGTCCGCCCCGGAATTGCCCAGGTGTTTGGGTTGTGGGTCCGCCAAGCACCATTATAAGGCTAGTGAGAGTCCGGCAAGAGGAAGATGCTGCGGCAAGTGCGGACTCCTGCATCATTGTGCCAAGGCATGTTACAGGTTTGAGCAAGGGGATCTGATATGCAATGAGGACCCCTCCACTTCAACTCCCACGGTTATTCACACCATATCCCCAGGTACCAATGGCTCATCCTACTGTATGGTGGAGCTGGACGGGGTAACGGTGCTGTTGCTGATTGACACGGGAGCAGTGAGAGCCGTGTTAAATTGGCCAGTCGTGAGGAGTTTCTTCCCACAGAATCGAGTGAGAGGTGATTCAGCGTGGCTGTGTGGATATGGTGGAGGAAGATTGGCCATGGTGGGATTGGTGGAATTGATGGCTGGGTACAAGTCGGCGGACGTGTCCAGCTTGAAGTTCATCGTGACTGCCCGTGGAGACAACATTATGGGGTGTGATTTGTTTTACAGATTGGGCTTCGCCATCACCAGCAGCATTGGAGAAGAGTGGTTGGGCTGTGGTTTGTGGGACCGGCCGGTTCCACGAACGATGGATGGAGCTGTGTGGGACAAACCTTTGCCTAATATTCTGGACGATGAGAAGGGCCAACCCCACCCAGGGCCATCACGGGAGGGTCCCAGTGCCAGTGCTCAAGTAACCCTAGCAGAGGGAACTGAGCGGTGCGGTGGGACGGGCATGATGGCGGATGGCGTCGAATGGCGCCGAGTGGCTGACCCATTCTACTCCTAGAGTTCGGCTGGAAGGTACCAGTAAGCAGGGGGTCACAACGGCAATGCCGGCAGCGTAAATGAAAGAGATTGGGGAAGGACCGGCTGGCACGGTGAAACGACATGCCAAACAGAAACACTGGAAGCCGAGCAGGGCCCCTCTGGGGGTCGCAGATGTGGTCCGACCCAGGGAGGAGGCCCAGTCAAGAGGTGTTTGGGGTAAACGTCAGAGAGAAGATGACCAGGGGCAGCTGCAGGTGGTGGCTGTTGGGGAGGATGCCTACCTCCAGCTATCTGATGGCTCATGGAGGCATCCCAATGAGCTGTGGCGCATCAGGGAGAAGAAGGAGGAGTTTGGACCTTGATGTAGGTCATCCCCGGGAGCGAAGAAGAGAAGGTGCACCGGAGTGGAGCTGTCCGACGGTTTTCTGGGGAGTGGCTACTCTCCTGGGGCAAGCTGATGGTTGGACGATGTGTATTTCACATGATGATGGAAATGGGGGACAACTGAAATGTAATTTAGTTCTGTAAATGGAATTATTTTGTGTTTTATATTATTTTTTTTAGGAACACGGCAGTTTTTCTTTTTGGGACTGTTCATTTAATATAGACGGCAGAATAATCCATCTTGCCGTGTGGGGGTGGGACGGTAGTCCACCTGTTCCCCCCTAGCTTTAGTTGTTTTTGAGTGAATGTGATAGGCCTTTGAATATTTCTGTTTAGTTTTTAGCGTGTGACTCGGGTTCCAAATTGGGGAGGGTCTCCATTGTATGCATGTGTTTTGGACCATTTTTGAAGGGGGGAGGGTATTGTGTTGTTATGGGGACATATTATTGTGTGACACGGGTGGTGGCTCCACCTTTCCGGTTCCGCTGCCACAAGGGGTATAAGAGGGCTGTGAGGAAGAGGGGCGGTTTCTTTGGCCTCCTCTCAGCCTGATGGCAGCGCTTGTATTATGAGAGTGAGTCACAAATAAAGCTGTGTCCAGTTCAACGCTCGGTCTCATCCTTGGCTCCTATTACCGACATAACAGTATACATATTTAAAGTAATAAAAAAAATATCTATTTTGTGGTTTTAATTTACCTTAATTTTACCTGCTGACTTTAATGTGAGTTAAAGTCTTATTTTATCTGTCATGCTCTTCTGTCTGTCTGGGGAAGATTCTCAAGTAAAAAGTAAAGAAAATGCAATAATGAAGATAAAAATAAAGTTCTCTCTCTCTGTCAAAAATGTCAGCAAAAAAAAAAACCCTCAACTGACGCTGCAATGGTTGCTAGGCAACAGGGTAGTGTGTGGTCACGCAAACATACTGTTATGTCTGTAATTCGGAGCCAAAAAGGAGACCAGCAGTAGAGTTGAACACAAGTTTATTACTCAGGGCGCTGTGCACCCAACTACACCTGCAGCCGCTGGCAGAGTTAAAGATGGAAGAGACCGCCCCCCTGCCTGCAGCCCTTCTTATACCCACGGGGTTGGCGGGACAGGAAGGCGGAGCCACCACCCCGTGCCACACAAATCAGAGCTCCATAAAATACAGTATATGAACAATAAATAACTACATTAGATTTCCCCCCCCCCCCCCCCGTAGAAAAATCCAAAATACACATGCAACCCGAATCATGCGCTAAACAAAACTAAACTAAAATCACAAAAGGCGCCTATGGCATTCACACAAAATAACTAAAATTAGAGCAGACTGCCATCCTACCCCACACACGGTGAGGTGGGTTATCCTGCCGCCTATGCTATATATAAAAGTCCAGTTATAAACTAAAAGAAAATTGCTGCCGTGTCTCCTAATTAACAGAACACAAAATAATCCCAGAACTATAAATACAGATTCAGAACGAATAACATGTATATACATGCACAGCCCAGGGAGAATGACCCCATGGGCCCCCCAGACCAATCACCATTTGATCCGTCCCTGGAGGTGGTTCACCTCCCGGGCTACAGCTGGTCACCTCAATCCTGGTGCGCCTTCTCCTCCACACCGCCAGATGGTACATTCATCTGGGGCCACGTCTTGCTGCCTTCCCCGGGGCATGCCGTAACTCGTTATTGTGCCGCCACGAGCCATACGATAGCTGAAGATAACCATCTTGCCGGTTGTCCGTCACCTGCAGCTGGCCCTGATACTTCTCCATCCTCCGCTCGGCTCGCCCCCGCTGTGCCCTCGCTTCAGCCCGAACCCAGTCCACGACTCCAAGCAGGGCCCTGCTTGGCCTGTGTTGTTTCCGCCTGGCACTCGCCCTCTCAGCGCCACTCGGTCCTGCCCTGACTGCTTGTAGACCCACTACAGACCCTGCCGATGTTGCCCCGTGTTCACCGGCCCACCACGGCCGAGCTTCGGGAACACCTGGGACCATCTCCTGGGTATCGCTCGCCACCGCAGACTCTCCCCCATGCCGCCCAATACCCTCGTCCAGGGCAACTCGGACACTGGCACCGGGGCCCTCCCATGGTGACCCTGAGCATGACAAGGTCTGTCCACTTTCTGGAGAGCCCAGCAATTGTTCGTCCCACACTGCGTCATCCCGAATTCTTGGAACCGGTTGGTCCTACAGTCCGCAGCCCGACCACTCTTCCCCAGTGCTGCTGCTGATGGAAAACCCAAGGCCATAGAACAGGCTGTAGCCCATGATGCTCATGCCACAGGCTGTCACGACGAACTCCATATTGGCCATCTCTGCCGACTTGTACCGAGCTGTCAGTCTGACGGTATCCACCATGGCCAACGGTCCTCCTCCATACCCGCAAAGCGGCACTGAGTCACCTCCAATTCTGTAGTGGGGAAAACATTGTCTAACTGTAGCCCAGTTCAGCAGAGAACTCTCCGCCCCTGTGTCGATCAGCATCGATACTGGTACTCCATCCAACACTACCGTGCAATGTGTGCGCTCACTGGTACTCGGGGACACAGTATGTATTACTGTCGGGGTGGGAGGGGTCGAATTTTTGCACCGGCTCTCTTGTTCTGCTGACTGGCATACTCTCTCAAAATGGTGTAGACGGCCACACCTGCCACAGTGCTTCCCTCTTGCCACACACTCTCTGGCCTTGTAGAGGTGTTTCGTGGACCCGCAGCCCATACACCTGGTATGGGTGTCCCCGGGGCAGACCTCATCCGTACAGCATTGGCACCCTCGGCGTCCTCCTCGACACTTCCATCGCCGTCTGGGTCCACTACCTGTGTAGTCATGGGGGATCGTAACTCTTGCAGTGACAGACGCTTGCTCCACTTCCAAGTCAGCTTATCCGCTGCCTCCAGCTGAAGGGCCAACTCGACGGCCCCAGATATGGCTGCAGTATGAGCAGCTTAGACCTGACTGTGGCACAGTTGGTATGTTCCACCAACTGGTCGCGAACCATTTCTTCCTCCAACAGTCTGAATCGAGACTCAGCAGCCAGCTGTCTCAAATCCGACACAAGCCACTGAATGGGTTTGTCTACCTGTTGGGGGCGCTGTCGGAACTTATTCCTTCGGATGATGACGTTGTCCGGTGCCTTGAAATGGCGCGCCATCAGCTTGACCACTTCTTCATAGCTGTCCACGTCACCAAGCATGCCCAAAATCCTTTGTCCCTTCATTCCCAGGTTGTGCACAAGCAACGCACGCGCCCTCAACTTCTCCATCCTTCCCAGGTCCAACATCACCATATACATTCTAAAGGCATCGTACCACCGAGGCCACGGTACAGGCGGCTCACCTGGGAGCTCCAAAAATGGCCGAATTGGTGTCCCACACGCTTCCATGTCTTCGGTATTACCCGTTTTTATTCTTGTCGCCAAATGTTATGTCTGAACTCAGAGCCAAGGAGGAGACCAGCAGTAGAGCTGAACACGAGTTTATTACTCAGGGCTCTGTGCACCCATCTACACCCGCAGCTGCTAGCAGAGGTAATGGTGGAAGAGACCACCCCCTTGCCTGCAGCCCTTCTTATTATAGCCCCGGGGTTGGCGGGACTGGAAGACGGAGCCACCACCCCATGCCACACAAATAAGAGCTCTATATAGAATACAATATATGAACAATAAATAACTACATTTCACATAGGTCTTCCAAAGACTAGACCATCTCATTTAACAGGCAAAAATCAGCCTTTAGATGCCGACCTTTGAGCGTTCTGGCCTCCATTGCCACGGTCTATGAGGCTGCAACACCTGAATTGAGACACAGTCTGAGATTCAGTCGTAACTATGCATGAAGCTGGCATGTGGGTAGTGTGGAGCCAATCAGGACTCTCTGACCTAACTGAAGTTAGCCTCCAGGATAGCTAGCATTTAATAACTAGCTGCATTGAAAACTTGACCCAAGTTAAGATGGGTTTTACCAATAAACTCCTTGGACCAATGCAGTTTCAGTCATTATCCTGGGCCACCCTGCATACAACTGGGCATGTCCTTCAACTGGTAAGTCTTTTTTTTTTGATCACAGAATTTATTGTGATAGTGAGGGGAAAATGGAGCGAGAGACTGACAGACAGATTGGAGCAGCATCTGCAGTGATGCGGACGTTGTACTGGTCTGTTGTGGTGAAGAGGGAGCTTAGTTCTAAGGCAAAGCTGTCGATTTACCAGTCAATCTACGTTCCTACTCTCACCTATGGTCACGAGCTTTGGGTAATGACCGAAAGAACAAGATCGTGGATACAAGCGGCTGAAATGAGCTTTCTCTGTAGGATTGCTGGACTCACCCTCAGAGATAGGGTGAGGAGCTCAGTCATCCGGGAGAGGCTCAGAGTAGAACCGCTGCTCCTCCACATTGAAAGGAGTCAGTTGAGGTGGTATGGGCATCTGATTAGGATGCCTCCTGGACGCCTCCCACTTGAGGTGTTTCGGGCACGTCCCACTGGGAGGAGACCCCGGGGCAGACCCAGGACTCGGTGGAGAGACTATGTCTCCCAGCTGGTCTGGGAACGCCTTGGTATCCTCTCTGAAGAGCTGGAGCAGGTGGCTGGGGAGAGGGAAGTCTGGTCTTCTCTGCTTGAACTGCTGCCTCCGCGACCCGGACCTCTGGAAAAGCGGTAGAAGATGGATGGATGGATGGAATGTAGTGCTAGCCACTGTTAGCCTTGTGGGATGTGGGTGGGCCTAGTCATCACAGATCCTGGCGTTTGAAGGGGGGGGGGGTGAAAAGATTATGACACCAAATTGTAAGACAATAAAAGGTTTTGCAGACCATATAATGTCACAGAAATCCTACAAAACTCAATAACATGAAATGAAAACCCCAAAAAGCAGAATAGGGGGTCTTTAAGTTAAATGTACTAAATAAGTTTACACATTTTGAAGTAACGGTAATTAGATTTCTAAAATATAGAAGAACACAGCAGGAGACACCTTTATAACATTTTCACATAAAAGCTGATAATATGTTTTAATGTCGTGAGACACTCATGATCTCACACATGGTGGGATAGATTATTTCTGACCTATACTTTTACTGCCCCGAGACTCATAGGGTTTATAGGTTCACACATTCCAGTCAGATTTACATTAAATGGTGAAGCAGAATACCTCAGGTGGATTTACGGGAGGTGCGCAGCGGCCAGTATGACGACATTCCAGCTAAACAGGCACTTTACACTGTGTGGAAATACTTCTGTTGAAAGTATTAAGAGAATTTTTGGCACCCTTTAAATCTCAGTGGTGGTTGATGTGTTGCGAACAGGGCCGTCTCTAACGTTTTGGTGGCCTTATGCAAGATTCAACACAAACTCTGAAAAAACCACTTGGGTCACTGACTAGATGAACAGAAAAAAAGCTAAACCATTACACAGAATAAAAATGTCACCAACATTTGTGTGAACTGTGCAATTTTAAAAGAAAAAAGTTACAAATTTACAAGAAAAAAAGTTAAAAATTTTACTGAATAATTTTGAAATTTACAATAAAAAAAGGAGTGAGTTTACAAAAAGTTGCAAAATTACAAGAAAAAAGGTGACATTTATGATAAGTGGCAAATTTATGAGAGAAAGTTGAAAATTTACAAGAAAGAAGTTGCAAATTCATGAGAAAAGTGTCAAATTTATGAGAAAAAAAACCCTCACAAATTAACAAGAAAAAGCTTGCAAATTTATGAGAAAAAATTGCTATTTTTTGAGAAAAAAAATGGAAATTTAAGACAAAAAAATTCACAAATTCACAAGAGTCATAAATTTATCATAAAAAGGCTGCCAATTTTTGAGAAAAAGTTGCTATTTTATGAGAAAAAAACTTAAAATTTACGAGAAAAACTTGCAAATTTACAAGAAAAAAAAGACAAATCTACAAGAAAAAGGTTGCAAATTTAGAAAAAAAAAAGTTACAAATTTCTGAGAAAAACATTGCAAATTTATGACAAAAAACTCACAAATTCACAAGTAAAACAAGAAAAAGGTTGCAAATTTATGATAAAAAGTTGCTATTTTATAAGAAAAAGCTTTAAATTTATGAGAAAGTTGCAAGTTTACAAGATAAAGGCACACATTTATAAAAAAAGTGGCAAATTTAAGAAAAGTTGCTATTTTATGAGGAAAAACATTAAATTTATGAGAAAAAGTTTTAAGTTTACAAGAAATAGAGTCATAAATTTATATGAAAAAGGTGCAAAATTAGGAGAAAAAAAGTCAACGATTTACAAGAAAAAAGTTGAAAATTAATGAGGAAGAAATAGAAAACTTATAAGAAAAAATAAGAATTGTATGAAAAAAAAATGTACAAGAAAAAAGTAGTAAATTTACAAGAAAAACTCACAAATGTATGTGGGGGAAGCAGTTTTTTAAAGAATAAATTAGCCAATCTATACCAGGAAAAACGGTTGAAGGTAATTTTAATTCTCCCCCAAAATAAAAAAAAAATGCTGAGGATGAACTTGTCTTGTGGGGCCCCCTAGCAGCTGAAGAGGTCTGTAGCATTTGCGTACTCTGCTTTATAGCCAGAAACTGTACTGATTACAAAGGGCTCTGACTCCTAACCTGAAATGCAAATCCAGCTGCCTGTATTCTCAGAGAATTCCTGTAGATGGCAGCAGAAGTTTAGCATTCATACACTCATTCCATCTTTGGACGAGGTGTTTTCTAAAACCAGTATGTTCTGACTGAGATTTGACCTTCATTAGGCATGTTTTGCCTACGCGTCCACAGATCAGGTTTTACAGAAGAGGCCGTGGGAGCCCTGCACCCTGAAATCTGAGCCAAAGTCAACACTCTGAGGTCATCTCGTTCACTTAGGAACCATCAAGAATATCTTGGCTGTAATTTTATCAGTGTCAGTCATTAAGCATTTGAGTTTCCTGGTAAATAAGCTGAACTGAGGTCAGAAACATGACTTCATCAGCAAGAGGCACAACGGCTGGAAGATCAATTTGTCATGTGGGACCAGAGGTCAGTAGAGCAGCCAGACTTGGTAGTCAAGTAAAAGCACCATTGCTGATATTAATTACTCGAGTATAAGTAAGGGGAAAACAGTTTCTAGAAACATTATTTAAGGAGTGAGCAAATTAGTCACAGATGGGTCCTGCATGTCAAGTGATCATCTTAACCCCTACACCACACCACAGCTCCTGACTAAGCACCGACTTCCTTACACAATAACAAAATGTTCCATTGGCAAGACAAAGGCTGATATACATTTCATAAACATGACTTTTGCAGCATGAACAGAACTGCAAGAAATTTGGTGTGATCATACACAATGTAGTTGTGACTGTGAAGTTTCATTAATTTTGGATCTCTACATCAGAAGACGAATCAGGCAAATATGCGACAAAGAAGAACCATACAAGTTCATTTGCCTGTGAAATCAAAACAGATTGACATTTTTTGATAATTCTACCAACTTTTCATGACCAACATCTGTAGATGATTTATGCTTCATTTCCAGCAATTTGTGCAAATAGCCAAGGAGGAGTTAAACTTCATTTTTAAGAGCATGAGACTAAAGGACAGTGATGTGCACAGACATTTCGGGGGAGGTCTTCTTCTTTCGGCTGCTCCCCTCAGGGGTCTCCACAGCGTCCATCTCACCCTATCCCTTCATCTTCCTCTGTAACGCCAACCCTCTCCATGTCCTCCTTCACCACGTCCATGAATCTTCTCAGTGGTCTTCCTCTTTTCCTCCAGCCTGGCAGCTCCATCTTCAACATCCTTTGTCCAACATATCCACTATCCCTCCTCTGCACATGTTCAAACCATCTCAGTCTTGCCTCTCTTACTTTGTCTCCAAACTGCTGAACCTAAGCTGTCCCCCAATAAACTCATTTTTAATCCTGTCCCTCCTAGTCACTCCCAATAAAAATCTTAGCATCTTCAACTCTGCCACCTCCAGAGCCACCTCCTATCTTTTTGTCAGCGCCACCGCCTCCAAACCACACATCGTAGCAGGTCTCACTGCTGTCTTGTAAATCTTCCCTTTCACTCTTGGTGCTACCCTTCTGTCAAAAATCACCCCTGACACTCCTCTCCACCCACTTCATCGTGCTGGTATGTCATCTGGGCCAACCGCCTTTCCATTCTTCATCCTCTTCAAAGCTGCCCTCACTTCTGCCTTGCTAATCCTCGAGACTTCCTTGATCACCATCTTTCCTTCATCCATCCTTCTCTCTCTCTCATTTTCTTTATTCATCAGCTCTTCAAAGTACTCCTTCCACCTTCTCAGCACACTCTCATCATTTGTTAGTACATTACCTTTTCTGCCCTTAATCATCCTAACCTGCTGTACATCCTTTCCAGCTCGATCTCTGTCTAGACCAATTGATACAAGTCCTTTTCTCCTTCCTTAGTGTCCAGCCTCTCATACAACTCACTATATGCCTTTTCCTTTGCCACCTCTCTCTTTGCCATGTGCCTAAATTCCAAATACAGTGGTGTGAAAAAGTGTTTGCCCCCTTCCTGAATTCTCATATTTTTGTTTGTTTGTCACACTTAAGTGTTTCAGGTCATCCAACAAATTTAAATATTAGACAAAGATAACACAAGTAAATACAAAATGCAGTTTTTAAATGAAGGTGTTTATTATTAAGGGTAAAAAACATCCAAACCTACATGGTCCTGTGTGAAAAGGTGATTGCCCCCTCCCCCCTCCCCGCCCATTATGAGAAATGAGAAACAAAGTAATTGAGATCTATCAGTCTGGAAAAGGTTATAAAGCCATTTCTAAAGCTTTGGGACTCCAGCGAACCACAATGAGAGCCATTATCCACAAATGGCGAAAACATGGAACAGTGGTGAACATTCTCAGGAGTGGCCGGCCGACCAAAATTATCCCAAGAGCACAGTGACAACTTATCCAAGAGGTCACAAAAGACCCCACAACAACATCCAAAGAACTGTGGGCCTCACTTGCCTCAGTTAAGGTCAATGTTCATGACTCCACCATAAGAAAAGGACAATGATCCAAAACACACCAGCAAGACCACCTCTGATTGGCTTAAGAAAAACAAAATGAAGACTTTGGAGTGGCCTAATCAAAGTCCTGACTTGAATCCGATTGAGATGGTGTGGCATGACCTTATGAAGGTGGTTCATGCTCAAAACCCCTCCAATGTGGCTGAATTACAACAATTCTGCAAAGATGAGTGGGCCAAAATTCCTCCACAGCGCTGTAAAAGACTCATTGCCAGTTATCGCAAACGCGTCATTGCAGTTGTTGCTGCTAAGGGTGGAACAACCAGTTAATAGGTTTAGCGGGCAATCACTTTTTCACACAAGGCCATGTAGGTTTGTTTTTTGCTTTTCCCTTAATAATAAACGCCTTCATTTAAAAACTGCATTTTGTGTTTACTTGTGTTATCTTTGTCTAATATTTAAATTTGTTTGATGATCTGAAACATGTGTGACAAACATACAAAAAAAAAAAAGAAATTAGGAAGGGGGCAAACACTTTTTCACACCACTGTACTCCTGTTTACTTTCTTCATCTTCCTGACTATTTCACTTTTTCTTTGCTAACGTCTTCCTTAGGATACTCTCCTGTACCTTCTCATCCCACCACCTAGTCTCCTTGCCTTCCTTCCTCTGTCCACTGGATGCACCACATGACTTTCTATCCGTTTCCCTCAGTACTTTTGCTGTACTTTCCCAGTCAGCTGCTAATTCTTCCCTACCACCCAGAGCCTCTATCAACTCCTTCCTGAACTCTGTGCGACCTTCTTCCTTCTGTAACTTCATGCCCACAATTCCATACAAATACAAGAAACAAAGCACAAAATTTCTGGGAAAAAAAAAAATCATAAATTAACTGCAAAAAGTTGGAGCTTTAGGGGAAAAAAATATGAGAAATTCATCTTAAAAATGCTACAGTTTTGCAAGTGAAAATGTAATAAATTTATGAGGATAGCTGAAAATTTATGAAAAAGGTACAGTTTTATGAAGAAAAAAATCCACAAATTTGCAAGGAAAAAAACGTCAGAAAAGATGTGCCGGAAAAAGATCAATTTAAGCTGCAATTTTGTTAGAAATCTGTGGCACATTTATGTGAAAAAGACTGCATTTTTACCTGAAAAAAAGTTACAAATTTACCCCCCCAAAAAGTCATTTTTTATGTGAACAAAGTCTATGAAAAGTTAAAAAGTATTCAGTTTTACTCAACAAGGGTATCAAAATTTTAAAGCAAAATGTGCCAAATTTAGGAAAAACACATTTATTTATTTATTTTTTTTTTTTTTTCTTGCCTTCTGATTGTTGCTCTGAGTGTTGCTATCCCTGTGCTGTTGCAATCCTGGAATTTCCCCGTTGTGGGACTAATAAAGGCTTATCTTATCTTATCTTATCTTATCTTTATTCCAAAAATATAACAACTTTTGCCAAAACATTACAGTTTAACGAGGAAAACGCCCACACAATCTTGCAAGGATTATTTATCATTTTAAAACATTTAGTGGAAAACATAATTTTGTGAGAAAAATGTAACAAATATGCAATCAAAGAACCTGCAAATTTACAGTATGAGAATAAAACTCTGTTAATCCTGATGTTGTCAGCTGTCACTCTGCTGCTTTACCTCAGTTTTTGGCTCAGATCATTTTGTGGCTCCATGGAGATTTTTCCCCAGACAAAAATCACTCAAAGCGGCTCGTTGTGTCGTACAGCCCAGCCAGCATGTCCGTGTGGGCCCCACAATAAGGTTCAGTCTGAGCTGTCTTATGGGTGCCATGTGGGTTTGTCCACGGGTTCCATGTTGGCCCTGTTTACGTGTGGCGCAGGTGAGCAGGTGATCTGTTTACCCACTTCACAGCCATCTGGACCCCACATGGGTTTAATGTGGCTCAGCAGGTTTCAGTAAGACTGACATCAGGTAAAATGACATGAAAACGGTCACAGATTTATGAGGAAAAAAATGAAAATTTAGCAGAAGCCATCTCTGCTGTCATTCAGTCCATCATGTACAGTAGAACAAAATTACGTTTCTCCTATCTACAATGTTAATTACATCTAGAATCAGAGGGGTTGCTGCCATGCAAGGCGCCGCCACAGACAACTTCTCCTTCCCCCATTCTATTATGCTGAGCACCAAGCTAGAAGATGAGAAGTACCATTTTTATATGGTCTTTGGGATAACCCAGCTGAGACTTGAACCCCCAACCTCCCAGCTGTGGGGTGGATGCTCTATCAACTAGACCACCGCTCCGGTGAAAAAAGTCAGGAGAAAAAAAGTTGCAAATTTACAAGAAAAAAATCACAAATTATGAGGAAAAAAACTTGAAAAATTTGCAAATTAACAAAAAAGCAGGAAATATGAGTAAATAAGCACAGTGGTTAGTACTGTGGCAGCACAGCAAGAAGGTCACGGAATCAATCCCACCCCCAGACCGTCAGTGACCCTTCTGTGTGGAGTTTGCATGTTTTATAAGGGTACTCCAGTTTCCTCCCACAGGCCAAAGACATGCAAGTTAGGTTAACTGGCAGCAGCTGGGGATTCTAAACTGTCCTTAGGTATGACTGTGAGAGTGAATGGTTGTCTGTCTGTCTGTGTTGGCCCTGCGATGGACTGGCGATCTGTCCAGGGTGTACCCTGCCTCTCGCCCAGAGATGCTGGGATAGGCTCCAGCCCCCCGCGACTCGAAAAGGATAAAACGGTAGAAGATGGATGGATGAGTAAATAAATTGAAAATTCATGAGAAAAAAAGTCCCAAATTTATGCAAAAAAAGTTGTAAGTTTACAGTAAAATAAAGTTGAGAGCGATCCAAATTTACAAGAAAAATGTCGCAAATTTATGAGAAAAAGTCACAAATTTACTAAAACTAGCAAATTTACAAGGAAAAAAGTAACAAATTTATTAGAAAAAGTTGCAAGATTACAGAAAAAAATCGCAAATTTATGAAAGTTCCAAAATTACAAGAAAAAAAATTTGCAAATTTGCAAGAAAAAAAGTCACAATTTTACCAGAAAAACTAACAAATTTATCAGAAAAAGTTGCAAGTTTACAGTAAAAAAGTTGCAAATTTATCCACTTGGGGAAAAAGTCACAAATTTAAAAGAAAACATCAAATTGAATTATGCGGCGCTAAGGGAGTCTTTAATGTAGGTCTCCATCGCCTCCATCTACAGCCCAGCTGTGCGCCCGGGAGGAGGTCGATAGCACAGTCGTCGCCCCGGTGAGGTGGTAAAGATAGGGCCCTAGACTTGCTAAAGACCTCCCCTAAGTCATGATAAACCTCGGGTACGGAGCTGAAATCCACCGGTTCAGCCGAAGGGGAGGAGATCGGGAGCAAAGGTGAGCATGCGGCCGATTGGAGACAAGACAAAAAACAGAAGGGTCTCCAGGACGAAATGGAGCCCTGACTCCAGTTTATAATGGGGTTATGGGTGTACTGTCTGTCCAACCAGAGTTATGGAGAAAAGGGAGAAAAGCACAGAGGTATCACAAAACCTCTGTGATTAACTTTACATCTCAGGTAGAACGCTCAGTCTAAGTGAAACCTGTGTTTCTTTTGGCGTCTACCCAGGGCCTCTTGAGCCTGCTCACTTTATTTTTGTGTCACTTGATGTCGGCGACCTTTGAGCCAATGAACACGTCTCTGGAGAAAAACCCCGTACAGAAAGTGTGGCTGTAAAGAGAAAGATCACCCAATTAAACGCAGCGGTAATTCATTCACCAATGTGCGCTACAGTCCTCCCTCAGGGATGACCTTCAACATCAGGAATGTGTGGTTGACCAGAGGAGCAGAAGGGCAGCTCTGCTCCTATCTGCTCCATGCTGAAATATCACAGACCGACTGGGAGGCGTCCACTCAGCAGGTTTCACCTCCTCCACAACACCCACAGATAGCACAAGGAAGGAAATTCTTCAATAATTTGGCAATAAGGGATACTCCGAGAGCAGTGAGAGCTGTTGAATTGCGGGGAGTTTAGCTGGGTTGAATCCCACTTGGATCTATTACTGTTCTGTTTTGGTGGTTCTTTAATGGTGATTAGACGGCTGTGAGTCATGCAGTAATGTAGTCCCAGTGTTGCTGTTTCAGATTACACCAAGGGTTGCACGGACCCAAATATTCCAGTTTTTTAACATGTCAATCAGAAAAGTCTTGCCCAATTGGAAGAAATTTTCAACTGGAATGACTGCAGTGGAATAAACTGTTATTAATCTGATCAAAATAAAAGTATTACTTGTGTAAGCACTTTTTGCAAACACTTCTGTGCACGTTTGGCACATGTGGGCATAGCGTGCAGAGTCAAAGATGCCTTTTCTGAATATTTATTATTACATCTTGGCCAAGAAGGGAAAATATTGTGTCTCGCACACAGGCAAATACCACGAGGAATTCAAAGTCTCAGAACAGAGCAGAGAGTTTTAACACAATAGACCAAAGAGATAAGCATTGTTTTGAGAATGCTGAGTCATCAGTGCTCAAGGCTGAGGCTGGATCCTTGTTATCTTATTGGAAAAAGTACTGGGTGTAATGTCATTTATGATTACAGGAGACTAGAATGAAAGGAAAATTAAAAAAAAAATCCATAACAGATTGCAGAGAAAAAAAAAATTCAATTCGTTCCTCTGTATTGACTATGGAAATGTTTTATTTTGAAAATTTATCTGACATTCTCGTCCTGCTTAACTTCGTGCCTGTTGTATCTGTGCGGTCTTGACACATAACTGTCTCAGTTCAGCGGTTTAGCCCGCTATGCGAGTCAACCCCACACACGCAGGAGGACCAGCCACCCAGCACCTCAAATTAGAGTGGGAGATTATTGGGCTGTGTGATGTATGTGAAACGGCGCAATGCACTACACTGCGGTAGCATGCACGCACGTATGACGTCATGGCGCCTCAGGGTAAATTAGAGGGCTGCCCAGGGCCAACTATCCTCTTGGCGCTTTGCTCTTCCCTGCTCTCCCTACTCTGTGTATTATTTTGCTGTGCTAGCTTCAATAAAGCTAACCTCAACACGTGGACATGTCCACCCATATTTTTCAGACATAACATTGGCGACGAGGATGACCCATGCAACATCGAGGATAATGAAGACTTTACTTGCACCTTTTCTGCCGCCATTCCTCAATGAGCCTGGTGAGCCACCTATCCCCTGGTCCCACTGGTATGAATCGTTTGAAACCTTCATGTTCGCCCCCAACCTAGCTAATGTTAGCAAAGCTAGGCGAAGGGCCTTTCTACTTCATGACCTTAGCTTCGAGGGACAGCGCATCTTTCAGTTGCTCGGACACACTGATACCTATGACAAGTGTGTAGCTTTGTTGACTGGACATTTCACTGCTTCACAGAGAGTAATGGCCCAAAGATTTATGTTTTACCAGCGCCGACAGCGATTGGACATGTTGGTCCCACAGTACATAGCCACCCTCTGCTGTTTGGCTAGCACGTGTGAGTTCGGACACTTGGAAGACGGGTTGATGTGAGAACAGTTGAAGGTGTGCACCACAAATTCGGTGATACGGGAGTTGTTGCAGATGGCGCCGGACGACCTGCCATTGGCAGACATGGTGGAAAGGCGATGGGAGTCGGTGCTGATGGCGCTGGACATCCTGTCATTGACAGATGCGGTGGAATTAGTATCCCAGCTAGAGCTAGCGGGCCCCAAGTTAGCATTGCAGCTAGTGGGCCCTAAACCGCACTCCCCACATTCAGCTCTGCTGGTACAAGCTGTTACCCCGGCTGCTGAGCTCTTTGACCCCATATCTCTTCACGACGGTTCCGAGGTAGACATTGTAGAATAGCAAGGTACCACAGCATGCCGACCCAGAAGTAAGCCCAGTTTGACCAACGATGGCCCGAGTCCACTGCACTCAGACATGGACGCAGCCACTCCCTGCTTTGCATCGCACACCGAGCAGACTCCTGTACAACCGGAGCTGCCACAGGGTGTCCAGACTGCATCCACATAGGACCCGGAGCTGACACAGGAGCACCAGACCACATCCACACAAGATCCAGGGATGGTCCTCACGCAGCATGAGCGTCTTCAAGCTGACACCAAATTGCAAGATTTCCAGTCCACAGTCATGTAGGACCCAGAAGAAGGTAAGGCCTACCCCATAAGTGGCAAGACCGGCTTGCCTCCACATCTTTTCCCGGACCGCTTACCTCCTCCACCAGATGACACTCCAGTAGTGATGCCCTTCTCCAGCAGCGGGACGGAAGAGCAATGACAGAAGCGCCTCACGCACCACGAGCCTCCTCGAGCTGTTGCATCTCTGCAGGAGTTGCAAGCTGTAGCTGAACAGGACTGGCCACGTCCTCCATCAGGTGACACCCAAGCGGTGGTGCTCTTCCATAACAACAGGGTGGCAGAGTGACAACAGCACATCATGAAGAAGGAACGCCGAGCAGAGTGCCCTTCATTCACAGTGCTCGACTGGGTCCAGGTACATTGACCCAATCGCTCGTACAAAGGCAGTCATTCTGGCCAGCACCGACACAGACCACTGCTCAGCTAGGACCAGCCGCCTTCCTTCTGACTGATGGGTCATGATGGCATGCCAGCCGCCACAGAAGGATGACACCACCTCTCACTTTTGACCAAGAACCCACGACCAAGCCGGTCCACCCAGACTGTGACTGCACGGATGAATGGTTCACAGCTCCAGAGGGGCGCCCGCCAGAACCACCCAAGCCAGCGCAGCCTGAGCCCCACTTGGCAAAAGTCCGATGGAGGCCCCTTCATCTTGAGGACCACAGTGGTGTGAAACAGTGTTTGCCCCCTTCCTGATTTCTCATTTTTTTGTACGTTTGTCACACTTAAATGTTACAAGTCATCAAACAAATTTAAATATTGCACAAAGATAACACAAGTAAACACAAAATGCAGTTTTTAAATGGTGCTTATTATTAAGGGTAAAAAAAATAATCAAAACTTACCCTGTGTGAAAAAGTGATCCCCTTAAATCTTAAATATGCTGGCACATCAGATGCAACAGGTGTGTAATCACACAGGTGTGTCTAATCTTCCGAAGCCGGGAAAACACAAACAGGAGGAGAGGGGAGCACACTCGCCTGATCATCACAGTGCCCCTCGGTCAAGGGATGCCTCCTGGCGTCCCACTGGGCCTGCGTCGATGGGTCTGATGGAATGCCCATATCATGTGCTTGTCGAGGATGTACGACCCCGGGATCCATGACCTCTCCTCTGGACCGTATCCTTTTCAATAAATGAGGTATTGGCACCCCCACCCCCGAACGTCTAGGATCCTCTCCACCGTATACGTGGTCTGGCCATTAATGATTGGGGGGGGGTGGAATCTGGAGGAGGGCAGAGGGGACTGGCGGAAAGGGGCTTGATCTTGGAGATGTGGAAAGTTGAATGGATGCACATAGAGGGTGACAAGTCCAACCAAACGGTGACATCATTGATCAACTGCTTGATGGTATACGGGCCCAGATAGCGGGGGGGGGGGGGAGCTTCCAGGACTCTGTTTTCAGCAGGATCTGGTCGGTGGACAGCCACACCCTCTGTCCCACCGTGTACTTCGGTGCCAGCGTCCGTCTGTGGCTGGCGTACTGTTTATTACGCTCCGCAGAACGAAGGAGGGTAGCTCTTGTGGCCCTCCACAGACAGCGGCACCAGAGCGCGTGGGCCTTCAAGGATGGTACAGTGAGGCCCCTCTCCGCCGTAAGCAGCAAAGGTGGTGTGTAACTCATCAACACTTCAAATGGCGTGAGCCCAGCGGAGGAGGAGATCGCCGAGTTGTGGGTATGTTCCATCCAGGTCAAATGGGAGCTCCAGGTGGTCGGGTTTGTGGATGCTATCCATCTTAAGGTGACCTCCAGAGACTGATTAGCATGCTCAGCCAGACCATTGCTTTGAGGATGTTAACCTGATATCAAGCTGGCACTCGAACCCAATGCCTTCCACACCTGGAATGTGAATTGGTGCCCCCAGTCCGAGACGATGTCCATGGGAATACCATGCAGCTGAATGACGTGCTGCATCAGCTGGTCGGCCATCTCTGTGGCAGATGGTAACTTGTGGAGAGGAATCAGGTGGATGGCCTTGGAGAAGTGGTCAACTATCGTCAGGATAACCGTGTCCCCTTGGGATCGAAGGAAGCCCATAATGAAGTCCAGAGCAATGTGTGACCCGGCACCGGGAGAGGATGGGGGAGACCCGCGGGGGGAAGAGTCAGTTTTATTGGCGGAACAGGTGTGGCAGGCCTTGATGTACTCCCGTACATCCCTCCCGAATGTGGGCCACCAAAACACTCTCCGCAGCAGATCGATGGTCCTGGATATGCTGGGATGACAGGCAAAAATGCTGGTGTGTCCCCACTTAATCACCTCACCATGAAACACTGCGGGGACATACAGCCGCCTTCCCTCCTGGACGGGTTCCGATGATTGTGCCTGCTGGACCCTCTGCTCTATCTCCCACTGGAATGTTGCGAGAAAGCAGGAGAGGGGGAGAATAGTCTCTGGGGGAGATGCAGTAGCTGTGGAGGAGGAGGTGAAGGAGGAGGATTCGGGAGAAAACTGGCGTGAGAGAGCATCAGCCTTGGCGTTGTGGGACCCTGGATGGTACAAGATGGATAAACTAAACCTATTATAGAACAGAGCCTGCCAAGAATTCAACCGTCAGTCCAGACAATGACCAGTTGACTAACTCCCTTCAGCCAGTGTCTCCATTTGTCCAATGCCAGCTTGATGGCCAACAGTTTGCGGTCCCCAACAACCTAATTCCTCTCAGCTGGCATTAACTGCCGGGAGAAATACGTGCACGGATGGAGCTTCTGGTCAAAGGAGGAATGCTAGGAGATGACAATGCCCACCCCCGACTCAGAAGCATCCACCTCGACCACAAACTGCCCCACGGGGTCCGCCTGCACCAGGATGTGCGCATTGATGAATAGGCCTTTCAGGGTCACAAAAGCTCATTCAGAAGGATCGGACCACTTGAACGGACTTTTGGTTGACGTCAACTGCATAAGCGGTTGCGGCACCTTACTATAGTCTCGGATAAATGGGCGGTAGAAGTTGATGAAGCCCAGGATGCGTTGGAGGTCCTTCCTGGACTGGGGGGTCAGCTAGTCTACTACCACCTTGATTTTCGCCGGATCGGCCTTTACCGTGCCCTTAGCGATGATGAACCCCCAAAACGAAGTATAGAGCGAGTGGAAAATTTGCACTTCTCAGCCTTCACAGAAAGCTGGTTCTCCAGCAACTGCTGCAGAACGGACCGAACATGGACTATGTGCTCCTCCAGGGTGTGAGAAAATCATCAAAATATCGTCCAAATAAACAAACACAAACTGGTTCATCATATCTCGTAGGACGTCATTAATTAACCACTGAAAGACGACAGGGGCGTTGATCAGCCCAACCGGCATGACCAAATATTCAAATGGCCCAGTGGTGTTTTAAACGCTGTCTTCCACTCATCCCCTTCATGAATAGGGACTAAATGATATGCATTATGGAGGTCAAGTTTGGTGAAAAAACACCCCCGTTGAAGTAACTCAAACGCTGAATTAATAAGGGGCAGCGGATACTTATTCTTCCGGGTGATTGCGTTAAACTAACGGTAATCAATACACAGCCGCAGAGACCTGTCCTTCTTCCCTACAAAAAAGAACCCCACGCTGAGAGGGGCGGACGACGGCCAAATTATGCCGGCATTAAGGGAGTCTTTAATGTAGGTCTCCATTGCCTCCCTCTTCAGCCCAGCCGCGCGCCTGGGAGGAGGTCGATAGCACAGTCGTAACCCCGGTGAGGTGGTAAAGATAGGAATTTGGTTTAATTTGATTTAATAAAGTTATGTTTAAACTCTAACTCCACTTGGTGCGTCCTTTTGTTTGTTGTGGCCCTTGAGTCAGGTCATAATACCCTGGTCTACCCAGCTGAGGGGTTCGTACACTGCGGCACTACACCTGCAGTGTCGACCCTTCGGACTGGACTTTGGCGGTCTTAGGGGTGGTGTCCCTGTAGCTGTGGATTCAGCACTTTCCCTGCTGATGATGGCTCCCTAGTGATGGTGCTTCCACACCTGGATCCTCGGTGCTCAGCAATAAGTCTCATATAGATGAAAGTTTGTGTGTGTGTGTGTGTGTGTGTGTGTGTGTGTGTGTGTGTGTGTATGTGTGTGTGTCTAAGTATGTAATGTGTGCGCGCACGCGTGTGTGTGTGGGGAGGGGGTAATTGTGTTTTATTTCAATGTGTGAAGCACTTTGTCTTACAACTTTTTGAATGAAAAGTGCTATATAAATAAAGCTTTGATTGATTGATTCATTTCCATTTCCCTGGAGTTATAAACTGTAAATGGTCACAGTGCACAAATATTCTTCTTCTGGCTGCTCCCTTTAGGGGTCACCACAGTGGATCATCTGCCTCCATCTCAATCTATCCCTTGCATCGTCTTCTCTCACACCAACCCTCTCCATGTCCTCCTTCGCTACATCCATGAATGCCTGGCAGCTCCATCTTCAAGATCTTTTCTCAAAACCGATTCCTGATGTAATCCTGAACTTGAATCCATCTGGCACTCCTACAACATACCTCACCACCATCTTGCTGTCATCATGCATGTCCTGCACCACCATCACATACTTTTCTGCCCCTCCTGACTTCGTCATATGGTACCACACTTCCTCTCTTGGCACCCTATCATTTGCTTTCTCTAGATCCACGACAGGTGTAGCTCCTTCTGACCTTCTCTATACTTCTCCAGCAACACTCTTAAAGCAAACACTGCATCTGTAGTACTCTTTCTTAGCATGTTTATGATGGCATACTGTCACGATCTGATCACGGGGGGATTCCACCAGGCTCAGTCTTTTTGTCTTTTTCCACATTTGTACTGTGTTGTCGTTTTGAGTTGCAATTCCTGTTATTTTATCCTTGGTTGATTTGTCACATATTCTGTATTGTTTCTTAGTATGATTTATTTTTCTGTTTATGTTCATTATAGTTGTTAATTACATTTTTGAGGTTACTTGTCTTTACTTTTGCCATCTTATTATATTTGTATTCTGTTGTGTTTTCCCTCGGGGTTGACAGCTGTCAGTGGCTTTTCTGGGCTTTTGCACGGGCGTGGCCCGTCAACTGTCAGATCCCCATTCTCCCCTTATTGCTTCCAGCTGGTCCAAATTATTAATCATTGTCTCAATCACCATCATTGTCTCAATCACCATCTGCCCGCTCATGTGACCCACACCTGTTTCATTTGTTTCTGGACCTATTTAAGGGCTGTGATTTTCTTTTCTGATTACTGCTGTCTTGAGTTCTGTTCCTTCGTCTCCACCAAAACCCAGCCCTTGCTCTGGTGCATGTTATTTGTACGTTTGCTCATTTGTTTGAATTTTGTTTTAGAGCACTGTTTGGGATTTTGTGGTAGTTGGGTTTTTTTTCAATAAATCTCACTAACTGCAGTCCAGCACGTGGGTCTCTCCTCTTTGCCCCGAGGGGCAATTCATAACACATATTTAAAAAAATGATATGGAAATGCCTTAATAAGATACTTTCACACCTAACACGTTTGGTCTGGACTTTTGTACTTTTCAGTTTGGTTCAGACCAAAATTTTAGGTGTGAAACCTCCCCCAAACTGCAGTCCAGACCAAAGAGCCGAAATACGGTTCAGTAAAAAGTGGTGATGTCGGAAGGGATCAAACTGAACCTTGGTCTGGTTTGTCTAGAGTGTGAAAGCAATTTTCAGAAATGTTCAGACTTTTGGAGCAAACACAGGAAGTTAAGGCAGCCGATAAGAGGGGAAATGAGCGTCTTGTACCACTTGGAGAGAGGCAATATGGCTGTTAGTGATATAAATAGTCACTTGAAAAAAAAAAGATTAAAATGCAGAAGCTTACCAGTTTTTTTTCAAAGATGAAGCAACAGAGTTTAAAAAAAAAATTGATGAGCCATGCCACCTGAAAATCATTACGGCTGAAGACCTGGATAATATTCTCACTTCACTAAACAAGTCCACTGACTAATATGATAGAGTCTGAACTACAGTAACGTGTCCAGAGCTGCAGAGAACACCTTGGAGGGGGAGTAGCATGTTTGCCAACTACTGGTCTGTGTAACAGCACAAATGTCATGAAAACAAGATGTAGGTGCCATCACGTGAATTTCTTTAGTTCGCCTGGAAAAGGAGCAGTGTTAAACCAAACCTAAACGGAACAAATGTAGACAATGGAACAAAAACATGAACCTTGGTTCAGACTTTCAGGTGTGAAAATGGCCTACAAAACAAACAAAAAAACTCTGAAGAACTGAAGATAACATGAAGAGTAGTAGAGATAAAATAGTGTTTCCAAGCATATTAAAACCCATAAGTCTCCACGCCTACATATCTGACTACAGGCAGAGTATTGTAAACATATGTGGTGTGAAAAGCAGTATGACACCTGTAGTGTAGTTAAGATGTCAGAAAGGTTCATAAACAGTATGTTACATTTATAGATAGATCATTCTTTTTTTCCCTGACGGTAAAGGCTTTCCTGAACACACCATAAACTGCTGAAATGTCAAAAAGAAACAAGAAGTATATCCAGAAGACAATTTGTTATTTTTTAACAAGGGGGATGGGGGTCTTCACAAATTTAGCTTAAGGTAAAAGTGCATGAATGTAAATTTGGGTACAAATTTGAAAGAATAAAAGTTTGCCAAGTTAAAAATTTAAAAAGTTGCAAATTACAATTTAATTACATAGAATAAAAATTTAACCGGCATCTAGATGAATGTCGCAAATTTACAAGAAAAAAGCTGAAAATTTAAAAGAAAAGATGTGGGACACCAACAAAGAAGAGTTTGTAAACAAATGTTGTTTACAAACAACAAATCTGTCACAACAAGGAGGAGGCATTTGCTCCCAAATTTGCTCCCAATACAGGCTCCACAGGCAGCCGCCACCACCAGGCTTCACAGGCAGTTACCACCACCAGGCTTCACAGGCAGTTACCACCACCAGGCCCTGCAGCCACCTCCATCAGGCTTCAGGCCTGGCACCAGGCCTTATACGCATTCCTGTTATTGTTGCTGCTTGAATTTTTCATCAACACTGAAATATTCTTGGAAACAGACTCTTGTCTCCTTGTCCACTGCAAATTATCGCAAAACTGTGGCAAAATGCCACCTAAGCCAAAAGCAGAGGCCCAATCCGAGGAGGAATATGTGTCCCTCGCACAGGTAAATGACTTACTGCAACAGCAAAAAGAACTGTTTTCTGCATTGTTAAACCAACAACAGGAAACTTTCAAAAGCCTTATCAAAGTGATCATGGACTCAGCTAATGCAAGAGTGGACACGATGACGAGAGAGTTGCAGGACATTAAAACCAGTCTACACTTCACCCAGAAAGACGTAGATGACATAAAAGCTGAATTGTCTAAACAAGCAGACCGCAACAATGTGCTGTAATCAGATGTTTTTAAAGTGTGTGACAGTCTGTTGACTATCACCGACAAATTTGAATATCTGGAAGGACAATCCCGGAGAAATAATCTAGTCTTTGATGGTGTTGTGGAGGCACCAGGAGAGACCTGGGCCAACACGGAGGAGAAGATTAAAAATATTCTCATGGAGAAACTACAGTTACCACCAGGGATCGAGATGGAGAGAGCCCACCGCACCGGGAAACCTGGAGGAGAAAGACCGAGGCCCACTGTGGTCAAGTTCCTGCGGCACAAGGACAGGATGACTATTCTTCAAAGAGCCAAGTCCCTCAAAGGAACAAAAATCTTCATCAATGAGGACTTCACTGATTTGGTAAGAAGGAAGAGAAAAGAATTAATGCCAGAGCTGAAAGCTGCAAGAGCACGGGGGGGACATAGCCTACTTAAGGTATGACAGATTCGTTATTCACCCACGCCATCCCCGTAACAGTACACCAAAATCAATGGAGCCAAAAATTAACCAGAAATGATTGCCATTTCATTGCCATCTAAGAGATATAAACTGTGCATTTGTTTCCATTGACTGGAATAATTAAGATGCAAACCTTTATAGGAAACAACCTTATTTTAAAAGGGTACGAATATACTGAGCATAAGCCACATAGTGTTGAACATGAAACTGATCCTGAAAATCACTTTTTCAACGGCATAAAACATCAGTGTAAATACTTTAGCTCAGACCAACTAAAAAATACAATTTCTGACCAATCATTGTCAATAATACACTTTAATAGTAGAAGTCTCGATATGAATTTTTCCAAAATCCAGGACAGTTTGTTGCAATATAACACAAATTCTTCTGCTGTTGCAATTTCTGAGACTTGGCTAAAAAATGACCAACTTCATACAGTGCAAATGAGAGGCTATGATTTATATACCACAAGCAGGTCAAAAAAAAGGGGGTGGTGGTGTTGGTTTATATGTCAGGTCCTGCTACCAAAGCCAAGTTGTAGATAGTATTTCTTTTGAAATGGAAAACATCATGGAGTGTTTAACTGTGGAATTAATTACAACTACAACTAGAAAAGCACTCGGAGAGCGCAGACCTCCACCAAACGCCACAGTTCCCCCCATACAGTGTTTGTGTGTACGTTTTCAGATTCTTTGACCATGAAAACATATGACTAGCAATTGGATTCACAATGATAGGATTGGTGGTTCAGTAGTTATTGACAAAAATGGCATTTTCCGTAATGGCGGTTTAGCGCCACAGTTCCCCCCATACAGTGTTTGTGTGTACGTTTTCCAATTCCTTGACCATGAAAACATATGGCAAGCAATTGGATTCACAATGATAGGATTAGTGGTTCAGTAGTTATTGACGAAAATGGCATTTTCCGTAATGGCGGTTTTCTTGTGGACGGTGATCCGGATCACCACCAAGATCTAATCATCTGTAGGATACCCCATTTCTGGCAATCTGTGAAAATTTCATGAAAATCCATCCATAACTTTTTGAGTTATCTTGCTAACAAACAAACAGACAGACAGACAAACCAACGCCAATGAAAACATAACCTCCTTGGCAGAGGTAAAAATTAACTAGAAAAAGGTTTCTAATTTTTGAGAGAAAATTCACCAATGTAACAGAAAAAAAGTCACAAATTTATTGAGAAAAAGTTGAAGAAAATGTTAATTCTTTTACATCTTCAACTGCTTAATTCTTTAGGGTCGCCAGGGGTGGGGGGTGGCTGGACCCTATCTCATCACATAACCTCCTTGGCGGAGGTAATTAAAAAAAAAAAAAAAAAGAATCCTTTAAAAAATTCCTAGATCCAGACGGTGATCCGGATCACCACCAAAATCTAATCATCTGTAGGATACCCCATTTCTGACAATCTGTGAAAATTTCATGAAAATCCGTCCATAACTTTTTGAGTTATCTTGCTAACAAACAAACAGACCAACAAACAAACAAACCAACGCTGATGATCACATAACCTCCCCCTTTGGCAGAGGTAATAAACATCATAATAAGTTGTATTTATAGAGCACCGGGTACCAATATTGACATTTTCAAAGAAAAATTGTCTGAGCTTTTCAGTGCAGTAGGTAGTAATATGAAGCTGGTATTTATTTGTGGAGACTTCAGTATTGATTTATTAAATCCAAATGACCATATCCAAATAAGTGAATTCATAAATTCCATGTTTTGTATGGGTTTCTACCCTTCAATAACATACCCCACTAGACTAACAACACATTCAGCAACGCTTATTGATAATATTTTCACAAATGTCACTGGGGGGGAATGTAACTGCTGGTCTTATTATCAATGACGTAACAGACCATCTGCCTGTTTTTGTTTCTTCTCACACTGGTGTAACACATAACGTTGAAATAGATAAGGTTTTTAAACAACTTGTAACAGAAACCGCAATCAACAATCTTAGAACATCTACAGAAGTTCTCTGATGACTCTGCAATCGTCGGCCTCATCTCCAACGGAGATGAAGCTGAGTACAGGGGACTTATCCAGGACTTCGTGGACTGGTGCCATCGGAACTGCCTCCAGATCAACGCGAGGAAAACTAAGGAGCTGGTGATGGACTGCCACAGGCAAGGACAGCCCCTCACAGCACCATTAAACATACAGGGAACAGACATTGAGATGGTGACATCCTACAAGTACCTTGGTGTTCATCTGAACAATAAACTAGACTGGTCACACAATACCGACGCACTCTACAAGAAGGGACAGCACAGGTTGTTCCTACTGAGGAGGCTCAGGTCTTTTGGTGTACAAAGGGCGCTGCTGAAGACATTCTATGACACGGTGGTGGCATCAGCCATCACTTTTGGTGTGGTCTGCTGGGGCAACGGCATTACAGCAGCCGATAGGAAGAGACTGAACAACCTGATCAAGAAAGCTAGATCTGTCCTGGGGCAACGCCTTGACCCAGTGGAGATAGGAGAGAGAAGGATGGTGGCTAAACTGTCATCTCTGCTGGAGTCTGAGTCCCACCCTATGCAGGACATATTGAACGCACTGAGGAGCTCATTTAGCGGTAGACTGCATCATCCTAGGTGCGCAACCGAGAGGTTTCGCAGGTCCTTCCTACCTACAGCTGTCAGACTGTATAACCTAAGCAGGGCTGCTCGCAGAGATAGCAAAAAAAACGTGACGACCTAATAGTACTGAATGCAAAAGACGCAACAGACTTACACAAATGGTCCCCTCCAGTATACAACTAGGACAATATCAGTCGCTACGGAGGGTGACAATATGTATGGGTGCATATTCATACTATGTAGGATAACTAAGTAGACGGTGATGCTGTTTATTCCATCTTGCTACAATGCTCCGCACTTTGTATATATATTTATATATTTATGTGTACGTATGTATATCCACTGCTCTTATTTATATTTTTCGTATCTTCTTAATTATTGCTCTGAGTGTTGCTATCCCTGTGCTGTTGCAATCCTGGAATTTCCCCATTGTGGGACTAATAAAGGCTTATCTTATCTTAGAAATGATTTAAAAATACAAGACTGGAGTGGTGCTTATATTGACAACATTGACACAGCATATGGAGAATTTGTCTCTATTTTATCCCAACTATATAATAAACATTGCCCTCTAGCGGTAAAGGAAACTAAAGTTAAATACAGAGATAAGCCTTGGATCACCAAGGGCCTGCAAAATGCTTGTAAAAAGAAAAACTTGTTATATAAAACATTTCTGAAATTAAGAACTGTGGAAGCAGAAAAGAAATACAAGACTTATAAATATAAACTCATTAGTATTTTAAGATTGAGTAAAAAAATATTACAGTAAATTATTGGCAAATAACAAAACTATTACATGCAATATATGGAAGGTGTTAAATAACATAACAGAGAGGAAAACTAAATTCCAACCACATCTCTTATTTAAATTCAGAAAATGGAATAATCAATGAAAATAGCTTGATCTCCAACATGTTTAATGAATATTTTGTTAATTTTTTTTTTTTTTTTTTTTTTGTTACTTATTTGTACCCGTAGGTAGATTTGGTTTGCAGTCTGGTGACAAGCCACCGGCTGCTGGTCGCTGCGTGCGCGAGCGCCCTAAACCTACATGTTTTGGTGTGCGGGAGGAAACCGGAGAAATCCCGGAGTAAACCCGCGCAACACGGGGAGAACATGCAAACTCCACACAGCTCACTGTTGGTCGGGGGCTGGGATCGAACCCACGATCTCATGATCCCCGCGATCCCCCGGCCGAGGGTAAAACTGTGCTGCCACAGTGCTAAACCACTGCGCCACCGTGCAGCCCGTTAATATAGCAAAAAAGATTGCCAACTCCACTGTATCATCAGCAAATAAAAGTGGCGTTGACAATGTCATCAACATAAACGCTTACTCAATGTTTATGAAAGAAACAGATGAAAAAGAAATTCTTGATATTGTTAACAAATTCAAAGACAAAAAATCAGCTGATTGTAATGATTTCAGTATGTTCATGGTTAAATGTATTATTGACTGTATTGTTAAACACTTCACTTACATATGCAACATGTCACTTACTGCTGGTAAATTTCCAAAGAAAATGAAAATAGCAAGAGTCATTCCTCTGTATAAGACTGGTGACAAACACTTATTGTCAAACTACAGACCCATCTCCTTGTTACCTCAGTTCTCCAAAATACTGGAAAAAACATTTGTTAAGAGACTAAATGATTTCATTGATAAGCACAATATACTCTGCGAACAACAGTATGAATTCATGAAGAACCGGACCACCTCACTGGCGCTCATGGACTTTGTTGAACATATTACAGATGCAACAGATAGAACAGAATACACAGTTGGAATATTTCTGGACTTACAAAAGGCATCTGATACAGTTGACCATAAATTACTCCTCAGTAAATTACATAAGTATGGCATCAGAGGAATTGCTTTTGACTGGTTACACACCTATTTAGAAGACAGATATCAATATGTTCATGTGAATAATACAGACTCTGAGTTGCTGAAGATGACGTGTGGGGTACCACAGGGTTCTGTGCTTGGTCCATTGCTGTTTATTTTGTATATTAATGATTTATGTTCTGTGTCTAAATTGTTCAAGTGTATTTTATTTGCAGATGACACAACTTTTTTTGTAGTGGAGAAAATCTTAAGCAGCTTCTGGATTCAGTAGAAAATAAACTTAAATCAATCAATGGTTCACTGTCAATAAATTATCTATTCACCTTGGAAAAACAAAATGTATAATATTTGGAAACCGCAAATTATTTAATCAGAAAAATTAAACTAAACAATGTTGAAATTGACACAGTTTTTGAAACCAAGTTCCTAGGCGTCATTGTTGATAACAAACTGGAAATCACACATAAATTATGTCAAAACTAAAATGTCTAAATCCATTGCTGTACTGTATAAAGTTAAGGATCTCCTGTGTCAGAAATCTCATTGTGTTTTATATAATTCACTGAGAGTTCCTTATATGACATATTGTGTGGAGATCTGGGGAAACACATATAAAACAAACACAAACAATCTTTTTACTACAGAGAAAAGCCGTACACATTGTATCAAAGAAACCTTACTGTGAACCAACAAATCCAATATTCATTCAATTACATATTCTTAAATTTAGAGACCTAGTGGATTATAATGTCACTCAAATCATGTACAAAGCAAATAATAACCAATTACCTGTTAATATTCAGAGACTGTTTAAAAAAAGGAAAGCAAATATGAGCTAAGAGGTAACTCTGTTTTTAATAAGCCAAAGGTTAGAACAAATACAAAGTATCATTGCATGTCTGTCACTGGAGTTATATTGTAGAACTGTTGCTCTGAAAATATTAAAACATGTTCATCTCTGAAGCAATTCAAAAACTTGTACAAAGATGAAAAAATCTCCCAGTATCTCACTGGAAATGCTGGGAGATAAACTTGTAATAACTTAAAGGTTTTTTTTTTTTTTTTGTCTACTTGTTCTATTTGATTTTCTTTGTTGATTTTGGGTATGACTTAAATTTTTATGTTATTGATTTTAAAATTGTAACGGGGTAGGCACTATATATGTTTTTTGGTACAGTGACTGAAACTTGGTGTGTTTACTCACTCTGAAGCTCTTGGGTCTGTCAATCAGCCCTTTTTTGGTTCTGTTTCCACTTCCCATATTAATCCCATTAATCCAAATAATCTTCACTGTTTGGATCAGCCTTCGATTTATAACCCTACAGAGATTGTGTCTGTCTCCCGTTACCCAAAATATTATAACCCAAGACAAATACAACACAACCTGATAAATACACGTCTTTCTGCAGCTCCTCCTCAGCCTCCACCCCCCAACTTTGCCCCTGTCTTCTCCCTTAGAGAACCTTTCTCTGCTCCCCCCAAAGTTAAAAAAAATGTTAATAAAAATAGAATGCATATACATCCCAAAGTGATTAAACAAAATGTTGGTAAAATTCAAATCAAACCTCAAGTCTCTAAATTTAATAATTTGGCCCCTGTTCCTCCCCAAAATTTTAAAATTAAATGTGGTCTATTAAATATTAGGTCTCTAACTCCCAAGTCTCTTCTAGTCCATGGTCTATTAATCGATCATCAGATTGATTTATTATCCCCCACAGAGACTTGACTTGGGCAAGATGATTATGTTGGTTTGAATGAATCAACTCCCTCTGGTTATTTAAACTGTTATAACCCCAGACGTTCTGGTCGTGGAGGTGGAATGGCGGCAATTTTTCATTCTAAATTACTAGTTAATGTCAAGCAAAAATCATGTTTTAATTCCTTTGAGGGCCTGGTCCTCAGTGTGGGGCATGTTGGCTATCTTGGCTTGAACCCAATTCTCTTTGCCATATTTTACCGTCCTCCCACGGCCTACTCCGAGTTTCTATTTGAATTTGCTGAATTTTTAGCTGATTTAGTACTGAAATCAGATTAATTATTGTATGGGACTTTAATGTACATGTTGATGTAGAGAGTGACTGTCTTAATAAGGCATTCAATTCAATTTTAGACTCAATGGGGTTTTCCCAGAAAGTAGAAAATTCTACCCATTATCTCCACCATACATTGGACCTTGTTTTGACTTATGGTATAGATATAGAAAATCTGATAGTGTCTCCTCACAATCCTGTACTGTCAGACCATTGTCTGTTAACCTTTGATTTCATTATTTCTGATTATTTGACTCCTAAAGAAAAATACTACTACAGCAGATGTCTTTCAGATGATGTTGTTACCAAATTTTTGCAGATTGTGTCCTCTATACCATGGGTCAACACAACGGAAATAAAAGATGGAGAGCCTTCAGATCTATTCTCAAGAATTAAAAAAAAGTTAGTGGAATTTATATGGAACAATAGGAAGGCTAGATTATGTCTGTCCTTACTTTATTTACCATTTGATCGTGGAGGTCTGAAATGTCCAGACTTTATGTTGTATTACTGGTCAGCACAACTGAGGTCTATGACATATTATTTTTCATCAAATGATCTCCCTCTCTGGACTGAAATGGAATCATACAATTTACCTTTACCTCTTCCCTTATTCATATACTCAGATTCGGCTAAAAAATTACAGAAACAAGTTAAAAATCCAATTGTAAAGCATATGATCAAAATATGGTGTGAAACCAAAAAATATTTAAAAGAACCACACTTATTGACACAATTTAGCCCAATATGGGGTAATCAATATTTTACACCAGGGAGAGCGGATGCTGTATTTAAAGTATGGAATTTAAAAGGGATTCAAAAGATTCAAGACTTATATTTGTCACGTTCAGATAACATAATGTCTTTTGAAGAACTGAGGATCAAATTTAATCTTAATAGAACACATTTTTTAAAATATCTTCAGCTTAGGAATTTTATTCGATCAAATCAAAATAATGCTCTCACCCGACCTACTTATTCATCCTTGGAAAAAATTTTAACGAAAGATAGTAAGAGAAAGGGTATTATTTCAGAGTTTTATAACTCATTGACACTATCCTCAAGTGAAAACTCACAGAAAAGACTGAATTATTGGAAAGAAGACCTGCAAACTGAAATTTCAGAGGAACAGTGGGAATTGGCTTGTACAGAAGCTCAAACCAAATCAATAAATGTACGTCTTAAATTGATACATTTTAAATGGTTAATGCGGATGTATGTTACACCGGTGGAGTTAAATAGATATAACAAAAACATACCAGATACATGCACAAAATGTATGGAAAGTAAAGGAACCCTATTTCATTGTTTATGGGAATGTAGAAAAATTAGAATGTTTTGGGAAGAGGTGAGGGTAACAATTGAAAAAATAATTTCAAAACAATTCACATTGAACCCTAAACTGTTTTTGTTGGGTCTGTATCCAGAAAAGCATAACTTTAATAAGAGTGAAAGAGCATTCATAGACCTCAGTTTGCTTAATGCCAAAAAATGTATTGCATTACTGTGGAAAAAGACTCATAGACCAGATGTGACTCAGTGGTTAAGACAGATGTTAACAAACCTTCCACTAGAAAGAATAACATACATACTGAAATCAAAGGAAAATGTGTTTGAGAATATATGGAGACCTTTCATTGATTATGTAAAGAAATTAAACATAACTTCTGAAGAAGAAGGTGAATGATGTGTGTGGACCTTGTAAATTCCAAATTGGTGAATGTATAATATGTATGCTTATGTAATGGATTGCCTAGACTAAACAGAGGAGCATTGTTGATGACTTGCCTTTGTTAGTGGTTGTTGGTGTTTTTAGTACATTTTTTTTTCTTTTCTTGTAGTTACTGTTTTTTTTTTTAAATTACTTTAGTGTTAGTGTTTGATTGTGTGTGTCATGTTTGTAAAAAAGGTTCAATAAAAAATATTGTGGAAAAAAAAAAAGATGGAGATCTTGCTCCTTTCGTATTTGATAGCATGGTAGATATTGTTACAGCCTCTGCATCAGACTCTAGATTTGGTAGCCCCTTTAAAAAAGAAAAAGTCTAACCAGAGATTTCTAACCCCTTGGTTTAACTCAGAAACTCGTAGCTTAAAACAGAAGACTCGTCAATTGGAAAGGAAATGGCGTTCTACTGGTTTAGATGAGTTCTATTTAGCGTGGAGAAATCATCTCTTGATTTATAAAAAAATCTCTTAGAAAAGCTAGATCAAGTTATTACTCTGCATTAATAGAAGCGAATAAGAATAACCCCAGGTTTCTATTCAACACTATAGCCAGGCTGACAAAGAGTCAGGACTCGGTCAATCCTCGCATCCCTCCTGAGCTTTCTAGTCAGGACTTTCTGAACTTTTTCAATCATAAAATTTTATCTATTAGAGATGAAATCAGTTAGATTCTTCCTACTGTAAACTCAAGTACATTAACTACTACAACTCCCTCAATTGATATCTGTTTAGATAAGTTTACTCCAATTGACCTCTTAGAGTTGGATAAAATAATCTCCTCATCTAAGCCTTCATCTTGCCTTTTGGACCCTATTCCTACCAGGTTATTTAAAATTGTCTTCCCAATTATTGGTAGCCGTATTCTTCATATAATTAATTCTTCTTTAACTCTGGGTTATGTACCACTTTTAAAATTGCTGTAATTAAACCCTTACGCAAAAAGCTGACGCTCAATCTAGGAGTTTTGGCTAACTATCGACCAATCTCTAATCTGCCTTTCATTTCAAAAATCTTGGAAAGAGTTGTTGCCGTGCAATTGTTGACCACTTGCAGTGAGTTGGTTTGTTTGAGGAGTTTCAATCTGGGTTCAGAGTTCATCACAGCACTGAAACACCCTTAGTGAAGGTCACTAATGACCTCCTTATCACATCTAATAATGGACTTGTTTCTGTTCTTGTCCTTTTAGATCTTAGTGCAGCCTTTGACACTATCGATCATGCAATTCTACTTGATAGATTAGAACACTATGTTGGACTAAATGGAACTCCGCTGCAGTGATTTAGATCTTATTTGTCCGATAGATTTCAGTTTGTTCACATCAATGATGAATTTTCTTCCAACTCTAAGCTCAGTCACGGAGTTCCACAGGGATCTGTGCTAGGCCCTACTCTTTTTAGTTTATATATGCTTCCATTGAAAGCACTGTATACACTGTATACATTTTCATTGTTACGCAGACGACACACAACTATACCTGTCAATGAAGCCCGATGATTGTAATCAATTAGCCAAGTTAGATGCCTGTCTTAACGATATCAAAGCCTGGATGACTTGTAATTTTCTGCTATTAAACTCAGATAAGACTGAAGTCATTCTTGTTGGCCCAAAACACCTTAGAAATTCCTTTCCAAATCATGCTCTTAATTTAGATGCTGCCACTCTCACTCTGAATAGTTCTGTGAGGAACCTTGGAGTTATTTTTGATAAAGATCTGTCCTTTAATTCACATATTAAATTTGTTTCTAAGACTGCCTTCTATCATTTGCACAATATTGCCAAGATTAGGAGCATCTTGTCTGAATGATGCTGAGAAACTGATCCACGCCTTTGTCAGCTCTCGATTAGATTATTGTAATTCGTTATTGTCAGGTTGTCTTAAAATATCCTTAAAAAATCTTCAGTTGATCCAAAATGCTGCTGCAAGAGTTCTAACTGGTTCTAGAAAAAGAGATCATATCTCCCCAGTTCTGTCCTTCCTTCATTGGCTTCCCAAAGAGTTTAGAATTAAGTTTAAAATCCTTCTTCTCACTTTCAAAGCTCTTAATAATTAGGCCCCCTTATATATAAAAGATCTGATATTACCTTACCATCCTAATAGAGCACTACGCTCCCAAAATGCTGGATTACTTGTAATGTCCAGAATCTCCAAAAGTACATTGGGAGGCAGAGCCTTCTGCTATCAAGCTCCTTCTCTGTGGAACCAGATACCACTCTGGGTCCAGGAGACAGACTCGGTCTCTGTTTTTAAGAACAGGGTAAAATCCTTCCTTTTTAATATAGCCTACGATTAGGGAGGGATTTTGTGTCTCTTAACCCCGCTTCTGTTTTATGTCTGTCCTCTTCATCCTCTCTATCCCCTCACCCCCAGCCAGTCGCAGCAGATGACTGCCCCTCCCTGAGCCTGGTTCTGCTAGAGGTTTCTTCCTGTTAAATGGGAGTTTTTCCTCTCCACCCTCGCTAAGCGCTTGCTCACAGGGAATTGTCTGATTGCTGGGTCTTTCTGAAATTGTGGGGTTTTCACTGCATTTTTGTAGCGATATGAGATGACTTCTGTTGTGATGTGGCGCTATACAAATAAAGCTGAATTGAATTGAATTGAATTGAAATATAAGCACTAGCTTCAGCCTACACCCTTTCAGTTGTTCTTTTGTGCGTTCTTATTGTATTGTATTGTATGTATGTTTATTATTATTACTGAATAAATTCATTCATTCATTCAAATTTATGAGAAAAGTTGTAAATTTATGAGAAAAAATGTCAAAAATCCTGATAAAAATATTGCAAATGTATAAGAAATTTTTTAACATTTCTGCTTAGAATTGGTGCTTCAAAGTAATTTTTTCAATTCTGTAACATGGTATAGAGAGGTTTATGATGATATGGGGTGGGGGTGGTGTGACAGAGATCATCCTGCGCAGTTCGCCCCACACGGGACACGAACCCGCGACCTCTCAGTCAACTACACAGTTCGAGCATGGGAGACACAGCACGATCGCGCTAGCTCAGCACGATCGTGCTGTGCGTGTCTCTGACCAGTTAACTGTGAGGTCGCGGGTTCGTGTCCTGTGTAGGGCGAACTGCGCTGATGACCTCAGTTACAAACTGGTGCTGTGAGCCCCAGATGGTAGCGCTGAGCTACCGGTCGGACCTTTAGCTCAGCACGATCGTGCTGTGCGTGTCTCTGACCAGTTAACTGTGAGGTCGCGGGTTCGTGTCCTGTGTAGGGCGAACTGCGCTGATGACCTCAGTTACAAACTGGTGCTGTGAGCCCCAGATGGTAGCGCTGAGCTACCGGTCGGACCTTTAGCTCAGCGCGATCGTGCTGTGTCTCCCATGCTCGAACTGTGTAGTTGACTGAGAGGTCGCGGGTTCGTGTCCCGTGTGGGGCGAACTGCGCAGGATGATCTCTGTCACACTGGTGCCGTGACCCGGATGGGAGTGAGGTTTAAGGGGGAGAGTGTAACGGATGCCAACTAGTACTGTTCGGCGTAGAACGTTAGTAAAACCTCCCTCCCAAAGCCTCATACAGTATCGGTAGCGCTGAGCTATCGGTCGGACCTTTAGCTCAGCACGATCGTGCTGTGCGTGTCTCTGACCAGTTAACTGTGAGGTCGCGGGTTCGTGTCCTGTGTAGGGCGAACTGCGCTGATGACCTCAGTTACAAACTGGTGCTGTGAGCCCCAGATGGTAGCGCTGAGCTACCGGTCGGACCTTTAGCTCAGCACGATCGTGCTGTGCGTGTCTCTGACCAGTTAACTGTGAGGTCGCGGGTTCGTGTCCTGTGTAGGGCGAACTGCGCTGATGACCTCAGTTACAAACTGGTGCTGTGAGCCCCAGATGGTAGCGCTGAGCTACCGGTCGGACCTTTAGCTCAGCGCGATCGTGCTGTGTCTCCCATGCTCGAACTGTGTAGTTGACTGAGAGGTCGCGGGTTCGTGTCCCGTGTGGGGCGAACTGCGCAGGATGATCTCTGTCACAGTGGGGTAGGTTAACAAGGGGGACGATTTTGTGTCATTTTTCTAACGTTGGGGATGACATCACCTACTGGGTATATCAGACCAGAATCACCATAAATCTTCCCCATGTTATCGCCTGCATTGTCCCTCACTGACAGGAAGTGAGCAGTTTGAAGAGCCTCCTCTGGATTCCTCGGCTCCTCCTTTACTCAGTGGAGTTTACTCAGTGGAGATGCCGGAGTGATGCCTGGCCTCTCTCCTGAGCTCTGGGAGGAAAATCCTGTTTAACGTCTCCACAATAACATTCCCCTGGGTTATTTATTTAGGAATGTTAATGTACTTTAGAATCCACCGGCCCCGCGGCCTCTGACACAAGCCCCTCTGGGTTTTCCTATCAAGCATTCAATCAGTCAGCGCACACGCTCTTTGGTGCAGCTGCCTTCTGTTTAAACAGTGGAGATTGATGCTGCAGGAGTCCACTGATGACCCTGCAGTCAGACTATCTGTTTGTGCAGCCCCTGTTTATTGTTCAGCCCCAGTTTGCAGTGTGTAACTTTAGTTTACCGGTTGCAGAAAATCATGGACTTCTGACGCTGTAAACACTGTATTTATGAGTCCGCTCAGCTCCAGGATGTGTGCTTTATGTCACGGATTGAGGGCAGTTCCAGGATGTAAACGGGCCCCTGCATACATATGAGATCCATTACGGTTCCACACTCATTTAATCTCTCTGCAGGCTCCTGAATGGAAACAGATGCGCATGGGCAGCGTGGTCATTTAACTAAGAACTCACACACAGCAGGAGTTAATAAATAACATTTTCTGTCTTTACCATCAGGCTTCAGTTTACCGTGAGACACAACAATTCCACTACAATGTACAGAGGTGGGTAGAGATGCCAGAGACTGTTCTCATGAAATTAAATACTCAAGTACAAACCATGAAAATGACTTGGGGAAACTACCTACTAAAAAGTTACTTGAGTAGTAGCAACTATACTCTCACCAATAAGTGAGGTCCATCCATCCATCTACAGTATCTTCTACTGCTGGTCCAGGCAGCAGTCCAAGCAGAGAAGCCCGGACTTCCCTCTCACCATCCACCTCCTGCAGCTCTTTAGGGAGGAAACGTAAGATGTTTTGTCTTCACAGAGGTCTGGACTAAGGTTTGTGTTTTTGTTACATCGTCTACATTTGTTCTGGTTAGGTTGCGTTTCACACATGACGCACCTACCTCTTGTTGTTAACACAGACCGGTAGTTAGCAAACATGCTACTCACCCTCCAAGCTGTTTTCTGCAGCTCTGAACACAATGTTAACCACACTTAAGTTGAAACTAGGGAAAACTCCATTAAAAAACATAACCAAAAATTACATTTGTCCTTCTCATCGATCGTTTTGATCTTGAGGTGGCATTGCGCATCCATTTTTTGTTTATTTTTCATAAACTCCCTGTTACATCCTCTCCAAAAACATCTGGTACATTTTTTTTTTTACACACACTCTTTCAGCTGCTCCCTATTCAGGGTCACCACAGCAGCTCGGGTCCGCATATTTGATTTGGCAAGGATTTTACAACGGATGCCCTGACACAACCCTTCCCATTTACCCAGGCTTGGGACCGGCACAAGCAGTATCCTGGTTTTCACATCTCTCTGTAAACGCATAAAATCTCTGTGTGTCTGTCTGTTCCACGCATATATCGTGAACCGTTCGTCAAACTGGCCTCATATTTTATAAGTGCTTTGCTGAGGTTACAAGGGTGTGAATCCCCGAGTATGGAGTTGCTCAGTCAAAGTATGTAATTTTTATCAATAAAAGTTTAGCCACTGCTAAACAGTTTCACTGCTGTCTCTTCATGCCCTTCAGTGCGCGTGGGGTGTTGGTTTGACTCTGTGCTGATTGGATAATACACGACCATGCTGATTGGATAACACACGGCATGACGACCAGTCAGTCACCACAGCATTTCGCAAACAAAAAAAGGAAGTGAAAAGTGACAAATTTGACAAGAAAGAAAGAATAGTGAAGATGCAATGCTTAAAAAATTATACTGTAATGTTGTCGTGATTGCGTATGTCTAAAGGATAATTTGGGGAATGCCAGCGGGGACCCGGGGTCTGCCTTCTCCAACACAGCGGTGGAACACGGTCCTTCACACTGAAGCAAGCCCAGCCTGCCCGGTCAGCGACACACGGGAGTCGCTTTGCAGGACTACAACTCGCCGTCGCCAATGGCGCTCCTCTCAGTGTGCTCGCATGGCTATCTAAAAATTAAAAGATGCCCAGATCAACTGCATATCATATGAGGCCACATGCACAGTTTGACTAAACAATGACCATCACCAAACTGGACACAAAAATGGTCAAATAATGAAATAAATAATTTTTATTTAAATATTTACTGACAAATGGGCAACACTGATGCAACAGTTGCAGCCAAACAGGTCATTCTGTTATGTATAATATTGGTGCTTTGTACTTATAATTATCCTAAAATATAAAAGGATGCACTAGAATGGGTCTCAAATATTTGTAAACATGCCTGGTCAGTGGTAGACGGCAGTCTTGCACTGATGCAACAGTTGCAGCCAAACGGGTCATTCTGCTGTGTATAAAAAAAAACATGCGTTAGGTTAATTGGAGACTCTAAAGCGGCCCTAGGTGTGAATGGTGAAGGAATTTGCACCGTACCATGGCTACCTCATCCATCCAGGTGGATGCCCTGAATTTCCTTCTGGGGATCAATAAAGTATACAAAATACAAATACAAAAAAAAATAAAAATAATAATGTTCGGTGTTTTGTACTTATAAAATTGCTAAAATATATAAGAATGCACTACAGTGGGTCTCAAATAAATGGAAACGTGTCCTGTTATAGTACTGCATGAGTTTATTGATGATAGACTATAAACTACACATATAAACTAAATTATAACGGTGACTGAACATTCCCCAAAGTGCAAGATACATTATTATGAATATAACTCATAAAAGATCACACAAACAAGTGATCTGACAAAAAAAATAAACAAGCGGTTCTTAAACAGTGACTATTGGATGTCCCATTCATTTTCAGTTATTCTGTAATTGATATTCACACAATCAAATAAATCTCAGTTCAGTCCCTTTCATATTTGTGAAAGTCTAACATTTGTGATTGCCTACATATAGGCTACACCTCTGTATTCCACTTTCAAACCCAGCTTACATTTGGGCCTGTAAAGTCTGATTGGGCTACCCGTTTCAGACAGGAATACTTGCTTTCCACAGGCATGCACTAGTTCAAACTCATGTTAAATGGGAGTCAGCACACACCTGCCACCATTTAAAGTGCCTCTGACTAACTCCGAATAAAGTTGAGCTGTTCTAGTAGGCTTTTCCTGACATTTTTGTAGTCACATCTTACAGCACAACCCATGGTCCGCAGAGAGCTCCCAAAACATCACAGGGATCTCATTGTTCAAAGGTATCAATCAAGAGAAGGGTACAAAAGAATTTCTAAGGCATTAAATACAGTATACCATGGAACACAGTGAAGCCAGTCATCATCAAGTGGAGAAAATATGGCACAACAGTGACATTACCAAGAACTGGACGTCCCTCCAAAATTGATGAAAAGACGAGAAGAAAACTAGTAAGGGAGGCTGCCAAGAGGCCGACAGCAACACTGAAGCAGCTGCAGAAATTTCTGGCAAGTACTGGCTGTATAGTACATGTGACAACAATCTCCCATCTTCTTCATATGTCTGGGCATTGGGGTAGGGTGGCAAGACAGAAGCCTTATCTTACGAAGAAAAACATCCAAGCCTGGCTACATTTTGCAGAAACACATTTGAAATCTCCCAAATGCATGTGGGAAAATGTGTTATGGTCCGATGAAACCAAGGTTGAAATTTCTGGCCATAATTCCAAAAGGTATATTTGGCACAAACACAACACTACTCATCACCAAAAGAACATCATACCTTCAGTGAAGCATGGTGGTGGCAGCATCATGCTTTAGGGCTGTTTTTCTTCAGCTGGAACTGGGGCCTTAGTCAAGATGGAGGGAATTATGAACAGTTCCAAATACCAATCAGTGTTGGCACAAAACCTTCAGGCTTCTGCTAGAAAGCTGAAGATGAAGAACTTCATCTTTCAGCATGACAATGACCCAAAGCACACATCCAAATCAACAAAAGAATGGCTTCACCAGAAGAAGATTAAGGTTTTGGAAAGGTCCAGCCACAGCCCAGACCTGAATTCAATTCAATTCAATTCAATTCAACTTTATTTATATAGCGCCATTTCACAACAACAGTCATCTCATAGCACTATCAACTGTAGGGAGGACCCCCACAGTTGCAGAAAGACCCCAGCAATCAGGCGATCCCCTGTGAGCAAGCACTTGGCGACGGTGGAGAGGAAAAACTCCCTTTTAACAGGAAGAAACCTCCAGCAGAACCAGGCTCAGGGAGGGGCAGTCATCTGCTGCGACTGGCTGGGGGGTGAGGGGACAGAGAAGAAGAAAAGAACAGACATGTAGAGAGCAAACAGCACGATGGGGACTCAATCTATGGGAGAGAACAAACAAATGTTAATGACCAGCAAAAAAAAAATATTTCATAGAGAGTGAGGAAAGGAGTGAGGCCCAGTGCATTACTGGAGGTCCCCCGGCTGACTAAACCTATTAGCAGCATAACTAAGGGAGGGTTCAGAAACACATGATCCCTCCCTAATTGTAGGCTATATCAAAAAGGTAGGTTTTAGCCCTATTCTTAAAAACAGAGATCGAGTCTGACTCCCGAATCCAGATTGGCAGCTGATTCCACAGGAGAGGAGCTTGATAACTGAAGGCTCTGCCTCCCATTGTACTTTTGGAGATTCTAGGTATTACAAGTAAACCTGCATTTTGGGAGCGTAGTGCTCTGTTAGGATGATACGGTAGTATCAGATCTTTTAAATAAAAAGGAGCCTGATTGTTTAGAGCTTTGTAAGTAAGAAGAAGGATTTTAAACTTAATTCTAAACTCTATGGGAAGCCAATGAAGGGAGGCCAGAACCGGAGAGATATGATCTCTCATTCTAGTACCTGTTAAAACTCTTGCTGCAGCATTTTGGATCAGCTGAAGACTTTTTAAAGATGTTTTAGGACAGCCTGATAATAAAGAATTACAATAATCTAATCTCGAGCTAACAAAAGCGTGGATCAGCTTCTCAGCATCACTCTGAGACAAGATGCTCCTAATCTTGGCAATATTACGCAAATGATAGAAGGCAGTCTTAGAAACAAATTTAATATGTGAATTGAAGGACAAATCCTGATCAAAAATAACTCCAAGGTTCCTCACAGAGCTATTAAGAGAAAGAGTAACTGCATCCAAACTGAAAGTTTGATTTGGAAAGGAATTTCTAAGGTTTTTTGGACCAACAAGAATGACTTCAGTCTTATCTGAATTTAATAGCAGGAAATTACAAGTCATCCAAACTTTGATTTCCTTAAGACAGGCTTCTAACTTGGCTAATTGATTAGTATCATCTGGCTTCATTGACAGGTATAATTGTGTGTCATCTGCATAACAGTGAAAATGTATACAGTGCTTTCTAATAATGTTGCCTAACGGAAGCATATATAAACTAAAAAGAGTAGGGCCAAGCACAGATCCCTGTGGAACTCCATGACTAAGCTTTGAGCTGAGAGAAAACTCATCATTTACATGAACAAACTGGAACCTATCAGATAAATAAGATCTAAACCACTGCAACAAAGTTCCATTAAGTCCAACATAGTGTTCTAATCTATCAAGTAGAATATTATGATCAATAGTATCAAAAGCTGCACTAAGATCTAAAAGGACAAGTACAGAAACTAGTCCATTATCAGATGCAATGAGGAGGTCGTTAGTGACCTTCGCTAAGGCTGTTTCAGTGCTATGATGGATTCTAAACCCAGATTGAAACTCCTCAAATAAACCATTTCCCTGCAGGTGGTCAAATAATTGCGTAGCAACAACTCCATCCATCCATCCATCTTCTACCGCTTTTCCGGAGGTCCGGGTCGCGGAGGCAGCAGTTCAAGCAGAGAAGCCCAGACTTCCCTCTCCCCAGCCACCTGCTCCAGCTCTTCAGAGGGGATACCAAGGCGTTCCCAGACTAGCTGGGAGACATAGTCTCTCCACCGAGTCCTGGGTCTGCCCCGGGGTCTCCTCCCAGTGGGACGTGCCTGAAACACCTCAAGTGGGAGGCGTCCAGGAGGCATCCTAATCAGATGCCCATACCACCTCAACTGACTCCTTTCAATGTGGAGGAGCAGCGGTTCTACTCTGAGCCTCTCCCGGATGACTGAGCTCCTCACCCTATCTCTGAGGGTGAGTCCAGCAATCCTACGGAGAAAGCTCATTTCAGCCGCTTGTATCCGCGATCTCGTTCTTTCGGTCATTACCCAAAGCTCGTGACCATAGGTGAGAGTAGGAACGTAGATTGACTGGTAAATCGACAGCTTTGCCTTAGAACTAAGCTCCCTCTTCACCACAACAGACCGGTACAACGTCCGCATCACTGCAGATGCTGCTCCAATCCGTCTGTCGATCTCTCGCTCCATTTTCCCCTCACTCGTGAACAAGACCCCAAGATACTTAAACTCCTCCACTTGGGGCAGGAGCCTGTCCCCAACCCGGAGAGGACAATCCACCTTTTTCCGGCTGAGGACCATGGACTCGGACTTGGAGGTGCTGATTCTCATCCCAGCCGCTTCACACTCAGCGGCAAACCGTCCCAGCAAGAGCTGTAGGTCATTGCTGGATGAAGCCAACAGGACAACATCATCTGCAAACAACAGAGATGAGATCCTGTGGTCACCAAGCATGACACCCTCCATTCCCTGGCTGCGCCTAGAAATCCTGTCCATAAAAATTATGAACAGGACCGGTGACAAAGGGCAGCCCTGGCGGAGTCCAACTCTCACTGGGAATGACTCCGACCGAGTGTTGGCAATGCGAACTAAACTCTCACAACGGTCGTACAGAGACCGAATAGCTCGTAACAACAAGCCCGATACCCCATACTCCCGAAGCACCCCCCACAAAAATCCACGAGGGACGCGGTCAAATGCCTTCTCCAAGTCCACAAAACACATGTAAACTGGTTGGGCAAACTCCCACGAACCCTCAAGAATTCTCGAGAGGGTAAAGAGCTGGTCCGATGTGCCACGGCCAGGACGAAAACCACATTGCTCCTCCTGAATCCGAGGTTCGACCAACGGCCGGACTCTCCTCTCCAGTACCTTGGCATAGACCTTCCCAGGGAGGCTGAGGAGTGTGATCCCTCTAAAGTTGGAGCACACCCTCCGGTCCCCTTTTTTGAAGAGAGGAACCACCACCCCGGTTTGCCATGCCAAAGGCACTGCCCCCGACCTCCACGCAATGTTGCAGAGGCGTGTCAACCATGACAACCCAACAACATCCAGGGCCTTGAGGTACTCGGGGCGAATCTCGTCCACCCCCGGGGCCCGGCCACCAAGGAGATTTTTAACCACCTTGGCGACCTCAGCCCCTGTGATAGGCGAGTCATCCCCCTCGTCCCCAAACCCTGCTTCCTCTGTGGAAGGCGTATCAGTGGGATTGAGGAGATCCTCGAAGTATTCCTTCCACCGCCCGACGATATCCCCAGTTGAAGTCAACAGTGTCCCATCCGCACCATACACAGTGTGGACGGGGAGCTGCTTTCCCCTCCTGAGCCGCCGAACAGTTTGCCAGAATCTCTTTGAAGCCGACCGAAAGTCTTGTTCCATGGCCTCACCGAACTCCTCCCATACCCGGGTTTTTGCTTCAGCAACCACCCGAGCTGCACTCCGCTTGGCCTGCCGGTACACCTCAGCTGCTTCGGGAGTCCCACAAGCCAACCAAGCTTGATAGGACTCCTTCTTCAGCTTAATGGCCCCCCTCACCACTGGTGTCCACCACTTGGTTCGGGGGTTGCCACCACGAGATGCACCGACCACCTTGCGGCCGCAGCTCTGGGCTGCCGCTTCAACAACAGAGGTGGAGAACATGGCCCATTCAGACTCCATGTCTCCAGACTCCCTCGGAATGTGGTTGAAGTTCTTCCGGAGGTGGGAGTTGAAGACCTCCCGGACAGGGGCCTCAGCCAGACGCTCCCAGCACACCCTCACTATACGTTTGGGTCTACCAGGTCTGAATGGCTTCCTCCCCTGCCATCGGATCCAACTCACCACCAGGTGGTGATCAGTTGACAGCTCTGCACCTCTCTTTACTCGGGTGTCCAAGACATACGGTCGCAGGTCTGATGATACGATAACAAAATCGATCATCGACCTGCGGCCTAGGGTGTCCTGGTGCCAGGTGCACATATGGACACCCTTATGCTTGAACATGGTGTTCGTTATAGACAGACTGTGGTTAAAGTGACGATCCCCTCATGGATCGTCACCTTATCGTGGTGGGGGGGTTTGCGTGCCCCAGTGATCCCAGGAGCTATGTTGTCCGGGGCAATTTGCCTCTGATAGGGTCTCCCAAGACAAACTGGTCCTGGGTGAAGGGCCAGACGAAGAACGATCCAACAGACTCTCATGATAAATTGTATATCAAGGATTCAGTGTACCCCGCCCGGTATGGGGTTACCGGGGCCCCACCCTGGAGCCAGGCCTGGGGGAGGGGCTCGAAGGCTAGCGTCTGGTGGCCGGGTTTCCACCCATGGGACCCGGCCGGGCTCAGCCCGAAGGAGTTACATGGGTCCGCCCTCCAGTAGGTTCACCACCTGCAGGAGGGATCATGGAAGTCCGGTGCTATGTGGATTAGGTGGCAGTCAAAGGCGGAGACCTTGGCGGACTGATCCCAAGCTTTCTAAACTGGCTTTTGGTACGTGGAATGTCACCTCTCTGGTGGGGAAGGAGCCTGAGCTGGTGTACGAGATTGAGCGATACCGGCTAGATATAGTCGGCCTCACCTCAACACACAGCTCCGGTTCCGGAACCAGTCTCCTGGAGAGGGGCTGGAGCTTGGCCTTTTCTGGAGTTGCCCCGGGCGAGAGGCGACGAGCAGGGGTAGGTATTCTTGTATCGCCCCACCTTGCTGCCTCTATATTGGAGTTTTCCCCGGTGGACGAAAGGGTTGCTTCCCTGCGCCTTCGGGTTGGGAAACGGGTCCTGACCATCATTTGTGCCTATGCACCAAATGATGTTTCAGAGTACCCACCCTTTTTGGAGTCTGTGACTGGGGTGCTGGAGGGTGCTCCTCCTGGAGACTCCATTGTCCTACTGGGGGACTTCAATGCGCACGTGGGCAACGACAGTGAAACCTGGAGGGGGGTGATTGGGAGGAACGGCCTGCCCGATCTGAACCCGAGTGGTGTTCAGTTATTGGACTTCTGTGCTAGCAACAACTCTTTCTAAGATTTTTGAAATGAAAGGGAGATTAGAGATTGGTCTATAGTTAGCTAAAGCTCCTGGATCTAGCGTTGGCTTTTTGAGTAAGGGTTTAATTACAGCCGTTTTAAAAGCCTGCGGTACATGGCCTAAAGTTAATGAAGAATTGATTATATGAAGAATAAAGCTACCAATAAGTGGGAAGACTTCTTTAAATAACCTGGTAGGAATAGGGTCTAAAAGACAAGTTGAAGGTTTGGATGAGGAAACTATTTTGTCTAACTCACAAAGGTCGATTGGAGTAAACTCATCAAGACAGACATCAATAGAAGGAGTTGTAGTAGTTACAGTATTTAAGTTAACTGTGGGAAGAATCTGATTGATTTTATCTCTGATGGATGAAATTTTATTATTGAAAAAGTTCATAAAGTCCTGACTAGTAAGCTCTAAGGGGATGCTAGGATTGACAGAGTCCTGACTCTTTGTCAACCTGGCTACAGTACTGAAAAGAAACCTGGGATTATTCTTGTTCTCTTCTATTAATGCAGAGTAATAACTCGTTCTAGCTTTTCTAAGAGATTTTTTATAAATTAAAAGATGATTTCTCCAAGCTAAATAGATTTCATCTAAATTAGTAGAGCGCCATTTTCTTTCTAATTGACGAGTCTTCTGTTTTAAGCTACGAGTTTCTGTGTTGAACCAAGGAGTTAAAAATCTCTGATTAGACTTTTTCTTTTTTAAGGGGGCCACCAAGTCTAGAGCCTGATGCAGAGAAGCTGAAACACTATCCACCATGTTATCAATTACAGAAGGAGCAAGCTGTCTATAGCTTATTTCCGTTGTGTTGACACATGGCATAGAGGAAACAATCTGCATAAATTTGGAAACAGCATCATCTGAGAGGCATCTACTGTGATAATATTTTTCTTTAGGAGCCAAATAGTCAGAAATAGTAAAATCAAAGGTTAACAGACAATGGTCTGACAGTACAGGGTTATGAGGAGACACTACAAGATTTTCTATTTCTATGCCATATGTCAGAACAAGGTCCAATGTATGGTGGAGGTAATGAGTAGAATTTCCTACTTTCTGAGAAAACCCAATCGAGTCTAATATTGAATTAAAAGCCACATTAAGGCAGTCACTATCTACATCCACATGTATATTAAAGTCCCCTACTATAATTATTCTATCAGATTTCAGCACTAAATCAGCTAAGAAATCAGGAAATTCGGATAAAAATTCTGAATAGGTTGATGGGGGACGATAAACTATGGCAAATAAAATTGGGTTTAACCTGAAATTGCTAAAGTGCCCAACACTGAGGACCAGGCCCTCAAAGGAATTATAACATGTTTTTTGCTTTACATTAACTAGTAATTTGGAATGGTAAATTGTTGCTACTCCTCCTCCACGACCAGAACTTCTGGGATTTTGACAGTTTAAATAACCAGAGGGAGTTGATTCATTTAAACCAACATAATCCTCTTGTCCTAACCAAGTCTCTGTAAGGGAAATTAAATCAATCTGATGATCAATTAACAGATCATGGACTAACAGAGACTTGGGAGTTAGAGACCTAATATTTAATAAACCACATTTAATTTTTAAATTATGAGGAGGAACAGAGGCCAACTCATTCAATTTAGAGGCTTTATGTTTAATTTGAGTTTTGCCAATATTTTGCTTTATCACTTTGGGATGCTTATAAATTATATTTTTATTTACTTTGGAGGGAGCAGACAACGATTCTCTGATGGGGAAGACAGGGGCTAAGCTGAGGGGTGGCGGATGAAGAGGAGCTGCAGAGAGGCGTGTAAGACTGCGACTCTGCTTCCTGGTCCCAACTCTGAGTAGTCACGGTTTTGGAAATTTGGATAAAAAAGATGCCAGATTGTTAGATAAATGAGAAGCACCATCCAAAGTGGGATGAATGCTGTCTCGTCTCATAAGACCAGGTTTTCCCCAAAAAGAGCTCCAATTGTCAATGTAGCCCACGTCATTTTTAGGACACCACACAGACAGCCAGCGGTTCAAGGATGACGAGCGACTAAACATGTCATCACTGGTCAGATTGGGGAGGGGCCCAGAGAATACTACAGTAGCAGACATCGTTTTGGCAAAGTCACACACCGATTCTATATTAAGTTTCGTGACTTCCGACTGCCGGAGACGGATGTCATTAATGCCGGCGTGAATAACAATTGTGGAATATTTACAGTTACTTTTAGCCAGCATTTTCAAATTTGACTCGATGTCGCCTGCTCTGGCCCCAGGAATGCATGTGACTATGGCCGCTGGAGTCTCTAGGTTCACGTTTCTGACTACAGAGTCGCCAATGATCAGAGTTTTTTCCTCAGCGGGTGTGTCGCTGAGCGGGGAAAAACGATTAGAAACGTGAACAGGTTGGTGGTGAACCGGGGCTTTGCGACTAGGCTTCCTTCTCACCGTCACCCACCCAGTCTCCTCGCTGCTGAGGAGAGCCGGGGAACCGCTGACAGGGGGGGCTAAGCTAGCTAGCTCCGCTGCAGCTAATGGGCGTCCGTCAAGATTAACTGGCGCAGACGGTGTTTCAATGCAGCGGAGCCGGGATTCCAAATCAGACAACCTCGCCTCGAGCGCCTCAAAAAGACAACATTTATTACATTTACCGTTATCACTAAAAGAGGCAGAGGTGTAGCTAAACATCTGACAGAGAGAGCACACCAGAGGAGGAGAGGAAAGAGAGGTAGTAGCCATAGCTAGTGGCTGTAGCCATAGCTAGTGCCAGTGAATCCCATTGAACATCTGTGGGGGGATCTGAAGAGGGCTGTGCAGAGGAGATGCCCTCACAATCTGACAGATTTGGAGCGTTTTTGCAAAGAAAAGTGGGCAAATATTGCCACATCAAGATGTGCCACACTGATAGACTCCTACCAAAAAGACTGAGTGCTGTAATAAAAGCCAAAGGTGCTGCAACAAAGGATTAGTTTAAGGGTGCATATTTATGCAAACAGATTATTGCAAGCTTTTTTAGTTTTAATTTTTCCCCTTAAAAGATTTCAGTTTGCTTTTCAATTGGGTTGTACAGGTTATGGGTCACATTAATGGTAGAAAAGTTTTGAAATGATTTATCTTGGTCTCATTTTTTTACATCACAAAAACCTGGCATTGGAACAGGGGTGTGTAGACTTTTTATATCCCCTGTATCTTATGTTTTTATAATTTTGATAGAAAATTATTGTAAAACATTGATTTCTTTAAATATGGTACTGTTGCATTTCATTGTCTTTCACTAACTGCATATTGCTTAGATCTGAGTTCATTCAAGTTCATTGTATTTTCTATCACTTGTTTCAAGTGAAGAGCTTTGTCCTTGAGATAAGAAGATCCAGCACAGAGCAATATGGCAGAAGCTTGAACTCCCTCCTCTTTCTCTCACTCTCTCTCTCTCCTTCTCACTCACCCAAAATATGTCATTGTTCATATAAAAAGATATTATCGTGATGCTTCAGTGCACTCTCTGCAATAAAGGACGGACAATCACTTTAAATTTTTCTAAGACTCATTAATTATTTCTGACCATTTTTTTCAGCTTTTTAAATTTGCATTTTATTTATCTTACCTTGTAAAGCACTTAGTGACTTTGTCTGTGAAAAGTGCTCTACAAATAAACTTATTATTAACCTAACGTACATGTGTTTGGACTGTGGGAGCAAACCAGAGTACCCAATGAAAACCCAAACAGAAACGTCACCACTGACCAGCTCTTGGATTCAAATCCACAACTTTCTTGCTGTGAGGTGACAGTGCTAACCATGGTTCTCCCAAGCTGCCCCCATAATGGGATATATTTCAATTACAAATCCGGTCTCTTTCTCTCACCAAGGACTACTGTAGCTCATTTTCCCTCTGTCTTAACTTCCTGTGTTTGGTTCAAAAGTCTGAACCTTTCTGAAAATTGCTTTCACACTCAAAACATACCAGACCAAGGGTACATCCCAATTCACCACTTCACCCTACCCCTTAGCCCTACCCCTCTGTTTTGCGGATTCATGCACAAAACAAAGGGGTAGGGCTAAGGGGTGAATTGGGATGCACCCCAAGGTTCAGATTGATCCCAACCAGGACAAACTTTTTTTGTTGGACCAAATTTTGGCTCTTTGGTCCAGACCGTGATTCGGGGGAGGTTTCACACAAAATGAAAAGTCTGAACTGTGGTATTGGTGTTTGGGCACCTTATTGTGAAGTATGGTGTAGTGGCGAGCACTTCCTGTTCCACCACTGCACCGCCCTATAAATAGCAGAGGACATCCATTTTATGGCTCTCTTAGCCAGATGCCTCCTGCTGGTGCACACCGTGTCACTGCTGTAAATAGTTCCTTTAATAAAGCTGTGTTCGCCAACCATAATCCTGCTTCATCCTTCACCCAGGTATTTCCATACATAACATTTGGCGATCGAGGATAAACTCATGGAGGTGTGCATCACCCCACTTCGTCCCTTTCTCGAGCTCCCAGGCGAACCATCGGTTTCATGGCCGCATTGGTGGGAGGCCTATCAGACGTATGTTACGGCTCTGGGCCACGGGGAGCTAGATGGGGTGACAGCGCAGTGCTTCTTGTTCACAACCTGGGTGTGGAGGGCCGGAGGATCCTGCAGACGCTCGGCAAGGCGGACTCATGTGAGGACATTGTGAGGCTGCTAGCTAAACGTTTCTCAACCCCAGACAACGTGACTGTCTGGAGGATTCATTTTCAGCAATGATATCAGCGGGTAGGTGAGCCTATCCGCCAATATGTCATTGACTTGAAGCAGTAGCCAGTGAGTGTCGTTTTGGACCACTTGAAGATGAAATGGTTCACAATCAACTAGCAGAGCATGTGTGTAATGCTGAGCTGTGTGCTAAGCTATTAATGGCGCCCGATGACTTAACGTTAGCAAAAGCTATGGAGATAGCTCTCCGGTGGAAAGCCATTGCTGAGCTACTGTAGTTGTGGAGCTAAATTGGCACCAGCCACAAAAGCAGCCGGAGCCGCTTGCCTCAGCAAATGTTACGGACCCTGATAGCGAGGATAGCTCGGACGAAGAATTTTGGGAAGTTAATGCTGCCAGCCAAAGGTCTGCCCCGGGAAACTCCCATTGCAGGGGTTGTGGGCCCGCAACACACCGCCATAAAGCTAAGAAATGTCCGCGAGAGGCAAACATTGTGGTAAATGTGGACGCTGGAATCATTATGCCAGGGTGTGCCGTTTGTTTTGCCCAGGGAACCTACGGGAGAAATCACCCCGCTCACCCCCGACAGACACTGGGAACGAACAGTACGAAGAGCTAACGAATGCCATGGTGGTCAAGCCGACCAGTTTTCACCCAGGGTCAGTACCCATGCCGACGAGTGACACCATGCTAGCCCCAGATGCCTTCGGTACTTGGCCACGGTTGACTGCGGGGTCTGCAGCTACAACGGTGAACACGACAACGTTTATAGAAGAGGACGGGGCCAGACCATCAAGCACGGAGTTACCGCATGCTCAGCAGCAACACATCGGGCCGAGTAAAATTCCACTCTGGGCTATGGATTTGGTGCGGGTTCGGGGTGAAGGACGTACATGGCGAAGATGGGCTAAACGACAGCCAGAAAAACCATTGTTCACTATTGTGACAATTGTTGTTGTGCATGTTCATGTGTGCAAGATGAGTGGGAATGGGTGTGGCTGCTCCATCATGTTTGTGGTGCTGGGAGCACCGGGGCATGATGCTGGTGGGTGCTGGGCTGCTCAACCTGGCGGCCCTCGCCCTGGGTTGGTATTTGGGGGCAATGAGTGGCCTCCTGAACCAGTTTGTGAGCTGGCTTCTGGTGGGAGACGGGGTTGCTTTTGGACCGCCTCCCTCCCAGTCTTACCCCCCCCCCCCCGATTCTGGGTAGAATATACATCTTCTTGGATACACAGGGTTTTGAGGCAGGGGGGTGCTGCATTGTCTTGGTGAAGGGGATACCTCTGCTGCGCAGTGGGGCTGCCCTCACCTCAATTTTAATTGCATTTTAGACATTGAGGGCTTGGGGGGATGGGGGCCCCGCTGCCTATTGCAGTGGCTGGTGGTGCTCCAACCACAATTTCCCCCAATTTTAACTGCACTATGGTAGTTTACACACCTGCACACAATCACATCATACAACCAACACACACCTATCATGATTTGTGCAAGGGGGAGGGGGGTGGGGTTCTCCCTCCACCCCTGTTGTCCTCCTTCTGCCGGGGACCTGGGGCCCGTCATGTTGTCAAAATCCCTGGGTGCTGCCGAATGAATAGATACGAGCAAGGGAGTGAGAGAGGGATTGAACAAGAGAGTAAGCGAGAGTGAGGGAGTGATGAGTGGAGATGGTGATGGTGAGTCGGTTTTATGTGGCGCTTTGCATGTCGTGTGGCATCTCGGGGCACCTGCGGTGGTCTGCTGATCAGTCGCTTGGGTGGGCGCTGGGGGTGGGGGTCTACTTTTGTGGCCGTGGCCGCCCTGGGGTGAGTCAGTGGGGGGTGGCTGCTTGGCTGCGCTGGTGGTCTCCCCGGCTGCTGCCGGGCGCTGGTGAGCATTCAGGCTCGCTGCATCACGGTCACCCTAAGAAATAAGGGTGAATGAGGGTGGGTGAGTGTGAGGCAGAGAACATGAATAGATGTGAGTAGGTCGAAGTGTGTGTGAGTGAGAGTGCGTGTATGGGTGAAAGTGAGTGAGTGTGGGTGACCCTGAGGGCGAGTGGGAGTGAGATTGAGGGGGTACAGGCATGAGAGAGAACGAGTGGGTCTGGGCATATGAGTATGGGGCTATGTTGGGGAGTGGGTGAGTGAGAGTGATTGAGTGCATGTGGGTGTGTATGAGAGCATAAGGGTGTGAAGGTGTGGGAATGGGTGTGTCTGCTAGTCAGGGGGAGCTGGATTGAGGGGGTAACGACTCTCGGCTACGTGGGCTCCCCTGGGCGGGGGGGGGGCTTCTTTGGGTGTTGGGGTCCCCAGGGTGGGTGGTAGTGGCACTGGGGGGGGCCCACTGTGGGGGTGCCTGGGGGGGCTTGTGCTGAGGCCGCTGGCCAGTCTCCAGCCTGGGAGTGGGGGCACTGGCCTCCCGGCACCTGGGGCCCAGGGGCTGGCGTTGGCCCCTCTGGGGGGAAGGGGGGGTGAGCCTAGGGGCGCAGGCCCACCGCACCGGCGGCCTGGCGGCCTGGCCTCCCTCCAGGGGCAGATGCCTGGCTTTCCTGGGGCTTGTTGACCTTGGAGATTTGTGCCCTGTGGGGGTTGGCGGTGCTGCCTTGCCTGCTTGGGGTTTCGGGGGGGGGGGGGGTTGCTGTGACCAGCCGCCCTCTTCGTATGTTTCCTGACAAACCACTCACATGCACACACTTATTTTGCGCTCGTTCGCATATACAAGCACACGGACGCACACGCACAAATGTCTCCCTTTTAACAGGTGTGGATACCAGACTTGTCTTGAGACCTCTTTGATGGAAGAAGCAGTCTGTCTTCTGTTTGTTTTTGTTATTGGTTTGTTTGTCTTTTTTGTCTGTTCCTCTCCCTTTTCTTTCCCCCTCCACACACCTCCTTTCCGCATTCCCCATCCTGTCGGGTCCTTCATGGGTAAAATAATTTAAATAAAGTATTAAAAGTTTTTACAGGAGGAGTTTACAACAACATACAGTGCATAGATAGGTACTGTATAAAGCTCCATTTGGCAAAGTAAATCTGTTTTGGCACAATAAGGGTAGCAGATCTCTGTTCTGCTCACCTAGCTGCCTGACAGGAAAAAAAAAATTGCAACTTTTTTTGTAAATCTGCAACTTATTCTTGCAAATTTGTAACTTTTCTCAAAAACTTGCAACTTTTTTCTTGTAAATTTTTAACCTTTTTCTCAAAAATTTGCAACTTTTTTCCTGTAAATTTGCAACTTTTTGCTTGTAGATTTGGAACTTTTTTTAACCCCTTTAGCATTCCATCCAATTTCCCTAAATTTAACATTCCCAAAGAAAATCAAATTCTTTCTTCACTGAGTGGCATTAGAAAATTTGAAATGTCCCGCTGGCGTAACACCAAAATTTTGAGAGGTTAAGATGATTCCAGCTCAAGCTCACTTCTGATGGTTTTCACACTTGTTTTTCTTTGGGAAACTTGACCGAATGAATGAGAATTTTCTTGCTTAATTCTGCCTGAAGAATCCAGGGGTCCCGGCCCTCTTCAACTGACTTGCTGCAGCTATGTGGAGCCACAGTGAACCTGCAGGATTTCCTGCCCCACTGGAATATTGTCATAACACTGTTTTTCTGACCTTAGACCACAGCTCTGTAACCTTTAGTACAGAAAGAGGCATTTTTAAAATGTATTTTTATCTTAAAAAATCTGGATGAAGCAAATAAATATATCAGTAAGTTTTTCTTTGAAAGTCACATTTTTGCCGAGTAATTTTGTGATCTTTTTTCCTGAAATTTGCTTTGATAAATTGTTTTTTTCTCTTAAATTTGCTCTTTTACTGTTGTAAATTTCAGACTTTTTCAGAAATTTGTGAGATTTTCTTCTTCTTTTAGCTGCTCCCTTTAGGGGTCTCCACAGCAGATCATCTGCCTCCATCTCACCATCTCCCTTGCATCTTCCTCTGTAAAACCAACCCTCTGCACGTCCTCCTTCACTACATCCATGAATCTTCTCTGTGGTCTTCCTCTTTTCCTCCTGCCTGGCAGCTCAAACTTCAACATCCTTTGTCCAATATATCTACTATACCTCCTCTGCACATGTCCAAACCATCTCAGCCTTTCATCCATCCATCCATCTTCTACTGCTTTTTTGGAGGTTCGGGTCATGCAGCTCAAGCAGAGAAAACCAGACTTCCTTCATCCCTGCCACCTGCTCCAGCTTTTCAGAGAGGATACCAAGACGTTCCCAGGCCAGCTGAGGGACGTAGTCTCTCCAGTGTGTCTTGGGTCTGCTCCAGGGTCAACTCCTAGTGGGACGTGCCCGAAACACCTCAAGTGGGAGGCATCCAGGAGGCATCTTGATCAGATGCCCAAACCACCGCAACTGGCTCCTTTCGATGTGGAGGAGCAACGGTTCTACTCTGAGCCTTTCCTGGATGACTGAGCTCCTCACCCTATCTGTAAGAGTGAGTAAAGGGTAATCTAAAGGTAATCCTATGGAGAAAGCTCATTTCAGCTGTTTGTATCCGCAATCTCATTCTTTCGGTCATTACCTAAAGTTCATGACCATAGGTGAAGGTAGGAACGTAGATTGAACGGTAAATCGACAGCTTTGCTTTGGCGCTCAGCTCCCTCTTCACCACAACAGACCGGTACAATGTCCACATCACTGCAGATGCTGCTCCAATCCGTCTATCAATCTCTTGCTCCATTCTCCCCTCACTTGTGAATGAGACCCCGAGATACTTAAACTCCTCCACTTGGGGCAGGAGTTTATCTCCCACCAGGAAAGGGCAATCCACCTTGTTCTGGCAGAGGACCACAAACTCGGATTTGGAGGTGCTGATTCTCATCCCAGCCACTTCACACTCAGTAGCAAACCGTCCCAGCAAGACCTGTAGGTTATTGCTCGATGAAGTCAACAGGACAACATCATCTGCAAACAGCAGAGATGAGATCCTGTGGTCAACCAAGCATGACACCCTCCGGTCTTTGGCTGTGCCTAGATATCCTGTCCATAAAAATTATGAACAGGATTGGTGACAAAGGGCAGCGCTGGCAGAGTCCAACTCTCACTGGAAACGAGTGTTGGCAATACGAACCAAACTCTTGCAATGGTCTTATAGGGACCGGATAGCTCGTAACAACAAGCCCGATACCCCATACTACCATCAGCGGTCGGCCTCTCCTCTCCAGTACCCTGGCATAGACCTTCCCAGGCAGGCTGAGAAGTGTGATCCCCCTAAAGTTGGAACACACCCTCCAGTCCCCCTTTTTAAAAAGAGGAACCACCACCCTGGTTTGCCATGCCAAAGGTACTATCCCTGACCTCCATGTAATGTTGCAGAGGCGTGTCAACCATGACAGCCTTACAACATCCAGGGCCTTGAGGTTTTCAGGGTGAATCTCATCCACCCCAGCCACCAAAGAGTTTTTTAACCACTTCAGCGACCTCAGGCCCTGTGATGGCCGAGTCGTCCCCCTCGTCCTCACCCCTGCTTCCTCTGTGGAAGACGAGTCAGTGGGATTGAGAAGATCCTCAAAGTATTCCTTCCACCACCCAACGATGTCCCCAGTCGAAGTCAGCAGCACCATCCATCCGCACCATACACAGTGTAGACAGGGAGGTGCTTCCCCCTCCTGAGCCACCGGACAGTTTGCCACAATCTCCTTGAGGCCGACTGAAAGTGTTGTTCCATGGCCTTACTGAACTCCTCCCATACCCGAGTTTTTGCTTCGGCAACCATCTGAGCTGCACTCCGCTTGGCCTGTCGGCACACCTCAGCTGCTTTGGGAATCCCACAAGCCAACCAAGCTCCTTCTTCAGTTTGATGGTCCTCCTCACCACTGGTGTTCACCACTTGGTTCGGGGGTTGCCACCACAAGATGCACCAATGACCTTGCCGGCACAGCTCTGGGCAGCTGCTTCAACAATGGAGGTGGAGAACATGGCCCATTCAGCCTCCATGTCTCCAGACTCCCTTGGAATGTGGTCGAAGTGCTTCCGGAGGTGGGAGTTGAAGACCTCTCGGACAGGAGCCTAAGCCAGACATTCCCAGAACACCCTCTCTATATGTTTAGGTCTAATAGGTCTGTGTGGTGTCCACCCCTGCATTGGATTCAACTCACCATGAGGTGATGATCAGATGACAGCTCTGCACCTCTCTTTACCTGAGTGTCCAAAACATACGGTCACAGGTCTGATAACACGATAACAAAATCAATCAGCGATCTGCGACCTAGTGTGTCCTGGTGCCAGGTGCACATATGAACACCCGCATGCTTGAACATGGTGTTCATTATGGGCAAACTGTGGTTAGCACAGAAGTCCAATAACTGAACACCACTCGGGTTCAGATCTGGCAGGCTGTTCCTCCCAGTCACGCCCCTCCAGGTTTCACTGTCATTGCCCATGTGTGCACTGAAGTCCCCCAGTACGACAATGGAATCTCCAAGAGAAGCACTCTCCAGCACCCCAGTCAGAAACTCCAAAAAGGGTGGGTACTCTGAACCATCATTTGGTGCATAGGCACAAATGATTATCAGCACCTGTTTCCCAACCCGAAGGCATAGGGAAACTACCCTTTCCTCCACCAGGGAGAACTCCAGTGTCGAGGCAACAAGGCTGAGGGATAGAAGAATGCCCACCCCTGCTTGTCGCCTCTCACCTGGGGAAACTCCAGAGTAGGCCAAGTTCCAGCCTCTCTCCAGGAAACTTATTCCAGAACCAGAGCTGTGTGTTGAGGTGAGCCCAACTATATATAGCCGGTATCATTCAACCTCATGCACCAGCTCCAGCTCATTCCCCACCAGAGAGGTGACATCCCACGTCCCAAAAGCCAGTTTCGAAAGGTGGGGATCAGACTGCAAAGGTCTCTGTTTTGGACCGTCACCTGATCTGCATTGCAGCTGATCCCCATGAACTCTCCTGCAGGTGGTGAGCCCACTGGAGGACAGACCCATGTAGCTCCTTTGGGCTGAGCCTGGCCAGGTCCCATGGGCAGAAATCTGGCCACCAGATGCTAGTCATTGAGCCCCTCCCCCAGGCCCGGCTCCAGGGCGGGGCTCCGGTAACTTCATACCAGGTAGGGTACACTGAATTCTTGATTGTTTATTCGTCATGGGAGTCTATTGGATAGCTCTTAGTCTTCACTCAGGACTAGTTTGTCTTGGGAGATCCTACCAGAGGCAAATTGCACCAGACAACACAGCTCCTGGAATCACTAGGGCACGCAACCCCTCCACCACAATAAGGTGGCGATCTATAGGGATCTCAGCCTTGCCTCTCTTATTTTGTCTCCAAACTGCTCAACCTGAGCTGTCCCTCTGATATACTCATTTCTAATCCTGTCCCTCCTAGTCACTTCCAATGATAATCTTAGCATATTCAACTCTGCCACCGAAAGCTCTGCCTTTTGCATTTTGTTAGTGCCACTGTTTCCAAACCATACATCACAGCAGGTCTCACTATCGTCTTGTAAATCTTCCCTTTGACTCTAGCTTTTTTAATTATGGACATTACGGCTCTACTTTTTTCCTGTACATAGGATTGCTGTGTTTTATCTTTATTTGCACTATGGGTAGCATTACTGTACATAGACTGCTGTTGTTGTTTTTCATCCTTATTCCTTCTTTTCTTATATATTGCGCACACCACTAAGAAAGAGAGAAATGGCATTTCAATTCTCCTGTATGTCCTGTACGTATAGAACAGGGGTGTCCAATCATGTGCCATGGAGGGCTAAGACCCTGCAGGCTTTACCTCCAACCAGTGTCTTTCAACAGCAGATTTCACTGAACTTCTTCCCACTGATTGCTGATCAGTGAAAACACCTGCTGAAGAGACTGGGTAGAAGAGAAAACCTGCAGGATCTTGGCCCTCCATGGCATATGATTGGACACCCCTGGTATAGAAGCAGTGACAAACTAGAAAAGCACTCAGAGAGTTCATACCTCCACCAAGGCTCCTTCCTTCCCTCCCTTTGTCCATCCATCTGTTTGTATCTCCCCACCTCCATCCCACCATACATTGCAAGATTGGGCCTTGGTAGAGGTATGCGCTCACAGATCAGCTCCAAAATGTAATGGGTTTGTCTGCAGGCCAAAGACCATCTCTGGTTAAAATTTCAGCAAAATCCATCCAGTAGTTTTTATATAATCCTACTGAACCACTGCAAGAAGATTGAGCCTTGGCGGAGGTATGCAGTCATGGATCACCCGCAAAATGTAAAGGGTTCGTGTGTAGGCCAAGAACCACTTCTGGTGAAAATTTCATTCAAATCCATCCAGTAGTTTTGGAGTATTGTTGCTAACAGTCTGTGAGGATAAAAGAGCCTTGGTGGAGGTATGCATTCTCAGATCATCTCCGAAAATGTAATGGCTTCCCCTCTAGCCCAAGAACCAACTCTGGTGAAAATTTCATCTAAATCCATCCAGTAGTTTTTGTGTAATCCTGCTGCACAAATGCAAACAAAGCCCTTGGTGGAGGTGTGCACTCTCAGATCATCACCAAAATGTAATCATCTGTTCCCTGTGCCATGATACACCTTTCCTGAAAATGTCATCAAAATCCATCCATAACTTTTTCAGTTATGTTGCTAACAAACAAACAGACAAACAGATTTTGTCTGGTTTTTGCCAACAAATGCCGGCAAAAACATAACCGCCTTGGCGTAGGTAATAAATCTTTAGCTGTTATCCTTCTGTCTCAAATCTCCCCTGACACTCATCTCCTCCCACGCCACCCTGACTGCACTCTCTTTTTCACCTCGTGTGCATTTTCCATTGCTTCGGATGGTTGACCCCAGGTATTTAAACTCATCTACTTTCACTACCTCTACTCCTTGCATCTTCACTGTTACCTCCCTCTCTTTCACATGCATATATTCTGTCTTGCATCTACAAACTTTCATTCCTCTTCTCTCCAGTGCATATCACCACCTGTCCAGGTTCTCTTCCACCCGCTTCCTACTCTCACTAGAGCTCACAATGTTTTGTCTGTCAGCCTGTCCATCACCATGGCAAACAAGAAGGGACTCAGAGCAGATCCTTGATGTAATCCCACCCCCACACTGAACCCATCTGTCACTCCTAGAGCACACCTCACTACTGTCTCGCTGTCCTCATACATGTCCTGCACCAGCCCCACATACTTCTCTGCCACTCCTGACTTTCTCATACAGTACCACACTTTGTCTCTTGGCACCCTATCATATGTTTTCTCTAGATCTGGCTTCAACAAATCTTTCCTATAGCTCCATAGTGTGGCTGATCATCTTTTGCCTCTGTAGTTACTACAGCTCTGAGCATCACCCTTATGCTTGAAAATCGATATTTCATTAATTCCTTTTTTAAAATATAATCATTGTTGATAAATTGTATTTTTTTCTCCTTAATTTATAGTTTCACTGTAGTAAATTTGACTTTACATCTCAGTTTTTTTTCCTTATTTGGGGGGTGGGGGTTGAACCTCTGTGTGAGTTTTTTCTTATAAATTACTTTTAGTTCTTCCAGATTTTGCAAGATTTCTTGTTTATTTTATCGTATTGAGTTCTTTTCTTTAAAATTAGCTTTTTCCTTTGGTTTTACTAATTTGCTGTTTTACCGTTGCAAATTTGACACTTTTTTCTCAAAAAATTTCATTTGTTTTAAAGTTATACAGTTCATCTGTGAGTTTTTCCTTTTCAAATATGCAGACTTTCTTGAAAGTATGTGACTGTTTTTCTTATAAATTGCTTTTATTTGTAAATTTTGTAGCATTTCTTGTTCATATTTTATTTTATTTTATTAGAACCAAATTGTAAACTCCTGCCCTAGATTCACACATTTTTGTCAGTCATGTTCATGAAAGAAGCAAGTTTTTATACTCATAAAACTGAAAAAAAAAAAAAAATCTAACTCCTAACTGTTGTAACTGGTTTGAACTTTCTTTATTCACATGCTGCAGGTGGTGGTGTGGTAAAAACCTCTGGTAATAAACCACACTTCCCCTTTATGAACCTAAATAAATCACATTTCATTGCACCGACATGTGCAGTAAAACCTTATCTGCTCATAATGGCCGTCTTTCAATGAATTCCACATTTTAGCCATTTTTTAATGCTTGTGTAAGTTTATGATTTCCCTAAAAAGTGGAAGTGAGAGGCCTGGAATCATAAAAGAGACGTAATTTCATCTGTGTTTAACATTTTTTATGATGGCCCTCTACCTCATGGAACACTGACTTCGGGGTCACACTGACGTAGCCTGATTGTGGACGATGTTTTACAGCCCACCGACCCCGGTGTAATCTGATTTTCATTCACGCCACACTTCAGCTTCCCCTGCAAGAAATTACAGGAAACTTGTGTCACATACATAGGTTCGCAGGGCCGTTTCTAGCAGGGCTCTATACAAGACTGTGTTTGGGGGTCCCCTATTTTTGCAATGGGGAAGAATTCAAACATTTTAAAATGGAAAAAAGAAAATCTCTACCCCTAAAACAAACCTGGGTCGGAGTCTAGATGAACATTAAAACAAACAAAAATAAACTATAGCTGCAAGCAGCGATCATCGAGTTCCAAACAGATGAAGACTTCAAGGTCTTCTCTTGTTTTGCAACAGCATTTAAAACCTGCTACATATTAGTTTTTACAGGGGTCAATGACTGCACTTCTTCCACGTTTTGACAGTTCACAGATCTTAATGAAATGTTTGTGACATACTGTGGTAAAATTTTCTTTAATTATTTCTGTGTCATTGTTTATCATGTTTTGCAGCATTTCTTGGAACAGCTGCTTTCAGCGCATGTCCCTTTAAATCTCTAAGGCCACATTTAACTCCGCCCTCCCTCTTACGTCGCTATTGCTAATCTTGCTAATCTCTGGCTAGATCCTGGTTTGGAGCAAACTACTGTAAATATGTCTTAAAGTATGGATTAAATAAAGTATCACTGGTGGACAGGAGTGTGTGGTTTTTAGTGGTTGACATGATATGACTGACCCCTGGAGTACAATAAGCACAGAAACATTTGTGAATGAACCGAGGCTACTGGCTAAACTGCTAGCTTCAACTAGTCGCCATGGTGGTGCTAACAGCTGCAAATTTTTCTTGTAAATGTGCAACTCTTTCTTCAAAAATTTCCAACTTTTTTCTCAAACATTTGCAACTTTTTTCTTGTAAATCTGCATCTTATTTCCTGCAAATGTGGAACTTTTCTCTCAAAAATTTGCAACTTTCCTTGTAAATTCAATTCAATTCAATTCAATTCAACTTTATTTATATAGCGCCATTTCACAACAACAGTCATCTCATAGCACTATCAACTGTAGGGGGAACCCCCACAGTTGCAGAAAGACCCCAGCAATCAGGGGGTCTTTCTGTCATAAGCTGCCCTTTAAGGGCTGCTGAAGGACACCAAATGCTCACTGTGTGTTTTGCACATTTATTAAAGTAAAGACAAACAAATAACTAAACAACACATACAAATAATGGATAGCGAGGGCACTGGAGGAGAGCGGGGGCTCGATGTCAACAGACAGGCAGAAGCCTGGAAACGCTGAGCACAAAGGGGAACGGAGTTCTCCCGTTCTCCTCAACAGCAGCCCAAAACACTCAGGGTATGATTCACTGAGGACATCCAACAGCATAGAAAGACACAACAACCAGAACAATTTGTTGTGCCCTTAAAGGTCTGATGACATGTTTTTGGCTTCATCTAATTTTTCAACACATAATACAATATGACGAAATAGGTTGGTCTGTGCAGTTCTAAGTCAAACAGGCTTTTTTTTCACATGAATATCTAACGTTTTCATGAGCGCCACGTCACCAATTGCGTCAGTGGCTGGAACCCCCCCCCCCCCCCCCCCGGCCATGTTGTAACGTTATCGACAGAACACAGTGCTTGGCTGCCCATTGTACACACAGGATGGAAGAGGTAGAAAACATCAACGATGGTTAAAGCACATGTAGTCTGGAATTGATTTGTGTTGTCCAATCTTTAGATGATTATAGTTCCGAAGAATGGGATGACAATGAAGAATCTGGGGGCATCAGACCGTATAGGTTTGAGCCATGCCAAGTGGGCATTGTGCCAAGCGAGTCAGACTCAGAGAGTGACAGTGGAGAGGCACACATGGCCGGCGCAGCAGCAGCGACAATCACATGGCAGGGGAACACTGAGTGCTATGCTTTTGTTACAGATATTGCAACAAATTATTTGTTCATAAATATAATTTATTTAAACCCCATTTTTCAATAAAATCATAGCAGTGCATTCTCTGTGGCTCAGGCATCGGGCTTATTATGTATTATCTTTATGTATTTATGTATTATGTATTATTTGGTGAATCCTGCACGTAAATTCATTCATCATGACCCTCCGTGCGCTCTTACGCAGGGCACGGAGAGGGAGGATGAAATAACGAGGATTTACGTGCAGGGTTCACCACAGCACATTTAATACAGAAAGACAGAAAATTCCCAAAAAAGGTGAAGTGTCACAACTCGTCTTCGCCAGTCATCTGCCTCAGCTGCGCGCACACCTGCGCCTCATCAGTCGCCGGCTATTTAACCCGCTCAGCCCAGAGCTTCGGTCTGGAGCCATCTGTTCGCCAACGCTCTCTAATCCCTGTGCAGGATCGTCTCTTCCTGGCCTGCGCCATTCTCCACCCAGCAAGTAAGCTGCATTGTTTGCTCACCTGTCCTTCAGTCTCTCCCCTGTGCACAGGTGGATCCTCCAGGCGGCGGATTCCTCCCATCCTCGCCTCATCCTCGTCCTCTTCTCCCTCTCATCGCCAAGTGCACAGCAGGGCACTGTCCTCCAGGCAGGAGCTTCACTTGCCAACGCCAGCCACCACTACACCTGCAAGTAAGCAACGCTTTGCATATTAACCCTGCATGGTGAAGGTCCGCTCATATCCCTGTCTCTGCTCTGTCCATAGGGTTGCCTGGCTGCATGGCGTACCATTCTGCCCCCGGCACTCCTTGTTCACCTGCAGTCCATTCTCATTCCGCACACACGCATCCATACACGCCTTGTTGTTGAATAAAGCCTTTAAATCTCACCTGAACCTGTGTGTGTGTTCCCTGGGCCCGTTATTATGTCAGTACGGCTCCAGCAGGGCGGCCCAGCGGACAGTGGGCTCGCACACCGACTTTCCACCCTCAAGGCTCGGGTAGATTTGATTGCTCATCAACAACAAGTCATCCTTAATCAATTAACTAGCATCACTCACCGTTTGGATCACCTGGATCCCCAGCAGGCGTTTCCTCCGGCTCGTCCTAGCGGGCCAGCTCCCGCCGCTCCCCTAGTTAGCCAGGCTAGCTTGGGACCGCCAACCCGGCTCACACCCATCCCCACACCCGCGCGCTTTAGCGGAAAGCTCGGTGAAGCACACGGGTTCCTCTTGCAGTGTGAGTCGGTATTCCAGCGCATCCCTGGGGACTTTCCCTCTGACCACAGCCGGATTGGGTACGTTGCCAATCTCCTGGAGGGGCGAGCGTTAGCCTGGGCTTATGCCGTCATGGTGAAGCCCAGCTACGCGAACCTGTCCTATACCCAGTTCGTGCAGGATTTCTTTGAAGTTGTTGACCACTCGGATCGCGGCAGCGTGCTAACCGATTGGCTGCTAAACCTTCACCAGGGTAGCCAGTCGGCGGCCGATTACGCAGTCAACTTCCGGGTGGCAGCGGAGGAAGTTGGCTGGGGTTGGCTTCCCTCTGCAGCATCTTCCTTTGCAGCCTAAATTCTAGTCTGCGGGACGAGTTGGCCTGCCGGGATCAGCCGGAACTGTTGTCTGATTTAATCTCCTTAACAATTAGTTTGGATAACAGGTTGAGAGAGCGGGCCGCCGTGCGGAAGTCCTACAGCCGCTCACGCGGAGCCTCTGCCCATGCCTCTCAGCCTCGCCCCCTCTCGTTACCCACTCTGGAATCCGCCGACGAATCTGAGGCGATGCTGGTCGGGCGAGCCAAGCTCCCTCTAGCGGAGAAACAGCGCCGCAGGGAGCTGGGTCTCTGCATGTATTGCGGGGACGACCAGCACTCCGTGGAGCGTTGCCCGATTAAGCCAAAAGGGGAGGTCCGCGAGTCACTGTAGGGGGCCTCGCGGACGCAACCCGGCCTAATCCCCTCTCAAAATGCTTACTGCCCATTAGGTTCTGTCACAACTCCATCGGGCACCTCACTCATGCACTGGTGGACTCGGGGGCAGATCAGAACTTTATTTCCAAGAGCCTGGCAACCCGCTTGGGCATCCCATGTCAAGCATTGCCAGCCCCCCTCAATCTCGTCACCCTCTCCTGTACACCTTTGGAAAGGGTTACCCATCGCACCAAGCCGGTGCCGGTCATCATCTCTGGCAACCATAGAGAGGATCTTAGCCTATTCGTCTTGCCCACCTCGACTTCCCCTGTCATCCTGGGCTACCCATGGCTGCACCTCCACACCTCCGTGCTTGATTGGCAGTCCGGCAGCATCCTCTCTTGGAGTTCGTTCTGCATGGGCACCTGCCTCCAGTCTGCTGCCTGCGCCCCGTCTGCTCCTCCTCCTGCCCTGGACTCGCCCCTGCCGGACCTCACCCTGGTGCCTCCGGAGTTCCACGATCTGGGGCTCGTCTTTAGTAAGTCCAAAGCGCTGTCTCCCCCCCCACCACCACCTGTATGACCGTGCCATAAACCTCCACCTGGGGGCGCCGTTACCATCTGGCTGCCTCTACAGCCTGTCTGCCCCGGAGCGGGAGGCCATGGACACATACATCAGAGAGTCACTCAGCGCTGGCATCATCCACCCCTCCTCGAGATTGATGGATCCCTGCTGCCGTGTATCGACTTCCGGGCTCTCAACAACATGACGGTGAAGGACAGAGACACCCTCCCCCTTATGGATTCCGCCTTCAACTCCCTCCAGGGGGTCACCTGATTTACCAAGCTGGACCTCCGCAGCGCGTACCACCTCGTTCGGATCCGGGAGGGTGATGAGTGGAAGACGGCATTCCGGACACCCAGCGGCCATTTCAAATACTTGATCATGCGGTTTGGGCTCACCAACGCTCCAGCCGTCTTCCAACGGCTCATCAACGACGTCCTGCGGGACTTCCTGGGGGTCTTCGTGTTCGTGTACCTGGACGACATCCTGATCTTCTCCAGGTCTTGGGAGGAGCATCAGGCCCACGTGAGGTGGGTTCTGCAGCGGCTTCTTGAAAACAGACTGTATGTTAAGGAAGAAAAGTGTGAATTTTTCACCAAGAAGACCTCTTTCCTGGGTTTCGTCATTTCCCACGATCAACTCCTCCCCGACCCCGCCAAGGTCAAAGCGGTGGTCAAGTGGCCCACCCCCTCTTCCAGGAAACAGGTGCACCAGTTCCTTGGATTCGCTAATTTCTACCGCCACTTTGTGCCTAAGTACAGCACTATTGCCTCCCCTCTGACCCGCCTCACCTCCCCCAAGGTGCTGTTCCAGTGGACCGAGGAGGCAGCTGTCATATCCGGCTCTAGGGAGCCGGGCAATCAGAGCCAGGGACAAGCCAGTGAGTCGTGATATTTTATTCAGGGTAAAGGGGAAGGGATAAAGAGAGCACAGATACTCATGCAGAGGTTCACTCACAGGTTGCACAGCGCAGAGGTAAGCAGCTCGTACCGGACGTGGGGGTAGCAAGACGTACATACTCACAGCGGGATACAAACACAGGAATGCTGCAAGAGGAGTATAAGCTGACACCAGACGAAGGGGCTTCAGCTTAGCAATGTGTTTATGTCGCAGCCCCGAGTCATCGAGGCTGCTCCTATTTATCCTCACTGGCAGCGCCCCAGCTGATGAAGACTAATTGGCCCCAGCTGTCCATAATGCTGCCAGCTGGGGGCCAGCTGAGACGCTGCTCAATGGGAAGCAGGGATGAGGGAAAACATGGGCTGAGTGCCGAGACGGCATCTCAACCCGTGGTGACAGAGCCCCCCCCTCAAGGTCGGGCTCCTGAACGACCAGGAACATCCCAGCCCCCCCCCCCCCCACCTAGGGTGGGAGGAAGGGAGGCGGACCGGAGGGGAAGAAGCCAAGGGAAGGACCACACCAATGGGGCAATGTAGGGTAGCGGGAAAGAAAAACCCAAATACAATACTGACAAAACAGAATAATTAACCCAGGTACAGATGGGGAGAAGAACTGGGTCAGCACGCCGGTTACATACTACCCAGAGAGCACCAATCATGCGTGACCCAGAGCAAGGAAAAAAGAACCACCAAAAAGGTACAGGGCAAAAATGCTGAGTACGGTTAAATAAAGGGGAACCTATACACAGCGCTAATTTAAGTACATACACACACAGTCACCAAGAAAAGTGAGGGTGACTGGAACAAATAGACAATTACAGAGCATGGTGTTACGAAAAACAAGACACATGACTCTATAATGAACAAACAGGACATAAAAGAGAAATACTGAGTGCAGGCAAAGAAAAACCCACACACACATGAATATATAAATACCCAGTCACCTAAAGAAATGAAAGTGACTGGAATAAATGGATAACTGCAGAGCATGGTGTTACGGAAAACAAAACATAACTCTACAATGCAAAAACGGGACTAAAAACATAGTACAACAAGTAAAATGCTGAGCATGAGCGATGGAAAACACACAGCACTATAAATACGAATCCACCAACAGGACAAAATACTACACCCAAGTGACCTTAATAACGATAAAAGAAAGTGACACCCGAGGTGCATGGCAGGCAGAGTCCAAAAATAGCCGAGATGGCTCCGGAGATCTCCCCGCCCATTGTCCAGCTGGCGAATCAGGGGAAGAGAAGTGTTTGGACGGCGAACTCTGGACCCAGATCCCAGGAATCCAGTCCACCGGCAGCCAAACCAGGCTGCCCAGAGGGAAACAGACCAGTGGGGGGAACCAGATCACCGAACCGAAAGTTCTGTGGGTCGGGTCGTCGACCCGCATCACTCAACCACCAGGACCGTTGAGACGGGCGAAGGATCAGAGCGGATCCCGGTGGAAGAGGCTCAGGGGAGAGCCGATGACGAGGGCGGCGAGCGTCAGGCCGCAGGAAAACGGCCACCTCCTCACCGGACCTGGACAATACTGGGGCGGCACCCACGTCGGACCCCGATCGGGCCTCAGGCGAACCCACGTTGGACCCCGACTGGGTCTCGGGCGAACCCACGTTGAATACTGCACCAGAACCGACCTCCAATGTTGAACCCGGACCCTCCAGCACCACGAGGAACAGCAACTCCTTGCCGGTGACCCTGGAAGAAGGCTCAGAAGAGAAAACAGAACCGGGATCAGGATCACCGGCAGCGCCAGAACCCGGCGAGACGAGCTCAGACGCAGCGGACGGCTGCACCCGGCTTGTCTCCCCTGGAGATAGGCTGAAGTGCTCGGGGATAAAAAGAGAGAAAAGAAAGGAGAGCACTCGCCTGATCTCGGGTTCTGACGCCGTCCAGGACTGCGAAGATCCAGGATCCGTCGTCAGGAGGTCCTTGTCAGGCTCCCATCTAGCCGCATCGGGCCCCGCAGCCAGCACGATGGTCAGCGCAGCTTGAGATCCCTCCAGCTCAGGTAACCCTGCCGACGATCCACTCGGCGTGAAGGCAGAAGAATCTCGTCCCGCTGGACCGAACCGCTCCTCCGTGGAGACCCGGGGACGCTCAGTCATCGGCGTAGACTCCACGCAGCAGTCAGTCCCTCTCCTCCGTCCGCAATGTAGCTGCGGAACCACAGGCCCTCTCCATATCCCACCACGTTGACCCGGAGCCGGGGACCGCTCGGCGGAGAGAGACACAGAGGATGCGGGATTAGGAATACAAGTTACAGCAGGTGGGGAGAGTTCAGGGAGCTGCGAACCCTGAACTTCTCCAGAGATGTGACAGAGCAAATCATTAAGCAGGTGTGAAAAAACAATGACTTGCCTGCCCCCTGGAGGTTGAGTATCGCCTGCTGTAGTGGATTCTGCTTCTTCCTCTCCCCGCCCGGCGATAACGGAGGACCCCCGGGAGTTAGTCTGAGGATCGCTCGCGTTGTCTCCAGCAGAGAGCTCACCAGGCCGGGATTCCAGGCACACACAGCAGTCAGGAAGCGCGTCGAGGAGGAGGGGAAAACAGCCGGGGTGAGCCAGCCCGAATGTCCAGGAATGACAGCGGGGGAACGAGGCTCAAGGGACGAGGCTGTAGAGTCTCCACACTGACGAGGCGAAGGGATGACAGCTGCGTGGGAGGAACGGTCCTGACAATAGCCCAGAACTGGATCCGGACGAGGTTCGTGCAGAGGTGACTCGGCGATGTGATGGCGGCTATTCCCAGGGAACGAAGCGAGGGGGAAACCCAGGATTCGCCGCTCCAGATCAGAGAACGAGGCGAGGAAGGCGCCGAGCACGGGAAAGCTTCGTAGCCCTGAAGTCCACACCATCAATCTCCCTGCCGCCGTCACATGCCTGAAGGTGGTGACAGGAAACACAGTAGAGCTCGCGACAGCCACTCGACCCCGGACATAACTGCTGTCAGCTGCGGCTCCTTGAAGGGAATCCCGAGTGACGTGGCGCAGGTCGGGGGAAGTCCTCTGGTTGGCGCGAACTCCCGGACTGGAATAGCGGCAGGAACGGGACTCCGAAGCGGGGAAAGACGTCACCCACTTCGACTCCCTGCCGGGATTTCCATCCACCCCGTGGAGCTTCTCTCGCTGTGTACCTGCAGCGTCTATCCTGGCGCTGTCCTCCAGATGGTACAGAGAGTGAGGGTGACAGTCCAGGAGTTCCTCAGCACGGCCCGGATGCCAGAGTCTCGCGTTGGAGGCGTCGTGCAGGGTGAAGAGCGTCCCGTCGACAGCCTCCGAGATGGACTTCAGCTCGTCGCCCTGGCGCCGGAAGTGACTCCTGGGAAACGGCATGCTAGCAGCGCTGACACCCGGACAGAAAGGTACATTTCCACGGCGACTCACGGCCGTCGGCAACTCTTCTGGCTGCGACATACTGTCATATCCGGCTCTAGGGAGCCGGGCAATCAGAGCCAGGGACAAGCCAGTGAGTCGTGATATTTTATTCAGGGTAAAGGGGAAGGGATAAGGAGAGCACAGATACTCATGCAGAGGTTCACTCACAGGTTGCACAGCGCAGAGGTAAGCAGCTCGTACCGGACGTGGGGGTAGCAAGACGTACATACTCACAGCGGGATACAAACACAGGAATGCTGCAAGAGGAGTATAAGCTGACACCAGACGAAGGGGCTTCAGCTTAGCAATGTGTTTATGTCGCAGCCCCGAGTCATCGAGGCTGCTCCTATTTATCCTCATTGGCAGCGCCCCAGCTGATGAAGACTAATTGGCCCCAGCCGTCCATAATGCTGCCAGCTGGGGGCCAGCTGAGACGCTGCTCAATGGGAAGCAGGGATGAGGGAAAACATGGGCTGAGTGCCGAGACGGCATCTCAACCCGTGGTGACAGCAGCGTCAGCTTTCGAGACCTTGAAGACGGAGTTTTCTTCCTCCCGGGTCCTGACCCAGGTTGACCCCTTGCTGCAGTGCTTGGTCGAGGTGGACGCATCCGACACGGGGGTGGGGGCAGTTTTGTCTCAGCGTTCTCCGGTGGATGGGGTGGTGTGCCCCTGCGCCTTCTTCTCCTGGCACCTGTCGGTTGCTGAGCGAAATTACAACGTCGGTGACAGGGAGCTCCTGGCAGTGAAGCTTGCGCTGCAGGAGTGGTGTCACTGGCTGGAGGGGGCAGCGCAGCCTTTTGTAGTCTGGACGGATCACAAGAACCTGGAATACCTGAGATCGGCCAAGCGTATGAACCCCCGCCAGGCACACTGGTCTCTGTTCTTCGGCCGCTTCAGGTTCACGATCACCTACCATCCAGGCTCCAAGAATGGTAAGCCTGACGCGCTGTCCAGACAATTCGCTCCTGAGACCCTGGAGGAGCGAGACCACACCATCTTGCCCACCTCATGTGTCGTGGGGGCTGTTTCCTGGTCCATCAGGGACAAGATCAGGAGGGCGCAGGAGACCGAACCTGATCCTGGCGGCGGTCCGGCGGGAAAGCTCTTCGTGCCATCGTTGGTCCGGGGTGACGTCATCCACTGGGTTCACACGTCCAAACTCACCTGTCACCCTGGTGTCTCCCGGCTGGTGGACCTCCTTCAACGCTCCTTCTGGTCGCCCGGACTTCGGAAGGACGCAGCCAACTACGTCCGTGCCTGCCCCCAGTGCGCAACGAATAAGACCTCCAGCAGGGCTGCTCCATCCCCTGCCGGTCCCTGGCAGACCCTGGTCCCATGTAGCCCTGGACTTCGTCACTGGCCTCCCCATTTCTAATTCGTACGACACCATCCTGACCATTGTGGACCGATTCTCCAAGGCCACCCACTTTGTGCCCTTCCACGGTCTTCCCACGGCACGGGAGATGGACGATCTCCTAGTCCAGCATGTGGTCAGGCTACACGGGATTCCGACCAACGTCGTATCTGATCGGGGGCCCCAGTTTGTGTCCAAGGTCTGGTGGTGTTTTTGCAATGCCCTGGGGGCCATGGTGAGTCTCTCCTTCGGTCACCATCCTCAATCCAACGGGCAGTGCGAGCGCACCAATCAGCAGCTGAAGGCTGCCCTGCGCTGCGTCACCTCCTCTAACCCCTCTTCCTGGACTTCTCACCTGGCTTGGGTGGAATACGCCCATAATTCTACGCTGTCATCGGCCATCGGGATGTCCCCTTTCCCGGTGTCATTGGGATATGACCCCCCTGTTGTTCCCCGAGCAGGAGGGCGAGGTAGCAGTTCCATCCATCCAGGCACATCTGAGGCGCTGCCGGAGCCTATGGACCAGGATGCGCAAAGCGCTTTTTCGCACGGCGGCGCACAACACCAGTACAGCCAATCGCCACAGGAGAGCCGCTCCTGGTTACCAGGTGGGTCAGCAGGTCTGGCTATCGGCCCGGGACATCAATGTTAAGGCTGAGAAGAGGAAGCTGGCGCCACGTTTCATTGGTCCCTTCATGATCTCCAAGGTAATTAACCCGGTGGCTGTGTGTTTGGCCCTCCCCCCCCTTCCTCCGCATCTGTCCCACATTTCACGTGTCCCAGGTCAAACCCGTGATCTCTGACCCACTCTGTCCTCCTCCTAGGACGCCTCCCCCTCCCGTGATGATCGACAACGACCCGGCGTGGAGGGTCACCTCCATCCTGGACTCCCGACGCCGAGGTCACGGGCTGCAGTATCTGGTGGATTGGGAGGGGTATGGCCCGGAGTGGAGATCCTGGGTGCACCCTTCCTTTGTGCTGGATAAGCGTCTCACCACGGAGTTCCACCGGGTGCACCCGGATAAACCAGCACCGAGAGGCGCTGCTCGGGGGAGGGGGGGAGTACTGTCACAACTCGTCTTCGCCAGTCATCTGCCTCAGCTGCGCACACACCTGTGCCTCATCAGTCGCCGGCTATTTAACCCGCTCGGCCGGGTCCATTCTCAGTCCATTCTCATTCCGCACACACACATCCATACACGCCTTGTTGTTGAATAAAGCCTTTAAATCTCACCTGAGCCTGTGTGCGTGTTCCCTGGGCCCGTTATTATGTCATGAAGACGTACAAAAAACACAAACACACTTACTGATGGCGTTCAGGGGCCAGCATCGCCCAGAGAACGAATGAGAGGAGACGTGTTAACCACAGGTGCGCCCCAGAGCCGACATCACTTCAAGGACGCACGGGAACCACGGCAAACATGGAGTGACTAACGTCGTGAGAGTGCTGAAAATAATGGCAGACAAACAGCACAGATGACAATACTATGGACCAGCAGTGCGTGACTGGCAAACGGCCGCTTAAGTACATGCACTGCTGGTGACGGTGTGATGAGAAGCACCTGAGTGAGGACCGGGAAACACGATCAGCGGGAGCTTGAATCAGCTGGTGATAATGATAGAGGGGATGTGGCCGGACCGGCGAGCGTCAGCATGCGATCACAGAAAGTAGGTCAAAGCTGCGCGTAAATCCATTAATCCTTCCCCTCCTCGTGTGCTCCTCCTACGTAAAAGCGCACGAGGAGTGCACAAGGAGGCTTACGACAGTTGGAGCTGAAGCGTGTGACGTGGTCTTTCACGGCCTGATGTTTATCTAAGCCTGTGACACAACGTGAAGGCATAGCCATAAAATTAAAACAAGAAACCAGAGAAACTGTGAGCTACAAACCTGCTGTCATTCCAGTCAACAACACCGGAGCCCGTTCTGTCACTTACGTCATGGGGGTGCCGCCCTTCATTCGGTGGGCAGCACCACAGTCCAGTCAGCGGCTGTTTTTTTTTTTTAATGATAACTAGTTTATGCAGGTGCCGTTGTAAATATTATATTGATCATCAACAATGACTTTTGGGTTTACACAACATGCTAAAAAATGTCAAAATCATGTCATCAGACCTTTTCCTACCGTAAACTCTAGTACATTAACTACTGCAGCTCCCTCAATTGATACCTGCTTGGATAGATTTGCTCCAATCGACCTCTTGGAGTTGGATAGGGTAGTGTCCTCTTCTAAGCCTTCATCTTGCCTTCTGGACCCTATTCCTTCCAGGTTATTTAAAATTATTTTCCCAATTATTAGTAGCCGTATTCTTCTTATCATTAATTCTTCTTTAACTCTGGGTTATGTTCCACTGGCTTTTAAAACTGCTGTAATTAAACCTTTACTTAAAAAACCGACGCTCGATCCTGGAGTTTTGGCCAATTATCGACCAATCTCCAATTTGCCTTTCATTTCAAAGATCCTGGAAAGAGTTGTTGCTGTGCAATTATCTGACCATTTGCAGGGAGTTGGTTTGTTTGAGGTGTTTCAATCTGGGTTCAGAGCTCATCACAGCACTGAAACTGCCTTAATGAAGGTCTCTAATGACCTCCTGACTGCATCTGATAATGGACTTGTCTCTGTTCTTGTTCTTTTAGATCTCAGTGCAGCCTTTGACACTATTGATCATGCCATTCTACTTGATAGATTGGAACACTTTGTTGGACTCAGTGGAACTCCGTTGCAGTGGTTTAGATCTTATTTGTCTGATAGATTTCAGTTTGTCCATGTCAATGATGGATTTTCTTCCAGCTCTAAGCTCACTCACGGAGTTCCACAGGGATCTGTGTTGGGCCCTACTCTTTTTAGTCTATATATGCTCCCGCTGGGCAATATCATCAGAAAGCACTGTATACATTTTCATTGTTACGCTGATGACACACAACTATACCTGTCAATGAAGCCCAATGATTGTGATCAGTTGGCCAAGCTAGATGCCTGTCTTAAGGACATCAAAGCTTGGATGACTTGTAATTTTTTACTATTGAACTCTGATAAGACCGAAGTCATTTTTGTTGGCCCAAAACATCTTAGAAATTCCTTTTCAGATTATGCCCTTAATTTAGATGCTGCCACTCTCACTCTGAACAGTTGTGTGAGGAACCTTGGAGTGATTTTTGACCAGGATTTGTCCTTTAATTCACATATTAAAACTGTTTCTAGGACCGCCTTATATCATCTGCGCAATATTGCTAAGATCAGGAGCATCTTGTCTCTGGGTGATGCTGAGAAACTGATTCACGCCTTTGTCAGTTTGCGATTAGATTATTGTAATTTGCTATTATCTGGTTGTCCTAGAGTATCTTTAAAAAGTCTTCAATTGATTCAAAATGCTGCTGCTAGAGTTAACTTGTTCTAGAAAAAGAGATCATATTTCCCCGGTTCTGTCCTCCCTTCATTGGCTTCCCATTGAATTCAGAATCAAGTTTAAAATCCTTCTTCTTACTTTCAAAGCTCTTAATAATCTGGCCCCCCAATATATAAAAGATCTGATATTACCTTACCATCCTAACAGAGCATTATGCTCCCAAAATGCTGGCTTACTTGTGGTGCCCAGAATCTCCAAAAGTATGGTGGGAGGCAGAGCCTTCTGCTACCAAGCCCCTTCTCTCTGGAACCAGTTACCACTCTGGGTCCGGGAGTCAGGCTCGGTCTCTGTCTTTAAGAACAGGGTAAAATCATTCCTTTTTAATATAGCTTTCGTTTAAGGAGGGTATTTGTGTCTTTTAACACCACTCTTGTTCTATTGTTATCTGATCCATACTGCTGGTTGATCTCCAATATTATACTTAGCATCTTACTGCTATGTTCTTTATGTCTGTCCTTTCCATCCTCCCTATCCCCTCATCCCCAGCCAGTCGCAGCAGACGACTGCCCCTCCCTGAGCCTGGTTCTGCTAGAGGTTTCTTCCTTCCAAATGGGAGTTTTTCCTCTCCACTGTCACCTAGTGCTTGCTCATAGGGGATCGTCTGATTGCTGGATCTTTCTGTGACTGTGTGATTCTTTTATCTGCACTGTGGTGCCACAAGACGGCTTTTGTTGTGATGTGGCGCATTATAAATAAAGCTGAATTGAATTGAATTGAATTGAATTAAATTACCGTTACTTAACAGGCAGCAGGTGTGGAACATGAGTGGCTAAAAGAATTACAATTAATGACAGCTGCACAGCCCATGAGCCAGTTTGACTGCTGGGAGCTGCTCAGCGCTGTCAAAATGAAAACACTAACCAGAAACCATAATGACGCAACCAATACAGAATGACAATAATAAAACAGGAACCAAATACAGCAAACAGGGAAAATAATGAAACAAACAGACGGAAAAAGACTAACTAAAACTGGAGACTGGGCACGGTGCCCATCCATGCCCCGGATCATGACAAAATCTGCAACTTTTTTCTTGCAGATGTGCAACTTTTTCTTGCAAATTTGCAACTTTTTTCTAAAAAATTTAATTTTTTCTTGAAAATTTAACTTTTTTCTCAAATATTTGCAACTTTTTCCTATAAATATGCAACCATTTTCTCAAAAAATTGCAACTTTTTTCTTGTACATCTGCGATTTTTTCTTGTATTTGAAACTTTTTTTTAACCTATTAGCATTTCAGTCAATTTCCCTAAATTTAGCACATGCAAAGAAAATCAAATTCTTCACTGAGTGGCAACAGATTTTTTTTTTTGCAGCATTTCTGGGAACAGCTGGTTTCATCACGGCTAAAATACATGAAATAAGCCAGAATGGTGGTAACAGTGATGTCTATTAGGGTGACTGACATCTAAAGAAAATAACAGTATAAACGCAAGTGTCCTAGTATTACTGTTAGCTCTTACGCTAACGCCTTTGGTCCCCATCTACAGTGGGGCAAAAAAGTATTTAGTCAGCCACCAATTGTGCAAGTTCTCCCACTTAAAAGATGAGAGAGGTCTCCAATTTTCATCATAGGTATACCTCAACTATGAGAGACAAAATGAGAAAAAAAAAGTCCAGAAAATCACATTCAAGGATTTTTAATTAATTAATTGGTAAATTCCTCGGTAAAATAAGTATTTGGTCAATAACAAAAGTTCATCTCAATACTTTGTTATGTACCCTTTGTTGACAACGACAGGGGTCAAACGTTTTCTGTAAGTCTTCACAAGGTTTTCACACACTGTTGCTGGTATTTTGGCCCATTCCTCCATGCAGATCTCCCCTAGAGCAGTGATGTTTTGGGGCTGTCGCTGGCCAACACAGACTTTCAACTCCCTCCAAAGATTTTCTATGGGGTTGAGATCTGGAGACTGGCTAGGCCACTCCAGGACCTTGAAATGCTTCTTACGAAGCCACTCTTTCCTTGCCCGGGCGGTGTGTTTGGGATCATTGTCATGTTGAAAGACCCAGCCACGTTTCATCTTCAATGCCCTTGCTGGTGGAAGGAGGTTTTCACTCAAAATCTCACGATACATGGCCCCATTCATTCTTTCCTTTACACGGATCAGTCATCCTGGTCCCTTTGCAGAAAAACAGCCCCAAAGTATGGTGTTTCCACCCCCATGCGTCACAGTAGGTATGGTGTTCTTTCTCCTCCAAACACGACAAGTTGAGTTTTTACCAAAAAGTTCTATTTTGGTTTCATCTGACCATATGACATTCTCCCAATCCTCTTCTGGATCATCCAAATGCTCTCTAGCAAACTTCAGAGGTGCCTGGACATGTACTGCCTTAAGCAGGGGGACACGTCTGGCATTGCAGGATTTGAGTCCCTGGCGGCGTAGTGTGTTTCTGATGTAGCCTTTGTTACTTTGGTCCCAGCTCTCTGCAGGTCATTCACTAGGTCCCCCCATGTGGCTCTGGGATTTTTGCTCACCGTTCTCGTGATCATTTTGACCCCACGGGGTGAGATCTTGCGTGGAGCCCCAGATCGAGGGAGATTATCAGTGGTCTTGTATGTCTTCCATTTTCCAATAATTGCTCCCACAGTTGATTTCTTCACACCAAGCTGCTTACCTATTGCAGATTCAGTCTTCCCAGCCTGGTGCAAGTCTACAATTTTGTTTCTGGTGTCCTTTGACAGCTCTTTGGTCTTGGCCATAGTGGAGTTTGGAGTCTGACTGTTTGAGGTTGTGGACAGGTGTCTTTTATACTGATAACGAGTTCAAGCAGGTGCCATTAATACAGGTAACGAGTGGAGGACAGAGGAGCCTCTTAAAGAAGAAATTACAGGTCTGTGAGAGCCAGAAATCTTGCTTGTTTGAAGGTGACCAAATACTTGTTTTACTGAGGAATTTACCAATTAATTCATTAAAAATCCTTCAGTGTGGAGACTTCCGGGAAGATGGCGGAGAGACATAACGCTTAAACAGAGAGCTCTCCCTAGCCGGATTAAAAATCATCGGTAAATGGCCAACTCGACATAAGCGGATCAATAAACTAAGGGATGAAAACACGAAGGAGCCGGGCACAAGGACAAAAGCAGGGTAAAATTGAAGAATTCCTCTCCAACAACGCAGGAAAAACCGCTGAACGCGAAGCCCAAAAAAACGAGGTGTCTACAGCAGAGAAAATGGAGGATGCCAGACTCGAAAACATGAACACTGGCATCGCCAGTTTGGGTAAAGAGTTGAGAGAATTCAAGCGGCAGCTACAGCAGGATTTAGCGGCTCTTAAGGAGGAGCTGAAAAAAGAGATTAAGGAGGAAATTATGGGCCTCCGAAGAGAAATGGAGCGCAAGCTAACAGAAAACATGGAGGAGCTGCGCTCCCAGCGGGCGTGTATGACAGAAGCGCAGGCCCGAATATCGGAGCTGGAAGATTGGAAAAGCGAGGCAAACGAACAACTACAGACCCTGACGACGCAAACGCAGAGGATGCAGGAGAAAATAAACGACTTGGAGAGCAGATCCAGACGAAGCAATATGCGCATCTTTGGAATTCCGGAGGGCATTGAAGGCAACTCGATGACGAAATTCATGGATCATTTCTTAAAAAAAGAGCTGGAACTGCCCGAAGAAACGGATCTGCAGATTCAACGAGCGCACAGAACCCCGGCACAGAACCCCGGCACAGAACCCGAAACCAAACGCTACACCCAGGTCAGTTGTGGTAAACTTTGTGAAATATGACATAAAGGAAAGAATCCTGACGCAAGCATGGAAAAAAACGATACGAATCGGCGACAAACAGGTATTCTTCGACCATGACTACCCGACAGAAATTGTGCAGCAGCGGAAGAAATATGCCAACATTAAAAAAACGCTGAAAGAGAAAAAAATTAGATTCCAAACGCCGCTAACGAAAATGAGGATTCATTGGGAGGACGGCGTAAGAACCTACAACACGGCCAGAGAGGCAGCGCGGGATATGATGGAGCGGGGCCTTGAGGTGAGCGTGCCGGAGGAAACGGCTGGAGCAGCGGCGGTCCTGAACGCATCACGACAGCCGGAGTGGAGACAAGTGAACAGCGGAAGAAGGGGGAGAGACGTGGCGCAGCGGGCCCAGGACAAGCTACAAGGCTTTCAACCGAAAGCCTAGATCATAACAAAGATTAAGCAAGGCACAGAAGAAATGAAGGCCAAGAAGACAAGGTAAAAGAGAAACAGACGGCTAGGAGAGGTTTAAGTGATATTTGTTGGACATTTCTAGACTAATGATTATTACTTGGATAATAAATACAGGTCTAGGGAGGGCCCCTCACTCGGTGAGGACATTCCCTCCACCCACCAACAGGGACCAGTGGGCAGAAGAAAGGCCCAAAGTATGGAGGTCGAAATTTTTTAATGTGTTTTTATATAAATATGTGTTATTTTTGTTGTTAAAGGGGCTAGGAGCACAAGTTAAAAAAATGGAAAAACATGAATATGGGTAAAAATCTTAAGATAATGACACTAAACGTGAATGGTCTGAACTCACCTGTTAAAAGGGAAAGAATAATAAGAAAATTCAAGAAGGAAAAAGCCGAAATTATATTTATGCAAGAGACACATTTGAGCAAGACAGAACATGTGAAACTAAAGAGATTTGGCTATAAGAACTCCTACTACAGTTCATTTAAGGGAGGAACTAAAAGGGGGGTTATGATACTAATTTCAAACAAAATACAATTTGAAAGTGAACAGGAAATCCAGGATAAAGAAGGCAGGTATGTAATAATAAAGGGAAGAATAGATGGTATGCAGATTACATTAGTGAACATCTATGCCCCACCAGAAAGTGACAAGGGTTTTTTTCAACATCTGTTTGATCTCATAGCAACACACAGTGAAGGAGTCCTAATTTGTGGAGGAGACTTAAATGCTGTCATGGATCATGAAGTTGATACAACAAGTGTTAAGAAAACAAAAAAACATGTAACAAAGTTCATAAGAACCTCACTGGCAGAAATGGGTATGGTAGACATATGGAGGGACCTACACCCACTCGAAAAAGACTATACACATTATTCAGCAGTCCATAAAGTACACTCTAGAATAGATTACTTCCTTATGAATGAAGATGACAGACACAGGGTGAGAAATTGTTGGATTGGAGGGGCAGAAATATCAGATCATAATCCTATATACATGGAAATATATTTAAACAATAGAAAACGACAAACAACATGGAAACTTAACGTAGGACTGTTAAATGATGAGAAAATGAAAGAAAGAATAAAAATAAACATAAACGAATATATCCAAGAGAATGACAATGAAGAAGTGGACCCAACAATACTATGGGACGCACTAAAAGCCGTGTTAAGAGGAAAATTAATTGTTGAAACAGGAAAAGCAAATAAGACTAAACTGGAAGCGTATGAACAAAGATGTGAGAGACTGAGGGAATTAGAACGTAAACATCAAAGCACAAATGATCCAAAAATATATCAAGAAATTAAAGAAGAAAAAACAAAGATAAAAGAAACACAAATGGATGAAATTGAAAGGAAAAATAGATATCTAAAGCAAAAATATTATGAAACGGGACCAAAACCCACAAAACTGCTGGCAAAACGGTTAAGAAAACAACAAACAATGAATAATGTATACAAGATTAAAGACCCCACCACAAATAAAACCACAGTTAACCCAGAAAACATCGAAGAAATATTCCATAATTTCTACCAAGAACTATACTCGCAACCTGAAGAAACAAATACTAAAGATATTAAAAAATTTCTAGGCACATTGGACCTGCCATCAATAGGAAATCAACAAAATGAAAAGCTAACAGCAGAAATAACAACACAAGAGATCAGAGATGTGATTAAGTCACTTAAAAAGGTAGTGATGGATACCCATCTGAGTTTTATAAACTGTTTATAGAAGAACTCACGCCACAGCTCCTAAAGTCATTTAACTGGACGTTGAACAACAACAAAATACCTCCATCATGGAACGAAGCTATCATTTCAGTTATTTTAAAGCCAGGGAAAGATAAAGAACAATGCGGAAACTATAGACCAATCTCTTTATTAAATGTGGATTATAAAATATATACAACAATTATATGTAAACGAATAAAGACATTCTTGACGGAATTGATAGAAGATGATCAAACTGGTTTCATAGAGGGACGCCAAACACATGACAATATCAGGAGAACAATACATATAATTAACCAAATACATAAAGAAAAGAAAAGCGCAGTAATAATGAGTTTAGACGCAGAAAAAGCATTTGACAGGGTTAACTGGAAATTCCTATATAGTGTACTGGAGCGCTTTGGATTTAACGAAAAATCAGTACAATGCATAAGGACGCTATATCAAGAACCTGTGGCAAGAATCAAGATAAACGGTAGCTTAACAGACAAAGAAAATATACAAAGATCAACTAGGCAGGGATGCTGCTTATCGCCCACCTTGTTTGCTCTGTTCATAGAACCATTGGCTCAAGCGATACGACAAAATAAGAAATTAAAAGGTGTAACAATAAAGGGGGCGGAACACAAGATTGGGCTATTTGCAGACGATATTATAGTTTACCTTGAACAACCAGATGAATCAATAATAGAAATGATGAACTTGATAGAAAATTTTGGAAAATTATCAGGATACAAGATAAACATAACAAAAACACAAATACTGACATTCCACTATAACCCTCTAAACCAGATAACTGATAAGATCAAACTAAACTGGAAACAAAAAGAAATAAAATACCTTGGAGTGAACATACCTAAAGACCTAAGCAAAATATATAAAGCAAACTATGATAGGTTGGAACAAGAAATAAAAAAAGATATTGATAGATGGTCAATCTTAAATATGGATCTGAATTCAAAAATTGAGACAGTCAAAATCAGCATACAACCTAGATTACTTTACCTCTTCCAGGCTATACCAACAGAGATTCCAGATGCCCAATTCTCAAAGTGGGACAGGATGATATCGAGATTTGTTTGGGGAGGTAAAAAACCAAGAGTGAAATATAAAACTCTCCAATTACCAAAAGAGAAAGGAGGCATGGGCCTACCGAGTCTAAAGGAATATTACTACTCAGCACAAATAAGATATATCATATGTTGGTGCGACGAGGGATATGAGGCAAAATGGAAAGAAATGGAAAAGGAAATTGAGGGACTCCCAGTACAAAGCATAATAGGAGATAAAGATGCATATAAGCAAATCAAACAAATAGACCCAATCACTAAATTTACTTTAGAACTGTGGTATAAAATAGTACAAAAATATAATATAAAGGAAGACATAAAACTATTGAAATGGGTAGCATTTGACAGTCAGTTTGAACCGGAAAAACAAGATAGGGGATACAAAAATCTGGTGAACAAGGGAATCACAGCATGGGGCAATATCGGAAAAAAAGATCTCGGGAGCTTTGTAAACATCAGGAAAAAATTTAAACTAGAAAGATCGGAATTTTTCAGATATCTGCAGATGAGAGATTATTATATGAAGAAGATTAGGCATAACCTCCAAACAGATGTGAGCGAGATTATACAACTCATTTTAAGCTCATATACAGGAAATAAAATAAGAATTATTTCAAAGCTATATCAGAAACTTATGACAAACAATCATACAAGTAACTATATAAAGGAGAAATGGGAGAAAGAGCTCAATTTAAACATAACAGAAGAAAGCTGGCAGGAAAATATGGAAAACACAACACACATCAACAAATTCAAGGACATGGAGGGAATTTGGATGGAAAAACCTGATTCGCTTTTTCATTACGCCACAGATTCAAGGAAAATATACAAATACCCAATCTTTATGCTGGAGGGGATGTGGGGCTCAAAATGCAGACCACTCACATATGTTTTGGAAATGCTGCAAAATATCATCATTCTGGAAATCTATACATGTGACAATACAGAGGATATTAGGATATAATATACCAATGAACTGTAACCTGATGTACTTATGTGATCTTAAAAGAGACAATGTTATACAGGCTGAGGACAGATATCTAGTTAAAATCTTGTTGATTGCATGTAAAAAAACTATCATGAAAAAATGGCGATCAGAAGTTCTTCCTGACCAAGAACAATGGACTGACATTGTTGAGGACATACGTATGATGGAAAAACTAACATATCGACAAAGAATGCAAGAAGGACTATGGGGAAAAAAATGGCGGAAATGGACACACTACAAAGTGCAACAACGAGACAGAAATTGAAAGAATAACCAAATACACTGAAAAAACCAGAAAAATTAAGAGATGGAAACTAAAAACTTGATGCTCCAACATTTGTCCTCCCCCCTTTTTTTTCTTTTTCTTTTTTTTTCTTTTTCCCTACCCTAACCCCTTTGTTTTTTAAATGTAGAATGTGATCTGAATGCATTATATATGATGAAAAATGAATAAAAATCTAAGTTACAAAAAAAAAATAAAAAAAAAAAATCCTTCAGTGTGATTTTCTGGATTTTTTTTTCCCTCATTTTGTCTCTCATAGTTGAGGTATACCTATGATGAAAATTGGAGACCTCTCTCATCTTTTAAGTGGGAGAACTTGCACAATTGGTGGCTGACTAAATACTTTTTTGCCCCACTGTACATGACAGACAGCCAGGCTGGCCCATAATAGAGCAGTAGGCAGGTGTCAAGGTTGGTGATGTTTTCCATTTTTTGACGTACTGGAAAATACCTGAAAGAGATGGCACGGATTCATGTAGATAAAAACGAGATTAAGGCTGTGTGTTTTACTAAAAGAAGTGAGTGTTTTTGATATTTTTTCGATAATCACATGACAAATACATTTCAGAAGGATAAAACCTACAAACACACCATATTTTAGTCAATGACACCTTTAAAGCAGCACTATGTAACTTTCTTGTTCCCGGTAACAGGGATGTACACTGACTTTTTGAGAGTCTGTTTCTCCAACCTGACACAAAGGCAAAAAAACATGGATTTATCAGACAAAAGTCACAAATTCTTGAGAAAACTTGCAATTCAGAAAAAAAGACATATAAGCAACTAGAGGGCACTCAGAGGGTCCATACCTCTGCCAAGGCTCCGTCTGTCTCACCCTTGGATCATCCCTATCTTTGTCTCTCCATCTGTTGAATTCAGATTCTTGTTCTGGAGAGAGCTGAACTTGAAGCCTGTCACAGACTCTGCGGGACGTTATCAGCAGGAGTCTCTGAGGTCATCGGTCCGCTCTGACAGATGGACGTGGGCTGACAGGAAGTGTGGCATGCCCTCTGAGCACCCAGGCTGATGAGCAGCCTCATTACATCTCCGCCGGGCATATTTTTCTCGGTCACACAACAGAACGATGACGGCTGCCCCACTTTGCCTTGACTTCAGTCCCAGCCAAGTTCTCTCACATTCTGATTTCTTCTATTTAGCTAAAGCTACAAGTTCACCTTCAACATTTTTGGGGGTAGAATTAAAATTACCTTCAACTTTTTTCTCTTAAACTTGCAACTCTCATAAATTTGTGATTTTCTCTCTCAAATTTCTTGCAAATATTCAGCTTTTCTCTCATAAACTTGCAACTTTTTTCCCATAAACTTGTGACTTTTTCTTGTAAATTTGCTAGTTTTTCTAATAAATTTTCAACTTTATTCTCATAAATTTGGAATCTTTCTCCCCATATATTAGCAACATTTTTCCTATTAAATTAGCAATTTTTTTCCTCCTAAATTTGCATTTGTTTTGTAAATTTTGCCAATTTGTTTCTTGTAAATTTGACTTTTTGATGTGTAAATTTGCAACATTTATTTGTAAATAGAATTTTTTTCATAAAGTTGCAACTGTGTTCTTATAAACTGGCTACTTTTCTTACTAATTTGCTATATTTTTTTCTTATAAATTTGCAACCGTCTTCTATGAAATTTGTTTTTTTTCTAGTAAATTTGCTACTTTTTCATTGTAAGTTTGTGATTTTCTTTCTTGTGTATTTGTGACTTTTTTCTTATAAATTTTTCATATGGATGCAACTTCAACTTTTATTCTAATTCTAATGATTAAATTTTTGTTTCTGCTCATCCTGACAATCTTCTTCTTTTCCTCCTGCCTGGCACCTCCATCTTCAACATCCTTTGTCCATCATATCCACTATCCCTCCTCTGCACATGTTCAAACCATCTCAGCCTTGCCTCTCTTACTTTGTCTCCAAGCTACTCAACCTGAGCTGTCCCTCTGATATACTCATTTCTAATCCTGTCTCTCCTAGTCACTCCCAGTGAGAATCTTAACATCTTCAACTCTGCCACCTCCAGCTCCGCCTCCTGTCTTTTTGTCAGTGCCACCGTCTCCAAACCATATATCATAGCAGGTCTCACTATCATCTTGTAAATCTTCCCTTTCACTCTAGCTGCTATCTTTCTGTCACAAATCACTCCTGACACTCATCTCCACCCACTCCACCCTGCCTGCACTCTCTTCTTCACCTCTCTTGAGCATTTTCCATTGCTTTGGAGAGTTAACCCCAGGTATTAAAGCTCACTTACCTTCACTACCTCTACTCCTTGCAGTCGGCTACACTACACCTGCGCCACATTCGCCCCCAGGGCTGTGGTGCAGGTGTAGTGTGGCCAACTACTGATCAGAGGGTCAGGGGTTTGATTCCCACTCTGTCTGCAGTCTGCATGTCAAAGTGTCCTTGAGCAAGACACGGAAGCCCCAGTTGCTCCTGGTGGGTCAGGCTAGTGCCCTTGCATGGCAGCTCTGCCACCATCAGTGTGTGAATGGGTGGATAGCAGGATCTGTACAGTGCATCCGGAAAGTATTTGCAGCGCTTCACTTTTTCCACATTTTGTTATGTTACAGCCTTATTCCAAAAGAGATTAAATTCATTTTTCCCCTCAGAATTCTACACACAATACCCCATAATGACAATGTGATTTTTTTTTTTTGAGATCTTTGCAAATTTATTAAAAACTAGAAAAGCACTCGGAGAGCGCAGACCTCCGCCAAGCGCCACAGTTCCCCCCATACAGTGTTTGTGTGTACGTCTTCAGATTCCTTGACCATGAAAACATATGACTAGCAATTGAATTCACAATGATAGGATTAGTGGTTCAGTAGTTATTGACGAAAATGGCATTTTCCGTAATGGCGGTTTAGCGCCACAGTTCCCCCCATACAGTGTTTGTGTGTACGTTTTCAGATTTCTTGACCATGAAAACATATGACTAGCAATTGGATTCACAATGATAGAATTAGTGGTTCAGTAGTTATTGACGAAAATGGCATTTTCCGTAATGGCGGTTTAGCGCCACAGTTCCCCCCATACAGTCTTTGTGTGTACGTTTTCAGATTCCTTGACCATGAAAATATATGACTAGCAATTGGATTCACAATAATAGGATTAGTGGTTCAGTAGTTATTGACGAAAATGGCATTTTCCGTAATGGCGGTTTAGCGCCACAGTTCCCCCCATACAGTGTTTGTGTGTACGTTTTCAGATTCCTTGACCATGAAAAAAAATGACTAGCAATTGGATTCACAATGATAGGATTAGTGGTTCTGTAGTTATTGACGAAAATGGCATTTTCCGTAATGGCGGTTTAGCGCCACAGTTCCCCCCATACAGTGTTTGTGTGTACGTTTTCAGATTCCTTGACCATGAAAACATATGACAAGTAACTGGATTGACAATGATAGGATTAGTGGTTCAGTAGTTATTGACGAAAATGGCATTTTGCGTAATGGCGGTTTTCTTGTGGACGGTGATCCGGATCACCACCAATATCTAATCATCTGTAGGATACCCCATTTCTGACAATCTGTGAAAATTTCATGAAAATCCGTCCATAACTTTTTGAGTTATCTTGCTAACAATCAGACAGACAGACAGACAGACAGACAGACAAACCAACGCCAACGAAAACATAACCTCCTTGGCGGAGGTAATAAAAAAACTAAGAAATCACATGTCCATAAGTATTCACAGCCTTTGCCATGAAGCTCAAAATTGAGCTCAGGTGCATCCTGTTTCCACTGATCATCCTTGAGATGTTTCTACAACTTAACTGCAGTCCACCTGTGGTAAATTCAGTTGATTGGACATGATTTGGAAAGGCACACACTTGTCTATTTAATGTCCCACAGTTGACAGTGCATGTCAGAGCACAAACCAAGCATGAAGTCAAAGGAATTGTCTGTAGACCTCTGAGACAGGATTGTCTCAAGGCACAAATCTGGGGAAGGGTACAGAAAAATTTCTGCTGCTTTTAAGGTCCCAGTGAGCAAAGTAGCCTCCATCATCCGTAAATGGAAGATGTTTGGAACCACCAGGACTCTTCCTAGAGCTGGCCGGCCGTCTAAACTGAGTGATCAGGAGAGAAGGGCCTTAGTCACGGAGGTGACCAAGAACCCGATGGTCACTCTGTCAGAGCTCCAGTGTTCCACTGTGGAGAGAGGAGAACCTTCCAGAAGGACAACCATCTCTGTAGCAATCCACCAATCACGCCTGTATGGTCAAGTGGCCAGACGGAAGCCACTTCTTAGTAAAAGGCACATGGCAGCCTGCCTGGAGTTTGTCAAAAGCACCTTAAGGACTATCAGACCATGAGAAACAAAATTCTCTGGTATGATGAGACAAAGATTGAACTCTTTGCCAGGTGTCATGTTTGGAGGAAACTGTGGTGTAATTGAGTTATTTAGAAAGAACTACAAAGTCGCGCAGGGATAACGTCACGGAGGCGACTGGCAGGAAAGTGACAGACTAGCAGCGAGGTTGACATTTGGTGCAATAAAAAGTGACGTTACAAACTACAGTTGGACTCACGCAGTGTTTTAATAACACGACATGGTGTCAGAAGTCCTGTAGTTAACGTAGAGAGGTAAGCCCGGAAAGAAAAGGATCGTTTGTACACCGCGGAGGAAGAGAGTTTGCGGACACGATGAGTGGAGACGAAGATGCAAATGGAGGGTTAGCAACCACTCCAGGAGCCGCTGTGGCAGCGGGTCCGTGCGCTACGTTCAACATCCAGCCGCCGGAGCCCTTCGACTTTTCTAAGCCGCAGGAGTGGGCCAAATGGATCCGGAGATTCGGCAGATTTCGCCTGGCGAGTAATCTGAATGCAAGCTCTGAAGAGAATCAAGTTAATACTCTGATATATTGCATGGGAGACGAGGCGGATGATGTTTTACGTGGGCTGGCTCTGACTGATGCTCAACGCAGCTCGTATGAAGCGGTGCGTGACGGCTTTCAAAGTTTCTTTGTGGTTAAAAAAAATGTAATTTATGAACGTGCCAAATTCAACCTGCGAAAACAGAGAGAAAGTGAGACAGTAGATTCTTTTGTCACTGCACTATATGCGCTGGCTGAACACTGCAATTATGGTGTGCTGCATGATGAGCTACTTCGGGACAGACTCGTCGTCGGTCTGTTAGACAAGAGGCTGTCTGAACGCATGCAGCTAGATGCAGAGCTGACTTTGGAGAAGGCAATCAGGATGGCACGGCAAAGTGAGGAGGTGAAAAAGCAGCAAGCTTCTCTGAGAGGAGACACCAGAACTCAGGCAAGTGAGGCAATGTCTGTTGATAGAGTGTTCAAGGGAAGTAGAAAGCCTGCTAAAAACAAACCTCAGCGTGCTCTCAAACCGCACAGTACTCAGAACAGCAAGGAAAAGGGGACACAGTTAAAATGTCATAAATGTGGCAGCTCTCCATCACATTCAAAACGTGAGTGCCCTGCAAATGAAGTGAACTGTCATGCTTGTGGGAGAAAGGGTCACTATAAACGTGTGTGCAAGACCGTAAAATCTGTACTTGAGGTGGAAGAGGATGAGGATGCCATCTTCCTCGGCAGTGTTACAACAGACGGTGATCCTTGGATGGTCAACATTGACATTCATGACAGCAGCGTGACATTCAAAATTGACACGGGTGCTGATGTCACAGTTTTGCCACAAGCTGTGTTCCAGAAAATACTCAGAGAAAACCCACCTGCGCTCCACAAAGCACCTAAGCCGCTCCTGGGACCGGGGAGGAGGCCACTTGATGTTGTGGGCGTTGCCAAGCTGTTGTTGAGAATTGGTGAGAAAGAGGAGATGGAGGAAGTGTATGTTGTCCGTTATGTGCACACTGCCCTGCTAGGGAGGTCTGTGAGCTGCAGACTAGGGCTTGTTGCACGCCTTGACAGTGTCACTATAGAGACATTAAAGGAGAACTATCCAAAACTATTCAGCGGACTAGGTGAGGTGCGCCAGGCATATGCCATCAAGCTCAAACCAGGTGCCAAACCATTTTCACTCAAGACACCAAGGAGGATCCCATTGCCACTAATGGACAAAGTCAAGCAAGAGCTGTCCCGCATGGAAAGCCTCGGGGTGATATGCAGAATTGAGGAGCCTACAGACTGGTGTGCTGGCATCGTGGTAGTGCCCAGAAAGAACAAGATGGATCCTGTGCGAATATGTGTCGACCTCACTAACCTCAATGAGTCCGTGTGTAGAGAAAAGTTCATTCTACCATCAGTAGAGGAAACACTTGGGAGGCTGGCTGGAGCCAAAATATTTAGTAAGCTGGATGCAAATATGGGGTTTTGGCAAATCCCATTGACAGAAGATTCAGCGAAACTGACAACGTTCATCACGCCCTTTGGACGCTATTATTTCAGACGGCTACCTTTTGGCATTGCGTCCGCCCCTGAACACTTTCAGAACAGAATGGTGACGGAGGTCACAGAAGGGCTCGAAGGCGTGGTTTGTCACATTGACGACGTGCTGGTGTGGTGTCGTATGCAAGAGGAGCATGATGCTCGCCTGCATACCGTGCTAAGAAAGATTCAGAAGGCAGGTATCACACATAACATTGGCAAGTGTGATCTGTCAAAGCCTGAGGTGACCTTCCTAGGCCACGTGATCTCCGCCAGCGGCATCAGTCCAGACCCGAGCAAGACGGAGGCTGTGAGGGAAATGCCTGAGCCAAAAACAGTGAGTGAACTAAGATCTTTCCTTGGAATGGTAAACCAGCTAGGCAAGTTTATCCCGCAGCTAGCTGAGAGGGATAAAACCCTCAGAGATCTCCTTTCAAAGAAGAACTGCTGGGTGTGGGGCGCTGACCAGGCTAAATCCTTCCAGGACTTAAAGGATGCCCTGACGTCGCCACCAGTGCTAGCCGTATATGATCCTAACAGAGAATGCAAAGTTACGGCAGATGCATCGTCTTATGGACTTGGAGGAGTCCTGCTACAAAACTGGGGTGAGGAGTGGAGACCAGTAGCCTTCATGTCGCGGTCTCTCACGCCCACCGAGCAGAGATATGCACAAGTGGAAAAGGAGGCTTTGAGCCTGACCTGGGCTTGCGAGAGGTTCAGCAATTTCCTCATTGGAAAACACTTCCAGTTGGAGACAGATCACAAGCCTCTCCTGAGTCTCCTGGGGTCTCAAGCACTGGATGTTCTACCCCCTCGGATACAACGCTTTTGAATGCGTCTTATGCGCTATTCCTACTCCATATCTCATGTGCCAGGGAAGTGCCTGTGGACAGCTGATACATTGTCGCGAGCGCCTGTCACAAGAAAAGGGACACCAGCTGACAAAGAGCTGTTCAAGGACACAAATATCTACATGGATATGGTGATGGAGAACCTACCTGCAAGCACTGCCTATCTGGAGGAGCTGAGAGAGCAGCTGCAGAGGGACAGTGTGTGTGCTCGAGTGATGCAGCTGTGTGCAGAAGGCTGGCCAGCTCATGGCATAAATGAACCTGCACTCAAGCTATACTGGACTGACAGAGCATTCCTTACTGTCCAGGATGGTCTACTGCTAAAGGGAGAAAGGCTCGTCATACCCTCAACCATGAGAAATGATGTTCTCGCTAAGCTGCACGAAGGACACCAGGGTGTGGTTAAGTGTAGAGAACGGGCACGACAGTCAGTATGGTGGCCGGGGTTGAGTCAGCAGCTGAATGAGTTGGTTCTCAACTGCAGAGCATGCTGTCAGGAGAGACAGAACCACAGGGAGCCACTGATGCCGACACCATACCCAGACAGACCATGGCAGAAGTTGGGAGCAGACTTGTTCATGTTAGGGAGCAAGACCTACTTGCTAGTAGTGGACTACATGTCAAGATACGTGGAGATTGCCCTGCTAACTCCCACAAGATCTAATGATGTGATCCACCACCTTAAGTCAATCTTTGCACGTCATGGAATCTGTGAGACCCTGGTGACAGACAACGGGCCACAATTCTCTGGAGCAGCTTTTGCAGCATTTGCAAAGTTGTACGGGTTCCAGCATGTAACCAGCAGCCCAAAATATCCCCAGGGCAATGCTGAAGCGGAACGTGCAGTGCAGACAGTGAAGGGGCTTTTGAAGAAGTCAGATGACCCCTATCTTGCTTTACTGGCCTACAGGGCTACCCCTCTCCAAAATGGGTATAGGCCAGCTCAACTGCTCATGGGAAGGCGGCTTCGTACAACTGTGCCTATTCTTCCTGCGTTGTTGAGTCCTGCTCTTCCGGATAGAAATGCTGTTATGCTGAACGAAGGGAAGAGGAAAACAAAGGATGCACAACACTACAACCGGAGACACCGTGCAAAGCATCTCAACAGACTCACTCCAGGACAGGACGTGTGGGTGACCGATCAAGGAGCAGCAGGTGCTGTCATCGGAAATCACACCACACCGCACTCTTATCTGGTGGAGGGACCCCATGGGACCATCAGGCGAAACCGTCGTCATCTCATCCCCTGGAACTCCTCATCGGAGCAGAGCAACAGTGCTGCAGCTGAGCAGTTCCCGGAAGGTGTTCCAGAACAACCTTCAGCAGAACAACCTGCAGCAACATCATCACAGCAGAACGTTCCTGAACCACCATCTACTCCTACTCTTAGAACCAGGTCTGGGAGAGCGGTTGTAAAACTAACCCGGTTGGACTTATAAACAATTATGAAGATAGAACGTTTGAAAATAATAGTGGAAAAAAAAGGTTGCAAATGTATTGCACTATTTTTCTGATTTTGCACTCTTTTCAATGTAAATGTTCAAGTTCAGAGTTTAGAGTGAGGACAGAACAGTACAGGTTTAGGATGGAAGTATTGTACTTGATTTTGCACATATTGTTCAGTGCTAAGGGTAAACTGCAGTGTGACTGTTGTGTGTGTGAATGGAATTAGGTAGGACCAGATCTTCCAGCCACAGAGGCAGAATAATCCTCTAAGGTCTGTTGAATCAATGGCAGTCTACCCATTGATACTAGAAAGGGGAGATGTGGTGTAATTGAGTTATTTAGAAAGAACTACAAAGTCGCGCAGGGATGACGTCACGGAGGCGACTGGCGGGAAAGTGACAGACTAGCAGCGAGGTTGACATTTGGTGCAATAAAAAGTGACGTTACAAACTACAGTTGGACTCACGCAGTGTTTTAATAACACGACAGAAACCAGGCACCGCTCATAACCACGCCAATGGTGGTGGCAGCGTCATGCTGTGGGGATATTTTTCAGCGGCAGGAACTGGGAGACTAGTCAGCATAGAGGGAAAGATGAATGCAGCAATGTACAGAGACATCCTGGATGAAAACCTGCTCCAGAGCACTCTTGACCTCAGACTGGGGCGACGGTTCATCTTTCAGCAGGACAACGACCCTAAGCACTCAGCCAAGATATCAAAGGAGTGGCTTCAGGACAACTCTGTGAATGTCCTTGAGTGGCCCAGTCAGAGCCCAGGCTTGAATCCAAATGAACATCTCTGGAGAGATCTGAAAATAGCTGTGCACCGACGTTTCCCATCCAACCTGATGGAGCTTGAAAGGTGCTGCAAAGAAGAATGGGAAAAACTGCCCAAAAGATAGGTGTGCCAAGCTTGTGGCATCATATTCAAAAAGACTTGCGGCTGTAATCGCTGCCAAAGATGCATCAACAAAGTATTGAGCAAAGGCTGTGAATACTTATGCACATGTGATTTCTTAGTTTTATATTTTTAATAAATTTGCAAAAATTTAAAAAAAAAACAACTTTTCACATTGTCATTATGGGATGTTGTGTGTAGAATTTTGAGGGAAAAAATGAATTTAATCCCTTTTTGGAATAAGGCTGTAACATAACAAAATATGGAAAAAATGAAGCGCTGTGTGTTATGACCCGAGCGTCGGTTCTGATCGCGCTCGGGCTATGTCTCGCTGCCGGCCTTGACAGCTGCGGGCGGTATTCTGGCCTCTCCGGGCTCTTATTGTGAAAGTGCTTGGTGGGGCTTCCGCCTGTCAACGGTCGGTCAGCTGAGTGTCATCAGCGTCATTAGTGCGTCGTCAATTTAAGCCCAGCACTGGCGTCAGTAGGACGCAGCAGTGTCTGGTCGCCAACCTGATCGCTTATCTGATCACTTACCTGTTCACCCACCGTCACGTTGCGGATGCCTGGACTGTTTTCACTCCTCGGCTGCTTTGGGCTTGACCGTCATTCCCCGGTACCAGTAAGTGAGCTGTATTAGCCTTATTCCTCCCGGCTTGTATTGATCTGTAAGTCCCTGCCTTAGCAGCCCGTGTGCTATTATTACCAAGCCTGTCTGTGTGTGACTGTCTCCTGCTCTGGACCTATAGTGTGCTGTATAGCCCTATGCCTCCTGTTCTGTGAAGACTCCTGTCATTATCTCAGCAGCTTGTGTTAACACCTTTTCACCGTAAATAAACTCACTGAAAAACTCACTGGTGACTCTGTGTGCGTCTTATGCTGGCTCGTGAGGGCCAGCGCATGACAGTACACTGCTGCCAAAACAGCATTACGGTGACGCCAACCCGAGACGCTATTCACCAGTGAGTTTGAGTTTTGGACGTTGCCTTTTCCCTGTCTGGGTCCTGTGTATGTGAGCAATGCCGTCACCGAAGAGCCACGTGCTGACGGGTGTTTTGGAAGCCGTGGATGAGCTGCTCATCTCCGCTTCCCTGTTGGACTATGACCACGGCATACATTGGTATGTGGACGCCGCCGAAGATGTTCTCTGTCATCTCTCTCCCCGCTACGCCAACCACCTGGAAGTCGACGCGAGGAGGGAGGACATCGCCGCACAACGCGAAATATTCCTGATGATGGAGGAGGAATGCGGCATGAAGCAGGTGAAGAGGCACTCCTGCTCTTCGCCTATGGATCCTGATCCTGCCTTCGATCCGTTTCGGGAGTTCGCACCATTTGGGGGCCGGCGAAGGCGTCGGCGTCGGCGTCACGGCCGGGCGCATCTTCGGCAAGCTCCTGCTCCGGATCCAGTTCCGGGCCGCCAGGATGACCCCCTCAACCAGCCAGCTGCTGAGAGTGAGCTGAGTCCTGTGCCGGTGGGCTCCGTTCTTGGATCCTTTTTTACCATCCAGCGAGCGAGGGAAGGAGCAACGTCCGCTACAGCTGACAACATCCCCCCCCCGGGAGACAGGCAAGTCCAAGTTCACTTTCCTATTGAAAATAGTGATCTGTCTTGTCTGACTCCTGGGGGTGAAGCTCGGGGTTTGCAGCTCCCTGCGTCACTTTTCCCAGCTGTAGCCACTTGTATTAAACCTGCTGCCTCTGTGTCTCCTCCTGCGGAGCGGTCCTCGGCGTCAGTCCCACGCCGTCGAACGAAGGGGAGGCCTGCAGCTCTGGGAAATATCCCGGCCCTGCAGCCTTGCTTTGGACAGAGCAGAACAGACTGCAGTGAGGAGCCAGAGCCGACGAGAGAGCGTCCCCAGGCTTCCTCAGGGACGCAGCCCGAGTCAGCAGGTCCAGGGTCCTCTGCCCCCACGCCATACGGGTTATTGGCGTGGACGCCAGCGCGTGAGGATCCAGCTGCAGAGACCATCAGGCCGGCTGTGGAACCCGACACAGCCGAGTGGGAGCCCGACGACGAGCTTCTCCTTGAACCTGGATCGGCGAAGTCCTGGACGGCTCCAGAGCCCGAGTGCAGGCAAGTGCTCTTTCTTGTTTTCTTGTATGGTGTATTAGAGCATTTTTGCCTGCCTCATGGGGAGGCGAGTGAGGGGCAGCCGTCCGCTGTACCCGAGCTCGTCTCGCTGGGCTCTGGTGCTGCCGGTGGAACTGATCCCGGTCCTCTCTTGTTTTCTGAGCACCTCCACAGCGTTACCGGTCCGGAGCCAGTCAAGGTCACGGGACTGGGGGTTCCAGGTTCGGAGATGGAGGTCGTCGCCGGAGCAGTCCTGACCCAGTCCGGGTCCGACGCGTGGGCCGAGGTGACCCGGTCGGGGTCCGACGCGTGGGCCGAGGTGACCCGGTCGGGGTCCGATGCGTGGGCCGAGGAGACCCAGTCGGGGTCCAACGTGGGTGCAGCGATTACCCAATCGGGGCCCGTCCTGACCCAGTCGGGGTCCGACGCATGGGCTGAGGTGACCCAGTCGGGGTCCAATGTGGGTGCAGCGATTACCCAATCGGGGTCCGACGAAGTTCAGTCGGGGTCTGACTCTGGTGTGGCTGTAACCCAATCGGGGTCCGACGAGGTCCAGTGGGGGTCCAGCGCAGGTGCGGCTGCGACCCAATCAGGATTCGAGGGGGTCCAAGTTTTTGGTTGTCCCCCTCTCAGGAGCCACCAGCTGGGGTCCGTGAGAGGGCTTTGTTTGACGGTCTGGCGCTCCCCTGTCTTGTCATGTTCAGGTGAGCGGCTGCATGCAATCCCTCCACGGTCCTGGTGGTTGTGGGATGCGGGTCGGCCACCTGAGGAACTGCTTGGAGCGTTCGGCGTCTTGGGTTGGCCACCCAATAAACTGTGTGTGTTACGGGGTGACCTGGTTCGGCCACCAGAGGACTTATTTCTGGGGGCATGGGACTGGGGCAGGCCACCTGACTGATCATTTACTGTGGGATTTTCTGTGGGCCCATACGGTGCCAAGTCATGTTTAGTACGTCTAGCAATTTTTGTTGTTTCACGTAATCATAGTCTTAGTCAAGTCTGAGCAATTTTAGATTGCCTCTTGTTTTCTTGTAAGCCAAAGTCATAGTCTTAGTCAGGTCTGAGCAATTTTTTAGATTGCCTCTTGTTTTCTTGTAAGCCAAAGTCATAGTCGTAGTCAAGTCTGTGCAATTTTAGATTGCCTCTTGTTTCTTTTTTCTTGTGAGCCACAGTCATAGTCTTAGTCAAGTCGGAGCAATTTTTTGATTGCCTCTTGTTCTTTTTTTTTGAAGGCCATAGTTTAGTTATAGCCAAGTCAGAGCAATTTTGGATTGCCTCATGTTTTTTTTTTCTGGGAAAGTCACAGTCTTGCCATAGCCAAGTTAGGTCAGGGCATTCTGGTTTGCCCCATGTGTTTTGCAGTACTTAGTTTGGTTTTGTTTTGCTATTGTTTTGTTCTCCACTCCTTCTTGAGGGGCTATAGTATGGAGGTTTTGGTCTCGTGTGTCTGTTTTTTCATGGTCGCCGTGTTTGGCGCGTATTTCTTTTGTTTCCACGGTTAGTCATGTATTTCTTTCCTTTGTTTTTTTTGTTTTTTTTTTCCCCAGAGTCATGTGTTTGTATTTATTTCTTGTTGGTTTCCATAATTATCGTGTGTTTCCATGTATTTCTTGTATGGTTTTCTTGTCTGGTCTTTGTCTTGTTCTTGGGTTGGTTTCTCTCCCTCCGCACCTGTCCCCCAACCTCCCACCCTGGGGGGGCGGGGGGGGCAGGGTGGTTCCTTGGGGCGTTCGGAGTCCGCCCGTGGAGGGAGGGTACTGTTATGACCCGAGCGTCGGTTCTGATCGCGCTCGGGCTAAGCTATGTCTCGCTGCCAGCCTTGACAGCTGCGGGCGGTATTCTGGCCTCTCCGGGCTCTTATTGTGAAAGTGCTCGGTGGGGCTTCCACCTGTCAGCGGTCGGTCAGCTGAGTGTCATCAGCGTCATTAGTGCTTCGTCAATTTAAGCCCAGCACTGGCGTCGGTAGGACGCAGCAGTGTCTGGTCGCCAACCTGATCGCTTATCTGATCACTTACCTGTTCACCCACCGTCACGTTGCGGATGCCTGGACTGTTTCCACACCTCGGCTGCTTTGGGCTTGACCGTCATTCCCCGGTACCAGTAAGTGAGCTGTATTAGCCTTATTCCTCCCGCCGTGTATTGATCTGTAAGTCCCTGCCTTAGCAGCCCGTGTGCTATTATTACCAAACCTGTCTGTGTGTGACTGTCTCCTGCTCTGGACCTATAGTGTGCTGTATAGCCCTATGCCTCCTGTTCTGTGAAGACTCCTGTCATTATCTCAGCAGCTTGTGTTAACACCTTTTCACCGTAAATAAACTCACTGAAAAACTCACTGGTGACTCTGTGTGCGTCTTATGCTGGCTCGTGAGGGCCAGCGCATGACACTGTGAATACTTTCCGGATGCACTGTAAAGTGCTTTGGTCATCTAGAGATGAGAAAAAATGCTATATAAGTGAACACCATTTAATAATGAATTTTATTTATATCGCACTTTACATTTAAAAGGAAATAAATCTCAAAGTGCCACAAAGTAAAAACTGTTTAAAACAAATTAAAATAAGAAAATAAGAATAACTAAAAAAGCACTCGGAGAGTGCAGACCTCCGCCAAGTACCTCAGTTCCCCCTAATATTGGGATTTTCCCCAAATATAATAGTCCTACATTTATTTTATCTATATTTTCAGATTCCTTGACCATCCAAACATACCGTTAGCAATTGGCTTCACATTGATATCTTTATTAGTTCAGTAGTAATTGACAAAAATCACTTTTTCGGTAATGGCGGTTTTCTTCTGGATATACAGCCGTGGACAAAATTGTTGGTACCCCTCTGTTAATGAAAGAAAAACTCACAATGGTCACAGAAATAACTTGAATCTGACAAAAGTGGTAATAAATAAAAATCATATGAAAATTGACCAATGAAAATCAGACAATGCTTTTAGTAGTAGATTAGTTTATTTGACAGGGACAGTGCAATAAACATAGACAATTAATCAAAGACAATCAATCTGATGTGTTGCACATAGAGTGTATAGCTATTAGCTAATTTGCAACTCTTGTCCCTGGATGGGCTTTAGAAAAAAGAATCAAGATAAAAATATACACAATAACCACATACATCAATGCAGAAAAATTATAAATACACAATTATAAATATTACAAATATTATAAATACACAAATATAACAGCCTGACTCACCTTTAACATAAATATTATAAATACACAAATATAACAGCCTGACTCACATTTAACACATATAACATAACTCACATTTGCCTATTTCAGGCCTTCCTCCCTCCGTCACTCACTATAAACAAACACATTTATTCCTTCCCTTCATTCACTCTCACTTTGCAGACAAATAATTCATACAATTTTGAATACAATTTCATACACAATTTTGAATTGTGGTTCAACAGAATTATTTTAAAAAACAAACTCATGAAACAGGCCTGGACAAAAATGATGGTACCCCTAGAAAAGATTGAAAATAATGTGACCATAGGGACATGTTCAACCAAGATGTGTCCTCTAATTAACATCACAGGTGTCTACAAACTTGTAATCAGTCAGTCGGCCTATTTAAAGGGTGACAAGTAGTCACTGTGCTGTTTGCTGATATGGTGTGTACAACACAAAACATGGACCAGAGGAAGCAAAGGAGAGAGTTGTCTCAGGAGATTAGAAAGAAAATTATAGACAAGCATGTTAAAGGTAAAGGCTATAAGACCATCTCCAAGCAGCTTGATGTTCCTGTGACTACAGTTGCACACATTATTCAGAAATTTAAGATCCACGGGACTGTAGCCAACCTCCCTGGACATGGCCACAGGAGGAAACTTGATGAAAAATGGAAGAGACGGATAATACGAATGGTAACAAAAGAGCCCAGAACAACCTCTAAACACATTCATGGTGAACTCCAAGGTCAAGGTACATCAGTGTCAGATCCCACCATCCGTCATTATTTGAGCCAAAGTGGACTTCATGGGAGACGACCAAGGAGGACACCACTGTTGAAAACAAATCATAAAAAAGCCAGACTGGAATTTGCCAAACTGCATGTTGACAAGCTACAAAGCTTCTGGGAGAATGTCCTATGGACAGACGAGACAAAACTGGAACTTTTTGGCAAGGCACATCAGTTCTATGTTCACAGATGCAAAAATGAAGCATACCAAGAAAAGAACTCTGTCCCAACTGTGAAACATGGAGGAGGTTCTGTTATGTTCTGGGGCTGCTTTGCTGCATCTGGCACAGGGTGTCTTGAATCTGTGCAGGGTACAATGAAATCTCAAGACTATCAAGGTATTCTAGAGAGAAATGTGCTGCCCATTGTCAGACAGCTTGGTCTCAGTCGCAGGTCATGGGCCTTGCAACAGGATAATGACCCAAAACACACATCTAAACACTCAAGAATGGCTAAGAGCGAAACATTGGACTATTCTAAAGTGGCCTTCTATGAGCCCTGATCTAAATCCTATTGAACATCTGTGGAAGGAGCTGAAACATGCCGTCTGGAGAAGGCACCCTTCAAACCTGAGACAACTGGAGCAGTTTGTTCATGAGGAGTGGGCCAAAATAGCTGCTGAGAGGTGCAGAAGTCTCAATGACAGTTACAGAAATCGTTTGATTGCAGTGATTGCCTCAAAAGGTTGTGCAACAAAATATTAAGTTAAGGGTACCGTCATTTTTGTCCAGGCCTGTTTCATGAGTTTGTTTTTTAAAATAATTCTGTTGAACCACAATTCAAAAGCATTGTCTGATTTTCATTGGTTAATTTTCACAGAATTTTTATTTATTACCACTTTTGTCAGATTCAAGTTATTTCTGTGACCATTGTGAGTTTTTCTTTCATTAACAGAGGGGTACCAACAATTTTGCCCACGTCTGTATCTCCATAGCTTTTGAAGATACAACAAATCCACTGGCACACTACTGATTCCTCAGTGTCTTGGCTATATTTTGGTGTTTGTTGTATATTTCCATCCATCCATCCATCCATCCATATCTTAATTTGTTACCTTACAGTGATGAAAATTCCAAAGATCCCCTATTATTTCCTGTTCTGGATCACAGTATCCGGATTTTTTGCAGGATCCGGATCAGTCTTTGATATTTCCTAGAACCTATTGGGATCTTATCCTGTATTTTTTTTGGTAAGTGTCCTGACCATTTATTGTGGAGTTATATACACATATGGTAAACATGGCCCTATCTCGCAGTGATAAAGAATCCTTTAAAAAATTCCTGGATCCAGACTGAGATCCGGATCACTTCCAAAATCTAATCATTTCTTCCTTGTCCTATTTCAGACTTGTCCTGAAAATTTCGTCAAAATCCATTCATAACTTTTTGAGTTATGTTGGTAACAGACAGACAAACAAACCCCAGTAAAAACATAACCTCCTTGGCGGAGGTAATAAAAACAGTGCTAAAATCACATACAGTAGGTGACTATTGATACACTTTTAAAAGAGAGAAGAATTTTTAAAGATTTCTTGAAGGACTCCACTGTCTGTGGTGCTCTCATGTAATCAGGCAGAGCATTCCACAGCCGTGGAGCTGCTGCCTGGAAATCTCTGTCTCCCATTGTCCGTAGCTTAAACCTGGGGATGTGTAGTCGGTAAGTATTTGTGGAATGGAGGCTTCTGGTATGTTTCTGATGTTGAAGGAGTTTTTTTTAAGTAATCAGGTGCATTGCCATGTATGCACTGATATGTGGGGAGACAAATTTTATATTCAATCCTCACATTTACCAGGAGCCAGTGTAAAGAGTGGAGAACCGGGGTAATGTGATCATATTTTCACTTCCTCTTCAGGATCCTGGCAGCACTGTTCTAGATGTACTGGAGTCTCTGGAGGTTCCTGCCAGGAACCCCAATGAGGAGCGCATTACAATAGCCCAACCTTGAGGAGATGAAGGCATGGACCAGCTTCTCAGCATTTGGTGGAGAGAGGAAGTGGCAAAGTTTGGCTACGTTTTTTAGATGAAAGAAGGCAGTTTTACAAAGCTGCTGAACGTGATGTTCAAATGTTAAATGGGGGTCAAATTGGACTCCGAGATTAGTTACAGATGAAGAAAGTGGAATGGTCTGGCCAGCGAGTAAGATGCTGGTGACAAGGGAGTATTGGAGCTGGTGTGGAGTGCCAGTGAGTATGGCCTCAGTTTTGTTGTTTAGCTGAAGAAAATTCTCACTCATCCACGCCCCCATCTCCTCCCGGCAGGCTGTGAAAGCTAGTGGCGTGGCTGCAGAGAAGGTAGGATCTGTTCTAAGGTAGAGTTGAGTATCATCAGCATAGCAATGGAAATAAATTCCATACTTGCTGGTGATATGGCCCAGGGGGAGCATGTAGATGTTGAAGAGGGTTGGCCCAATGACAGACCCCTGAGGGACCCCACAGGTGACATGGTGGGGCCTTGATTTAACCTCTCCCAGGAGCACATACTCAACCCTACCTATGATATAAGAGTGGAACCATTGGAGGGCAGTTTCAGAAAGTCCAGTGTATAGCTGCAGCCGGTTTAGTAGAATTTTATGGTCGATTGTATCAAAGGCAGCTAAGAAGTCCAGGAGGATGAGCAATGAGGGAGAGCCCTGGTCACCAGCCACCAGTAAATCGTTGGTGACTCTGATTTACTCTCACTAGAGCTCACAATGTCGTCTGCAAACATCATGCTCCACGGAGACTCCTGCCTGACCTCCTCTGTCAGTCTGTCCATCACCATGGCAAACAAGAAGGGGTTCAGAGCTGATCCCTGATTTAATCCCACCTCCACCTTGAATCTGTCACTCCTACAGCACACCTCACCACGTCTCACTGTTTTCCTGCATGTCCTGCACCACCCTCACATACTTCTCTGTCACTCCTGACTTTATTATATGTTTTTAATGTATTTTTTGGGAAGGGAGAGCTTTTGTCCCTATATTAAAGGGCTTGAATGCCTCCCCATCCCCAAAATAGAGATCCCCCCAACATAATCTTGCATAAGGCTGCAAAAAAATACAAACAGCCCTTCCCTTTGATTACTTTTCCATGGCAAAAAGGCCCTGTTAGTTGTTTTGGTTATTTTTTGCACTGCATTTGTGGATAAGTGAGTTTTGTTAAGCAACAGAAAAAACTAATTACAGTTGGATCAGTTACGTATGAAGAAATGGAGCCACTTCCTGTAAACACTGAGATATAGTATATCATGCATCAAAACAGAGAAAAAATATAATGAGATATAACTTTTTGACACATATTGGCCAGCTCTATACTTGAGTAAATGTAACTCATTAGCACCCACCTCAGTCAACAGGAGGCTGAAACAAAGCATTTTTAATAACCCCAGATGAGGTGTCTACAAGAAAACACTGAGGCTTTTAAAATGTTATGCAAGCATCTTTTCTCTTCTCATGAGTCATCCTCACACAGTACAGGCAAACGCCCCTCATAAAACCCATTTGGAGCACTAATGTAGCCCCCCAAAACAAGAGGGAGTTTTTAGTTTCAGTGCTGCTGCTCCTCTTTGTGTTCTCCCTTGTGTCTGGAAAATGTAAACGTCAATGTGGAGGCCAAATTTCTGCCATCATGACCGTTTTTACAGCATTTATGGAGAAGGGGATGAACAATCCACAAGTTTCCTCCACAATCTTGATGTTTGCCCTGTGGGATTAGGGTTTGGATTGAAATGAACTGCAGTAAATTTGGACATTTTGAGTATTTTCCTGGTTTGCAAATAGCTACTACTGCAACAGATTTTTTTGAGGGGGAAATCTTTACTATCCCAGGAGCTATATTCTCAGGGGTAAATTTGACCCCAACAAACAAACTGGTTCTGGGTAACGGTCCGGACTCAGAGTGGTCCAGTAGACTTCCATGACAGAACTGAAGTCAAGGACCCAGGGTCCCCTTGAGCTTGGCCATTTTGGAGTCTCTGACTACTAGTGTGCTGAAAGTAATCCTCTTGGAGACTCCATTGTCCTACTGGCCATGGGCGGATACTTCATTTCACAGTTGAGGGGGACAATAAACGAACATTGTCTCAAGAGTAAAGATTGAGGGGGATGCTATAGGTGTTGTGTTTAGGGGCTCCTATATTTGTAATAGAGAAGAGTTCAAACCCTTAAAAACAAAAACATTAGCTAGCCACCAAGGCTGCTTGGAAAAGCGCTCTGGCCACTGGTGGAGTGAAGAAGCCTCACCGTTACAGGCCCGGTACCGTGGCTCTGAGAGAGATCCGTCACTACCAGAAATCCACGTAGCTGCTCATCCGTAAGCTGCCCTTCCAGCGCATGGTGAGGGAGATCGCTCAGGACTTCAAGACCGACCTGCGCTTCCACAGCTCCGCCATCATGGCTCTGCAGGAGGCCAGCGAGGCCTACCTGGTGGGTCTCTTCGAGGACACCAACCTGTGCGCTATCCACGCCAAGAGGGTCACCATCATACCCAAAGACATCCAGCTGGCCCGCCGCATCCGCGGAGAGAGAGCTTAGACTTTCTGTTGCACATCCACCAACCACAATGCTCCGCACTGTGTGTCTATATATATATATATATACAGTATGTTTATAGTAATATGTACATATGTATACTAGCTGCTCTTGTTTTTTCTTGCCTTCTCATTGTTGCTCTGAGTGTTGCTGTCCCTGTGCTGTTGCAATCCTGGAATTTCCCCATTGTGGGACTAATAAAGGCTTATCTTATCTTATTATAAAAATTTTAGCCATTATCTATGAACAAAGAAAATTTTATCAATTACACAGAATAATAACTAAGCCAGCATCCATATGAGTGTTGCAAATTTAGAAGAAAATGTCTCAAATTTACAAGAAAAAGTTGTAGATTTATGCCAGAAGAGTAGTGAATTCATGAAGAAAAAATAGCAAATTCATGAGGGAAAAAAAGTTACAAATTTCCAAGTAAAAAGCTGCAAATTTAAGAGAACAAATTTTGCAAATTTACAATAAAAATGCTGCAAATTTATGAGAAAAAGTTTTAAATTTATGAGAAAAAAGTTGAAAATTTCCAATAAAATGCTACAAATTTATGAGACAAAGTTTTAAATGTATGAGAAAAAAGTTGCAAATTTACAAGAAAAAAGTTATGGAATTAAAGGTAAAAAAGCTGCAAATTTAAGAGAAAAATATTGCAGATTTACAAGAAAATAGCTGCAAATTTATGAGAAAAAGTTTTACATTTTGAGAAAAAAGTTGCAAATTTACAATAAAAACACTGCAAATTTATGACAAAAAGTTTTAAGTGGATCAGGAAAAAAGTTGCAAATTTTCAATAAAAACGCTGCAAATTCATGATTTTTTTTTTAAATGTATCAGAAAAAAGTTGCAAATTTTCAAGAAAAAGATTGTGGAATGAAAGGAAAAAAGTTGTAAATTTAAGAGAAAAAGTTGCAATCTTAAAAGAAAAGAGTTCCAGATTTAAAATTGGTGTTTCAGATGCATTTTATTCTGTTATGTAACATGATATTAAAAAGGTTTATGATGAACTGGGGGGGGGGGGGAGGGGGGGAGACGACGCTGTTTCTTCCAGGTTGGGGGGACATGACCCCCCATCCTCCCAGTGATTTAGGCCTATGCTACTGGGGGGACTTATGTGACACATAACCTGGAGGGGTGTGATTGGGAGGAACTGCCAACCTAATCTGAGCCTGAGTGGTGTTCAGTTGTTGGACTTCTGTACTAACCAAAGTCAAGCATAATGGTGTCCATATGCGCACGTGGCAACAGGACACCCTCGGTTACAGGTCGATGATCGATTTTGTTATTGTGTCATCAGATCAGCGTCTTGGACACTCGGGTAAACAGAGGTGCAGAACTGTCAACTGGCTTAGATGGCAGCGGAGAATGCCATTCAGACCCGGCAGACCCAAATGCATAAAGAGGGTGTACTGGGAATGACTGGCTGAAACCCCCGCTTGAGAGGTGTTTAACTCCTTCCTCTGGAAGAATTTTGATCACATTCCATTGGCACCTCTAATGGTGCCATTTCCTCAACCAAACGGTGGTGAGGGGGGCCATCAGACTGAAGAAGGAGTCCTACCAAGCTTGGTTATCTTGCGAGACTCCTGAAGAAGTTGAGGTGTATGGGCACGTGTAGCTGGGTTAGTTCCTGAAGCAGAAAATCAGTGTGGGAGGAGTTTGCTGAGGCCATAGAACAAGACTTTCAGTTGGCCTCAGAGAGATTCTGGCAAACTGTCCAGCGACTCTAAAAGGGAAAGCAGCTCCCTGTCCACACTGTGTATGTTGTAGATGGGGTGCTGCTAACTTCAACTTGGGATATTGTTGGATGGTGGAAGGAGCACTTAGATGATCTCCTCAATCCCAACAACACGCCTTTCATAGAGGAAGCAGAGCCTGAGGATGAAGGGGATGACTCGTCCATCACTGGAGCCAAGGTTGCTGAAGCTGTTAAAAAAAAAAAACCTTCAGTGGTAGAACTCCAGGGATGGATGAGGTTCACCTTGATTTTATCTGAGCTGAAATGACTTCTTATCCAAGTACCTCAAGGCTCAGGATGCTGTATATCTATCCTGGTGGATCACCCTCTCCAGGTTAGGGATGAGTTCTTGCCCCAAGGGGAGGATTTCAAGTATCTCGGGGTCTTATTTACAAGTGAGGGGAGAATGAAGCTGGATATTGACAGACAGATCAGAGCTGATTGGATCTGCAGTGATGCAGACATTGTACCAGTCTGTTGTGGTGAAGAGGGAGCTGAGCTCTAAAGTAAAGCTGTTGATTCACCAGCTACCCTCACCTATGCTCACAAACTTTGGGTAATGACAAAAAGAACAAGACCACAGATACAAGCGGCTGAAATAAGCTTTGTCTGGAGGGAGGCTGGACTCACTCTTAGCGGCTCGGAGTAGAGCTGCCGCTTCTTCACATCAAAAGGAGCCAGTTGATGTGATTTGGGCATCTATTTAGAATGCCTCCTGCACGCCTCCTAGGTGAGGCAGTTTGGGGCTTAGAATCTGGTTGTTCCTGTTCCAAAATCCAGCTGTCCTAAGACGGTAAACGACTTTAGACCAGTTGCTTTAACTTCAATTTTAATGAAAATTTTTGAAAAACTGGTCAGATGTGAGGTCCTAAAGCAGACTGAGCATGCATTGGATCCTCTGCAGTTTGCCTATAGGCCTCACAGAGGAGTGGAGGATGCCACTGTCACTCTGTTTAACATGCTTTTTAAACATCTGGATTTTAATGGGACACACGCCAGACTTTTATTTGTGGACTTTTCCTCCGCCTTTAATACAATCCAACCTCATATCTTAGTTGAAAGGCTCCTGCAGCAATTTGATTTGAGCAATAGTCTGGTGGGTTGGATTCTGGATTTCTTAACCAATAGGACGCAGAGAGTAAGGGTCAATGGTACATTGTCTGACCTAAAGTGCTCTTCTACTGGCTCTCCTCAGGGGTGTGTGTTGTCACCACTACTCTTCATCCTGTACACAAACATGTGTCGGAGCAGACATGACAACAGACACATTATCAAGTATGCTGATGACTCAGTTATTGTCAGTCTCCTCCAGGATGGTGAGAATGGCCACGGCCCAGTAGTTGATGATTTTGTTCACTGGTGTGAGGATTCCTACCTGCAGCTGAATACGACAAAAACTAAAGACATGATTATTGACTTTAGGAGGAAAAATCCCAGGCACAAAGTCACCGTACTAAAAGGCCAGACCACCGAATGTGTACAATCCTACAAATATCTTGGGACGATTATTGATAGTAATTTAAACTTTGAAGAGAACTGTGAAAGGGTGTGCAAAAAGGGTCAGCAACATTTGCATTGTTTGAGAAAACTTGCACGCTTCCAAGTTGACCGAACCATAATGACAATGTTTTATCAGGCTTTTATTGAATCTGTTTTATCCTTTTCTTTATTGCCATGGTTTGGTCAGATAAAACTGAAACAGAGGAAATCCTTGGATCAGGTAGTTAGATGGTCCAGTCGTTTGCTTGGTGAGCCACAGCTGAGCCTGACATCCCTGTACACCAGACAAGTACAGATGATGGCTACCTCCATTTTAAATGATAACTCCCACCCTTTGCACTGCCACTTTCAGCTTCTTCCCTCAAGACGGAGGTTTGCTGTCCCAAAAAGTAGAACCCAGCGCTACAAAAACAGATTTGTCCCTGCTGCTGTCAAAGAGTTGAACAAGCTGTAACAATATATTGCACATAATTTAGGTACCTATTTATTAACTCCATTTTATATTTACTTATTTTGGTAGGTTGTCACTTGGGTTCTAAATATTTTATTGGGTTTTAGACCTTTGAGTTTTTAACCTCTTTGACTAGTTTTTATCTTTTAATATGACCCTTCTCTCTTACCTCTGGTTTTTCTCCCATCTCTTTGTCTTTTTATACCCTGATTGATGGAGCCTTGAGTATTCTTATCATGTTTATAGTCAGCTTCATATGTGCCTGTGTTTGTGTCTATGTTGAATGTAATTTGTGGCTTGTAAATATGGATGTCACCAGACTGCAAAACAAGTCTACCTACGGGTACAAATAAAGTAATCTGAACCTGAACCTGAACCTTCCCTGGAGGAGGTGGCGAGGGAGAGAGAAGTCTGGGCTTTCCCAGTTTCAACTCAAAGTGTACGTACCAATGTGTCCAGAGCTTAAAGCTGTGCGAAATGAAAACCAGCATTCTGGGTGCCAACCGACCTAATTTTTATCCCCCGTCGGTCGAAGCCCAAAGGGGCCAAAGAGTCCTTTGGGCGAAGACTGAAGGGGGATTATGTTATAAGTCAGTCTGTCCATCCGTCTGTCCGTCTGTCTGTCCCACGTTTGTGAAATCAATTCCTCCTACACTTTTTGTCCAATTGTTTTGAAACTTGGTACCATGGTTTGATATACACCGAGGATGCACATATTGCAATGTGGTTCTAATCAGATGATTTTTACAGGAATTGTAGCCCCTGACCTATGACCTCCTGTTTCAACTCACTTCATAGACAGTAACTGTGGAAGACAGGGGCTGTGTTTCTCGACCTTACAGCCGCCTATGATACGGTCTGGCACAAAGGCCTCCTCCTGAAACTTATAAAGGCGATCCCTGCTTGGGCAACAGAAATTATAAAAACCCTGCTGACCAACCGAAGGTTCAGAGTCCACCTCAGTCAGAAGACAAGTGCATGGAGAATGCAGAAAAACGGACTCCCACAAGGCTCAGTTCTAGCTCCAACTCTGTTCAACCTCTACATAAACGACCTGCCTACTACAAAATCCCGCAAATTCACCTATGCAGACGACATCTGTTTGGCATTCCAAGCACCAGACTTTGAACCACTGGAACGGGTGCTCACGGAAGATCTTGCCAAACTGGACCAGTTCTGCAAAATCTGGCACCTAAAACCAAGCCCAGCAAAAACCGTCTCCAGTGTATTCCATCTCCACAATGCAAAAGCTGCCAGAGAACTAAACATCCACCTGAGCGGACTCAAGCTTAAGCATGCCCCAAATCCAACTTATCTTGGAGTGACCCTTGATAGGACCTTATCCTTCAAGGAACATCTAAAGGGGACGGCTGCTAAGGTGAAGGTACGAAACAACCTGCTCTGCAAGCTCGCTGGTGCAAAATGGGGGGCGGCAGTCTCCACCCTGCGCACCTCAGCACTGGCCCTTTCATACTCTGTAGCAGAATATTGTGCCCCTGTCTGGTCCAGGTCATCTTACACACACCATGTAGACACCCAGCTCAACACAACCATGAGAACTATAACTGGAACAATCCGCTCAACACCACTCCCCTGGCTCTCTGTACTGTCAAACATAGCCCCTCCACACATCCGGCGAGCAGCATTAACTCAAAGGATGCTCCAAAAAGTAAAAGATTCTCCTCACTTACCAATCCATGCAGATATCTACACTCCACCCACTGCCCGACTTTCATCCAGACGGCCGATTTGGAAAAACCCTCCCCCAGCTGACTTTACCATCCAGACAGCTTGGCAAGAGGAATGGGAGACCAAGGAGGTCCCAAACAAACAGCTGGTGATAAACCCCAACCAACAGGTCCCGGGCACCAACCTCCCAAGGAGACAGTGGTCTACACTCAATCGCTTCAGGACTGGACATGGCCCCTGCTTGGCCAGCCTTTACAGATGGGGCAGTAGCCCTAGCCCACTGTGCGCATGTGGAGAGGAGCAAACAATGGAACACATCATAGAGGCTTGCCCGCTCCAAAGACTGGAAGGAGGATTACACACCCTCCATACAGCAAACCAGGAGGCAACTGCTTGGCTTAAGGACTTTGCATTCGCTAAATAAATAGACAGTAACTGTCTTTTGAAATCAACTCCTCCAACAGTTTTGTTCCGATTGTTTTCAAACTTGATGCCATGGTTTGATATACTCTGACGATGCACATATTGCAATTTCACTCTCATCGGATCACCTTGAGGTCAAAGGTCAGGTCAGATTTTTCCCTAAATCTTCTAAACACAGTAACTACTGAAAGAAATGAGGTAGGCTTTTCAGATCAATACAGTAGTTGTATCTAATACACATCTTGGATGACTTACACCCTTGCCTAACTACGGGTTTGGGGTCAAGGAGTCAAAGGTTCAAAATCAACATTGGGGCAGTGGTGGCCTAATGCTTAGGGATGTGGACTGGTGAGCGAAGGGTCGCGGTGTCATGGCCGCCAATCTAGCACACCTGTGCGCGCACCTGCCTGCCATCTCCATCTGCCTATTTATTCCATCAGGGCCAGTGCTCGGTGCGGAGTCGTCTGGTTCTCATCCCAGAATCCTGCTACGCCAGCCTTCGAGCTTCCCAGCATCGCTGTGTGTCTTCACGTCGGCTTCCAAGCCATTGCTGTTCTCTGTCCAGGCCTGCGCCTCCCGGACCACCAAGCAACAAGTAAGCCACCACACTTTCCTTTCACCCTGTCAGCCTCCCCTGTGCACAGGCGGAGCTCCATGGCGGCGGACCACTCCCTTCCCGGCGGCGGACAATCAGCCTCCCTCGCCGACATCCAGCTCACTGGCCACCTGCCGGCACTATCTTCCTGGCTGCAGCTTCGGCGCTACATGGGCTACGTTCAACCACCTCTGACAGTAAGCACAGTTACATCCCAAGAGCCTAACAAGCCAAGTTGTTACTAACAGCCTCTGTCTTTTCCCAGGGTTGCCAGGTCGTATGGTGCTCTGCCGGCCCGGCTGGAATTCCAGATCGCACTACACTACACTACACACCCAGCATACACGCATCCACTCACATACGCCGTCTTATTCACATGGAGTAAGATGGCGGGCGAGGAATATAAGGTACAGACCCGCCCTCCCATCTGTTATTATGGGGAATGTACGATCGCTACTCTAAAACAGATGAGCTAGCGGCTATCTCCCGCTACGAGAGCATATACAGAGAGAGTAGCTTGATGCTGTTTACGGCGACGTGGCTAACAGAACTAGCAACAGATGCTAACATTGAACTGGAGGGTTTCCACGCAATACGGGCAGACCAAACACCAGACAGTGGGAAAGCAAGGGGCGGAGGAGTGATGATGTATGTCAATAACAGCTGGTGCAGACCGGGACATATTACGGTTAAACAACAACACTGCAACAAAGACATGGAGTTGCTAGCTGTTAGCATGCGGCCTACATGTCTCCCGAGGGAATACTCACACGTGATCTGCATTGTTATTTATGCAAATCCGACGGCGAACGCTGGGACAGCGCGTGACATCATCCACTCAGTAACTGGCAGGCTGCAGACAGAACACCCAGATGCTCTTCTCCTCATCTCAGGCGATTTCAACCATATTTCACTGTCTCCCATTCTACTCATGTTCACCCAGTATGTCACATGCCACACTAGAGACAATAAAACACTGGACTTATTCTATGCAAACACTAAGGAGGTGTACACCTCATCACCACTCCCCCCACTCGGGAGATCGGATCAAAACCTGGTTCATCTCCTGCCGGTGTACAAACCCCTAGTGCACAGACAACCTCCGGTCATGCGCACAGTGAAGTTATGGTCTGAGGAGGCAATGGACGCTCTAAAGGACTGTTTTGAAATCACTGCCTGGGAGCAGCTCTGCAATCCACATGGTGAGAACATCGATGGCCTCACTCACACCGTTATGGACTACATCAACTTCTGTGTGGACAACACCGTACCCACCAAGACCATACGGTGTTGCTCAAACAACAAACCCTGGATCAATCCTGAGATTAAAACACTTCTGAGAGAGAAGAAGAGGATCTTCAGGTCGGGGAACAGGGAGATGCTGAAGTCCGTACAGAGGGAGCTGAGGAGGAAGATCAGAGAAGGCAAGGACAGCTTCAGGAAGAAGATAGAGGACAAGCTGCAACAGAGTGACATCGGCGGGGTCTGGAGAAACCTTAAAACCATCTCTGGGCTCCAGAATACCTCCCTCCAGGCCACGGGGGGCAGGGAGTGGGCGAACAATCTGAACCTGTTTTTTAATAGGTTTGACCAACTGCCCTCCCCCCCGACTGCACAACAACCACTGCTGCCTCTAAAGACATCGAGTCCTGCTGCCCACACCCCACTCCACCAAACCCCCCCCCCCACTCCCAACACACAGCCCCCCAACATGACCCTCACTAAGACCCAGGTGAGGACGGAGCTGAGGAAGATCAAGGCGAGGAAGGCCTTGGGACCGGACAGCATCAGCACAAAGCTCCTCAAGTCCTGAGCAGACCAGCTGTGTGGGATTGTGGAGCACATCTTCAACCTGAGCCTGAAGCTGGGGAGGGTACCACAGTTGTGGAAAACATCTTGTGTGGTACCTGTACCAAAGACTTCCCACCCCAAAGACCTGAACAGCTACAGACCAGTGGCCCTGACATCTCACATGATGAAGACCCTGGAGAGACTGCTCCTTGCTCACCTCCGCCCCCTGGTGGGACCAGCGATGGATCCACTCCAGTTCGCCTACCAGCATGGCATTGGGGTGGAGGATGCAGTGATCTTCCTCCTTCACCGTTCTCTGTCCCACCTGGAGAAGCCCGGGAATGTGGTGAGGATCATGTTCTTTGACTTCTCCAGTGCTTTCAACACCATCCAACCAATGATCCTGAAGGACAAGCTGCTGTGTGCAGGGGTGGACCAGCACCTGTCATCATGGATCCTGGACTACCTCACTAACCGGCCACAGCTTGTGAGAACCCGGGACTGTGTCTGACATGATCATCGGTAGCATGGGGGCCCCCCAGGGAACAGTTTTGGCTCCCTTCCTGTTAACCCTTTATACTGCGGACTTCTCACACAACACAACACGCTGCCATCTACAGAAGTTCTCTGACGACTCTGTGATCGTCGGCCTCATCTCCAACGGAGATGAAGCTGAGTACAGAGGACTTATCCAGGACTTTGTGGACTGGTGCCAGCGAAACTGCCTCCAGATCAACGCGAGGAAAACTAAGGAGCTGGTGGTGGACTGCCGCAGGCAAAGACAACCCCTCACAGCACCAGTAAACATACAGGGAACAGACATTGAGATGGTGACATCCTACAAGTACCTGGGTGTTCATCTGAACAATAAACTAGACTGGTCACACAATACCAATGCACTCTACAAGAAGGGACAGCGCAGGCTGTTCCTACTGAGGAGACTCAGGTCTTTTGGTGTACAAGGGACGCTGCTGAAGACATTCTACGACACGGTGGTGGCATCAGCCATCACTTTTGGAGTGGTCTGCTGGGGCAGTGGCATTACAGCAGCCGATAGGAAGAGACTGAACAAACTGATCAAGAAAGCTAGTTCTGTCCTGGGGCAACGCCTTGACCCAGTGGAGGAGATAGGAGAGAGAAGGATGGTGGCTAAACTGTCATCTCTGCTGGAGTCCGAGTCCCACCCTATGCAGGACATATTGAACGCACTGAGGAGCTCATTTAGCAGCAGACTACATCATTCTAGGTGCGCAACCGAGAGGTTTCGCAGGTCCTTCCTACCAACGGCTGTCAGACTGTATAACCTAAGCAGGGCTGCTCGCAGAGATAGCAAAAAAACGTGACGACCTAATAGTATTGAATGCAAAAGACGCAATAGACTTGCACAGTGGTCCCCTCCAGTATACAACTAGGAAAATATTGGTCGCTACGGAGGGTGACAATATGTATGGGTACATATTCATACTATGTAGGATAACTAAGTATACAGTTATGCTGTTTATTCCATCTAGCTACAATGCTCCACACTGTGTGTATATATATTTATATGTACATATGTACTGTATATTCGCTGCTCTTGTTTTTCTTGTCTTCTTGATTGTTGCTCTGAGTGTTGCTATCCCTGTACTGTTGCAATCCTGGAATTTCCCCATTGTGGGACTAATAAAGGCTTATCTTATCTTATCTTATCTTATCTTATACACTTATCCAATAAACAAGTTAATTGCATTTACCTTGATTCGTGTCTGCTTTGTGGATCACCAGTACCATGTCACGAGGGTTGGATCTCTGGACCGGCAGGATTAGATCTTGGTGGGACAGATAACATAGCTGTGTTTGCCCCACCTTTCTTAACCTCACTGTGGTGCCGTTGAGCAAGGCCCTTAACCCCAACTGCGCCAGTGGAGCTGCTCAGTGGCCGCAGGTCATTCTGTGGTTGTACTGGGCAGCTTCCAGGTGTGAATGTGTAACTGTGTGACTGTGAACAGGGCGTCCTTGAAAAAGAGAGGTTGCCTCTCAATGGAACTACCCTGTATAAATAAAGGTTACAAAAAAATGCAGTTGCACTATGGTAAATGCTACATCTACTATTATTGTAAAGCTAGGGCCACCAAACCTGGTATACAGGTTCACTTTGGGATCCTGAACTCTGACTATGGGTTTGGGGTCAAAGGTCAAGGTTAACATTCCTTATGCCTTATTACTGTACAACGCATAAAGTTAGGGTCACCAAACCTGGTACACATATCCACCCTGTGACCCTGAAGTGTGACTGTGGTTTTGGGATTGCAAGGTCAAAGGTCAACATCAAAATGGCTTATAAACTATATCTCAACAACAAAGAAAGCTAGGGTTACCAAACCTGGTACACAGATTCACTCTGAGACCATGACCTCTGACTACAGGTTTGGGACCAAAAGGTTAAGGTTGACACTCCCTATCCTTACTATAGAACGTGTAAAGCTCTCTAGGATCACCAACCTTGCAACACAGGAATCCTGACCTCTGACTATGAATTTGGGGTCAAAAGGTCAAAGGTCAAGGTTAACATTGTCTATGCCTTATTACTGTACAACGAGTAAAGTTAGGGTCACCAAACTTTGTACACAGGTTCACCCTGTGACCCTGAAGTGTGACTATGGTTTTGGGATCACAAGGTCAAAGGTCAACATCAAAATGACTTATAAACTATATCTCAACAACAAAGAAAGCTAGGGTCACCAAACTTGCTGCACAGGTTAACTTTAGGATCCTGACCTCTGACTATGGGTTTGGGGTTAAGGGTCAAGGTTCGCATTTCTGATGCCTTATTACTGTACAACAAGTAAAGCTAGGGCCACCAAACCTGGTACACAGGTTCACCTTGGGATCCTGACCTCTGACTATGGGTTTGGGGTCAAAGGTCAAATGTCAAGGTTAACATTCCTTGCGCCTTATTACTGTACAAGGAGTAAAGTTAGGGTCACCAAACTTCATACACAGGTTCACCCTGTGACCCTGAAGTGTGGCTATGGTTTTGGGATCGCAATGTCAAAGGTCAACATCAAAATGCCTTATAAACTATATCTCAACAACAAAGATTTTGGGGTCAAAAGGTCAAAGTTGCTACTCCCTATGATCTCTTACTATTGAACGTGTAAAGCTGTCTAGTGTCACCATACTTGCTACAGAGGTTCATTTCAGGATCCTGACCTACAACTATGGGTTGTATACTTTGTTGTATGCTTGTGGATGATGGGCTTATCATAATTAGGTTCTGCAACAGTAATTATATTAAAAAGTTAAAAACTGCTCTCCGTCGGTAAATATTGGGATCTTCAAAGAAAACGTAGGTGGGGGATAATGCACTCACCTCAGAGTGTTTTTGTTTTAAAAAGATGTGCGTTCGGAGTTACAGTATGTGTGTGGGCACATAACTCTGCGCCCCAGAAGCAGGGCACTTTTAGCACTGTTTGAAAGCAGCAGAACACTGCAGAAAAGGTAAAACAGCTTGTATCAAAAAGAAATGTGGTCTCCGTCCACACAGCATGTGATGACTGACTCTTTATTTCATCTGAAAATGCCAAGAAAAAGCAAGCAAAGTGCACAGAAACTAAATTGCAGCTGCCTGAAGCTAAGTTGCTGTTAGCCTTTGACAACACTCCACATATCGCAAGAGTTTTTTCCTGCTGGGATGGACAACAATAATAGAAAAGCTAAGGATGCCATCACCCACAAGCAATGGAAACACAATGACTTCAGCACTGGACAATGTTTGTGTGTGAAATGACAACGGGCCTGTTCTATTATGCTCATTTACTATTTCAGTTCAGTGAAATAACCTGCTGCGACACATCATTATGCAAATTTCTCCATAACGGGCCCTAGGTGGTTTTTGTCTTTCCAAATGATGGCAACAGAAATTTTACAAGATGTTAATATTTTCTGGGAGACAGTTCCATTTCGGAATTGTTCTTTGGAAGAGGGAATACTTGTACTGATTCACATTTTGATCTTTCAGCTGGAAACTATCCAGATTTCTTCTTCCCCTACAGTTATGTTGATCAACAGCTGCTCAGAGAACATCCAAACGAATGGCAACTTTATTTTTTACTATTCAGTGAAACATACTCAGGTCGCTGTTTTCACGATGTTCTTCTAAAGTCTGCCATTTCAGCTCTTGGATCATTTCACTGGGGCTATCTAATCTGCCGTGTCTTCCCAGAACAAAGCGTGCGGCTCTTCTTTGGACTTGTTCTACCAACTTGATGTTTCTTGGTGTGTGGGTTCCAAACTGTAGATGCATACTCCAATTTGGGCTGTGCTTTGGTCTACGCTTTCGCTTTCATATGCACTAGACAGTTGTGCAGGTTTCTACTAATGAAACTGAGGGCTCAGGTTATTTTGCTGTCATGACCTCCACATGTTTGTTAAAAGTAAGTTATCAGTCGAGTTCTACTCCAAGATATGTGTGATGGTCCTTTTTGTCAAGCTCAGTCTCCTCAGTCTTGTAGAGATATTTTTGTAGTGTTTTGGACGATGCACCACAGTGATATGATATCGCACTATTGTGTAATATTGCTGAATTACGAGCCTCGTCGGTGAACTATAAGTGAGAAGAAAGCAGAAAAAAAAATGAAAAAAATGACCTGAATGGGTCAATAAACCGTGATGCTGATTTAAGGTGAAATTGCCCAGCCCTACCAGAGCTGCAGAAAACTCCTCAGAAGATGAGTAACATGGTTGCTAGCTAACGCAGGCTGTGCTCACTACACAAACATGGTCCTGACAACAGGACACAGGTGCCATCATGTAAAGTTGTTTGGTTTAATTGGATAAGAAGCAGTGTGAAACCACACCTGACTGGACCAAATGTGTAGAACCCTGGTGTGGACTTTCAGGTGTGAAAACACTCCAACACATTAACCAACACATATTAAGCCCTTTAAAAATCAATTCCCACCAAAAGCATGATTGTCCGTACCCTGAAAAAGCACATGCCCCCCCCCCCAAAAAAAAATGTGGTTACAACCCCTCAAAGTATTTGTAAACCCCCAAAATCCCAAGGCCCATTTTCTCCCTCTTATTTCTTTCTGCACTGAAGAATTTGAACAAATCACCTCCATATGTGTGCAAAGGAGCCCCATGGGAAGGAGGAAAGGGGGGGATGGATATACTGCTGACTGAACACAAACACTGACTTCATCAAACATGGCCGCCATGCTCTGATGCTCCACATATGCTCACCTGGCACTGACGGCACGGTAGCATTTCATCAGGGAGGCTCTTTATCTTCGGCTGCCACATGTTCTGCACCAGAGGAGGAGGAGGAAGAGGAGGAGGAAGATACGGAGGGCCCTATCACCAGAGCACTAAATGGAGTCAGGGTCAAAGCTGTTTCTGGAAAAAAGCAGAGTATGCAAATGAAATGGAATCCCGCAGCCACTGGGGGGCCCCCAAGCTCCAAGTTCACCCTTCCAACTTCCCCCCCAGCAACTCTCCAACTTTTTTGTCTTTAACTTGTCAGTTTTTTCTCATAAATATTTGAATTTCTGTAATTTTGTAAGTTTTTCCTGGTAAATTAACTTTTTTCTTGTAAATTTGTGCCTTTCTGCTGTGGGTCATTCTGGTGTGTGTGTGAATGGTGAAGGGATTTGTGCCGTACCGTGGATGCCCTGAATTTCCCTCTGGGGATCAATAAAGTATACAAGATACAAAAAAAACAAAACAAAATAATAATAATAATAATGTTTGATGTTTTGTACTTACAATATTGCTAAAACATAAAAGAATGCACTACAATGAGTTTCAAATATTTGTAAATGTGTCCTGTTATAGTACTGCAGAGTTTATTGACGATAGATTATAAACTACACATTTAAACTAAATTATAATGGTGACTGAACAACTCCCATTCCCCAAAGTGCAAGATACACTATTATGAATATAACTCATAAAAGATCACACAAATAAGTGATCTGACAAAAAAATAAACAAAAACAAGCAGTTCTTAAACAGTGGCTAATATTGGATGTCCCATTCATTTTCAATTATTCTGTAATTAATATTCACACAATCAAATCAATCTCAGTTCAGTCCCTTTCATATATGTCAAAGTTTAACATGTTTGATTGCCTACATATACAGTGGTGTGAAAAAATGTTTGCTCCCTTTCTGATTTCTCTTTTTTTTTGGATGTTTGTCACACTTAAATGTTTCAGTTCATCAAACAAATTTAAATAATAGACAAAGATAACACAAGTAAAAACAAAATGCAGTTTTTAAATTAAGGTGTTTATTATTAAGGGTAAAAAAAAAAAAATCCAAACCTACATGGTCCTGTGTGAAAAAGTGATCCCCCCCCCCGTTAAAACACAAATAAACTGGTTTATCACATTTTGAAAGCTGAGTTCAATTTCTCTAGCCTCACCCAGGCCTGATTACTGCCACGCCTGTTTTCAATCAAGAAATCACTTAAATAGGACCTGCCTGACAGAGTGAAGTAGACCAAAAAATCCTTAAACGCAAGACATCATGCTGCAATCCAACAAAATTCAGGAACAAATGAGGAACAAACTAACTGAGATCTATCAATATGGAAAATGTGAAAGCTATTTCTAAAGCTGTGGGACTCCAGCGAACCGCAGTGAGAGCCATTATCCACAAATGGTGAAAACATGGAACAGTGGTGAACCTTCCCAGGAGTGGCCGGCTGACCAAAATTACCCGAAGAGCGCAGCAACGACTCATCCAAGAGGTCACAAAAGACCCCACAACAACATCCAAAGAACTGCAGGCCTCACTTGCCTCAGTTAAGGTCAGTGTTCATGACTCCACCATAAGAAAGAGACTGGGAAAAAATGGCCTGCAGGGCAGAGTTTCAAGACGAAAACACTGCTGAGCAAAAAGAACATAAAGGTTCATCTCAGTTTTGCCAGAAAAAAATCTTGATGATCCCCAAGACTTTTGGAAAATACTCTGGACTGACGAGACAAAAGTTGAACTTTTTGGAAGGTGTGTGTCCCATTACATCTGACGTAACAGTAACACAGCATTTCAGAAAAGGAACATCATACCAACAGTAAAATATGGTGGTGGTAGTGTGATGGTCTGGGGCTGTTTTGCTGCTTCAGGACCTGGAAGACTTGATGTGGTAAATGGAACTATGAATTCTGCTGTCTACCAAAATATCCTGAAGGCGAATGTCCGGCCATCTGTTCGTGACCTCAAGCTGAAGCGCACTTGGGTTCTGCAGCAGGCAGACAATGATCCAAAACACACCAGCAAGTCCACCTCTGAATGGCTTAAGAAAAACAAAATGGAGACTTTGGAGTGGCCTAGTCAAAGTCCTGACCTGAATCCGATTGAGATGCTGTGGCATGACCTTAAAAAGGCGGTTCATGCTGAAAAACCCTCCAATGTGGCTGAATTACAACAATTCTGCAAAGATGAGTGGACCAAAATTCCTCCACAGCGCTGTAAAGTTATCGCCAGTTAAAGCCAGTTATCGCAAACACTTGATTGCAGTTGTTGCTGCTAAGGGTGGCCCAACCAGTTATTAGGTTTAGGGGGCAATCACTTTTTCACACAGGGCCATGTAGGTTTGAATTTTTTTTCTCTTTAATAATAAACACCTTCATTTAAAAACTGCATTTTGTATTTACTTGTGTTATCTTTGTCTAATATTTAAATTTGTTTTGATGATCTGAAACATTTAAGTGTGACAAGTACAAAAAAATAAGAAATCAGGAAGGGGGCAAACACTTTTTCACACCACTGTAGGCTACACCTCTGTATTCCACTTTCAAACACAGCCTACATTTGGGCCTGTAAAGCCTGATTAGGCTACCTGTTTCAGACAGGAATACTTGCTTTCTATGGGCATGCACTAGTCTATCTATAAATGCACCAAATTTCTGTCTGTGTGTGTGTTTGCCTGTGTGTCTGTTCCTCGCATATCTCTTGAACTGTTCGTCAGACTGACCTAAGATTTTAGACATGTTTTGCTGAGGTTACGAGGCTGTGCATCCCCGAGTATGGAGTTGTTTAGTCAAAATGTGTAATTTGTATCAATAAAAGTTTAGTCATCACTCTTTCTCCATGCCCTGGCTTCTAGAAGTGTGGGCAGGATTTTGCATTGACTCCGTACTGATTGGATAATATGCAACATCGCGGCATCAGTTACCACAGCGCACCGTGAACAAAACAAGGAAGTGAAAAACAACAAATTTGACTAGAAAAAGATAATACTGAAGATTTATGTCACAATCCCCCGTGCGCCATTGTACAGCACACGAGGGAGAGAATGAAAAACCTAGTCGCGTGAGTAGAAGGTGCTATATTTATTAAACTTAGTCACAAAGTTAACAGTTCAGCTTAACCACAAAAATACAGAGAAATGCAGATGATGACATTAAGGCCACCTGACATGCAGGGCGCCAGCCGGATGCTCTACAGCCCGGTCAGTAGGAAGCCTAGTGCCGCAGGACTGCTATAAGCACTAAGGGAAAGGCGATCATGACACTTACGGGGCTGGAGCGATTCCGGGGCGATCCGTGCAGTCTGGAGGATGAAGAAGGTGAGCAGGGTCAGCTGATAACACCAAGGGGTTAACCAAACTTAAAGTGCTGGGCTGAATACGAAGAAGGTGATGACAACACATACGTGGAGAGCTAGCTGCCGCGTATGGAGGTGAATGCTCCGACAAATGCAGCAAACAAATTCTCCTGAAGCTAACAAGGAAAGAGATTGCCGGTGCAAGAAAGCATGGGCTGAACTTGATTGGGCCTGGTGTGTGAGAGAGCGTGCATGAGTGTATAAATGGGAATGAATGGAGCATGTGTGTGTGTGTGTGTGTGTGTGTGTGTGTGTGTGTGTGTGTGCGTGTGTGTGTGAACACCCGTGACAGTACAGCTGATGGCACTTGATAGGAGGAGGGGGCGTGCCCAAGCTGTCAGGGAGTGGAGGCCCAATAGCTCCCTGAAGCGCCAGGAGGAAAATAGAGCAAAACATAACAATAAGTCAGAACTGGGTGTGGAACAGCCAAACCCAGATTCATGACAATTTAATGCTTAAAAAAATTTTTACCATAAAGTTGCCGTGATTGCATAAGTCTAAAAGATAATTCGGCATATATGGAGAACATGAGGCATGTGAGCAGACTGGGTGGAGCGTCAGCGGGGACCAGGTTTGACAAAGAACACAGAATATGCCGGGAGAAGCAGCGGCCTGACCAGGCAAACTACGGTCCTTCGCGGGGAGGCACGCCCAGCCTGCCCAGTCAGTGGTAGACAGGAGTCCCTGCTTCTGCTTCACCTATGTGGTAGCACTGTACTTTGCAGGACTGCGAGTCACCCCTCCCATGTGACTATCTAAAAATTAAAAACTTAATAATAATACCGCCATGACTGTGGAGCGGAATGGCCGGAATGACTTAACAACCAAACGCAGGACACAAAAATGCCCAAGTAATGAAATAAATCATTTTTAGTTAAATATTTACTGACGAATGGGCAACACTGATGCAACGGTTGCAGTCAAATGAGTCCTTCTGCTGTGTATAATAGTGTTGGGTGTTTTGTAGTTAATTCGGTTGATTACAGTTTTAAAAAACCTTTTAATAACAAAATATTGCTAAAATACTGTATAAAATAATGCACTACAATGGGTCTCAAATACTCGTAAACATGTCCTGTTACAGTACTGCATGAGTTTATTGACGATACACAGAAGAAATTCACAATTACACTTAACTCCATCACTGAACAGTGATCGAACCTAAAACGATTCTAATGATGACTGAACAGCTCCCATTCCCCAAAGTGCAAAATACACTTTTATCTTGAATGTAAGTGATAAACGATCACACAAATAAGTGATCTGACAAACAAATAAACAAGGGATCTGAAACAATCACTAATACTGGATGTTCCATTCATTTTCAATATTTAGGTATTCTGTAATTAATACTGACACAATCAAATAAATCTTAGTGCCATTTACTCACTTTTGTATTTGTCAAAGTCTAACATGTGAGTGACTACATACAGGCTGCACCTCTTTGTATTCTACTTTCACACACAGCCTACATTTGGGCCTGTAAAGCCTAATTGGGATACCTGTTTCAGACAGGAACACTTGCGTTCTACTGGCAATGCACTAGTTGAACCAACTAACTTATTTACAATCATCATGCACGGGACATGCCCGGTATATGCATGGAACATGCTAAGTGCGGACTGCGACTAATGACAAAGGCACATTGACATAGAACTGACAGCAGACAGGACCGGTAGCAGGACATTCCATACAGAACATGTACGGAACATGTATGGGACATGTACCGAATGTGTATGGAACGTTCCATACTGTTGCCCTGGCAACAGCCCATTTGCCCTCTTTGCTGAGCTGCCCTTCAAGAGGGAAAAAATAATTTAAAAAAAAAGAACTGTTTTCCCTACTGATATTTTTATAGTAGCCAATAACTGCTCATATTAAACCATCCATCCATCCATTTTCTTCTGCTTAATCCTTTTCGGGTCGCAGGGGGGCTGGAGCCTATCCCAGCATCTTTGGGCAAGAGGCAGGGTACACCCTGGACAGATCACCAGTCCATCGCAGGGCCAACACAGAAAGACAGACAACCATTCACTCTCACAGTCATACCTAAGGACAATTTAGAATCCCCAGTTTTGATGCTAATTAACCTAACTTGCATGTTTTTGGCATGTGGGAGGAAACCGGAGAAATCCCGGAGTAAACCCACGCAGACACGGGGAGAACATGCAAACTCCACATATAAACCATAACATATTAAACCAAAGTAAACCATTTCATCTCATCATGTAAATATTCGTGGAAATAGTGGTACAAGACTGATATCATGGCTTATCATTAAGTGCAGGTACTGTTCCTGCTCCTTTAAAACTAGCTAGTTATTCCTTCATTCAAAACAGATTATCCTGCATACCTTTCTAATTACAGACCAATATCTATACTTCCTTGTTTTCCTGTTATAAAAGACTTGTTAGTCATTTAACTAAAAAAATAATGCGTTATATGATTATCAATATAGTTTTTGAGAAAATCATTCAACATTTATGCCTGTTTTACACCTTGGTGGCAAAATAACAACTGCTCTTAATGAGAATTAAATTTGACTTGAAAATATTTTTAGATCTCTGCAAAGCTTTTGACACAGTTAAACATAACATTCCGGCTAAGCTGCAAGGAGCTCATGTGACGACGGCGCATCCGCCCTCCCTCCCCCCATCCGTCCATCCACCCGTCCGTCCGTCCAACGTCCATCCACATTTCACAGGAATCTCACAACGATCCTCAGGTAGGTCTGTACCCAGGTTGAAGTCAAGGTCAAAGGTCAGGAGATCTGAGAATTTATGATTTCATGAAAAATGGTTCTCCTCCTGGGCCATCGACCTTGTTGTAGAAATCTTATCTTTACACTTTGTCCATTCATTCTGTCTCCTGTAAATTTATCAAGTCATAAATGACTCCATACTCGATTCTTTCCTATGTTATGGAACACCGAGATGCCAACTGATTAGATTTAGCTCTGAAAGCCTCGAGGTTTCAATGTTCGCACTCGGCGTTCTCAAAACAATCCGTAACTTGTCTGTACTACTGTTGAAACTCTCTGTGCTCTACTGTGACTGAATCTTCTCATGCTATCGCTTGGATGCAGTGCATACAACAGTTTCCCTTCTTGGCCAAGATGTAAATATACGTACAAAAAGGTAGCTTTGACTCAGCACTTTATTTATTCACCAGATCTACAAGGGACATTTGTTAAAACAGGACAAATACACAACAACCTTGACCGTCAGTCCATCCTAGATGGGTTTGCATCTAGGCTGTGTGTGAGGTCAAGGACAACACTCAGGAGACCTAAGCACTCTTGGGATGATTTCATCAGGCCAGAATGAGCTACTCCCTCACTGATGGTCTGGTTTCTTGTAAATTAGCAACTTTTCCCTCTTAAATGTGTAGTATTTTCATCTTACTTTTGCAACTTTTTCTCATAAATTACCAACTTTTTCCTCTTAAATTTCAACTTTATTTCTTATAAATTAGTGACTTTTTCTCAAAAATTTGTGGCTTTTCATGCTTTTGAGTGAACATCCCCAATCAATAATGCTATATCAAGAAGCTCATTTAGCGGTAGGCTGGGTCATCCTAGGTGCACAACAGAGAGGTTCCGCAGGTCCTTCCCACCTATGGCTGTCAGACTTTATAACTTAACCACAGCTGCTCATAGAGGTTGTATTAAATGTACTAAACATAACAACTTTGCACAATAGAGATCGTCCTCTCCAATACACAACTAGGACAATAACAATTATTACTGAGGGTGGCAACAACACTGTTGATTTAAATGCGAAATATACTGTCTGGGTACATATTCATATTCTGCAGGGTAATTTAACAAACTGTAATGCTGTTTATTCCATCTAGCTGAAATGCTCCTGCAATGTGTATATATCTGTGTACATATGTATATTCATTTACTGCTTTGGCTAACCAGTTCTTATTATCTTGTTGACTATTGCTCTGAGTGCTGCTATCCCTTTGCTGCTGTAATCCTAGAATTTCCCCATTGTGGGACTAATAAACACTTATCTTATCTTATATCAGGGTGTTAGTGTGTAACCACACTCAGTTACTCTTCTCCATAACTGGCTGGTTCAGGCAACCCCCCAACTCTGTGTTGTGTAATGAATGATGACCAAGAGGCTGGTTCACAATCTGTCCACCATTTAATGGGTCTGATAAGGAACAGAATATATACTGGTCAACTCGGCTCATTACAGGCAGTCTGCACACAGCAGACACTCGAGCATGTCTCTCATTAAACTGGCAAATTGAGCAGTCACTATGAGCATGTACCTATATCTACCGAGAGGGGGCGCCCTTGAGTCAGTGAACTATGCAGTTGCCTACCTGGAAACATTACAATTATGGCAAATGGAATTATATATTACATAGACACTGTTACATGTATGTGTATGTGTGCATGCTTTAAGTGGGTTTTGTGTTTGTAGAATAAGGTCACCCCAAGTACAGGATGGCCAGTTTAGTGTGGTGTAAATTTAAATGCTGAAAAACAAGACCTACCCTTGTTTTAAGCTGAGCCAGCTGTTGAGACAAACCAGTCACTTTTGCTGACGTCACCTCAGGGAGTGACCTGGCAGCATGAAATTTTTTAAAATGAGTTCATTTGCCTACAATCATTGAAAAAGGTAACAGGTTAATATTCCCAGCCCCAGTTTATTTTTTAAAGGGTTTAAACTTTTTCCCATTTCGAAAATATAATCCCCAACACAATCTTGAACAGGGCCCCCAAAAAGCTAGAAACGGCCCTGCTGCTGTTTCAACTAAAGTCAGATCACATCAGTGACTCCAAATGAGGCTCTTTAAACATCATGTGAACAGAAAGTGATTGCACGTGAGAAAAAAACAAAAAACAAACTTCAATTCCTTTAACCAATAACAGCTGTAGCTGACTACAGCCTTAATGTGGGACTCCTAATTGTCGCGAGAATTCATGTGTGCGTTGGGGGTAAATAAGAAATCAGAGAGATCACATCAGACAAGCCACAACAGTTCTACAAAGTTCAGTGGAAGGATCCGAATAAATCACACTGGGTAATTGCTTCTCAAGTAAATTGGGGTTAAACTGTGGTGGGAAAACACAGCAACAACAAACAACAGTTTTATCCTCCAAACCACATGAAAGGGATTCTCATATCTGAGCTGCTGAGGTAAAAAAAAAAAAAAAAAAGCCTCTTTGAATCATGTTCAGAGAATGTGGAGGTTTTGTTGGTCTGCTGAACACTAAAAATACACTCGGGGGGAGACCCCATTGCTTTCAATTACACTGATGATATCGTTGTGGAAATCCTTCACTAGTGACTGTTTAATGAAGTGGACACACAACAGGGTCACAAACTTTTAACATTATATCAAGTTTTTGGCCCTGAACAAAGCAGTACCATTCTACTACCACAGGAGCCTCTACAGCTGTATTGTGCCATACATGTTGACACAGTTCCAAGAGAGGTTAATGAAATGTCTGTGACATGCTTTTGGCCAAAACACCTCAGGGCTTAATTATTGCAGCACCATTTTACACACTTGGAAGGAGCTCTATTTTATCTCTGAATTATCCAAATCTATTGGGGTTCTCTACAAGATAAAGGAAATGCTGAGTAAGAAATGCTTGCATTTATTGTACCGTTCAATTGTAATGCCATATTTGTTAGATTGTGTTGAAACTTGCGGAAATGTATATGGAACAAATATAGACCCTATATTTAAACTTCAGAAAAGGGTAATTAGAGTGATACATAAAACAGGTTATCTTGAGCCCACTGATTATCTTTTTATACATTCCAACACCTTAAAATTAAAAACAGTTGAGTTACTTTTTCAAGTTGCAAACAATAACTTTCCTGTTTGTATCCAAAATCTGTTTAAATTAAGAAGTGATAGCTATAATTTAAGAGCTGTTAAGGCATGATAAGAACACAATTTCTAGAAGGAAGTGCTAGAAATAGAAAGGCCTGCAGGATCATTATTTGGCCATTTCTTTTGAAATGTTATCTACATTAAATTTAACTTCAAAGGTCTCCGGCACATAAAAGCAACATTTACAGAATAAAATCTGATTTGAAAACAGTTTTAAAAAAGTGTTTGTTGACCTTACCCAGAAAGTAAGTTTACTTTTAATGTCTCTGATAACATAGACTTCATGTTTGCTTTGGGAAGAAGAACAAAAAGGGATGGAAATTATGTTCTCAGGAGATGACAGACAAATGTGGAACAAGGAAAATTTAAAAATATGTATTAAACATTCTCATACAACTCAATGGTTAGCAGTGCAATCACTCCTTGGATAGTCATAGCAAGGTATAGAGTCGGGGTCTGTCCATCCCTGGTGCTGGAAAAAATATATGGAAAAAATCTGCAAAAATGCTAATTTAAAAGCAAAAATGTAGTAAATCAGTTTTAAAAAAAATAGTTGCACAGTTTTGTTTTAGAAAGTTGCAAATTTACCAGAAAAAAGTTGAAGGTAATTACACTCTGGGGGCTATAAATCCCCTATAAAAACAAATCTACATTGTCTAAAATGGTATCTTATGCCCCTTTTTTCTACAAATAAAACCTTTCTTTGTCTTACAGTTTCATGTCAAAATCTTTTCACTCCCACCCCCCACTGTCATATTGACTGGACAAGCAATCTGAGTGCAAAGTGAAATCACCAAGAGAACACACAGGAAACGTTTGACCTTTTATTAGAATTTTGAAAACCGTAGAAAAAGTCAGTCACTCGCCAGATTAGCAGGAGCCCTGCGGAGGAGAGATGAGGCTGATTAGGGAGGAATGGAGAAATGATGGGAAATCTAATTATACCACTTACGTGGGAGGTGAGGAGAGACCAGCACACAACCCAGCAAAGGAGAAGAACCAGCAGGAAGAACTGCCGGTCGGGTATGGTTAGTCGGGTCTGACCGGGTGGAGAAGATGAGCTGAGTAAACATGGAGCAACGAGCTGGTGAGCGCACCAAATCCCCGGAGATGCATCGCTTCATTTGCAGCAACCTGGAAGAGATGGAGGAGAATATGTGTAAGACAAAGTCATAGATTACACAACCGCTTACTAGAGCTGTCTGCTGAGCAGTATACCCAAACGAGCCAGCGTTGAGTCACTGAATAGCACTTCTTTATAAAAGCTGGCCCAGCAGGAATCACCAGGTACGTCTGACGAGGAAGCCGGTGAGCAGAAAGGAGGGGGCGAGTGCTCGCCGACACATGACAGTGCCCCCACCCCCCCAAGGAACACCTCCTGGCGATCGCCCAGGCTTCTCTGGGTGGGCTCGATGGTAAGCCCGGACCATCCCTTTGTCGTGGAACCCAGACCAAGGGACCCATGACCGATACTCCCGGCCATAGCCCTCCCAGTCGACCAAATACTGGAACCCCCGGCCCTGATGACATACATCCAGGATCTCCTTCACGGTATGCGTGATGTGTCCGTCAACGACCCTGGGAAGAGGAAGCTGCTTTGGGGGAGGGCAGAGAGGGCTGGAAGAGAGAGGCTTCACCTTAGAATTTGTGGAAGGTAGGGTGTGCGCGGAGCGCCCATGGGAGCTGAAGCCGGACAGCAGAGTTGCCGATGTTACTGGTGATGGGGAAGGGACCCACGAACCGAGGAGTGAGCTTCCGAGACTCAGCCTTCAGTGGGACCTGATCCGTGGCCACCCAGACCTGCTGTCCAGTCTTGTAATCCGGCGCCGGGACCCTCTTGCGCTCAGCGTAGCGCTGATTACGCTCGGTGGAGCGGAGGAGAGCCGCTCTGGTGGATCTCCAGGCCTGGCAGCAATGATGAAAATGGGCCCCCATGGACGGCACCACAACCTCTCTCTCTGCCATAGAGAGCAGGGGGGGGGGTTGTAGCCCACAGACACCTCAAATGGTGATCGGCCCGTGGCTGAAGAGACTGTGGAATTCAGTGAATATTCCACCCAGGTCAGATGAGAGCTCCATGAAGCCGGCTGCCACACAATGAAGGGCGGCCTCCAGGGACTGGTTGGCACGCTCAGCCTGCCCATTGCTCTGAGGATGATAGCCGGAGGTGAGGCTGACGGTGGTGCCAAGGCAGTGGCAGAAGGACTTCCAAACCCATGATGTGAACTGAGGACCCCGGTCAGACACAATGTCCATTGGAATCCAATGCAGCCTGATGACGTGGTAGGATAGGAGTTCTGCCGTTTTTGAGGTGGATGGCAGCTTGGGGAGGGAAACCAGGTGTACGGCCTTAGAGAATCTGTCAACAATGGTCAGGGTCACTGTATTGCCGTTGGAAGGGGGAAGACCAGTGACAAAATCCATGGCGACATGGGACCAAGGCCGGCTGGGAATGGGGAGGGGGTGAAGAAGGCCGGCAGGATGGGTGGAGGAAGACTTATTTCGGGTACATGTCTGACAGGCCTTCACATACTCCTGCACGTCCCGCCGCAACGCAGGCCACCAAAATGCTCATCTGATGATGTTGATAGTCCGCACCACCCCCAGGTGGCAGGCAAAATGTCCAGTGTGCCCCTACTGGATTACTTCGCTGCGGAGGGCGGCAGGAACATACAGGCGGTTGGGGGGACAACATCTTGCTGGTTTGGGCTCTGAGGACTGGGCCTGGCGGGCTCTATTCTTGATCTCCCAGGTAAGGGTTCCCAGGACGCACGAAGGCGGAAGAATGGGCTAGGAGCGGGAAGTGGGGTCAGCCAAGTCCTGACTGAACTGCCTGGAGAGAGCATCAGACTTCCCGTTACGGGAGCCTGGCCTATAAGTGACAGTAAAATTAAAACGCTGGAATAATAGGGCCCAGCGAGCCTACCTAGGATTAAGCTGGCTGGCCGACCGCAGATACTCCAAGTTCTTATGGTCAGTCCACACGACTACCGGGTGAGCAGCTCCCTCCAGCCAATGTTTCCATTCCTCAAATGCCAATTTAATGGCCAACAGCTCGCGATCCCAAACGTCATAATTCCTCTTGGCTGGGGTGAGCCGCCGAGAGAAATACGCACACGGGCAGAGCTTCAAGTCCGGGGGAGAACGCTGGGACAAAACAGCACCCACCCCCGTTTCTGAAGCGTCCACCTCCAGGGTGAATTGGAGCTGAGGGTCGACCTGAGCCAAGATGGATTTGTCAGTGAACAGGCCCTTTAATTTGGCAAAGGCCTGCTCAGCTGCCTCGGTCCATAAAAATGGTACCTTAACTGAGGTCAGCTGTTTTAAAGGCTGTTCTATCCCACTATAGTTTCAAATAAACCTGCGACAAAAATTCGCAAACCCCAAGAAGCGTTGCAGCTCCTTGCGGGAGTGGGGTGTTGGCCAATCTAGCACAGCCTTCACCTTGGCTGGGTCAGCTCTCAGCTCTCCCTCCACGAAAATAAAGCCAAGGAAAGAAGTGGAAGATGTGGAAAATTCACACTTCTCAGCCTTGATGTAAAGTTGGTTCTCTAAGAGCTGCTGTAACATGGCTCTAACATGAGTCTCGTGCTCCTCTGGCATGCAAGAAAAAATCAGGATGTCGTCTCAACAGACGAAAACAAACCGATTTAGCATATCACGGAGGACGTCGTTAATTAAACGTTGGAAAACAGTGGGGGCGTTAATTAATACAAAAGGCATAACCAAATACTCAAAATGCCCCAAATGTGTTTTAAGCACTGTTTTCCACTCGTCCCCCTCGCGTATTCTAACTAGATGGTGTGCGTTACGAAGGTCGAGCTTAGAGAATACACGTGAACGCTGCAGGAGCTCAAAAGCGGAGGTCATCGGGGCAAAGGGTATTTATCTTTGATAGTGATGGCATTAACTTCCCGGTAGTCAATGCACGGATGCAGAGACCCGTCCTTCTTGCCCACAAAGAAAAACCCCGCCCCAAGGGGAGCCAAGGATGGCCGAATGAGGCCGGTGTTCAATGAGTCCTTAATGTACCTCTCTATCGCCTCCCTCTCAGGCCCAGAAATACTATAGAGTTTGCTGGATGGCAGCCTCGCACCCAGAAGGAGGTCAATGGCACAGTCATACGAGCGATGCGGAGGAAGCGCTAAAGCTTGTGACTTGCTAAAGACCTCCCCGAGGTCGTGGTAGACCTCAGGTACGAGGCTGAGGTCTGGCGGCTAAACCTGAGGAGAGGAGACGGGGAAGGATGGTGAACACTCGGCTGAGTTTAGACACATAGCCAAACAGTTAGGACTCCAGGAGATGATGGAATTTTGTGCCCAATAAATAATAGGATTATGCCTTCGGAGCCACGGATAACCAAGTATCACCGCATGAAAGGCGGTCTAATTACACCACTTACGTGGGAGGTGAGGAGAGACCAGCACAAAACCCAGCAAAAGGAGAAGAACCAGCAGGCAGAACTGCCGGTAGGGTATGGTTAGTGGGGTCTGACCGGGTGGAGAAGATGAGCTGAGTAGAGGTGGAGCAACGAGCTGGCAAGTGCACCAAATCCCCGGAGACGCACCGTTTCGTTTGCAGCAACCTGGAAGAGATGGAGAATACGTGTAAGACAAAGTCATAGATTACACAACCGCTTACTAGAGCTGTCTGCTGAGCAGTATACCCAAACGAGCCAGCGTTGAGTCACTGAAGAGCACTTCCTTATAAACGCTGGCCCAGCAGGAATCAGCAGTTGCGTCTGATGAGGAAGCCGATGAGCAGGAAGGAGGGGGCGAGCGCTCGCCGACACATGACACCCACCTTCAAACGCCAGAATTGGTGACTAAGCCTAATCCACATACTACAAGGTTAATTGTGGCTAGTGGTACATTAAACAGCATAAATCCTGTGATAAAAAGACTTACCAGTTGAAGGCCATGCCCAGTTGTACGCATGGTGGCCCAGGATAATGACTGAAACTGCACCGGTCTAATAGTAAAAATTTGGGTCATGTTTTCAAAGCAGCTAGCCCAAAAATGTAGATTAGTTTATTTGACAGGGACAGTGCAATAAACATAGACAATTAATCAAAGACAATCAATCTGATGTGTTGCACATAGAGTGTATAGCTATTAGCTAATTTGCAACTCTTGTCCCTGGATGGGCTTTAGAAAAAAGAATCAAGAATCAAGAATCAAGAATCAATGCTAACTGGCCGGAGGCTAACTTCAGTTAGGCCAAAGAGTCCTGACTGGCTCAACACTACTCATGTGGCAGCGACTGTACATATCTACATCACCAAAAACGCTCCATTTCAACTCACCTTTTTTGAGGGGGTGGGGCTTAGCAAAAAAACCCCAAAACAAAACATAAAAAAAAAAAATAATAATAATTTTACAGACATGTTTAAAAAAAACTTTATTTTTGGCAGAATGTCTCTTTAATAAATGTTCTGGGGGAGAAAATCTTACCCTGGACTTACATTGACTCTGGATGCAGTCCATTGCAGATGCAGTACGGATGGACCCTTGCATCTGTCCCTACCAGCTCCGTTTGTGTTTTGCAGGGGCATGGATGAGAACAGAGTTTGAAATACAAGATCCCGTGAGAATTATGCAAAATAACACGAGATCTTGAGAAAGACCCGAGAGTGACTCAGATGAAACGATCACGAGATAACAACAAAGAAATGTGATGTAGCGGCTCTCCATCTGGATTTTTGGGCTCTAAATAAAAAGTAAGTAGCCCATTAATTTTAATTCTATGAAGCATTTGTATGTTATCACAAGTTTTATCTTCTCTGACACTTCTCTGATTTCCTTGCAGATTTGATCTGGCATCTGTCAAAAATAGACTTGTTGCATTTCATTAGTGAACCGAATTTGACAAGCCAGAATTCATTCTGCAGTGGTCCGGACCAAGTGGGGATTAGAAAATTGACGAGAATGGGAACTATATGCTGCAGAGGCCAGATCACAGCCATAACGTACTGCATCCAGAGTCAGTCCTGGGTAACGGTGTACAAGGTGCCCTGTGGGTACCCTTCTCATGGAAAAAGTTGTCATTATGAAACAATCTTCATATTGCCCCCACATGACTGTCCCAAAGGGTGCTTTTTCCAACAGAGTAAATGGAAAGGGCACCCTATTGGTGAGAAGGCACAATGACTTATCCAGTTAGGTGTTGTTGGGGTATAGGGTGCCACTCCAGTGGAAATTTCAATACATTCTAAAATGTAATTATATGGAAAGGTTGAAAACTGTTTGCTGAAGCACATTGGGATCTTCAAAGAAAACAGGTGAAGGATATTACACTCACCTCAAAGTGCTCTTGCTTATTTCTTCAACAGTCCACATTTTGGTTCTACACCCCTGGTGATGGGGCACAAATGGGACATCTAAGGAATTTCTTCTGATCTACATCAGATTAAAAGGAGAAAACCATGAAGAAACTTTAATATTTAGAGTAGTAAAGGTGTGTCACTCCCGCTATGAAATTTTCAATTTCAGACATAGTCAGGACAGCTTACAATAAACTCAAAAATGTGAACACACACACTGTAGGGTGTAGTCCTGCTCCCAATTAAGATACTGGAAACAGTAATTTAATAGCAGCCATAACTTGAGGCAGCTCATATAGAATAACATCATGACTTGTGTAGTCAATCAAAACATGTTTTGCTGATTTCTGAACTTATCTGCCCTAGTTTCCCTCTGGCCATTGTGTCTAAAAAAAGGATATAAAAGGATATACTGTATGTGAACGTGGATGGTGTAGACAGGGAGCCAGAAACCTCTACTATGAAAAGAGCCATTTTGAACCATTTTATTAAAAAAAAGAAAGAAAAGAAAAATAAATAATAGGAATGAAATCTATTTGAAGGTAGAACAAAGACTGATCAAAATCAATATTTATGTAAATACCTCTGACCCATGCTCTTCCACCACAGTAACTGATGTAAGTCTGGATTTGTTTGATTTTAAACCCATCTCAGTCACCCAAATTCACAAAGACATTGACCACAAAAAATCTGCTGGTCCAGACAACTTGGATCCTTACCTCTTAAAGATGGCTGCAGATATTATTGCTGACAATACCTACAATTTGGAAGGCTGCATACGTTCTCCCCTCACATAAAGGTGGAGACCCTTCTGAGTTAAAAAAACTATTGCCCCATTTCCAAACTCTTAGTCCTGGCTAAGATTCTTGAATTTCAGGTCAATTTACAGTTGAAACTGTTTTTATCTGATAATAATATTTTATGTGAGTTTCACTCTGGTTATAGAAGTGGTCATAGTACTGTCACTGTGGCTATGGCTGTGATTAATGATCTCATTGGTGCCTTGAACAGAAAACAGCATTGCGCCGCCTTATTCTTTCAAAAGCGTTTGCTCTAGTGAATTATGAACTACTTCTAGACAAACTCAGGAATGCTGGCTTTGGTTCTGAGGCTCTTAAATGCTTTAAAAAATTATTTAACAGGTAGGACTCAGTGTGTTCAAGCAGAGGGACACAAGTCAGACTGTATTGAGAGAACTAAAGGTGTGCCACAAGGTTCCATTATTGCTCCTATTTTTTTCTATTTTTGTAAATGATATTGGTAAAGACATTCAAGCTATATTGCATTTGCATGCGGATGACACAATCATCTATACATCTGCTCCTTCAGCAGCACAGGCAATTGTATCATAAACTGGCCCGGCAGAGGCAGGACAAAGACCCAAACGCTGGAGCTGTGAATTTGTAATTTAATAGTGAAAAACACAAATGTGACAAGACACAAAACTTACAAGCAGGCAGATCAGGCAGGATAAATGCAGTACAGTTCAGAATAGCGAAAGGCTAAGACACACAGGAACGGCAGGGAAGACGTGGGACGCACATCAGGACTAAATTGCCAAATAGGGAGAGTAATACGAGGAATATCCGTGCGAGCTTGGTGAATGGTTTTACGACGAGAGATCGGTGAAGTAGTCCTTAAGTAGGGAAAGCAAGCATGAAACAAATGATGACAAGTTCTTACAGGTATAGGTCACAGATAAACAGGTGTGGGTGCAAGAATGAGGATAATTAACACAATGAATGACAGCTGTGCAGCCCGCAAAACAAAGTTTGACAGCCGGAAACTGCACAGGCGCTGTCAAAATAAAACACAGACCGGAAACTAAATAATGAAACAAGAATAAGACACACAACCCCAAAAGATACAAATAATACCATGGATACAAAATGACACACAGTAAATGGACAGGACTATAAGGACAAACCTAAGATTACAGACAACTTATGGCGGATGATAAAATAAGCAGCGATGAGAGGTTTTAAGTAGGTTTATTAAATCATACCACCATCATAGGAACACCACCCCAGCCCTTGTGTAAGCAGGCTGGTGTGTGTCCTCCGGCTCTCGGCAGAGAGACACAGAGCGTGTGTCAGCAGCAGTTGAAGGAATGAGAGAGAGTGAGTTACAGAATATGTGCGGTATTTATACCCAGTTACAGACAATGCATGAAAGGCATTCACAGCAGTAGGTATGGCATTTGCATTTGAGAGACACAGTGAGAACAGGAAACATGAACACAATGCATGAATGGGACATTAACATCACAGTACTGAGCCGGAACAAGCCAGAAGGAGCAGGGCTGCCTGTAGACATTAATACACACATTTCACTGTTCTGTTATTTGCTCTAGCCGAGCGCTGTGTCTGTCTCAGTCTGTTGTGGGGGTTATCTCAAACCGCCACACAGAGTGAGAGAGCTTCCGGGCTCGCTCATGGAGCGAGCTCCGTGATGGCGGTATGATAATAAACCTAATTAAAACCTCTCATCGCTGCCTTTATTTTATCAGCCGCCATAAACTCATAAATAACAGAGACCAAATACCATAGAGCATAATAAACAAAGAAACTGTGGTCTATATTAATCATATATCCCATAACCTACATATGTATAAGCACGTGAGAATGTTTGGTGATTACATATGTAAAGCGACTTCACACCTCAGAACTGGACAAAGGGTCTCAACCGCCAGTGAAGATCAAAGAACATCCGAGGCACTGCGGTGGAGACCAGATAGGTTGCCCTGACCTCCCAGGGCCAGGTGGAGGGGTACAGAGACAAAGGAGGATAATTAAGTTAATGGGGGATGTCAGCTTTGTATGCATGTCTTTTGTTGTGTGTGAGTATAAGTACACAGAGTCGAATGTGTTTGCTTTCTTACTTCTTCTGCTGCTGCACTAGATGAGACCTGTTAGAGGAGCAAAGCTGATAATAAATTTTGGTTTATGAATCACATCGCCTCGTCATTCCAAGCTCTTCTACACTGGTGACCCTGACGCGAGGATGGACCAGAGGCGTTCCCCAGCGATCGACTCATCTGTGGCGACCCAGGCAGACGCCGGCACCCATGCAGACAGGGGAACAGATGGACGACGTTCCCCCACGGCAGAAGTGATAGAGAGGGCTCAACCGAGCACCAGCACCGCTGTGAGAGCCGAAGAAAGACACTCTCACCCTGCGGACACATCAGTGACGGTCCACACAAATGCCGTCACCGTCAAGCTGCCGGACTTCTGGCAGGAAGACCCCGCCTCGTGGTTTCAGCAAGCTGAAGCCCAGTTTGCACTTGCGGGCATCACGGCTGACGATACAAAGTTCTATCACATCGTCGCCAAACTCAACGCCACCACTTCGAGATGTGTGCGGAGCATCATCCAGCGGCCGCTGGCCCAGGACAAATACAGAGAACTGAAAGCGACCATCGTGGCGAATTTCGTCCCCTCTGCCGAGGAGAGAGCCGAGAGGATCCTGGCGGTCTACGGCCACAGAGGATGCAGACCCATGGCCCTCATGGAGGACCTGCTGCAACTTAAAGAAGAGGACAATGACAATTTCCTCTTCCAGTTTATATTCCTCAGTACGCTGCCGCCACACATGAGAGGGACGCTTGCCAACATGCGATGCAGCACCCAGCAAGACTTCCGCACGCTGGCTCACAAAGCGCAGTGACTCATCAACGCCTGCAGGGAACAGACACCCACAGCAGCATCCGCAGACCTCAATGCCGATGTCCGGAGCCACGGGGAGCCACAAACCAATGAGCAGAATCCGCCCGCCATGGCAGCGACATGGCCAAGACGTAACAGACGGAGCGACGTCTGTTATTACCACCACCGCTTCGCCGAGAAGGCTTACAAATGCCTTCCCCCCTGAAAATTCACGATTTCGGGAAGACGCCAAAGCCGAGAACCGTTAACAGCGGCAGTTCTCGGCGAAAAAAGAAAGCTTCTATATGTGACGGACGGACACACCGGCAAGCAGTTCCTCATTGACACGGGAGCTCAACTGAGTTTTATCATGCCCTCCCAAGCAGACCGGGCCATGGGCCCCCGGGGCAATGGAGCGGTTGCAGCCAACGGCTCCATCATCGACACTTTTGGCGAAAGGAACCTGCCCCTCCGCATCCATGGCCGCAACTACAGATGGATATTTGTTGTAGCGGCGGTGAGTTTAACTTGTTGGGCGCAGATTTTTTGTGTGCACATGGGTTATTAGTCGATCTAGCGAACAGACGCTTGGTTAATGCACTGTCCTTTGCTTCTATTCCCTGCTCAGCTCGAGTTTCTCCACCACCCATGCAGGCCAGCGTCACTACAGCAGGAGGTAAGTTTGATCAACTCCTCACCCAATTTCCAGCACTCACAATTCCCAAATTCTCAGCTACAGTGGTTAAGCACGGGGTCGAACACTTTATCCCCACAACGGGCCCACCCGTATTCGCCAAAGCTCGGCGCTTAGACGCGACCAAGCTCGCCATAGCTCGGGACGAGTTTACCACCCTTGAAAAACTAGGCATTATCAGGCGCTCAAAAAGCCCCTGGGCGTCATCGCTTCACATGGTCCCGAAATCCGACGGTTCTTGGAGACCGTGCGGTGATTACCGCAGATTAAACAATGCGACAGCGCATGACCGCTACCCTATTCCTCACATCCAAGATTTTTCACTACATCTGGCTGGTGCGCGCATTTTTTCAAAAATAGACCTGGTCCGTGGCTATCATCAAGTCCCCGTTAGAGCGGAAGACATTCCTAAAACAGCTGTAATAACCCCCTTCGGTCTTTTTGAATTTTTGCGGATGCCTTTTGGCCTCAAAGGCGCTGCTCAAACTTTTCAGCGGATGATGGACGCAGTATTACGCGACCTCCCTTTCGTGTTCGTCTACCTCGACGATATGCTGGTAGCCAGCTCGTCTGAGGAAGAACACGAACAGCATCTCACTATGGTTTTTCAGAGACTAGAAGAGCACGGGTTAATAATCAATCCAGCCAAATGCAAATTCGGCGTGCCACAAATTGATTTTTTGGGACACAGAGTTTCACCGAAGGGGGCAGTCCCACTGCCAGACAAAGTTCACGCAGTAAAAAGTTTCCCACGGCCACAAACGGTCAAATCGCTGCAAGAATTTTTGGGAATGGTTAATTTTTACAACCGTTTCCTCCCCCGCACAGCTCAGCTCATGCAGCCCCTATATGACGCGCTCAGAAAACAAAAGCCTTCCAACACGGTCGAATGGACCCCGGAGCGCGAACGCGCCTTCGCGGAAGTAAAAAGTGCCCTAGCTAATGCCACATTGTTGGTTCACCATGATCCCTCGGCCCGCATTGCGCTAACCACAGACGCTTCAGACCTGGCCATAGGGGCGGTTGTAGAACAACACGTCGGCGGAACCTGGCAACCTTTGGCATTTTTCAGCAAATCGCTAAACCAAACTGAGCGTAAATACAGCACCTTTGACAGGGAGCTGCTAGCGCTTCATTTATCCATCCGCCACTTCCAGTTCTGGTTGGACGGGCGGCGTTTCACGGCTTTTGTAGACCACAAACCACTCACCTTTGCGATGGCTAAAATTTCTGAACCGTGGTCAGGCAGGCAACAAAGACAGCTAGCTGCGATTTCAGAGTTCACCACAGACATTCGACATGTGGCAGGCAAACTTAACGTGGTAGCAGACTGCCTCTCTCGCGCTGTGACATCGCCAGAGCGCGAGGAGACAGATTATACTACCTCAGCTGCAGAACTCTTCGCCAATGTGGACACATATGTAACCGGGTCATATTTATGGATCTTTGTTGATTTGATTTGCGTTTAAATATTTTGATTTGAACTTGACTCAACAGGAAGTGACTTCAGGGTGTGGGCGGGATATGCCAGGTAGAGGATTTTGAATATCTGGGTTTTTTCGGTTGGGAAAACGGTTCAGGAGACCGGATTTGAAAAGCAAGCAAGACGAGGAATAATCTTCATAAAGAAACGCTGTAAGTTCACCAATGCAGTTAAAATATATTGTTACTCTTAACGAACACGGTGAATTATGCCGAGGAGGATGTAATAAAGTCGGCCTAGTAACAGATAAGACGTAGATTGACCTACAGATTTGCTGCCTGACTAGCATGGTATACCGTGGCTGAACATAGTGCCTATCCAAGAGGATATAGTTTAAAATATCAGGCTATGTACGATGTAAGCATGAGTGTAAATGTAAAAGTGTGTTGTTTGCTACTCTGGTCACAATGTTATGATGTGTTTTTTTGTTTTACACGGTGACGAGTACTGAAACATTTTATACTGTCAATCAAACCAGGGAGACTCGGGTGTCCTGTGAAGATCAGTCAGTGATCACGCGCTGGTGTGGCGTCGTGTGTATGTTGTAAGTGAAAAGCTTTTCTTGTTAAGTTTTGAGCATATTTGGAGTGTGAACTTAAGGTTTGTGGTGTACTAAAGCTATTATGTGCCTTTCTCATTTCCAGTATCACCACTACCGTTTGTACGGACTTATTTGGGGTCATTAGTTTACTGAGCATTTTATCAGATTGTATTTTTCTTTGTTAGTAATCCACCATTTTGTTTAAGATCCGCCTCCTGTGTGTTTGAGGCAGTACAAACTGTAACACAAACGTGAGAGTTATATACAAAGAGACATTTTGTACATTTCATTTTATTTTATTTACATTTAAAAATTATTGTAAATCTTTTCATTCTGAAGCGTGCTGCTCTTTATTTTCTATATATCAGATAAAACCCATAAAATACATTTGTTGTTCAGTGTGTATTATTTCCCGGCAACACATACGCAGCCCCAATCCACGTAGGGATAGATTATGCAGCCATGGCGGAGGAGCAAAGTAGTGACGCAGACGTGCGCGCACTCCTGTCTGGACCAACAGGGTTAAGGCTGGAGGAAAGGGGTTTACGCGACGGTGTGCCCCCCCTAATATGCGACATCTCAACCGGCCGACCTCGCCCGGTAATCCCAGCTGCATGGCGCCGCCGTATTTTCTACTCAATTCACTCCCTCACGCACCCAGGTGTGCGCGCTTCGGTTAAAATGGTCGCCGAAAAGTTTGTGTGGCCTGGCCTGCGCAAAAATGTAAAAGAATGGGCAAAGACTTGCATTTCTTGTCAGCGCGCCAAAATACACAAACACACAAAAGCCCCTCTAGAGCCTTTTCGAATCCCTGCTAGAAGGTTCGACCACGTTCATGTCGACCTCGTGGGGCCACTACCTTCCTCCCAAGGTTTCACACATCTGTTAACAGTGATAGACCGTACTACGCACTGGCCGGAGGCGGTCCCTCTGGCGTCAACCACAGCGGAGGAAGTCGCTCGCGTTTTTTTGACAAACTGGGTGGCACGTTTCGGCGTCCCATCGGACATCACGTCCGATAGGGGGCCTCAATTTGTCTCGGAGCTTTGGTCAGCCATGACCAGCAGCTTAGGAGCGACAATTCACCGCACCACCGCTTATCACCCTCAGGCTAATGGGTTATGTGAGCGTTTTCACAGGTCTCTTAAGGCCGCCCTCAGAGCCTCACTAACGGATACAAATTGGGTAAATAAACTTCCTTGGGTTTTATTGGGGTTGCGTGCTGCACCTAAAGAGGATCTAGACGCCTCCCCAGCAGAATTAGTTTTTGCACAACCTCTCAGGCTCCCAGGTGAATTTTTACCAGAGAACCCAGAGCCACAGCATCTTCCAGCCCCGAGGTTTTTAGGCAGCAACGGACCGGACTCTCTCCCCGGGCCGGCACATCACTCTTTTCCATGGGTTTTTGTCCCCCAAGCTTTAAAAAACGCTGAATTCGTTTTTGTTAGGCATGAAGCTTTAAAACCAACCTTCCACCCACCATACGATGGACCATTCAGAGTGCTGGAACCTGGTGATAAGCATTTTGTGCTTGATTTTGGGGACAGAAAAGAAACAGTCAGCATTGACAGACTTAAACCTGCCTTCTTGTTGAGAGACGAGCCTGCACGGTTGGCGAGAGCACCTCGGCGGGGTAGACCCCCCCAAGAGAAAAGACTCAGCCCCCCTGCAGGGAACAAATAATCACTCTCCTTCCCAAGCTGCAGATTCCTTACAGGAGGGTCCCACCAGGACGCCCGAACGGACCCACAGCAGATTCGGAAGAAGATTAAAGCCCAGACGGCACAAGGACTGATGCAAACTACTCAAAAGTTGTTCACTAATTGTGCTGTGACAGTTTAGGACTGACTTGTGATATTACTATGCTGTTATGATTACCACTGAATTCTCTACAGGAGCATAGCTGCTGGAAAGTTTCTTCTTTGTCAAGAGGTATAGCAGTTAGTATGTCATAATAATTATCTTAAACTGTGAATTTTCCTATTGTCCTTTTCTTAGTCGTTTGGGGGGGCTGTGGTCTATATTAATCATATATCCCATAACCTACATATGTATAAGCACGTGAGAATGTTTGGTGATTACATATGTAAAGCGACTTCACACCTCAGAACAGGACAAAGGGTCTCAACCGCCAGTGAAGATCAAAGAGCATCTGAGGCACTGCGGTGGAGACCAGATAGGTCGCCCTGACCTCCCAGGGCCAGGTGGAGGGGTACGGAGACAAAGGAGGATAATTAAGTTAATGGGGGATGTCAGCTTTGTATGCATGTCTTTTGTTGTGTGTGAGTATAAGTACACAGAGTCGAATGTGTTCGCTCTCTTACTTCTTCTGCTGCTGCACTAGATGAGACTTGTTAGAGGAGCAAAGCTGATAATAAACTTTGGTTTATAAGTCACATCGCCTCGTCATTCCGAGCTCTTCTACAGAAACAAACAGATAGGAAAAGACAAAACTTAAGCTGGAGCCGATCATGACAGATTGAAGAACTTTGTGGACTGCCTTTTAATTATTACAAAGAGCTCTGAAGGGTCTAAAGTTGGTTTTAAATGGCCAGAAAACAGAGTTTATGATTTTATCAAAAGCTCGTCTGCATCTGATGGTGCGTTGATCAAAAGGGTGTCATTTTTTTTTTAAGTATTTGGGAATATGGAAACTTTCATTTAATGTGCATATTTGTTCTAATCTAGTGAAGAAACTCAAAATGAAGATTGGCTTTTATTTATTTTCAGAAATAAATCATGTTTTACATTCTTTGTATAGAAAAACCTTGTGGAAGTCACCTTCCTCTCTGTGATTGATTATGGTGATATGCTGTACATGCATGCAGCCTCCTCTACTTTAAGGAGCCTCGATTCATCATGCTTCTCTACATTTCATTTCAAATGCAAAATCTCTCACTCACCACTGCATTCTCTATGGTTTAGTTGGATGGTCATCATTAACTATTCGCAGACAACAACACTGGTATATGTTCATCTAAAAAGCTCTGCTGGGTAAATTCCCACAATACCCCAATACTCTTCCCTCTATCAGCTCTACTAGTTACCATCTCTGCACCTCCAAGTGGTTGCTCTTGAATGTTCCCCGGGCTTTGACAGACTTTGGCAAAACAGCGTTTTGCTATCGAGCACCATGGTCATGGAATAATCTCCAAAAAGTTCTTAGATTAAAAACATTCATATCTATTAATGACTTCAAGAGTATCATAAAGAATGCAGTACAGGACTTCTGGTTTCAACCATGCCTGAGTAAAGGCATGGTTGAACAGAACCATGGACAGAACCAGTGTCCACTGGTTCTGTCGTTTTTCTGCTTCTCATTCATTGTGTATTGGAAACGCAGCGGAAAGCATTTGGGTGCGGAGCAGTCGAAAACCGTACTGTGTGTGTGCCAAGTCGCCCGTGGTTATACTACAGCTCATTTGTATAAAGATTTCTCTAGGTAAAGATTTTTTTCTGTATGGTCATGAACCGGAGGCAGCACTCTCGTCCTGAACTTTTAAACCAGCGGTTTTTGATGTCAAATAACGATGGATTCATTAACTGAACCTATTATTTCTCGTACGAAATGATGTTAGAAACACTTTTTGCTAGTTTGTTTAAAGATATTGAGACCAAGGACATGACATTGTCCGGTAGCAGCCAAGAGCTAAAGACCGCCCACAGCTGGACCTGTCGACCAGTCCAGTAAACCAGCCAGCTGGAGTAGAAGACGAGAGGGAAGGGGGGAGGGAAAGACAAGCAGATCTGTACGTTACCTGTTGTTGTGAAGACTTGAAGGAGAAATTAATAACTGCTGTTTCAGGCAACCCGATACTATAGGACCAGTCCTTGCCGTCATATAGAAACAACATACAAAGGAACGAGGCATGGCGAGCAGTGGAACATGGGCTTATCCAGTCGAAGCTCACGAGCCAGGCGGTCAAATTCAACATGCATTGAACGGGTCTGTAGGATTGATTGAACCCAAAACCGGCACAAAACAATCTGCTCACGGTTAATAATGACTATTCCAGTATTTCCTCCCGTATTGTTCGACTCCGCCTAGCGAAGAACTACACTACACATCCCCTTTTCCATGCCTCAGAGGTTGCAGTATGTGGATTCCTTCCCGCAGCCAAACTTTGCAAAAGCTGTCTGAAACAAAATATCCATGCTAGAAATTAATGTTAAACATTTAGTAACTTTTTCTACTGGATTTCTTTTTTTTTTTTTTTTTGCCTAAATTTCACTCGAATTGCAACCATGCCTAACTGATCTCATAAGAACACCAAAACAGGCCAAGCTACCTCAAACTGCCCTGAAGAAGAGACGGCATCTGACAAGGCCCAAGCCTGGACACTGGTACAGTGATGGAAGCTATTGCCTCTCTCCATCGTGAACTACGTTCACTCAAGACAGAAATTGGAGACATAAATGAAGCAAGAATTGACCAACTTTCAGGCACTATCAGGGGAGAACTAACAGACCTTAAATGTGTAACTACCTCCGCTATAGCAGTCGTGAATGCCTCCATTATTGAACATGCTAGCAGGCTAGTGGACTTGGAGCACAATGCGTCCAGCACCACTGATACAGTTACCAAGCTGGAGCAGGAAGTGAGACGCTTAAGCAAACTGATAGAACAGCTGTCTGATAAATGAACCGATCTTGAAGGGCGCAGCAGGAGGCAAAACCTGTCACGAGCCTCCTCGTGCGCTTTTACACAGTGCACAGAGGAGGGGAAGGATGGATGGATTTACTTGCAGGGTTAACACCACAACACATTTACTGAAATAAAGACACACAGTTCCAAAAAGGGTGAGGATGCACAAAAATACAAAGATACACTTACAATGGACGTTCCCAGGCTGGCATCGCCCGGCAAACGCATAAGGAGGAGTAATCAACCACGAAGGCATCCCAGAGCCGACATCGTTCACAGGGCGCAGCAGAATCCACAGCTAACGTGGAAGTGGCTGATCCTCCGTTGCACACAGCAAACACTACTATGTACATACAACTGACCATTCAACAGACCAGCAATGCTTGACTGCAATCGCCGCTTAAGTGCAAGCATTGCTGGTTCCGCCAATTCAGTACACCTGGGCGAGGCATGGGGATGACAATCACAGGAGTAGAATCAGCTGACTGTCAGAGGAGAGGGGGCGTGGTCGGACTGGTGAATGCTAGACAATGCCCACATAAAAGTAGGTCAAAGAAGCTGCTTAACAGCCTCCGGTCAGAACGGTAGCTACAGGCATGGAAAAGGAAAGGACAAAAACATAAAAACAACAAGAACTCAAAAGAAGACACAATACATAAATAACCCAATACCCGAGCCACAGGGAACGGCCAGAACCGAACCTAAGAAAAACACTGGCTTGGTTCATGACAAAACCTGTGAATACTGTATGTTAAGGAGGGAACTGAGTCAGGTAAGCAAACAAGAGACTTTGCTGCTCAACTCCTGAAAGACGCACTCTCTCTTGAAGAACGTCCACTTATCGATAGATGCCACAGAGTGCTCCAAGTCCACCCAGGTGATAGTGAACCCCCTTGCCCTCTCACTCTTAAGATGCACTACATCCACGAGCTGGAGGAAATACTACAGAAGGTGGCTGAAATGCAGCGGATCACTTTCAACGGACAGTGGATCCTGATATTCCCCGACTACCCAGCAACAGTTGTGAAGTGGTGGGTCATGTTTAAAAGAGCCAGAGAACTGCTGAGGGACAAACCTGGAGATTCGGCATGCAGTACCCAGCGAAGCTGAGGGTCACTATCAATGGTAAGGAACATTTCTTCATAGATCCCGATAAGGTGACTAAATTCATGGAGCAGCACATTGGAACCGCCTCCACAGGCTGATTCGGTATGTGAACGATATGGATATGTGGCATGCTGATTCATTTATCAGAGTTTCTGATTGGACAGTGTTGGCATCATATCATTGTGACCCCCTTTTTTATCCTCACCTGAAGAGTGATTTACTTGAGTTAACCCTTAAACTGGCAAGATTTCATGGACAGATCGCACCCCCACTGGCACAGGCGCAGCGCTGTGCTTGTCATGTGATGTTATATGACATGGCCAAAAACTCCCCAGTTGATTTAAGTTGTACAAAGGATTCCACCTCATGAGGTGGCAGACACGTATAACTCACTGCTCTTGCCTTGGAGGAATTATGGTGGGCATAGAACCATCCTGAAACCTTACCAAATAAGAAGAGTTTGTAAACAAATCTAGCTCTTACTCGAATGCAAGACTGAGGAAGCATTTGCTCTCGAATTTGCCAACTATGATTCTAAAAAGAGATTATTTAGCTTATGAAGGTAAATGTTTACATTTTGTTATAGCAGAGGGTGCGCGAAGCTGGCTGATGTTCACCTGCTGTCGACTGCAGCACCATGTGGCTGAGGAGAGCAATCATGCCGGTTCCATGTTGTCATATATGATAAATAGCGGCGGAATAAAAGTGAAATTGAGGTGGAATAATCATATCAGTTTCTGGATGTGAGGGGAAAAATAAAATGACAGACAGAAGAGAAAATAACGACAGGATGCCGCAAAAGGACAAAGCGAGTGAGCCGCCTGGCCAGCAGTAAGTCTGATGAATTTCTTTGTTTGTTGACATTCTACTAATGTTCTGGTTCATATACTTTGAAGAGAAGATCACAAAAAACAAACAAAAAAAAAAAAAAACAAGAAACGGTGACAAAAAGCAAAACCATTCTTTGTGTAAATATGTCCAAAAGTCCATTTTTGACCAAAAGTTATATAATTTGATATGGCTGCCGTTGTATTATGCAAATTAGATGCGTAAATTTACTCCTATCTCAAACTCTGGATCATATTCTACATCTTTCAGTAAACCATTATCTCTTACCACTTTCAAGTTATAGCCTTGGAAATCTCTGACATCTGAACAGAATATTTTCTTGAAAATAATCTTGACCACTAGGGGCTTATGGAGCAACTTGGCGCCTGTGCCGGTTATTGATTCTCTGAATATTTTTGTTCTTACTGAGGTTAAAGTATATTGCATCCTTTTATTTTTTTATTTATTTCTCTGACTCACCGGGACAGGCATGCTTGCTGTTCTTAATTGAGCACTAACTTGGTGGTTAATTGTTACATGCTGACCGTGTAGCACGGAAAAAGTGCTTAATGTACCAGCTACAATGTTTGGAAAGTAGGCTTCTTCCCTTTCCTTTCTATTTTGCTCAACCACATAATTACTCAGAGTTCAGACTATATGCTCTCAGGTCATTTTATTTTACTGTCCTAAATTGATTAAGTCCTGTTCACTTTGTTTCTATAAACCTTAAATGGCTGTGGAGCTACTTTACACTTCATTTACTGGAAGGTTGACACTAGGCCAATGTATAGGTTATAAGGAGTTAGGATGTTTGTTTCTTCGTATTATTTGTTTTGTGTTACTGTTATTGTTACTTTGTTTTCTAGTCTTGTTAGAATGACCGTGCAGTAGGAGGTAAGCAGGAGTCTGGAGACTGAGATGACTTACAGACCACTTACACGTTTATTTGAACCAGTCATTAAAATGGTAACAGTAATGATGGGATGGCAGGCACCTGTGCTCTGATCTTGTCCCGGAAATATTTGGCGAGGCATGTTTTGAGGCGTGCATTGTGACGTATGTGTTGACATTGGACCACGTGACTGGGTCAGGAAGTTGTTCATGACTTTGCATGCAACATGAAATAAAGACAACAGCGATACCCAATGGAAATCCCCATCCCTCACGTTTTGTGTAGTCATGTTTGAGTGTGTAAGGGATTTGTCACAGCCAATTTTCAGATGGCGCCAGTGCCAAAAACACGGGCTCATCCCATTTGGGAAAAGTTTGAGCGCGTTTCTCCCATTGATGTATTTTTAACAAATAGTGGCTATTGCTCCTAAATGAGGTGATGGCTTAGCAGTAATCCATTTGCTTTGCAAGTGGGAGACCTGGGTTCAAATCCCAGCTGCATTGTTCTTTTAATTTCATTTTTATTTGCAAGGTGAAGTGTCTTGTGTTGTTTCAAAGAGCTTGGATCATTATTACACATCATTATGCTGAGGCACTATTGTCATAGTGCCCCTGCATAAGAATAAGGCCAGAGTTGAATATACTGGGACAGTATAAGACAATTTAAAATTTATTATTTCTTAATAAAAATGGATAAGTAGTACAAGCACACGAAGTAACACGGACACATTCACTGGAGTCACCCCAGTTTTATTATTTGTTTTTTCCCTTAGGATCATTGATATTTCTTAAAAGACAGCACATTTATTTATTGAAATTGAAAAATACACATTGTAAAAATCTTCATGCTGTATACTTTGTTGACTACATGGCCTAGTAGAGCAAATGAAGTTCCACATGAGGCATTGTCTATGTGAACCATTTTGATGAAAGACTCAAGTGTTCAAGAAAGCCTCAGCTACTCATGACTAAGTAATATCTTAGAGGTAAAATATCTGTCCTGCAATTGGGAAGCTTGGGTTCAAGACCCAGCTGGGTCATTTTAATAATTTATTTTTATTTGCACAGTGAAGTGTCTGTTGTGTTTCAAAGAGCTTGGATACAACAATAACACATCATTATGCTGAGTCACTATTGTGCCCTGCATGACAATAAGGACAGAGATGAATGTACTGAGAAAGACAGTATGACTGTTGAAAAGTTATTTTTTTAATAAAAAAAATGGATAAGTAGCACAAGCACATTCACTGTAGTCACCTCAGTTTTATTTATTTATTTTTTTTGCCTTATGATCATTGATATTTCTTAAAAGACAGCACATCTATTGAAATTGAAAAAAAACCCACATTAAACCAACAACACCCTTGTAAAAATCAGCATGTATACATTTTGTCCACTAGATGGCCTGGTAGAGAAAATGAAGTCCCACATGAGGCCTTGTCTATGTAAACCATTTTGATGAAAGGCCTCAAGTCCTCCAGAAAGCCTCATTTGGCCATCACTAGGTAACAGCCACTTTAATTTATATTTAAAAAAAAAAAAAAAAAAAAAAGTCTCCCCCTCTGTCAGCAGCATGGCCCAGCAATCAGCTTCAGGTGTTAATTGGCCCCTTTTAAAGTCTGCCACTGATTACCTTCTCGAATGCTCCATCCTAAAGGGAAGATATCTAACAAACATTCTTAAAAAAACATACCTAACAAAATATATTCCATTATTAATATGCACAACTACATTAAAAATTCCAACCCTTTATTCTAATCACAACACAAATTAAACAATTTAATTTCACAAATAATTTAAAAGCTAAATATATATCAAACTCCCCTCCCTTATCAGTAACTTGGTATGAACTGGAACCAATATAAGTGTGTTCATGACCCAGAGGGCTCTTTTGTCATGAACACCTGGGACACAGGAGAAACACAAGGTGAGTAACATGCAACTATGCTTCTACAGTGCCACATCCCGTCACATGTCCTTTTGACTAGCTCACTCGTATCCATTTCTTCCAAACCAACCTTCTCAGGACCAGTGAACAAATCTACAACAAATTGCACTGCTTCATCAAAATACAATTGAATAAAGGTTATTGAGTCTTATAGTCATTATTTAACAAACACACTGTGTGTGTTTATATATTTACATATTTATTCCACCTAGCTGCAATGCTCCGTACTGTGGGTGTTTATATATCTACATATTTATTCCATCTAGCTACAATGCTCCGCACTGTGTGTTTATATACTCATATATTTATCCCATCCAGCTACAATGCTCTGCACTGTGTGTCTGTGTGTATATATATATATTTATAGTAATATGTACATATGTATATTAGCTGCTCTTGCTTGCTTGCTTTTTTTTCTTGCCTTCTGATTGTTGCTCTGAGTGTTGCTATCCCTGTGCTGTTGCAATCCTGGAATTTCCCCGTTGTGGGACTAATAAAGGCTTATCTTATCTTATACTGAGAATTATTGTCCATTGTGTATATATTTACTATAAGTAATGAAGTTACTTTCATTACAAGTCTCCCTTATGGAGTCATGCTGTGTTTACTGTTTTAGCAATGGCAAGACATTTTGGGGCTCTGTTTATGCTGGGAGGGTATAGATTCTGCATTATAATGGATATTTCTTGTGTTGTGATGGAATCTCAAAGCTTTTGTCAGGTGTTATTTCTTTAATGCAGTACACAGATCTAGGTCATGGTAATAGACGAGGAGGCCTTACTTGTGTCACTTGGAACGTGAAGGGGCTGAATCATCCAGTTAAAAGGGGTAAAGTACTAGCCCATCTTAAATCCTTGTCTGCAGACGTTATGTTTCTTCAAGAAACACAGTTAAAGAACAGCTCCCAAGCCAAGCTTAAAAAGCAGATGGATTGGACAAATACATCACTCTTCTTTTTCTACCAAAGCAAGGGGTGTAGCAATTTCAATTCATAAGGGTGTGGCATTTAAACATCGTTCAATACTAGCAGATGTAGAGGGGCCCTACCTTATTGTTTCTGGGGAAATTCACTCTATCCCAGTTACTTTGGTGAATGTTTACGGTCCGAATTTTGATCATCCATCTTTCTTTAGGAAAGTGTTCTCCCTAATAACAGATATATCACAAACTACTCTTATAATTGGAGGAGACTTCAAATGTACGCTAGACCCTTATATGGATACTTTCTCCAAAAAACGGGCATCATACTCCAATACAAGGGACTTTTTAAATGCATATATTAACAATTCGAATCTATCTGATGTTTGGAGATTTTTCCACCTCTCTGAATGAGACTATTCATTTCACTCACGTGTATATAACGTATATACCCGTACTGACTACTTTCTCATGGACTCTAAATTGATAGCTTGTATTGATTACCCTTGTTATGGTGATGTTTTGATTTCAGATCATAGCCTGCTTACATTTAAGCTCAATTTAAATGGCCTGCAAACTTCTCAGCCTTTATGGAAGATGGACCCTCAGCTTGTCATAGCATCATCTCCTTGGCTCTCGTCAATAAAACTACTCTTCATCTTAAAGACATTGTTTCACCCAGGAGAAGGCTAGTCAAGAATTGCTTCTTCATCTCAAGGACCACATGGAACAACATTCCTTTAAGCAAGCTGATAAGGATCCCAGTACACTTGATCTTAGCCAAAAGGCCGAGAAGCGATGTCCACCAGGGTGGACCAGGGTGGCACCAGGGTATCCTGGTGCCAGGTGCACATATGGACGCCCTTATGCTTGAACATGGTGTTCGTTATGGACAAACTGTGGTTAGCACAGAAGTCAAATAACTGAACACCACTCGGGTTCAGATTGGGCAGGGCGTTCCTCCCAATCACCCCCCTCCAGGTTTCACTGTTGTTGCCCACGTGCGCATTGAAGTCCCCCAGTAGGACAATGGAATCTCCAAGAGGAGCACCCTCCAGCACCCCAGTCACAGACTCCAAAAAGGGTGGGTACTCTGAAACATCATTTGGTGCATAGGCACAAATGATGGTCAGGACCCGTTTCCCAACCCGAAGGCACAGGGAAGCAACCCTTTCATCCACCGGGGAAAACGCCAATATAGAGGCTGAAAGGTGGGGGGATACAAGAATACCCACCCCTGCTCGTCGCCTCTCGCCCGGGGCAACTCCAGAAAAGGCCAAGCTCCAGCCCCTCTCCAGGAGACTGGTTCCAGAACTGGAGCTGTGTGTTGAGGTGAGGCCGTCTACTGTATATCTAGCTGGTATCTCTCAACCTCGTACACCAGCTCAGGCTCCTTCCCCACCAGAGAGGTGACATTCCATGTACCAAAAGCCAGTTTAGAAAGCTTGGGATCAGTCCACCAAGGTCTCCGCCTTTGATCATGGGGGTCCGGTGCTATGTGGATTAGGTGACTGTCAAAGGCAGAGACCTGAGTTCCCCACTGAAATTGAATTTCTTTCTCCATTTTGCCAGAAACCTTGTGCTATTTCTGTCTTTTTTGTTCATAAATTTACCATCTCCTGACAAAACATGCAACCTTATGTCTTGGACACTCGGGTAAAGAGAGGTGCAGAACTGTCAACTGATCGCCACCTGGTGGTGAGTTGGATCCGATGGCAGGGGAGGAAGCCATTCAGACCTGGTAGACCCAAACGTATAGTGAGGGTGTGCTGGGAATGTCTGGCTGAGGCCCCTGTCCGGGAGGTCTTCAACTCCCACCTCCGGAAGAACTTCAACCACATTCCGAGGGAGCCTGGAGACATGGAGTCTGAATGGGCCATGTTCTCCAACTCTGTTGTTGAAGCGGCAGCCCAGAGCTGCGGCCACAAGGTGGTCGGTGCATCTCGTGGTGGCAACCCCCGAACTAAGTGGTGGACACCAGTGGTGAGGGGGGCCATTAAGCTGAAGGAGTCCTATCAAGCTTGGTTGGCTTGTGGGACTCCCAAGATCAGCTGAGGTGTACTGGCAGGCCAAGCGGAGTGCAGTTCGGGTGGTTGCTGAAGCAAAAACTTGAGTATGGGAGGAGTTCGGTGAGGCCATGGAACAAGACTTTCGTTGGCCTCGAAGAGATTCTGGCAAACTGTCCGGCGGCTCAGGAGGGGAAAGCAGCTTCCTGTCCACACTGTGTATGGTGCGGATGGGTTGCTGTTGACTTCGACTGGGGATATCGTCGGGCGGTGGAAGGAATACTTCGAGGATCTCCTCAATCCCACTGATATGCCTTCCACAGAGGAAGCAGGGTTTGTGGATGAGGGGGATGACTCACCTATCACAGGGGCTGAGGTCGCCAAGGTGGTTAAAAATCTCCTTGGTGGCCGGGCCCCGGGGGTGAATGAGATTCGCCTTGAGTACCTCAAGGCCCTGGGTGTTGTTGGGCCGTCATGGTTGACACGCCTCTGCAACATTGCGTGGAGGTGGGGGCAGTACCTTTGGCATGGCAAACCAGGGTGGTGGTTCCTCTCTTCAAAAAAGGGGACCGGAGGGTGTGCTCCAACTTTAGAGGGATCACACTCCTCAGCCTCCCTGGGAAGGTCTATGCCAAGGTACTGGAGAGGAGAGTCCGGCCGTTGGTCAAACCTCGGATTCAGGAGGAGCAATGTGGTTTTCGTCCTTGCCGTGGCACATTGGACCAGCTCTTTATCCTCTCGAGAATTCTCAAGGGTTCGTGGGAGTTTGCCCAACCAGTTTACATGTGTTTTGTGGACTTGGAGAAGGTATTTGACCGTGTCCCTCGTGGTTTTTTGTGGGGGGTGCTTCGGGAGTATGGGGTATCGGGCTTGTTGTTACGAGCTATTCGGTCTCTGTACAACCGTTGTGAGAGTTTGGTTCGTATTGCCAACACTCGGTTGGACTCATTCCCAGTAAGAGTTGGACTCTGCCAGGGCTGCCCTTTGTCACCGATCCTGTTCATAATTTTTATGGACAGGATTTCTAGGCGCAGCCAGGGAATGGAGGGTGCCATGCTTGGTGACCACAGGATCTCATCTCTTTTGTTTGCAGATGATGTTGTCTTGTTGGCTTCATCCAGCAATGACCTACAGCTCTTGCTGGGACAGTTTGCCGCTGAGTGTGAAGCAGCTGGGATGAGAATTAACACCTCCAAGTCCGAGTCCATGGTCCTCATCCGGAAAAAGGTGGATTGTCCTCTCTGGGTTGGGGACAGGCTCCTGCCCCAAGTGGAGGAGTTTAAGTATCTTGGGGTCTTATTCACGAGTGAGGGGAAAATGGAGCGAGAGATTGACAGATGGATCGGAGCAGCATCTGCAGTGATCCGGACGTTGTACCAGTCTGTTGTGGTGAAGAGGGAGCTTAGTTCTAAGGCAAAGTTGTCGATTTACTAGTCAATCTACGTTCCTACTCTCACCTATGGTCACGAGCTTTGGGTAATGACAGAATGAGGCTGAAATGAGCTTTCTCTGTAGGATTGCTGGACTCACCCTCAGAGTAGAGGGTGAGTCGCACACTCAATGTGTGCACCCAATGTTCCCTTCGCACCCAATGTAGAGGGTGTGAAGGGAAGGATGTGGAGGTGAGGCATGAGCGTAGGTCAGCACAGATTCTTTATTTACCCTCTAACGTGGCCGCTGGGGCCAACAGGCTGGGGCCAGCGGCCACACCCAACAGGCTGGGGCCAGCGGCCACACCCAACAGGCTGGGGCCAGCGGCCACACCCAACAGGCTGGGGCCAGCGGCCACACCCAACAGGCTGGGGCCAGCGGCCACACCCAACAGGCTGGGGCCAGCGGCCACACCCAACAGGCTGGGGCCAGCGGCCACACCCAACAGGCTGGGGCCAGCGGCCACACCCAACAGGCTGGGGCCAGCGGCCACACCCAACAGGCTGGGGCCAGCGGCCACACCCAACAGGCTGGGGCCAGTGGCCACGCTGGCCATCACTGGTGATGACGAAACATCCTACAGGAGAGAGGTGGCTAGCCTGGTGTCATGGTGTGAGGACAGCAACCTCACCCTCAACACGGACAAGACAAAGGAGATGATAGTGGGCATGAGGAAGAGGAGGAGGAGACCCAATTGGCCGCTGTTCATCCGGGAGCTTGAGGTGGAGAGGTCGACCAGCTTTAAATACCTGGGCATCCATATCAGCGAGGACCTTAAGTGGACACACAACACCACAGAGCAGGTAAAGAGAGCTCAACAGCGGCTGTACTTTCTGAGGAGGCTGAAGAAGTTTGGCATGTCCCCAAGGATCCTCATCAACTTCTACAGCTGCATCATCGAGAACATCCTTACCAACTGCATCACTGCATGGTACGGCAGCACCACTGCCCTGGACCACAAACGCCTGCAGAGAGTCGTGAAGACAGCAGAAAAGATCATCAGGACTCCACTCCCCCCTTTGCAGAGCATCTACCACTGCAGAGTCCAAAGGAGAGCTGACGCCATCCTCTGGGACCCCACCCACCCCCAGCACAGAATGTTCACACTTCTACCCTTAGGCCGGAGGTACAGAAGTGTGAAATGCCGGACAACCAGACTGAAAAACTCCTTCTTTCCCACTGCCATTAGACTCCTGAACAAATAACATTCTCCCAAAACTCAGCAACATAGTTTTGCAAATAGGAACTCGCACACCGGTTGCTAAATTTGCACATTGCTCATTTGTAGTGTACATAGTCTCACCCTGTCTGATGCCCATATCAACTCTGCTGCTAATTATCATGTACGGTCTACTGGTATTATCATTACAGAGAAATTCACACACAGGGTGCTAATTTGTAATTTGTATACTGCTCATTTGCACACTGTACATAGGCTTATGCCATCTCAGGTTCATATCATCTCTGATATCAATATTCCACTGTCCATTATAGTAACCCAGGGAATTTCAATTTCATTCTCCTTGTTTCCTCTAGTTATTCTGTGGTTTGGTTCTGTGTTACCTCATTAGTATTGTTGTGTATGTATTACCTTGGCATTTGTTCAGAGAGCAGAGTAAGAATTTCATTGCTCAGGAAATGTTGAATTTCTTAATTGTGCACATGATCATAAAGCCTTTGAATCTTGAATCTTATGTAATGCATTATACAATATCTGGTTTTCAATAAAACGCATTTGACAAAGAATGCAATACAGAAGGAATGTCATTGTTTTTCTTGAGCGGCTACTGTGCTTGAATAGCTGTTGTTCTGTTTTATTATTGATTTGTGTATCATGTAAGTGTTTCACTTTGTTTTGATTCTGTAAGGCTGCTACTGTCACAAACTGGGGCTAGGATTCCTGCCAGACCCAGCTTCGTGGCTTTTTTCTGTGTATTTGTCAATTGTATTTTTGTGCTCCTTTTGGTGTTATTCTGCTTATTTTCTCCAGTTGTGTTGCAGTTATTTTGACCATGTCCTGTCAGTTGTGTTGTTTTGGTTCATGTTTTTCTCATTTTTATTCTGTGGTCTGACGGCTGTCAGATGACTTCCGGGGTTGTGCCAGCCTGGCCGTCATCTGTCAAGTTGTCAGATCAGTTGCTTCTCCCTCACCTCTCATTACAGTCAGCCGCTTGGCCTCATTATTAGCTGTTTCCAGTTATTAGTTGTTGACTTCTCCTGCTCAGGTCAGCCCACACCTGTCTTCATTCATGTTATCATGTCATCCACTACTTAGTTCTACCTGTTCACTCACTCATTGCCGCTGCATCGATTGTCATCCTCCTGTTCAACCGTATGTCCCACTGTTGTGCTGATCATCTCTTCAGAGCTTGGCCTCGCTCTGCAGCACAACATGTAAGTTTTTCTCTCGTTCTGCTGTAATCCACTGTAGTGCTGGTCTCCCCTCCAGAGCCATTTTTTTTCTGCTCTGAGGCATTACACGTTATATTTTCTCATCTGGCATTTTTGTATTTATTTTGAACTGTTTATCCACTGTAGTGCTGGCTTCTCCTCCAGAGCCAGGTCCCGCTTTGAGGTACTACAGGTTATATTGTATCGTTTGGCAATTTTGTATTTGGCACATTTTGAACCTGTTTGCTCTTCTGTTAATAAACACACGGCACCATTCAGCATTTGGGCTTGTCTCTCTCTGTGCCTTGTGGAGGCGCATATGACAGCTACCTTGGCCAGGTCTCCCTTGCAAAAGAGATCTCTGATCTCAATGGGACCTCCTGGTTAAATAAAGCTAAAATAAAAATAAAAACAAATATTAAAGGATAGTTTTCTGATGTACATGTCTGTTCTTTTCATCCTCTCTACCCCCTCACCCCCCAGCCAGTCACAGCAGATGACTGCCCCTCCCTGAGCCTGGTTCTGCTGGAGGTTTCTTCCTGTTAAAAGGGAGTTTTTCCTCTCCACCGTCGCCAAGTGCTTGCTCACAGGGGATCGCCTGATTGCTGGGGTCTTTCTGCAACTGTGGGGGTTCCCCCTACAGTTGATAGTGCTATGAGATGACTGTTGTTGTGAAATGGCGCTATATAAATAAAGTTGAATTGAATTAAACTTTTCATATAGATTTATGACTTTTGTAAAATTTATGAGAAAAAATTTTAAATTTACAATCAATTTTTAAATTTGAATTTTGCTTGAACTTTTCTTGCCAAGTTGTGATTTCTTTTAAATAAATTTGAGACTTGCAAATTTTCTGTGTAATCTTGAAGTTACTTTTAATACAAATTTTAAACTTCTCAAACCTTAGTCTCATAGAAAGTCCATTTTGATTTTATAGGCCAGTGAAGTTGAACAGTTTCTTTGCTCTGTATTTACTGAATTATCTTCTGATAATGTAGTGACCCAAACTTGATGAAACCTCACACTCGCAGTCTAAATGACATTCTCCAGAAACACATCAAGTTTTATGCAATTCAGTTTGTGTTTAACAAATCGTCTTTATGAAATGTCTACCAGTCTTTGTGTCTTGTCAATGGAGCATTGTGTTTTGAGAAAGTTGGAGCGTGAACTGAAGCTGCACTGTGGTGGCGTGGTTAAGGTGATTGTCTTATTTGTGGGAGATAATGGGTTTGAATAATTCCAGGGAAGTCTTATTCTTCTGAACAACTGAAGTACGACATGCCTCTCTTGTGCATTTTAAAACCTAATGTGTAGCACACTTTAGGGTTTAAATGCTGCTGCTGCTTCTCCTCCTCAGAAGTTCATTCATTCAAATTGCTTGAAATTAAACATGAATCATCTACAGATGTTGATAATGAAAATTTGTTAAAATGATCAAAAAATGTTGATCCATTTTGATTTTATAGGCCAGTCAAGTTATACAGTTTCACTTTGGCGTGTATTTTCCGATTTGTGTTCTGATGTAGTGATCCAAACTTGATGGAATTTCACACTCACTACAGCACTCTTCAGAATCACACCAAATTTTATGCAATTCTGTTCATGTACCAAAAAATTCTTTATGAAATGACAAGACACCAACTGATAGACAACATTTGGAATATTTTATATTGAGAAAGTAAGGTTTTGAACTGAAGCTGTCCTGTGGGGCAGTGGTTAAGGGAATTGTCATATTTGTGGGAGATAATGAATGGGTTTGAATAATTTCAGGGAAATCTTATTCTTCTGAACAACTGAAGTACAACATGCCTCTCCTGTGCATAAGCACAGTACAGAAACCACACTACTTAAAGTAACCAATGACATTCTCATGTGCACACGATAAAGGTGAATTTGTGGAGAGTGCAAATAAAGAAGCCAGACTTGCACGGCAGACAAACTTTATTCACTCTCTCACTTCATTCATACACAGAAAAAGCATCCCTTTCATACGCTCTACCGGCAGAGGGACTATTTGCCTCCCCTCTGCTTCCAGTCTGAGATGATTATCCCAGCGTGGGTTCCCTACACGCCCCCCCCCCCCCCCCCCAAGTCTCAGACTGAGTGTCAACCCTCACGTCCTTTTGGCTTCAGTCTCCTCCCATATCTGCTGTAACGAGGGTTCTTCGACTCTGCGGCACTGCTGTGCCGGTGGGGGGCTCCTGGGGGTGTGTCTGTCTGCGGGTGGGCAATGGCGAGGGGTGGGGGAACATTTGAATTGCCCGTGTGGCTGTTCTGATGAATCATTTACCTGATGAGTTCTCAGTGGGGGTCTTCCACGCCGAGGAGCCCGAGCCAACATCACTTGCTCGTCCGCCACCACAAAGGTGGGCTTAAATCTGTCTATACATATTTTCTCCCGAGGACCCCCCAAGTCTAACAAAAAATGTTTGTCCCCTGGTTCCAGCACTCTGAACGGGCCATCGTAGGGTGGGCGCAATGGGGGGCGGTGGGCATCGTGCCTGACAAACACGAACGCCGCGTTCTTCAAAGTCTTTGGCACAAAAGCTCGTGGAAAACAGTGGTGGGCCGGGCCCGGTAGTGTACCTGTATCCGTGCTATGCTGCGAACACTGAGACAGTTGTTCGGCGCGGGATTATCTGGTAAAAATTCCCCAGGGAGCGGCAGTGGCTGAGAAAAAACAAGCTCCGCCGGGGAAGCCTCCAAATCCTCTTTTGGTGCAGAATGCAACCCTAACAGAACCCACGGCAACTGGTCTACCCAATTTGCATCCGTAAGTGAAGCCCTGAGCGCTGCTTTCAGTGACCTATGGAAACACTCGCATAACCCATTGGCCTGTGGGTTGTGCGCGGTTGTGCGATGAATTGCAACACCCATCGCGGACCAGAGGTCGGAAACAAACTGAGGGCCCCTATCGGACGTGATGTCCAAAGGGATGCCAAAACGTGCCACCCATGTTGTCAAAAGGCACGCACCACGTCCGTGGATGTGGTTGCCGCTAGCAGGACTGCTTCTGGCCATCGTGTGGTGCGGTCCACCACTGTCAGAAGGTGTGTGAACCCCTGCGATGGTGGGAGGAGGCCCACGAGGTCCACGTGAACGTGGTCAAACCTCTTAACTGGTATACGAAACGGTTCCAAAGGGGCCTTTGTGTCCCTGTGCACTTTGGCTCGTTGGCACGCTACACAGGCTGCAGCCCACTCTTTCACCTGTTTGCACAGGCCTGGCCATAAGAACTTTGCTCCCACCATTTTGACTGACGTGCGCACTCCTGGGTGCGCTCGAGCATGAACTGACTCAAACAGGTGGCGGTGCCAATCAACTGGGACCAATGGGCGCTGGCGTCCCATGGAGATGTCACAGATTGGGGGGGGGGGCTTCCATCTTGCAGTACTCTGCTCTCCAGCCTTAACCCTGTTGGTCAGACTGGAGCGCGCACACATCTGCATCGCCAATCTGCTCTGCGGCCATGGCTGTATAATCTATTCCTATGCAGACTGGGGCCACTACTGCACGCGAGAGGCAGTCCGCCACCACATTCAGTTTACCAGCCACATGCTGAATATCGGTCGTAAACTCCGAGATCGCGGCTAGCTGTCTGTGTTGCCGTCCCGACCATGGTTCCAAAACCTTGGCCATCTCGTACATTAGCGGCTTGTGGTCCACGAACGCAGTGAAGCTGCGCCCTTCCAGCCAGAACCGGAAGTGGTGTATGGCCAGCTGGAGAGCCAGCAACTCTGTCAAATGCGCTGTATTTACGCTCACTGTCACGCAAAGCCCTGCTAAAAAAAAAAAGCGAGCGGCTGCCAAGAATTGGCGACGCGTTGCTCCACGACGGCCCCTATGGCCACATCCGAGGCGTTGGTAGTGAGCGCTATCCAAGCCGCCGGGTCCGGGTGCGCCAACAGTGCGGCGTTTGCCAGGGCTGTTTTAACCTCGGAGAATGCCTGGCTCCTGCTCCGGAGTCCAGTCGACTCTGTCCGCCGGTTTCCGTTTCTTGAGCGCAGCATACAATGACTGAATAAGCTGAGCTGCACGGGGGAGGAACCGGTTATAAAAGTTAACCATCCCCAAAAACTCTTGCAGCGCCCTGACTGTCTGAGGCCGGGGAAAATTTGCCACTGCGTGCACCTTGTCCGGCAAGGGTATCGCTCCCTCCGGTGAGATGCGGTGCCCCAAAAAATCAATCCCCGTCACGCCGAACTGGCATTTCGACGGGTTGATTATTAACCCGTGCTCCTCCAACCTCCAGAAAACTGTCCTGAGGTGGGTTACGTGTTTGTCTTTGGACGCGCTAGCCACTAGGATGTCATCCAGCTAGACAAATGCAAACGGCAGATTGCGCAACACCACATCCATCATGCGTTGGAATGTCTGTGCGTGCCTTTTAATCCGAAGGGCATGCGTAAAAACTCAAACAAGCCAAACGGAGTTATTACCGCCATTTTGGGTATGTTCTCTGTGCGCACCGGGACCTGGTGGTAACCATGGACCAAGCCTATTTTAGAAAAAATAAGTGCCCCGGCGAGGTGAATGGAAAAATCCTGAATATGGGAATCGGGTAGCGGTCATGCGCTGTGGCATTGTTCAATCTGCGGAAATCTCTGCACGATCGCCATGATCCCTCGGCCTTAGGGACCATGTGTAGTGGGGATGCCCATGGGCTGTTTTGAGCGCCTGATGATGCCCAACCTTTCCAAGTTGGCAAACTCCTCGCGCACTATGGCCAGTTTAGCTGCGTCCAGGCGCCGAGGTCGTGCGAAAACTGGCAGCCCGGTGGTGGTGATAAAGTGTTCCACCCCGTGTTTAGTGATGGCCGCCGAAAACGTTTGGACTGAGTGTGCTGGGAACTGAGTGAGCAGTGTGTGGAACTTACCGCCTGGAGCTGTGACGTTGGCTAGCGTTGATGGCCCGGCCCCTCAAGCTGTACAGGGGAGAGAATCAAAAGACATTGCATTGATCAGGCGTCTGTTAGCAACATCAACTAGCAGCCCGTGTGCACACAGAAAATCAGCGCCCAAGATTGGGAAACTGCATGCCGCTATGACGAATGTCCACTCGTACATATGGCGGTGTGGGGATAAAGTCAGTGTTCTCTCACCAAAAGTCCTAATGTCTGAGCCGTTTGCAGCCATCAGCTTGGGGCCGCTAGCTCCCACTAGCCGGTTGGCGTAGGACGGCAGGATGAGGCTCTTTTGGGAGCCGGTGTCTACGAGGAACAGTCTCCCCAAGCGCGAGTCCGTCACGTAGAGCAGCTTGTTTTCTTCACCGGCGGTCGCAGCTGCTACTGACTGCTGGCCTTGGCGTTTCCCGAACGCTTGAATTGGCACGGTAGCACACATTGGCGTGCGTTCTCTCCAAAACGGCAGTGGTTGGAGCAGAGCGTGTCTCTCTGGCGCTTCCTGGCCCCCGCTACCTTCACTGGCTCCTCGCTTCCGCTGGTCGTCTCGCTGGGTTCTGCCACCGCCGCGTTCACTGAGGGCTCTGGTGGTGAGGATGATCCGATCTGCCTCCTGGGCTAGCGCACGGTAGTCACGCGCGGCCAGCAACGGCGAGTTGGCTAGGACCGCTCTTGCCTCTGTTGGGAGGTTCCGGAGGGAAAGGTGGGCAAACAGAAAATGCCCGTCGTCCATGCCCATCAACGCCAACATCTTCTCCAACAGTTCGACCGCCGACCCATCTCCTAACTCGGAGCACCTCAGGAGCCTCTCTGCTCTCTCACAGTCCAAGAGTGTGTTGCGCCAGGTCAGCGCGGCTTTGAGAGTCCGTATTTATCGTGGGCTGGAGGCTGTTGGAGCAGGCTCGCTACTTGCTGGGTCATGTGAGCGTCCAGCACTGCGACCACATAGTAATGTCTGGTGCCATTTGCCGTTATTTCCCGGAGGGCGAACTGAGCCTCGGTGTGGAGGAACCAAGACTGCGGGTCATGCAGCCAAAAGTCCAGTAGTTTGACCGAAACAGCGCACGCGTTGCTGGGGCTTTCCGTCCAGGCCGTCTCTGGGATGCTTGCCACATTGCTGGGGCTTCCCGTCCGGGCCAACTCCTGGGTTTTTGCCTCGTGTTCCATAATTCGTCAAGGGTCACCAGTGTGGAGAGTGCAAATAAAGAAACCAGACTTGCACGGCAGACGAACTTTATTCACTTTCTCACTTTATTCATACACAGAAAAAGCATCCCTTTCATACACCAGGGTCTCTCCTTTTATATCACTCCACTCCTTCCCCCTGCTGCCTGAGATCTTGGATCACAATACATTCAACACATCATTCCCCCACTGTCCCCGCAGCTACTCCTTCCTGCTGCATCACCATAACTTCCCCCATCACAATACCTATTGTCCTCATCTGTTTAATCCCCCACGCTCTACGGGCAGAGGGACTATTTGCCTCCCCTCTGCTTCCAGTCTGAGATGATTATCCCAGCGTGGGTTCCCTACAAATTCACCATTCTCACTCTACTTGACTTGACAGCAGCCTTTGATACGACTGATCACGCCATCCTGCTAGACAGACTTCATAACTGGGTCAGCATTTCTGGTACAGCATTAGACTGGTTTAACTCTTATTTAATAGACACTTTAATATCCACAATGGCAATTGTGTTTTCTCCTCTGCTCCCCTTCTGTGTGGAGTCCCCCAGGGTTCGGTCCTTGGACCCATTTTGTTTTCACTATACATGCTCCCTCTAGGTCACCTTTTCAGCCAATTTTTGGATGTCTCATATCACTGTTATGCTGACGATATTCAAATCTACTTTTCTGCCAAAACCAATAACCTGAATTAACTTTCCCCCCTCCATAATTGTGTAGCTGCTATCAAAGATTGGTTGTCTATTAATATTCACTTAAATTCCAGTAAAACCAAATCCTTTTAATTGGTCCAGATAACTTTGTTGCCTATGTTGAACAGTTTATTGGTTGCCATCACTCTAACATCACACCCACTGCTAAAAACCTTGGTCTCATCTTTGACTATTATGTGTTTTGATTCCCACATAAACAAGCTCATCCAGTCTTGTTTTCTGCAGCTTAGAAACATTGCAAAAATGAAACATAGTTCCTCGGTCTGATCTTGAGCTTTTAATTCACACTTTCATCTTTTCTCGTTTAAATTACTGTAACTCTCTTTACACCTGCCTCAGTCAACCCGCAATAAATCATTTACAATTAATACAAAATTCAGCAGCCAGGTTATTAACTAGAACCAGCTGTCAATCTCACATTACCCCTGGGTAGCTCGGTGACGCAGTGGTTAGCACTGTGGCAGCACAGTGAGAAGGTCGTGGGTTCGAGCCCACCCTTTAACCATCAGTGACCCTTCTGTGTGGAATTTGCATGTTCTCCCCAAGTCTGTGTGGGCTTCCTCCGGTTTCCTCCCACAGGTTAAAAAAAAAACAAAAAACAACCCAAAACCAAACATGCAGGTTAGGTTAATTGGAGACTTTAAAGTGGTCCTAGGTGTGAAGGGATTGGCGCCGCGCTGTGGCTGCCTCATCAATCCGCGTGGATGCCCTTAATTTCCCTCTGGGATTAATACGGTATACAAAAAAAATACAAAGTACTTGCATCCCTTCATTGGCTCCCAGTAAAATTTAGGATTCAATTCAGAATTACATTTAAAGCACTGCACAATCTTGCTCCCGGTTACATTTCTGACCTCCTGGTTCAGTACTCCACATCTCGTCCGCTCCGCTCCTCAGATACTGGTCTCTTATCTATACCACGTTCTACCCACAATACAAGAGGTGATCGTGCCTTCTCCGTTGTCGCACCTACCCTCTGGAATCAGCTACCCCAATCCATCAGATACACTGAAAATCTGAATTGTTTTAAACAACTTTTGAAAACCCACCTAACGACAAGCATTTTTATAATCCCACATGATGCGGTGCGTTTGTAATGAGTGCAGTTATGTGTCTGTGTTTTTGTCTCTTTTGACGTGCTCAGTTTTGCTGTGTTGGAAATGTCTGGTTTTATCTTGAAAAACTTTTATTTTATGCTTGTGCAGCACTTTGTAACTGTGTGTTTTAAAAAGTGCTATATAAATAAAGTTTTACTTATGTACTTGTGTTTAAACCTAACATGTAGCACACGTTAGGGTTTATATGCTGTTGCTCCTCCTCGAAAGTTGCTTGAAATTAAACAATCATCTACAGATACTGAGAATGGAAAAAATGGTTAAAATTATCAAAAAAGTCGATCCGTTTTGATTTTATAGGCCAGTCAAGTTGTAGTTTCACTTTGGCGTGTATTTTCTGGTTTATCTTCTGATGTAATGATCCAAACTTGATGGAACTTCACACTCAATCACAACAGTATTCTTCAGAATCGCACCAAATTTCATGCAATTCTGCTCATGTACCAAAAACACACAATACAAAACATTAGTCTACAGCTGTTTGGAACCAATAATCACTACTTACAGCTTTATTTTTGTTTTTTTCTCCAGAGCCACAGATTGCAGACCCCCCCCCCCCCAGCCTAGATTCCTCCAGCTCCACAGTTCACGTTCAAATGTGGCCGTGTTTTGCTTCTCCGGCATAGTTTGGAGGGTGGACTCTATTATTCCAGAGGGCCGTTGGGGAGAAGGGTTGAAGCCTGGAATGTTCACCATTTCCCCACAGGAAGCTGCACATGGAAGTCTAGCGTTGCCCCCACACCCAAATCGCTCCATCACACGCACCGTGGGGCCGCTCCTGGATTACAGTACAAAAAATGATCCACAAATTCTGGTTGTTATTCCAAGTTATGCATGGAATACTGACTAAACAAAACCAGCAGACATCCATACAATTGATCTTTTGTGTTTTATTAGACTGTTTTTAATGTGGTACACATTTATATATAAAAAAACATGTTACAAAAACATTTAAACTGTTTTTTTTAATGCGCTGAAGCCATCCGCCTCGAGAGCTTTGTTGATTTTTTTTTTTTTTTAAATCAAAAGTTAATATTCACAAGATGTCAACTTTATTGGACAACATTTGGTGAGCTTTGCCTCTTCAAGAAGCACTTTACATCTTCACAGGTATAAACACAGTTATAGTGGACATTTCTCCAAAACACACACTGGGAATTCTACACAAAACGACACACTGAGCAGGAAGACTTGTGGGAGTTAAGAATTAACAGATTTCTGAAGACGTAACCGGAAACAAAGACAAATTAAAGTTGTTTAAAACTGAATGAGAGTGCTCAAATTCAGTGGTTTTTGTGATTTTTTTTTTTTTTTAAAGGGTAATGCATAAATATTGTTTATTATAATGCAATGGAGGTCTGTGTCTGTGTTCAAATATACACTGAAAACATTTTGAAGTCTAATTTTGAGTTAAGTTTTGTTCTTAAAATATGTAAAGAAAATTTTTAGTGTATCTAAGAAAAAGTAAGATTTCAATTACATTTTTAACAGTGCATAGAACTGAAAAAAAAACACACTTTGGCTACTTTCAAATTACAAGCCACATTATTCAAATCTGCAACTTTGCAAAAAATAGTCATTTATGTGAAAAACGTGGCAAATTTGAGGAAAAAATGTTGCAATTTTTCATAAAAACTCAAATTTATAAGGAACATTGCAGTTATACAGGAAAAAGTTGAAACTTTTTGAGAAAGTTGCAATTTCACAAAAAGTAATTTATGAGAATGGTGGCACATTTATAAAAAGATTTGCAAGTATACAGGAAAAGGTTGCAACTTTTTGAGAAAAAAGTTGCAATTTTGCAAAAAAGTCAAATTTATGACAAAGTGGCAAATTTACAAAACAAAGTTGCAAATATACAGGGAAAAAGTTGCAAATTTACGAGAAAAAAAAGTTGTAAATTTATGAGAAGTTTCGCCTACAAATAACACACCCAAAGTTGGTCTCATTCAGATTTTGGTAAAACAGTCAGAATGACTAAGTGCTTCTGCCACTGAGTAACCGTGGTCTGAACACGCTGAAGAAAATAAAAGTCCGCCAGAGTTTTTTAACCTCTTAAAACTCCGCTGTTCCACTGGCGGGATGTTTCAAATTTTCTACTGCCACTCAGTGCAGAAAGAATTTGATTTCCTGTCAGTGTGTTAAATTTAGGGAAACTGGCCGGGATGCTAAGGGGTTAAGTAGGTCGTGTTTATTTTTAAAGTAAATTTCACTTATTTTTTTTCAGTGTATATACACTGTATATGCTCTTGATGCCGGGAGTTCTCCATGACGTAAATCCTGAGTGTGGTCGGGAGTTAGAATGTAGTGCACATGTTCCTCGGTTTTTTAGCTACACATGTCATCTGAAGCAGGTGCCTGTGAGGCCAGAAACACTTGAATATATAGACTTGACATTAAAGGGGTCATTGCCTGAAAAATGGTGTTTGTAAGTTTCAACTGTCTGAAATGAGTCTACTGGCCACCTAATTATCCAAAACTCTTCAAAACAGTCGATTCTCCCTTCTCTGTGAGACACACCACTGACTGTGGATCAGTGAACCAAAGCGCTGCTCCGTGCTCGACCGAGGTGGAAGGAGCCAGCGAAAAGCTACTCAGCTAATGGCTAACTGACGTCAGAGGGAGGGCGGAGTTAACAGCTGAAGTCTGTTTCGTAAAGTGCCAGGCTTTAAATCAGAGTGTTTGAAGAAAGCCAAGACAAAAAAATTGCTTCAGTAATTAAACAAATTTAAGAAAATGTGAACAAAATATGTCACAAACACTTCATTAAGACACGAGTGAGCTGTTAAAATGTGTAAAAAGTGCAGTCAATGAACCCTTTAAAACACAGCGAAGAACAAAGGCCTCACCCACCCAGACAAACACACACACAGAAACTAACACACAGGTACGCGGTCTCGCACAACACTGGCGAGCACCCGTCTGCTACGTGGAATGGCCGTTTCATTAAATGGCTCAGTGGGGGCTCCTCCCAGCCAGCAGAAAGAGGCCCAGCATCCAAAACGCCGAGCTTATGTGCACCTTCTGAGCAACGCTACGGCAAGAATCCCGCCATGAACACCCGGAACCTTTTCAGGACTTTGTAAGACCTCCTCTGCTGTGTTCCCACTGAGGTGGAAAGCTGTTTGAGTTGCTGTAACTCACCCAAGTATGAGGTACCGATCACGCCAAGGTTATCACAGCATTTCTAACTTTTTCTAGTGAATTAATAACTATTTTCTAGTATATTTGATTTACTTGTAAATTTACAGCAGTTACTCATAAATGTTTTGTAATATGCAGCTTTTCTGATAAAATTTGGCATCTCAAAATTTTGTGAATTTTTCCCTTCTAAATTTTTTAAACGTTTATCAGATTTTTAACTTATACATTTGTGGGTTTTTCTTTAAATTTATTACATTTTTCATGCAAATTTGGGATGCAAATTCTAGTGGTTTTTGTGGATTTTTTTTTTTTTTTTTACAACGAAAAGTTGCAAATTTACAAGAAAAACATCTCAAATTTACCAAAAAACCCTCAACTTTGAGGAAAAAAAGTTGCGAACTGATGAGGAAAAAAGTTAATCTTACAAAAAAAGTCACAAATTCATGAGAAAAAAGTTGAAAAATTACATGAAGTTGCAAATTTACAAGAAAAAGTCCAATTATGCTAATTAAGCTAATGAGACAAAAGTTGAAAACTTACAAGAAAAAAATAAAAGCTGTAAATTTACAACAAATCACAAATTCATGAGAAAAAAGCTGAAAAATTACAAGTTGCAAATTTACAAGAAAAAAGTAAAATTATGAGAAATTTTGCAAGCTAATGAGAAAAAAGTTGAAAACTGAACAGAAATACGCTAATAAAGCTATAAATTTACAACAAAGTCAAATTTGTGAGAAAAAAATTACAAGTAGTTGCACATTTACAAGGAAAAAAGCCATAAATCATGAGAAAATTTCAAGCTAATAAGGAAAAGTTGAAAGTGTACAAGGAAAAAATTGTAAACTTACAAGAATAAAAAACCCAAAAGCTGTAAATTTACAAGAAAAGTCACATTTCATGTGGGGAAAAAAAAGTTGTAAACTAATGAGAAAAAAAATTTAAAATTCACAAGAAAAAAGTTGTAAATTTAGAAGAAAAAAGGTGGAACTTTACAAGTAAAAAGAGTCAACTAAAAGGTGGAAATTTGCAAGTAAAAAGGGTCATCTTCATTAGAAGAAAGATGAATGACAAGAAAAAGTAGTAATTCTGAAGGGAAAAAAAGGCTGTAAATTTATAAGAAAAATACAAAATTTCCGAGAGTGCAAATTTATGAAAACAATGCAAATCCATAGACATCATTGCACGCAAGTAGCACACCTTCAACCAAAAAAATCCAAAAACAATCAATTACAAATTCAAGAACCAATGTAATAATAAAAATAACCATGTACTTGCATGGCATTTAAGCAAAGCTAACAATCTACAATTCAAAGTGGAATAAATTTAGAGAAAATAATTTAACCTCCTACATTGTGCACATCTTAAATACATGTACGAACACTGAAATGAAAATGTCCTCGCTTGAAAACCATAGGAGGAGTTAGCCGCACAAACCACGCACGGACGGCTGGACCGACAGACAAGTCCGGACTTCATCATACCATTAAAAAGGTGCAAATTTATGAGAAAGTTTACAACAGAAGTCACAAATCTACAAGAAAGTTTCAAATCTACACAAAAAAAGCTGCAAATTTACGAGAAAAAAAAAAGTGAACTTGCAGCTTGGGAGCCCTCTAGTGGCTGAGGAGGCCCGTAGCATTTGCATACTCTGCTTTATAGGCAGAAACATGGGCGGATATTTCATTTCCCTGTTGGGAGGGGGGACAATAAACAGAACATTTACTCCAGATTAAATACTGAGGGGGACACTGGCAGTATTACTGTAGTCAGGTCCATTCGTAGGTTTTTGGGGCAATATCCAAGATTTTGTAATGGGGAAGAATTTAAACCCTATAAAATGTGGGAAAAAAACAAAAACCAAAAACCAAAACATAAAATAAAATGGGGTCATTCTCTAGACAAACAAAAAACAAAACCATTACATCGAATATAAATTTAATCAGCATCCATGTGAACATTCCAAAATTTATGACGGTCCCAAATTTACAAGTTGCAAATTTGCAAGAAATGTCCAAAATTGCAATTAGAAAAAAGTTGCAGATTAACGAGAAAATTGCTGCAAATTTACATGAAGTTAAAATTGAGAAAAAATTTTTGCAAATTTACATGAAAAAAAGTTACAAATAAGAAAAGCATTGCAAATTAATAAGAAAAACAGTTGCAAATTAATGATAAAGTTGCAAATTTAACTTAAACTGCAAATTAATGAGAAAAATGTTGCAATTTTACATGAAAAAATTACAGGTTAATGAGAGAAAAATGGAAATTTATAAGAAAAGTTGCAAATTTCCCCTCAAAAATATGTTCTGCATGTATCCTTAGCATTAAAATGCATTTTATTCAGTTCTATAAGATGATATAGAAAGGCTTATGATGATGTTTGGGGGGGATGGGGGGTGGGCTTAATTCACACATGTGGGCAGAAAAAGGTCCTGGCGGGATCTGTCACGAGTTTCTGACTTTGTAAAAATGTTCTGGAATGCATTCATGGCGAAAAATCCAACTTTGGGGTGGGGGCTGGGAAAAACTTGTGGAATGCGTTATGAAGTGGTTTCTGGTACCCTCAGTGGGAACATGGACACACACAGATGGTTCCTAGTCCTGAAAAAGCCCCCGTGGTGGGAACTTGCCTTATATCAAGCTCCTACATGTAATAGCAGTATACAAAGGACTTACAAAGCTTTAGAAAAGCTTCATTTCAGATCAAGTGGTGACAAACAGCACTGAGTTTAGTGATAAAAAAATAAATGTACATCTGCGGCTTGTTATAAAACCAAACTGAACATCATCCTTCCTGAAATTAAGGAATTTGTTTTCTGTCCTGACTGGCTGGCAGTCATGGAAAGGCCTCCGAAAATCTTTCTAACAGAGAAGGGGTAAACACCTCCCGCTTTGAGAAAGTTTCCTTTTGTTTCCACATTGAGATGTCTGGTGAGACCGAGGAAAGAGACGAACGTTTCCATGCTTGACGGCTTTTTCCCCCCCAAATTCTCATCTCGTCCCCAGATCGTTCAGATTCCACGTCTGTCTGCATTTTCCATATTCGCCGGAGTCCATTTCATCCGGTATTCACAAGTGGCTGTGCCATAGCAGTGATTTTTAGAGTCAGATTTAAGGTCAGTTTTATGTGCACGGTCCGTTTCCAGCCTCCTCTACGCCATGATCAGAGGGTTGTTCCGGTCTCTGATGTCCACCACGGGGACGAGGTCTTTCTTCACCGGTGTCGAGGTCAGGACAGAGCGTCGTCCTTTGGGTTTGAACAAGTCCGACACAAAGAAGACCTGTGGAGGACACAGAGAGGAGGGACATGTTGAACATGAATGTGAAGAGTTCTGTTTTGCATCATACAAAAGTTTGTTCTGACTGTTCATTTCAGTCGAACTCAAGTTAGTTTTCTCCTTTAATGCGCTTCGTTTGGCCTGGTGAGAACACGGCACACTCAGGCTCTGGTGTGGTTCTCCAGGTGAGAGAGTAGACTGAACTAAAATGGGAGCAAAAGCTATGAATTACATATACATGACAGACCTTCAGAAATATTTTTGGCTTAACAGCGGGTCACAGTTCAGAATCATTAACCCGCACCACCCCCTGCATCTCCATAGGCACCCTTGCTGACTCCAGGGCATCAACAGATTTTGAAGTCATAGCTGGAAAGTTATTTATTTTTGTGGTAAATGCACGTAATATGATGGGTGATGGGAAAATCAGTGTATGCTAATCTCCACGCCAGAGAAACTTGTGGTCAACAACACAGGATCTACAAGGGCTGCTCATTAAAGATTTCCTCTGACCCACTTCAGGTTATTGTAAGAGGATGAAGCTGCACATGTATAATAATATATATCCCGCTATGTTATGTGGTAATTTGTAGCTCTGCACACCTAAAGGTGAGTTCAGACCAAACACGAACGCATGAATTTTTCACATGGGATATTTACACGTTAACTCAATGTAAACGCGTGAACAGACATGAACTCACTGGCTGAGCGAGTTGCAGACGGGCGGAGTTGTCTTTATAACTTCTGCAGCTGTGTTCTACTGGCTGTGGAAATCCCCAAAACACCGTCATGTTTAGGTTTACATTATCTGGCGGGGCTCTCACCTGGAAAAACTGTCGCTGCCTCCAAAACTTCACCTGATGATGGTTGTTTACACTGCTAGCCTGCTAGCACATCCGTGGTAGGAATCCGTGGGTGGATAACTCCGACACTCCGATTCAGCTGCAGAGCTCCCGGTCTGTCTGCAGGTGAGTGGCAGTCTCACTTTCAAACTAGCTTACTCTCCAGTTTTGATACTTTAACTCCAGTGATGGCAGAATCTCAAGGCTGATTACTAGCTCGTGCTACCAAATCCCTCGGATGCGCAAATGTCCAAATCCATGTTTCCACATGTTTACATTAACTTTACATGTATTCGCATCACACTTTCATGTTTGGTCTGAACGTACCTTAAGAGTTTCTCTGGGGGCTGGTAAACTTTAGCAGGGCTGGGTGATTAACCGAAATAAATCCGAAACCAACATTCAGGGTGTAAAACAGAGTAACCTTGCGCATGTCTTTTTTTTTTTCCCCTCTCCCTGTAGTGTGTATGTGCACAGAGAGCTTTTTGTGTACTGTCCTTTTTAGACATGTGTGGGGCCTGTAACTCTGCACCCCGAAAGCAGCACAGTTAGTGCTGTTTGGAAGCAGCAGAACACTGTAGAAAAAGTAAAACTGCTTGTAACAAAAAGAAATGTGGTCTCCGTCCACATAGTATGTGATAATTGACTTTATTTAATCTGAAGATGCAGAGAAAAAGTGAGCAAAGTGCCTAGATGCCTGAGATGATCACTTCAACTGTTTTCCAGCGGGAATTCATGACAAAACTGGCAAGCTAAGGCTATAGTTAAGAACTCGATGAGAGACTCATAAGCACTATGTGGTGGTAACACAATCACGGCTGTGTAAAGAACTCCCCCAATGCAGCTAACAACCTACTACTACTTATCCACCGTTGAGAGCCACGTGACCCACACACCCTCAAGCGGTATGTAAACACACACTAACTTCTACGTTGGACAATGTTTAATTTGTTATACTATGCTCATTTACTAATGCACCACAGTGATATGATACCACACTCTTGTGTAATATTGCTTAATTGTAAGTCTCGTCAGTGAACTATAAGGGAGAAGAAGGAAAGGTTAAACCCCCCCCCCCCCCAAAAAAAACCTGGAAACCGACGTGAAAGGGTCAATTAACCGTGATGCTGATTCTAAGCCAAACTGCCAAATCATCAGGTTCCTGTACTTTAGATGCTCAAGTGTGGTCGGCTGTTGGTGGAAACGGCACTCATTCCTGGGTGACCACAGTACGGCATTGATGAAGACACCATCCAGCAAGTGGATTCCACCATTTTGGAGGACCGCCGCATAACCATTCACCAACCAGACCAAGATGTCAAGATGAGTGTGGGGACTGTGGAAAATATCATCCATCACCATCTGCACATGCGAAAAGTTGTCGGCACGATGGATTCCATGGTTGCTCGCACCTTTTCAGAAACAGTCATGTGCTCCCAGGCACTTTTGGCCATGTGCCAAGAAAACCAGGAGGACTTCAACAAACTAATCACCCAGGATGAAACATGGGTCCATCGCTATGATCCAGAGAAGCCCAGTAGAAACAATGGAGGCATTATGACCCATCACCTCCGAAGAAGGCACATGCTCAACCCTCGGCATGCTCATGGTCTTTTGGAATCAGCATGGAGCATTGATGATGGATTTCCTGGCAAAGGGTACCATAATTACTAGGACTTACTGCGCTTCACTTCTGCAGAAATTGTGGTAGGCCATCAAAACTGAGAGGTGTGGCATGCTGACCAAAGGTGTCCACAAGACAACGCCCACAAGTCGCATCTTGTCCAGCTGGAAGCGCAGTCCTGCGAATATGAAATCCATCCTCACCCCCCTCCTCTCAACCTCACACCATCTGACTTCGTGGACTTTCCAACCACAAAGTCATTTTTGAAGGGCGGGCACTTCCAAGATGACGAAACGCTGATTTGCTAATACATGAGAAATTGTGCACAGTTTACGATTTCTGAACAGAAGGTTATAAAAACCAAAATTACTCACTATGCAGTAGGCCACCAGGGCTCCCTGGATGAACCCTGCCAGGACATCGGTGGGGTGGTGCTTGTGATCGGAGACACGGGACAAGCCGGTGTAGAAAGACATCATGATGAGGGTGAACTGGGTCAGGGGGCGCAGCAGGCGGGCTCCGTGCCAGGTGAAACGGGACTGGAGATAAAACTAGAGGGGGGGGACAAATTGTCTGTTAACATCGTTATGGTACAACTGCTTTTCTACTGCATGGTACTAGAAAGTATCGATAGAGAAACTCTTTCAGGATCCAAGGACTTTTTCTTGTTTTATTTATTTAACCTTTATTTAGACAGGGAAGGTCCATTGAGAGGCAACCTCTCTTTTTCAAGGACACCCTGTTCACATTCACACCTGGAAGCTGCCCAGTACAACCACAGCAGCTCCACTGGAGCAGGTGGGGTTCAGGGCCTTGCTCAAGGGCACCACAGTGGGGTTTAGGAGGGTAGGGCAAACACTGCTATGTTTTCTGTCCCAGCCAGATCTGACCCTGCCGGTCCAGGGATTGAACCAGCGACCCCACGGTCACCAGTCCACATCCCTAACCAATAGGCCACCACTGCCCAGATTGTTGCATTTACATCAAGATTAAGAGCAGTTCAATGATTATTTGCACGATGACGGCAGCACGGCAAAATGAGGCAGTCGGCTGCTGTATGTTCATATTACATTGGTTAACTGGTAATAAAACCTTAGAAATTATTTAACAGCGACTATGAACAACAGTTGTGGTTGAGGTGTTTCTTTATCTGACAGTGTTAGCATTCATTTATGTTTGGACTAATTACACACCCCACAGACAAAATTCTCCCTTCGCTGGGAGCCAGCACTGTCCAAGTGTCACAATTCTCGAATGGGAATAGAAATAGGTCCTGAAAGGGATGTTTGGAGACGGAAACTACAGCCAGATAGTCCCTTGTAAACTTTACGATGGAAAAAAAAAAAAAAAAAAAACCAGCTTAAAGAAGCACTTGGGTTTTTTCCACCATTGGCTGTCGGTGTAGAGCTCCACTCTGAAACCAAAACAAAGCTGTGGCTCGGTTGCAGCTCCAACCACTGGCTGTCACTGCCTCGTCTTCCGTCTCCATGCTAACAGCTAATCATAACTCAAGGGATTCCTGTTCCATGGTTTCTTTGTGGCCTCCAACAAGCAGAGTGGAATGAGTACCCGTCAGAAGAGCCTACGCGAGCACGGACTCACTGTGGTGCAAAGGTCTACTTCAACCTTTCGATTGGCTCGCAACCTTGGGGGGGCCTTGGTGCACAAGTCGGTCAGGCCGAGCTTAGCTATGGTGGAGGGTCCGGCTCCTACCACACGCCAGAAGGGAACTTCAAGAGCCCTGTAGGCTGAAAACGGGAGACGGCAGAGGCCTGAATAGAGCAAGCCAGCGCGCTACCGGCAGCAAGAAGTAGCTGTTTGAGCAGGGAAGGCTAACAGTAAAGCTAACAGCTAAGTTAGCACTAACATTTATTAATGAAATAAGCCACATGACTAAGACATATGTTTTGTTATGATTCACATGCTCATTAAAGGCCATCCAGTGTCATTTGGAATGGGTAAATGTTTGATAAGAGACCCAAACGAACAAGACAACTATGCTACAGGTTGCTATCCGGGCTAATGGACTGTTGCGCACATACAGACAGGCCTGGACAAAAATGATGGTACCCCTAGAAAAGATTGAAAATAATGTGACCATAGGGACATGTTCAACCAAGATGTGTCCTCTAATTAACATCACAGGTGTCTACAAACTTGTAATCAGTCAGTCGACCTATTTAAAGTGTGACAAGTAGTCACTGTGCTGTTTGTTGACATGGTGTGTACCACACTAAACATGGACCAGAGGAAGCAAAGGAGAGAGTTGTCTCAGGAGATTAGAAAGAAAATTATAGACAAGCATGTTAAAGGTAAAGGCTATAAGACCATCTGAGATGAGATGAGATGAGATTCAACTTTATTGTCATTACACATGTATGAATACAAGGTAACGAAACGTGACTTGGCATTTGGGTACGCTCTGCAGAGCGCATCCAAGGCCAGGGCAGCCGCTAGGCGCCAGTCATAAATTTCCCCTCCAAAATCCCCTCCAAAATCTCCAAGCAGCTTGATGTTCTGTGACTACAGTTGCGCATATTATTCAGAAATTTAAGATCCACGGGACTGTAGCTAACCTCCCTGGACATGGCCACAGGAGGAGACGGATAATACGAATGGTAACAAAAGAGCCTAGAACAACCTCTAAACACATTCATGGTGAACTCTAAGGTCAAGATATATCAGTGTCAGATCGCACCATCCGTCGTTGTTTGAGCCAAAGTGGACTTCATGGGAGACGACCAAGGAGGACACCACTGTTGAAAACAAATCATAAAAAAGCCAGACTGGAATTTGCCAAACTGCATGCTGACAAGCCACAAAGCTTCTGGGAGAATGTCCTATGGACAGACGAGACAAAACTGGAACTTTCTGGCAAGGCACATCAGCTCTATGTTCACAGACACAAAAATGAAGCATACCAAGAAAAGAACACTGTCCCTACTGTGAAACATGGAGGAGGTTCTGTTATGTTCTGGGGCTGCTTTGCTGCATCTGGCACAGGGTGTCTTGAATCTGTGTAGGGTACAATGAAATCTCAAGACTATCAAGGTATTCTAGAGAGAAATGTGCTGGCCAGTGTCAGACAGCTTGGTCTCAGTCACAGGTCATGAGTCTTGCAACAGGATAATGACCCAAAACACACAGCTAAAAACACCCAAGAATGGCTAAGAGCGAAACATTGGACTATTCTAAAGTGGCCTTCTATGAGCCCTGATCTAAATCCTATTGAACATCTGTGGAAGGAGCTGAAACATGCTGTCTGGAGAAGGCACCCTTCAAACCTGAGACAATTGGAGCAGTTTGCTCATGAGGAGTGGGCCAAAATATCTGCTGAGAGGTGCAGAAGTCTCATTGACAGTTACAGAAATCGTTTGATTACAGTGATTGCCTCAAAAGGTTGCGCAGCAAAATATTAAGTTAAGGGTACCATCATTTTTGTCCAGGCCTGTTTCATGAGTTTGTTTTTTAAAATAATTCTGCTGAACCACAATTCAAAAGCACTCTGATTTTCATTGGTTAATTTTCATAGAATTTTTATTTATTACCACTTTTGTCAGATTCAAGTTATTTCTGTGACCATTGTGGGTTTTTCTTTCATTAACAGAGGGGTACCAACAATTTTGTCCACGTCTGTAAGTTAATAATAAAATAAGCCACATAAGTCAATGTCGTGGCTGACGGCCCTCAGCCACTGCTGAAGATTTCAATTATTTCAACAAAAGAAAATGCAAAAACTAACTTATGACACCTTTGAAGTATTCATGCACGGAAGAACCAAGTAAATGAAAGAACGTGACAGATAATAAAATTCACTGACTCACCACCAAATAAAGCATGGTGTACATGGAGAACGATGCATGTCCGGAGAAGAATGACTTCCTGAGGAGAATAAACACACAGCTCTTTTTAGGCAATCGACTTCCACATGAAGCCTAAATCCAGTAAAACACGTTAGCTTTTTGTTAGTGTCATCTCTCATGTATCTGCTTTGGTTTCCACTACAGTACCTGGCCTCTAGAACTTTGCTCTCAGGCCCCTGACACTGGTAGTCGGTGATGTAGCCCAGAGAGCAGTTGATGGTGGAGAAGTCTGGTTTGCACACGTCGAGGAAGTGAGGACGCAGGCGGCCCACTGACACTTTGGCGATGTCGGTGAAGGACTGGCTGACAGCGCAGCCGAAAAGGAACACCCCGACCTGCTTGTAGAGGGCAGAGATGTAGGGGTTCCCCACGAAAGACTTGGATCCCTCGTTGAGAAAGTAGATCCTGTAGCTTTCTCCAATTATAATCTGAGGGAACAGAAGGGATACAGATGTCAGCGGTGTGATCTATGATGCAGATATTCATCTCTGCTTCAAAACCAATGACTCCATATCTCCAGAATGCGCAGAGGAGAAGAGTATTCTTCAGCAGTAAACTGTGATATGAAACCGTTAAAGTGCAATGCTGTTATTTCACATGCAATTTAAACTGAGACTGCAGCGACCTTCTCTGCCAGCTCCATTTTCAACATCAGAAAGCTATAAATAGTGAATGCAGACTTCATATGAGGTAATTCTCTAAATTAGGGCTGCGAGGCATGTTTGTCATGCACTCTTTGTTTTAGTTCTGCAGGATTTTTGCTCATTTTCCTCCTACTGAGAAAGCCCCCAATGGTCCCAATCCCAAAGTTATTGAGTAATACATACATAAATGTTCATATTCTAATTTTATGACAATAAAAGTTGCTGCTATATGAATTTTAGTGGGTATTCTTATGATGAAAATTTAGCTTCTGCGCATCTGTTATGGTATCTGAAGTGGCTACAAACAGGAAAACTCTAAACCTGTAATGTGACCATGCTCCACTTCTAAGTTGTTAATTCAGAACTTTTTATTATTATAATTTAATCTGTTCTCGTTTCTGGTTATGTTGTATCTCTGTCCTGCTCTGGTTGGTAGTCTCTTCCTGGTCATCCTTTGTATGATCATCTGCTTTACCTTTTGTGATTATGGAACCTCTTCTCCACACCCGTGTCTCCTTCTCTTTCCCATTTTGCAATCTACTATTCCTTATTTAGTCAGTCTTGCTTTGCCACTCCCCGCGGTGACATAGTTCGCTTATGGAGTTCATCTCTCATGTCCGTGGATTAGCCACCGTTTCACCCAGTTTGTACGCTACCTTAGTTTACTACTTTTATGTTTTAGTTTTGGTCCGTTTACTTTCAGTTTAATCAGTGTTTAGTTTGGCTCGTCGTTTCTGGCGCTTTCCACAGCCTTTGTTTGTAACTAATAAACCCCCACTAACTGGACGTTGCCTGCATTTGGGTCCTTCTTCCAAAGCTCCAAAATATAAAAAACACAATGCTCATCACTTTGTTACAGTGTGCACTTTGTCTCACAGCCAAAGCAAAATCAAAACTGCTCATTTAGCGAGTCGTTCTGATGTGAGAACTGGAGAACAATGGAACGATACCTCCCTCCCAGCTTCAGCTTGATCCAATTGGAAGATTCCTGCGAGCATCTAAACTTAAAGCGACAGTGCTACTAACTGCTATTACAGTGTTAGCTTAGCGAGCGTGGTTATTACTGTCATTTTGTTTAAAATTCAGTCACCCCATTAGCCATCCCTGTTCTCACCTGTTTTTTTTTAAATCCACAATTGATAATACATAGCATAATTGTTATAATTTGCCTGTAAAAGCTGAGTGCATTGAGCCATCAGCATTAGAGGCTGACAGATGGGCTACATAGCACTGGCTTAGCTGTCAGATCAATGTCAGGTCTTTATTTTCTGTGAATTTCATGTACTCTCACTCGACATCCTTGTACATCTACCAAAACTCTATATATCATTTTAGCTTATTTTGCTCTCGTTTATTATGCTCCGGCTGGGACCAAAGGCCACTAGCTGCTATTAGCGGTTGCCCATTCACTCTTTCAAGGTTGTTTCTGTACGCCAGGGACTGGACCGATCCCATCAACCACTGAAACTAAACACCTCTGTCCACCAGTCATGTTTTATTTCATTCTTTTAGCCGATTCAACATTAGTTAGCTAAGGCTGTGTTCGCTATCGGAGCTAGCCAACTCACATTAGCAATACATCTGAATTTTTCCCCCTCCCGGGTCTTGTATTACCAACTTCTTCCCACATTCTTATAAATTTGTGACTTTCTCCTCCATGTAAATCTTCAACGCAGCTCATTGAGACAGTGGTTAGCGCCATCACCTCACAGCAACAAGGTCCTAGTTTCGAACCCAAGAGCTGGCCAGCTGGGTAGAGTTGGGATTTTTTTCCCAGTCCCCCCGGTTCTCGCTGGGTATTCCAGTTTCTTTCCCCAGTCCGAAGACATACACACTCCGGTTAATCCACATTAACTGGGGATTCTAAATTGTTCACTGGTGTGAACAGAGCACCCCATCTGTCACTCACAGAAGCTAGGACAGGCTCACTACCCGCAGCCCAAAAGGATTAAGCCGTTAAGAAAACTGATGGATGGATCGTGTTCAACTTTCCCCTCTTGTAAATATGCAACTTTTTTTGGCAATCTTGTAAACTTGCAACATTTTTCTGGATGCATACTAGGTATTTTTTTTAATTAATAATAGCAAAGTCAGATTTATTTTTACCCTCTTGTTGGCCCTCAGTAACACCCTTGTGCCAAATGAACATAAATCTGAAATGTGATTGGCACTGTAAATGCACATAGAGACTTTATTTCGAACAAAAAAGTAAAACAAAAACAAAACAAATGACAAGTGCAATAAAGTAACAGTATACAGTGTTCGAAAGGGAGAAGGAAGAAGTGAACACTTATTAATTCCAACTCCTCTTTTCCATAAATACAACCCATGTGAAATATATACAAATTACCACATTTAAGACCCCAAGTAAACAACTATATAATGTACATATCAACATTAACACCCATCCATCCCAACATACATACAGTCCATACATCAAAACCAGCCCCAAACACAGATATACACAGTGCTGTCCCACCCACCATTCCATAGTGTCCCAGAGTGAGCATAGTGAATCGTACGTGTAAATACTACCCTTCTAACATATATATTCTTTCAGCAAATAATGTTTATACCTATTTTTGAATTGATTTCTGTGTGTACATAGTTTCAGTTCCGGCTCCAGACTGTTCCACAAATCCATCCCACAGACAGATATGCACATACTTTTCTTATTTGTTCATATCTTGGGTTTTGTAAAGTTTAAGTCTCCTCTCAAATTATAATCATTGTCTCTTTTTTTTAAAAAATATTTTTTGTATATTAGTTGGGAGTTGATTATTAATTGCCCTGTACATGACTTGTGCTGTCTTAAATTTAACTAAATCGATGAACTTTATGACATGTGACTTTAAAAACAACGAATTGGTATGGTCTCTATATCCTACATTATTTATTATCCTTATAGCTCTTTTTTGTAATGTGCATATTGACTGTAGGTTGGTCTTGTAGGTGTTTCCCCAGACTTCTACACAGTAGTTAAGATAAGGTAGAAACAGTGAATTGTACAGCAAGAACAATGATTTATAGTCCAAGATGTGTCTGGTCTTCCCCAGTATGCCTATACATTTTGCCAACTTGGCCCGGATGTGACTGATGTGAGGTTTCCAGCAGATTTTATTGTCTAGCGTCACTCCCAGAAACTTATTTTCCTGTACTGTTTCTATTCTGGTATCATCTATCGTTACCATTACTTCATGATTTATTTTATAATTTCCAAACAACATAATTGTTTTTTTTCAGATTTTGAGATAATTTATTTTTGTTGAACCACTGCGTTAAACTTTTCATTTCAGTTGTGACCACCTCTAAAACCTGCTGCAAATTCTCACCAGTGCAAAGGATATTTGTGTCATCCGCAAACAAAATAAATTTCAGAATTTTTGATACTTGGCATATGTCATTTATATACAAGATAAAGAGTTTGGGTCCCAAAACTGACCCCTGGGGCACACCACAAGTGATGTCCATGAAGGGCGATTTGTGCTCACCAATTTGTACAAATTGTTGTCTGTTACTCAAATAACTTTCCACCCAACTCAGTCCGACCCCTCTTATCCCATACCTTTCCAGTTTCCTTAGCAGAATTCTGTGGTCAATGGTGTCAAAAGCTTTCTTTAAATCTATAAATACTCCTACAGCAAACTTTTTTTTTTTTTAATCTATACAACCAGTAATTTCTTCAATAAGTTCGATCAGTGCCAAAGATGTAGATTTATCTGCTCTAAAACCATACTGGCTGTCCATAAGGAGGTTGTGTTTTTCAATGAAATCATCCAGTCTCTTAGTGAAGATTTTTTCAAGTATTTTGGAGAATTGTGAGAGTAAAGAGACTGGCCTGTAATTTGTGAAATAATGACTGTCTCCTGTTTTGTATAGTGGTATTACTTTTGCTATTTTCATTTTGTTTGGAAATTTACTAGTTTGAAATGACAGGTTACAGATGTGGGGGAGTGGTTTAACAATTCCTTCAATTACTTTTTTCACTATTGTCATGTCAATTTCATTCCACTCCACATTATACGTATTTCTTTTCCCATCACTGTTTGTTTTTGTTGAACTGCAGAAGTTATTGAATAGCTACAGTATTTAGAGTAATTTGGATAAAGAGTGGGGATAAATTCATTAATTCATCAAGCTTTTTTCCTTCTTTTCATTCTTTTACAAGAAAGAATTTATTGCATCTGGCCAAAAGTAAAACGAGAAATAGGCTTTCAAATATTAAAGACTGAATTGCTGGAACCCCCCCCCCCCCCCCAAAAAAAAAAAAAAAAAATAATCACAAGAACTTGGAAATCTGTGATTCTGTGAAGAGAAGAGCATAAGAGACGTGGCTAAAATAAATGTTTTTCAAACCAAAGATGATGTTATGACAGCCAAAATACAATGCAATTTCTCCTGAAGTGGCTCTGAAAGCGCTAATTTACGGTCGGACGTATGGACCTGCGCCATTTCTACGCCTGTGAGAAAACACCGAGACGACGTGGGAGGCTTAAAGCTGTCCGGCGTGGGCAGTTTTCTATGAGAACGCAAATAAACCACCGTCTGGAACCAGCGATTGACGGGTGAGGCACGTTTTAAGGGGGAAGGTGGATGGTCATAACTGAAAACAGCTGCTGGAGCTCTGAAACATGGAGTCAAGTCCTCCTCAACACTCGTTTCCCAGCAGCTCAAAAATGTATCGCAATATAATTTCTCTATATCATGATACACAATATATATTACACACACACACACACACACTGTATATGTGTGTATATGCAATGAATGTCCTTTAAAGTGACTGGCAAAAATCAAGTTTTTTTCTGTTGTTAACATGTCTGTAACATGTTTCTTGTGATTTACAAGACATATCAAGAGCAAAGTCATTCCAAAGGATTTCTGTTCCTGGTGAACTTGTTGTGGTAACGTATCGTCACTTCCTGTGTTGCTGGCTGTTGGTGTGGTTTGCTCTGTGGTTAGCTCTCCTCACTCTCCTGAGGATTATTGCCTTTAATTGTATTTTAATCACTTTTTCCCCATCTACCGTCACCTCTCCCTTCTGTTTAACAAGCCTCTTGCACCTGTGTGCGCACTCAATGTCACCTAATCACCCTCTTTAACCTTCCATTAAGGGGGCGGCGGTGGTGGAGCAGGTGTAGCGTGACCAACTACTGATCAGAGGGTCATGGGTTTGATTCCCGCTCTGTCTGCTGTCTGCTTGTCGAAGTGTCCTTGAGCAAGACATTGAACCCCCAGTTGCTCCTGGTGGCCTGGTTAGCACCTGTGTGTATGACAGCTCTGCCGCTATCATGTGTGAATGTGGTGTGAATGGGTGGATTGCAGGATCTGTAAAGCGCTTTGGTCATCCTAGATGAGAAGAAAAGCGTTATATAAGTGAACGCCATTTACCATTTCTGTTCACCTTTCATCGGTGTTAGCTTCAGGTTAGTCTCTAGCTATGGCTACTAGCTCTCCTTCCCCTTCTCCTCTGGTGTGCTCCCCGTGTCAGATGTTTAGCTACACCTCTGCCTCTTTTAGTGATAATGGTAAATGTAATAAATGTTGTCTTTTTGAGGCGCTCGAGGCGAGGTTGTGTGATTTGGAATCCCGGCTCCACTGCACTGAAACACTGTCAGTGCCAGTTAATAATGACAGACTCTCCTTAGCTGCAGCGGAGCACCCTAGCATACTCTCCTGAGCAGCCAGGAGAGAATGGGGGGATGACGGTGAGAAGGAAGCATAGTCACAAGCCCCTGGTTAACCACCAACCTGTTCATGTTTCTAATCGCTTTTCCCTGCTCAGCGACACACCCGCTGAGGAAAAAACTCTGATCATTGGCAATTCTATAGTCAAAAACGTGAACCTAGAGACTCCAGCAGCCATAGTCAAATGCATTCCCGAGGCCAGAGCAGGCAGCACTGAGTCAAATTTGAAAATGCTGGCTAAAACTGTAAATACTCCACAATTGTTATCCACGCCGGCATTAACAACATCCGACTCTGGCAGTCAAAGTTACAAAACAGCGTGGAATTCTCTGGCCCCTCCCTAATCTGACCAGTGATGACGTGTTTAGCCGCATGTCATCCTTCAACCGCTGGCTGTCTGTGTGGTGTCCTGCAAACAATGTGGGCTACACAGACAATGGGAACTCATTTTGGGGAAAACTTGGTCTTATTAGACGAGATGGCATCCATCCCACTTTGGATGGTACATCTCTTATCTAACAATCTGGCATCATTTTTATCCAAAGTTCCAAAACCTTGACAACTCAGAGTTGGGACCAGGAAGCAGAGTCGCAGTCTTACACGCCTCTCTGCAGCTCCTCTTCATCCCCCACCCCTCAACTTAGCCCCTTGTCTTCCCCATCAGAGAATCATTGTCTGCTCCCTCCAAAGTAAATAAAAATATAATGTATAAATATCCCAAAGTAATGAAGCAAAAAGTTGGTAAATCTCAAATTAAACATGAAGCCTCTAAATTTAATGATTTGGCCTCTGTTCCTCCTCATAATTTAAAAATTAAATGCGGTTTGTTAAATATTAGGTCTCTAACTCCCAAATCTCTGCTAGTCCATGATCTGTTATTTGATCATCAGATTGATTTAATATCCTTTACAGAGACTTGGTTAGGGCAAGAGGATTATGTTGGTTTAAATGAATCAACTCCCTCTGGTTATTTAAACTGTAAAAATCTCAGACGTTCTGGTCATGGAGGAGGAGTAGCAACAATTTACCATTCCAAATTACTAGTTAATGTAAAGCAAAAAACACGTTATAATTCCTTTGAAGGCCTGGTCCTCATTATTGGGCATGTTGGCAATTTTAGGTTAAACACAATTTTATTTGCCATAGTTTATCGTCCTCCCTCAGCCTACTCAGAGTTTTTATCCAAATTTGCAGAATTCTTAGCAAATTTAGTGCTGAAATCAGATAGAATAATTATAGTAGGGGACTTTAATATACATTTAGCTGTAGATAGTGACTGCCTTAATATGGCATTTAATTCAATATTAGACTCGATGGGGTTTTCTCAGAAAGTAGGATATCTACCCATTATCTCCACCACACGTTGGACCTTGTTCTGACATATGGCATAGAAACAGAAAATCTGGTAGTGTCTCCTCATAACCTTGTACTGTCAGACCTTTGTCTGTTAACCTTTGATTTTACTATTTCTGACTATTTGGCTCCTAAAGAAAAATATTACTACAGTAGATGCCTCTCAGATGATGCTGTTACCAAATTTAAGCAGATTGTTTCCTCTATGCCATGTGTCAACACAACGGAGATAAGCTATGGAGCGCTTGCTCCTTCTGTAATTGATAGCATGGTAGATAGTGTTACAGCTTCTCTGCATCAGATTCTAGACATGTTGGTCCCTTTAAAAAAGAAAAAGTCTAATCAGATTTCTGACTCCTTCGTTCAACACAGAAACTCGTAGCTTAAAACAGAAGACTTGTCAATTAGAAAGAAAATGGTGCTCCACTAAATTAGATGAAATCTATTTAGCTTGGAGAAATCATCTTTCTCAAATCAAATTTCCAGATGCCTGAAGGTGCCATGTTCATCTGTTCAAACAATTACATACAAGTATAAACACCACAGAAATGTCCCGCTATCCTACCACTCAGGAAGGAGAGGGGTTCTGTGTCCTAGAGATGAATGTGTTTTGGTGTGAAACTCCAGAACAAAAGCAAAAGACCTTGTGAAGATGCTGGCTGAAGCTGGTAAAACAGCATCATTATCCACAGTAAAACGAGTCCTGTACCGACATGGGATGAAAGACCACTCAGCAAGGAAGAAGCCATTACTCCAAAATCATCATAAAAAAGCCAGATTACAGTTTGCAAATGTACACCGGGGCAAAGATCTTAATTTTTGGAGACTTGTCCTGTGGTCTGATGAAACTTAACTTTTAACTGTTTGGCCATAATGACCAGAGTTACATTTGGAAGGAAAAGGGGGAAAGCTTGGAAGCCTGAGAAAGCCACCCCAAATGTGAAGTATGGGGGTGGCAGCATCATGTTGTGGAGGTGTTTTGCTGCAGGAGGGACTGGTGCACTTCACAAAATAGATGGTATCATGAGGAAAGAAAATCATGTGGAAATACTGAAGCAACATCGCAAGACATCAGACAGGAAGTTAAAGCTTGGGCGTAAATGGGTTTTCCAAATGGGCAATAACCCTAAGCATACTGCCAAATGAGTTACAAAGTGGCTTAAAGACAACAAAGTCAATGTTCTGGAGTGGCCATCACAAAATTCTAATCTCAATCCCATAGAAAATTTGTGGGAAGAGCTGAAAAGACATGTGTGAGCAAGGCGGCCTACAAACCTGACCCAGTTACACCAGTTCTGTCAGGAGGGATGGGCCAAAATTCCAACAAACTATTGTGAGAAGCTTGTGGAAGGATACCCAAAACGTTTGACCCAAATCATACAGTTTAAAGGCAATGCTACCAAATACTAAGGAGCTCTATTCTTCAAATAATCAATTCTTCATTAACATTAGGCCATGTACCGCAGGCTTTTAAAACTGCTGTAATTAAACCCTTATTTAAAAAGCCAACGCTGGATCCAGGAGTTTTAGCTAACTATAGACCAATCTCTAATCTGCCTTTCATTTCAAAAATCTTAAAGAGTTGTTGCTATGCAATTATTTGACCATTTGCAGGGAAATGGTTTATTTGAAGAGTTTCAATCTGGGTTTAGAATCCATCATAGTACTGAAACGGCTTTCGTGAAGGTCACTAATGACCTCCTTATTGCATCTGATAATGGACTTGTTTCTGTACTTGTCTTTTTAGACCTTAGTGCAGCTTTTGATACTATCAATCACAATATTTTACCTGATAGAGTAGAACACCATGGTGGACTTAATGGAACTTTGTTGCAGTAGTTTAGATCTTATTTATCTGATAGGTTCCAGTTTGTTAATGTTCCACACGGATCTGTACTAGGCCCTATTCTTATTAGTTTATATACGGTATGTTTCCGCTAGGCAACATTATTAGAAAGCACTGTATACATTTTCATTGTTATGCAGATGTCATACAATTATACCTGTCAATGAAGCCAGATGGCAGTAATCAATTAGCCAAATTAGAGACCTGTCTTAAGGAAATCAAAGCTTGGATGACTTGTAATTTCCTGTTGTTAAATTCAGGTAAAACTGAAGTCATTCTAGTTCAGGGGTCACCAACCTTTTTGAAACCAAGAGCTACTTCATGGGTATCGAGTCATGTGAAGGGCACCAGCTTGACACACTCCTCTAAAATAACAAATTGTGTGTGTGTGTGTGTGTATATATATATATATATATATATACAGTATATATATATACATACATAAATAAATAATTATCAATAACTTAGAGTGGGTAACAGACAAGATCAATATTCAACACTTTAATTTTATTAATCTCAGCAATTGTTCAGATGATCCCTTCTACATTTCATAAAAAAATGTCCAGTTTTCACCAGTCCCTTTTAACCATAAAAAACTAAACCCTTTTAACTCATGAACTATGATGAACCATGTTTGAAAAAGTTATGCAACATTTAAGAAAAAACAACTTTCATATTAAATAAATCTTATCACATTTTTAACTGAACAAATCTGCTGCAATTCTGCTCAAAATCTGTTACATTTAATAAACACACTTTTGTGTGTTCTTCTTCACTGGAATTATATCCATACAGTTCTTGCCAAGAATCATGCTTGAGCAACCAGCACTGTCCTTTCATGAGAAGAAACTAAACAAGCACTGAGAGTGCTTATATGCACGGTGGCGCAGTGGTTAGCACCGCGGCAGCAGTTTAGCCTCGGCCGGGGGATCGCTGGGATCGTGGGTTCGATCCCTGCCCCCGGCCAACAGTGATCTGTGTGGAGTTTGCATGTTCTGGTGGTGCATGTTCTGGTGGTGCATGTCCTCGTTTTTCATGCAAAAACATGCAGGTTAGGGAGTTAAGGGGCGCTTGCGCACGCAGCGGCTGGTGGCTTGTTACCGGACTGCAGAACAAATCTACCTACGGGTACAAGATAAGTCCAAAAAAAAAAAAAAAAAAAAGAGTGGGTAGTGAAGTGGCGCTTCGCCATCGCCCCGCAAATGAAATACACGCAGCTTCCTTTCACGGTAGTAAAAAAGAACTCTTCCTCCCGCTCACTTTGAAAATGATAAATCTTTTTTTTGCCATGTTTTTGGGCTTGGAAACCGCACTGCGCCCACCATCTTAACTGCCCGCTAGCTAAGCTTACGCTCCACAAGCGAGAAGGTTTTGTCATGCGCACAATACTGACCTTTGAACTAGGTCAGAGTTCACCTTAACTTTACGTATAATAAACATATTTTCATTTTTTTATTTTTAAGACATTGTCATTTTAAAATCTATATAAATGCAAGTGTGATTTTAAAAAATATAAAAAATATAAAATAAAAAATAGCGGCAGAAAAAATTACATCTGCAGCTCACTTGCGAGTTGTGCTATTTTTAGAACAGGCCTGCGGGCGACACATGTGGTCCCTGCGGGCGACATGGTGCCCGCGGGCACCGCGTTGGTGACCCCTGTTCTAGTTGGTCCAAAAAACCTTAGAAATACCTTTCCAAATCAAACTCTTAGTTTGGATGTGGTTCTCTTTGTCTTAATAATTCTGTGAGGAACCTTGGAGTTATTTTTAATCAAGATCTGTTTTTTAATTCATATATTAAACTTTCTCAGACTCCCTTCTATCATTTGCGGAATATTGCCAAGATTAGGAGCATCTTGTCTCAGAGTGATGCTGAGAAACTAATCCACACTTTTGTTAGCTCTAGGCTAGATTATTGTAACTCTTTATTAAGTTGTCCTAAAATATCTTTAAAAAGTCTTCAGCTGATCCAAAATGGTGTAACATGAGTTTTAACTGGTATTAGAAAGAGATCATATCTCTCCGGTTCTGGCCTCCCTTCATTGGCTTCAAGTTTAAAATCCTTCTTCTTACTTACAAAGCTCTAAATAATCAGGCCCCTTTTTATTTAAAAGATCTGATACTACCCTATTATCCTAACAGAGCACTACGCTCCCAAAATACAGGATTACTTGTAATACCTAGAATCCCCCCCCCCCCCAAAAAAAAATTAAATATAATACACACGACTTCCGGTTATGGCTGCCACGTAGGACGGACGTGTCTCGCTCTGCTCTGCTCCTGGAAAAAAAAAATCGGCAAATAACTCTCTCATTTGGGACAGAACGTATCCCAGCATTTGGGCGAGGATATGTCGGCGAAGCCTAAGGCTGGAAAACCAGGAAAAGGAAAAAGCGAGCCGCCGAAACAGTCCAAATTAACGGACTTTCAGGTCTGTGACGCAGCAAACAAGGCTCCATATATGGCGGAGGAAGCTGGCGGCGGTGCGATTTCTGCGGGGAATGGCGCAGATGCGCTGATGGCTGCCATGAGTTCAATGAGAGCGGACTTTTCCTCTAGATTTGATGGGATTATGACAGCGCTGGAAGGAATAAGAAAGGAATTGGGTGACTGTGTAGAACGAACGGCGCAGATGGAGCTCCGTCTCGCTAGTGCTGAAGATGACGTCACCCGTCTTCAATTAAAGGTGCGCACTTTGGAAAAAAAAAATAAATCTCTGGAAGATAATATTTTGGATTTGGAATCTCGGTCGAGACAGAATAACTTGAGGCTGGTGGGTCTTCCAGAGGAATCAGAAGGTCGGGACGTATGTTCCTTTCTGGAAAAGTGGATTCCGGAGGTGCTGGGCAGCGAGGAGTTGCAATCAGCAGTGGTTCTGGAAAAAGCACATCGTATTGGCCCACGGAGAGATAAGGGACCGCCGAGGACCTTAATTATGAAGTTTCTAAGCAACAGAGACAGGATGAAGATCTTCAACGCTGCACGTGCTAAAGGAGAGATTAAACACCAGGACCAGCAGGTGCGGTTCTACCCAGATTTGGCCACAGGAATCCAGCAATTGAGGAAGCAGTTTGATCCCGTACGTAAGGAGCTGCGCAACCTTGGGATTCGTCATGGTGTAATCTATCCTGCGAGACTGCTGACCACGTATGAGGGCAGAACCCACATCTTCAAGACCCCAGAGGAGGCGCAGGAGTTCATCAAGAAGATCAAAGAAGAAGAAGAGACTGGTGGGAGCTAAGCATGAACAAAATATAAGGTAGAATAACTAAGCATTTGCACAGGCATCTGACTGACTTGAAGTAAATAGTAAGTTTACAAAATATAGATTGTATTATATATTAAAAAAAAACAAAACAAAAACAAAACAAACAAAAAAAAAAAACTAGGATGTACAAAGTTGGTAAAAATTTTGGAGTTAAGTTGGAAAACTACAGAGGAGAGTTAATGTTACGTCATTAAAAGCAGTAGAGTTAGGGTGATTGGGAGGATGAAGAAGGAGTGGCTTAGGCTGTTCCCCGTGGATGTGGAACAGTCGATGGCTATATCGGGAGACAGAATTTTTCTTTTGATTTTGGGGGGTTTGCCACAAGTGTGGGAAGGGGGAATTTGTTTGTGTGTAGTTTGTAGGATGAATGTTCAACCACTCATGTTTTTGCTTCTCTGTATGAGCATGTTTACACTGCAAGGTAATCCCAAACTCTCTATTGATCATGGACCAAAGTGTTAATCTTAATTTAACTTCATGGAATTGCAGAGGTCTACAAAATTTAAAAAAACTTAAACAAGTTATGAATAAAATAAAGGACATGGGTTCAAGAATTGTGTTTTTACAAGAAACTCATCTGATAGAGGAGGATGTTAAAAGAATTAGGAGTAGATGGCAGGGAAGTGTATTCACCTCTTCATTTTCATCCCGAGCCAGGGGAGTTATGACTCTCATACATAAATCAGTTCCTTTTCAAGTGAAAAATGTAATTGGAGACAAATTTGGAAGATATGTAATCATTCAAGGTTCTTTGCTATTAGAAAATATAAATCTTGTGAACTTATATGGTCCCAATATAGATGACCAGAAGTTCTTTGCTAATTTATTTCTCATCTTATCATCACTTACAGGGCAACATATAATAGCAGGGGATTTTAATTGTACATTGAATCCAGGTGTGGATAGATCAACAGGACTGGATTGTACGCACATTGGATGTAGGATGACTATTAATCATTTTATGAAAGAATTGAGATTGTTAGATATATGGAGAGAAATGAAACCACAAGTTAAAGCCTATTCTTGTTATTCCAGTACCTACAAGACATTCTCACGTATTGATTATTTTTTGATTTCCACAGAATTAAGGTCCAAGATTCAAAACTGCTTTTATGATAACATCGTGATCTCTGACCATGCACCCTGTTGTCTAATATATGTAGATAAAAAATTGATAAAGGAATCAGGTAGATGGCAATTTCAGCATAAATGGCTTCAGGATGAGGAATTTGTCAAGTATATAGAAAAACAGATAGACGAGTTCTTTGACATCAATACTACACAAACATCAGCATGTGTAAAGTGGGAGGCTTTCAAAGCTTTTATTAGGGGACATATTATTAGTTATACAGGATCAAAATCTAAGAAGACTCGAGAGGAGAGAGCTAAATTGGAACATAAAATAAAAAATCTTCAGGAAAAAGTGTATGCAGGAAGTGACCCAAGGTTGGAGAATGAATTACTGATTTTGAGAGCTGAATACGACAAAAAATCAGCGAATAGAGCTGCCTCGAGTCTTCTAAGATTGAAACAATCTTTTTATGAACAAGGTGAAAAATCAGGAAAATTATTAGCATGGCAGATTAAACAATTGGAAATTAAAACACCAATTACCAGTATTATAAGTAATGGACAGGTAGTTATAGATCCTTTAGAAATTAATAGAGCCTTTAGAGATTACTATGAAAAATTATATGATACCAAAAATGAACCTGAATTAACAAAACTAAATGGGTTTTTGAACGAACTATCTATACCGTGTATTCCAAATGAAAACAGGGAGATATTGGAGTCTAAAATTAGTCAAGAAGAAGTTGGGCTAGCCATTGATAATATGAAATCAGGAAAAAGTGCAGGACCAGATGGTCTTCCAGTTGACCTTTATAAAAAATTTAAGAATAAATTAATAAAACCTTTTTTGGAAATGGTTTTAGAAGCATTTCAAAATAATAATTTACCATCATACATAAATAATGCCTTAATTATACTGCTGCCAAAACCAGGTAAGCCCTCTAATAAATGTGAAAATATGAGACCAATAAGCCTATTAAACGCCGACCTTAAGATAATCTGTAAAATTTTAGCAAGACGAATACAAGAAATTTTACCAAATATTATTAATCGAGATCAGAATGGCTTTATAAAGGGTAGACAAGGCTTCCATAATGTAAGAAGACTATTTAATATTATTTATTTTAATAAAGAAGCACCGGATACAGCTCTCCTATCATTGGACGCCGAAAAGGCCTTTGATAGAGTTGAATGGCCCTTTCTTTTTGAAGTACTACAAAGGTTTGGACTTGGAAATAATTTCATAAAATGGGTTCAAATAATATACAATAATGCTACAGCAGAAATCCTAACAAATAACAATATTTCAAAACCAATAAAAATAAATAGAGGATGTCGACAAGGCTGTCCACTTTCACCTTTACTGTTTACTATGGCAATTGAACCTTTAGCGATAGCGATACGTTTACATTCACAAATATATGGAATTAAAGTTGGACCAACAGAACATAAAATCTCCCTGTACGCCGATGACATAATTTTGTTTATGTCGAATCTAAAAAAATCAATTCCAACCTTGTTGAATTTAATAAAGAATTTTGGGGAAATATCAGGATATAAAATAAATAAAACTAAATCTTCAATATTAATGCTAAATGAGACCCAGAGAAATTACCCAGCCCCTGAGGTAAATCAATTCAATGTTGTAAATCAGTTTAAATATTTAGGAATCCAAATTATGCCTAAGCTAGAATCAGTCGCCAGTGTCAACTATGAAGCCTTAATGTCAGATATCAGTGAGTTAACTCAGAGATGGATGTCACTACCAATGTCGATGATCGGGAGAATCAATATACTTAAAAGTAATATTTTACCTAAAATACTTTATTTATTTCAATACATTCCCTTATCACCACCTTTAGATCTATTCTCAAGAATAAAAAAAAAGTTAGTGGAATTTATATGGAACAACAGGAGGGCTAGATTACGTTTGTCTTTATTATATTTACCATTTGATCGTGGAGGTCTGAAATGTCCAAATTTTATGTTGTATTATTGGTTGGCACAACTGAGGTCTATGACATATTATTTTTCATCAAATGATCTCCCTCACTGGACTGAAATGGAATCATACAATTTACCTTTACCTCTTCCCATATTCATATACTCAGATTCGGCAAAAAAATTACAAAAACAAGTTAAAAATCCATTTGTAAAGCATATGATCAAAATATGGTGTGAAGCTAAAAACTATTTAAAAGAACCACAGTTATTGTCACAATTTAGTCCAATATGGGGTAATCAATATTTTAAACCAGGGAGAGCGGACGCTGTATTTAAAGTATGGAATTTAAAAGGGATACAAAAGATTCAGGATTTATATTTGCCAGGTGCAGACAACATAATGTCTTTTGAAGAGCTGAGGATCAAATTTAATCTCAATAGAACACATTTTTTTAAATATCTTCAACTTAGAAACTTTATTCGATCAAATCAAAATAAAGCTCTCACTCGACCTATTTATTCATCCTTGGAAAAAATGATGATGAAAGATAGTAAAAGAAAGGGTATTATTTCAGAGTTTTATAACTCATTGACACTATCTTCAAGTGAAAATTCACTGAAAAGATTAAACTACTGGAAAGAAGATCTGCAAATTGAAATTTCAGAGGAACAATGGGAATTGGCTTGTACAGAAGCTCAAACCAAATCAATAAATGCACGCCTTAAATTGATACATTTCAAATGGTTAATGCGGATGTATGTTACACCGGAGGAGTTAAATAGATATAACAAAAATATACCAGATACATGCACAAAATGCATGGAAAGTAAAGGAACCCTATTTCATTGTTTATGGGAATGTAGATTAATAAGAATGTTTTGGGAAGAGGTGAGGGTAACAATTGAAAAAATAATCTCAAAACAAATCATATTGAATCCTAAACTGTTTTTGTTGGGTCTGTACCCAGAAAAGCATAATTTTAATAAAAGTGAAAGAACATTCATAGACCTCAGTTTGCTTAATGCCAAAAAATGTATTGCACTATTATGGAAAAAGACTCATAGACCAGATGTGACTCAGTGGTTAAGACAGATGTTAACAAACCTTCCATTAGAAAGAATAACATATATACTAAAATCAAAGGAAATTGTGTTTGAGAATATATGGAGACCTTTTATTGATTATGTAAAAAATTTAAACATAACTCTTGAAGAAGAAGGTGAATGATGTGTGTGGACCTTGTAAATTCCAAACTGGTGAACATAATATGTATACTTATGTATTGGATTGTCTAGACTAAACAGAGGAGCATTGTTGAAGACTTGATTTTGTTGGTGGTTGTTGGTGTTTTTAGTGCATTTTTTTTTTGTAGTACTTTAGTGTTAGTGTTTGATTGTTTGTATCATGTTTGTTAAAAAAAAAAAAGAAAAGGTTCAATAAAGATATTGTGGAAAAATATAATACACACACATATACACACACACACACACTTGTATCTCTGTACGTCACACACATACAGTGGTGTGAAAAAGTCTTTGCCCCCTTCCTGATTTCTCATTTTTTTGTATGTTTGTCACACTTAAATGTTTTAGATCATCAAACAAATTTAAATATTAGACAAAGATAACACAAAATGCAGTTTTTAAATGAAGGTGCTTATTATTAGGGGAAAAAATCCAAACCTACATGGCCCTGTGTGGAAAAAGTGATTGCCTCCTAAATCTAATAGCTGGTTGGGCCACCCTTAGCAGCAACAACTGCAATCAAGCATTTGCAATAACTGGTAATAAGTCTTTTACAGCGCTGTGAAGGATTTTTGGCCCTCTCATCTTTGGCCCTCTCATCATTTTGTGTTTACTTGTGTTATCTTTGTCTAATATTTAAATTTGTTTGATGATCTGAAACATTTAAGTGTGACAAACATACAAAAAATGAGAAATCAGGAAGGGGGGAAACACTTTTTCACACCACTGTATGCCCCGCCTCTTGTTTGTTGTGTGTGTACGCATACACAGGTCTTCACCTGTGTGACATCTGAATGTTTGATTTTTTAGCACCTTAACTCTTGCACTTTAGCATATCCACTTTGTACAGTTTTATTGCTGATGTTCTTCTCGTGTATGATTGTGTGTTTTTGTGACCTGCTGGGAGACTGCAGATGCAAATTAAAAGTATTGCTAAATCTGGCATACTTACATTTATATTAATGTTCATTAGTATGTAATGTCCCTTTCAAATAAACATTAAACTTAAACTTGTCTATTTTTTTTCTTGCAAAACTGTGTGGGTGTTTACTTCATTAAACTGCATTTTTTTTTAATTTGTTGTATTTTTTGCATAAATATATTTTGCTTTTTTCTAAATTTGGCGTATTTTTCTTTGCAAATTTAAAACCTTTATAGAGTAAATCTGTGACATTTTCCCAATAAAGTTATAAGCTTTTTTTAAAAAAAAATAAATTTAACATTTATTGGCATAAATGGGCTGCACGGTGGCGCAGTGGTTAGCACTGTGGCAGCACAGTTTACCCTTGGCCGGGGGATTGTGGGGATCGTGGGATCGTGGGTTCGATCCCAGCCCCCGACCAACAGTGATCTGTGTGGAGTTTGCATGTTCTCCCCGTGTATGCATGGGTTTACCCCGGGATTTCTCCGGTTTCCTCCCACATGCCAAAAACATGCAGGTTAGGTTAACTGGAGACTCTAAAGTGGCCCTAGGTGTGAATGTGTGTGTGAATGGTTAAGGGATAGCGCCGTATCATGGCTGCTTCATCCATCCAGGTGGTGGATGACCCTCAATTTCCCCTCTAGGGATCAATAAAGTATACTAAATCTAAAAAAAAAAAATCTAAATCTATAATCTGCTTTTCTGAAGATTGTCACTATTTTTAAGTCAACATGCTGCCCTTTTCATATAAATTTGCGACTGTTTTCTAATAAAATTGTACCCTTTTCAGGTAAATTTGTGGCTTTTTTTCTTGCCAATTTATATGTGTGTGTGTGGGGGGGGGTTCCTCAAAATTGCAACATTTTCCTTAAATTTTGATAATGTTTTTTCAAAAATTTTCAGCTTGTCACAAATTTATTATACTTTCTTTGTAAATTTATTAACTTTCATGGGCAAAATTGCAGCACTACTTATATAAATTTTCCAGGAAATTTATGACTTCTAGGAAATTGTGATTTTCTTTTTTTTTTTTACGAATTTATCAGGGATGAGAATGGGGTTTGGGAAAAAAAGAGTAAACTAAGCCGGGGGTCTTGGGGGACGCAGGTAACGAAATCTGGTGTTTTAGAATGCTCAAATGTGGTCTTATATTTAAAGTTAGAAGTAAGTACAAATGCATTTATAGTTTACCTTTTTAATCTGCTGCTGCATCACATGTGTAAATTTATGATATCTGAATGGTATGTTGATGTAATAATACTAAATTATATTTTACTACTATTTAGTATGTTTAGAACTGACACAGAATTACATTTACATAGTTCTAGAACAGACAAAATAATTTAACCAAGTAAAATAAATTATAAATATTAACAAAATTCCATCACCAAGTCCATCACCCATTTATTAAAATATACTGACATTCTGCAAACATTTTGATTTATTAATGTGTGCATTTGTTAGTGTTACTTGGAATATAAAAAAAGTTGCATATTAGTATATTTTAATATTTGAAAGATAATCTAAGAAAGTAAGTAAAACCTAAAAGATGTTTAATATTTTTATGCAATGACCATAAAGAAATTATGTTTACTAATAAAAGCAAAGATATCTTAGGAAAGGCAACCCATCACCACCCATGACAAAAAAAAACTTACACATGTACATCATGTAGCTCCTCCTAGTGAAACAAAAAATGATAAATTATATTCAAATTTCTTAGATTGCATTTCAAATTGTGAGAAAATATGTAATAACATTTATCTATTAACAATCAATGATCAGCATTCAAATGCAATTAGTGTTTCAAAACAGGCATGACATCACAACTTACACGTTATTTCATAACAAATTCATTACGCGAAAATTCTCAAGTACATTACTTATAACGAGAAAAAAAATCTTACCTCGGAATGTGTCTTCCGATCACTAATTGGTGTAATCGGGGCCGATTGTGATGAACTTTGATTGAGTGGCATCTGAATTTGACCGTGTCCATCGATCGTTTTGAATGCAGCACTGAGCGAGTAGTTCGATCTCCATGTAGCCACAATTTTGAGATGTTTCTGTTTTGAACAGTGTTCAACTAAGGCAACACAACCACGAGATCCGTAACTCAAGAAATCGTTGCAATAAACACACTGGGCTTTCCCTGGTACTTTGCATTTCGCTATGAAGTCGGCCATTTTTTCAACCACAACTTCGGTATTTTTACCGATCTTTACAGTCATTGACACAGTTTTTTCGAGCCATTCCCAATGAAACTTGTTCCTTATCCCTTTGTCGATTTCTAAAATTCTTGCTTTGTCTTTCGTGAGTTTTAGGTTCACCACTTTCACGAAATCGGGAAAACTCAGTTGATTGAACTATCCGCCATTTGCATTTCGCTCCACATGTTGGATATGACAAAGGAAATCTAACAAAATCGCCAATTGGTTGCTTCAATAAGTATTAGCCAATCAGTGGCCTTGTTACATTACATTACATTACTGATCTCGCTGGGTAGCGCGTTCTGCGTGGTGGATTTTAGCAGCCGATCGAAAATACAACTCACCGGTCATAACATACCACCCCCCTCCCTAAAATTTTCTGAATTTAGACGATTCACGAGAATGACCCTAGACATGATCAAATCCGCGGAATTCTGCGGATCCGCGGAGGATTCTCATCCCTGATTTATGAGCATGTGTTCCTCAGAAAATTGCAATAATCTTCCCCTAAATTTGTGAGATTTTTTTCTTACACAACTTTCCGATTTTCTCATTTTCTGCTTTTTAGGATATTTTTCTCATGAATGTGTACTTTTATCTTGTAAATTTATTGCTTCTTTTCTTAGAAATGTTAGTTATTTTTCTCAAGGTTTCAGGGATGCACTCGCTATAGACAAAAGAGCCACACGTGGTCCCAGAGTTGCAGGTTGCAGTAAACATGTGCTGCATTTCCATCCAATCATATTTATGCAAGTAAAGAACATGTGCATGAGAAATCCCGGATGGAAATGCCTGAGAATCAGTAAAATTTTGACAGTATTCCAAGAGTTCTGAAAACTCAGCATAATGTTAAACACTATTATTATTAAAGGTAGAATATGTATTTTCTGATTTCAAATATTTCAGAAATACCTAAAAATATAATTACAGTGTCAAGAAGCATCGCTTTAGCCATTATGCCAAATATGATAATTTATGATATTGCAGAGCTATGAATTCATTTAGGATTTTTGCCGGGTTGAGTCGGCTGATAACGTGATAAATACCACTGTAGACCAGCAGGGTGAATACTGAACAAGTTCTCGTCTCAGAGTCAAAAATCCTGTGTTTTAACTTAATTACATTAATTTCTAGAGTAGGGTAGAATATATAATGATACAAGTTAATTACTAGTTCACTTGGAGTAGACAAACTTGAACGCGTCATTGTGGGTCATCAGTTAAAAAAAACGATCAAATTCACTGCAGCCTAGTGGATGAAAGTTCATTACTGCCATCTAGTGTTGCCACTAATCACCTGCAATTTCTACACAGTCCACCTTTAAAGAACCCCTATTCTACTTTTTGGGGGTTTCCTATTTATTTTAGTGGGTTATGCAGGATTTCCGTGCTATTATATAGTCTGCAAAGTCAAAACAGCCCAAAATCCTCCTGTACAGGAGTTCTCCTCTCCCACAGAAACTAGGACTACACAACTCTGCTTCCTTTGGATTGGCTGTTCTGCTGTGAGGTCATCATGTTATTGCATAACAGACCTGATACGGACCTGCCTCCTGGATAGTCCGGTACACTTTCTCCTTGGAGGAGAAGAGGACGTTTCCCCACCGAGCCTCTGAGCTCACGTAGCTACAGTGCTGCTAGCTTAGCAAGCTAGTGGCCCAACCATGGTTTAAATTTCTGTAAATTCTAGTCACCCCACTAGAAATCCATGGTCCTAGCTTATAGTCTTGTAGTACTTGAGATTGGTTTTGAGACTCTGTCTTGGAATCAGTCAGATTTACTGGGCCTTGTCTTGGTCAAAATAGACTTGAGATTTTAAATCAAGACTATTCACGACCAGGACTTGATTATAAGATAAGACAAGATAAGCCTTTATTAGTCCCACAATGGGGAAATTCCAGGATTGCAACAGCACAGGGACAGCAACACTCAGAGCAATAATTTAGAAGATAAGAAAATAAGAGCAGTGAATATATATACAGTGGGGCAAAAAAGCCGCAGCTTATATTGCCCACCCATATTTGTATATTTATGTGTACATACAGTGGGGCAAAAAAGTATTTAGTCAGCCGCCAATTGTGCAAGTTCTCCCACTTAAAAGATGAGAGAGGTCTCCAATTTTCATCATAGGTATACCTCAACTATGAGAGACAAAATGAGAAAAAAAAAAAAAATCCAGAAAATTACTTTGAAGGATTTTTAATGAATTAATTGGTAAATTCCTCAGTAAAATAAGTATTTGGTCACCTACAAACAAGCAAGATTTCTGGCTCTCACAGACCTGTAACTTCTTCTTTAAGAGGCTCCTCTGTCCTCCACTCGTTACCTGTATTAATGGCACCTGTTTGAACTCGTTATCAGTATAAAAGACACCTGTCCACAACCTCAAACAGTCAGACTCCAAACTCCACTATGGCCAAGACCAAAGAGCTGTCAAAGGACACCAGAAACAAAATTGTAGACCTGCACCAGGCTGGGAAGACTGAATCTGCAATAGGTAAGCAGCTTGGTGTGAAGAAATCAACTGTGGGAGCAATTATTAGAAAATGGAAGACATACAAGACCACTGATAATCTCCCTCGATCTGGGGCTCCATGCAAGATCTCACCCCGTGAGGTCAAAATTATCACGAGAACGGTGAGCAAAAATCCCAGAACCACATGGGGGGACCTAGTGAATGACCTGCAGAGAGCTGGGACCAAAGTAACAAAGGCTACATTAGAAACACACTATGCTGCCAGGGACTCAAATCCTGCAGTGCAAGACGTGTCCCCTTGCTTAAGCCAGCACATGTCCAGGCCCGTCTGAAGTTTGCTAGAGAGCATTTGGATGATCCAGAAGAGGATTGGGAGAATGCCATATGGTCAGATGAAACCAAAATAGAACTTTTTGGTAAAAACTCAACTTGTCGTGTTTGGAGGAGAAAGAACACCATACCTACTGTGAAGCATGGGAGTGGAAACATCATACTTTGGGGCTGTTTTTCTGCAAAGGGACCAGGACGATTGATCCGTGTAAAGGAAAGAATGAATGGGGCCATGTATTGTGAGATTTTGAGTGAAAACCTCCTTCCACCAGCAAGGGCATTGAAGATGAAACGTGGCTGGGTCTTTCAGCATGACAATGATCCCAAACACACTGCCCGGGCAATGAAGGAGTGGCTTCGTAAGAAGCATTTCAAGGTCCTGGAGTGGCCTAGCCAGTCTCCAGATCTCAACCCCATAAAAAATCTTTGGAGGGAGTTGAAAGTCTGTGTTGCCCAGCGACAGCCCCAAAACATCACTGCTCTAGAGGAGATCTGCATGGAGGAATGGGCCAAAATACCAGCAACAGTGTGTGAAAACCTTGTGAAGACTTACAGAAAACATTTGACCTCTGTCATTGCCAACAAAGGGTATATAACAAAGTATTGAGATGAACTTTTGTTATTGACCAGATACTTATTTTACTGAGGAATTTACCAATTAATTCATTAAAAATCCTTCAACGTGATTTTCTGGATTTTTTTTTCTTATTTTGTCTCTCATAGTTGAGGTATACCTATGATGAAAATTGGAGACCTCTCTCATCTTTTAAGTGGGAGAACATGCACAATTGGTGGCTGACTAAATACTTTTTTACCCCACTGTATGTACACATAAATATACAAATATGGGTGGGCAATATAAGCTGCGGCTTCAGCCATCACCCATTTCGGATAACTTATGTTGAATTGTATAATCAGAGGAGTTATTGTCTAATTTGACCTTGTTGGATTTTTTCCCCCTTTGTTATATTCAGTTTCTTTTAATCTGTAATTTTAATCTATCCGAAATAAAGATTCATTCATTCATTCATTCATTCAAAATATATGTACGTATTTTTGGGACTATAAGGCGCACGGGATTATAAGGCGCACTATCAATGAACGGTCTATTTGATGGTCTAATTTCATACATAAGGCGCACCAGATTATAAGGCGCATTAAAGCGAGGTAGTCGAAGCCGGGAAAAAAAATTTTTTTGCGTGCATGGAAAGAAAATCCTATCTATAGTCATTATAGACACATATAGCGTGATTGTCTGCCACTGTGAATGGCCTGTTCCATGAGCAGGCAGAATGTTTTTAGTCCGTGGCTGTTTACATCGCCATATTGGCCAGAATATTCGTTTGGTACTCGCTCGGTAATCGTAAATACGTATTTACAGCCGTATTTACTGCTCCCGTTCACAGCTAAACGGGAGCAGTTTCGATGCCGAAATTTCACATACAAATCCTAATATACGTGTTCTATACACCATTGGCTTTTGGGTATTGACTACCTCGCGAGGTAGTCGGATCTGGGAATTTTATTTTTATTTTTTTGCATGCATGGAAAGAAAATCCTATCTATAGTCATTATAGACACATATAGCGCGATTGTCTGCCAGTGTGAATGACCTGTTCCATGAGCAAATGTACGTTTTTGGTCCGTGGCTGTTTACATCGCCAGGATACTCGCTCAGTACTCGATACGGCTCGCTCTCCGGCGGCAGCCCCGAGAAGTAAACAATGCAAACAAATGCCGGGATGCTTGAATTCTTTCGTCCTGAAAATATCATTTTTGAATATTAATTACAGCTAAACAGGAGCAGTTTCGATCCACGATCCATTGGCAGATAGTGGCTTAACTCACTAGCAATTTAACTTTGAACGACCTGTTGACACCAATATAGCGGTTGGAGTTCTTTGGTTAATCCACCTGGAATGATGGCAAGCTCCGAATTAGTTTGCTTCACTTGGGTTTTGACAGTATCGGTGAGATGGGCGCGCATGGAGTGGTAGATCAATAGGGATGGAGATTCGTGGAAAAAGCCATCCGGCCATTATGTTGAAGCACATATTACTCCGCGAGGCTCCTGACTACCGTAATGCTCCGACAATCCATCAAGCGGTTCGGCTTCGTAACTTACCAAAGTCGTACTAAAACATTTGACAGATTTTTGAGCGCCGTGTACCACATAAAATCGGTTCGAGGTCAGTAAGCACAACCAGAATTAATACATAAGGCGCACTGGATTATAAAGCGCATTGTTGATTTTTGAGAAAATTAAAGGATTTTAAGTGCGCCTTATAGTCCAAAAAATATGGTACACAGAGCGGAGCATTGTAGCTGGACGCAATAAACAGCATAACCGTCTACTTAGTTATCCTACATAGTATGAATATGTACCCATACATATTGTCACCCTCCGTAGCGACTGATATTGTCCTAGTTGTATATTGGAGGGGTCCATTTGAGTAAGTCTGTTGTGTCTTTTGCATTCAATACTATTAGGTCGTCACGTTTTGTTTTTTTTTTTTGCCATCTCTGCGAGCAGCCCTGCTTAGGTTATACAGTCTGACAGCCATAGGTAGGAAGGACCTGCAAAACCTCTCGGTCGCGCACCTAGGATGATGTAGCCTACTGCTAAATGAGCTCCTCAGTGCGTCCAGTATGTCCTGCATAGGGTAGGACTCGGACTCCAGCAGAGATGACAGTTTAGCCACCATCCTTCTCTCTCCTATCTCCTCCACTGGGTCAAGGCGTTGCCCCAGGACAGAGCTAGCTTTCTTGATCAGTTTGTTCAGTCTGTTCCTATCAGCTGCTGTAATGCCACAGCCCCAGCAGACCACTCCAAAAGTGATGGCTGATGCCACCACCGTGTCATAGAATGTCTTCAGGAGCACCCCTTGTATACCAAAAGACCTGAGCCTCCTCAGTAGGAACAGCCTGCGCTGTCCCTTCTTATAGAGTGCGTCGGTATTGTGTGACCAGTCTAGTTTATTGTTCAGATGAACACCCAGGTACTTGTAGGATGTCACCATCTCAATGTCTGTTCCCTGGATGTTTACTGGTGCTGTGAGGGGTTGTCCTTGCCTGCGGCAGTCCACCACCAGCTCCTTAGTCTTCCTCGCGTTGATCTGGAGGCAGTTCCGATGGCACCAGTCCACGAAGTCCTGGATAAGTCCTCTGTACTCAGCTTCATCTCCGTTGGAGATGAGGCTGATGATCGCAGAGTCGTCAGAGAACTTCTGTAGATGGCAGTGTGTTGTGTTGTGTGAGAAGTCCGCAGTATAAAGGGTGAACAGGAAGGGAGCCAAAACCGTTCCCTGGGGGGCCCCCGTGCTGCTGCTGATTGTGTCAGACACACAATCCCAGGTTCTCACAAACTGTGGCCGGTTTGTGAGGTAGTCCAGGATCCATGACGACAGGTGCAGGTCCACCCCTGCGCACAGCAGCTTGTCCCTCAGGATCATCGGTTGAATGGTGCTGAAAGCACTGGAGAAGTCAAAGAACATGATCCTCACCGCGTTCCCAGGCGGTACAGGGAATGGTGAAAGAGGAAGATCACTGCATCCTCCACCCCGATGCCATGCTGGTAGGCGAACTGGAGTGGATCCATCGCTGGTCCCACCAGGGGGCGGAGGTGAGCAAGGAGCAGTCTCTCCAGGGTCTTCATCATGTGAGATGTCAGGGCCACTGGTCTGCAGCTGTTCAGGTCTCTGGGGCAGGAAGTCTTTGGTACAGGTACCACACAAGATGTTTTCCACAACTGTGGTACCCTCCCCAGCTTCAGGCTCAGCTTGAAGATGTGCTCTACAATCCCACACAGCTGGTCTGCATAGGACTTGAGGAGCTTCGCGCTGATGCCGTCCGGTCCCGAGGCCTTCCTCGCCTTGATCTTCCTCAGCTCCGTCCTCACCTGGGTCTTAGTGAGGGTCAGGTTGGGGGGCTGTGTGCTGGGAGTGGGAGGGTGTTGGTGGAGTGGGGTGTGGACAGCAGGTCTCGATGATTTTAGACGCGGCAGTGGTTGGTCAAACCTATTAAAAAACAGGTTCAGATTGTTTGCCCACTCCCTGCCCCCCGTGGCCTGGGAGGAGGTATTCTGGAGCCCAGAGATGGTTTTGAGGTTTCTCCAGACCCCGCCAATGTCGCTCCGTTGCAGCTTGTCCTCCATCTTCTTCCTGAAGCTGTCCTTGCCTTCTCTGATCTTCCTCCTCAACTCCCTCTGTACGGACTTCAGCATCTCCCTGTTCCCCGACCTGAAGATCCTCTTCTTCTCTCTCAGAAGTGTTTTAATCTCAGGGTTGATCCAGGGTTTGTTGTTCGAGCAACACTGTATGGTCTTGGTGGGTATGGTGTTGTCCACACAGAAGTTGATGTAGTCCGTGATGGTGTGAGTGAGGCCATCGATGTCCTCACCATGTGGATTGCAGAGCTGCTCCCAGGCAGTGATTTCAAAACAGTCCTTTAGAGCATCCATTGCCTCCTCAGACCATATCTTCACCGTGCGCATGACCGGAGGTTGTCTGTGTACTAGGGGTTTGTACAACGGCAGGAGATGAACCAAGCTGTGATCCGATCTCCCAAGTGGGGGGAATGGCGATGAGGTGTATGCCTCCTTAGTGTTTACATAGAATAAGTATTTATATTTGTCCACATAATTACTATGACTGCAAAAAAAAAATCTGTTAAATGTAATCAAGTCATTTACAAGTTTAACTTTATTGTATGTCACCACGAACGGTAGCAACTCCGTCCTCTATGGGCAGTACGGCATACAGTGGTTAGCACTGTTGTCTCACAGCTAGAAGGTTCCAAGTTCAAATTTCAAGGCTGGCAGAGGTAGGGACCTTTCTGTGTGGAGTTTGCATGTTCTCCCTGTGCTGTGTGGGTTTACACCGGGGACTCTGGTTTCCTCCCACAATCCAAAGACATGCATGTCAGGTTAATTGGTGACTCTAAATTGTCCCTAGACATCTGTCTCTGATAGGCCCTTAGAATAGAGGGTTAGTGTACCTACCAGTGAACTGCTTTGAGTGGTCTCTGTGACTAGAAAAAGTGCTATACAAGTACAGGTCCTTATCTCTTATCCTTATGCAAGAGGGAGAAGCTAAGAGGAAACAGAGGACAAGAGAGCTGCAACCAAACTCTTGTTGAAACATTTTTTCTGTTGATGGGACTTTGAGAACATGTGGACATTTTATGTTTGGATTAATTACAGACAGGCAGGAATGTTTGGTCAGTTAAAGATGATTATTTTGATTTCAGCACCCTTGTATTTACTCAGAGAAGGAACTAATATATAATCTATGGTGTACTGTATGTGGTCTTGGACTCAAATCCTTAATGTCTTGGTTAGTGTGGTCTCTACAGCAATACCAGCTTGTCCATTAGTCCACAGTTGATAATATACAGTTGTGCTCATAAGTTTATATACCCTGGTGGAATTTGTGATTTTTTGGCCATTTTTCAGAGAATATGAATGATAATACAAAAACCTTTCTTTCACTCATAGTTAGTGGTTGGGTGATGCCATTTATTATCAGATAATTGTGTTTGCTCTTTTTAAATCACGACAACAGAAACTACCCAAATGATCCTAATCAAAAGTTTACATACCCTAGTTCTTAATACAGTGTATTGCCGCCTTTAACATCAATGACAGCTTGAAAAGTCTTTTGTAGTAGTTGTGGATGAGGCACTTTATTTTCTGATGATAAAGCTGCCCATTTTTCTTGGCAAAAAGCCTCCAGTTCCTGTAAATTCTTGGGCTGTCTTTCATGAACTGCACGTATGAGATCTTCCCAAAGTGGCTCAATGATATTGAGGTCAGGAGACTGAGATGGCCACTCCAGAACCTTCACTTTTTTCTGCTGTAGCCAACGACAGGTTGACATGGTCTTGTGTTTTGGTTCATTGTCATGTTGGAATGTCCAAGTGGGTCCCATGTGCATGGTCTGGACTGATGAGTGCAAATTTTCTTCCAGTACTTTCTGATAGCATGCTGCATTCATCTTGACCAAGTTCTCTGTGCCTTTGTAACTCACATATCCCCAAAACATCAGTGATCCACCTCCGTGTTTCACAGTAGGGATGGTGGACTTTTCATCACAGGCCTTATTGATTCCTCTCCAAATGTAGCATTTATGGTTGTGGCCAAAAAGTTCAATTTTGGTCTCATCACTCCAAATAACTTTGTTCCAGAAGTTTTGAGACTTGTCTCTGTACTGTTTGGTATATTGTAAGTGGGCTGCTTTGTAGCATTGGCATAGTAATGGCTTTCTTCTGGCGACTCAACCATGCAGCCCATTTTTCTTTAAGTGCCTCCTTATTATGCATCTTGAAACAGCCACACCACTTTTTTTTTTCAGAGTCCTGTTTGTCAGCTGAAGTTATTTGAGGGTTTTTCTTTGCATCCTGAACAATTTTCCTGCAAGTTGTGGATGAAATTTTTGTTGGTCGACCGTGGCTCGGTTTCAACAGAATCCCTCAATTTCCACTTCTTAATTAGAGATTGAACACTGCTGATTGGCATTCTCAACTCCTTGGACATCTTTTTATATCCTTTTCCTGTTTTATAAAGTTCAACTATCTTCTCCTGCAGGTCCTTTGATAATTCTTTTGCTTTCCCCATGGCTCGGATTCCAGCAACATCAGTGCAGCACTGGATGAAACATTCAGGGGTCTGTCAGGAGTCCAGAAACTCACTGACTTTTTACACAAACACATTAATACCGGAGTGGTGGCCTAATTGATAAGATAGTTGATAGAGCATCTGCCCCACAGCCGGGAGGTCGCAGGTTCAAGCCCCAGCCGGGTCACACCAAAGCCCATATAAAAATGGTACCTCCTGCCTTCTAGCTTAGTGCTCAGCATAACAGCAAGGGGGAAGGAAAAGTTGTTTGTGGCGGCCCCTCTGATTCTCGATGTGATTAACATGTAGAAAGGAGAACCGTAATTTCATTCTACTGTACATGATTGGCTGTATGGACTGAATGACAGTAAAGTTGGCTTTTATTTTTATTGTATTTATTTTAATTACAAGTAAACAGATCACAGGTGAGGATGGTTACCTTTAGTAGCCATTTAAACCCGTGTGTGTCAACTTGTGTGTATGTTATCAGGCCATAACTTCAAGGGTGTGTAAACTTTTGATCAGGGTCATTTGGGTAGTTTCTGTTATCATTATGATTTAAAAAGAGCAAACACAGTTGTTTGATAATAAATGGCTTCACCCAACCACTAACTATGAGTGAAAAGTTTTTGTATTATCATTCATATTCTCTGAAAAGTTTACCAGAGCATCGCTGTCATTTGGTTTGGGGGCACCGATTTACAGCAACGTTTCAATGATAATGACAGCCGTTTCCACCATGGAGGCCTTTAGAGCCGGCTCGATACAGCCCAACTGCTTTCATGGGAGACCAAGAACCACATCTGGCTCCCCCTTCTGTGGAACCGTTTCACAGCGTGGGTGACCCGGAACTGTCAACTTGTCCACAAAGTCGCTTCACTGAAACCTCAGCGATAATCATGGAGGGGCAACGTGCTGAAATGTGGATTATGTTGAAAGTTTTGGATTTCCAGAGAGATGTCATGTTTGCTTTTCCTTAAGAAACATCAATACGAATCATAAAGGGTTCAGTGCCTTGTTTTTACAGGGAAAAAGTCTCAAATTTTAGGAATAGAGTTGGAAATTTATGGGGAAAACCCCTCAAATTTACATAAAAATCACCTGCAAATTTACAAAGAAAATTTGTAAGAGAAAAAGAAAAACTTGAAATAAGAGAAAAAAATCCAACATTTTATTGAGCAGGAAAAAAAGTTTAGAATGTAAAAGTTTTTAAGTACCAAAAATGCCAAACTGAATGACAGCTATCTGTGTGGAAAAAGTCGCAAGTTTACAAGAAAAAACGTAAAATTTATTGCATTATATGAAAAAAGTCCCACATTTTGCTAAGCAGGAACAACTTTTTTAATTATCAGAAAAGGAAAAAAAAATAAAGAAACAAAAAAATTTCAAATGGATGAAAAAGTGGAAATTTACATTTAAAAAATTGCAAATTTGGAAGGAAAAAGTGTAAACTTTAGAAGAAAAAAACTGAAATAAAAAAGTCCCTCTTTTTTTTTAATTGGGAAAAATGTTTTGAATGAAAAAGTTCTTAATTTACCAGAAAAAAGTTCCCAAAAAATATCAAATTGATTAAAAAGTCCAACTTCACAAGAAAAAGTCTCAAATTCAAAGAAAAAAGTTTAAGGTTTGAGGAAAAAAACTATTTTTTAAATGTATGTGTAACAAACTTTTCAGATTTCCATGAAGAAACTGCAAATTTACAAGCATTAGTCATAAATGTGTGTGAAAAAGTTTGAGATTTGCAAGAAAAAAGTAACATTTATTTAAAAATTATATAAAAAGTCTGTTTTACTTAATTTTAAAAAAGTTTTTACTACTATCAGAAAAGCAAAAAAAAAAAAATCAAATTAATGAAAAAGTGAAAATTTATATAAAGTCTCAAATAAAGCCACAAATTCATATTAAAAAAAATAAGAAAAAAATGGCATAAATCTCTGGGGAAAAATTGCAAATATGAGGGAAACGTTTATAATTTTTGGGAAAAATGTACACAAATGTATTAAATTCTTCATTTTTTTTTTTGCATAATTAAGGGGAAAAAAACCTCAAAAACTAAGGCTAATGTGTCTCTATTTTGTGGGGATTAAAATACTGCAAGACCCAACTTAAGTGTGGCCATGCTGTGCCAGGAGAGAAAACTAGATATCTGGCCAAGATCATCTTGTTTTGGGGCCTCTACCACAATTCCACCCCACCAATTACAGCATTTAGCAGAACAACCATTGCGTCAACCATAATTACACAGTCAGGCCTCCTTCTCAGCATTAACAATCGTCCCCATGGCCCAGAGCCGCCTGTTATAGACCGTTGGCTGCGGGGAGAGACCACGACACCCAAGGCCATGAAATGTTTTTGAACAAGCACAACCCCCAAATTCCACAAAGGTTGGGACACCGTCTAAATAAAAACACAAAGCAATCTCACAAATCACTATTTTATTCACAATAGAACATAGAAAGCATGAATTTTGAAAATTAGACATGTTCCTATTTCATGAAAAATAGTTTTGTTTTTGTTTTTTTTTTAAAGTTCTTGGTCTTCTTTGCCATATTTTGCTTTTCATGATGGGCCGAATGTTTTGAGCTGGTGAGTCGCCTAGGTTGCAGGTACGCAGACTCTACTACAAAGCCATGCTGTTGTGACAGACGCAATAGCAGCTATTGTCTTGTTGAAATATGCAAGACCTTGCCACTTCCAAAGGCACTAATGCACCCCCATACTATCAACTATTCACACTGAATAGGTCAAATAGGTTCATTTTGTCTTCTTTAAATTATCTTTTGTTCATACAAAAGACAAAAAATAAAATAGAAAGGAGATGTCTTTACCTTCTTAACATGTTTCGACTGTACACTGCAGCTTACAGTCGAAATATGTTAAGAAGGTAAAGACATCTCCTTTCTATTTTATTTTTTGTCTTTTATATGAACATCCATCCATCCATCCATCTTCTACCGCTTTTCCAGAGGTCCGGGTCGCGGAGGCAGCAGTTCAAGCAGAGAAGCCCAGACTTCCCTCTCCCCAGCCACCTGCTCCAGCTCTTCAGAGGGGATACCAAGGCGTTCCCAGACCAGCTGGGAGACGGTCTCTCCACCGAGTCCTGGGTCTGCCCCAGGGTCTCCTCCCAGTGGGACGTGCCTGAAACACCTCAAGTGGGAGGCGTCCAGGTGGCATCCTAATCAGATGCCCATACCACCTCAACTGACTCCTTTCAATGTGGAGGAGCAGCGGTTCTACTCTGAGCCTCTCCCGGATGACTGAGCTCCTCACCCTATCTCTGAGGGTGAGTCCAGCAATCCTACGGAGAAAGCTCATTTCAGCCGCTTGTATCCCGTGATCTCGTTCTTTCGGTCATTACCCAAAGCTCGTGACCATAGGTGAGAGTAGGAACGTAGATTGACTGGTAAATCGACAGCTTTGCCTTAGAACTAAGCTCCCTCTTCACCACAACAGACCGGTACAACGTCCGCATCACTGCAGATGCTGCTCCAATCCGTCTGTCGATCTCTCGCTCCATTTTCCCCTCACTCGTGAACAAGACCCCAAGATACTTAAACTCCTCCACTTGGGGCAGAAACCTGTCCCCAACCCGGATAGGACAATCCACCTTTTTCCAGCTGAGGACCATGGACTCGGACTTGGAGGTGCTGATTCTCATCCCAGCCGCTTCACACTCAGCGGCAAACCGTCCCAGCAAGAGCTGTAGGTCATTGCTGGATGAAGCCAACAGGACAACATCATCTGCAAACAACAGAGATGAGATCCTGTGGTCACCAAGCATGACACCCTCCATTCCCTGGCTGCGCCTAGAAATCCTGTCCATAAAAATTATGAACAGGATCGGTGACAAAGGGCAGCCCTGGTGGAGTCCAACTCTCACTGGGAATGACTCCGACCGAGTGTTGGCAATACAAACCAAACTCTCACAATGGTCATACAGAGAACGAATAGCTCGTAACAACAAGCCCGATACCCCATACTCCCGAAGCACCCCCCACAAAAATCCACGAGGGACGTGGTCAAATGCCTTCTCCAAGTCCAAAAAACACATGTAAACTGGTTGGGCAAACTCCCACGAACCCTCAAGAATTCTCGAGAGGGTAAAGAGCTGGTCCGATGTGCCACGGCCAGGACGAAAACCACATTGCTCCTCCTGAATCCGAGGTTCGACCAGTGGCCGGACTCTCCTCTCCAGTACCTTGGCATAGACCTTCCCAGGGAGGCTGAGGAGTGTGATCCCTCTAAAGTTGGAGCACACCCTCCGGTCCCCTTTTTTGAAGAGAGGAACCACCACCCCGGTTTGCCATGCCAAAGGCATTGCCCCCGACCTCCACACAATGTTGCAGAGGCGTGTCAACCATGACAGCCCAACAACATCCAGGGCCTTGAGGTACTCAGGGCGAATCTCGTCCACCCGCCTCATGGATCGTCACCTTATCGTGGTGGTGGGGTTTGCGTGCCCCAGTGATCCCAGCAGCTATGTTGTCCGGGGCAATCTGCCTCTGATAGGGTCTCCCAAGACAAACTGGTCCTGGGTGAAGGGCCAGACTAAGAACGATCCAACAGACTCTCATGATAAATTCTATATCAAGGATTCAGTGTACCCCGCCCGATATGGGGTTACCGGGGCCCCACCCTGGAGCCAGGCCTGGGGGAGGGGCTCGAAGGCTAGCGTCTGGTGGCCGGGTTTCCACCCATGGGACCCGGCCGGGCTCAGCCCGAAGGAGTTACATGGGTCCGCCCTCCAGTGGGCTCACCACCTGCAGGAGGGATCATGGGGGTCCGGTGCTATGTGGATTAGGTGGCGGTCAAAGGCGGAGACCTTGGCGGACTGATCCCAAGCTTTCTTTCTTTATATGAACAAAAGATAAATAAATATTCACACTGCATTGAGCACTGATAACACGCCAGATGGTCCCTTCCACTCTTTACTCCTGAGGAGGTGACAGCCATGATTTCCAAAAAGAATTTCAAACATCAATTTTTCTGACAACAGAAGAGTTTTCCACTTTGCCTCAATCCATTTTAATTGAGCTCTGGCCCAGAGAAGATGGCAGTGATTCTGGATCATGGTCACACATGACTTCTTCTCTGTATGATAGAGCTCCAGCCTAGATTTGTGGATGAACAGCAAACTGTGTTTGTAGACAGTGATTTCTGGAAGTGTTCCTGAGCCCAGGCAGTGATTACCATGACAGAATCATGCCCGTTTTTAACACGGTGCCACCTGAGGACCTGAAGATCCCGATTTTAGACCATGTCTTTTCTGCACAGAGGTGTCTCCATATTCACAGAGTCTTTTGATGACATTATGTGTTGTAGATAATGGAATATTTAAAGTAGTGGTGTCACTTTTAATCACAATTAATCGTATTTAGATGACAGGGCAGCTCGCTTCTTCTGAATCACATTGCGATTAATTGCGTTGCACAATCAACTCGACACAGCTCTCTCTCACCTATGTGCCGTCAATGAGAAAAATTGCATTAATCACGATTAACACGATAAAGTCACCCATCGCGATTAATCGTGGTTAAAGTGACACCACTAGTTTAAAGTCTGAAACTGCTCCACAACTTGTACAGTGGGGCAAAAAAGTATTTAGTCAGCCACCAATTGTGCAAGTTCTCCCACTTAAAAGATGAGAGAGGTCTCCAATTTTCGTCATAGGTATACCTCAACTATGAGAGACAAAATGAGAAAAAAAAAAAAATCCAGAAAATCACATTGAAGGATTTTTAATGAATTAATTGGTAAATTCCTCGGTAAAATAAGTATTTGGCCACCTTCAAACAAGCAAGATTTCTGGCTCTCACAGACCTGTAACTTCTTCTTTAAGAGGCTCCTCTGTCCTCCACTCATTACCTGTATTAATGGCACCTGTTTGAACTCATTATCAGTATAAAAGACACCTGTCCACAACCTCAAACAGTCAGACTCCAAACTCCACTATGGCCAAGACCAAAGAGCTGTCAAAGGACACCAGAAACAAAATTGTAGACCTGCACCAGGCTGGGAAGACTGAATCTGCAATAGGTAAGCAGCTTAGTGTGAAGAAATCAACTGTGGGAGCAATTATTAGAAAATGGAAGACATTCAAGACCACTGATAATCTCCCTCGATCTGGGGCTCCATGCAAGATCTCACCCCGTGAGGTCAGAATGATCACGAGAACAGTGAGCAAAAATCCCAGAACCACACGGGGGGACCTAGTGAATGACCTGCAGAGAGCTGGGACCAAAGTAGCAAAGGCTACATCAATAACACACTACGCCGCCAGGGACTCAAATCCTGCAGTGCCAGACGTGTCCCCCTGCTTAAGCCAGTACATGTCCAGGCCCGTCTGAAGTTTGCTAGAGAGCATTTGGATGATCCAGAAGAGGACTGGGAGAATGTCATATGGTCAGATGAAACCAAAATAGAACTTTTTGGTAAAAACTCAACTTGCTGTGTTTGGAGAAGAAAGAACACCATACCTACTGTGAAGGATGGGGGTGGAAACATCATACTTTGGGGCTGTTTTTCTGCAAAGGGACCAGGACGACTGATCCGTGTAAAGGAAAGAATGAATGGGGCCATGTATCTTGAGATTTTGAGTGAAAACCTCCTTCCATCAGCAAGGGCATTGAAGATGAAACGTGGCTGGGTCTTTCAGCATGACAATGATCCTAAACACACTGCCCGGGCAACAAAGGAGTGGCTTCGTAAGAAGCATTTCAAGGTCCTGGAGTGGCCTAGCCAGTCTCCAGATCTCAACCCCATAGAAAATCTTTGGAGGGAGTTGAAAGTCTGTGTTGCCCAGTGACAGCCCCAAAACATCACTGCTCTAGAGGAGATCTGCATGGAGGAATGGGCCAAAATACCAGCAACAGTGTGTGAAAACCTTGTAAAGACTTACAGAAAACGTTTGACCTCTGTCATTGCCAACAAAGGGTATATAGCAAAGTACTGAAATGAACTTTTGTTATTGACCAAATACTTATTTTACCGAGGAATTTACCAATTAATTAATTAAAAATCCTTCAATGTGATTTTCTGGATTTTTTTTCCTCATTTTGTCTCTCATAGTTGAGGTATACCTATGATGAAAATTGGAGACCTCTCTCATCTTTTAAGTGGGAGAACTTGCACAATTGGTGGCTGACTAAATACTTTTTTGCCCCACTGTAGATGTTTTTTTTGAAGATTGCTGAACCTCTGCCCATCTTTAATTCCATGATAAAAGCTATCAGTTATGATAAAAAATGCTAATTTACAAATTAAAAAAGGCAAATTACAGTTTAATTACATTGAATAAAAATTTAACCAGCATCCAGATGAGCCTTGAAAATTTATGAGAAAAAAGTTGAAAATTTTGAGAAAAAAAAAGTGACAGAATTTTGAGGAAAAGGCTGAAAATTTACAGGGAAAATTAGCACATTTCCAAGAAAAAAAATAAATTAAATTTTTGAGGAAAAAAGTTGCAAAATTTGGAGGAAAAAAATCACAACACTTACAGGAAAAATTGGCACATTTTCAAGAAAAAGAAATTGTAAATCTACAAAAAAGTTGCAATTTGAGAAAAATAGTCAAATTTTTGAGGAAAAAAGTTGCAAATTTTTGAGGAAAATAAATCAAATTTTCTTAGTAAAAAATTGCAAATTGTTGAGGAACAAAGTTGCAAAATTCTAAGGAAAAAGTCACAAAATTTACAGGAAAAATTAGCACATTTTCAAGAAAAAGAAATTGTAAATCTACAAAAAAGTTGCAACTTTAAAGAAAAGCAGTCAAACATGAGCTGCAAAGTTTTGAGGAAAAAGTCACAAATTTTTGAGAAAAAAACTGAAAATTTACAGGAAAAATTAGTGCATTTTCAAGAAAAAAACCCTGTAAATCTACAAAAAAAAAGTTGCAATTTGAGAAAAATAGTCAAATTTATGAGGAAAAAAGTCGCAAATTTTCGAGAAAAAAAATCACACATTTTTTAGTGAAAAAAGTTTCAAATTTTTGAAGAAAAAACTTGGAAAATTTTGAGGAAAAAAGTTGCAAAATTTTAAGGAAAAAGTCACAAAATTTACAGGAAAAATTAGCACATTTTCAAGAGAAAAATTGTAAATTTAAACAAAGTTGCAATTTTAAAGAAAAACAAATGTATGAGAAAAAAGCTGCAAAGTTTTGAGGAAAAAGTCAAAATTTTTTGAGAAAAAAGTTGAAAATTTACAGGAAAAATTAGCACATTTTCAAGAAAAAAAATTGTACATCTACAAAAAAGTTGCAATTTGAGAAAAATAGTCACAAATTTATGAGGAAAAAAGTTGCAAATTTTTGAGGGAAAAAATCAAATTTTCTTAGTAAAAAATTGCAAATTGTTGAGGAACAAAGTTGCAAAATTTTAAGGAAAAAAGCTGCAAAATTTTGAGTAAAAAGTCACAAAATTTACAGGAAAAATTAGCACATTTTCAAGAAAAAGAAATTGTAAATCTTCAAAAAAGTTGCAACTTTAAAGAAAAGCAGTCAAACATGAGATGCAAAGTTTTGAGGAAAAAGTCACAAATTTTTGAGAAAAAAATTGAAAATTTACAGGAAAAATTAGTGCATTTTCAAGAAAAAAAACCTGTAAATCTACAAAAAAAAAGTTGCAATTTGGGAAAAATAGTCAAATTTATGAGGAAAAAGTCAAATTTTTGAGGAAAAAACTTGGAAAATTTTAAGGAAAAAAGTTGCAAAATTTTAAAGAAAAAGTCACAAAATTTACAGGAAAAAATATAACATTTTCAAGAAAAAGAAATTGTAAATTTAAAAAAGTTGCAATTTTAAAGAAAAAAACATATGAGGAAAAAAGCTGCAAAGTTTTGAGGAAAAAGTCAAAAATTTTTGAGAAAAAAGTTGAAAATTTACAGGAAAAATTAGAACATTTTCAAGAAAAAAAAAGTAAATCTACAAAAAGTTGCAATTTGAGAAAAATACTCACAAAATTATGAGGAAAAAAGATGCAAATTTTTGAGAGAAAAAAAATCAAATTTTTTTAGTGAAAAAAAACTGCAAATTGTTGAGGAAAAAACTTGCAAAATTTTAAGGAAAAAAGTTGCAAAATTTTGTGTAAAAAGTTCAAAATTTACAGGAAAAATTAGCACATTTTCAAGAAAAAGAAATTGTAAATCTACAAAAAAGTTGCAATTTTTAAGAAAAACAGTCAAACTTATGAGATAAAAGCTGCAAAGTTTTGAGGAAAAAGTCAAAATTTTTTGAGAAAAGTTGAAAATTTACAGGAAAAATTAGCACATTTTCAAGAAAAAAAATTGTAAATCTACAAAAAAGTTGCAATTTGAGAAAAATAGTCACAAATTTTTGAGGGAAAAATTCGTAAATTTTTGAGGGAAAAAATCAAATTTTCTTAGTAAAAAATTGCAAATTGTTGAGGAACAAAGCTGCAAAATTTTGAGTAAAAAGTCACAAAATTTACAGGAAAACTTTTCAAGCAAAAAACATTTTCAAGAAAAAGAAACTGTAAATCTACAAAAAAGTTGCAACTTTAAAGAAAAGCAGTCAAACATGAGCTGCAAAGTTTTGAGGAAAAAGTCACAAATTTTTGAGAAAAAAATTGAAAATTTACAGGAAAAATTAGTGCATTTTCAAGAAAAAAACCTGTAAATCTACAAAAAAAGTTGCAATTTGAGAAAAATAGTCAAATTTATGAGGAAAAAAGTTGCAAAATTTTAAGGAAAAAGTCAAAATTTACAGGAAAAATTAGCACATTTTCAAGAGAAAGAAATTGTAAATTTAAAAAAAAAGTTGCAATTTTAAAGAAACAGTCAAAAGTATGAGGAAAAAAGTTGCAATGTTTTGAGGAAAAAGTCAAATTTTTTAGAAAAAAGTTGAAAATTTACAGGAAAAATTAGCGCATTTTCAAGAAAATTGTAAATCTACAAAAAGTTGCAATTTGAGAAAAATAGTCACAAATTTATGGGGAAAAAAGTTGCAAATTTTTGAGGAAAAAAAAATCAATTTTTTTAGTGAAAAAGATTGCAAATTTTTGAGGAAAAAAGTCAACTTTTTGAGAAAAAAGTTGAAAATTTACAGGAAAATTAGCGCATTTTCAAGAAAAAAAAAATGTAAATCTACAAAAAAGTTGCAATTTGAGAAAAACAGTCAAATTTTTGAGGGGAAAATCAAATTCTTTTAGTGAAAAAAATTGCAAAATTTTAAGGAAAAAAGTTGCAAAATTTTGAGGAAAAGTCACAAAATTTACAGGAAAAATTAGCACATTTTCAAGAAAAAGAAATTGTAAAGATTTATGCCGATTATGCAGATTTATGAGAAAAACTTAAAAATTTTCAGGAAAAGATGCGTATTTACATGAAAAAATGTGCCAATTTATGAGAAAAAAGTCAATTTTTTGAGAAAGAAGTTGCAGACCTACAAGACAAAAAAGATACAGATCAACTACTGGTGAAAACAGAAAATAAAAACATTATTACTCTACAGTCATGAATTGTAATGTATATTATGCTTCATCCTCTGTAGTGGCAAACAGAAAAAGTGGGAGGGAAAAAGGTTATTTTAGGACTATT